>CM051836.1:96319885-97613432 GCA_028451465.1 Erethizon dorsatum | reverse complement strand
GAACCCAGTCAGGGACTGGCAAAGAGGCATCAACAAGGACAGGAAAGTGCTGGAGTCTGGGCCAGCTGGACCTTGTGGGTTTGATGGGGACTTTGGGCTCTGCGTGGGGAGCTCACAGGGAGGCTTGGAGCAGAGCCAACAGGATGGGGACAGGACCAGGGCACAGGTGCCACACGGGTCCAGCCAGCGCCAGAGACCCCTGAGGCAGAGCCAATGGAGTTTGTGACTGTCTGGAAGCTGGGCTGGGGAGGAGGAAGAGAAGGCTGGGAGGGGAAGGCTGGAGGGAGTGGTCTGGGGCAGAGATGCTGGCGTGTGTGCCTGTCCCTCATGTGCCAGGACTTCGTGGAGCCGGGCCCCGGGGTCTGCCCCGACACTCCGTGCAGGGGACAGGCAGGACCCACAGTGCTGGGCGTGGGAGGAGCCAGGCAGCAGCTGCCGGGGCCGTGGGGGCTCAGCAGCCCCGTGCAGGTGCCTGGCTCTGCCCAGGGCTCTCCCCCACCCTGGCCTGGCCCGTGTGTGCTCCCCATGTGGCTGGAGCCCGAATCCTGGGGTCACTTGCTCTGCCCTGGGTGACCGCCTTGGTGGCCCATGGGTCCCCTGTGGTCCATCCACCCCTACCTGCCGGTTCCTCTTCCTCATGCCCCGTCTGCTCTCTGGAGTGTCCTCCTCCCACAATGTCCACACTGCTCCCAGCGTCCCCATAGCCCTGTCACCCCGAGGCCCTGCTGCTCGTCGCCCTCACAGCAGCTGCTGCCCCTCAGCACTGACCGGCACGGAGCCCGCTCTCCCACGCTCCTTGTCTGCATTTGTTTCAGCCTCTGAGGTCTCTGCAGAGGCCGGGCTAGCCACCTACTGCCCGGTGACCACGGGGATGTCCGCTGTCACTCCTGCCTCAGTTTCCCCATCTACATTGTAACTGGAGCTCTAACCCCAGCCCCGTCAGTGCCGTAGTAGAGTGCCCTCCCCTCCACCGCACAGGCTGCCCAGATGACACTGCTGAGTGACCACTGGCCAGTGTCCCCAGGCAAGCGCCCTGCTAGGTGCAGCCTGGGCCTCATGCTCGGCCCACCCGAGGACCCTGTGCGGTAGGGCCGTGGTCACTGGCTCTGACGTGACGCTGGGGCTGCCACCCTGCGGTGTGCAGTTCCGGGGTTGCAGGCTTTAAACGCATTCACCGATTCTCTCCATGACGAGGTTTGTAAATCTGCGGCTTCCTCTGCTGTCTCCGCCCCGGGCACGTGGGTCCTGTGTTGTGACCACTGCGGCTGCAAAGAAGCGGGTGGCGCTCCCCTGGCAGTGTCTGCTGGGCCAGGCCCTAACGTCATCATGTCACCGTGCTGTGGCCGAACATCCTGCCACGACGCAGGTCAAAGCCGCTCCAGCCCTAGAGACCCTGGGTCCCTGAAACTCCGCCCTGCTGAGGAGTCCGGCCGGGGTCTCAGAAGCAGTGCCTGATGAGAAATGTGTCCCCTGACTGTCCCTGGTTCTCTCGCCCTCCCGCCAGACTGTGGGGCAGCACAGATGTCCTGGCCCAGGGCGGTGGCCGGTCACATGTCCCCTCTTCACCAATGCCCCCTGCAGGCGTCCTGTCCCATCCACAGGAAACAAGGAAGGGACCGAAGGGCGTAAAGCTTAGGAAGCTGGATGCGGCTCCAGGTGGCCGGGCAGGACGCGGGCTGAGTCCCCATCAGGATCCAGGCTGGGCCTGCTCTGCAGAGGGTGGGCAATGGCGCCACCACGGCCTGCAGGGCAGGGCTTGGGACACTGCAGACCTGGAACCTGGAGCCACCGGCTCTGGATGCACAGCCCAGCCCCATGGAGGTCCCCTGTCCCTCCCTTCCGTGCCAGACAAGGGCAGGTGTGGACAGATGCTGCACCTTGCACTGGTGAGGTGGCTGCCCTTGCCGTCTGTCCCCAGGGAGAGAGAGGCGGCTTCCAGCATCCCAGTGGACATGAATTTGGGAGGACACTGCACCCTTGGGCACACCCTCCACCAGCGCCTGTGGCCACCTTGGTTTCCACCCTGCGCCATGCTGAGCCACTGGGCAGGGTGCCACCAGGAGGGACATGGAGCAGGGCTGCCCAGGAAACTGGCCAGGAGCCAGGCCCAGCAAGGCGCTTTGCTGGGTGGCATGGTGCCCACTTGCCTGGCATGGCTGTCCAGGAAGGCTAAGCCAGGATCCCAGAGCCTAGGCCTTGGGGTGTGTGGGAACCTGCTCAGGGCTTCTGCAGAGGGCTGAGGGAGCCCCGTGGCAGCTCAGCGACAATAAGGAAAAGGCAGGGGCTGGCGTTGTTCAGCTCCACCAGACACGCTTGTGGAAGTCACTGCCCATGAGAGGAGAGTGTCCTTACCTCGTGCAGTGAAGACACCTAGCTCGTGTGCCCTGCAACATGGTGTGTGGACTCCTGGCCCTGCCCTGGGCTCCCACCTGCGGCTGAAGGCTGTTCTTGGACCAGATGCCAGTGACCCACGCCATGCCCACCGCAAAGTGGCCTGAGCCAGCCCAGCACCCAGGCCCCACCCATGCTCAGCGATGGGGACCTCACTACCACGCAAGCATCCTCCTGCCCTGTGGCTCCTTCCTGCACGCTGTGAAAAGCAGCCTCCTCGGCTCTGCACGGCCGAGCGTGGAGGGCGGGCAGGTCTCTCACCTCGGTTTCCCCAGCTGCACCAGGAAAAGACGGATCCCTGCCTCTTGTCTCGTGGGGGCATTGAGGGACCACCTGGTCTAAACCAGAGCTGGAGGAGGGGGATGCTGGCCTTCAGGAGTGAGTGTGTAACCTCCACCTGACTCAGGGACATGGCGAAGCCAACCCGGACCTCAGCACAGATCCTGGGGGCTCTGATGCCCCAGGGACGCTTGCTAATGCTGGTCCAGCCGGGGAGAGGGGTGGCCCTAACCCTCCACCAGGCCAGGGAGCTCAGCAGTGCTGGCCATGTGGAGGAACTGGTGCCAACCACAGCCCCAGACACACCAGTCTGGGCAGGGAGCACCGCCTCAAAATGAAAATAAAACACAGCTGGGGAAGCAGCTCAGAGTGGCAGAGGAGGCGTGGTCGGGGACCCACGAAGAGGCAGCAACTCCTGACCTGCCTTGCCTTTATATCGGCCCCACCTACTTCTCCAAACATCCTACTCTTCCCAAACATCAGATAGTTTCACGCATAAATAATTTAGTGTACCTCACAAAAAGAGAACATAAATTCAGTATCATTTCAGTGCCTGATTTTTTGAAAAATATTTCTCGATACTCAAATGTTCTGTTTACGTTATCCTAACCACTTCCTGTTCTCTTGGCCAGATCAGTGTTGAAAGTTTGAATGTCATAGTCAATTGTCTCCTCCATGATCCCCAACCAGTAGATGCCTTTCCATTGCCCCTGGTGCCTTTTGATTAAATTTTGGGGGGTTTTGGGAGAAAGGAGGGAGTTGTTTTTGGTTTTTTTGAGACAAAGTCTCACTATGTGGTTCAGGCTGGCCTTAAACTCATTATGGAGCCCAGGCTGGCCTCGAACTCGGCCATCCTCCTGCCTCAGCCTCCCAAGTGCTGGGATTAGAGGTGTGCACCAACACGCCTGGCTTGACTTAATTTTTTATTGAAGAAAAGCACTTAAACACAATGCCTGGGCCGGTGAGATGGCTCAGTGGCATAAGCACCTGTCTGGCAAGCACGAGGTCCTGAATTCGACTCCTGGTACCCACAAAAAAAAAACACAATGCCCATGCAATCACACCAGGGCGAGGAACACGGACGTGAGCACAGCCCTGAGGCCCTCTTCAAGGCCGTTTTCTAGACAAACAGATTATTTTACAATCTTTTCAAAACCGTGGCATCACACATGCAGCATGGGATGTGCCAACTCATCCATTAAGTGCACACTGCGGGGGCACTCAGAACACTCACACCACTGCATAGCCATCACTGCCATCTCCAGAACTTCCTCATTGTCCAGACTGAGACTCTGTCCCCACCGACTCCTGCCCCTCCCAAGGCCCTGGAAACCACTACTCTGCTCTCTGTCTCTGAGTTTGCCAACACTAAGCCCTGCAATCAATGGAGTCATTTCTGCATTTGTCTTTTTATGACTGGCTTATTTCACTTAGCACAATGCCCTCAAGTTTCATTCATGATGTATTATGTGTCAGAAGCTCCTTCCTTTTCAAGGCTGTATAATATTCCACGCAACATACCACATTTTGTGCATCCCTTCACCCATTGGTGACTTGGGCTGCTCCCACTTCTTGGCGTGGGTGTATGCATACCTATGTGTCCTTGCCATAAACTCTTTAGAGCATATTCCCAGAAGGGAAACTGCCAGATCAGGTAGTAATTAAAGGTGTAATTTTTGTTAAGAAAGCAGCTGCACCATTTTACATACCTCCAATGGCACATAAAGGGTGTAAATTTCTCCACATCTGTCCCAATACTTATTTCCTGTTTTTCTTGTTGGTATTTCATATTAGTCATGCTAAGAGTTGTGGGGGTTCTTTCTCAGTACAGAATAGAAATCACAAAGGGCAAAGCACAGCTTGGGCGTTCTCAGCTCTTACCCTGTCTCCCTCCAAATAACAGCATTCACTCAGCAAGTGTGAAGTCAGCTCCACGGAGGCCGCGGGCAGTGCTGATGCGGCTACCAGGCCCCCGCGCCCACTGGGCACTCCTTCGGGTTTTCTAATTCTGCCTCTTGCTCAGCCTGGTTGGCCCACAGGGGTCAGAAGCCCCTCCCTCCAGCCCAGCGCAGGAAGAGCTGCGTCTGTGGAGAGGTGGACCCAGGACGGCAGAGCAGAGCCCCTGGGAGTACCCAGGCCTGGTTGCTGCGGGGGCTGTGGTGACAGCAGTGTGGCTGCAGGGTCCCAGCCTTTGCCTCTAGGGTCTCTGCTCACAAGCCGCGAGTAGAGCCTTCTCTCAGGCCCTGCTCTGATCCTGTCCTGACTCAGCCTCCCTCAGCTGGCATTTCTTGACACCACCCCTTAGGGGTGTGTGGGGTCTGCAGTGGAGCACCACGTGGGGGATGGATGGCAATAAATTTGCTGGGTGACAGCTGGACATGGTAGTGCAGCACTCGGGGAGGCCGAGGCAGGAGGATCACAATTTTGGGGCCAGTCTGGGCAATTTAGCAACATAGCAAGAGACCCTGCCTCAAAGTAAACAATAAAAAGGGCTGGGGCTGCAGCTCAGTGTGAAGGCTCTGGGTTCAATCCCAGTATTGTAAAATAAAAATAAGAGTTACAGGTCAAGTTGGCCCCAGCAGAAACTTCTGGGTGTCCTTGTTTGTCCCAGTGATGGGCTTTCGATTAGTAACAGAAGAGTGTCCCCCACCACCGGAAGCGGGGTGCCCCCAAGGAACAGGACAAGGCCCCACCACAAGCAGCGCCCCTTTCTGCATCCCGGCTCGGCTGTGAGGAGACCCCGCTGGCTCCCGGAACCTGGCTCCCCTGCCTTCTGCTGTCTGCCCTCGAGCACTGAACAGTTTCACAGTTTAACATAACCTGAGTCCCCGGGGATGAGGGTGGGATGCGTGAAATCACATTTCCTCTTCAGCTTCGTTCTTTCAGGCGTGGCTTCTAGGCCCGCAGAGTCCCGGGTGGCCAGCGTCCCGCACACGGGGAGGCGGCCCGGCTGGGCGAGGACAGTGCAGCGGGCATGGGGCCACTCACAGAAAGGCCGGTGCGGCCCGAGGGCAGGGGCTGCGGGGAGAGAGGGAAGGAGGGAGGGCTGAGCTGCCCACCCCGCCTGTGAGGTAATCAGCGGTGCCTACATAACGTTGATGGCTCTCTGATCCCCCCATAAAACCCCAAAACCAGGGTTAGGAGGACGTGGGGGTTCACACCCCTTCCCCACTTCTTACCCTGCGCCTCTCGTCATCTCCGTCCTTTGGAATATCTTCTTTTTCTTTTTTCTTTCTTTTTTTTTGGCTTTTGGAGACAAGGTCTCACTACGTAGCCCAGGCTGGCTTAGAACTTTCTACGATCCTCCTGCCTCATCCTCCAAAGTTCTGGGCTCATGGGCATGCATCACCACGCCCGGCCGGGATATCTGCTGTAATAAACCAGTGAACGTGTTTCTTTGTGTCCTGGGAGCCGTGGAAGCAAATCAACCGATCCGGGGGAGCAGGCCACGGGAACCCCGAATTCATATCCATCAGTAAGAAGCACAGGTGGAGCTGCCGGGGCTGTGGCTGGCATGGGGGGCACCGGGGACCGGGCCCGGCCTGTGGGGTCTGTGAGGGCGCCGAGCTGTGCGCCGGAGAAGGGAAACGACTTGGATTCCACCTCCTGTGCGTCCCAGCGACTCGCGCGTAGGCCCGGGAGACGCCCGCGTCGCGGATCCCTGTCCCCCGCCTGGCGCAGCGCGGGTCTCGGGCAGCCCCACGCCCGCCTCTGACTCGCGCCGCCTCCGCTCTGCGTCACGCCGCCTCGTAACGTTCCTTGCGTGCTAGGTTCACCCCGGAACCCGGGGAAGGGAAGCATTACTCGAGCAGCTCTGAGCCCATCTGGAAAGCACCCCGGCGGGGAGTCGCTTCGCGCCGCGCAGGGCGGGCGCGCACCCTGCCTCTATGCCCTGTGGGAGCCCCACTCGTCGGTGGGCACACCGACTTTGCCCATTTCCTACGGCTCCAACGAAATGCCCGAGGCTGGAGATTATAGAGGGGTCACGGGGAGCAGAATCAGTACTGAAGGAGGGGGCAGGAGGGGAGGAACCCCCCGGCCGGTGCGGAGTCGGACAGGGAAGGACCCGAGGCGGGATCTGTGCTCCGGGGCCTGGGGACCGGGAGGCCGAAGGGTCGGCGCTGGAAGCGGGGGGGGGGGGGGGGGGGACGGATGGGAACATCCAGAGGCAACAGCGAGGACCAGGGCTGCTCCGGAGAAGAAACGAGGCACCTCCTTCCTCCTCCCGTCTTGCTCTGTCCAGGCCCTGAGCCCGCCGGTTGGTGCCACCCATGCCCAGGCCAGGTCCACCCGCAGTCTGCAGCCGCCTGTCAATCATCCAGACCCACGCAGAGCCCTCAGGTCCGCAAGCGGCTCCTTCCCGAGGAAGGTAACCAGCGCGGTTCGTGCTCACCGCGGTGGGGAGCGAGGGCCAGGCTCCTCGGCCCACAGCTTTGGAGGCCGAGGTCCAGGTAGAGCGGCTTGGTCTGCAGAGCGGCAGGGCAGGCTCGCCGTGCTCTCTACAGTAAGTCATTCTCACGGGGACGAAGGGCCGGACCGGTGTCTCCAAGGACCTTGTCAAGGTCTTCTGAGGCTGCAGCCACGGTGACCTGGGCTCTCCCACCTGGGCCCGCCTGTCTCCCAGCGTCACCACGCTGAGGACCGAACTTTTGGCTCGTGAACCTCTGGGGACCCACTTAGCATCTCCAATCTCAGAATCATAGGGTCGACCGAGGGGAAAACGGGCTCACAGGGAGTCCCCGCCACTTGGGGACAGAGGATCACTCGGGGATGGAGGACCACACAGGGTGGCCAGACACCAACCCTGCCTTGCCAGTGTGCCCGCTGGGCCTTCAACCGTGCTGACAAGTGATACAGCAAGCCAGGACCCATCGCCTCTGCAGAAACCGGACGAGGTGCCTTCTTAGGTCTCTCCCAGGCAGGCGACACCTCCCTGGTGGCTTTGGTGGTGGCTGAGTGAGAACCCCTGGCCGGAGGAGGTGACAACCATTGCTGCATAGAGCCGCCGCCCGGGGCACTCACCTGTCCCCACATCCGACAACCCTGCGGGTCCTCACCTCCTCTCCCCACAGGGCCCCAGCGTCTCCCGCCAAATGCACTGCCCTGTCCCTGCCTTAGTGTCCCCAGGAGCTGGGTGTCACTCAGCCCCTCTGCAGACACCCGTGCTCCCTGCAGGCTGCTCCTGTCCCCAGGGCCCCGAGCCAGCACTTTAAGGCAAACACAGTTTTTAACACAAGAATCCTATTTTTTTTTCTTTTTTCACATAATACATTTATTATGTCAATTGAATCATCATCTGGAGATCGCTTGGGAATAACTGATAATAAAGTCAGCAGCAAAAACTCGGCAGCAGTAAATCATCCTGAAATCGACAGCGGCGGGGCTTTGCTATTTCCCCCAAATCCTATTTGTCTCGTAAAAATAGCTCATCTCGGGCTGAAAGCAAAGAATGCACACAGAGCTCCCTTCAGGGCTCGGGGTCCCTGGGTGTCAGTGGGAGGGGCGCACCTGGCCCCGAGTCTGCCCTCACACCCACGCTGTGGCTCTGCGGAGCGAGCGTGCGTGTCAGAGCCTCGCGTCTCCCGCGGGGTGGGGGTGCTTTTCTTTATGTCACTGTCAGCGTCACCCCTGCCCCTGGGGTTTTCTTTGCTCTGATGTTAACATCGTGTGCATGATGCCACATCAATCAGCGTTGCCTCTCTGGCTTTCCAAGGACCGTCATCTGCGCGGGACATCTTCCCCACCGGTTTGCTCTTCACCATGGTGGAAGCAAGCATTTTGCACGTACGTGGTGCGTGTATGGGCCACACTTTCAATCCACCCTGCCGATCACTGGCTTAATGTGATGCATTTATATCATTAGCATTCGAGGTAGTTCTAGTGACGGCGGGGCTGAAGCCTGCCCCATTATGTGTGTTTGTCTCCTGCACATCTCCTTCTCTCTGCTCTTTTCCTGCTTTCCTAGGCTTCTGGGAACATTTTTGGTGCTCTATTCTGACTTGTAGCATTGTGAATGTGACGAGGCGTCTGCATAGCTCGCCACAGGCCACCTGTCTTCATTTCGCTGTTTAAAACCACTGCCTCCTGTGTCCCTGCTGCACAGTTATGACACAGTTGCTTTCAGTATGACGTAAGTTATGTCATAATTATGACATAATTGCTTTCAATAACTCCTCCATGGTTGGCAAGATGTGCCTCAGACGGTGCGAGGATTTTTGCTTTGACGAACAAAATTTAGAAAAGCCAAGAGGAAGAGGAAGGCGGTGGGCACGCAGCAGGCACAGTGTCACTGTCACACTAACCATGGGTGAGCCTGCCACACTCCTGTTCCGCTTTCAAGCAAATGTGAGGCTGCGTGGGAATAAACCTTGACTGGGCTACACTGCTGCAAGTGCCTCAGGCTGCTCCCGCGCTGCCCATGGAGCGTTTTCTTTCCTCCATCAGCCCCTTGAGCTGTGAGTGGGCAGTGAGCAGTGGGCTGCTGGACCCTTGGCTGCCCGATGTGGCCGGGATGCACCCAGCCCGCTTTCAGCAGGGGCCCAGAGCTGCCTGCCCTGGGGGTGGGGGCCGCGGCTGAGGGGAGGAAGACACACCACCACCACCACCCCACTCCAGTTTCCTTCCCAGGAAGCCCTGAGATGCCCGAAAATTGACCCAGTTAGCTTTGCCTGAGCTCTGAAAACTCCACGGAACTCCTGAACCAATTTGAAGTCTGCACAGCAAGATCAGTGGGAAGCCTGCAACCGAGCTGGGAAGGAAGGCCATCTACTCAGCGCCGCCTCGGCCCTCATGGGCACACACCGACCTCTGCAAACGAGTTATCTGGGAGAGAAAACTCGGCTTATGAGAGTGCTTTTGGCACCTGCAGAGAGAGCCGGCACCGTAGCAGCTGTGATGAAGTTTGCAGAACTTGAGGGCCAGGAGCGGAGCCCTGATTGGCCCTGGAGGTGGATGAGATTTCCCCAAAACCGATTAGAGAATCCCCAGAGCGGCCGCACTCTGTGGGTGTCTCTTCATCACCCTGCAAAAAAGCATGTTGCTTGAATTGAAAGGAAGGAAGATTCCAGCAGAAGCCTGGCCCCAGCTGCAGAAGGAGCAGGAAGACTGAATGCCCAGGGCGTCTCTGGGTAACACCGGAAACGCTGTGGCAAATCAGCCTCCCTTGGGGGAGGCCGTGGAGGTGGGCACCAAGCTTCAGCTGCTCCTAACCCCAGAGGCCAGGCGACCTCTGTGGGCTGAGCCTTTGATGCCCATTGCCTGGCGGCAATGACAGGTGGGGCGCTGAGGGGGACCACGGTGCCGGCTCTTGCTGTCGGAGCAAACAGACACCCTGCGTCACATCGCACACCTGCAGTGTGCATGAGGCTGTGCCTGCGTGCGCACTGTCTCTGCCACAGTCCCTGCCGCCTTGCAAAGCCCTCTTTGCAGAAGAGGACAGGGTTGCCCAGGGAGGCCCACTCAGCCCTACGGGGCAGGCTCACACGGCCAGTGCCGACTGCTCCTGGATGGCCCCTCACCCCCTCCGCAGCCCCCTCTCCTGCCTGGGGCCCCTGCCACCATCACCTTCTGGGTCTGGCTGCTCCAGTGAACCACATTTCTGCCTGCCACAGGGCCTTTACACAAGTTCTTCCCTCTGACTCACCCTCCTCTTCCAGCCAGCCCTGCACCCCAGGGTCAGGGGTGCTTGTGGGTTTCCAGAGCAGCCTCCCAGCCAGCTTCTCCTGCTCCCCTCTCACCGGCCTCATCTCTTTCCAGAGAGCACCTGACCTTGGGGCTTCACCCTCCCCTCATCCTCTCCAAGGCGCAGCTTCCTCCCAGATAAAATGGGGGAACAGATAAACTCCCACCTGTTTCCAAAAGGAGAGAGGAAGAGGGGCCCCCCAGGGACATCTGTGAGACCAGGGCAGCTAATGAGTCTTTTGCACGACACACAGTCACCACCCGTCCTGGGGGGCCTCTCCGCCCTTCATCATTCTGAGTTTGTGGATGAGGCCGGCTGCTGCAAGACCCCAGCGCTCTCTCGACTGACTGCCTTCCCCTCGGTTCTTTCTGCACGAGCATGGACAGCTCCGGACACGGCGGCCCTGGCCTGGTCCTCCGGCTGGTCATAGGGAGCAGAGGCCCCCAGGAGCGCATGCTCCACTTGTCCTTGGATGCAGAGTGGCCACGGTGGCTGGAATTGTGTAAACGCTGTGATGACCAACGGGGAAGAACTCCATTCAAGAAGACTGCAGGGAAGCGACAGCTACGTGGAGTGTGCGATCCTCACTTAAATCCTGGCATTAAAAACAAGTTAGAAAGATATAATTTGGGACCGGTGGGGAACTTAGAATTTGGGCTAACATTAGCTCATGAGTCAGCTGCGTTGCCATAACAAACCTCCAAGACTGAGACTGGGCGGCTGGAACCGAGCCCGCGCTCTCAAAGCCTGCAGGCTGGTGGTGGTACGGGGGTTTCAGGGAGGCCTCCGCCCGGCAGGTGGGTGGGCAAGTGGCTGAATCCCACCAACCCAGAGAGACCTCTGCCTCTGCTAAGCGGCGGAGAGAACCCCACCCTCCCACCGCCCCCCCAGGC
Source organism: Erethizon dorsatum (assembly GCA_028451465.1). Lineage (NCBI taxonomy): Eukaryota > Metazoa > Chordata > Mammalia > Rodentia > Erethizontidae > Erethizon > Erethizon dorsatum. Next base: position 97,602,188 of record CM051836.1, on the reverse strand, counting down.
CCCAACACTGGCCCCTTGGGGGCATCACCAACACTTAGACCCCAGCACGAGCGGTGTCCATGTCATTGTCCGGGGTGTGGCGATGTCTCAGGGGACTGAAATTAAATTCCTCAGGGAAGGGTGGGAAGGAGCACCCTGGCTGGAGGGTGCCTGACTTTCCAGCTGTGCACCCAGAGACAATAACGCAGCCTAGATCGGCCATGGCGAGCCTCGCAGCTGTCTCTCTGTGCCCGCTAGGGTCAGGGTGTTCCATGGGAAGTGAGATGAAAAGGAGCCGGCCGTGACAGCGTGGCTGACCCCTTCTCAGCCTGGGCGCTGTGTGGCAGCCCTCAGCTGCCCCTCTCGCAGGTCAGACCATCTGGGGCAGCGGAGGGCGCAGGACTCTTGAGAGCGGCTCCGCCAGGGAGGGTGGTAAAGACTGGGGGTCAGCCCGGATTCCTCAGGCCAGTGCAGCTCGGGGACACACAGCTGGAGTGGCCCCTGGGACACTCGCTGTGGCCCTTCAGGCCACTCCAGCCCTGGTCAGCATGCTCCTGGGGACTCAGGAGCAGAATGGACCTGTGTGGTGTCACGGAGGTGTGTGTGGGGTTAATGCAGCTCTGTTACGCCCAGAGGGGACTGGCGCACAGTGCCTGCTGCTGCCCCAGGTAGGGACCTGCCTGGACCTCAGTGAAGCCGTGGGGCCCTGGGCAGCCCCAGCCCTTTCTCCTCCCTTCCCTTGATCCTCCTCCCAAACGTCCTCCCCGAGTCCAGTTGCTCCGTGACCGCTGTCCTCTGAGGGGCCCCAGACCATGCCCACAGTCCTTGAAGGTGGTCTCTTGGTCCTGCATGTGACACAGGCAGAGGGGCAGAGCGTCTCTGTCCTGTAGGAGCAGCTTTCTTCCCACAATGACAATGAGGACCTCGATAACATCTGCGGGTCTGTGCTCGACGAGGGGCTCTCGGCGTGGTTCCCACCTCCCCACTGGGTGAGAGAGGGTGCAGCCCAGCGTCACACGAGAGCCGCTGCCCGCTGCCCACTGCAGGTCCCCATCCCAGGCTGTGCACCTGCCTGTGCCCTCTGCTCCCACGTGCGCCTCTCTGCTTGTGGGTCTCGTCTTGGGCATTTGAGCCCAGGCCAAATGAGGCACAGCAACCTCAAGTGACAGCGTCCCCAGGGCCGGGCACAGGGACTTCCTCTCGTAGTTTTGCACGTCCCCGGTACTCTGTGCAATGAATATGCTGGAGTCAAGTCAGAGACAAGACCTCGGTTTTAACAAGAGGGGAGGAGGGATGACACACAGGTGAGGCACCCTTCTGTCCAGAGTCAGGAGTCTGTCTGACCACAGCACCCTGAGCTCAGGGACATCACAGCTTTGGGCAAGAGCCCAGGGGCCAGAGGCTTTGGTCCCGGCTCATGCTGTGGGCGCCTGGGCAGCCCCGTGGGTGGCCAGCCTTCGACCCCCTGCTGTGAGATAGGAGATCATCCTGCCTCTGCGTTCCAAGTCTCAGATCACCCTCCAGAACCAGCCAGCGCCAGGCCACTCGGTGGCCTTTTGTCTGAGCCCGGCACCAGCCTGGAGGGAAAGCCACCCCAGCCCCACGCGCCTTGCCTCGGTCGCAGAGAGCCCACCTCACTGCGGAGAGAAGACTGTGCGGGATCCCAGAGCTGGCTTCTGGGTCAGGGCTGAGTTAGTGAGATAAATGGAAACTGGAGGAGAGCTGCATGCACGCGGGAACTGGAGAAAGCAGCTACCTGGGGCAGCACCCCCAGACCCACACGGCTCAGGCCTGCACCGCCGAGCCTCTGCCCCAGAACACAGGCCCTCCGCAAGTCTCCGGCCTGCTTTCTACTCCAGGTGGGGAGACTGAGGCCCAGGGGACTGGCACAGCACTTCCCTGCACAGGGCAGGGTGGGGAGGAGCAGGGAGGGGAGTCGGATGGAGTTGGTGTGAATCCAGACCAGGCCACTTCCCAGTGCTGTGACCACACAGTGGCCACTTAACCTCCTGAGCCCAGATGTCAAATCGCACGCTGACCCGAGTACGGGGCTGCTGTCAGGATTATCGCAACGTCACCAACGCCCAGCGCCCAGCTGTGGGCACAAGGCTGGTGCAGACGGTTTCCTCAGCCTCTTCGGCAGGTCCGGTCCCCTCAACCCGTGCCCCCCTCCTTCTGTCCTGAGTGGCCTCTGGAAGGGACATCCTGAGAGCCTGGTCACTGCTCAAAAAGAAGACAGGACTTGGGGGTGGGAGGGAGCTGCTCCTCCACACCCCCCACAGGGTTGGGGACAGGGAGTCGGCAAGGTCCCCAACAGGGTGGGCAGGGGCAGGGGGAAGAAGGACAAGGCCTCGGGGAGACACCACTTTTGGAGAAGGGAGCTGCCTGGACCCAGACAGAGGTGGACAGTGGGCTGTAGGCAGTCCTGCGCCTCTGGGGCAGCTGGGCCTGGGCGGCCCTAATAATCCCCCAGCTTCCTCGCAGAGCTGGGGCAGCTGAGGAAGCAGACGTAGGCCCCACAGGCCTGTCTCCCACGGGCTGGGTGTGTCCCGGCCCTCACCGGTGTGTGCAGGCACTGGACGGGGACTTCGTCAGGCAGGAGGGCATGTCTCAGCCCTCCCCTGTCTTATAATCACCATGTCACAGAGGAGGAAGCCGAGGCCAGGGCAGCTTGCTGGGCAGGGAGCTGCAAGGGTGATGGTCCTGGCTGTACCCAGGCCCCACTGCCATCTGGCCCGGCCCTGGCCTTGTGCCTCTGCACCACTGATGTCCTGTGAGCGGGCCATTGTTCCCAGAGGAAAGTGCGGTCTTTCATTTCCTCCCCATTGTGGGCAATGTGCCCTTTGCCAGCCCCCAGGGGTGGCTCTGACCCTTCCTGAGGCTGCTGGGTATTAAGGCTGCCCATAGGGGCTGGAAATCTGCCCATGGGAACATTTCCTTTCATAGCCTGGCTTTGGAGAACAGGCCAGACTGCAGGGCCGGGTGTCCCTGCACACCACCCTCGGTCCCCTGTCCCCACAGGCCACCCCCACGTGGAGTTGCCACTGGGTCGGAATCCCCGCTCAGGTGGAGGCTGGGTAACCAGGTCCCTGCAGTCCTTGCCTTCCTTCCAGCCAGCAAGGCCAGTGGCCATGCCCATGCCCATGCCCATGCCCAACTGCCCTGTGGGAGACTCAGGAAACCGGCTGCCTGGCTGCAGGAGGTGGCCCTGCCTGGCTGAGACTCTGGCACTATAATGCCCAGTCTGGGGAAAGGTCTCCTCACTCCCCAGGTGGCCCAGCAAGGATGACCTCTCCCCAACCTCACATGGTCATCCCTGCAGCAGGGACCCCGCTCTGCAGCCACTGCCCTGCGAGGACAGCAGGGGACTGGACTCTGGACTCTGTCCCTGCCTCTGGAGCCAGCAGCTTCTCCAAGCTGCCTGTTAAGTGAGCTAAGACTCGGCACTCACCCCGTGCACCCGTGTGAGGTGGGTTTCCTGTTGTGCAAAGCAGAAAGCATCCCGATACCTTCAGGGTCTTCATCTGTACGCGAGCAGACCAACTCCCCTGAGTGGCCCTTTCCACGTTGTTTGTAGAGGTGTCAGTCCATAGTTGGCTGGCTCCAAGGCAGGAAGCGTGGCAGAGGGGAAACAGTCCATGGCAGGGCAGGCAGGAGGCAGCAAGAAGCAGGGCAGAGTGGAAGGAGGAGGAAGGGTGTGTATTTCCCCACCAGGCCACACCCACAGCGACCCACCTCTTCCCACCAGCTTCTCCTCCCAACCACGTGCAGCTATAAACCAGTCGGCAGACAAATCCAGCACTGCGCACCCGTGCTGCAAACCAAGCCAAAATAAAACCTCTCCTCATTTAAACTGTCAAGCATGTGTCCCAGCAACAAGAAAGTAACTCAGGCAGGGTCCCAGGTCCTTCTCGGCCCCCTCTGTCCCCCTCCAGCGCAGCTCTCAGCTGGGCTCTGCCAGAGGAGTGAGAGGAGATGTGGGGCCCTGCCCCTGTGAGGGACAGCAGTGTGGCTGCCTCAGAGGGCTCCACAGCAAGGACAGGCCACACTGACAGCCCCGGGACACTCCTTGGAGAGGCTGCAAGACTTCTGACGAGGGGGCTCCTGAGCTAGGGCCTGCACTGGGCACAAGGACCTCAGGTGGCCTCGCACAGGGCCTGAGTCTCTGACAAGACTATGGCCCCAGGTCTGGTGTTGGGCCGGAGAGCTTGGGAGAGGGCAAGTTTGGGGCGCAGATGCAGAAAGGAAGGCAGGGCAGGGAGGTGCGGGGTGATGCATGGCCCCGTTTAGGACATGTCTGTGTCCTAGGGCCCAAACCTGTGGCTCGACTGTGCTCGGGGAGAGAGTCTGATAGATGCAGAGAAGGGACGAGTTTGGAGACGAGATCCTGACGAGACCTGAGAGGAGATGCAGACAGAAGGAGGCAAGCAGGGACCCGGGGCGGCGCCACAAGCGAGGAACCCGACGGGGCAGGAAGCGGGCGAGGTGGCTGCCCCCCTGGGTTCAGAGCACAGCCTTGCCGGCCTCGACTTCCGACCATCCAGACTCTGGGAGGATGAGTGTCCACCATTTGAAGCCCCCTGGTTTGTGGCCATTTAATATGGCTGCCTTAGGACTTGAACCCGAGAGGTGACAAATCAGGTCACTGAGTCCCACTGTCCTCAGAGCCCCGTGTCCCAGCTTCTTGGAGCTCTGCAGTCTTATTTTGCCAGTGCCATTGGGCCTTACTAATGCACAGCCCAGTGAAGGCCCAAATCCTGGACTTTGTCCTGACCCATGCCGGGAGCTGCCAGCTGACAGCAGGCACTGTCAGCTGGGACCGGGCAGATAGGGCACAGGCAGGTGCTGCTCAGGGCCAGGGTGGGGACGCCGGGCAGATGGAAAAGGAGGGACCCCATCCCCTACGTGGGGCAGGAAGGGGCAGGGATGAGGAGGACCGAGGCCTGGGTCTGGGCATAGCTTTACACGGAGCCGCCATGTGACCCAGCCAAACTCCTCCTCCTGTGTGGGACAGTCCAGCGGGGAGTGGACCGCTGGGGAGAGACCATGCCCCTAGGAGTCACATCCACCGGGGCATGGGGAGGCGACAATCTGTGCCCCAGTCACACTCATCCCATCCCCAGGTCACTGCGGGGTCAGCCCAGCCAGGGCCACCTCCCTCGGTCAGGCTGCCTGGTGTGGGTAGTCATTGCCTCCTGCCCAGGAGACGACATCGATCGCCCTCCCGCCAATTGAAGAAGACGGAGGACGTGTCAGGCCTGCGACCTTTGCAGAGGGGCCGTAATCCAATGATCCCTCCTCCCGCACAGAGATCAGGTTAGCATCATTACAGGACCGGCACCATGGGCACCACAGCGGCCAAGGCCAGCCTCAGCCGTGTGGGGGACAGAGGGGACCACCCCGCCTCAGCCTGGCCTCCCCCAGGGAACTGGCTCAGCGCAAAGCAGAAGGTGTCACCTGCCAGCCTCACCCAGGCTGGGGACGCGCTCCTGACCTCACACCCCTGATGTGCCCATCACCCTCAGGGCCCACGGCGGGGGCTGCAGAAGCCCCGAGGGCTCTCTGGGGACCTTGCCCATGCTGCGGGAAGGTCACCAAGGGAAGAGGGCTCTAGTTAGGGGACACCCCTGTCCTGCCTCTTCCTCCTTTCTCTTTTCTGGGCTTCTGGTTTGGCTCCTTTGTATCACTTAACTCACCCACTTCTCTCCAGCCTCTGGCCCTCACCCCAGCTGGGCCACTGTGGCCTCTCTCCTGGCCACTGGCACATGCCTACCCATGTCCAGCCTCATTAGAGTGCCTTCCCCTCCTCTCCTGCCAAACTCCTACTCACCCATCAATACCCACCCAGTCAATCCTGGGAGGCCTGTCCCTTGGAGCCCACAGAGCTGGCCACACAGGTCCTGGAGCCCCAGGGCATCCGGACCCAAGCGGTCCGCTGCCCCTGACACACAGGCCTTCTGATTGCCTGCCTGGCACAGGAGGACAAACAGACAGGGGCCTGGGCAGCGCTCCTGGCCCTGTGGTTACAGCTCTGGGTGGCTCCAGAAGCCTTGCCTGTGCTCAGGCCCAAGAAGAGTAACGAGGCCGTGCTTGTGTGGGTCGATTCTTCATCTGTGGTGCCGGGGCCGCCTGTTACAAGGTCCACAGACAGCAGACCCTCACCCCTTCCTGGGCTGCAGGTCACATCCTGGCATCTATGGGAGGGGCCTTCCTTGCTCCCCTGGCTGCCACCATCCCTGGTCCCCTCCAGTCACCGCTGTCACACAGACTTGGCTTCTAGCCTTAGAGCAGCTCAAGGCCCATCCTTCTACCTGGGAAAAAGGGGCTACATTGAAGGTGGGATGTCTTTCAAGGCAGAAAGTTCTAGAACATGCCACGGAGGCCTGGACTCTGCTCTTGGTCAGGAGCTGCCATGGGGTGGGAGGTGTCCTTGATGCCCTCGTGGGGCTCCCTGACCTCCGCAGGCAGAGGGACACCCCCAGCCACATCTCAGTGTCTGCCCCTCACCACAGCACCTGGTGTCACAGTGCAGCCCTGCCTCCTCTGGGCTCCCGCCCAGGGACAATGAGCCGTTCCTCTCCCTCCCTGGTCCATTGGCCAGTGTGTACTGAGCTCCACTCAGCCCTGGGAGTCCCCTAGTCTTCAGCCAACTTAGCAGGCTGGACAGTGTCCCCCACGTCCGTGCGTCTCTGGGAACGCCCTGTGGACATGGGGTTTTGCAGATGCAAGCAGTCAAGTTAAGCGAGGCCATGTCTGGGTAGGGCTGGGTGGGACCTCATCCCAACTGTGTCTTATAAGACGAGGGGTGACTCGGGAACACACACAGGAAGGAGGTTGTGTGACAGCCAGGTCCCTTAATTCCATGGTGCCACGGGATCTGCCCACTTGTGCCAGGGCCCTGAGGGCATCTGAACACGCTCACCTCTCTCTGCGGGGCAGCTGTTGCCCCATGTGGCAGGAGAGGTGCTGTCTAAGGCCACCTCTTGGCAAGTCAAGGACCCTGGTGTAGCCCTGGAAGAGCTTGTTTCTTTGGAATGTAGATAGGGCAAGCCACAGACCTGGCACAGGGCAGCAGCAAGAATGAGACCAGGCCAGACCTCACTCAGGCCTGGGGAGTATTTTACCCTCTCAGAGACCCCCATACCCCTCAGGGACTCTGCCATCTTCTAACTCTCCAAGCCTAGCCATTGGTTCTGGAGCCAACCCGAAACACCATCCCTGAATACTGAGTCCTCCTTCAGTCCATACCTGCATTCATTCCTCCATTTATCCACACACTGACCCATGTACCTCTCCACCCACTCATCCATCTACCCACCTACCCACTCACTCATTCACCCATCCATCCGCCCACCCACTCACTCGTCCATCCATCCACTCATCCATTCACTCATCTCTCCATCCAGCCATCAGTCCACCCACTCATCCATTCACTCATCCATCCATCCACTCATCTCTCCATCTATCCATCTATCCATCCATCCATCCACCCACTCATCCATCCATCCATCCATCCACTCATCTCTCCATCCATCCATCAATCCACCCACTCATCCATTCACTCATCCATCCATCCACTCATCTCTCCATCCATCCATCCATCCATCCACCCACTCATCCATCCATCAATCCACCCACTCATCCATTCACTCATCCATCCATCCACTCATCTCTCCACCCATCCATCTATCCATCCATCCATCCACCCACTCATCCATCCATCCATCCATCCATCCACTCATCTCTCCATCCATCCATCTATCCATCCATCCATCCATCCATCCACTCATCTCTCCATCCATCCATCTATCCATCCATCCACCCATCCACTCATCTCTCCATCCATGCATCCATCCATCCATGCACCCACCCATCTACCCCTCTAACTCTGTCCACCTCCATCCCATAAAAATGCCTCTTTCATACAGCATTCACTGTTTAAAATTATCTGCACATGTTTGTAGTACATAATGATCACATTCTTTGGGGAGGTGGTACACGTACATAACACATCTTAATTCTTTTTACATCTTCCCCTCCCTCCCATTTCTTGGTCTTCCCATCTGCAAAAGATCTATCTCCCTTTCTCCTATTATCTATCTTTTATTTTGCTCTTTAGTTTATTTCTACTATGGGTTTCTCATGTAAGAGAAACCACACAGTATTTAATTCAGCATTCATTTTTAAACACCTAATGGTGATCTGTGTAATAATACTGGTCTCCACATCACAATACAACAAACTTCTGCATAATGTATTTCAATTCCTTTACTTAATTCCAAAATAGCCCTGGGTGTGTGGCAGAGACAGTGAGCTGCCTGTCAACGTCCATGGCCCCCTCATCTTCTGGGCTCGTAGCCACAGGACAGTTCCCAGCCTCCCTTGCAGTTGGCTGCAACCAGGTGGCTGACTTCTGGGCAGGGGCGATGGGGGACACTGTGTGCCATCCCTGGAAGAAGCAGGGACACCTGCTCTGCCCTCTCTCTAACCCTCCCCAGCTGGATGCAGGTGGTAACAGGGCACTAGGGAGGAAGATAGAGCCACCAGGTGACAGGGTGAGGGTCCACGGACCACCGCAGGAGGATGCTGCCCATCAGCCAGGGACTTCTGCCCGGGAAGATTTTATAGGCAAGAAATAAATCTCAGTCCTGTTTGAGACATCATATATCTTGGGGTCTTTCTGTTACCAAAGCCAAACCTACTTTAGCTGCGAGAGTCAGCACGTTATGCTCCGCGTATAAAACGGGAAGCTGAGCCCCCAGGGGAAAGTGGCCCCACAGGTCACATGTGGGGAGTGAGCCGTGCCTGGCCTGCTCAGAGGTTTGCTCTGCCAGATGTGCGCCAAACTGAGAGAAATCCTGGGGACTCCAGCCCAGCGGTCTGGAGGTGGCAGACACAAAGGGGAGACATCTGGGGTGGGATTCTCGATGAAGGGGCTCAGATGAGGAGCAGAACCAGGACGGCGATCTAGATCAGACGGTGAGGTAGGGGTCTCTTGCTGGACCTAGGCTCTGGGGGTCGAGCAGAGGAGCCCAAGGTCAAAGCCGCACCTGAAGAGGGCTCAGTGGGTGGACCTGGCCAGTGCGTGGCCAAGGAGGGCGGTCACATTAGGGGGTGTCAACCCCAGGCCCTAAGGAGCCCACAGAAACCGGGCACGTGGTGCCTCTTGGTGGCTGAGGACGAGGACAAGGACAGGAGTAGCTCTGTCAGAGGCCGCCAGAGGGCCTGGGGCTCAGGGGCCTGTAGTCGCATTGCTCTTACTCCTGGCCCTGAGAAGTGAATTTGCTGACAATGCCCGTCCCTCCGCGAGAGGCCTCCCTGCCTCCCTCCCCCAGGCCCGCTCCTGCCCACGGGGCTGCCTGCTCTGGACCTCTGCTCACGCTGTACCCAGCCGGGACCCTGCTCCCTCTGGCCACCCACCGTGAGCTCCCACAGGAGTCCCCCGGTGTGGAGGTGGACAGGCAGCTCTCAGTCACCTCGAGATGCACATGGCTATGCGGTGGCCACCAGCCCCGCCCTGCACAGCCCATGCCTACTATGGCCAGTGATGTCCCGTGCTGGATGCAGTGACAGCCGGCTGCCCAGAGCGGCCCGGGGTTGCCCTGTGAGAGCTGGTCTACTGCCGGGGAGTCAGGTGTCGGTGCCCCGTGTGGGTGCAATCAGGCGCATGCTCTTAGACAGAGGGGCTGCGCAGGCGCCACCCCAGCCCCCCACAGGCCCAGGCCCAGGCCCAGGGACCACACGCTCTGCAGGGACCCGGTGGGCGCCCACCTCCCTGGACCTGAGACAGACTCCTGTGTGGCCTCGGCCCGCAGTGCTCACGTGTGCAGGAGCCGGAGCAGGAGGGCCGCGTGTAAGGCGGGTTTTGCTGCCACCTGCTGACCATGGGGGCGACAGACATCTGCAGAGAGGAGCTGGGAGGGAGGGGGGCTTCAGAAGCCCAGCAGGCTCTGGGCTGACCAGGTTCAGATTCTGACTGTGTGACCTCGGGCAGCCACTCGGCCTCTCTGGGCCTCAGTTTTGTTTATTTGTTTATTTTTGCGGCACTGGGGATTGAACCCAGGGCCCCCACACTGAGCTCCACTCCTCGCATTGTTTTTCTCTCCTGAGACAGGGCCTCGCTGTGTCTCACACATCCCTCGTGATGGCCAGGCGCTGCCCACGCGTGTCGGCCGGGTCGGGCCGGGGACAGTCTCCCAGGAGAGGTGGCCCCAGAGCTCACCCTGCTCCTGTGGGGTGGTGGAGGAGGGGCGCCCACCCCCGGGAGCCCAGGACCCCCAGCCTAGGCCTCTTGCCACCGTGGCTCTCTGGGCCCATTCCTCGGGGCTATTTCTGGGCCCTCGAGGAATTCCAATGAGTTGTGCCCAGGACCAAGGCCTGCGCGGGGAGGAAGAGATGGAAGAGGCAGCCCCCACCAGGCCAGCCACAGGGAGACGGGGTGGCTGGTGAGAAGACCCAAGAGTCGGCCCGGGGTGCCCACTGTGAGGTCCTGCTGTCTGCGCACTGTGGGATCACAGAGGGGGCCCCGGCCACCCTGCATGAAGGACCACAGGTGTCCATGGGCTGCCTCCACCTTGTGGTCCAGAGACAGAATCCAGCAGCCCGGGGAAGGGACCCCGGCAGGGCCAGATCCTGGAAAGACCCCCAAGAAATGGGGGTCCCTCCTACCAGGTGTGCCAGTGCCTGGCTTGTGCAGGTGTCCACTGATTGGGCCCCTGCCATCCACAAGGGAACAAAGACGCTTTTCAAAACCCAAGTGCCAAAGTGAGTGGAAATAGCAAATATTTGGGGCCTTTTGTGACACAATTTAGAAACAACAGATATTGTCCACCTGAGACCCAAAGATGCAGGACAACTTGGCATGGTCATCCCAACAGTAGGTGGGGCTGGGCCATCTCCTGGCACCTGGGGGACTCAGCCAGGCAGGGCAGATGAGGAAAGGGCGTCCTGTCTCCATCCTGCCACTAGGCCCCTGCTCTCCTCCTGCAGCCCAGGACATTTTGGGAAAGGTTCCTTGTGTCCTTCCCAGGCCCTTGGTCTGTGGACTGTGCACTGCAGAGAACCCCACACCCACTGTACCATCCAAGGCCCCTAGGGAGTGAAGGACCTGTTCCCTACACAGATGCAAAGCCCACGCCCTCTGCTAGTAGAAGGAGATGGTCCCTTGGTCACCTCTCCCCCCAGAGCAGCTATTAGCAGTGACTAGTGGTGCCATGGCCAGCTCCAGAGCCCCACAGCTCTGCCTTCCCTCTGCTTTGTCCCTGTCTTAGTCACTTTCCGTGCTGGAACACAGTATCCAACACCCGCAGTCTACAGCAGGAGGGGTTGGTTTTGGCTCAGGGGTGCAGTCCCTGGTCAGCTGGCTCCAAGGCAGGAAGTCAAGGCGGAAGGCCTAGGTGGAAGAGAGCTGCTCAGGGCATGGTGACCAGGAAGCAGAGAGAAGGGAGGAGCTGGGGGAGGAGCTAAACCCTTCCAGGCCACGCCCCAGGGACCGCCTCCAACCAGGCCCCGCCTCCAACCAGGCCCGTCTCCTACAGCACATTCGGCCACGAACTCATCTGTGAATGAATCCACTACTGAGCATAGCACCCCATGACCCAGTCACCTTCCCAAAGCCATGCCCATGAACATACTTTGGGGAGCATCCTGGATCTGAACTGTAACATTCCCTCCCTCCCCTGGTGCCGGTCCCAGGTAGCCCCCATTCGACACAGGCCAGCGCGGTCAGGGTTGGCTTCCCATCCATCTTACAGCACACACAGGAAGCTCAAAGTGGAGGGGCAGGGGTCTGCACTGGAGACCTCCCTTCTGCGCCAGCCCCCCTGGGGCCCATGGATGCATCCTTCGATCACCCCACACCATGGGCGCTGTGCTGGGAGAGAGTTTGCACACCCGGAGACCTCTTCACAGAGCCTACACCGGGGGAACCGGCCACGAGCATGCAGATGTCTTGTAATCCATGCTGCAGTCCATGCTGCAAGGAAAGTCGGGCGATAAGAAGCTCAAGGGTGTGTGGGAGTCGGCAGAGCCTCCCAGAGGAGGTGATGGGGAGATCTGAACACCAACAGGAAGCCCGGGAATGTCAGGAAGCATTCCAGGCAAAGGTGCAGCCACTCAAAGGCCCAGTGTGACCGCAGAGGTCATCCAAGTGGCCAAGAGAGGCATGAGTCACCTAAGTGACTCTGTCAGGAAATCCTCGAGGTGCGATTTTTAACACAGCCCCAAGTCGCCCATCCCTCACCTCCTGCGCCCCTGCCTGGGCCATGGCCACTCCGGGCTCCCTGCAGCCCCTCTGCCCTCTCCCTGATTCTGCCCTGCTGCTTCGCCTCCGGGGTGGCATCAGGCCCCTGTCTTCTCCCAGCCCCCATGTGGCTGCTCAGGTGCCCCTCCTCTCCCCAAGAAGCGCTGGGGCCTTTGCGCTTCTGTGGCCTTTGCAGAGCTCGGTTCCCAGTGTCTAAGGACCTGAGGTCCTCCTGGATCCCTGAGAACCAGAGCCCCTGGCCCTGCTGTCGGAAGCCAATTCCCAGGGTGAGGCCTGCGACTGCCCAACCTTGCTGTGGTTCCAGCCTCACAAGGAGGGAGGAGGAGGAGGGAGAAGTAGAGACCCCACCGTGTGTCGCCCGAGCTGGAAGACCCCATTGTCAGAGCCACTTGGGCTGGGGTTGCTGGATAAGAGGAACAGCTCTGGGTCCAGGTGGATTCAGAGCAAATGCGCAGCGCGTTTCACACCCTGCAGCTTTGGGCCGGAGTCACCCCGAGGAAACCCTGCCCTTCATCTGAGACCCGTGTTACCAGAGGGGGGGTACAGTTTTGTTTCCCAAACCTGCCCGTCCTATGTGGCAGAGGTCAGGAGTGCTGGTCCTGCCCCACCCCAGACCTTCTGGAGCCTGGTGCCGGGGGAGTCTGGTGTGGCCAAGGAGTGCCCATGGCAGGGTTGCCTGTCCTGTCCTTATGACTGCAATCTGCAGGTGCCCACTGGGTGGCAGCATTGCACCACACATGAGCTCCCCGCTCTTCCTGCGGTCCATGCCATGGTCCGCCGGCCTCTGGCCACTCCATGCCAGAGCCAGGCCCCTCCCCAGGCCTTGGGTCACTGTGGGCCACTCGGGCAATGGGTGGCTGTGCTTCCAAAGGCTCTGGCCTGGCTACACAGGCTTCCTCTGCAGGGGCCTTAGAGGGCAGACAGGGCTCCCAGCCCACCAGAGGGTGGGGACCGGGAGCTGGGGCACTGGGGAGGGGACAGCCTCTTCCTCTACTCTCCAGTGGGTCTGCAGCTCTGCTGCCTGGGGTCTCTCCCTCTGTCCAGCTGCCTGCACATGGCAGACATCACCCGCAAACCCTCACAGTAAACTGCACCTGGGCTGTGGAGCTGGGGCCTGGTGGGGCCCCCAACTCCACCTGCAGGCATTCTACTACAATGCTGGTGTCCCCAGACCCGCACGTGGCCTGGACGACAGATGGCAGGAGCCCTGGGCGCGTGTTCACTCTGCTGATCCTCATAGCACGCGGAGGTAGAAATGCATCTCCATGTCACAGATGGGAAACTGAGGCACACATAAGCCGATGAAAGAATGAACAGAGGGCAGTGAGAGACCCAGACATGGACTAGGCCCTGCCAGCCTGGACCTCAGAGACCATGAGGGCAAAAGCCAGTTTAACCACGTGCATGGGCAAACTTCCCCACAGAAAACGCCAGGACTCAGTGTCCCCTTTGGCCCGCGGCAGCGCTAGCTGCTTCCCAGGCTCGGGACACTATGACATGCTGGCCAGCAAACCCCCCAAGTGTCCCCCTCGGCCTCTCTGCCTGTGTCCCCAAGCCCTGCCCAGACCAGAGGGCAGCGACATTGGCTCCCTGTGCACCCAGCCCAGGGGCTCCCTGGGGACGTCCCAAGGCCACTTCCACCCTGCACCCAAACAGGAGCGGGCGCTGAGCGTGGGGCCGGATGCCTCCAGCCAGGCAGCCTGGTGGGCAGAGGCCCCGCGGCCTTAAGGACTTCACAGATGGTGCCGCATTAACCACCGCTCCTTAATGGAGGTCAAACTGAGGCTCCAGGAGCCGTAGGGATGAAGCAGGGTGGGGCTGTTCCCAAATCAGAGAGCCTGGCCTGCCACGGTGTCCTCTTCAGCACCTCCTGTGGGGGGGGGTGCCTCCAGAGACCTGGGCACACCGGGCAGAGTTGTAGGCCGCCAGGACACATTGGGGCACGGGCCGGTCTGTGGCTGAGGCCTGGGAGGCAGCCCTTGGCCCCCGGAGGGAGCGGCTGGGGTCCCTGGAGGCATCCCCAGGCCTCATCCCTGCTGGAACTCTGACCTTGGGGTGCACGCTGCACTGGAGCCCCATGCTTTTCCTGTCTTGTATTCCTCAGGCAAAGCTGCGAAGCCCCTGGGCTGGGCCTGCCCTGCTGGCATGTGGGGTGCCCTGCCTCCTGAAGACTCAGCCCTCCTGTGCATCCTCAAGGCCACACCCTGGGCCTCCGGGGCCCAGCTCACGGCCCAGTCTGGACACTGCCACGCCACAGTGGGTCTGTCCATCTGCCTCTTGTCACAGCGCGGGGGTCTGCACAGGGACACAGGAGACCTGCAGGACCAGCACCAACTCCTGGCCCTGGGTGAGCTGGGCTGAGGTCCCTCCCTGTCCCCAGTAAGCCCAGGGAGGAGGCCAGAGCCTGCCGCTCGGGGACCCTGTGGTGGATACCACTCTGCAGCTGCCCTTGGTGCTGCTTGGCTGAATCCAAGTTTGGTGAAGCGGTGCTGCTGTCCTCGTCTTACCGATGGGAAAACTGAGGCATGGAGCATCGGGCAACTTGCTGGGGGTCACAGGGCCTCCGCAGAGCTGGGATTTGGCTGCTGGCCTGGTCCTGGACACCGGGGCTGACCACAGGGCCTCCTGTCCCCATTCGTTGGCTCCTTGGGGTCTCCTGACACCTGAGGCCTGGATTCCACTAAATGCAGCGTGGGGACCCCGGGCCGTCACAGGCATGAACACAGAGGCCGCTTCCAATGTGACTACTGGGGGGCTGCACCCTGCTGCTGTGGCCAGAGCCACAGGAGACCTGAGGTCCATGGAACAAACAAGGCTGGGGGACGAGAAGCAAGTGGAGCTCCCGGAACCCCATGGGGCCACGGCATGGACTCGAACAGGACCGGGGGGGGAGGTGGGATAAGGGTCCTCCAGCAGGCGGCATCTCTCTGAGTCACCCCACACTCAGCGGGATGGTGGGGGCCTCCTGTGGGTTCCGGTACCATCATGGGGCAGGGGCTTTGGTGATGCAGCCCACAAGATCCCTGAGTGGGAGCGCCCCAGTAGTCAGACACCTCGGCTTCGTGGGACATTCGAGCTGCTGCCAGGCCCTGCCCTCCCGGGGAGATGACAACACAGAGCCATCTCCTCCTGTGCCCTGCTCCCCAAGCTGGTTTCTCAGGGACCTCTCTGCACAGGCGCAGCCGACGCGGGACGGGAACTTTGTTTTTGGTTTTTGGAGACAAGGTCTCAATATGCAGCCCCAGCTGGCTTTGAACTCACAGTGATCCTCCTGCCTCAGCCTCCTGAGTGCTGGGATTACAGGTGTGTGCCACTGCGCCCTACTGAGACAAACGCTTTGAAGATACCCAGGGACAGAGGTGTCTCAAGAGGGTTCCAGGCACTGTGCTGTGACACTATCCCTGGGTCCCACCAGCATGGAGCCCGACCGTGTGAAGGGATGGGTGAGGCTTGCCGCCTGGCTGGCATGTTGGTCAGGATGTTCCTTATCCGGCGTCTGGTCGGGTGACACAGTCCCTTCCTGAGTCTGCTATGACCAAGCAGCATGGAAGGGGCCCGAACAGCACTCATCTGTTCCCTGCTGATTCTGGAGGTGCGGGCAGGACCCGGACCCCCCTGGGTCCACCCAGGCTGACTCCAGCCCCAACATCACCCCAGCCTTCCTGTCTCCTCCTCCCTGCTTTCACAAGGACTTTGTTGGACCAGGGCGAGGCAGCCCTGCTCCAGTGCAACCTCCCCTGCCCCAAGACCACGCTCTAGGGCCTGGGGAGGACTCAGCGTGAGGACTGGGGCTCTGACTCCGCTGCAGCAAACACTGGAAGCCCCTGGCCTGTGCTGGTGAAGCCTAGGGTCTGCTTGGGGACCGAGGCTTTGCATACGATGGCTGTTCAGGAAAGGACGGTGGAGCTGGGTGGGGCCAGGGGTTCTCTCCTGAGGGAGGGGGGTCGTAGAAGACTGATGCGCAGTTCTTCTTCCCCTTGCATGGCACAAGTTCTGCAAACCACGTAAAGCCCCCATGAAGTCGAGCAGTGTGCTCAGAAATAGAGAAATGTTTTTTCATGGTGCTTGCTACTCACTGTACCCCTCAGCTGAGAAAGCCATGCCCTGTGCCCTCGTTTGGTGCCCATGGTTCACCTGCCACACAGTGGGACAGACCAGAGGGCAGCGACATTGGCTGCCTGTGCACCCAGGCCAGGGGCTCCCTGGGGATGTCCCAAGGTAACTTCCCACCCCACACCCAAACAGGAGTGGGTAGCTGCCTGTATGCACAAGTGGGCAAACGAGGGACAACAGCGTGGGGCCCAGATACAGGCCCAGGGTACTGCCAGGGCCAGCCATGCCCCTCAGCCTGGGACTAGAAGACCCTGTGCTTGGCTCACTTCGTCTTCACGCTAAGTCCCCGTGGGAAGCACTGGGCTTCCTGGCCTGTGATTCCAGCCACACAGTCTGCAGAGCCAGGGAGCAGCCAGAAGAAGGGGACAGAGAAGAGGCTGCGGTGCTCCATCACCTGGGGACCAAGAAAAGAGTCCTAGGAGACAGGTCATGCTTGAGGACACAGCTGGAGCTGGTGCGTGGACACCCCCGGGTAACATCAGAGCTGTCCAGTGACCAAGAGGTGCCCTCAGGAGTAGTGAGCTCCCCACCTACAGAGGCATGCAAGTGGACTCTGATCAGCCATCGACTAGGAATACCATGAGAAGCACCGATGGGACAAAGCTGCACAAGGGGCCACATGAAGTGGGGCCTGGGGTGCAAGGCTTGGATGCCGGCTCTGAGCTGCAGGGTGAGTGTGCAACCCTGTGGACACCTCTCTGCTCTCATCGCCCCACTGGAACTTTCCTGTTTTGTGGACAAGCAAGCTTGGGTTCCAACAGTCAGGGTGCCCACGTGCCATCAGCTCCAGCCCCCATCTCCCGCTCGGGGGTCTGGGTGGGGATCGCAGGCTGTGAGGGGGCCATGGGGTTGGCAGGAGCGGGCAGCAAGAATCCTAGGAATGAAGATTGCTTCAGCCTGGGCGCGGACACCCCAGCGTGCTCCCAGCTGCCTGCATGGACCGGAGGCCCCAGCTCCGCATCAGTCCATGCCTCGCCCTCCTGGCAGCAGTGGTGGTGAGATCATGGGCTGCCTCCGAGCGCCCCATCAGTGCCCCCAAATGTAATGGGGAACAGCTGCTCCTGAGGGGCTGTGTGGGGAGCAGACAGAGCCGCAGGCTCCAGCTGCCACAGGGCCAGGCCAGCTGCTGGGCACAGGTGATGCGGCCTGCAGGTGGACATGGCGCCCCTGAGCGCCCCTGGTGAACCTGCTGTGTGCCACGTGCTGCTCAGTGGCTTCACTCCTGGTCCTGCGGCAGCTCCATGAGGGGAGGGCCATGTTCCGCTGTAGACGGGACAGGGCTTGCTGGAGAGGTCGAATGGCCCGGGGCACAGGCAGGGCACAGCCACACTCAGGCCGCGGGATCAAGGGGCAGTGCCAGCCACTCCTGTGACCACTGACGACCTTGCAAGTCCTGGGCCTGCCTGCGCTGGCTGGCAGGCGGTGTGTGCCATGGACCAGAGGGACTGCATGCATCTCCAGGCCCAGCTGCAGGGACCCTTTCTCCTTCCCTTCCCTTCCAGGGAAAAATGTAGCAGTACCCTCCTCCTCCAAGTAGGAAGCTGCCTCCATGCGATGGGGTTCACACCACGACCATGGGGGGGACAAGCGGAGTGCACCCGTGACAAATGTGCAGACCACATGGTGTGCAAGCCAATGAAAGGAAGAGGAGAAATGGGAGGAAGTGGAGGGTGGGGGGAGGGGAAGCTGCTGTCTTAAGCAGGGTGATCAGGGGAGAGGGACATCTGGACGAGTTGTGTGGATCTGAGTTACAAGGTCCAATGAAAGCTCAAGCAAAGGCCCTGTGGCAGGGTTAAGGGTGTACTTCCTCCTTGGAACTCAGCGATGGGGTGCTGCATCCATCTCATGGGGCTGCAGTAACCAAGTACACAAAACAGGCTGCTGGGGGCAAGGAAATGTGTTCTCCCTCTGTTCCAGGGCCAGGGGCTGAGCTCTGCATTGCTGGGTGGAAACCAAGATGTCACAGGGTGGGTCACACTCCTTCCAGGGCCCTAGGGGATCCTCCTGCTCCCCCAGCTCCTGGGCTCCAGGGGTCCTTGGTTGAGGGCCTCACGGCTCCAGGCTCCCCATGCCAAGATCCTTGCCTGGGCTGCATGCACTAAGACTTTTTCCAAATAAGGCAGTGATTGCAGGCCCTGGGGACTGGGCTGCGGCCGTCGGGGAGTGCGACTAGGGAGTGCGTCTTCCAGTCCACACGACGCCTCGGTCAGGCCCTGTCTCCCCGGAGTCCTCCACCAGCTTTGAAGAGCAGGTTCCTGAGAGGCGGGCCTGGGGAGGGGCAGTGGGCTCTGCAGGGGTTCTGAGCACTTGTCCCCCATGGCCACCAGGCCCATGCTGGGAGACCCTGTACCATGGCTATGGACAGAGGTCACTCGGCCTCACGGCCCCAGGGGGCCATTGTTCCTCTCCGTGCCTTGTTCCTTATCTCTAAGAGCCTGTGTGGGGTTCCAGTATGGGTGCAGGATAGGGGCACATCCCAGGGTGCCCTAAGTGGGAATCACATCGCTGTGCAGCACAGAGCCACTGGGACTAAGGTGACCTGAGCCCAGGCATATTCGGCTCCTGGATCCAGAGCCCAGGGACAAGCAGGAGTCGATCCAGTCACACTGGGGGAAAAAATAAGTCAGTGATGGTACCTAGGTATGGTGGTGCACACCGGTCAACCCAGTGCTCTGGGAGGCTGAGGCAGCAGCATTGCAAGTTCAGGTCCAGCCAGGGCAACTTAGCGACCTAGGGAGACCCTGCCTCAAAATAAAAAACAGAAAAAGGGAGGGGGATGCAGTGTGAAGGCCCTGGGACAATCTCTGGTACTACAAAAATAAAAGTGGTGGAATCGGTGTCTGACAGGAGGGGGAGCCAGACTCAGCCTGCGAGCACAGGAAAGGGAGGCCGCTGGACGCCCTGGGGCAGATGCACAGCCACGGCCACGCGGCCCCTTTAAGGGTGAAAACAAACGCCACTGAGCGAAAACCTGAGAACAGAGGTGCACATTCCCTTAGGAGCGGCATCACAGCATCGACACATTCTTCAACACTGACAAATAGCCCAGACACCGAACAGTCCAGAAAAACCAACATCTGATTGCTATTAACTGTCTGGCAGGTAATAAAAATGACGTTTCTGCTACTCTTCCCGGCATTTTTGTAGTTCTGATCCTCTATTGCCCCGCACGAGCCCAAGGTGTAAAACCTTCTCCGCCAGCTGGGCAGGGTGGACGCCCGTCCCTCCCCAGAACACTTTCAATTCCACTTTCGTGACTGTTGGTTTAGAAAGTTGTTTTGTTTTGCTTTGCATCTAGCTTCACAACTCATTACAGAACCACAAAGAAAACGCCAGTTTTATCCCAGCGCGTGCACGCGACCTGCTGTCGCTTGTCAGGCACGCTCTGGGCGTGGCACAGCTGCTTATTCTTTCTGTGCAATTCGGCGCTCAGCATCCCAGCAGCTCCATGGCCTCCCTCACCTTGCCCGCCTTTGTTTCACATTCCGACCATTTTACCCAAGATTTGTTTCCTCTGCTCTTTAAGAGATAAATTGAAAGTTGACAACGAGGCACCTTTGATGTCAAGTAAACCCGGGGTCTGTGTTTTCTCATGCGCTTTATTGAAAAGCTCCAAACTATCTTGGTGGATTAGAGTCGAGCCAGCACCTTGGTGCGCTGCACGGCCCACCCCACGAGCGCCATCTTCGCCAGCCCGCGGGTCTGAGCGTGTGGCATCTGGGTCTAGACAACCACCTGTGCCCTAGGGCACAGCAGGGGACTCGGTTGGCTTCTGTGCCCCAACCTTGGAGGGTCAGGAAGCCCTGCTGGGCATCAGGGCCCAGCCAGGGCAGCGGGCAGCCCCCACAGGCAGGGCATCCTGGCCAGTGCCTCTCCCCACACTGACACCTTTGTCCCCTCTGGCCTCAACAGTGCTGACCCCTTACTGACCGCAGGGCTGCCCATGGCGGGGGGCACTCACCCAGATCTGGTGCGCTTTCCCAAGTGAATGCGATGGTTTTGTTGGCAGGAATCACAGTCCCTTCACTGCCCTGTCCAGGCCCGTCCAAGATGAGCCTCTAACTCCCGGGCCCCTTTCTCCACCCTGGCGGTTAGGAGCACTTGGGCTTCCTGCTTCCTGGGCACAGGGACCTGCCTGGCTGCCTCCCTACCACTGGAGGGGGCCTGGGGCTGGGTGTCCTTAGTCTTGGAAGAAACAGCAGGGGAGGGAGGCGGGCCTGAGCAGGACTCTTCCATGCAAGAAGGAGGCAAAGGGCCTACTGGACGAGGAGCCCCCAGCTGAGCGACCCCAGGCAAGTTTCTGAACCTCTCTGTTCTCTCGTGTGAAGGGAAGCTACAAGCTGGGCCCCGCAGGGTAGAGCCCACGAGGAACAGGTCAAGCAGCCACAATCACGCAGAGTCCGTCCTGAAGTCCTGTGCAGCTGCCAAGCACCACCTGCCCCCTGCCCTCCGCCCCGCTGCTGCGGCCTCCTGTCCAGCCGCATCTGGGACCAGCGCAGCTGCTGCCCTCCTGGAGGCTGGCGTGCGGGACCATCTGTGCCCCATTCCTGCTGAAATCGCTTGAAGATGCTGCAGCGGCTCTGCTCAGCATCTCAGAGCCATGCAGGCTCCACACCCACCTGTGCCCCGGGCCTATGATGTGGCCCCTGAGTCCAGCCACCCGTGGGCACGGCCCACCATCGCACCCTGAGGCCCGCCTGCCATCTGGGGGTCAGCAGCCTGAGGGTGCCTGGATGCTGGGCACCCAAACCGAGGGCTCCTGTGGGCTGGGGACTCAAGTCTGGGGAGCCCTGGCTGGGAGTCGCTGCTGTCTCCACTGCCACCACATAAGGAGAGGAAGGGAGGACTGAGAAGCCGACCCCATGAATCCTCACCTTGGCCATGTGGGGACAGGGGTGCCAGGGATGTGGGGATGATTAGCTAAACCCTGCTCCTTTCAGCACCCAACAAAGACACAAATGTGGCCTGGAGACTCCACAAGTGGCCGGTGACCACCTACGACAGGGCTTGCAGTACAGGTGGGGACAGGTGGGCCAGGCACGTGTACGTGCCAGGCGAGCCCGGGGGTGGCATCCTGGCTCTGTCTCCTCCTGGGGCAGCCTGGGCAACAGCCCTACCCTATGGGACGGCAGGCTGCGGGGTCATGGCTGCAGGGGGCCTGGTCCCAGATTTCAGGTCTCACCCACGGCAACCCCTCCATACCTTCTCAAGGGGTGCACTGATGGGGTCTCCAGGGCAAGGAAGAGGCAGTGGCCGTGGTAGCCATGGACACTGGTGCTCTTCCCACAGGAAGGACCGCATCGTCACTGCTGGGTGGACCAGCAGGGCTCCTCAGGTGCGCCTTGGTGGCCTGTGTCCTGGCCTCGATTGAGAAAATGCCACCTCTGAGCAGCCCATCACACCCTGGCCACCCAGCCCGAGCACAGTCCCTGCAGGCAGCCTGCCCAACCCAAGTCCTATCTACACCACTAACCCGAGGCTGTGTGGCCTGGGGCGAGTCGCTGTCCCTCTCTGAATCTCCACTTCCTTGTCTGTGAAGTGGGCATTTCCATGGCCAACCCACCTTGGGGTTGCTGTGAGGACACAGGTGTGTGTGTACGCGTGTGTGTAAATGCACGTGGACGTTCCCTGCTTCACTCGCTGAGGGGCAGCCCGCACTGTCCCCTGCCCTGCTGCCGGGGACCCTGGGTGGGACCCGTCCTGTGCTGCTCTTGGCAAGTTGATGTGATGGCGGACGCGGTGCCGCTGCCCCAGGGACGAGCGACCTCTTTTCTTCTTCCCCCTTCTGCAAACTGGGTCCTCGCTGGTGCAGGGCCGTGCGGGACAGAACCCTAAGGCCACTGCTGCGGCTGCTGTGACCATGGCTCCAGCCTCTCTGCTGCCTTCACAGGTGAGCCAGCGCCCCACTGCCCTGGTTTGTAAAATCCCACCCAGGACTCAAGAGCGAGGATTTCAACATGTGGGTTTGGGGGCAACAAGGCTTCAGGCTGCAGCAGTGCTAAAGAGCAAGAGCGCGGGCCTCCCTCGGGCACCCTGGTGTGACCCTGGGCTGAGTTCTCAGGCTGGGTCCCCAGCTGCACCCACCCCAGCCCCTCTGTTCAGGGAGGGCTCTATACCCTGTTGCTCCCCAGCGGGGTGCTGCCGGGCTCTGCTTCCAGGGGGCGCTAGAGGGAGCCGTCCAGGTGGGCCCATCACCATGGCAACGTCCTCCAGCCCAGGGCCAGGCCACCTCCTTCCCCTCAGAGAAGCCGGTGGCCTCTGGGAGGTCTGGGTGCCAGAGGTCTGGGTCCCTCCTCCGAGCCGCTGAGCAGAATGGTGCCCTTCCCCTCCCAGCTCACAGGGACCAGGACAGACTGACGTAACCACAGAACACCTCGAGGACCCGGCTGTCAGCTGTCGGGGGTCCTCGTGGTCTGGGGTCACAGGTGAGGTCAAGGCCCAACCCGCAGCCTCAGAGTTGGTCACCTTCTGCTGCAGCAGCAAGGCCACCCGCAGGCCACAACGCATCCCAGGCCTTCGCTGAGCCCCAACACAGGGCAGGGGGCATCCCATCTTGGGGGCGGGGGTCCCCACAGCGCCCAACCCTGGACGGTGGGGTCAGTGTCTCCCCAGCCACTGCAGGATCAGGCTCCACTGCCTCTGGGAGAGAGAGGGGGAGGAAGGGCAGGGACCTGGGGTCCCTTTCTTTGGGGTGAGGGGAGACTGCGCACCGTGGTGCATCCCCTGTGCTGGAAAAAAAAGCACATGATTTTTATACCTAAACGTCTCCTGGCTATGACATAACTCTCTCCTGCAAGCTCAGCCTTTGCGGCGGGCCTGCCCTCCCCGCAGGGCCCGGCCTCAGCCTCGTTACCACCTTTCCAGACAGGAAAGACTTACTGTCCTGAGCTCAAGACAAATGTGTTAATCTGGAATCTAGAGCCAAAATTGCACTCTGACGGCAATCTGGATGCTGTTTCTCCTCGGTTGTGGGATCCCACGTGGGAAGCACAGAGCTGCAGGAGCTGGAGGCCCCTGGGGTCCCCTCCTTCCTCAGCCTGCCCAGCTGCGGCCTCCTGGGAGCCCGACGCGCCCCTCCTCAGGATGTCCTATTTGTCCACCACGCACCAGGAGCCTCCTCTCTCACCCTCCCCACCTAAATGCCCTTCTGACCCAGGTTGGCCTCTATTGGAGACTGCTGCAGGTGCCCGCTGTGCTTCCCTGGCTCTGTGTGGCACTAGGTCAGCCTTGGGCTGGGGGCGGACAAGAGGGAGTGGGGCGTGTGCCCAAGAGCCTGGTGGGGGCAGAGCTGGGCGGCTGATGTGGCCCAGGAGGCTGGAGAATCCTCGCATGGGCTGTGTCAGCAGAGATTGTAGCCAGGGTCTCCTAGGACGCAGAGGGAGCGGCGGGGTGGCGGTGCCAGGCACCGTGGGGGCAGAGGTGCAAATCGGCTCAGCCCAGCTGTGGGCTTGGTGCCAGGCTGCCTGTTTGCTGGGTCCCTTGGGCAAATCGCTGCACCCCTTTGGGACTCGGCCTCTGCATTTCCAAAATGAAGACAGTGGGTGAGGGCTCCCCAGGCCGCCTGGCTTGAGCAAGAGATCTGATGGCGGTGACACCTGGTGGTGGGCAGGTCAGGTCACTCACCAAAGGCTGAGGCGGGAAAGGAGGAAGAAAAAAGGACAGGGAGAGAGGAGGGGCGGGAAGAAGGAAGGACGGCGCCACGACCTTTTGGCTTTTCGCAGAGAATATGAAGCCACCCCAGCTCCCAGACCCACAACGCTGGGTGAACTGGAGCCTCCTGGGCAGGGATCTCTGGTTTCCCTGGCAACATCCGCTTCCACCCAGATTGGAAGTGGTCTCCCAAAGACCAGCGCCTGGCAGAGTTGCTTCCCTCAGTCCCCACCCTCCCCTGAGTTACACAGCATGGCTGCTGGCTTCCCCAGGGAATCGAACCTGGGCTGCCTGCCGTTGATGCATTTTTCCCGGACTTGCTTCTATTTAAACCAGCTGACCTTCAGAGCTGACCCTCACGTAATGCAGGCGCTCTTGAAGAGAAATCAATCGGGGTTTGAAGAAAATGGACTTGGGTTCGCCTCTTCTGAGACAGACTTTTCTTTAAAACACGCTGTGTTTTAATCACTGTGTGTGTAGAGTGTGTGCGCCCACACCCATGCGTGTGCCTGGGCCGAGTGGCAGAGGGTGCTCCAGGCTCCGCATTCAAACTTCACCTCTTCCTGCTGCTGTGTGGCCTTAAGAGAGCTCCCTCACCTCTCTGGGCCCCGTTCCTCTTCTGTAAACAGGGAACCCTTCCCTGGGATGCCTGAACACACCCGGACTCCTGCCCAACCACTCTCCCTGGCCAGGCTTGGAAGGAAACCTGGGTCAGGGTTAGGGCCCATCAACCCCTTTACAGGGAGGGAAACTGAGGCCCAGGGGATCAGGACTTTGCCCAAGCTCCCCCCATGGAGTTTGGGTCCCTCCCTGCAGCTGAAGCATTTCCTGGGGCACAGCTGACCGGACTCTGGGTAGAGCCGCCTCTGCCAGCGGCGGTGGCTTCCCCACCAAGGAACCAGGTCTGTTCCTAAGGACAGAGACCCAAGCTTCCGGAACCGGGCACCCTCTCTGGGGGGACAACAGGCCAGGTCTGGGTCCCCCTGCACGGTGACCACCCTGGGTCACAACCTGAGGACCCCCACAGCATGGTGCCAAGGAGAGGTCTGGTGAGGACCAGCACCAGAACCAAGATATTGGATCAGGGAGGACCCCATCAAGTCTTCATCACCACCCCCCCACCGTGGCCAGGGAGACCCCGTATAGTCAAGCCCCGGCCTCTCTGGAGTCCCCACAGCAGGCGGAGAGTGCAGTTCACAGGCCCCCTGGGACAAGGACCAACGGCGAGGCTTCCATGGGGCCACTGTACACGTCCTCCACCCCACGGTAGCTGCTGCTGCCTCAAAAGTCCCAGTACCTCTTTTCCTGCAGTACTTGGGGTTGTAGCAAAGCCTTTGCCCTGAGCTACATCCCCAGTGCTCACCCCTCTTTTTTTGAGACAGAATCCTGCTAAGTCACTAAGTTACCAGGCTGGGTTGGAACTTTTGATCCTCCTGCCTCAGCCTACGAGAGTGCTGGGCTTCCAAGCCTGCACCTGGCTCTTAATTGTTTTCGAACAAAGACCATATTTTCATTTTCGGTGAGCCATGGCCTGAAGCCAGGGCAGGGCTGGGTCCCCAGGTGTCAAAGCCCAGAAACACCTGGAAGCTTCCCCGAGTGCCCGGCCTGGGTAGGGTAGGGGACCAGAGGAGTGTCTCTCCTGCCTGACCCCTGAGGCGCCCCTTACCCCAACCTAACCCCAGGGCCGTGCCTGGCTGAGAACAGGTCACTGCCCGGTGAGAAGGTTAAGCAAGCAGAGACGGAGGGAGGGGCTGGGCCTCGGCTTCGGGGCGCCGTGCCCGCCAGGCCCCGCTGGGGGAGGGGTGTAATCCCCGGAGCCGCTGGGCCCAGGGCTGTGGCTGCGGAGGAGCTGGCAGCACGGAGCCCAGAGGCGCGGAGCGCAGGGCCTGGGCGGCCAAGGTAGGACCGGGACGCTGCGGGGCTGGGGGCGGGGGCGGGCCGGGGCCGCGCAGAGCTGGGGACCGGGACCCCGCAGGCATGCGTGGCTTCCTTTGGGGAGGACCCTTGGCGCTCAGAGAAGCAGCGTGACCTGAGGCAAAGGCAGGTGAAGGGGGTGAAGATTGGGCCTTGTCCTCGGCACTGGACGGTGCCCACACCTCCCTCAGGCCCGCGGGACAGCGCGGTGGCATCGGCCCGCAGGCCGCACAGCTGGTTAGGGCCAGAGCCTGCTGCCAACGCGGAGCTGAGGGCGGGTCTTGCTGCCGCCCGGGGCTGCCTGTGCTGGCAGGGAGCTGGCTGGGGCTGGCCGGAGGGTGCCCGGCCCCACGCTGAGCTCGGTATTTCCACCTGAGGTCCCGAGGAAGACAGGGGGAGACCCGCAGTGCCCGATCGGCCTTCCTGCCCGCTGCTGAGACCCTGCTTGCCCCAACCAGGGAAGGCCCCAGGCCTGGAGGACACTTGCCTTGGGAAGGGGACAGTGGGGAATCTGCTGGAGAAGCCCGGGAGGCCAAGTGGTGGGCGACCACATGTCGCCCCAGCACACCGGGTCCTGGGGTCCTGTGGGGCTGGCAGCACAGGAGGGAAGCTCATGGTGAGGGCCAAGGGTACCCTGAGCGACCGACAGGAAGGGGCAGCAGTGGGAACCACTGGGACGTTTATGGTTCCTCTCTAAGCACGGTATTCTAACACTGTCACCCCGACTCTGCTGAGCCTGGCTCTGTTCCTCCCAGAATGAAATGGGGTTCAGGCCTCTGGATAGGCGCTGGGCCCTGGAAAACTTTCCACCTTGGGGTTCCCCACTAGGTGCAGCCCTTTGCCTGGCCTCCAAGGGGCTCCTGGACCAGGAGTCACTGCTGCCCTACGGGTTGGGAAGGCATGTGACAGGGCAGGAGGGGAGGCCCGGCCGTGGGTCTCGTTGCCCGAAGAAAGCAATCTCAGAGAAAGCTAGAGAACAGACCAAGAGGTGCGGAGGCCGGCAGAGTGGAGGGAGCCGGCGGCCAGGGCCTGTGTGCGGAAGGTGCCCTGGATCTGAGCCCGGCGTCCGTGCTGGGCCTCCCCTGGCCCGGGGAGCCAGTCCTGGGACCACAGCTCTGCATCTCAGGTCCCCCAGGGGGCTACAGGCACACTGGGTCGGGTTGGGTCCAGCACGGCTTTGCGGAGTGGGAAACCGTGTTGGCTAACCGGATTCATCCCTCCAGCTGCAGTCACTGGGCATCTTCTCTGTGCCGTGGGCGTCTAGGTCTGTGTGTCCTGCAGCTTTTGGGGTGGGGGTGGGGGCAAGCACATCAGTCAGTGAGTGTCATGGTGACATCGTGTCACCATGGAAGAGGCTGCTGGGTCTGTGTCACTGAAGGAGCCAGCACTGCTGTGCTGCTCTTGGCCATGTGACCAGTTGCACCTTGAAGGCAGCACCCACGGGATGGGGTATTTGAAGGACAAGTCGGGAGGGCAGGTCCAGCAGTGGGGAAGGTGGCACTGCACTGAACACATAGTCGCTGCGGGAAACTCTGGTGAGGCTGAGTCCTCCTAGAGCCCGATGTCCCCCATGCCCTGCCTGCTACGGGGACTCAGATGCCAGCCAGGCTCAGGCTGTGCCCTTCCATGCCCTGCTGTTGGCTGCAACCTCCCTGAGGTCATTTGGTTCTAAGCATAGCCCTGAGAGGTATTGGTCATTACTGTACCCATTCTCCAGATGAGGAGACTGAAGCTTGGGCCACTCAGCACAACGGTGTGAACACAGTGGAAAGGGGTGCATTGCCCTTGGGATCACCAGAGGAGTCAGCCATTTAGGACACAGCTCCAGTCCAAGGGACAGCTGGACAATAGGAAACGGACTCCGCCAGGGGCTGGGATTTACCAAAAGCCACTGATCCTGAACTCCAGCAGCCTTGAGAGGCCCCTGCTGCCCAGGCACAGGCGAGGGGTAGGGAGAGGGTCGCCATCGCGGTGCAGCCTTCTCCCTCTTGTGGAGCCACTGACCAGCTTCCTGCCCTTGGCTGCCCAATGACTGGCTCTGGGACTGGGGTCATCGCAGGGGTAGATGCAGAATCAGCACCCTAGATCCGGGTCTGAGCGGGCTAGGCCAGGTGCAAGATCCTTGTGGCCTCGAAGAGAAGCATAAACAGATTGGGCTCCCCGCTGGGGTCCCGCCCTGTGGGATCCTCGGTGAGGCTCCCCACCCTGCCTGCCGCTGGAGTTCCCTGTACGGAGGGCACAGCCAGTCCCACTGGGGGGAGGGAAGGGGCTTGCTGGGCCCAGGCAGGGGGGGTGCGGTGGGAGTTTGGCTGGAACTCTCTCCTCCCATTTCTGGGGGCGCAGGCTTGGGGTGGCCTTGTCCCCTTGGGCTCAGACCCTCGGCATGAAGTTTAAGGGGATGAGCAGGACAGCTGGCCTTGGGAACTGTCTGGGAGAATATTGGAGAATCCCCTGGGGAAACCTCTCTTCTGCCACCTCCAGTTGGTGGCCTTGAGCGAGTGCCCCCAACTCTAGGGACTGCTGCTTCCTCCCTCGCAGGGCCTGGGGTGCAGGGCTGGGATCGCAGGTTGGGCGGTAGCACGGTGGTCCTGTGCTTTCTTATTTCACGTCCACAGACTCCTGCCTTGTTTGCGGCTGAAGCCCCACACAGCAGGCTTTGCCTGGTGCAGAGCGATGGCAGGAAGCACACACAGGAGTGGGAGGGACCCCACAGAGCACTGCAAGGAAGCAGAGCCCAGCAAGCGCGCTGCAGCCTGGGCACCAGGCTCGAAGTGTGCACCGGGAACTTGGAGGCTCTGGGCCCTGCCCTGCGCCTGGGCTTCCAATTCTGTCCTGGAGACGCCAGGACCTGGCGCGGTGGGGGCAGTCCGCCTGGGAAGTGCAGTCTCTGAGATCCCAGGGACAGGGCGGGTGAGTTCCCGGAGCAGAGGGTACTGCAGGCGCCAGAGCTTGGAGCCCAGGGCCCCGCCTCCGCTGCCTGGACTGTTTGGTTTTCTTTTCTGGCTGTCTGCCCCTGCCTGCACAGCGGGGTCTCACGTGACTGCTACAGGGAACCCCACTGGAAGGGGAGCACGTTGCACCCCGTCCTAGCCCTCCCCTCAGGAACCAGCTGTCCCCTCCTGGAGGTGCATATCCCACTGCAGAGGGACGGTGGGGAAGGAGACCGGTCACTGGCAGGGCAGAGTGTCTGGTCCTCCAAACCTCACAGGAGCTGGTGCTTTGAGTGATGGGGGCGGGTGCAGCAAGGCCCAGTGAGGTCCGTGCAGGGAGGACCCAGCGCCCCAGCTTCTGTGGCTGCCTCCCTCTGGGGTCGGGGAGTTGTGGTCTCCTCTCCTCTCCCCCTTGCCCCGGGCTGGGGAAGGGGCGACCTCCTCTCCAAGAGAATCCCATCTGTAGTGGCGATACAGCCCAGGGCGGCTGAGGGTAACGACGCTAACCCTGCTGCAGACAAGGGCAGGGACCGCGCTGTATTTGGAGACCCTGAGATGGAGAGGATGGTGCAGGGCTGGGGCCGGCATCAGGCGCTGAGAAGCTGGGCAGCCCCACTCTGGAGAGCCCCGCCCCGCCCATGGAAGCCCCGCCCCCGCAGGCAGGAAATGAAGCCAGCGGGAGCCTCTCCCTGTCTTGGACTTATGCTGTGAGCTTGAACTCAGCCTAGGCACCCACTGCCCCCTACCCGTGCAGACCTGCAGGTGCTGGCTGGGGAGTGGGCGCTGGCGACCTCCCCGCGTCCCCTGCTGCACTGTGGCCTGTGGGCGGAAGTGCGCCCCTCCTCCTCCAGTCCCTCACTCTGAGTGACCCCACGTGTCGGGGAGGTGGCTTCGCAGGCTGGAGAAGGGTTGCATAGAGAAGCGAGAGGATTTCCACCCTAGATGTCCCGTCCCCGTGAGCAGCCAGGCTGGACACTGTCCCCTTCGGGCATTTAGTA
Source organism: Erethizon dorsatum (assembly GCA_028451465.1). NCBI lineage: Eukaryota > Metazoa > Chordata > Mammalia > Rodentia > Erethizontidae > Erethizon > Erethizon dorsatum. The sequence goes on along the minus strand of CM051836.1, from coordinate 97,572,342 downwards.
GGCACGGTAACCCGGAGTGGGGGGGAAAGTCAGGCCCCCAGCTGCAGATCCCGGGCTGCAGGGCCGGGACGCGGCCCGTGGTGACCATAGCAACGCCCTGTGGTGGATTCTGTAGGGCGCCTTAGTGCTGACATGGAACCCTCTTCCTCCCCTGCCAAGTGACGGTCACCTCCACCTCCTACGCGTCTCCCTGAGCCGTTCATTCCTGGGTAACTGGACCGCGAGGGGGGACGAAGGGCCAGCCTGTCCCCGGTTGTGGGGTGCAGAGGCGCCGGGAGAGACGCGTCACCACTCAGTTCCACAGATCACCTGCAGGTGGCGCCCGCGGGCTGCGCCGCTCCGGGGTGCTGGGCTCAGCCAGGGTCCGGGACGAACCGGCTCTGACCGGCGGCGGGAGGGGGGCCGGGCCCGAGCCGCTGGCGCCGGCGTCCTCACCCTCACCCTGATGCTCGGGATGGGCTGGGGGCAGCTCCGGTCAGCAGTGCAGCGGACACGGGTCTCAGGGCCATGGGCCAGGGCTGCACCTGCGCACAGGACATCTGGGGTCCAGGCCTGTACCCAGCGGTGCAGGCGGGCGGGGCGAGAGGGTGGGTTTGATGCACCCGCAGAGGGGCCCCGTCTCTGCCCGCTCCTGCCAGGGAGGGAAAGGCCACCGTGCCGCTGTATAGGGCTTCTGATGGGCCCTTGTCAAAGAAGGGGCGTCACCCCCACACGAAGCAGTGGAGACCAGCGGCCTTTGTCTTCGCCCAGGAGTCTCGCACCCCTGGCTTGGTGGGGTGGGGGAGGGCACCAACCAGTACCCACAGACACTTCCTGGTGGAGCTGGGGTCTCTTAGCAGCTTCTCAGGGCCCAAGTGCAAATAAAGGATGAGGTGTGGGGGCACAAGCCTGTAGTCTAGCTACTGGGGAGGCTGAGGCAGGAGGATCACTTGAGCCCAGGAGTTCAGGACCAGCCTGGGCAACATAGTGAGATCCTGTCTCAAAACAAACAAACAAGTTTATATAAAAGGGATAATAGGACCAGAAAAGGACTGAACGTATTACCTTGTGTGGCAGTGAGTTCCCTGTCAGGAGAGGAGTGCAAGCCTCAGGAAGATGACCCCTCTTGGGAGGTTTCTGTTCTAGGTATTGTTTGGAAGTCTCCCTTTGGACTAATTTTCCGAGGCAGTTAACATTTCAGTTGTGGGCATGCCTGTCCCTTCCACAGGCTGCCAGGCCAGGAAAGCAGAGCTTGGGAGGGGCGGGAGGGAGTAGACTTCTTATTCTAGCCTTGTCTCCTTCCAAATCCTTCTCAGGCTTCAGTGAGCCCCACGGGGTGTGGGAGCCAAGTTTCCTGGGGGCATTGGGAGGGACGGCTGCTCTCCAGCGCCTCCCTGGCCGCCTCGGGTGCAGTGGCTCTGGGGAAGCCAAACTTTTGCTGGGTGGATGGCAGGGCCACTCTGAGTTCACCCCTGGGACCTGCTGGGGGAGGCTGGCTCCACTGGGTGAGGAGCCAGCGTTCCCCACGCCATGAACACAGGCCCGGTCTGGCCACCACTGCCCTGACACCTGCACCTCTGTTGGATGGGCCCTGGGTGGGGGCAAGGTGCAGATGGCGTCTCTGTGCCCTGGGTGTTGACAGTGCTGCTGGGAGGAAACCCTGCGGAAATGGTGCAGCCGTGGGGCTGAGCCAGGACACTCGGGGCCCCGGGGCCTTGTGGGAGAGAAAGACGGAGCCAGGAGGAGGTGTGCGATGGGGTGGACGGTGCATGGGGCTGTCTCGGGCACTTCCCTAGGGCAGGACTCAATACCTGACACTCTCAAAGAATGAGAGGTTGATTTTGGCTCACATTCCAGTCCATAGTCAGCTGGCTCCGAGGCAGAACAGCAGGGCACAGGGACCTGGCGGAGGGGAGCTGCTCACGGCATGGGGCACAGGAAGCAGAGAGAAGAGAGGAGCCCGGAGGGAGAGGAACCTTTCCAGGCCACGGCCCCAGGCCCGCCTCTTCCCACAGGCCCCGCCCCAGGGCCCACCTCTTCCAACCAGGCCCTGCCTCCTCCTCATGGCAGTGTGGGGGAGGGGACGCTGGCCTTGGGGGCTGGGCTGACGGCGCTTTCTGGGTCCCGCTGGGAAGGTGGTTTTTGCCTGCCCACAGCACAGTGCCCCATTCCTGCACTCTGCCTGCCATGGTCCCCGGCCCTCTGAGGCCTCCCTGACGTCCCCAGGCCCGGAGTCCAGATGTCCCAGTGGGGGTGCCCACTCCAAGTGCCCCTCAATGGTCACATCTGCAGTGACCTTGTCTCCAGGCCCAGGTCATGCTCAGTGGCCCAGGGTCAGGACTTGGATGTGCAGACTTTGGGGGACACCGTTCACCACCCATTGTGTGCACAAAGAGGAGCAGAAAGGGACAGACCTGCAGGGCAGCTATTGCCTGGGGTCCCCTCACTAGCATTCTGCTCTCCTGGCCTGTATCCCCATCAGCACCAGTCCCGCAGGCAGCCCCGTGTCAGGCGCCCCGCTCCCTGCTTCAGAAGGTGACTCTGAAGGTGATTTGGCGAGTGTAACTGGTCTTCCTGGCTTCCTGGAAGGGGGTTACAAACAGGGCTGCAGAGTGAGCGCAAGCAAGCTCTCAGGGGACAGGGGACCCGTGGTAGGATGGAAGTGGCCGCTTCACCGGTGGGAGGGGACAGGATTACCAGGACACCACATGGGCCCTAGAGGCCACAGGCGTCCACTCGGAGACTGGCAGGTGGCTCCTGGGCCCCAGCTTGTTTCCAGAACCTTCTCTCCAGCTGCTGGGAAAGGCTGCATGGTCTCCCAGTCCTCCAGTCGGGGTCCTGAGCAGTGGGCTAGGGAAGGTCCCCGGGGATGCGCTGACTCTCAGTGTAAATCTGTGTCCACTGTGGAAACCGAAGCTGTCGCCACCACCTCAGGGTGCGCCTCACATTAAAACCAGCCACTCTGCCTGCCCAGCTCAAAGTGGCGGTGGCTGTGGTAGCTGTGCAGGGGGCACCCGGGCCCAGTGCTGGGACTGGGCACACCGGGAGGAGCAGCTCTGGCCACCGCCACCGTAGCTGGCTGTGTGTCATGTGGAACCCTCCTGAGTGTCGCAGTTAACTGTGTGTTACACACGTTGTCCCCACCTCCCTCCCCAGCCTCACTACATGCTGCAAAGAGGAAAACCGCCCAGATCCCCAGCACTCCCACGGAGCCAGCTCTGCCTGAGTGTGGCCCATGTAGCCCCAGACCTGAGGCCGGCAGCTCGCTGTGAAACACTGGGGAGGACAGAGTCAGTGTGGACAGACAAGGGCACAGCCCCAAGCCTGGGAAGGGGAACCCCGCCAGCGCCCCTCTCTGCAGAGCAGCCCCAGGGCACAGCGTCCCCTCCCTGCAGCGGGGGTCTCTGCCCAGGGCAGAGATGTGGCATGTGTCCTTTGATCATGTGGGGGTGACCCTTCCTGGGAGTCTGGTGGGGCTCGAGGCTTCTCCTTCCAGGAGGAGGAGTCCCAGCACTGCCTGGGGGAGGAGATTGGGCAAGGCCTGTGCCCAGAGGGCCAGGAGGACCGCACAGCCCCCCTCCTCAGGGGGTGAGCAAGCTGCTCCTGGGGACCAGATCCTCCTCTCTCCCTACACCCCGCCTACAGCCCCCTTCCTCCCCTCCTACTTCTGGTGGCCTTCCCTCCCTCTCCCCCTCCAGCACCCTCCCCTCTGCCCACCTCCCTCTCCCCACCCCTTCTCCTCCGCCCCTTTGCTCCCCGCCCCTCCTCCACCTCCTCCTTCCTCCTCTCCCCTTTCCTCCTCCTCCGTTTCCCTCCTCCCCCCTCCCCACCACCTCTGCCCCGTGGGATTGAGCTGAGTGCCCCCCCATGGGAGGAAAATGCCCCCCTTTGCACGTTTAAGGACGCTTTCCCAAGGAGGGAAGCTGGACCCACAAAGCACAGTCAAAATACCGTTCAGGCGTTTGGTTTTCTTCAAAGCCAGCGCTGTCCACAGCGCCTGTCCACAGCGCCATCCCCACTCTGGCAACGGTGAACTTCACAGCCGGTTGAGCCAGGCTGGCGGCCACTGTGGGGTCAGCGGGAGCCTGGCCGAGCCCGGCGCCCGAGTTCACATCCTGACGACAGGACACTTCTGGCTGCTGGTGACTGCAGAGGGATGTTGTATCAACTCAACGAGGACAAGCTCTGGAGCCAGGACAGAAGGGGCCTGAGGTTTCCTCAGAGGGGTCGAAGCACCCAGGTGTCTGATGGTGGCCGCAGCCCTCCATTCACTTCAGTGCTGGTCACTGGGCCCAGCAAACCGCTCCTTTTGCACTTCCTGGCCTCTCCTCTGCCTTGCATCTGCTATGGCTTTCAGATTACCTCCTCCTTACCCCCAGTTCTAATCCTGTCACTTCCCTGGCTCAATAATGTTCAATGGCTCCCAATTGCTTTGCAAATTAAGAAGCCCGTTCTTTAGCTAGGCTTGCAAGGGACCCGCCTGCCACTCTCTTCTTCCCTGAACCTGGCCCTCTGGCTTCCTCCTCAGCCCTGCCTGGGGCCTGGCCACACCTTTTCCTCAGGGGATTGGCAAGCAGAGAACCTTTGCCCCCAAGGCCAGGCTTTCCTGCAGACGCTGTGTCATGGTTCCGAAGGTCTTAGTGTCTCTAGCCTTCGCTTCAGGAGCCCCTCAGGCCCTGAAGAACACGGGCTGCCTGAGGTCTGCTCTTCCGCTATTACTGGCAAAGCAGAGCTGGAAGCAACCGAAACACCTCCCCTAGTGGGGTCTGTCCCCTGCCGAGGCTGTACAGAGCCTCTCCCGGGATATCTGATCAAGGGCCCTGGGATCCAGGTCCCCTTCCCGAAACCTGGGGAGGCTGCACCTACACCGTCGATGCGGCCCTCGGTAAGGGATGGAACCCCCGCCACGCTCTGCCCAGGAGCCCACCTCTGCTCCCACTTTTCCTGGGAACCCATGTTGTGAGGGGCCCAGGGAGCCCGGAGATGCCCACCCCCGGGGCATCCCTCAGTGACAGCCAGCATGGTGAAACAAGTGAAAGTGCTTTCAGATAAGCCTGGCCGGCTCCCGAGTCCCGGTCTTCCACTGGGGCCAGACTTCATGGACTGGGGACAAACCACTGTGACTCACAGACATGTGCCACTCACTCCTCTAACGTCTGGGAACGTATGCGGTGGGACAGTGGCATGCATGCTGAGTTTAGAGGTTAGGAAAAACGGGGGGCTGGGGTGTGGCTCAGTGGAATACCTGCCTGGCTCCCACGAGGTCCTGGACTCCATCCCTAGCTAAGGAAAAAGCACTGCTGCGTTTCCGGCATGGACATGGCGGACCTCTTTACCTGCATGCTCCCCACTCTCAGACTCAGCCAACCACAGACCAAAACTACGCAAATGTGAGCTCTGATTCAGAAGAAAAATTGCATCTACTGAACACATACAAAGTTTTCTCTTGTCATTGTTCCCTGAATACAGTATAAGAAGCCAGGCAGCATGGCCAATTGTAATCCCAGCACTCTGGGAGGCTGAGGCAGGAGGATCACAAGTTCAAGCCCAGCCTGGGCAATTTAGCAACTTAGACCCTGTCTCAAAATAAAAAGGCTTGGGGATGTAGTCCAGTGTGAAGGCCCTGGGTTCAATCCCCAGTACTACTAACAAACGAAAAAACAGTATGATGGCTATTTACATAGCGCTTACATTATATTAGGCATTATAAGGTATCTGAAGTGTACAGGAGGCTAAGCTTATGTTATATGCAGAGACTATTTCATGTAAGGGACTTGAGCTTGCCAAGATTTGGATACGTAGAGGGTCCTGAGCCATTCCCCTGGGGCCACCAAGGGACACCGTGCTTGAGGAAATGAGGAGCACAGGACTTGTAAAAGGAACAGTTTTTCAGTTTTTTTTTTTTTGTTTTTTTTTACAACAAAACAGGTAGTGGCTGTCCGAGTTACCACATGCTCTGTGCTCCTGGGTTATTCCCACTGACCCCCTCTCTCAGATTTATGGGACTTCTGGGCTCCCGGCCCCTGCGCCAGGCATGGGGGACATGAAGCTACCAGTGACAAAGGCATGATCCCTGCAGAAGGCAGCACGCTGTCTCAGAGAGGACACTGGGTTTCCTGCAGGGTCTGCTGGAGCAGAGCAGCCACGTGGTCCAGTCAAGCAGGGCAGAGACACGGGGACAGAAGCGATGGAACCCCCGAGGCTTGGTGAGGCGCGGCCTGTGAAGAAGGACGGGGCATTTGCCCGGTCCCCAAGGAGGCAGAGGTAGAGACTGGAAGTGTGCAAGGCCCCGCTTTTCCAGACGGGCCATCCCTCAGCCCCAGGATCCTGCCTAGGACTCAGGGCCTGGAAGCCTTGCGTCCTGGCCCTAGGAGCTCCAGAAATGCGCACTGATGGCAACGGACGCAGAGGCAGCCACTCCTGCTTCCACCTCTGCAGACAGCCCTGTCGGGTCCAGCTCAGGACCAGCACAGGGCACAGAGGCAGTGCCGTGGGCGAGCGCCAGTCCCACCAGCCAAGGCGGCCCTAAGCAACTTGCTCCTCCTCTGCAAGCGGCTGCACACTGCCAAAGCCCATGCTGCGCACCCAGGACCCCGCAGCCCTTGCCATCAGATCGAAGGGACCCAGGTCAGCGTCTGGGCCCACAGCCAGGATGCAGCGGGTTGACCCTCCCCCCAAGGGCGCCGCACCCCAACTCGTCCAGGTGCCCCCCACAGGAGGCAGTGGGAGCTCAGGAGCATGAAGCTCCCCAGCGATGCTCTCCCCCCTTCCTTTTCGCAGCTGTGCTCAGCCGTGGTTAGAGGAATCCAGACGGAGGCGCCAGGTCCAAGGCCACGTGACCCCAGAGTGCAGGGAGTGAGAACCCAGGCTCTAAGAAGCCCGCCAGCCCGACACGGAGAAGGTAGACCCAGAGGGCACGTGGCTGAACACAGGGATGTGCAGAGGCGCCAGGACAGAGGTGCAAATCCAAGGGTTATCAAAATCGGCTCCTCTCTGCAGCCATCGTCTTTTTATCCAGACTTCTCTTTTTCCTCAGTTTACCCATCTGTCAAAGGCATCCTGCATTAGATGGTCTCTGCTCAGGGTTTGCCTGGATCTGGGTGCCCATTTCTTCCCTCTTCCTGGGCCCAGCCCCCCTGACCCAGGCACCTCTACCTCTCCAAGCGTCAGGCTGCCCCGGCTTCTCCAGACAGCGACTTTGCTTTTGTGTCGCCTTCTGTGAAGGGAGCGATCATTTATTTGGGGACCTCCAGGTTACTGACTTGTCTCGCCCCTCCCGGGGCCGGAGACAGGTTGAGCGCCTGGTCCTGGAGTCTGCAGAAAAGTTGACTTCCAGCCCCAGGTCCGGCAGCCACTAGGCTCAGAGGGCACCCCAGCCGGCACCCGGCTTTGACTTTGCAGCCGCGGATCCCAAGGGCCAGCGCTGTGCTCTTCCCGCGCCGCTCTGCTCCGCTGTCCTGTTGCTCTGCTGCTGGCGCACTCTGGGATCGGATCCCGGTGAGCCTGGATCTCAGAATCCCAGGCTTCCGGCTATGGCACTTACCGTCTGGAACCATCTGGCGAGTCTCTCCTGTCCCCGTGTCATTTTCTCTTCTGGAAAATGGGGCGATGCTGTCTTCACCGAAGCGCTGTGGAGGATTTTATTAATCGAAGTGTAAGGCGAGGACCTGCACCCTCCCCCCAGATCGCGGGCCGCATCCGTGGGGCCCAGCCGCCGCCGGGCACTGACGCTGGCGCGTTTCTCTTCCTCGACCGGTGAAGTGCTTGCTGCGACCCGGGGCTCCTCATCGAGGCCACTCCTGAATGCCACCCTCAGACGGCCGTGGCGGGGCCTGGGTCGCCCTAGGTGGGATCCCCCATTCTGTTACAGGGTGAGAAACGGAGGCGCGAAGAGCAGGCGCCTTCGCTCGAGACCTCTGCGCTTGAGCAGTGGCTGGGTGGAAGTTCTGACCCCTTCCGCCTCGGGGAGGTCGGCGCGGGGGGTGCCCGGCAGTGGAGACCGTTCCACTCGGCACGACCCGGAGGGCAGCAGGCGGCAGGGCGCTGTGGGGTCTGCGGCGCACACTGACAGCGTGGGGAAAGAGTTCTGTCGCACGAAGGGTCCCCGAAGGGTCATCGAAAGCTATTTCACTAAGTGTAAATATTAAAACGTATAGCCTTTTCGCAGCCCTGCTTTGGCAAAATTTCTATTTTTAAATTACACGCGGGGGCCGGTAAGATGGCTCAGCGGCATAAGCGCCTGCCTGGCAAGCGCGAGGGTCCGAGTTTGACTCCCGGAACCCACATACGAAAAAAGGGGCCGGTGACATCGCTCAGCGGCACGGGTGCCTGTTGGCGCGCGAGGTCCTGAGGTCGACCCCGGTACCCACAAAAAAAAAAATTACATGCGGGATCAGTTTACAAAATAAGATTGTGGTCCAGGTTTTTGTGTTTTTTTAGAAGCTCAGGTATCTTCACGCCCCGCCCCCGCCCGTACACATACGCAGACACATGTACACGCGCGCGCGTGTATATGCACACACGAACAAGCCACGCGCGCATACACACGCACACCCACTTACGCTCCGGTCCACACTCGCCGCGGCAGGGTAATTAGAGCTCTCGCCGGAGGGCGATTGGCCAGCCTGCTCCTCCTCCGGGCCCACAGCCAATAGGCAGCCGCCCACACGCGGCCCCACCCCCGGCGTTAGTGGCGCTGACGCGCGAAGGCATCACGCGCGGCGGGGCCCGGCGCGCCCCCCGCCTGCGCCCGGGCCGCCCCCTCGGCCTCGCCACCTGCGCGCAGAGTCCAGGGCGAGTCTGGCCGTGGCCGCGCTCCGGGAACCGCGTTCCCGGACCCAGCCGGACCCCCGCCCACCCCGCGCGCCCCGCCCCAGGCCCCGCCCCGCCCCACCTCGCAAGCCCGGCGCGGGCTGCGACCCGAGCGCGACGTGAAAGGCGAGAGAGGCGGCGGCCCGAGAGGCTGTGGCGCGCGCCCACTCCGCCCGGCCCACCCGCGCCTGGCCGCCCTCGCCCCCGAGTCCGACGGGGGCTCCAGGGCCGGCCACGCGCGCGCTGGGGAGCCGCGCCTCACCGTTCGCCGCGCGGACAGGGACCTCCGGGAGCGCGGCAGAGCCCCCCGGGCCCGCGGCCGCGATGCCGGACGAGCTCACGGAGCCGGGGCGCGCCACGCCGGCCCGCGCCTCCTCCTTCCTCATCGAGAACCTGCTGGCGGCCGAGGCCAAAGGCGTGGGGCGCGCGGCCCACAGCGATGGAGGCCGCGAGGACGAGGAGGACGACGACGACGACCCCGAGGAGGACGACGCCCAGCACGCGCGGCGGCGAAGGCTGCAGCGGCGGCGACAGCTGCGCGCGGGCCCGGGGCCCGGTGGGGAGGCGCGGGCCCGGGTTCTGCTCGGGCCCGGCGCGCTGGGCCTCGGTCCCCGGCCGCCCCCCGGGCCCGGGCCGCCCTTCGCGCTCGGCTGCGGGGCCGCGACGCGCTGGCACCCACGGGCGCACGGCGGCTACGTGGGCGGCCTCAGCCCTGACAGTGAGTTGGGGCGCGGGAAGGGGGGAGGCAGGCGGCGCCGTGTGTCCCCGCACCGCTCCAGACTCCCGGGCTCCTCTCCTCCGTTCTCTCCAGGCCAACCTTCCCTGTATGTGCAGCGGGCCAGGGCCGTGTGGGCCCTCGCGGAGTCCCCGGTTGGGCGGGTTTGGGGACCCACTCTCCGGGACAGGGGTCCGACGTGCGGCTGCGCCCCTGCCGGGCTCTGCGGGGGGCCTAAGGGGGAGCCGGTGCGCGGGGCCGGGGGCCGGGACTGCAGGCAGCTAAAGAGGAGAGAGGAGGGTGAAGTCGGACTGGGGGAAAAGAAAATGGAAGGGCGAGGGCGGCCAGAAGAGCATTGTGGTGAAGAAGGGGGTAAACTGAAATGCAAGAAACAAAAGCCCCAAATTCAGGAATGATGGAAGAAACTATGGATAGAGGGAGGCTATGAGAAGGATAGGCATAGTAGGGTCAACCACACAGCCCTAAAGGGGCACTGAGCGAGGGTCCTACGGGGGGCCTTCTGCAGGGGTTGCGGGCTCCCCAACTCCGGTTCCTTTGTGCTAGCCTGGGCTTGGGATGGAGCTTGGGAGAGGGCCCTGGACCGCCCTCTGCGTTCTCCCAGGCCCTTGGGCCGTGCCAGGCAAGAGGGGTCCCCCTGGGAAGTCCTCGTCCAAGCCCCTCTCCCGTTTTCCCGCCCCTCCTCCCAGGCCTTTGTTCCCCGTTGAGGGCTTAGAGAAGGGGATTGGGGCATCTGGGCCCTACAACTCGCTCGTCCCTCTAGCCTGGACATCCTGGCCCCAGAGTTCTCCCTCTCCCGAGGATCGGTGCTTGTCTTGTGGACCTGTCCTTCAGGAATAACCCAGGAGGAAGACCAGGAAAGCTAGACTGCCCTCACCCCCATTTTGCTCCCCAAAACACACACACTGGGAGACCAGCTGAGCATTGTCATCAGGCCCTAGCTCTGGAATCCCTTTGGGTCTAGGCGTGTAGGTCCGAGTGTATTCGAGGGAGCAGTTGGCTTACGACCTCTTTCACCTGTTGGATAACCCCCTTCCTGGGGTGGGAGCGACCCGGGTGGCCAACGGACCGACAGCTCAGAGCCCATGGCATCTGGGCTCTACCCCTCTTCTGTGAACTGGAGCGGCGGCTCCGAGGTTTCCTTGAAATCGGGTGACTCCAATTAGTGCCCCTGTTGGGGTGACTAGGAAACTGCTCTCCCTGCTGACATTTGTTCTGCCCCTGCCACTCGGGCCAGTCCCCACCTGCAGCCCAGGTGGCAGCCACCCAAAGAGATGGCTCCTTTTTTCGTACAATGCGGGTTAGGGTCCCAGCTTCCACCTGGAGCAGCTCAGCGCCCAGCCGTGCATGGGCCTCTAGGAGTCAGGGTTTTGGTGTGGAGGGTAGGAGCAGGACTCACCAGGTTTGGTGGTGTGCACACCAGCCCTCTGCCGGACTTCGTGTTGGCACCGGGAGGCCACATGCTTTGCAAAGGGACTGGACAGGGGCTCGAGTGGAATCTGCAGCCTCCAAAGGCACATGCCCAGACCGAGCTTGCACGCAAGCCCACCACCATCAGCACTCCTGGTGCAGGCACCGCATCACATCCCTGCCCACCTTCTGGCCTTCCAGGGCCGGCTGCACTCCACCGACCTGAGCCGGAGCTGGGGGCCTTTGCTTGGAGGCTGGTCCTGGTCGGCTCCCTCTTCTAGCTTGCAGATGGGTCGGGCAGACCTCTTCAGCCTGCATCATCCTTTGCCAACCCTGGGGGACCCTGCTCCCTTTGGGAGGTCTTGGAGCAGGCACTCAGCATCCCCTGGTTTCCCCCTGGGGTCTCTGACCTCAAACCTACAAGCTGGACAGCCAGTCTAGATGCCGGGGCAGGGTGTGGTTGCCGTGTGTTCCTGACTGCTGGGGGAGGGCCTGCTTCTGTGGCCATGTATCTGCATCACCCCACCTGAGCTGTTCTGAGGGGTGACATTTGCATCCTGAGGAGGTGCACAGGGAGGGGTCGCTGCTGGCTAGGCCCACGCTGGGTGCTGGTGGGTGAAGGGGGCATCTCCTGGCTTGCTTCCCAGTGTGGGGTTTCTCAGAGGTACCTCTTTGCTTCTGTCCCTGGGTTTCACGTGCTTTATGCACTTTTCCAAGGGACCAGCATGCAGGTGGGAGGTGGCCTGGGGTTGGCCTGCTTTTAGTGTGTTTGTGTTTTTGTTTTCCTCTCCTTTCTGTGGGCACGGGCAGGCTTTTTGGTGCATGCGGGTGTAACCGAGGGTCGTTTGCAGCAGCTCACTGGTCTTGGGGTCTACTCTGGCCTCCCTTGCCCCTTTCTCCATCCTGGGTTGGGGCTGGATGCCGATGCTGTGTTACCCAATCCTAGTTCCTGGCTGCAGGCGACCTCAAGATGGGACAGCTGGTTAGCTTCGGGATGGCGTCTGGGGACCAGCCCTGGGAACCAACCGTTATGCCCCTCTCTCCCTGCAGCCAGCGACCGGGACTCACCGGAGACCGGCGAGGAGATGGGGCGCGCAGAGGGCGCCTGGCCACGGGGTCCCGGGCCGGGCGCAGTGCCCCGAGAGGCAGTGGAGCTGGCGGCGCAGGGTCCGGCGGCCTGCGGGGAGGAGGCGGTGGAGCTGGCAGAGGCCCCGGCGGCCGTGGCTGGGGAGGCGCGTGTTGGAGGCCGCAAGAAGAAGACACGCACGGTCTTCTCCCGCAGCCAAGTCTTCCAGCTGGAGTCCACCTTCGACCTGAAGCGCTACCTGAGCAGCGCCGAGCGCGCTGGCCTCGCTGCCTCGCTGCAGCTCACCGAGACGCAGGTGAAGATCTGGTTCCAGAACCGCCGCAACAAGTGGAAGAGGCAGCTGGCAGCCGAGCTGGAGGCGGCCAGCCTGTCCCCGCCGGGCGCGCAGCGTCTGGTCCGTGTGCCTGTGCTCTACCACGAGAGCCCTCCGGCCGCGCCGCCCGCGCCACCAACCGCGCTGCCGTTCCCGCTGGCAGCCCCTGCCCCCACGCCGCCTGCGCCGCTTATCGGCTTCTCCGGGGCGCTTGCCTACCCGCTGGCCGCCTTCCCTGCCGCGGCCTCCGTGCCCTTCCTGCGGGCGCAGATGCCAGGCCTGGTGTGAGCCGCGTGTGTCCCTCCCGGTTGCTGCAGACCCTGCGGACGCGCGACTGTGGTGGTACACGCAGGGTGCAGGGAGCATGGCGGCCCCCGGGGCCTCCTAGGTATCTCCAGGAGGACGCGCAGCCCTGGGGAGCCCCCCAGAGTGTACGGGGCGACTGGACTGCGGCTCCCCACCAGCAACAAGGCTGGACCCCTCGCTGGGAAAAGGAACCATGCAAAGACGCTGGCGCCAGGCACACAGCCCAGGAGCATCTTCGGGCTCCACAGCAAGAGAAAACTTCACACAGGCTGCTCCGGGGGCTCCAGGTGACCGCTCCCACACTCATTGACCCCAACACAAAATGCCCCTTTCCTGGGACTACTGTGGGACCTAGAAGGCGGCAGGTCACTGGGTGGGCTGTGACCGGCGCCCTCCCTACTGCGGTGGTGGAGAGGGGCCCCCAGCGCTGGACCCGGATCTCCCATCCAGAAGGTGGGGACAGGCCGGTAGGACTGGGGCTTCTGTCCTGGGCTGCGGCTTCCGGTTCTCTGGTGATGGTGAAGACTTTTTTTTTTTTTTTTGGGTGAATATGCTTATTTGCGTATGGAATAAAAAGGGACGTTTTGTGGACTGTTCGGCTGTTGTGTGACTGGGGGTGGGGGTGGCTGCTGCCTGCAGGCTGCAGTGGGTACTGCTGACCGCGACGCTGGGATGGGAGCCAGGGCTGCTGTGCTGGGGGGCAGAGTGGACAGGAGCTGGGGGTGGGGGAGTCCATGCTCCCTAACCCCTGCTTCACCCACGGACAGGGTTTCAAGACTCCGCGGCAGTCTTTGGGGGAGCAGGGAAGCAGATGTGAAGGGGTGACCCACAACTCCAGGACTGAGCTGGAACCAAAAGCCACAGGCAGTGTGACCACCAGAGTTGTCACCGAGGGTCTCGGGAGCTCTGAGTCCACTGCCTTCCCTGGCCAGGCGAGGCTAACTTTGTGGGAGTTGGGGGGGCGCGGGGAGCGCTGGCTCCTGCCTTGGCTGCTCTGCCGCTCCCCGCACTAAAGCTGTTCCTGAGGACCAGGTCGCTCTGTCACCTGCCTCCACTGCCCAAGCTGATGGGCCTGCTTTTGGGTGAAAATGGGGGAGGTCCTGTCCTGGGTGGGAGGGGACATTGTGGTGCTCTGAGTCTGGAGGTGGGTCCTTCAGGGTCTGAGAGGTTCACTTCCGTGCATAATGGGACCTCAGAACCACCTCCCTCCGGCTCCACCTTGCCATGCTGTAGGTGTCAGACAGCCTAGAGAAGGCACCATGGGGCTGGGGGGTGCCCATCGGAGGGCACCCCCATCCCACCCTAGGCGGCAGTCAGCTCCCAGGGTCTCTGGCCAGCTCTTCAGCAGCTGGTGCAGTGCAGGGGTGGAGGGGACAGGTCCTGGGCCAGCAGCTGCATCTCTAACCCGCCTCCCCCATGGCTCAGGTGGGGCTCCCTACCCGGGCTGCCCCAACTGCTTTTCTGGCTAATAAACCCGTTTTCACTGATTTCTTCTGGGAGGGACTATGATTTGCACCAATGAAATGAGTGTATTTTCTGCCCCCCCCAGTCAGCAGTCACAGAGGGTAGTGGGGGTGTCCCCTCCCAACCTCCCCCTCCCCCATGCCCTTTCTAGGCCTTGGCAGTGCTGCTGGCTGGCCCCATCCAACCCCAAATGGGCTTGGGCACCGGTGACCACACACGGCAGAGGCCTCAGAGCCCAATGTAGGACCCTGGCTCGGCAGGGGACCGGGTCTCTCTGCCTCTTGTCCTCTGGCACTGTGGGCTGCAGCAGGGCAGTGCTGTTCCGGCTGCGCAGGCCCCTGGATTCCGGGTCCTGGAGGCTTTCTGCTGGGCCTTTCCTGAACAAGATGATGAAAACCCAGGATAAAGGGTTATGGCCACCACGCAACCACTGTTTCTAGCTGATGCCGGTGGAGTCTTAAGGCCTCGTGGTGACCATGGGTTGGGTCCAACCAGAGTTCCCAGTGAAGCTGGGCTTGACTCCGGGAGGTACCTGTCCGGGGCCACAGGTGAGATGGCACAGGGCAGGGGAGATAGTGACTGTCCTTCTGCCGGCATCAGGCATGTCCACGCAGCTCAACTGCGGGCAGATTTGAAGACAGGGCTGTGTTTTTGATAGAATTAGCGAGATTGGGCTGGAGAGCAATTTCCAGGCCTCCGGGCTCAGGACTTGGAGAGGCAGGACGGAGAGAGCTGGGGAGGAAGGAGAGGCTGCGTCCCAGACGTGTCCAAGCCAAGTGGATCCTCAACCGCATAGGCCCACTGCGCTCAGAGAACCTTGCCCTGCTCTGCAGTTGGTCACGGGCTCTCTGTCCTGGGGAGGGCACGAGGGGCAGCTCAGAAGAGAGAAGCGATGGTGCAGTGTGCGGCCTGTGGAGCCCCAGAGGGTGCTGGCCCCTCAGAGCCCCAGCTCCTGCGCCATGCATCAGGCGCACCTCTGCTGCATTGGCTCCTCGAGGCTGGCAGAGATGGATGGCTTTGATCTGTCTCCACCACATGGCCCTCCCTCACTCCTCCCGGGTTCCTCCATCAGCCTCACCCGCTCCACTCCCTAAGTGAGGCTCCCTGGCAGCTGCCCTGAGCTCCCCAGGGCTTCTGGCTGCAGAGCCACTGAGCCCAGCTGGGTCAAATGGGCTTTGGACACCCAAGCAGGGGACTGCTGCATGGACCGAGTCCTGCTGGCAAGGGGACACTTGCTGGCAAGCCCCCTCCCTTCTCCAAGCCTCAGTTTCTCCATCACAGCCTACGGGAGGACTGGGGGCTGTAGCTTGGAGTGCTACGTCTGAGACCAACAGGGTCCCCCAGGCAGCACCCCACAGACATCTTGGGAACTCACCCCTGGCCCTGGGTCCTCGGGACTAAAAGGAATGAGAAATAAGGCCCCTCATAGAGCTGGTCCCCTAAGGTAGATCTACACCCAGGGCACCAGGAAGGGGACTCAGGGCTGCCCCTTCCCAGGTCGCCCTGGCCTACCTGCCCCATGCCGGTCACACCAGCCCGCTCACTCCTGCCTCGTCCAGTGTCACCGCGAGTGACTGCTGGGCACTGGGCATTGCCAGCCTGGCCTTTGCACCCCAAGCACACAGGGCCCCTGCCGTCCAGGAAGGTGCTGTCATTCTTCTCTAAGGGAAGCACCCTGTGCACCCCAAAGCGCTGTCACCACGTGCAGGGAGAGGGTGACTTGGACCAGGAAAGGGTTTCCCGGAGCCTTGGCCCAGTGCCCACCCAGGAGACAGCTCAGCTGGGTGGAGGCCCAGGGGCTGGGTGCTGGCCAGGTGAGTGCCAGGAGCCCTGCTGCTTTTCCTTCTCTTTGCTTCTGTCAGGCTCCCTCTCCCTGGCATCCTCTGTGGCTTTCTGACCCCAGCTAGCAACCTGTTGAAAAGGTAAACTGAGTTTCTGAGCCAGCGGGGATTCCGGGTACCCCAGAGAGACCAGCTGCTGGCCTGCACTCCACACCTGTGAGGCTGCTCCCTGAAAGGTCTCGTCCTTTTGTGGGGTCCTGATGTCCTTCCCTGCCTGGGAGGCTGCTGGGAAGTGGGGTCCTGGCCTCACCGCTTGGGGAGGAGCCACACCCGGCCCCTGTGGACTCCACAGCTATTGGTCTCAATTTTTGTTTTTTGGTTTTTTCCTCCATACAAAAGTAATAGGACTTCTTGAACGTCACAGGAAAGTCAAAACAGAAATACACTGAAGACCAACGGCCAATGCTTCTGAGTGTTGGAGCAGACTGGATTTACTGTGAGCTGGGATTTGTAGCCAGATAGTTATTTTAAAAAGTTAAAAATGCTCCGGGGATATAGCTCAGCAGGCACAGTGCCTGCCTGGCAAGCAGAAGGTCCTGAGTTTGATTCCCAGTACCAAAAAAAAAAAAAAAGTTAAAGATGCATTTATGTATTTACCGGTGAGATGCTGTGATGCCCGCATTTGTTTTAAGATATAGCAGCAAAAACAAATCAATTCGTAAAAACAAAGGAAGGGGAACAGAAACAAACGAGGTTGGTCAGGAGTTCAATGCTGAGTGGAGGTGGGTGCAAGGTGGTTTTTTTTTTTTTTTTCAGCCGTTTACTGTTATTTTATACTTGAAAACTCCCATAATAAAACGTTTTAGAAAGCGATGGCCGGAAGCATTAGGGTGCGCGCATCTCAGGGCAGATTCTCTCTGCCCTGGAAAGAGGGGTTGTTTTGTTTCTGGTTTATTTCACCCGATCCGGGTCTCGCTTGGCTCCAATTTATACCCGGCTTTTTTTCTTCTTAGCCGGACTGTCCGCGTTGAAGTCCATTAATTTGGTGTCTGTGGAACGATTTAGTCTGGAAGCTTCCTCTTTTCCACGAAGCTTGTCGGGCCTCCAGCCCTCCCCCGGCCGGGCGCGCTCTCGGATTCCCAGCCCGGGTATCCAAGCGCGCAGCACTCGGGCCGCTTCGCGGGTAAGGGCGTCCTAAAGGCCGAAGGATCACAGGCTCGGGCCTCGATCGCGGCCCGAGTTAGGCGCAGACCTGGTGAGGTTTGGGACAGTTCTTGGAGGCACCTCGCGTCCTGGGGTCCGCAAGGCGGGAGAGGAGCAGGAGTTGGGCTGCGTGGCCCAGGGCTGGGCGCGAGAGCCCCGGGGGCAGATGGGGAGGGCTCCATTGGGACAGCCCCGCCCGAAAGACCTCGGGCCTGGGAGGGGGTGTGCGCCCGGCCGGGGTCCGTGGGTCCAAGCGGAACTGCGGGCCCCCCGGGTCTCGCCAACCCGCAGGAAGGGCAGCTGGCGGAGGCTGCTGACCGCACGACCTCGGCCGTTCCCGGGCCCGTCTGCCCTGCTCCGCGGCCCCCTCCTCGCTCCCTTCTCAACCTCTCGTCTCCTTCGGATTCTCTCCCCTCTCTTCCTCCTCTGGGCTCCGGGATTCCGGCGCTGTCCCTCTGTACCCTGCGGATCGCGGTTCTCCATTCGCTCCATCGTCCCCTCTCCGGTCGGCCCCCGTGGATGTCGCCTCGGAGGCCAGGCCGGGCTGGGGGCCACTCGGATCCCAACCGACCCAGGGCCCGGGTCGCCCGGCCGGGCTGCGGGAGTTGGCGCAGCGGCTGTTCGTCCCCGTCCCCGTCAGGTAGACGCGAGAGGGGGGGCGCTACGACCGGGCTGGGCGCGGAGGGCCGCCGAGCTAGACGCAGCCAAACGCCGGCAGCGGAGCCAGCGGCGCGGGGCTCAGGACCCGAGGACGCCGACGACCCCTCCTCCGACCCCCGAGGGCCACCCGGCGTCGGCGCGCGCAGCCAGGGCCTCCGGGGACCCTCGCGGCTCGCGGCCTGCGGTGCCCCGCCTTCCCGCCGTCCTTCCGGCCCCTACCCGGCGCCCCGGCTGCCCGGCCCCGCCCGGCTCACCTGGCGTCTCCCGGCGTCTCCGAGTCTGGCGCGGCCCTCGCGCGCCTCGACTTCTCCCCGCGCCCCTCCCGATCCCGCCTCTGCTCACCCCAGGCCCTGCGCCGCGGACCCGTGCGTCCCCGGGGCACCGTCGAGGACCTGAGCCCACCTAAATGGGAGCTGCGGAGAAGGCGGCACTGTGCGCCCGGCCCGAGGGCGTTGGGGAGGAGGCCGCGCCGGTCTGAGCGCGGAGAAGCCAGGCTCAGGGCTGGCAGGTGGAAGTCTCGCAGGCTGCTTCTGGCTGGACTTTTCGGGGAACGAGGGCTCGCCCCGGCTCTGCAGCCTGGACCCCTCGGGCCCTTCTCTTCCCACTCCTGCCCGGGAAAGATGGGGACGCGGCGTCAATACTCACAAAGTGTGCGTGGCCTTCGCTGGTCGGCGGGGTGGGGTGCTCTGACCACGGACGCCTCTGCGCCCCCGCCGGTCCTCCCCGCGCCCCGGCGCCTGCGCCGAGGGCCACACAGAGGGCCACCTCAACCGCAGGGCTCCCAGGACCACGCGGTGTCCCCAACGCCGCCGCACTTCAGGTCCCAAGCTCTCCTCCCAGCATCAGTCTACTACTTCTTACCGTCCCCAGCCGGGACGCAGCGAGGTGGAAATCCTGTGCCCCGCTGCCATCACGGGTGATCGAGCTCCGCCGCGGGCCTGGGCCTCAGACACGCTGATGCCGTGCCTTACCCGCGTCGCCGTGCTGTGTCCCCGTCGCACACGGGATTTGATCGAGCCATTACAAAGACCTGGCTGGGGAAGGGGGGGACAGCGCGGGCGCTGCGGGGCACCACCCCCTCCTCAAGCCCCCCCAGAGTTCACAGGGCGGGGGAGGGTCCTCACTCGGGGTTTCTTAGGATGGAGCAGTGGCCGAGACCCCAGCCTTACAGAGTCTGGGCTGGAGCCCTCAGACCCGGGGGCCTGG
Source organism: Erethizon dorsatum (assembly GCA_028451465.1). NCBI lineage: Eukaryota > Metazoa > Chordata > Mammalia > Rodentia > Erethizontidae > Erethizon > Erethizon dorsatum. The sequence continues at coordinate 97,553,389 of CM051836.1, read as the reverse complement.
TTCCAGGAGGGTCGCCGGTCTGCTGTGGGGTGTAGAGGCCGGATGGTGCCCGTGCACAGATTGCTTATAGAGCACCCTCAAAAGTGTTCGCTGAGGCTCCTTATAGTCCAGGGTGACCCAGCTGAGAGGTGTGGGATGGGAGTCCCCCCCAGCAAACTACAGCCCCCCAAAAGGGACCAGCCCCAGCCTCATCTGGGCCTCTTTTACAGACCGGTCCATTGTGGCCCCAGGAAAGGCACGGATGGCCACCGCCCTCCTCTCTGCCCCTCGACCAGGGAGGGGTTGGGTCCAGCGCAGGAGCACCATCCTTCACTGTGGGTGAAGGTGTATACCCGCAAGAGGTCAGAGAATGGGGGGCCTGGTGGAAATGGAGAGTTTGAAGAAGAGCCTTCAGGGACTCTCTGTTGAGGGTCTGATTGTCTTCAGGGCCTGCAGGAGCGAGCGCTCCACCGGCAGGACCTCAGCTGTCCCTTTCCCGGAGCTCAGTGTCCGAAACTGGACAGGTGCCTGTGTCAGTGCTGACTTGGAGCTGGGAGAGAGGTTGGACCCTGGGGCCTGGAGCGGGACCCCTCCCCTCCCCTCCCCTCTCCCCCTCCCCTCTCCCCCTCCCCTCCCTTCTCCCCCTCCCCTCTCCCCCTCCCCTCCCCTCCCCTCTCCCCCTCCCCCTGTTCTCCTCCCACTCTCCTGCCCCTCCCCTCCCCACCTCATCACCCTCTCTGGCGCCTCCGGGGCTCTCCCTGCGTGTGGCATCTGTCAGCCAAGCTCCCTCATCGAGTTTGACTCTGAAATCTCTTGAAACTCATTTCTCCCTGGGCTGGGTGGGACCGCAAACTGCACCCCACCACCCCGGGGTGCATTGATCCCTGCCTGGAGCATTAGCCTAATGGTGCACCTGACGGTTCCACTTCTTTTCATTAAAAGCTGCCCAGGCCCGGCCCACCCTGTGCCTCCTTCCTCCTGGCCAAGCAGGCCCTGGACCTTTTAGCCCTGGGGCTCCCTGAGCCAGGCCCGGGTGGGCTGTGGGAGAATAGGCAGTGCCCAAGGGGTGTCGCACCCTGGCAAGGTGCTGAGGGGCTGGGCACTGGGGGGGCACTTAACATGCACAATATAGACCACGCCACCTGAGATGCCCGACTCAGACCCTTGAACCCTAAGACTCAGGCCGGGGCAGAGCCTTGCACGAGCTGGCAGCCCAGTCCCTGCCTCCCGCCTCCTCCCTTCCAAGGGGCCCACGGTCCAAAGGGACCTGCGGGCCCCAGGAGCCCCGGCCAGGTGGCCTCCTCCCTGTCGCTCCTGCCAGGCTCTCCCAGCCAGGAGGGTGCTGAGGAGGGCGTGGGAGCCGCTAACTGGCTCTGTGCGCCAGTGGGGCCACCTTTACTGTGACAGGGACACACTGTTGTAGGAAGCCAGGAGATGCAGGCATGGCAGGGAGGCAACCTTACTCATTTATTTGTAAAGTAGGCAACGTGTGGCCATGACACAAAACACCTCCTCTCCCTAAAAATGGGGTGAGTTTCCCTGCTGAGGGCGGTACAGGCCTGCGGCGAATTCCATGAGTGTTGGTAAATCGCCAAATCCTTTATTCTTTGTGCGTTTTCCTTCATTTTTTACAGTACTCGGGATTGAACCCCTCAGCTGCATCCCCAGCCCTTTTTATTTTTTATTCTGAGACCCAGTGCTGGCTAAGTCACTGAGTCGCCCCGGCCGGGTTCAAACTTGTGATCCTCTGGCCTCCAGGATGCAGCACCACACAGCGCCCATCCTTTTGTTTTTAAAGAAAGAAACATTTGCACTTAGAAAGTTTCCGGGAGGAGCTCTGGGGCGTAGCTGGGTGGGAGAGCTGGTTCTCTGCAGGGGGCCCTGGGTCCAGCCCTGCAGGGTAACCGAGGGGAGGGAGGGGGAAGAGAGGCCCGGATTCAAGCTCCCCTGGCCTGTTTGAAAAGTGCCCTTCTCCAGAGAGCTTTGGAGCAGCCTGCCGGGACAGGGTCGCCTGCCGGGACGGGGTCACCTGCCGGGACGGGGTCACCTGCCGGGACGGGGTCACCTGCCAGCTCTTCTGCCTGCCTCCCATTATGCAGCTACTCCTTTTTCTTTTTTGATTTTTCCTGCTCTTCGTTTTTTCAGCTAAGCGTGTGATTTTTAGTAAGCACTGGGGATTCTATCTAGGGCCTCACATTTGCCAGGCAGGCGCTGTTCCACTGAGCTGCAGCCCCAGCCCCTTTTAACTTTGAGACAGGGTCTTGCTAAGTTGCCCAGGTGGGGCTCTAACTTGGGACCCTCCTGCCTCAGCCTCCCAGTACCTAGCATGCCTGGCGGGCACCCTCCTGGAGCTCACAGCAGGCCCCATCCCACGAATACCCTGCTGTGGGGATGAGGTGTGATTTACACGTGTTTTTCTAACCCGGGTGACCAGTGGCCTTTTCCCCTTGGTCTTGTGGTCCCCTGTCCATTAACTGTCCCTGAACTTCAGGAGTGGAGCAAGGTCTCTTCTGCAGGGTCACCTCAGGGCCGGGTGGGGGGGACAGGCTGGGGGTTTCAGTCCCCCAGCCTCCCAGGTCCCTGCCTGCCCCAGGCCGGAGTCCTGTACGCAGCCTCCCTGATCTCAGGCAGAGGGGGTGCGGCCTGCATGTGGCCTTGGGGCGCAGAGCACAGAAGAGGAGAAGCGAGCGCTGTGCACATCCTTGGGCAGCGGTGGAGCTTCTGTCACCTGGCATCCCTTGCTTTTAAAGTGCTCTCCGTGACCTTGTGAGGTATCAGGGCACTGGACAGATGACAGACAAGCAGGTTTAAGAAATGACCTCACAGCACACTGGGAGGCCGAGGCAGGAAGATCACAAGTTTGAGCCCAGTCTAGGCAACTTAGTGGCTTGGCGGCACCATCTCAAAATAAAAAACGAAAATAATAATAAAAGGGCAAGGGTTGTAGGTCAGTGTGAAAAGAAAATAGGAGGAGGGAGAAAGGAGGAACAGGAAAGAAGAAAGCACCACTTAACATGACCGTGGAGAGTGGAAGTCCAGCGTTGCGGGCGGGCGCCGGGCTGGAGACTGGGCGAGCGGTCCTGGTGCCGAGTGGCCCCGCTGGCGCAGCTGATATACACGGGCAGGGCTGCATGTTGTGGGTTTGAGGTGAATTCCTTCTTCGAGAGCCCCCAGCTTTGCTCTTCTGCCCCCGCTGCCCAGCGAGGCGGCTCCACGGTGGGGGTCACCAGGGCTTGCTCGGAGGCTGCTGATTCCACGGAGGCGGTGCCGCCTGGAGAGCGCATCCGCAGCGCTGGAGCCCTGGCGGCGCCCGGCTTGGCTCGGGCACTCGAGCCTGGTGCGTCTCGCGGCTCCCGCGGAAGCCAGGGAGCGGGGCCTGAGCTCCCCGGAGCCCGAGCTGCCCGCCTGGTGGCGCCAGGTTCAGCCACCCCGGGACAGCAGCTCCACCCGCGCCTGTCCCGATAGAGAGCTCGGAAAGGGAGCAGTGTCCCGAGGGCCCCCAGGCTGGGCAAGTCCGGCTGAAGGTGGCCACGCGGGTGGGCGCGACGTCCCCACATGTCCCGCGGTGGGCAGGGAGGGTGAAGGCGGCCCCAGCCAGCCCAGCAGTGCCCCTGGAGGTGGGAATCAAAAGCTGGCATGGAAGAGCCCGTGAGTCTGTTTCCATCTGACCCTGCCCTGCCTTCCAAGGCGCAGGGGCACCGGCCAGCTCCTTGGGGCACAGCTGGGTCACAGGCCTCCGCCCTGAGCGGCATGGAGAAACGCCACCGTGTCCAGCTGTCTGAACTGGGCTGTGTCTGCAGCTACCGGGAGCACCACAGCTGCAGGTAGGAGGAGCCAGCCCCTGGTGACCTAGCAGAGCCACCCAGCTCATCTCATTCCATAAGAGACACCTTGTATAAGCCACCATGTCACAGTCAGTACCCTAAGAACACAGGAGACCTCTCTAATAGGCCTGACTTTCTTTCCACTAACCTCAAGGGGTGGGTTCTGTCTTCCAGGTCACAAAATAGCTGCTGAAGCACCAACCCTCACATTCCTAGTCTATTCAGAAATAAGGAAAAGACAAGAGACAAAGCTGGGCCTTCTAGCTTTTAAAGGTGGTCCAGAGCCCCTGTCATGGACTTCTGCTTTCATGTCTTTGACTACTTCCATCTTCAAAGAGCTTTGTTACTGAAGCAAAGGGGGAAGTGGATAGCAGGAGGCAACCTGGAGATCGCTTGCAAAAGGGAAAATTCACAAAAGAGATGGCCATGCGCTCCTGCTTCCAAGGACCCGGCACTTCTAACAGACCCTCTGCTGGACCCCACCCTGGGCCTTTGGGGCCCCTGCTGTGGATGCAAGGTGGTGCAGCTGCTCTCTGGTTGTATGGCTTTGGCCAGGCCGCTGCCCAGCTGAGCTTGGGGCTCCCTCAGCGTCCTTTTCCCTCTGCAAACTGGGGAGGATCCTTCCAGCCTTTTCAGCAGGCACCCTGTCTACACTCTCTCAGTCATTCAACAAACTCCCTCTGTGTGTCCATTGGGTACCAGGCCTGATGTGTGGGAGATTTTGGCACATGGGTGGGGACTGCGGGACCAAAGCCACAGATACTCAGGGAGACCAGGGCCCCCGAAGCTAGGTGCATTGTGGGCTACCCCCTTTACTCTCACCTATGTCCTGAGGCCACAGGGCAGGAAGTGAGGGCTGGGGGTGGGTCCCTGGGCTGAGAGAGCCAGTGACGAGCTGGAGGCCACACTTGGTGGCCAAGTGGGGCCCACACCCACATGGCTGTGGCGGGACCATCACTATGCCCCTGTCGTGGGCCACTGTCCCCAGCACCACACCGCGGGGCTCACCAGCTGAATGCGTCCCTTTGGATCTGGAGGCTGGTGTCCCTGTCCCTGTGCAGGCTCCTGGGCGCTTTCGGCCTCTCTGTGGCTTGTGGCTGTGTGGCTCCAGGGATGCCGGGTCCCGTCCTGCTAACCCACGCTGCCAGACTCTGTGTCCACCAAGCCCACGGTCCTGGGCACCAGGCCTGCAGCACATGGCGGACTTGGGACACAGTTGACCTGCGACTGGCCACCACTGTGCCCTTCCACGTGGGAGGGTATCATTGAGCATCCACATCCCCCCACAGGTGGGTAAACTGAGGCTCTGAAGGATGAGGTGCCGGGAAGCAGGCTTGCTGTGCTGGGGGAGGGGACTGTCCCCTGCCGTCGGTGAGTGGGCTAGATTCTCTGCCCGGGGCAGCGGCAGCTTGGCTTTCCCACGGCACGGACACTCTCCTCTTTGAGCCACCAGGACTCTGGCTTCCTTGGAGCACAGGCTTTGGTGACAGGGAATGACCCTGCGATGTTGCTACACCCTGTGGCCATGGCCCCCATAGAATCAGGGATCTCCTTTCCCCTCCTTGTCCGCCGCTCAGGGCTAATGCCCAGCTCTGTCATAGCATGCTGTGTGACATTGGGCAACTTACCTGCCCTCTCTGGGCCAAGATTTTCTGTTTGTAAATCAAGGGCAACCAACCGGGGCACTACAAAGACTCCATCTGTGTATGTAAAAAGTAATCCGGTCCCTACCAGCTCTTTCCTTTGAATTTATCAAAGCTTCGTGGGCTTTAAGGCAACATTGCATGACAGAAATTGCAGTGCAGCTTTCATAAGTGATTTAAATTCCCTAGTGGAGACAGTAAAGAAGTACATAGAAAACGTGCAAATAGTGAAAAATTAGGGCTGGTGAGGTAGCTCAGCAGCATAAGCGCCTGCCTGGCAAGTGCAAGGTCCTGAGTTCAACTCCTGGTACCTGCGTATAAAAAAAAAAGAAAGAAAAATTAATTTAATCCACTGTGTTCAAAGTGAGGCTGCTCCAGCCCGTGGTCGATGGAGGAGTGTGGAGACCGTCTCTGGTCTCGGGACCGAGAGTCTGAAATGTGCCCCCTTCCTGTGTCCCCTGTCACTTTTGCACACGGGGATCTGTGGCTGGCACCCTGCCCTTGGCAGGCACCCGGCAGAGACCACTGTTTAGAACATGGGCTGTGGGGCAGGCCACACGCTTCCCCTCATGACGACAGGCGGTGGCTGGGGGCGGCAGGGCAACAAGAGACCTTGGACAATCCGACGCTGCCAGCCCTTCCTGTGTGAGCACTGAGGAGGTGGCCAGTCCTGGTCATCATCCCAGGTCCCCAGTGACCTCACAGAGCAGCACCCCATGCGGTGCAAAGAGGAAGCGCGGAGCAGAGCTTGGCTGTGTAGCCCTGTACTCTCTCTGGGTGTGGCGGGATTCAGACTCCGCCCTCCTCTCCTGGGCACGCATACTTTCCAGGCTTGGGCCTTAAGAGTCATCCCCAGCCCCGCTCTTGTCCATCAGGCGGGAACTAGGAGAGGCTTGTTTCTGCAGCTTGTGAGCTGTCCTTTTCACAGCTGAATACTATTCCCTGCATAGATTGCCTGTCCGTCCCCACCCCTTGATGGGCATGTCCACTTGGTGGCCAGTGCTGCTGTGACCAGCCATGTTCTGTCTTTACGTGGATGTGTGTTCGCAGCCTTGGGAGGAAGCCCCGCGCTGTGTTTTTGAGGACCTGCCGGGCTGTTTCTCAGCCTGGAGCTCTGTGTGTGGCCTAAACTGCAGACTGAGTTGCCTTCCCAGCTGTCCTGTGCGACCCCCACAACTCGTGTCCACTCGCGGCAGCTGAGCGAGCAGAGGCCCCGCTGGGAGCGACTGCAGGGGGAGGTCAGAGTGGGAGCCTGGCCCTGCCTCGGGAGCAGAGAGGTCCCCGTCCCAGGGCTCTGAGAACCCCAGAGCAGGCAGAGGGTTCTGGCCTGGAGCCACCTGGGGCAGGGGTGCCGACCCCTCATCGAGTGCAGAGCCAGCGTGGTGGAGGCCGCCAGCTGCAGAGGGGCTCAGGAACGGTCAGCTGAGCCCCGCGGCTTGTGCCCAGGGGGCCCCGCTCTGAGGCCAGGGCTGGGTGCTCCGGGCACGCTGCCCTCCGGGGCATGGCTAGCCTCACACAGCCGTGCATGGGCCCTGAGCATCAGGGCCTCACCACCTCTGTGCCTACCTGTCCTGCTCCTGACCCAGCTCCTGCTCTGGGCCACAGACCTGGTCCATCGGCCCTGCGCACCTGGCCAGGCAGGACCCTGGGCACAGGGCCTGGGCTGTGGCCAGCAGCCTGTGTGTGACCACGACTCCCGGGTCCCCTCCCCCTGGAGCAGCTGCTGGGCACAAAACACGCAGGGGTTTTTCCATCCTGGACTGAACCTGGCTCTTTCCCCAGAGCTACATCCACAGCCCTGCTAATTTGTTATTATTTTTTAAATTTTGAGACAGGTTCTCACTAATTTGCCCAGGCTGGTCTCAAACTTGGTCTCAGCCTCCCAGAGTGCATTTTTTTTTTAAAGAATTAGGCAGCAGGCCTGTCCCCAGCCTGGCCGCCGCCCAGCTTTCTCTGTCCCCACCGTGGTCAGTGCTTCCCAAACACTCTGTGACTGGAGTCCCGCCTGGGCCTGCTCCGCCTGGCTGCTTCTTAGGGAGCTGTATTTACAATTCGTCCACGTCTTTCCCTGGCTTCGGTGGCTCATTTATTTTTCAGGCCTGGCACAGTGACTCCACTGCACCGCAGGGACAGACCGTGGTCTGTGAACCCATCCCCTGCTGCAGACCCCTGGGCCAGTTTTTGTCAGAGACCTAAACCAGCATGGACACCCACATGCAGGCCCTGGTGTGGACACGCTTTGAGCTCACTGGGGCCAGCCCGGGAGCTGCTGCTGGACTCCACACGCGGTGAGACGGTGTCCTGGTGATGGTGGGCACGACGGTCCCCACGCGCCTGTCTTCACTGGCCACCAATGCTGGCAGTGCTTGGGCACTGGCCTTCATCCATCCTGAGTTTTTGTTTTCTGTAATGAGGACGGAACACAGGGCCTTCCCGCTGAGCCGCATCCCTAGCCCTTTTTAAATTTTGAGACAGAATTTTGCTAAGTTGCCCAGTCTGGGCTTGAATTTGCGCTCGTCCCGCCTCAGCCTCCCATAGTGCTTGCTGGGGTCACAGGCCTGCAGCACCATGCTGGCCTCTGAGTTTCTCGTGAGGGAAAGGCCTGTCTCCAGATTTGTCTTTACACAGGATTGTGACCAGCAGCCCCTTTGGTCACCTGCGAATCCGATGCTGCCGGAGCCCAGCCCAGGCCCAGCTACCCCCCAGGTGCTGTCTGGGCACCCTGGTGCTCAGGTCTTGGGTCGCTGGGAGAGGAGCCCTTGTCCCATCGCTAGTTGTGAGGGCAGAGCATCTGGGCGGCCTGTCCCTCGTGACTGGCTCTGGTGGTGGTGCCGTGGTGGCTCCCGGTGACCACAGGATAGAGACCCTGGCCTGGGCTGATGTCAGGCAGGGTGGGTGGACGGGGCTCCGTCCAATGGTGATGGGGTGCGGTGTTCTGGGCCATGGTCGTGCAGTCAGGGAGGGCAGCCTGGCGGAGACAAAACTAAGACTAACGTCTGGCCCGAGACTGGCAGACAATGAGGGGCCCTTCCCCATGCCCAGCACCGCCAATCTCAGCCTGGCCCCCACTGTGTGCTGCCCCCACCTCGCCCCAACCCCACGGAGTGCCAGCCTTCCCACAGCCCCAGTGTCCTCTGTCCCTCTCCTCAGTGCCCACCAGACTTACTGGCCAGGCCCCTGAGGTTGGACTCCCCAAACCAGAAACAGACAGGAGCTGGGTGCAGGGAGCTGGTTTTGGGGTGCAGGGCCCATGCACAGAGGCATGGGGAGGCCAGGCAGGGAAGGTGGGGGCTGGCCAGGGACCAGCTGGGAAAACCCAGCAGGACAGTGCAGGACACTTCCTGTGGTGACCTGGACAGTGGTCGAGTGCTGCCAGGAGGGGGCCGGGGGGTGGGACAACCCGGGGAGATGGGGTCGGTAGGCTGAAGGCTGCAGGCGACAGCGGCCACCCAGGGACGGAAGCATGGAGGGGACACGGGGACACCAAGAGGACATGGAGGCGACACGGGAGAACACCGAGGGGACATGGAGGGGACATGGGGAGACACCAAGGGGACATAGAGGGGACACGGGGGGACATGAAGGGGACACTGAGGGGACATGGGGGATATGGGGGAACATGGAGGAGACACGGAGGGATATGAAGGAGACAGGGGGATATGGAGGGGGCCATGGAGGGGCCACGGAGGAATATGGAGGGGACACGGGGAGGACAGGGGGGACACGTAAATTAACTCTTGGCCCAGGTCCCCAGGGGCTGCCATGCCGTGTGGGAGTCCCACACTACCTGTGCCTTGTCTCTGGGGCCACCCAGAGCCCTGCATGGGGCAGACCCTGTGAGGTCAAGGGGACACAGGGCAGCCCGGGATCGGCCACTTGGGGACGTTCGGGCCACCAGAGCCTGATGGATGCCAGCCCTCAGGCCTGGGAAACAGCCAACCCTGCTGAAATACAGATGGCATTCAGTCGTCTGGGGCTCCCGAGAGAGACCCACACGCTCTGCTTCAGGCACCGCGCTTTGAGAAGCCAGGCGTGAGCGCCACAGCCATGCATCCCACGCTTTCAAGAAAAAACTGATTTTCTTTCTGGCTCTACAACCACGTTGTGTGACTCTGAGAGAGTCCTGGCCCTCTCTGGTCCGAGGTTTCTTCACTGGGAAAACGAAGGCTGGGACCAAGCCCTAAGCACTCCCCGACTCAAAGGGCAGCTTCTGTGTGGGGGACACCTCCGAGCATCAGGGAGCAGTTGCTTAGGGTCCCAGATCTGGACAACAGCACCCCATCCTGCAGTGGAGAAAAGGGGGTACAGAGGGGGCATCACCCAGATACCCAGCGAGGCAGCTTTGAACCTGAGCCTGCTGGCTGCAGAGCCTTTGTTTTGTACACATTGGCCGCCCCGGCTTTACCTTGGGGAACAAAGTAAAGGTTTCTCACAAGGAGAGGCGAGGAGGACCAGGTTCGGGCCGAGCCATGGTTTCCTCATGAGCGTTTTTGGAGCACAGGTGGGAGAGGGAGGTGCGCCCGGAGCAAGCTCGGAATTAGTTCTCAACTGGTTCCTGTGTGTGAAAGTCTCCCCCGCTCCGGGCTCCTGCGAATTCCTACCGTACAAATCGGAACAATTTTTGACAAGATTTTTGAGTTTTGTCAGATGTGAATTGTTAAGATTTAATTGAAAAAATGAACAGAAAGCAGCAGCTGTTTCAAAGGGAGTGACCCAGAACCAATTAGAACGGAGTAACAATTGACCATTCTCCACCAAGAAACCCGCATCGGGGATCAGATTAGAGCTGCTGCAGCCCCCGCCCCGCCCCACTCCCCAACTCCGAATATCATTAGTGAGAGGCTTCCAGGAATTGTTTCTTCCCATTGCTTCTCCTGGTTCTGAAGGTGAAGTTTAGCCGGGGACCATGCCGAGGGCACTGGCTGGTCACCTCCGGGCAGGGCAATGGACCATCCTGAAAAAACAGGTCAGGCCAGCAGCATTCCTGGTCAAATTGCTGTTGACAGCCGGACAGGCCCGGGGGAGGGCCAGAGAAAGGGCCTTTCATCTGAGGGTGCCCGGCGCGTAATTGGTCATTCTTTCCTCCTGGGTCTCAGCTGGGGGAAAACTCTCCACTAAGCCGGGGCTTCCCTGGGCAACTTCTCAATCCCTCCTGGCAGGTGCAGGGGAGGGGCGGTGGTCTGCAGTGGGCACGGGGCCTGGCACAGAGTGGGCGAGTAGTAGGTGCTTATGAAACACAAGCAGGTGAACAGATGGTGTGGGGGTCAGCAGCTGGGTCCCCGGCTTGGGCTACAGCACACAAGTAGTCGCAAAGCAATGAGGCAGGTACTTAGATATTAGCACGCCTGTAATCCCAGCACTTGGGAGGCTGAGGCAGGAGGAGGCCTCAGAGTGCAAGGCCAGCTTGGATTACATAGTGAGTTCAAGGCCAGCCTAGACTGCATAGTGTTAGACCCTGTCTCAAAACAGCAACAACAACAGCAACAAAACAGCAGGCCTGAGGGCCAGAAGGGGTAGGTCCAAAATAGCACAAGTTGCCAGTTAAGTAAAGAAACAAAGATGTCCACGTGGAGCCCATTTGTAATCCTTTCCTAGGTCTCAGACCTTGGGCGACCCCGCAGAGCACAGTGACACTAGCCAGTGGCCGTCTAACTCCGCAAGGCGCACAGCACTCCCGGCCGCCATGGCCGGCGTCGCCCGGTGATCGCAGAAGGGAGGTGTTCCCTAGAGACCCTCCTGCCTCTGCTGTGACCCGGTTTAGATGAAGAACTTATCTTTTGTGAGCTTCTCACAGGATGAAGTCCCAGTGAAACACTGTCTAAAAAGGATGGGACAGCATTCTGCAATTCCGAAGTAACTTCTAAGTGACATGGAGACAAACAGAATTGCCACGGCCCCCCGAAGTGCGGGAGTCCAGCTGGCGCTCGGGGCAGATACCTTCTGGGTTCTGCCGCCTCCTCGCTCCATCTGCTCTATGATGGACGTGACCCGGATTTCCAATGTGCCTGCGTGGCTGACCAAATCTGCTCATCACTGGTGCGAAGAGAGAGGACCGCAGAATCCGGCGGCCTGGCTGGGGCCTCCAGGTCTCTTCTGATCTGCTTCAAACCCTGAGCTCCTCCCTGTGCCCACTCCACCCCTGCCCAAGTCCTCCCCGGGGGCTGCAGGTGACCTCGACCTTCCAAGCACACAGTAGGTGCGGGGTGCAGGTACAGCCTTTTGCCACATCCCGTGGCACCCCGAAAGGGACACTGAGCCTGAGGAAGACTGTGTGGCCTGCTGATCCCGCCTGGAGTCTGGGCTGCCAGAGTCTGTGGCCCCGGGTGTGGCTGGCCTGGCTGTGGCTCCTGCTGTCCTGTGCTGGCTGACCTGGGGTGTCCGGAAGCTGAGCCCACCCTGCTCTGTGGACCTAGACAGGTGGGGAGCCAAACCCCAGAACCAGTCATGCCCTGGACTTAGTTCAGCAGGGTCACAGATGTGAGTCCCAGAAAGCCATGGAAGGGTTTGTTGCTGCTGCTATGAAATGGGGCCTCGGTTCTTGAACTTAATATTTTCCCACAATTCTAGTTGAAAATCAAATTGGGTGAGAACCGAATCAAATTCACTGGTTAAGTAAGTTCAATGTTGACCTTATAGGGAAATTTGATTCGGTTCTCATTCAGTTAAGTTTGCAACCAGGATGGTGGAGAGAATTACGTTGGTAAACCAAGGCATCACTGTATTTCATCATCATTGCTATTCTTATTATTAATTCTTTTTGAGATACTGGGGATGGAACTCAGGGCCTTCACACTGAGCTACATCCCCAGCTCCTTTTTTAGTTTTTATTTTGAGACCAGAGTTTCCCTAAGTCACTAATTTTGCCCAGGCTGGGCTCACACTTGCAGTCCTCCTACCTCAGCCTCCTAGCGTGCAGGGGTTACAGGTGTGTGCCACCACTCCAGGCTTCATTATTCTTTTTAATGCCACCTTGAAGGGTGCTCTGAAGCCAGCCACACCCAGCTCCACAGGAGGCCCATCACTGTTAGCATCAAGGCCCCCTCCCTCGGGCCCCCAGCTCCCAGAAACTCGGGGCCTCAGCTCCTGCAGTCTCCTCTGGGACAGTTCACCGACTCCCCCAGGTGCCTTGAAGCTGCTCAGAAATTGAGAGTGATCCCACAGTGCCTGGGATCTACGAGTGAGGCCCTGTCAGGAGCCAGGCTGTGTCTTTAGGGGAGGGGACATCAGAACCTGGGGACATGCTCTCAGGAAGAGGAGACACAGGTCTTGTGTGGCCCTGGGTCAGTGCTGGGGATGGCAATGGAAGCAGCAATTTCACCTGCATTTCGGGGGGGACATTTGCTGGGAGCAGCAAGTGCTCTGTAAGGTAGTGAGCTCCCCGTCCAGGGAGGTGTGCAAGAAGCTGGTGTTGTATGCACACTCCTTGGTTTCCCAGGCAGCTCCAGGCTTGGATGGCAGCCATGGTGGTAGTGGATGGGCTGGATGGGCTGGATAGGAAGCCTTTTAAGATTCCCCTCTACCCCAGCGAGTCTGGAATTCCCTTTGTCTGCTGGGGCCAAGCACTGGAAACGTGGTCCTCATTTGAGGCTTCCCATCCAGGCTGCTGGAGGCTGCCCAGTCTGTGTCCAGCAGCCGGGCCTGGTCTGAATTAGTGCCACGTTGGGGCCAGCCTGGGTCCAGCCTGTAGGTGCTGCTGAGGGGGACCAGAGCCTCCACAGAGCAGTCAGGTGTCCCTAGCCTCGGACAGGTTTGGGGAGACCTGTGGGCAGCTGGGGCAGGAAGGAGCTGCTGCGAATCAGCCAGGGCTGTTGGCACCTTCGCCTCCTGCTCCTGGCTGGGCTGGGTGCCCCTGAACCACCTCATGTGAGCCCCCGCCTGCTGGGGCCCCGTGGTGGGCAATCCCCGGGGAAGGCTTGCGGCACGATGTCCACACACGCTGCTCCTCCGAGGGATGCCACAGCCACACTCCGGCCGCGCGGCTGCGGGTCCCTGGGGAAGCCCCGTGGCAGGTGATCACCTCTGGCTGCCACTTTAATAGCCCATTATCATTATAAATGTGGTCACCTCCAAGGTGAACAACAGGAAGCCACAGGGGAAGCCACGGGAGACTCGCCTGCCCCATCTGCTCACCCTCAAGGCCCCGCATCAAGGCCAGCACCACTCTGCAGGCCTGGGACGCAGATGGACACACTGGGCCACCACAGGGCACACAGTGAGTAGCGCAGTCTTGCACTGGGAGCTTCCTGGGTCTCTGACGCCCATGAGCCTGCAGGGTGGACACGCGCAACTTCATCCTGCATGTTTTTGAAGACTGACAGGGGACCTCTGTATACGTGGCTGACATTGCTCACTGCCATGGAGGGTGGAGGGAGCCACCGTCCTGGGGTCCCTGGGGGCGCTGGGAGGTCCGAGCTGACCCTCCTGTCTCCATCCTGGCTGCAAACCTTGTCCTCGTCACAGAGCTCGGACACAGGAGTCCAACACCCTTCCCTGCGGAATCGGGGGTCCCAGCTGGAGTTGGGGGAACCTCACCTGCTCAGGCTAATACCCGCAGACCCAGCCAGGGGACGCTCTGGATTTTGTCACCCTGGTTCTGATTTGCAGTACCTTCTTGCTGTGGAGCCTCAGTTTGGCCATCTGCAAAGTGGAAACAAGGGCCTCTCTTGCAGGTGTTGTGAGGTGTATAGGAGTTCACTGTGCCTGGGAAGGGAAAACAGCACGATTAATTCCAGTTCCCCCCGGGGTTACCTCCAGTGCAGAAACCTGGGAGCTGAGACTGCCAGAGGAGGGGAGTTTGGAACCCAGGATCCCAGCCTCGGACTCCCCGCTCGGCCCTGGAGACCTGTGCAGGGGGGCCGTGGACCCCGTCCTGCCCAGACTCCCCCATGCCAGGGTGGGGACCGCATCTGCTCCCCCCACAGCCAGCAGTGGGGCCGGGAGAAGAAAGGCTTGAAATTGTATCCTCCGCGGCTTGGGGGTCAGGGACCAGACTCCTACATTTTCTCCACTGTCAAAACCCCTGTAGGATTTTCTTGAAGTTCAGTTTCACATCATCTGGCTGAACATTTGGAACTTTTTAAACGGAAATTATAGAAAAAATGAGAAGCATTTTCATCTCGGAACACAATACCTTCCTGGCAGGGAGCCCCGGGGAGAAGCCGCGGCTGCCTGGATGGAGAAGAACCCAGGTCATTGTCAATCTGGATTAATCCGAGTTCCTCCGCCAGCCGAGTGAGCTGGTGCCAGGCAGAGCCGGTTAATCAGGTGTCTCTGCGCCCGTCCGGCTCCCTGTCACACGTCAGCTAGCTGCCGGGTGGCCTCCCTCACTGTGAGCGCCTTCCATGGATCCCGCAAGACCGCGCCCCAGGGAGCACGCACGGGTCCCAGCTGCGGCATCCAGGCAGTCAGGGCTCAAGCCTGGCCATTTGGCGTGGGGCTTGGTGGACGGGGACACTGCGGAGCAGGGCGGGCAGGGAGCCGGTGTCCCCTGGTCCCGACAGCTGTGTGCCAGAGCCCTGGCCTCCAAAGAAGTGTGGCGGTGGTCCCCATGTTCCCTCAGAGTCCTGCCAGGGAGATGGCTGGGCCCATTTCACAGACGGAGCCACAGACAGAACCCCCCCCACACACACCCACAGCAGCAGTGGGTGGAGGAGGTGGTTTGAGGGATGACATGGGGAGCGACTGAATTCGCGCAGAGCAGAGGACGGCACAGGCTGTGTGGCTCAGGGCCTCACCTCTAATGGGCAGGACTTGCCTGGGGGACGCTCCAGCCCTCGGCAGCCCCATCTAGAAGCTGTGGGCCAGCTTCACCTCCTTCCTCGCCCAGCTGGGCGGCTGTGGTGGCCACATCCTGGCCTTGGTGGAGGCTGCCGTTCCTGAGGGCTCCAGGTTGATCTGTAGGAGCGGCGTGGAGCCCACCCCACCTGGTGGACCAGCCAGACATTCGTCCTGCCCTTGGAGGTACGTGGTCCAGGGGAGCTGCTTGTCAACAGGAAGTGAGTGGTCACCTCTGGTCAGGCCTCCTGGAAGGCTTCTTGGAGGTGGTGTCACCTCAGAGAGTCTCCAAGATTGAACTAGAGTTTGTCAGATGCACCAGTGCCTGGAGCAGCGAAAGCCAGAACAGGACAGCTGAGCTGGGGCCGGGACAGGGGGTGGTCAAAGGTGTCTGGTGAGGTCTGTGTGGGCCCTGACCAGCTCAGGAAGGCTTTGTCCAGCAGGGCACCGGTCACTTGCCTGTTGGTGGGTGGAGAGAGGGCTGAGGGGACCCGCTTAGGACACGGACCATCAGGGCTTCTCAGGGGTCACAGCAGGTGGGAGTGGCAAAGGACAAGCATGCAGGGGAGGACCGAGGGGAAAGAGGGCTCTGGAAGACTTGGGTGCGGCTGGCAGGAGCCGGGCGGCTGCACCAGTGACTTCCGCAGACAGGTGAGAGGACTGTTGGGAAGTGCGCCAGCTCCCAGGTTGCCCCCAGTGCTGGCAGAGTGTCCCGGGCTGAGTGTGCACGCGGCTCTCGGCTCGGCCTGGCCCCCAGGCTCCTGAGCGCCTCGCTGCCCCTGGACAGCCCTTGGGACATCGCGGCCCTTGAGACATCTGTGCCCATGGTGCCTGGGGCAACCCGTGTGCCTACAGCCTCCCTTGCTCATCCAGGAGGGCTCTGCCAAAGCACAGATCCACATCTGGGCCAGATGTGCCCATGCCCAGCAGCATCCTCGTGGGGAATGATCAGTGAGCTCTGGGAGGTAGATCCCCGCTGTGTTCACTTCCAGGAAGCAAGCGCTCTGCAGACCTGGTGGCGGATGTGGGAGGCGGCGCTCCTTCCAACCTTGCTCACCAGTGCAGGTTCCCCGTGGTGCCCAGCAGTGTTCTTCCAGCTGGCCTGGGTGCTGCCCTGCACTGACTCCCCCAGTGTGAGAGGGAGACATGTGGGTGTGGAGTGGCCATCCCGGAACATATGATGTCTTTCTAGATGTCCCCTGAGTGCTGTCTTAGGTGCTTGCTGCGTGAGTGCACATGTCTGCTTTGGGCTTGGTTGCTGGGGGTGAAATACAAATAACACCCATTAGGGCGATATTCTCGGGAGGAATCTCTTCTGGTTAGATGGCAGTGCTGGGCTCTTGTGCATGGGTGACAGGTCTCTGTCTTCACTGTAAACAGAGTCTGCTTAGCCCCCACCCCTCCAGCTCCTCTGGCCTTGCAGAGCTATTTGAGGCACGCAGGGCTCATTCTCTCTTCCTGTGTCCCCAGCCTTCTCTGTTCTCTCTGGGTCAGCCTTGCTCAAACATCCGCCAATGTGGCTTCTCGTGGTGGCCCTCCCTGCTTACAAGGCTGGGGCTGGAAGATCTGTGGCAGCATTGTCACCTTCTTTGCACATGGCATCCATTCCCAGGTGTGCTCGGTGGCCCATGCCTCACTGTGTCTGGCCAGCACACTGTGGCGGAAGTAGGGTGTGCCCATTCCCTGCCCCAGCCTTAGAGGCTATGTAAGCTTTAAGAAAGTCTCTGGGATCAGTATTTCTCTTTATGGTTTATATTTTCGGGATCATAATTATATTTTTTTCCTAAAGGTTTCAGAGTTCTTTTCCCATTTATCTTTAATCCATCTGGAATTGAGTTCTCTGTGCGGTGTGAGGTAGGGATCCAATTTTCTTTTTTTTCTGCATGGAAAACCAGTTGTCCTGTACCACTCCTGAATTTCTTCATTCCCCTGTGATTGTGGTCCTGTCTCTGTCAAAAGTCAAATTTCCACACCCATAAGTTATTTTTGCATGTTCTACTGTTTCCCTGTCTCTCATCTCATCCTGACCCATTCATACATTGACGTAATTGCTGTACATTTTGTTTGATTGATAGACTTTTAGTTTAGAGCAATTTTAGGTCACAGCAAAATAGAGCAGGAGGTCGCTGCAGACATTTCCCACTTCCCCACTGCCCCCGTCTGCACAGACTCCCCACCACTCACGTCCCCTACAGAGGGGTACATTTGCACCATCAGTGAACTACAGCATTGTCCCCAGGCTCAGGGTCCTCACTTGGTGCCACATCCTCTGTAGGTCTGGAGAAGGCAGGAGGACGTGTATCCACCACTAGTGTCTTCGGTTTTACCATTGTGGCTGGCTTAATGTCCTGAGTTGGTTCAAAACATTTCCTTTCATGGTCATTTTGACTTTGGGGAGAAGCCAGAAGTAACACGGTGCCAGATCTGGTGAATAAGGTGGATGAGGACACAGCGTTGTGTTTTTACGAGCTGCCTTTCTGCTGGATGGCGCCCGGCAGCAGTGTTCACTGGAGTTCCGATTATGCCTTTTAAGGATGCTAAAGAAAGAGGATTTCCAGAACTACTTCAGCAAGTGGCAAGAACCATGGGGTGTGTTTGAAGGGAGGGGGAGGATTTTTCGGGGTCATAATGGCAACTTTTTTTTTTTTTACTACAATTGATTTTTAAAAAGTTAAACATTCACTGTATATTGGGATCCCTCCTTCTATCTTTGCTGCATTGTGTTGCTTTTCCTCCCCTGCCAAAGAAAGGTTAGTTGTACGTATGTACGTATTTATTTATTTTTGTATAATTAAGTTTATTGGTACATTTCAGTTATACATAATGATCATATTCATCATAGGGAACTTGTACCTGTATATGACATTTTTTTTTTTTTTTGTGGGTACCGGGGGGTCGACCTCAGGACCTCGCGCGCCAGCAGGCGCCCGTGCCGCTGAGCGATATCACCGGCCCCTTTTTCGTATGTGGGTTCCAGGAGTCGAACTCGGGCCCTCGCGCTTGCCAGGCAGGCACTTAAGCCACTGAGCCATCTCACCAGCCCTGTATATGACATATTTTGATTTCTCTATTTTTTTCTTTTTTTGTGGGTACCGGGGGTCGAACTCAGGACCTTGTGCGCCAGGAGGCGCCCATGCCGCTGAGCCATCTCACCGGCCCCCAATTTCTCTATTTTTTTGAGGAGGCTTGGTGATATTTGTGTGGGACTGTTTCAGGCTATCTGTTCTGGGACATCAACCGCCGGTCCATTCCTCTGCAATGACCACTCTGTCTTTCCTGCTGTAGCTATACAGTCAGCTTCGACATCAGGCAGTGCAGGCCCCCAGCTTTGTTCTGCGTCAGTATCGTGATGACTCACCTAGGTGTTTGGCCCCTCCGTATAAACTTTGAAATTTGTTTGTTGATATCCATGAAACAGCTTACTGGGATTTTGATTGGAATTGCATTGGGTCTACCGACCCAGTGGGGAGGGATCTGGCAATATTGAGCCCCTCTCCAGGTTTCTTCTCATTTATTTAGTTTTTAGTTCATCAGAGTTTTGTGGTTGTCCATCTACAAATCTTATGCATATTTTGTTAAGCTAACACTCATTGGTTCTGTGTGCCACTGTAAATGATATTATATTTTTAATTTCAAATTCTACTTGTTCATTGCTGGTATCTAGGAAAATGATGGACTTTTGTATATTAATCTAGTATCCTGCAACCTTGCTTTGATTTTCCATTAGTTCCAGCATATTTTTTTTAACAATTGTTTTAGATTTTCTACATAGACAATCATGTCTTCTGTGGACAATGACATTTTTCTTCCTTTCCAATATGTATACATTTCATTTCCTTTTCTTGTTATATTGCTTTGGCCCGGACTTGCAGTATGATTTTGAAAAGCAGTGATATAAGAGATATTCTTGCTTCATCCCTGATCTTGGAGGAAAAGTTTGAGCTTCTCATAATTAAATATGATGTTAGTTGTAGGGTTTTTGTTGTTGTTGTTTGTTTGTTTGTTTTTGAGACAGGGTCACGGTATGAGTTCAGACTGCCCTTGAACTCACTATGTAGCCCAGACTGGCCTCTAACTCACAGCGATCCTCCTGCCTCAGCCTCACAAGTGCTAGGACTACAGGTGTGCATCACCAAGCTTGGCAGTTATAGGTTATTTCAAACATTCTCTTTTGATTTAAAGAAGTTTCCCCTATTTCTAGTTTTCTAAAAGGTATTTTAAAAAATTATGAGTGGGTACTTTTTTTTTGTTGTTTTTTTTTTTTTTGAGACAGGGTCTTGCTATGTCATTCAGGCTGGCTGCAAGCTCACTATGTAGCCCAGGCTGGCCTTGAACTCACAGCTATCCTCCTTCCTCAGCCTACCAAGTGCTGGGATTACAGGTGTACACCAGCATGCCTGGCTTTGGGTATTGGATTTTGCAAAAAAA
The DNA here is from genome assembly GCA_028451465.1 of Erethizon dorsatum. Classification (NCBI taxonomy): domain Eukaryota; kingdom Metazoa; phylum Chordata; class Mammalia; order Rodentia; family Erethizontidae; genus Erethizon; species Erethizon dorsatum. The sequence continues at coordinate 97,533,741 of CM051836.1, read as the reverse complement.
ATCTTTTCATCTATTGATATGATAATGGGAGTTTTCTTTCTTAGTCTGTTGGTGTGATTAATTACATAAATTATTTTTTTCTTTGTGATATGGGGGATCAAACCTAGGGGCACCCTACCCCCAGCTATATCCCCAGCCCTGAATGGATTTTTGAATGTTGCATCCATGAGATAAATCCCACTTGATCATTGTATATAGTTCTTTTTATACATTGTTAGATTCTATTTGATAATAATTTGAGAATTTTGCAACCGGCCTCATAAGAGGTGTCATCCTACGATGTTCTTTTCTTGCGGTGGCTTTGTCTGCTTCTGGTGTTAGGGTAAGGTTGGCCTCGTAGGATGAGCTGGGGAATATTCCCTTTCCTTCTGTCTTCTGAAAGAGATCATAGGGAACTGCTATAACCTCTTCCTTAAAAGTTTGTACCATTCATCAGCAAGCCCGCTTGGGTTTCCGGTTTTGGAAGGTTATTAATTACTGATTCACTCTCTTTAGTAGATACGACCTCTGCAGACCACCTCAGTCTTCCTGTGCGAGTTTTGCCAGGCTGCATCTTTCAAGGAGTTGGTCAATCTAGGTTATCAAATCAGTGGGCAGAGAGTTGCTCATTGGATTCCTTTACTACGCTTTTAATGTCCGTGGGGTCCATAGTGAGATTCTTTCTTTTCTGGTATGGCTCACTTATGTCCCCTCTCTGTCTTAGCCTGATTAGAAACTTATCAATTCTAATGCTGCTTTACAAAGAACAAGCTTTTGGTTTCACTAGTTTTCTCTATTGCTTTCATTAATTTATGCTCTAGTTTTATCGTTTATTTTCTTCTGCTTACTTTGGAACTAATTTCTCATCTTATTTTAAGCCCTTGTTTCTTTGTTAATATATGTGTTCAATGCTACAAATTCCCCCTTATACCCTGCTTTCACTATATCCAACAATTTTGATGAGTTATGTTTCATTTTCATCTAACTTAAAGGTTTTAAAATTTCTTCTGAAATTTCTTCTTGGACTCATGCTTCTTAGAAATGTGTTATTTAATTTGGAACTATACTGGGATTTTGACTCTGCATTTCTGGTTGGTGAATTCACCCATGGCTTCACACAGGCCTAGGTCTTGGCACATACACCACGGGGACTGCAGCATCTTCGCGGTGGCTGCCCCTGCTATCCGTAGATGCTGCCCCTCTTGACCCCTGGTAACTGGGCTTTCTCAAGTGTGCTTTTATTACTGTAATTTAAAAGTAGTCTTTTTTACTTTCTAAAAGTTAAACGATTGTTTTGACCCATTGCACTTCCTGTTACACTAGCATTTCGAGGCCCTTGGTGAAAAATCTGTGAGAATATTTTTAATGCAAACACATTGAATCTACAGGCCAGTTTGGGAAGAGCTGGCATCTTTGATATTAAGAATTTTTTTAATGCAAATACATTGAATCTACAGGCTAATTTGGGAAGAGCTGGCATCTTTTATATTGGACGTGGTGGTTAATTATCTCCATTTGATTGACTTGGGAGGCATCTAGGGCATTCATAAAGCAGACCCCTGGGGTGTCAGGGTGGTCATGAAGGTGTAACCTTGGGGTCTGTATCGGGTCCTGGGCCCTTCCTATGTGGCGCTGTTCCCCTGCTCTTCTTTGGTGCCACCATGAACTGAGCAACTTTCCTTCCCCATACCATTCTGCCATGATACTCTTGACCTGGTGCCAGCCAACTATGGACTGAATCCACTGAGACTGTGAGCCAAATTAACCTCTCCCCCCTTAACATGTGGGTGGCAGGGGTATTGAGTCTCACTGATGGGTAAGCTGACTGATACACTGAGTTTTCCAATCCATGAATATATTTTATAATTTTCCTAGTAAACATCTTGGACACTTCTAAAAATTATTTTTATGACTGGGAATTTTTATATATTTATTTTATTATTATTAGCAAGTAGCATATAGGAATTCAATGGCTTCTATACCCAGCAAATTTACAGATTATTAGTTGTCCCCGATTATTATTTATACTATTTGCACCTATTTGTTCATAGATTATCTTGGGTTTTCTGGGTGGACTCAGTGTTTTCAATATTTGCATCTTTGAATGTTTTCTTGTCCAATTGCATTGCGTACATCTACTGGGAAATGCCACACACAGCAGTGAACACGTCCTTGTCATGATCCTGGCTTGGCGGGAATATTTCAAGTATGATGTCTGCTCCACGGTTTGGATACATTGTCCTTATCAGGCTGGCAGAGCCTGCGAGTGGACTGTCCTCCCGCTGTACCCCGCTGCCCTTTAGGAGCAGAATCCCAGGTGGAAACCTCATCTCTAGCTTCTTTGCAACCAGTGTGACCGAGCTGCCTTAGTGGGCGCTGAGGACGTGATCGTGCAAATCCAGCCCCCACTTCCTCATCCCTTTCTGGGGACATGGCGTGGTGGACCGTCTCTGGCCTTGTGGATGAGGATGGCATCCTAGAGTGTGTGGATGACAGTAGATGGCACTGTTCCTGGTGAGTTCAGGGGCAGCACCGCCGTGTCACATGGACCAACTCCCCTCCTGGCCCAGCCGTCCTCTGTTCAGCTCTTTAGCCTGTCGCTCCTCTAAATAAGGACATTTCACCCCTTTCATTGTTTGCTAAGAATTTAAAAAAGTAAATCCAGAATGAAGCTGAACTTTGTCGAATGCTTTTTTGGTGTCTATTAAGATGACCAAATCGAGACTCCTTCTCCTCCCTGCTCTCTGGCCACGCGTGCCCTTGCGTGTTACTGCACCTTTGAGTCAAGTACTCCACTTGAATTTCGGGGATGAACTACAGTGAGCTGGAATTATTTTAGTACCCTGCTAGACTTGTTTTGTCAACCTTTCTCTTAAGATTTCTGGAAATCCATGCCTAAAGTTGGGGCTGATGAGACCACGATCCCCTCTGACGTGCGGGGTCTTCCGGAGTCCGACCCAGCCTCCCGCCTGCGCAAGTGCTGCGTGTCCACTCTCATCACAGGCGGCCAAGCCCATCGCGCTGCGGTCCCAGAACACAGTCTGTGACAGCAGCAGATCCTGGAATCTGCTGAACCCAATTTTTGACCCATAGGCCTTCAGGTTTTATAAGTGACTCAGCTGTATTTGAAAAGAGCGTTTAAACTCCCTGTGGAAGAAAGTATCACCGTAGCATCACAAAGACCCTACTCACTCTCTCCAGCACTGGGCCACACGGGACACGTTTATGCCCTTCCGTGTGCATCCACACGGCCCCAGAGGCAAGCAGGGCAGAGGTAGTTGCTTCATTAGATAGGAGGGGGACAGAGGCTCAGAGAGGAGAAGCAATGTCCCCAAAGTCATGCAGCTTTCCCATGATGGGTAGCTGAGGACGATGTCACTCCTGCATGTTGTAGGGCACCCCAATGGCGGCTGCAAGGAACAGCATGGAAAGTCGTGGAACAGTGGGAAACAGCCTGGGTTTCTGTGTGGGCTTTGCCCGCTTAGAAGCATTGGTCCGAGTCTGCCGCAGCTGGGCCATCCCGGCCACGCATTGGTGGCTGTGTATTCTCACATATGGCAGCACTGGGCTGTCCATCCTGACAACTGGCCCAAGCGATGCCCCTCCCAAGTCCTCCCCTCACTGCAGCTGGGTCCCTCATCACCTTGGCCTGGCCTGGTGACCTTGTCCAGTCCTGCCCCTTCATGTGCCCTGCAGTTGCTAAGGAAATGACCTGTCATCTTCCCATACTACTGCCTTCCCTGCACTCGGGGGCTCCCACCCACCCCACTGTCTCTGCAGAGCCAGTGTGCCCTGCCCCAGGCCCAGTGTCCTGGTCACTGTCCCACCACTGGGACACAACACTTGACACTCACAACTTAAAGGGGTTTATTTCAACTCACGGTTTTAGTGCACGGCCAACTGGTTCCTAGGCAGGAAGAGCGTGGCAGAGGGCTCAGCCCATGGCAGCCAGGAAGCAGAGAGAGAAGGGAGGAGCTGGGGCAGGGACACACCCTTCTGGTCACACCCTAGGGACCACCTCCAACAGCAAGTCAGCTACAGCACCCCCATGGTCCACTCACCCTCCAAACACATGAGACATTAGGCGGACACTGAAGATCCAAATCATAACACCCAGGAACCACTGGCTCCTGGCCATGTCACTCCTCCGCAGGGACAGCACCTGCACGTACCTGACCATCTCTGTCCTGATCTGCCTGCGTGCTCACCGACCCGTGAATGGTGGTCCCTGTGTAGCTGGGCTGCACCCTGGGCAAGGGAGGATGTGCAGCTCCCTCTCCACTGTGCCCTGTGGAGGTCACGGGTGGTGTACCAGTCACTTTCACCCAACACTCTCAGCTTAAAGGAGGAGAGGTTTCTTTGGCTCACTGTTTCCATGGGTTCAGTCCTTGGTCGGCTGGCTCCATGGCAGAAACGGTGTGGTGCGAAAGTGTGGTGGAGGCACGTCATCCCATGGCAGCCAGGAAGGAAAGAGGGAGGGAAGAGGGAGGAGCCAGGGACACAAGCACACCTTCCAGGTAACGCCTCCAGCAGCCCCTCCTTCCACTGGGCACATCCAGTTAGGAGCTGATCCCCAGATTTGTCCACTGTTGAGTACGGCATCCTGTGATCCAGTCACCTCCCATGAGCCCCACTGATGAACACAGGAGACTTTGGGGGGACACTTTAGCTCTAAACCATAACATGTGGCCCTGATGGACAGCCCCTCTCCTCTCTGTCCTGTGGTGGTCACAATGGTGACCTCCCTCTGTTCTGCCTTGGTCCCCGGTAGACAGATCACTCTTTTCTTTGCCCTGTGGAGGTCCCTAGTGGAGAGCTCCTGCCTGCTGACCAAGGTCAATGCCCTTTCCAGTGGCCCTTCATTAGCGAGTGGACATCTTGCTGAGTCAGTGGGGCCCCCTTCACAGCCCTGTTCAGGGTCACTAGGTCCCTGGAGAATCTGGCCGAGGGCGGCTGGCCAACAACAGAACCCATTGTCTTTGCCTGCTGTGGATGGAGTCAGCGGTGGCCCATCTGGACAGGGCAAGGGTCATGAACTGAGCCCTCCTGCGAGGTCGCACCAAGCCCAGGGGAGCCCGGCTGGTGATTAGGGAGCACAGATGGCCATAGGTACTGAGGCCAGCCCTCTGGGGACCCATTTCAGGGCTCAAGAGTGTCGCTTCCTCTCCCACTGTCTTTGCCACACCTTGAGCCCAGGAGGGACTTTTTCACAGTGTCCCCAGCGATGGGGACATGGCCTGCTCTGTATTGTCCCCTCAATTCTGGACATTCGGTGTTCTTGCTGGCCCTAGTGCAGCTTCAGACAGGTGGGCTTTGGGTGATCACACCCCACATTCTGTCCCCGGTCCCCAGTTATTCCTCACAAAGAAGGGTGTGAGCCTTCTCCATGCCCTGGCCCCAGTTCAGGGCCCCAAAACAGCCAGTACCACTGATGCCAGCCTCATCCTCTGAGGGCGTAAAGAGCTCCCTCGTGGGCTGTGTCCCCTGGCCTGTAGGGGACAGGGGCCCTGGCACTGGGGGTGCAGCAGCTTGCCCAAGGTGGGCCGTGAAGGAAACAGGAGCTCCCGTGAGGATGCCACTCCAGAGGTCCCCACAGCAGGGGAGCCTGGGTGGGGTCACTTTCCCCGCTGGTGACAACACTGCCATTGCTGCCGTTTTTCCTCCAAGTGCTTCGGGAAATCAGAAGCAAACCTTACAGGCTCATCACCTCTTCGTCCTCCTTCCCTGAGGTCACCTCCATTCCACATGGGAGCGGTCGGTGTTTGAGCCGTGCAGATTCTGGCAGGAAAGAAGTGCGCTACTGGTTTGGGGTCCACACCACTGACACTCAGGCCATGTGTGGTCCTGGTGACAGCTCTGTCCCCGTGCTGGGCTGGTATTGAGACTGAGCCGTGCGGGAGCGCATGTGTCTGGCTCTTTGCTTGCAATAAGCTGCCATTCTATTGCAAAGGGCCTGTTGTGCTGGTGAGGAAACTGAGGCTCAGAGGGCCAGGGCTGGCCCACAACCACACAGTCACACTGGCCTCTGTCTCCCGGGCTGCAGCTGGGGCAGCTGTGAGGGATGTGGATGACTGGCCCCTCTGTCTCTCAGCCCCACCAAGCCCTGAGCTGAGCCTGAATTGCCCAGGTGTCCCCGGGCCCTGTGAGCTGGACCTGGCCCCTGTCCCTACCAGGTGCCAGGCCAGGTACACTTCAGTCTCTGTCTCCCACCTGGCCCCGGCCCTGGCTGCCCCATCCCCACTCTCCAAGGCCCCTGAAATGCCCCCCCCAGCCCATCAGCCATGACTGCAAGGGGCCATTTGGTCTCCTTGCAGTCAGTCACCAGCTGAGAACTGGCTGCTGTCCCCAGAGACCACCATGACCCACAGTCCCAGGAAGTTCTGATGGCCTGCACAGCTGGGGACCCCTCTCTGGAGCTCTGCACGTGGGGTACTCAACAAAGGCCGTCCTCCCCGTGCCCTGCTGTGGAGGCAGGGCTCGGCGCTGCCCCCAGGGAGGGAGCCCAGAATCAGCATACTCACGTGTCCACACCACGCACAGGCACGGCCCCGGGAGCCACCCCGGCCAGCCGCCAGCTTGTCCCTGGGCCACACGGGAAGCCCAGGTTTCCGGCTCAGACTTACTGACAAGTTAAGAGATGTTTGGGGCTCCCGCTGCTCCAGAAAAGCCACTAATTAAGATGTCTTTTGTCTCAGTGCCCCAGACCCTGTCTCGTGCAGATTGGGTTACAGCAAGAGATAGTGAGTGACAGCTCGAAGGTGCCGTCTCTGTGGCTGCAGGGAGGCAGGGGGAGGACAGATCGCTGCCCGCCTGGGCCTGGGGCAGGTGTGGAACCTGAGACCCCCGCAGCCATGGGGGCCCATGGTGAGGTCAGCGCTTGGTGGCTTGGGGTGTGACCCTCAGCGGCCTCTGCACCAGGGCAAGTGGCTTCCAGCCGCCAGCCGGCACTGCCAACAAGGAGCCATGAGTGTGCAGGCGTCCCCACCCACGGGCTGGAGCTCCTCCCTTGGGCCATCTGTGCTCCTGCTGTGCCCAGGCCCCGTGCCGGGCCCCCAGGCTTGGCATGGAGTGGCATGTCACGGCCCTCAGGGTAGAATCAGACTCCCAGGGAGATCCCAACCCCTGCCACAGGGATCCTGCAAGCCAGGAAGACTGAGGCTGCCAGATGGACCTAGGTTCAAGTCCTGCTGTGTAGACAGCCACGCAGGCCTTCTGTACCAAAGTCCTCATCTGTAAGGTGGGTGATGGTGCCCAAGACGAGAGTGAGCGAGCTGGGAGGGACGATGCTGAGCCACCGCCGTCTGTGGGTCCTCTCCCCGCCACACAGATGGGAGCCTGGGCCCCGGGTGGTGACGCAGCTGGCCAAGGTTGCAGGGGGTGGGGCGGGGGAGGAAAGCACACCTGGCTGTCGGGCTGGGGCTTCTCCAGGCTGCTCGGCCCCCTGTGCCTCAGAAAGGCCTCGGTGCCCCATTCTGTGTGTGAAGCTTGAGAGGGACAGGAAGGTCAGGTTGCCCATGCAACAGGTGGGACGGAGGCCGGGCTGACCCCACAGCCCTCTGTGCACCCCGCCCCTGTGGAGCACCCACGAGCACATGTGGGACACTGTCCAGAGCTGGGCAGAGCCAGGACCAGATGCAGAGCTGAGCTGGGCCCTGTAGGACAGGCGTGTCAGGGGACGGACACACAGTGTCCTGCTCGGGGGAGCGGTGTCAGCGGGGGTCAGGTGGGGTCTGGGAGCAGAAATAGCTGGGGACCAGGCCACCAGGGGAGACTGGGCAGACCTGCTGCTTGCCCCCAGGACAGCGGTGACTGGCAGCAGCCACGTGTGCTCAGGCCATTCTGGCCAGGGATGGGCCAGCAGGGACTCTCGGGAGGTGCCCAGCAGGGTGTGGGGACACAGAGGGCACAGAGGCAGTGGGTGCTGACCATGGCTGGGCCCCTGGGTGGCTGGGAAAGGTTGTGTGTCTGTGTGCTCGGGAGGACAGAGGGCCAGGTCGGCTGTGAGGGCTCTCAGCCTGGCCTGGGTTATGCCGCCTGCTTATCAGATGAAGGTTGCGGGCTACCTGGCTGGGGAGAAGGCTGGGCTCCGTCTTGTTGCTGGGCATGAAGTGCTGTGTGGCTTGAATGGTGTTACCGGAAAGGCAAAAAGTCCAGACCGTGCTGCCTGAGAGTGAGACCTGACTTGGAAGCGGGACCTTACTGTGATCGTGAAGGTCAGATGAGGTGGCTGGGCCAACATGGCCCCTCCTCCAGCCATGGCTCCCTTGAGAGGGGACAGATCTGGACAGAGTCACGAGGCACAGTTCCCATAGTGGGGAGGCTAGGGACGCAGAGAGAAGGGTGAGGCGTCCGCCAGCCCGGGCTGCGGGGGCTGTGGGTCCCACCAGCACCTGGAAGATGCGTGAGGACAGAGCTGCGCTGTCCTGGACCGTGGGGCGGGAGTGGGCGGAGCTGGAGCTCGCTGGGCCGCTGGGCCTGGTGCTGGATTTCAGGGAGCAACATCACCGCAAAGAGAAGCATAACCTGCACCCGTGCATCAGTGGCAAAGCCTTGGGCCGGATGAGAGCATCCAAAGGTGGCGATGGGAAAGAGAAGGGAGGGGGGCCGGGCCAGAAGCCTGGCCCAGCAGTTAGGACAGGGCAGGGGCCAGGAGGACCCCAGGAGAGGGAAGAAGGCCAGGAGACCAGCACTTTGGGGAGGAGGAGGAGGAGACCCCTGCCAGAAGACACCAGCTGCTGGTCCAGGGGGCGAGTGCAAGGATAGCACTTGGCTGTTGGAGGTGGCCTTGCAGGGACTGGTGGCGACTTTGACGTGACCTTGGTAAGAGCAGAGTCCGTGGAGGGGCGGTGGCAGCGCGATGGGGAGGTTTACCTACGGGCCGTCTGGGGAGAAGGCCTTGGCTGGTTCTGGGGGGGACATGCCCCACGGCGGAGTTCTGGCACATGGCTAACGAATGTCCCCACGCTTAACCTCTGCCCTCCTGAGCCAATGTCAGGAGGGAGCGCTGCATGGAGACTAGGGCGTCTCTTCTGAGGGCTTCTGGGGTGAAAGGTGTCCAAAAAAAAGAGTGATATCTGGAGAGGACCCGGGCTGAGAGTTGAAAACATTTTGCCATTGTGCTTTACCACAGGGGCCGGCACGAGAAACATTGGGCAATTGAGCAGGAGAGCGAAGGTTAAGTTGGGGTTAACTCTTCTCTGCGTTTGTCTTGGGACTCGGACAGCTTACTCTTCAGCTCGCCACCTTCCGCCTGCCTCTGTCACAGGCCCCGAGGAGAAGAGTGCTCTTTCAGTGTTTTTTCCTGGACATCTTAGGTTGCAAGTGGCCTGAGTTCAGCCGCTGCCTGTTTCGGGGACACAGCAGTGCTGGTTTAGGAACTTTGACAGCGGCTTTTGATCTGCAGACATGGGTTGAGGGTTGCAGCAGAAGCATGCAGTCCACAGCCTAGCATGTCCCCTGCCTGCCCAGGGCAGCAGGTCTTAGGAGCCTTTCCTGTTTTCCATGCTGCGGCAAGTGGAGCCTTGCCCTAGGCCACTACACGGCCAGGCCCTGGTCTCTGAAGCATCGCATGACGTCTCTCTTTGGTCCTCGACCCTCACTGCTGGTCTCTGCAGGCCTTTAGCTTCTGCCCAGTGCAAAGGCTTTGAGGACGTCCTGTGGCAGAGCAAACCCCTACACTTAGCCCCCTGCAGCCAGCAAGGTCCTCGGGGATGTTGTCCCTCTCCACAGCCTGGCCTCAAGGGGAGAAGCAACAGCTGGTAGCAGGACGGTCTGGTCTTGGCTCGGTGATGTTACGTCATCTTCATCCCCACTGTAATGGCAGCGGGCACACTGGATCACTCACCCGATTTGTTCAGCCTCACCAGCACCCATCCTACCAGGAGGAAGAGGTCAGGAGCTACTCTCATGGGCTCCACCAATGTGCCAGGCACACATGAACTGACAGCCCCATCCCTGTCCCTTCTTACTGTAGCGCGGTGCTGGCTGGGCTGCAGGCAGGAGGTGCAGAGGCCTCCAACTCACTGCTCGTCCTGCTCATTCAGGGCATCCTCTGAGCTGCCCCACTGGGCAGGGCTCTTGTGCTGGTCACCATGCGCAGTGCCTGGGAAATCAGCATCTGCTGCTGCAGCCTGAGACATCTAGGGGGTGGCTACCACTGCAAAGCTGTCCGATGCAGTCCTGCCCAGTGACTCTGAACCCCCATGAATAGGTGTGCGGCTCAGGAAGACAGAGGCTGGCCTAGAACCAGTGCTATGTCCAGGTGGGGGACTGACTGCTCACACAGGCTGATGGCCAACTGGATGGTCAGCTGTTGAGGCCAGAAAGCAGGTCTCCAGACCCCTGCTTTTCCACTGTTTTACACACGCACACTCATATCCCCCCTCTTTCAACAAAGGATTCGAATTTGCTTACAGCGTGTGGCACATTAGGCAAACATAATAAAATCCAAATAGAGGTTATAATTCTGCAGTAAAATAGAATGCACACATTAGAGTAGAAAGGACCAGGCTGCTGATATATTTAAGCTTTTCTTGGCCTCCGATCTCCTTGGCAGCTGAGGAGAAAACAAAAGATGATCAAGTGTACAATCTTCAGGAGGGGTTGGAGGACACGTGCCCTCCACAGTCCCTTCGTGGAAGTTGTGCCAAGCACCGGTTTAAAGCTGGAATTCTCCTGGACGGGGCCACCGCGGCTACCGCAGGATGTGGAGCAATGAGCCGTGCTTCCCGACAGCGTGGTTCACACCGTGCTTCTACCCAAGGCCAACTGGAGGTTCTGCCTGGGGCCAGCTGTTTGTGACCTCTCCAAGCTCAAGTGGAAACAAGCCCCAGGATTATCTCTGCACTTGGGGTCAAAAGGCATGAATTTCAGGGGCAAAATGGTCCACGCTGCAATCCTTGTTTTCTGCATGGGCTGACAAACTCTGAGCCCGACTCTTGGCCTCCCCTACTCTGCCGCTGCCCAGGAGCCCCGGGAAATCTTTTGACAGGAGTCATTGTCCGTGCAGCACCCTCCATGACTTCTCTAAACGGAGTTATTCACTCAGCCATAATGGGAGGCCGGGCGGCCCCACTGATGACCACAATCCACACTGATGACCTCTCCAGTCCTGCATTTGTGGGCTGAGTGCCCGGCAGCTCTTAGCCGGGTGGGGCTGGGCCTGGGCTGTGGGTAGGGGCTCAAGGGAGGACGCAGGTCCTGACCCCTTTCATCCAAAGCAGGAGTCAGCTGCTCAGAGGACAAGTGGACGGAACTTTCATCCTGGTGCCCAGGGTGACCCCAGGCCCTTGGCTTCCCTGCTTTTAGCCTGAGAGTTCTCATCCATGAAGTAGGGATGAAGTAGGGATATGAACGCCAGCCCCCTGGTACGCTGGGCACCAGCCAGGTGCTTCCATCCTGTGCCCAGCACTGGGCCACCCACCCAGAAGCACTGACCACAGTTACCCTGGGCATCACCAGCACCAACACAGCATGGGCCACGTGGGCTCGGGGAATGAGGAGGCGACCCTGTCGATGGCTCTCTAATCCCAGTCTCCTCCCACCGTGACACCCTGTGGTGGGACTGGGTTCCCCTCTGTACCTCTCGTGGGCCTGAACTCCTGGGCGAGTTGCAGTGGGACAAACCTTATTCAGGGCACAGCAATTCTTTACATAGCATTTATGATTTCACCACTCCAAGAAGGCAGTTTGGTGGCATTAATACACGCTGTGTAACCCTCACCATCAGCGCTGTCTCTACTCACAACTTCCGCATTGTCCCCAGATGGTTAATCTTAGGTGTCAGTGGAGTGGGACACGAGGTACCACATATTTGGCCAAATACCCTTCCGGGGTTTCTTCGAGGCTGTTTTCTGTGGGAGAGTGTCATGGCTTATATCTAGATGTCCCCACAAACCCTCATGCACTCATAGGTGGAACTTTTCAGAGCTGCCTGGATCTAGGGTGTATGAATGTGAATTATGCAGTACTAAACCAGTCCACTGGTTGGTTTGGCATAGTTCTGGGGGTTGAAGATGGGAAAGCCCACCCTAAGTGTGGGCGGCACCACCCAAGAGGTTTGTGGCCTGGATGACACAAAAGGGAAAGGGAGGATGCTGCTTCCTGCCTATCCTGCCATGGACTGTTTCTCCTCTGCGATGCCTCTCTGCCATGCCACCCTGCCTTGGAGCCAGCCAGCTATGGACTGAAACCTCTGCAAACTGAACTGAAATAAACCTCTCCTCCTTCAACTTGTTGGTGTCAGGAGTTTTGTCCTAGCAGTGAGAAAGTAGCTAAGACAGAGGGACTTTGGGATCAGTAGACAGTGAAGCAGATGATGTCCCCTGCATGGGCAGGCCACGCCCAAACAATCGAAGGCCTGCATGGACCCAAAGGCTAATACCAGCACCCACCATCCCACCCCACCCCCGTCCTGGATCCTGGCTAATATGACCCTGTGTACCCTAAACAAAAGCCCTGCCTCCTCCCCCAGGCCTGTGACCCCCATTCCACTCCACCCTAAATCCCTAAATGCCATCAGAGATGCTCCCCACTCCCTGCAGCAACACACAGCGGCTCACCCCTGGGTGATGGTGAGCGTGTTCAAGGGTGCGTTCCACAGGCAACACGAGGAAGTCACATGCGACGCCATTAAAGCTGATCCTGGGCCATGGATTAGTAACCAGCACGGCGCCAGTCTGGGCAGTAGCCTTCCCTTGTCCGGGCGTGGCTTGGGGTGCAGCGTGAGGCTTTGTGACACTTCCTGTCTCTGTCGCACCCCCTCCTTCACCACCTCGGGCTATTCGTTTTTTGTTAGGGCTGATGTGAGCAACACCTTTTGCATTGTGACAACGCTCGCTCGCAGGGAGAGGAAGGATCACGCATCATGGGATCACTGCCAAATCTCAACTTTTAACCCTGAAGAATGCAGTTTTACCAGGCGTGCTCGTTTCTGGGATGAGGGCATGGGGGAGCCCCAGGGTAGGATCCTGGCGGATTTAAAGGAGAGGGACAAGGCCAGGCATGGTGGTGCATGCCTATAATCCCAGCACTTGGGAGGCTGAGGCAGGAGGATTTCCGTAAGTTCAAGGCTACATAGTGAGATCCTGTCTCAAAAAAAAGTTTTTTTTAAAGGAGAGGGACAGCCCAGAGGAGACACACACTCCCTGCTTCTCACCACAGGATGGCCTGAGCCACCTCGGGACTCTGCCAGCCAGGAGGCCCCCAGGTGCAGGAGGAGCTGTGGAGACTGGGACAGCTCAGTGCCTGGAGGGCGCCTGACATTCCTGCCTGCAGAGGTGGGATTGGGGGTTCAGTGTGGGAGGGCAGACGAAGGCTCAGTGTGTGTGGGGTGTGGTGCTGTGGGCCATGCGCACGTGTATGCACACCTGTGTGCACGCCTGTGTGCACATACATGTCCACCTGAGGTGCACCTGCGTGCGTGTGTCTGTGGTGTGCACATGCGCGTGTGTGTCTCTGTCCACGCCTGTGTTTGTGTGTAGTTGTTCATTCCCGATGGAAGGAAAGCCAGGGTGCTCGCATGGAGAACCTTCAATGTTCAGCTTTGGAATTTTAAGCATTTTGAACCGATGAAGGTGCACTTACCTGCCGTGGCTCAGGGCAATCCTTGGCTCCCCTGGGCCTCAGGTCTCCTATCTGGGGCCAGCACTTGCAGCTCTGTGTCCTAAGACCCCAGACCCCTGGCCCCAGGAGGAGGAGGGGCTCTGGGCCGCTGCAGCTCTCCCTGCTGGAGTTAGGATCCCTGTGCCCGGCCCCAAGGACCTGCAGTGGGATCCCAGCCCCTGTAACAAGAGCCCCGCCACAGGGCCCGTACAACACCAACAACAGCTTCGCTTTTAATTCTGCAACTGGAGAGGGGCAGCCCTGGGCCCCGTCGATCCATTGATTACAGATGTCAGCGACCCTGGTGGGTGAAGGCATCCGTGGCAGATGCCCCCAATGCCTGCACCACTGTGGGGAGGAGCGAGCTGCAGGCTGAGTGTCGGCAGGACAGACCTTTGTGCAGCGCCCTTCAGGAAGGGGCAGGAACTATCGCCGTCCCTTGCTGGATGACAGGGTGCCATGCAGTCTTGCCTGGCCCAGGCTTCTGTCCTCTGCACACAAACGTGCCGAGACCTTCCGTAGCCCATGTCTACGATGCGTGGAGAGGCGCGTCTGCGGTTGACACTGAGCAGCCAGGGTGAGGCATGGTGCCTGCTTATCTCTGCTCCTCCCTGGCACCATGGCAGCCCTGCCATGTGCACTGGTGCCACCTCTCTGTGATGCACTTCTGCCATCACGATGCCCAGCCGGGTCTCAGGAGGACCAGTGGCCTGGCGGGAATTATGTGCCAAAGGGCGCTGTGACTCCCATTAATTGGAGATGTGAGGCCCATGAGGGGAGACCCCTGGAGTCCGCCAGGGCAGGTTAAGGTGGGGACCTGGCGCCTGTATTCTGTTGGGAGGGTGCTCCCAGGCCTGGGGCTCCTGCCCTCAGGACTCGGGGTGCATGAGCAGGGAGCAGCAGGGCTCCACCTGGGACTGGCTGGGACACGAGTCCCATTGTCCACGTGGCTCTGAGGAAGTGGCCCTACTGCCCAAGGGCTGCACACAGTGGGCACAGGAGCATGAGGAGCAGGCTCTGGCACTCAGCCCTGTGGGTGCCGGCCTGGCCCGAGCCCAAGGCAGGAGGCCTCGGGCACTCTCTCCGTCCCATTCCCAGTGCCTGCTGCCTTGTGGGGAGGAGCCCAGCGACCATTTTCCTGGGCCAACCAAGGCAGGGGCCACAGAATGTCCCCACTGTGCCAGCCCCAGGGAGCACTTGTGGCACTTGAGAGGAGATATGCCAGCCTCCACACCCTGGGCACCCACTGTGGGGTTTGCTTGGTCTCTGTGAGGGACCAGGGGGGTCCCAGGCTCTGCAGGGCCTCTCCATGCATTCTCCACGACCCCCGCTGCATCCCAGGCCCAGTGGCTCTGCGCTGTTCCCTGGGCATCTCCCCCTCGATGTCCACCCTGGCTCACGCGCCCCCTGCAGCCACCAACTTCTTCACTTATTGGTTCACTGTGATGTGGAGAAATTATGCGGGGCTGGGACACTCATGCCTGTGACCCAAAGCAGTGACTTGTCGGCTCCAAAGCAGACAGAGCTGAGGGCCTGCTGGGCCTCAGTGAGGGAAGGTGCTTGCCCGACGCTGGCCTTTGTCTTGCCCGGCCAGGCCCTGAGTGGGGGGCACAAACAGGGTCCCACCGAGGGGCTGGCCTTGGCCTGCTAGCTGGGGGCTCAGCTTCCCGCATGACAATCTGAGCTCCCTGCAGCCGGCACTGAGCCACCGGACTCTGCACCCAGGAGCCTCTGCCCTCGGGGCCTCAGAAGCTGTCACTGTGTCCCCCGCTGACCTCGCAGGGCACAGGCTCTCAGAGTGGCCTTGCTGGGATCGATGGCTGAGCCCGTCAGCTGGCAATGTGATCCTAATGGACGCGGAATTAAAACGCCAGGCACGTATTAATTTGGACAGCCACCGGGCGGCAGCCTGGACAGGGGCCGAGGGCGGTGGCCCTAATGGAGCAGTATTGACTGGGCCATGAGACCGCAGCAGGGTTGGGTGTCACTGTGCGCGGGACCCAGGCTTGTAGATTTCAGCGTTTTATAGGTTTGGGTTTAAAGAACCAGTGACCTCTCCTTCCCCCCAGATCAATAAACTCTTTTTAGCCCGGCGTGGTCACCGGTGGCCATCAGCGCCGTCTCTGGAGAGGGTCGTCGACACTGGGCTGGGAACATTACTGTCCCATGGCAGCCAGGGCCTTGACACGCAGAGAGGGCTCCATCGAGCCTGTGCTGCCCGCTGGCGGTGCCCCTGTGCAGCATTCTCTGCCCAGTTCAAGGAGGGGTTAGTCCCTTAGGAAAGGCCAGCGGGTCCCCAGGTCACCAAGGGTCCATGCTGGGGGCCTCAATCATCCCAGTCAGCTGCAGGACACTCTCCAGTTTGTACCCTCCCACTGTTTGTTTTCATTACCCAAGAAGTGGGAGGTGACCCTGTTTTAAAGATGGAGAAACAGGCAGGGGATGCCCAGCAGCATGGGCAAGGTCACGCATTGGGTGGAACAAGGGCTGAGCCTCGGTTTCCTCGCTTCCATGGGCTCTGGCTCCAGCTCCCTCTGGGCCTGTGTGCTAATCTACAGCGCCCTGGCAGTGGCAGGCCCAACCTCTTGTGCCCACCTTCGCGTCACCACAGTCTTCCCTGCCCCCTGCCCTCCCAACCCTTGGGCAGTGAGGACGGTGTGACACCCCTCCGCACGACGATGGGATGGCAGCCCCTGAGATGCACCCAGACCCTGGCCCGCTTTCCTCCTCAGCCGCCTCAGAGCCATGTGCTCAGCTTTGTCCCCTCGCATTGCCCTCTGAAGGTCAGGCTTGGCCTTGGCTCCCTGAGGCCCAGAATAAAGTCCAGTCTCCAGTGTCATTTGGGCCACCCCATCTTCCCCTGCTGACCACATCAGCCCCACCTCACACCACCCTCCAGCCCCGCCTGATGTGGCCACACCGCGTCACAGCACACCGCACCGCACCTCCTGCACCATCGCACACCAATCACGCCACATCGCACTGCTCCGCACTGCATCACGCCGTACCTAACACGATACCGCGCCACACCACACTGTGTCACACTACACCATGCCACGTCACACCGCACCACAGGCACCTCCTGGGACACACGGGCTCCACAACTCACAGGTTGTGCTTGTGGTGGCTACCACCCTCTGGCCACCACTATCATCAACACCCCACTGTCACCACCACCACCACCGTCATCTCCACCATCACTATCACCATCATCACCATCCTCATCACCATCACTACCATCGCCATCACTATCTCCATCTCCATCACCATCACCACCATCACCATCATCGTTATGGTTTGTATCTTGGTGTCCCCACAAAGCCACATGCTTTCAGAGGTGGTGGTTGGAGAAGGTGACGGACTTCTGTGGCTGCTACATCTGGCTTGGCCTTGGGAGGACCCCTCCCCCATGTGGCTGGAACACCATGGACCTATGGGGAGGTAGGGCCCCCAGGATGGATGGGAGTTGGAGAGCCCAGGGCAGTGAGCAGGAAGGAGGCCAGGCTTCCAGTTCAGGGCCTGCGTGTCCCCACTTGAGGATGCACGGCTCCTCCCTCAGCCTGGGCCTGGGCCTTTGGTGTTGTCTTGGTCCAGTGCTCACCCAGATGTGACTTCCAGCTGGTTCCTGCCATCTCTCCACGGACAGCCCCACCTCCCAGAAGGTCAAGGGTGTCCCTTTGGTTACTGGAGTGACACAAGGCTTTCCCACTCTCATCTGTGCCCAGCAATGTGATTTTGTGGCATCAGCATAATCCATACCCCTCTTCTGTGTCCTCATTCAGGCAGCCATGGCCGGGAATGTTGGGGGGCAACAAGGACCCATGGAGGGGGGTCAAGCCCACAGATGGGGATTGGAACTCCTTCAGTGGCCATTGGCTGATCCCTGGGCATGAGCCCTGCAGGCCACCTCCCACTTCTCAGGACAGTGGTAGACAAACCAGCGGGAAGGAGCAGCCACTGCCACCTCTTAATTGGCTGCCCAGTGGGACCCAGCTGGTGGAGGTGCCCAAGAGGCCGGGAGACAATGGAAAGGAGAGGCCAGATGTGGGCTGATCTGCGACTACACCACCAGCCGTGCTGGCTCCACTGCCTGGGCGCCCACTACACGCATCCACAATGGGTGGGGGGCACGACGGGTACAGAGCTGTCCTGAAGAGCAACGGACCCCAGGCAGGCCCTGCCCCTCTCTGGGCCTCAGTTTCCCCTGCACTGAGCACCTTCCGAGGGCTACTTCTGCAGCTGTGGAGCTGGGGCCGCCTGGCCACGCCTGTCAGGCCACCAGTGCCAGTAGCGAAGTGAGCACAAACATGTTTGATGCTAAATAATTAATTTTCGTCCCACGATAAAAACCTTGTTTATTGATCTACAACCCCTCCCGGCAATCAGGCCGCTGATGGAAACTTGAGTCTTAATTATCGTCCGGGGCCTGCTAGGAGGTGGGTTCAGCTGCCGCAGCAGCCCCAACTGTTCTCAGGCATCCTGGGTCCACTGGGCCCAGCTGCTGCCGGGCTGTGCTCTGTCCCCTGCTGTCTGTCCCGGGCATGTGACTGCAGGGGCATGGCCCGTGCACCCCTTCACAAATGCCCTGAGGCAGGAGGCAGGTGGGAGAGGAGGCTACTGTACCTGGGGCCCTGGGTCGCGGGGTTCACCACGGGATTGGGGGAGCTGTTTGTTGTAGGGGACAAGAAGACGGGGCTCAGCCCAGCGAGGCGGGCTCTGTGCAGATAACATCTTTGGGGTCAGCCTGACTCTGGGGCCACCATGTATGAGGGCTCGGGAAGAAGCCACCCAGCCTCTGGGTTTGGACCTGAGCACTGGTCCCTGCGACCCATCCACTCTGCCTGGTGAATGTGGTTCTTGGGTTCCTTCCCTGAAGCCCAGCACAGGGAAGGTGACACTTCCCATCCTCAGGGACCCAGACCCAAGTGGGGTGTCATCCTGTAGCCACGATGCCAGCTGTCAGGCTCTTTCCCCCAGCACCCTGCAGCCCTGAATTTTGAGGTCCTAGCGCCCAGCAGCTGGGAAGCCCCAGCCGCATTCTGACACAGGAGGGGTTCGGTGAGTGCTCGTGCACGGAATAAGTGCTGCCCAGTGCTCAGTGCTCAAGGGAAGGGGTCAGCAGCGCTTGGGGAACGGAAGGCACTGAGTAAGTGCTCAGCTCCTGCGAGGGCCTCAGGGGATACCCGGCACAGGGAAGGGACTTGGTGAACGTGGCATTGCTTGGCTGATTGTTAGCACATAAGAGGTGCCTGTGAGCGCCCAATCCATAGGAAGTGCTTGGTGAGCACCCAGTCCGCAGGAAGTGCTGGGTGAGGGACCAGTCCGCAGGAAGTGGCTAATGAGGGACCAGTCTGCAGGAAGTGCTGGGTGAGGGCTCAGTCCACCAGAAATGCTTGGTGAGTGCTCAGAGGGTCCCACGCCCACTCCAGGCCCACGTCACCTGTGACCTGACTTTCATGGGCCCCAGTCTCTGGATGAGTACAGCCTCACCTGAATCTTCATGCCACCTAATCAGAGACAGGCCACTTGGTGCTCCCTGCCTCAGTTTCCTTATCTGTCAAGTGCCAATATGGGGGTTGTGAGGAGTGAGCTCCCTCGCATGGGGTGACGATGGCAGTGATCCTTCCAGAACATGACACACTCACAATGGGTAGGGTGACAGGATTTCCCAGCCCTGCCCACCCCATGTAGTGCCCCTGGTTATGAACACCCCTCCTCTTCTCCCTTGTGTTTGGCCAAAGATGGCAGCAGGAGCTGTCCAAGGCCTGAGCTGTCCAGGGCTGGAGCTGTCCAGGGCCTGAGCTGTCCAGGGCCTGAGCTGTCCAGGGCCTGAGCTGCGGCCCCAAGCCTGTAGCTCAGATGTAGACGTCGAGATGCCCAAAGAGCTGTCACAAGGCCGGAGGGCAGACCAGGGCTGCTGGGTGCTCTGGGGCCCATTGCCTGTGCTGCCTCCCTGCTAGCTGCTTCTGCCCTAGGATGGTTGCACATCTTCTGGGGCTCCTCATCACATCTGGAGCCTCTGTTGCTCCGTGACATGCCCTGGGTGTCCATTCGATCCAGAACGTCACTCATGTTACCCATGGGACCCCTGAAAGCAAGGACCAGAATGGCACCAGCACACAGTGGGCACAGCCCCAGCTGCCTGTCTGGTCAGCACCTTCCTCCTCTGTGTGTCCGGAGGTGTGGTTGCTCGCCAGCTCCATCTGCCTTCCCACCTGTGACAGGATTTCCGTCTTCCTCGCCAAGGGCTTTGGGCCAGGAGTGCTGCGGGTGTGACGCTGACTCCCAGGTGGCTCCTGAGTCCCTGCCTGGCTCCTGATGTCAGGGCCAGTGGACATGTGACACGCAAATCTGAGCCCTGGGACATCCGCTGCCACCCCAGGTCAGGCACAGGTCAGGGATGGATGCCGGTAGGGCCAGGCAGGACCACTCACCGTGGGCCCAGGACACAGTGCCATCTGTGCCTGGCTGGGTCTCTAACTGCCTGGTCACCAGCAGGGTGTGGCAGGGTGGTGGTGAGGTACGAGTGGCTTCCCTGGGCCCCAGGGTCTCAGCTCAGTGGGGTCCTTCCTCTTCCCCTATCCCAGGCCACTGTCCAGTCCTCAGCCTCCAGGGCACTGAGGTCCCCAAAACTGATGTGGCCTGTGATCCCTTGCTGTTTGCAGGGACGCACGGCAGGCAGGGACACATGGTGACTACAGGGCACCCAGGAGCGGCTCAAGTGGGACCAGTGAGGGCTTCCCAGCAGGATGACCATAGGATCCTGTCCCCTCCTGAGGCCAGCCCTAGTGCAGGGAGGACAGCCCACAGCAGGGCCACCCTTGGCTTCTGGTCCCAGTGCTCAGGAGATGTCACCAGGAAGGCCACCAGGTCCTGGAGAGAGCATGAGCATGCCTAAGGCCATAGGCTGTAGACCCTGCACACAGGCAGCGCTCATAAAAAATGTGCTGTCCCTGGGGGCACAGGGTTGGCAGGGGTACATGCCCTGGCCTCTTCTCCTGCCCAGCACATCTCCCTGGGCTGGCATGGGCTGTACCAGCCGGGCCACAGGCTGGTGCTCCTGGACCTGCCACTGGGCACAGTGCTTGCTGGGAGCGGGGCTCAGCAGGGGCACAGAGCCACTGCGGGGGCACTGGTCACGGCGGGGGACAGCTCACAGCAGTGACATGTGGGGACAGCTCCCAGGGCTCTGGGGCTGGAAGGAGCCAACTCCTGTGTGCTGCGCCAGCCAGGGATGGATCGTCACCTACCCACCCCCAGGACTCCAGCTCTGCGGTGCCTGGCAGGCTTGGGGAGGGCAAAGGAGAGAAAGAATGTCACCCCCTGACACACAAATGACATGGAGCAGGGAGCAGGCTGAGTCCCACCTCCAGGCATGCTGGTGGTCATCCTGGGAGACCCTCCTGTGTGGGGACTGGGGGGTAAGGGATGGGTCCCCACAGAGCCCACAAAGTGCTCTGCTCAGGGCAGTGCAGGAGCAGCGGAAGAAAGCAGCCTGGGGACCTTGCCTGCCGATCAGCCATAAAGTGCTCAGCTTCCGGGGGCCCCAGGGGAGGGGACAGGGACCGGGGACAGGGGATAGGGGACAGGGAAGCTCATTACCCTGCAGCCCCTGCACAAACGTGTCCTCCAACCTCACATTGTGGCCTCTGCTGACCTGGACTCCATCCCTTTAGTTTTCAGGAAGATGAGGCTGGGGTGGGGGCAGAAGGCTGGGGACAGGGCCATGACAAAAGACTCCTTTTCTAAGGGCATCACCTGTGTCACCCTTGGCAGGATGGTGCCCTAGGCAGGATGTAAAGAGTCGGAGGCATGAAGGGGCCTGGCCGGCAGCTGGGCCCGCACACACCTTCCTCAGCCTCCTCTCCCAAGCTGCACCCCTCCTCTGGGGGACCTAGCCTTGTCCCCACTCCTCTAGGCACCCTAACTGGCCCTCTGTACCCCAGGGGCACGTGTCAGAGACTGTGGCTGTTGCAGGCAGCTCTCCAAACAAACTACTGCTTCCAGCTCCTTCCCTTGTTTCCCCAAGACCTGCCCAGGCCTGGCTGAGACCTCTGCCCAATGAATGAAGGAATGAATGAATGAATGAATGAATGAATGAATGAGCTGATAGTTTACACGGGGTCAGGTACCTGGAGGGTGCCCGGATTTGTGGATAGAATGAACACAGGGTTGAACCTGAGTCCTGAATGCAACCAATGTCCTCGTGCCCATCACATCTCAGGTCTGCAAAGCCACTGGCATCCTGTAGGGTCCCCAGGTTTGGGTGCTGCCTGAGGGTGTGTGAGGCCATGGGGTCCTCTTGCTCCCCGTCTCTCTCTGTCTCCCTGGTGCTCTGTGACCTCCATCCTGGCCGGCGTTCTGCTCAGGGACATCCAGGCTGGAGCTTTGCGGGGAGTTAAGTGACTCACCCACTGTCCCCAAGGGCCGCTCCAGGGTGGAGGGGGCCCGGCTGCTGGCTCTGAGTCCTGTTTTCAGGCCCTGGCTGACGGCTTCGTCTCTGTGGGATGGTAATGAAATAATGTTGCTGAGACACGGTGCTTGTTGCCTGAGAGGTTCTAAGTGCTTTTGGACAATTAATCGGCCACACACTCAGCACTGAGCGTGACAGCCCAGGGGGCTGCGGGGCAGGGAGGGAAGCGGCTCGGGGACAGCTCTGCTCTCAGTTGTCGCCCGGGAGCTGCTGTTCCAAACCGCAGGCCAGGCCGTGGGGACGCCCGGACTAGAGGCTGAGAACGGGAGGGAGGGGTTTGACCCGGGGTCTGTGGGTCTCGCCTGCCCAGCTCGTTCTGCTGCATTTTAGATGCCAGGCCCTCCGTCTCTCCTCGCCAGCCTCAGTTTCTCCATCTCAGTATGGGAAGTACACAGGACCCTCAGGATGTGAAGATAGAATAATGAACTCGGAGGCAGCGCCACACACAGTGGAACACAGTGACACTCAGTAGGTGCAAAGCGGTACGTAGTAGGTCCACAGCGGCACACAGAAGGTGCTTATCTGCCACCAGGCTGCCGAGACAAGGGTGCTGTGCTTCCTGGCCCTGGGCACTCAGCGCCCCAGGAAGCGGCCCGCCCTCCACCCAGCTTGGCCTGCTGTTTGTCTGCTCGGCGTGGGAGGGCACACAGGAGGTGTTCAGTCCACGCTGGTGGAACCTGCAGTCTCGCACCCGGGCACCCTCAGCCCTCAGATCCAGACTCACAGGGCTGTGGAGCAAGGGGGCCTCCGAGACCATCTGGCCCGAGCTCCGGCCACACAGCACTGTGACCACCACATTCCACTTGCTTGCTTCCCACATTGGGGTGCTCACCACCTCTCACAGCTGTTACTGCATTTCACCACCCAGCTCTGCACCGGCAGCCACAGACCAGACACACAGGGGACATTTATGGACCTGAAGCGGCGCTGCAGGTCACACACTGGGCACAGGGAAGGAGGAGCTGGACGCCTCCTGAGGGCCTCTGACCTATTTCAATCTCTCTTCCTCTCTCCCCCTCTAGGACCATTGGCTCTTATTCCCTGGGCCTCCCTCCCATGCCAGGAGGTGGGAGATGCCTTGGTGCATTCTGCAGATGGGGAAACTGAGGAACGCAAGAGTTAGGTGACTTCTCACTGAGCTACATCCCCAGACCTTTTTAATTTTTTTTTTTTTTTTTAACTTTGAGACAATGTCTTGCTGAGTTGCTAAGTTGTCCAGACTGGGCTCAAACTTTTGATCCTCTTGCCTCAGCCTCCCCCCACCCCCACAGTGCTGGGATTCTAGGCCTGCACCACTACTACCAGCTTCTAGAACTATTAGTTTTAGGAATTGTTTTCAAAGGTCTAATGAATTGCTGTGTGGCACGGTCCCGTAGACGCTGCAGGTTGGAGGAGTTCGTACTGAGCACCTCGGTTGATAAGCGAGTGACAGAGATTTCGTTACGCAATGGTTCCTGGCCTTAGAAGTAGTACGGTAAGTACAGTGGGATTTGTAAGCTGAGGTTTGAACTCCAGGGAATCTGGCTTTTTGGATATGTAACTTCCATGTTAACTTCACTGAATTTCGTATTAATTTAAACCATGCCCCCTGCTGGGTATGGGGTGGGGACGGGCCTGGCCCATGGCTCAGTCAACAAAGGTGCTGAGCTGGGTTGTAGAGGGGGCACAGGGATCAGCATCACAGATGGACAGAACAGCCCTCGAGGGGCCCCGAGGACAAGGGGACACTCAGGCCGGGCTCTGTCCTGGTGGAGGACACTGGGGAGCATAGGTGCTTACTCAGGTGTGGCTTAGTCACCCGGATTTTGATCTTTTTGGCTAAAGATCACTCCCTAAGAGGGGCCGGTGTATTTAGTAAATGCTAAACACTCCCTTCCTGTGTAAGAGGGGCCAGTGGTACCCGTCCTTGTCCCACGTGGGCAGGAATGAGACCAACATACCTCAGAACCCACCTCTGCTTGGGGACACAGGGCCAGGATGGTGTCCAGCAGTGACACGCTGTCCCCAACATACTGGGAAAGGGCTCCGCGCTCAGCCTGTATCAGGCCTTAGAGCCGTGGCCAGGGGGACATTTGCCCACTGCTCACTGTTCCTGGGTCACTTGTGGGAAAGAACCGAGAACCTGGGAAGCCATTGCTCAAAGTATCACAGGTGTCCCTGGGCTGCAGGGAAACAGGGCAGTGGTCCCCGGCCCACACCAGTGACACCTGCTTCCTGCCACTGCTGAACACAGCCCCCATGCCTCCTGGGCACTGAGCTGCCTCTTCCCACTTCGCAAGGAGCCAGGAAGGACAGTACTGGGGACAGTCACTCACGAGATGCCTGCCCTCCCTGCCCTCGTCTCCCAGCGCCATGACCTCCATCACTCTGCAGTCCCCTCTGGGTCAAGTTCCCAGGTGTCACCCCACGGAGCACAGCTGTGGGGACAGACAGCCCGGCCTGGCCGCGTCCCCCAGGGGTCACAGACAGAAGTAGTGGTGGCCTTTGGGTGCAGTGAGGTTTAGTGAGCGCAGCACTGCACAGTGTGAAACACAAACAGCCACCAGCTCAGCCTGTCCCTTCTTGGCATGCCCTTTGTCACCAGGATGGGCCACTGGATGCCATCTGAGACACCCAGAGGCATGAGCTGTAGCTGCAGGGGACCAGGGTGAGGAATGGCTTTGGGGGGGACCCGGGCAGGCAGGGCGGTGGAAAGCGGCCATCCGTTGGGGCAGCCAAAGGGGCAAGTGTGTAAGGACCAGCGGGGTGGCGCCCTGGAGGGACTGCCTGCTCCCACAGGTGTCCCTGCGACATGGACTTGGCTTGGGCACTGATGTGTGTGCAGTGTCACCAGGTCCCTCCAGTCCGGGCTCGTGGCCTTGGGCTCCTCTCAGTGCGAGGATGATCGATGGCTTCCTCGAGAGCGCATTAGCCCTGCGCTCACACTCTTGGGACCCACAGTCCTATTTCCGCCCCAGCTGCGCTCAGCCCAGAGCCTCCCTGCTGCCCGCCGGGGCGCGAAGGGGCATGTTGCTGAGGAGGGGTGCGCTCGCTAAAGTGCTCAGAAGCATTCAATGGTCTCCCAGGGACACCCTCTTCCCTGCTAAGTGTCGTGCCCAGGGCCCTGGGTCTGCCAGCAACAAGTTTGCGGAGTGCCAGCATCCAGCACAGCTCATAGTGTCAGGGCGGCACGGGTCCGCAGGTCCGGCTTCTCCCTCGGCGGCTGGCGCTCCTCCCTGCAGACCACAGCCCTGCGCAGAGGAGCAGCCCGGCCAGCCTCGTCCCCTGCAGGCCCCAGCCCGGGCCTCCTCCCACTGCCGGCTCCACACCCTGCACCCGGTTTCCCACCCTGCCTGGGTGCACCACCTTGGCCCTTCCAGGCTAGGCTGTCTTTGAGCGCCACTTCTTCCACACTGCCCCCCAAGCATGTGGACGCCTGGTGCAGCCTCCAGGGTGCTGGGAGCCCCAAGGGGAAAGTAGTCTTCTCTTTGTGTACAAAGGAAAACAGTTTTTCAAATTCCAATTCGATTCACAGTGAATTTGTAAGGAAGCCCTGAGTGACCCTCCCTAACTCTTAATGAGGAACTGGAATTCGGAGGGGACGCGAGCGTTTGGTACTGGGGCTCAGGCAGAAGGCGATCCCACTTATTCTCCCCAAGGCGGCCCAGTAACTTTCTCTTTGAACCCTCAGTGGCCGTCACCGTGGGAAATGGAGCCCGGGAACGGCGCGCGTTTCCACAGCAGCATGGCCGCCGTCCTCGGCAAAGCAGTGGAATCTGTTCCTGGCAGCCGCGCTCTTCTTTTTCCCGTTGTAAATGCAGTCTTGGGATTTCTTCTTCTGATTTTGCAGTTGGTTCTGGACAGGACCCTGGGTTCTAGCAATGGCGGCTTCTACACTGAGGACGAGGCCATGTGTGCAGACTGCACGTCAGGGGGTGGTGGCGGGGATCGCCTGGTCACCCTGACCCACAGCGGGCTCTGGCAGCCCTGAGGGTGGAGACCCCAGCCTGCTGGAGCCACAGCCAGGGCATCCTCTGCGCCTGCCTCTGGGCACCAGGACCATGGTGCTCATCCCTGGTCCCTCCACGCGGGTGCTTTCGGAGGAGTCCTAGCGAGGGCTGCCGTAGGCAGGAGGTGACTGGTCCTGGACCCCCAGGACCCCTAGAGGGAGGAGAAGACTGAGACCTTCCCACCCTCTTCCAAAGATGACCTTCCTTCCCTGGTCACCTCTCTGGGGTGACCAGCTGAGGCCAGTGGGTACCCCCATCCTCCCTCAGTAACTCTCTTGTCCCTGGCTCTAGCCACCTCCATGCCAGCCCCCATGCCCACCTCTGGCCTGCTGGTCACCCCTGCCCTGACCCTGGGACAGGACCTCTACTCACTGGTCCCAGCCTCCCACAGGCCCTGCCCAGCTCCTGCTTCTCTGGCAAAGGTTAGCACTTGGGGCCTGGGTCCCCCTGACCATGTGTCTCCCAGGGGCTCCACTGTCCCTCCGCTCCCCTGGGTACTGTCACCAACTGCCCAGACCCTGGCTGTTGCCCTGCAGGCATCGGAGCGGGGGGCAGGACAGCTGGCCCCATTTGGGGTGACCCCAGCTGGTTGTGTCCCTCCTTTCTCCCTATCCCAGCATGTGCTCCTGGCATTGCGTGACCTGTGACCTCATCCTCCTCTCCCCTGGGGCTGTGCATGTCCCTAGGGCTGTGTGGGGTCCTGTGGTCACTGTACCCAGGCCAGGAGGGCGGTGGCGGGACAGGAGGGAGAAGGCGGAGAGAGTGGTGCCTGAGCAATCCTTACCCACCAGGCCATGGGGCGCCAGTCAGCAGCCCGCAGCTGGCTCTTGGAGGCCAGTCCACAAGGGTTCAGCCCGGCGGCCACAAGAGGAGACAGCCACACACCTGCGATGGTACAGCCCTAATGGCCGAGCCTGGAAGACGGATGGGGCTCCCAGCAGGATCAGCACCAGATGTGCTGTGCCACCAGATGTGGCCCTATTAATGGGGTCAGAAAGGGGGCCACGGGGCTCAGGGGAAGACAGCAGCTGTGGTGAGCTCGGGTGGCTCTTGCCAAGAGCTTGGGCAGCTTAGGCTGCTGGAATGCTGGCCCTGCAGGGGCCTTGGAGGCTTTGAACCTGGGGGTACAGCTGTGGGAGGTGCAGGCCAGGGCCGCTGGGAGGCGGGATGGTGGGTGAGGAGCAGAAGCAGGAGGCGGCTCCTGGGCTCCTGCAGGGACAGCCCAGCCACAGACCCCACTCCCCTGGCTCCTGGAGACCCCAGTCTGCCCACGTCATCTTCCTATTCTGGGACCCAGGGTAAGGAAGTGGCTTCTATTTGGGACACATTGCTTTTAGGTTAGAGGCAAAGAGCAAGAGACAGATCTCAACCATGTAATCGTGCGGGACTTTTAAAAAGTGTTATTTTAATTTGCATGTTGCACAAGTCACTTTTTTGCCTGAGGTTGTATGAGTTTTGATGAATGCATAGTCACTGAGTTGCCCAGGCCGGGCTTGAATTTGTGATCTTCCTGCCTCAGCCTCCGGAGGAGCTGGGAGCTCAGCAGCCCCTCCTCCGGCTTGAGTTAGTGCTTCTATAAGGGGTGAAGAAGTGCAGATGGAGGCTCGAGACTACGCTGTTCGATTGCTCTGCGCTGTGCTGAAAAGAACCTCCCGAGAACCCAGAGCTCCAGTCGGGTTCCACACCCCGGAGGCTGCTGCCGCCTCCCAGTAAGTCTTGGAATTAGCTCGTGTGTGTGCTTCAGTTCTGTTCTTTTCACTCACGTTTCAATCACGTTTTAGCATTTCAGTTGGAGATGAATTTAGATCTATGAAAGATTTCGAGAACAGTACGGAAATTTCCACAACAGCCCTCCTCCAGTGTCCTGACTTCAGCACCATCCCTAGCTGCAGGACACTGGAAGGGACAGCAGCATGATGCTGCCCTGAAGTCACGGCTTGCCCCAGATGCCCCCGGTCTCCTGGGGGAGTGCTCTGCTCCGGAACTGAACCTGGATCCCACCTTGCTTTGTCCTTCATGTCCTTTGTCCCTGTAGTCTGTGACAGAACCTCAGTGTCTCCTTGTCTTTTGTGACCTTGGAAGTTCTCTGCAGACCCTTCTCTGTCCCTGGGTGGCTCTGCTGCCCCATCAGGGACCAATTGGGTCCTGCCTGGAGGGTGAGAGCGTGGTGGCACCGTGGCCACTCGGAGTGTGTGAGTGGCTGTCCTGGGTCCCCATAACCCCTGGGGTTATGGGCTCCCTGCCTGTTTTCTCCTTTGCAAAGTTATGGCTTTTCCTTTGTCATTCAGAGCATTTGGAAGAGACGCTTTGAGGCTATGCAAATCCTCTCCAGAGGCTTGGAGCAGGATCACTGGCCACATGGTCAGCCACGTCGGTGGTGTGCGTGCCCTCTGCCCAGCCCTCTCCCCAGCGGTCTAGTCCCTGAGTTCTTCCACGCTTATTACTAGGAATTCTAGCATGTGTTTACTGAAGTAGTTCTTACTGACATTACTATGGACGTGGCTTTTTAATTTATTCTTTGGGTTCTGGTCCAGTGCTATCTGAGTCTGTTTTGTTGGTTAACCTGTCTCAGCATAGGCCCCGAGATCCTCTTTCAGAGAGTCCCGTGCATCTCACCAAAAGCAATTTGCTCACGCCCAGCACCCCAAGATCCACAGGCTCGCCCCATGCACCTTCCCTGGCGTGCCCCTATTCACTTGTCACCTGCCTCTCCTCTTCAATGAATGGGGAGTGTCAGTCTTTCTCTAATCTTTGAGAACTTTAAAAAGTAAACATACTCACAGTGGATACAGTGTTTGGTCAGAAATGTGACTTGAAAATATGTCCCCTTGATCTGTCACTTGTCTTTCCATTCTCTTAAAAGGCGACATAGTTTAGATCTAGACAGTCTCTGAGGGCCTCATGTGTCACAGGTGGGGCTGATTGGAGGCGGGTCGCAGGGGACGTGGCCTGGAAAACCTCATCTCCCTCCCTGGCTCCTCCTCTGGCTCTCTGTTTCCTGTCCACCATGACACGAGCAGCTGTTCTCCACCAGGCCCCTCTCCCATGCCATTTCTGTGTTTGGGCCATCTGATCATGGACTGAAATTTCTGGAAATGTGAGCCAAAATAAACCTCTCCTCCTCTAAGCTGTGAGTGTTGAGTATTTTGTCCCAGGGCAAAGAAAGTGACTGAGACCGCAGGTTAATCTTTCTGTGTACTGGCAGAAAATCTACACTTGGATACAGCCGAGCTGTCAGCTTTGCTCCTTGGTGGGCTGTGACACTGGTGTCCTCTCTGGAAATGCTGCTAGTTCCACAGCACACAGATTTTGCCTCTAGATTTTCTTTTGTGACTTTTTTTTTTTTTTTTTTTTGTGGGTACCGGGGGTCGACCTCAGGACCTCGTGCGCCAGCAGGCGCCCGTGCCGCTGAGCGATATCACCGGCCCCTTTTTCGTATGTGGGTTCCGGGAGTCGAACTCGGGCCCTCGCGCTTGCAAGGCAGGCGCTTACGCCGCTGAGCCATCTCACCGGCCCTCTTTTGTGACTTTTATACTTTTGAATCATTTACAAACTTTTCATTTTGAGTTGTTTTGTTGTAAAGGGTGAGGTATTGGTTAAGGGTTGATGAATTAACAAATGAGTTGTACACAGATGCACCATTTGTTGAAAAGATTGCTATTTCTCTACTTAACTGCTTTTGCTCCTCTGTCAAAAGCCATTGCACTACCTTTTGGGCAGCATCTGGTCCAGTAACCTATGTCTGTCCCCTTGCTAATGTCCCATGGTCTTGATTAGGGCAGCTTTGCAGTAAGCCTGGAAATCAGGGATTGTGAATCTCCAACTTCATCATTCTTTTCCAGGTTTCTAGTGGCTACAGTAGTTAATTTTCTTTGCATTGACAAATGCTTGTGAGGGCCGGTGAGATGGCTCAGTGGCATAAGCGCCTGCCTGACAAGTGCGAGGGCCCAAGTTCGACTCCCAGAACCCACATACGAGAAAAGGGCCGGTGATATCGCTCAGCGGCACGGGTGCCTGCTGGCGCGCGAGGTCCTGAGGTTGACCCCCGGTACCCACAAAATACAAACAAACAAACAAAAAAACAAACGCTTGTGAGAGTGCATTAAATCTGCAAGGGGGTCATCTACACAAACGATGAAGGTTTAAATTTTAAAAACTTATTACAGTAAAATCACATTGCCACGGATCCCCCTCAGAATCTTCCCCTCACTTCAAACACACTCGTCCCACTGTTCTGCGCTTTCTGAAGCCACTCTGCAAGCCCTCTTTCCTGAGTGTCCTTGTGAAGTACGACCAAAATATGGTGAGACTGGCTGCCCGGTGCCATCCAATGGAAGGGTGGCTCCACAAAAATGTGACAGTGTGTCTTCTCTACCTTATCGCTGGGTCTGGCACCATGCAACTTCCGGCTCTTCCCCAAAGTCAAAATGACTGTGAAAGGGAAACGTTCTGAATCAATTAAGGACGCTGAGGCAGCCAAAACAGTGCAAGTGAAGACACTCATGAAAGAGGACTTCCAGAGCTGCTTCAGAAAGTGGTGAGAACAATGGGACAAGTGTGTTCACAGTGAGGGGGTTAGTGGCAATGTGTCTGTTTTGTAATAATTGTTTTTGATGTAAACATTTGCTGTATTTTTAAATCATGCCTCATAGAGAAAATTGGTAGAAATACCCTGGTAACAATTTTCACCCTTCTTTGCCATAAATCTCACCCATTATTGAGGTTTTCTTTGAGTTCTTTCAGTGTTTTTTGTTTCCAGCATGCTTTTGCACATGTTAAAATTCATATCTAAATAGTTCATTGTTTGGTGCTATCTGTATTCGTTTTTTAATTTTAAAATCCCAATTTCTCCTTGCTAGATGTTTGTAGGAATGCAACTGATTTTTGTGTTTATTATGTATTTTATGATATTTTTAAACTTCCTTATGAGCTCGAGCATTCTTGTAGATTCTTTGGTATTTTTCTACATAGATAAGCATGTCAGCGGCAAATGGAGCCTTATTTATTCTTATCTACAAAATTTCAACTCCTTTTTCTTGTCTTTTTGCACCAGCTGAACTCACAGCGCAGGACAGGAGTGTTGGGTGGGTGGCGGGGGAGGATGACCTCTTCTCATTCCTGATTTGGGGGAACATGGCTCTTCCATCTTGGGGTTTGATGTTCGCTGATAATGTTCCTTGTCAGGCTCAGAAGCTCCCTATCACTTTTAGTTTTCTTTTTTTTTTTTTTTTTTTTGTGGGTACCGGGGGGACGACCTCAGGACCTCGTGCGCCAACAGGCACCCGTGCCGCTGAGCGATATCTCACTTTTAGTTTTCTAAGACTTTTTAAAATCATTAGGGCTGGTGAGATGGCTCAGCGGCATAAGCGCCTGCCCGGCAAGCGCGAGGGCCCGAGTTCCACTCCCAGAACCCACATACGAAAAAAGGGCCGGTGATATCGCTCAGCAGCACGGGCGCCTGCTGGTGCGCGAGGTCCTGAGGTCGACCCCCGGTACACACAAAAAAAAAAAAAAATCTTTAATAGATTTAGAATTTTGCCAAATGCTCTTGTTATTACATTTGTGGAGATAATCATGTTGTTTTTCTTTTTTTATTAAGTTTATTGGTAAAATTTAGATATAAATTATGATCATCACATTCATCATAGGGAATTTGTACCTGTACATGATATATCTTTATTTTTCTTTTTTTTCCCATTCCCCTCCCCTCCCTTCAACCCCTGTTTCCCTCCTTATTTACAAAGCTTTGTTTCCATTTTATCCTTATTTTCTCATTTTTTTCTTTTCCCTTCCTTCCTTTTCCCCTTCTCCCCCCTAGTTTCCCTTTCCTTTTTAACAATTTCTTCCTATTTCACAGTATCTATTATACATTTTGGCCCTTATTTACACTTTCAGTTTCTCACACCAGAGAGACAATGTGATATTTATACATGTGTGCCTGATTTATTTCACTTAGGAGTATGTTGACAAGGTGCATCCATTTACCTAGAAATTTCTCAAGTTCATCCTTCTTTACAGCTGAGTAGTACTCCATTTGATTAAAAAAATCCACATCTTTTTGTCCATTCATCGGTTGCTGGGCATTTGGGTTGTTTCCAAGACCTAGCTATTACAAATTATGCTGCTATAAACATGGGTGCACATGTATCGCTGTGGTATGATGCTTTTAATTCTTCTGGGAAGATGCCCAGAAGGGGAATAGCTGGGTCAAATGAGATCTCTATTCCTAGTTTTTTGATGAATCTCCACACTGATTTCCACAATGGTTAAATATTAAAACAGAAACACTAAATCTGGTGGAAGAGAGAACGGGTAGAGCTTTTGAATACATAGGCATAGCCAAAGTGTTTTATGAATGGTGTTTTATGAATAAAACACCAGTTGCACAGGAAATACTACAAAGAATCAACAACTACGATCTCATCTTATGAAAAAGCTTTTGCACAGCAAAAGAAATCACCAACAGAGTGAAAAGACAATACACTGAGTGGGAAAAAATTTTTAGCCAGTTGTTCCTCAGACAAAGGACTAATACCTAGAACTTATAAAGAACTGAAGGGCCAGTGAGATGGCTCAGTGGCGTAAGCGCCTGCCTGGCAAGCGCGAGGGACCGAGTTCGACTCCCGGAACCCACATACGAAAAAGGGGCCGGTGATATCGCTCAGCGGCACGGGCGCCTACTGGCGCGCGAGGTCCTGAGGTCGACCCCCAGTACCCACACACAAAAAAAAAATAATAAAAGAACTGAAAAAAATCAGACCCCCCCAAATTTAAAGACCCAATCCAAAAATGGGCATCTGAAATGAATAGATACTTCTCAGATGAAGAAATACAAGCAGCAAATAAATATATGAAAAAATGTTCAACATCCCTGGTCATTCGAGAGATGCGAATTAAAACAACACTGAGATTCCATCTCACCCCAGAAAGAATGGCTACTATCAAGAAATCAACCAATAACAAATGCTGGAGGGGCTGTGGGGAGAAAGGAACCCTGCTTTTCTTTTTTAGACTATTTATATGACACATTACATTGACTAGC
The DNA here is from genome assembly GCA_028451465.1 of Erethizon dorsatum. Classification (NCBI taxonomy): domain Eukaryota; kingdom Metazoa; phylum Chordata; class Mammalia; order Rodentia; family Erethizontidae; genus Erethizon; species Erethizon dorsatum. The sequence continues at coordinate 97,500,656 of CM051836.1, read as the reverse complement.
TTAAAATTTTAACCTGCTTCGTATTTCTGGGATACAACTTGGTCATGAGACGTTTCCTTGATATATTGCTGGGTTCAATTTACTAATAGCGTGTGAACACTTTTTTTTTTTTTTTTGTGGGTACCGGGGATCGAATTCAGGACCTCACGCGTTTGCCAGCAGGCGCCCGTGCCGCTGAGCGATATCACCGGCCCTTTTCTCGTATGTGGGTACCAGGAGTTGAACTCCGGACCTCACGCTTGCCAGGCAGGCGCTTACGCCGCTGAGCCATCTCACCAGCCCCATGAACACTTTACATACCTATATTCACAAGAAATATCAGGCCGTAGCTTTCTTTTTTGCGCTGTCTTTGTCTGGTTTGATATTTGATATTGACTGTCTTATAAAATAAATTGGGAAATTATACTCCCTGTTCTAATTTCCAGGAGCAATTATGTTGAACTGACATTATTTTCCTCCTTAAGCGTTTGATGGATTTTTCCAGTGAACTTGGAAACTTTCTAGAAAACACTGCATTAGTTGCATCCCTCGAAGTTGTAGTTGTTACTTTCATTTTTATTCACTTTAAAATGTTTAAAAATTTCCCTTTGCATCCACTCTTTTACCTACAGGCTATTGCTAGTGTGCTGGGAGTCTAAATGTGTTTTCCACTACCTTTCTCTCATTGATTTCTAGTCCACTGCTGCTATGGCTCCAGAGTAAAAGATCTCTTTTAGGTTGCTGAGTTTCGCCCCATGGTCCAGGAGTTCTTTTCTACCCCTGGGCGGGTGTTCTATTAGGTCATTGCCAGGGTTGTCTCTACTTACTGTTCTGTTTATCGTTCTGGTCATTGCTGAGAGGGAGTGGCCATCCCCAGCTCCAATCCTATGACAGTGGATTTTTCTGTAGTTTCATCAATTTTTGGCTTATGTATTTGAATCTCTTTTTTTTTTTTTTTTGTGGGTACCGGGGGTCGACCTCAGGACCTCGCGTGCCAGCAGGCGCCTGTGCCGCTGAGCGATATCACTGGTCCTTTTTCGTATGTGGGTTCCGGGAGTCAAACTCGGGCCCTCGCGCTTGCCAGGCAGGCGCTTATGCCGCTGAGCCATCTCACCGGCCCTTTCTGCCGTATTTTTGTGTATTGGGCATTTTTAATGATTTCACTTTATCTCCCTCCTTGACTTAATATTTATTCCCAGTCCCCACTTTTGGTGCTGCCCTTTGGTTTAAACATAATCTTCATTCAGGCGGGGTCCCCTGAAAGGAGCAGCAAGCACCTCTCACACAGAGCCGGGCCTTAACCCCGTGCACCCCACGCCCGGGCTGTGGCAGTCACGCCGTGATTTTTCCACACTGCTAAACACACACGTGCGCGTCTGTCGCTTTTGCTTTGGGTGGCGCTGTGGGTGCCGTCCGTCCCAGAGGTTCACAGGCTGAGCGTGGCCCCTTGTGCCCGTGTGGGGAGGGGTGGATCTTAGAAGCGGAGGAGGTGATGGGGCCCAGGGCTCCACCCCAGGAGTCAGCGCGGTCTCCCCGTGACCTCTCTCTTTGCCCACTTCCGCCGGGCAAGGGTGCCTGCCACGAGGTCCTCCCCCGGGGTCAATGCAGGCACCTGCTCCAGTACCTGTGTGTCCCGTCTTGGGTACCCCTGTGTGAGAAATGAATTTACTTGTCCAGACTCCCCCAAAAATTGGACTCCAGAGGCAGAAATAGTGAGGCTTTGATCCATCCTCTTGCAAGTGTGGCGCTGTACACACAAGGCACTGAGAGGAGAGGCCATGCGCGTCTATTCCTACTTCTCGAGAGCTCCCCACCCCCCATGGCCTGGGATCGGTCTGTCTGGCCCTCATCTGTTACTTCCCTCCCCCTTCCCCCTTTTTCTAGTTATTTTTAGCCTTTTGGCTTCCCAGGACTTGATTCAGGGAGACTCAGTGAGCAATTATGTCTCACCCCAGAACCTTACCTCTGGCGTGCAGCTTGTTACAGCCTGTGTGACCTAGTCCAGTAGTTGACTGAGCTAATTCTGAGAACAAGGGCTTACTAGAGTGGTTAATGAAATATGGACCCATTAAAATGTTTTTACCTCCTACCCCTGGGTCCCTGTCATGGGTGCCTGTGTTTCCCTGGTCCCTGGTGTCCTCCCCCAGCTGTGGTTGTGGGCTCAGCCCTCTAATTTGTCCCTCCCCAGGAGCAGGACCCTCTCGGCCACCCCTTCCTGGTTGCGGGGTCCCCCACATTCCCTGCCCTGATCCATTTAAGCACCATCCCAAGTTTTCTGCCTGTCCAAGGGGCTGCTCTTGCCTTCCTAGGTCAGCGCTGCGCAGTGGATGTCTCCGAGCTTCTCCCAGGCTTCTCTGGAGCCCAGTGTGGCCGAAGAGAAGCCCTGAGAGGATGGGCCTGCTCTGGATCCTGTAGCCTGGGGCCCAGTGTCCTCAGTCTATCCACCATCCTCCCCGCCACCGGCCGCCTTCTCTGGTGCCTGTGCTCACTCTCCTGCCCAGTGGGCCCTGTGCTGGCTGCATGTGGCTGGGTTGGTTGGGGACAGTGCTGTGGCCCCTGCTCAGTGCCCAGAGAGCAGCTCAAGGCAAGTCCTGGAGACCATGGCCATTTTTGAGTACGGAAACTAGGTTTAGGGGCTCTCCCAGAGGTGCTCAGTATGAAATCTGAGCTTTCCCTGCCTAGCCTCAAAGCCCAGGCTTACCCACTTCATCCTTTGTCTGTGCCGTGTGGGAGCCAAGGGCACATCCTGGGGCAGAGCCAGGCCCTCCCACCCCCGCCCAGGCCAAGGGTACATGGTGCTTAATCTGTCCCCAGGAGGTGACCCGTGTGTGGAATTTGCTGGGCAGGCCAGGCTCGCAGGGCTCAGGATGCACGATTTCTCTCCAGGTCAATCATCCCCCAGCGCCCGAGGCCCCGCACAAACTGCTGCTCGCTTCCCACGGAAGCTTCCATCTGGGCAGTGGGCCGGCTGACCCAGGGAGACCATGTGGCCCCAGGCCCCACGCCCTTGACAAGGTTTTGCCACTCCAAGAACACACCTAGGCCTCTGCCTTCCTCCACATGAAGAGGCTCCTGTTACGCAGAGGCTGGGTTAAATCGCCCCTAAGGGGGACTCAGAGGCGCGTGCTGTGTGGGGCTGTTTGGGCAGCGAGCGTCCAGCCTGGGCATTTCTCCTGCATTTTACATGCCTGCGGGGCCTGTTCCTTGCGCCTGTCTGATTGCGTCACATCACGGAGGGTTTCTCAGGGCGGCCGCGGGCTCTGTGCATGGCTGGGGCAGTATTCACAGCACAGCTGCTGCCAGGCCTCTCAGTGGAGGTGCTGGACCAAGGCCCCACGGGGTGGAGTAGAGGGGCCAGCGGCAGGCCTTTGAACGTGGCCATGTGCCCGGGTCATGCAGGTGGACGGCAGCCAGGCCAAAGAGGCCTCCTTGGCGCCACCATGTCCAGGAATGTCCAGAGGGGCTGTGTGCAAGGTGTGCAATGGTTCTGTGCATGTGTGTGCGTGCTGGGGAGTGTGCAGTGTGCTCACAAATGTGTGTTCCTGCACGCCTGAAAGTGCATGGGGTGTGTGGCTATATATGTGAATGAGTGTGAACTACAATGTACACATACAAGTTTGTGAGTGTGCATACACATGTATAGCTGTGTGCACAAAGGGCATGTGAATGTGTGTACATGAGTGTGTGGTGGGTGTGTACATGTGCACGCACATGCATGGAGATGACAGGGCATGTGTGTGTATGAGTGTTTGCACAAGAATGTGTGAACACATGTGTGTGTAAGTGTGCAAAGTGAGCACACATGCATATGCATGTATGTGCACTTACAGGTGTGTGCAGGCCCGTGTGTGCGTGTGTGTGTGTGTTTGAGACAGGCAGAGTTCACTTCTGGACAGTCTGTGCCTGCAGGGCACTGGCATGGGGGCCATAAAGACGGTGTGCCTGCCCTCACCCGCTGACCCCAGGCCTGCTGCACAGGTGTCAGACGCCCTGCGTGTCCAAGGCACAGCCTGTATTGCACATTACTAGGCTGAGTCAACGCTCCATCTCTCATCTTCAAAACTCGGCTTGGGTGGCACCGCTCCCGCCTCCGAGCCCCGCTAGCTCCCCGTGAGGCAGGGCTGTGCTTTTTGCTCTGCTGTGTCCCTGTGCCCATGCCCGGCCCCTGCCATCTGGGCAGTCTGCTGCAGGCTCTCCCACAACCGTGCACAGAGCCATGTCTGGGCTGCCTGAGCCTCGACCTCCCTGTTTGCAAAATGCAGATAAAAGCCCTTCCCGCTGAGCCATGCACCTGCCGGCGGTTCCTCCCTTCTACCCGCTCTTGAGGTGGGGCTGTGTTCTCTCCATCTTGGGGGCCCGCCTTTCGGGCTGAGACACAGATTTGCCAGGTGAGCACCTCGGGCTCTTTCTCCACAGCTCCACTGCACATTGGCGATCCTCACTGAGCAGACCAGACCCCAAGAAGCAGTGCTGGTGCAGCCCCTGCTCCATGGTCTCCCGGAGCAGGGACCGCTGTGCAGCCCGGACCAGGCCCAGCATCCTGCAGTTTCCTGCTACAACTGGGGGATGAGCAGCCCACTGGGGTCCTAACTCAGCCCAAATAATAAATTAGAGGGATGAAGTTTAACAAAAGGAAGACACTTTATTTGCAAAGAGGAAAAGGAGGAAGAAAGGAGAAGACAGATAGCTACACTGATAGGAAAGAATCAGGGTAGAGGGCTCCAGAAAGATAGAGGGGCCCTGGGCACCTTGTTCTCAGCTGTTTTTATGGGGGGTGAGTGACTCTTCTCCCCACCCGGAACTTGCCATAACCGGATTGGCTTCTGGGCATCTCTGCCTAAGGTCATTTCTTCCGGTGGTCTATGCGTAGCTTCTTTCTGTCTGTCTGTTTATTTTGAAAGCCTTATCTTTGGGGTGGGTGGCTAGCTGGCAAGGGGGGTGCCTTATTCTTGGTTTGTTTAGAGTTAGTAAGGGATGTGTGCATATCTATTGTACTCTATCATGACCCTAGAGTGAATAATAGAGTGACTCTAGAGTGAACACCCATGTCTGTAAGGGTGTGAGTTAGTGCATAGGTGTGAGTACACGCTGCCTTAAAGTGAGTCAGTCCCCCTTGCTTCCCCTACATTCTATTGGAGGTGGGGCAGCTTATCGTTTGTGCACCTGGCTTTCTCTCTGTGTCCTGCCTGTCAGCAGTTTTTGTGGTCTCTTGGTGCAAGCCCCAAGGCCATTTGGTGCTTTTATCTGTTTGTTTTTTTTCTTACTCCTGTCTTGACTTGCTTCCCAGGGGACTCTCACTATAAAGTTTGTTTTTAACGCCTTCTAGGCAGGATTCGCTAGAAGACATAAAGAGGCCTCTATCCGAGTCCCTCGTCTACCGCTATCCAGCTCACAACTGCGCGGTCAGCAGCGACCTAATGAAATGTTAATACATCATTAAAGTGATTTGCAGTAAGCACAGTTAACAGTTTGATAAGCCACTCCTGGCTGACTCCACGCTGAAAACAATCTCTCCCAATCAGCAGCGGGCCGCTGACGCCCCACAAACGTCATGGAGACTCAAGTCCAGTCTGGCAGGTCACAGCGGCCACCTGAGACCTTCCCTGGTTGCGGAGTCAGGACGCTGCCAGGGGCCCAGCTGGACTCCAGTGCCCTGGGACTTGATATATGTGGACCCAGGACATGGGGCGGGGTTGGGGTACAGCCAGTCCTTGGTGTCTGTGTCCCCAGCTGGCAGAGGATTGAGGAAGGGGCTGTGCCGGCCCTGGCCTTGCTCGGTAATGGCCCCCCCACCCCAAGGCTGGGACTCTCTGATGGGAGTAATTGCCTGGCCAATGAGTCTACACTTCTGTCCCCTGGGAAAGGGCAAGGAACGGGCCTGGGGTCTGTGAATGGGGCAGGCGAGCGGGCTGTGGGTTAGGAAGGACACAGCTGTGGTCCACACAGACCAAAGGGGCCGTGCTCTTTGGGGAGGTTGGAGCTGACCTGTGCCCATCATCCGCATCCACCCTGCTCACCTCACGGCCAGGGAAATAGCCCCAGGGGAGAGGCCACTTCATGCCACCGTGGGGCAGCGCATCAGGGACAGGGAGGGGAGGGTGACTAGGAGTTTGCAGATGAAGAAAACGTGAAGAACACTCCATGGAGGGAAGAGCATCCTGATGCTGGAGAGGTTTGGTCAGACGCAGAGAGAGATGTCCAGCTGTCCTCGAATGGCCTCTCTGTCTGGATCCCGGTGTTCTGACTGTAAGGGCCCCAGCCACAGACTTAGGGCCACCCTAGCTAGGCTGCCAGTCTGACCTGGACCACCACTGCAGACCCATGTGCACAGTCCGGGGTGGGGGCTGCATGTACCTTTTTGGGGTCACAACTCAGCCTGTAAGAGGGACCCGAACAACCGTTACCTCTTGGCTGTGTCTCCTTTGCCGCCTGCTGTTGTGCTGCTGGGGCGGCTCCTCTGTGTGGCTCTGCCCAGCCCACACGTGCTCTGTAAGTTACTCATCAACCTCTGAGCCCTGGAGCTGGACCCTGGGTGAGACCGCACACAGGCCCCGGGTACACGTTGGCGGGGTGCCAGGACCACCCTTGGGGACAGGCAAAGCTGCCCTTGGGAGCGCACGGAGCTTCTGGCACCGGGACTGGAGTCGGGAAACCCGAGTAAATGCCCAGAGACAGTCAGAGCTGTGAGCCCGGGAGCCCTGGGCACCTCAGCCAGGGCCACGTGGGAGGGGTCAGGTCACCAAGGGCCGGGGGTCCGGGGCTTTGCGAGACCCCCGAAGTGCAGAACCAGTGCCTTCGGGAAGCAGTGGGGTGTGGGGAGGGCGGCCTTGCGTGCCGGGGAGCGGTAGGTGGGAGAGCGAGGGGGAGCGGTATTGATCGGCGAGGCCGGCTTGATGAATGGGCACCATCCCCGGGCGCCCAGGCACCGCGTGCCCACGTCAGGCAGCTGGCGCCAAAATCATCTGGAAAGCCCTTTGCAGACGGCGGACGCAGCGCTCACCGCGCAGGCAATTACAGGCGTCATTAATTAAAGAAGACCTGCTCTCCGTGTGCGAGGGGAGAGCTTGGAGCCAGCCGGCAGGACTGGAACCCTGCTTTGCTCCTCCCAAGCTGGCGGGCCCAGGAATGCCTGGCGCTCTGAGCTCTGCAGGGCAGTGCCCACTGTGGGCACACCGTGGGAGGGGCACTCCGTATGCACGGCCTTCACCGGGAGGAGGGGCAGAGAGAACAAGGTCCGCAGTCCCTGAAGAATGCCACTGAGTGCAGAGCAGGGAACAAGGCCCTGGGGACCCTGACACAGAGGCCACCACCCATGTCCTCTGTCCCCACTGCTCAGCCTGCACCTGTGGTCACTGCCAGGATCTCTCCGCTGCTGAGTCCCTGGGGTCCTGCCCAGCACTGGACCCTGTGCCCGACAGCCTAGTCCCTCCTGCCCTCTTGTGCCAGGCCACCAGCGCCTCATGAGCCCCACCCACCTGCTCCGGAAGCCTGGCCACCCTGGCAGCTCACGGCCGGCTCCGGTCTGGACTTGCTGGGTCCTCTTTCCCAGTCCGCACTGTGAGGGTCTGCACGACCTCCAGCCCCTGCTCCCCCTCTCTGCTGCTCCTCTCAGGATCCCCCGAGAGGACAGTGAGTGCGGTGGTCCTGGGTGCCGCCTTTCTGTGCACTTCCTCCTTGTCTCTCTCCTTTGAGAGTTAGGGGTGGCTCAGAATTGCTTTCGCAAAACTATTTAATTGGATCAGCCCTAAGTTACTGGTTTTGTTCCAGATGAAGACTGGGGTGAGGGGCCACTGAAACTTGGAAAAGAAAACCTCCACTAAATCCCCAAGTCTCATTTCAGGGGGTAAAACAGCCAAATGCAGATTCTGAAAGTTTGCTCAATAAGTTGATTGGCCAGAGAGGCTGTCCCCGCCGGGGCGAGAGGAGCCCCTGAGCTCCAGCAGAGCTTTCGGCTCCTGAAGACAAAATGACAGCAGGGAGCAGAGAAGGAGATGCACGCTGGTCACCTGTGGCGTGGGCAGTGTCCCTGAGGAGGGTAGTGATGAGCTCCGGTGGGCAAGGCAGTAGAGCGAGTGGCCAGCTGCTCTTCCTGGGCCAGACGGGGACACCTCTGGACTGGAGTGGGGACAGGGGTGTGGGCAGCAGCTAGAAGGTGGGCCGTGGCCCCTCACACCTGAGTGTGGTTCCTGCTTGCTAATTGCTTCTTGTACTCTGTCCCCATGGACCCTGGCTGGTGGCATCTTATCCGACTCACTGGAGGTAGCATTGACTGAGTGCTTGGGGCCCAGGCTCTGAGCCCATCCCTGTGGCCTGGGCGCGAGTCCCGGCTCCTCACCCAGCTCATGCAATGTGGTGCTCAGTGGCCCCCATCTATGTCTTTTGTTCGAGTGAAGGGATGAAGCAGCCCCCAGCTGGGGACAAGAGAGCCAAGTGCCCACCCCCTCGGCAACTCTGCTGCCTGCGTTGGGTGCTGCCCGTGCTGGGTGCTGCCCATCACCCTGTCCAGTTGTCTCGGGATGCCCGGACAAAGTGCCACAGCCCAGGGACCCCAGTGACACTGACTCAGGTCCCACCGTCTCACCGCCTGCAGCTGGGAGTCAAGCCCCAGGGGCGGCAGGGCTGGCTGTTCCCCAGGCCTCCGTCCTCGACTTGGTGACCACATCTTCTCCCTGTGCCCTCTCACAGTCGTCCCTCTGTGGCTCCGTGTCCTGGGCTTCTCTTCGTATCCGGACAGAGTGGACAAGGGCCACCTAGTGACTTCTCGTTAATGAAATTACCTATGTAGAGACCGCGTCTCAAACAGTCCCATGTGAGGTCTTGGGGGTTAGCACTGCAGTGTGTGAATTGGGGGGACACAGGCATGCTCACAACACTCCCTTCCTGGGCTTTTCCCCTCTGCAGCAGGGGTGCGGGGCTGAGGCCGAGACCCTAGCACGCTGCCCCGACCTGCTCCAGAGACTTCTGGATGCCCCCAAAGACTTGGGCTGCTGCCCTGGGCCTGAGCCCCCTGTCCGTGCTTCGGTCCTGCCTCTTCTCCGTCACCTTCTGTGCCCCCAGAATTCAGCACAGCACCTCAGCCTGGTGCTGCTGTCCCCTGAAGGTGCTGCTGCCCCAGGGCCCCGATAACTGTCCTCTGGAAGCTCCGCGGCACTGCACTTACCTGGCTCCAGCCCGACTTCCCCTGCTCCAGCCCGACTTCCCCTGCCCAGTCTTGGCTCCAGAAGAAGGGGCGTGAGAAATATGCAAATGTCCACACTCTTGGCCCCTCGCCCCACACTGGCCAGCAAGCCAGGAAATCACCTCTTCAGGAAACTGCATAATTATGTGCAACTATTTTCAGCTTGCTTGCCAGGCTGCAGGATTTATTCGCTATTAATGTTCTAAAATCTGTCTAGACACGGGGCGGGAGCGCCGGACAAGACAAATTCATTAGCTGGCCTGAATAATTCAGAGAGATTTGGAAAGCAAATGAGCGGTGGGTGTGGTGCTCGTCATGGTCTCTGCGCATATAGATTTTCCTTTAAGAGGCAGAGTATAAATTAATAACAGTCTGATTGTCGCTAATGACGCAGGCAGGGCCAGGCGGCGGTTCCCAGACAGCAGCTCATTAGCGGAAGCGTGCGAGCCCCCGGCGGCTTGGCTGGTTAAGTTCCTAGAAGCAGCCGGGGGCCCTGGTCAGAGATGACCGCTCCGACCACGAGCCGCACGGCCACGGGGCTTTGCGCTGGAGGAAGGAGTCCTCCCTGAGGCCGCGCTGGCTGGAAACTGTTCTCAGAGCAGAGCAGATAAGTGCCTGTCCTCTTCCCCACGCCGAGGGGGTCCCCGTGGGTGACGGGGCCGGGAGGGCCCTTTTTCAGGGGACAGCTGCACTTGGGCTGCAGAGAGAGCTGCTCGCCTGCCCCCACCCCAAGTGAGGAGCCTGGTACGCATGCCTTGCCAGCCTTAATGCTGACGCTCCAAACATCTGTGTGGCCCTATGTCCCCGGACCACACCAGGGACAGCATCCACATGTCCACATCTGCACCTGTTGCCACAAGCAGGGCAGGCAGGAAGGAGGGTCCCGTGGGCCCAAGGACGCTCCTGTGACTTTCTCCCCTGGTCCAGATGTGGTTGGGGCAGAGCCTCTGCCGCCCTGTGGGTGGGCCTGGAGGACACTGTGCTCAGGGGAATGAACCAGGCACAAAAGGACAGACACTGCCCGAGTCCACTCGTGTGAGGCCCCTGGGAGTCAAACCCCCAGGGACAGCCAGGAGAATATGGCGGTGCTGGGCGCTGAGGAAGGCATGGATGTCATTGCATAGGGTTACAAAATTGCAAATTGCAAATTAAGATATAAAAAGAGCATTTACTTAAAGAGCAAAGAAGTAACAAATCACGAGATTAAAATAGCTGACAAACACAACAGACTTCCAAATTCCAGCCTTGGTGGCCAGCTGGGTGTCAGGATCGAGCTGTTATTAATGATTTAGATCAAGAATTTTCCCCCAACCTCTTGTGACCTCAGAGATGGGGCTTCAGGAGGTGCAGGATCTTGGGACTCATAGCTGACAGCTGTTAGGAGGTGGGGCCTGGTGGGAAGAGGCAGCTGCTGGGGTGTCTCCCTCCCAGCTCCTCCCTTCCCTCTCTGCTTCCTGCACCCCATGTCATGAGCAGCTGTCCTCCACCAGGCCCTTGAACTTTGACTTCCTGCCTCGGAGCAGCGGACCAGGGACTGAAACCCTGAGCCAAAACAAACCTCTTTCCTTTAAGTTGTGGGCGTCAGATATTTTGTCTTGGTGATGGAGAAGTGACTAAATCAGCTGTCCCCAGGCATCCTGGCAATATCAGATCCCTGCAGCGCCCCCTTGGACATTTTTAGGCTTCAGAGTATGGGCAGGCACGGGGGGGCAGTGCGGGAGAGGCCTAGGTCTGAGTCGGGGGACACTCACTGCTCGGTCTCTTGGTGCTTCAGAGAGGTTAGGGCCTCAGCCGCCCCCGCCCCCTGTGGGCACGGCTCACACACCTGCAGAACACGCTGGGCCTGAGGCCCTGGCCATCCCTTGTCACTGCATCAAGGAAAGAAAGGCAGGCGGCTTGCCAGATGAGCCACCTCTGGGACAGGCTGACCTCTCCACACAGCACACCTCCTACCATGCAGAGGCACAAACCCACGCTGCCCATGAATGTTCCCTGGGTGGCCTGGCTGCCCGTGGGTCCAGGACCAGAGAATTCACTGCCCTTCAGGTCCTGTCTGCCTTGGGTTCTGCTGCCTGGGACAGCCCTTCTCAGTCATGTGGAAGGTGACAAAGCCCACCCTTGCCCTAGCCCAGCTCATAATGGCCTCAATTTCTCCAGCCGGGGTTTTGACCACTGGGCTGGTCCCCTGCCCCCCTATTGTGGCCAAGGCTGACCAAGAGGAGGGAGAGGGACTGTCCCTTCCTTCACTGCAGTCCCCTCCCTCTAACGCCACAGACCACTGGGAAACAACCTTCGATGCTCCCCGCTGCTCCCCACGGCTGCCCAACAAGCAGCCCAGCATCACAGCTCACACAGCGGCCCTCTGCTCAGAAGTCCAGCGCGCCTCTGGAGTGGCAGGGTAGGTCCCGAGGGTCCAGGGAGAAGCCCTTCTTTGCCCTTCCAGTTTCGGGAGGCCTCATCTGCAGAGCCAGCAGCGTGGGCTCGTCCTTACAGGTGTCTCTCTCTTCCTGTGCTTCTACCCCTCTTCCACTGGGAGGCCTCTTGTGATTATGTGAGGCTCACCCTAAATCCCGGACGGCCCCCATCTTCGTGTGTGTGTGTGCGTGCGTGTGTGTGTGTGGTGGTCCTGGGGATAGACTCCAGGGCCTTTGCACTGAGCTACATGCCCGGCTGGTTTTTTGTTTGTTTTGAGACAGGGCTCAAACTTGTGATCCTCTTGCCTCAGCCTCCCAGAGCTCTGGGATCACAGGCATGCACCGCCACACCCAGCAATCTCCTTATCTTGAGGCCAGCTAATAGCTACTTCATTTCCCCCTTGCCATGCACCTAGGGTGTTTGCAGTGTCCAGGCGTTAGGCCCGGGCGGCTCTGGGGCCGATGTCCTGCCTCCACACCTTCCTCCCTGGAGCCCCGGGGCGTAGCTCCGTCACGCTGCTCCATGGTGAGTGTTGCTCCATGGGGTGGGCACCCAAGGGGCAATTTCCACACCTGTGACAGTGGTGGCAGTGAGACAGTGGTGGAGTGATGCTGCCACAAGTCTGGGGACACTGAGACTTGCAGGCTTGCTGGAGGGGAAGTGGTGCCCCAGGTCTTGGACACCCTGACCTTGAACTTCAGCCTCCGGGCCGTGAGACAACAGCTGGCCGTGGTTTAAGTCGCTGATTGTTATGGCAGCCCCCGCAGTCGCAGGAACAGGACACAAAACCGGAGCTGCAGAGCGCAGAGCTGCTCTGTGGTGGTAATGAAGTGGCAGCGTAAGAACTAGCGACGTCATTCATTCATTCATTCACCTGGTTAGAAGCTGTGGGATCATGACGGGAAATGCACACACATCCTAGGCACCCCGTGGCCTTGTGCAGTGAGTCACTCTGTCACAGGAAGGGCCCAGGTGGGCTGGGGCGGGCTCGGTCCACAGGACACCTCCTGCAGGGGCTGTCACTGGAAAGCTTCATGACAGCGGGGACTGTCGCAGAGCCCCAGCTCTGCTCCAAGGTCTCGTCTACATTAATTGCTCATTTCTCACCCCATGGGTTCCGTAGACTAGCGGGCTGGGTGCCAGAAGTCACACAGCTGGGCAGAGACGAGGCTGGGGCCACACCCGGCTGGGCATGAGGTCCAGGCCCGTTATTGGCTGGGCTGCCGCAAGCATTAGAGCCCCCCTAACCACTCAGCCCCCAACCACTTGCCACTCCCACATCATATCACGGGGCTGCAGGGCCAGAGTCCAGGCCCAGACCTCAGGGCCACGGGGCTGGCCCATGGCTGACCCTGGTGACAGCCAGGACACCCAGGCCTGGCAGGGGCCCGGCAGCCAGGGCCTCCTCTGTGAGACCTGGGCCCTCCCCGCCCCAGGGTCACAGCCGCTGTCTGTCCAGGTGCTGAGCTCCCACCGCAGCCCAGAGTTGACTTTCAAGTTCTAGTTTTAACCCAGAAGTAACCAAAACAAAACAGCAGAGGGGGAGAAGGAAGGGAGCCTCTCCCCGTAGAGTTGACGGGGCAGAGCTATCTGGGGGCCACCTGAGCCTCCCATGTCCCCCCACTGGGGCAGCGAGTGGGGTGGTCGATGCAGGCTGGGCTGTGGGGAGGGGGCCTGCTCTGTGAGTTGGTGCAGGGTGCCCCTGTGCCATCGGGGTGGAGGGGTTTGTGCTAGGGAAGGGCCGTGCCCGCCTCCGGTCTCTCATCGACCCACCCCGTGGCAAAGGTGACTAGAGGCAGCTTTGAAGGGAAAGTGGTGGCCACGGGGGAGGGCAGGGGTCCTGGGAACACTTAGCCCCTCACCACGGATCAAAGCCAGGCAGGACCACTGACAGGCGAGGTGTGGCCGCCTGGCTCTAATTAGGGCCACAGTCGTTCCCACCCGGCCTGCTGTGACTCCAGACGCGGACATTGCACCTGGCTCCCCAGCCGGGCCTCCCTATTCACCCTCAGTCCCACCTTCCCCAGGGAGCCCTGCACCCCGGCCTCTGGCTCTGTGGATGGGCTCTGGCCATGCAGCCCAGTTTGGATCATAAATGACCCTCCAAACCCAGGAGCTAAAGGCTTGGTCCCCCACGTGGCGCTATGGGGAAGATCCTAGGGCATCATGGGGTGTCCTGTACTCTCCCGTGTCTCCGGGCCAGGCCATGGGCGGACCCCTCTAACGGGGAACCCAGACGACCTCATTCTCTGCGTTGATCACCACAGGCGTTTGTTACCTCGATGGAAGCTGACTGACACCCAGACCACATGAAGCGGCCGAGTCCTTGTATTTTTTACTTTTAATTTCTTATTTTTATGAGCACATGTTTGAGTGCGTTCCTTATGGGGAGTTGGCGCATGTACACAACACATCCTGATTCTTCCTCCATCCTCTTCCCCTGTCCCGCTCCTGAGGGGAGGCCTCTGCTCCCCACCACCCAGGGCCGTGCAAGCCCCCCCCCCTGCGGCATGGCACCCACCCTCCAGCTGCTAAGACGGCTGGGTTCCGAGGCGCAGTGTGGTTCGCTGTGAGCCAGGCCCACGCTCCATCCCAACACGCACGCACCTGCCAAACCCAGCAAACCAAAGCCTGCCGCTGCCGCTCGCTGCTTGCGGGGTCCTCTGCCGTGGGGAGCCCAGGTGGCCCTGTGGCGGCAGAGCCCTCTCCTGGGCTGAGTTTGGTGACCAATAGGTGGCTGTGGAGCTACCTGTCTGGTGCAGGCAAGGCCCATCCCTCACCCCAGCATGGTAGGAAGCAGCTGAGCCCTGAGAATTTCTGTCCCTTCTAAGCCCAGCCCCCAGGCGGAACCCCTCAGTGTCCCCAGGACCTTGAGAGGGCAGCGATGGAAGGGACACAGGCAGCGTGTGCCCGGGCTGGCATCCTGGTGGAGGTGCCCTGGGTGGGCACTGGGAGGAGCTCTGTATCTGGCACCTCTGCGAGCTGGGCCCTGCTGTCAGCTGTGCGCTCTCCCTAGCCTCAGTCTCCCCTTCTGTGAAAGGGGCATGGTCAGTCCTGCTCCGAAGCTCAGGGACGAGCTCTGGCAGGGCCTGTGTAGGGTCCTCCACTCCAGGGAAGCTGATTGGGGTGAAGGTCCTGAGCCTCCCAGCCCCGCTTCTGCCTGCTTCTGCCCGCTTCTCCACTGCCCACCGACTCGGGCTGCTCCCAGCACAATGGCTGTGCTGAGCACCCCTCACCCAAGCCCCTCTTGGGGTACAAGCCGACAGGGGGCGTCCCCAATTATCTTGCTTCTGGGGCCCACAGATTCTTGGGCACGGTCAGCAGAAAAGCAAGAGGTGCCAGGTCAAGCTCAAAACCACTTCCAGAAAGAGGAAAGGCAGTGGGTAGACAGGACTCGGAGAGCACGGGAGGCTGCTGCCCAGGGCCAGGCACGGCGGGCAGCGCGGAGCCCGACTCCTCCTAGCGGTGCACAGCCCTGGCCGGGCTGCCGTGGGCCTCTTGCCACGGGCCTGGGGAGAGCTGGCCAGGGATCACCCCTGGGGAGGTGGCCATCTCTAAGCCATCCACATGGTGTTACTGTGTCGGCCTGATCTGGGGACACAGGAGTGCCGGGGAGGAGGAGCAGCCGGCGAGTTCACACTCTGCACCCACTTCCCACCCCTCACCCCCAAAGCACAATTTTATTTAAAACAAAACTTAAAAAGTAAAGCGTTGTTTTCCCTTTTTATTTTTTATATTTTGGTGGTGCTGGGATGGAACCCAGGCCTCGCGAGTGCTAAGCAAATACTCCGCCGCTGAGACTACTCCCCAGCCCTGTGTTTTTCCTGCTGATCGATTGTGCTGCAGGGATTGAAACCAGGACCTTTGCACTGAGCTACAGCCCAGCCATCTGTATTTATTTTTCTTGAATTTTGAGGCAGGGTCTTACTAAGTCTTTAAGTTGTCCAGGGTGGGCTTGAACTTTCGATCCTCCTGCCTCAGCCTCCCTGAGTGCTGGGATTTCAAGCATGCACCACCACGTGTGGCTGTTTTTCCAATTTTGTAATCAATACACTCACAGTATAAGCAGACAGATCAGAGCAGGAGCCAGTAATCAACATCCCTGTGAAACACGTGTGCAAGCACTTCCTCCCAGCACGTGATATTCTACCACGGCAGATGCTGCCGTTTGTACCCTGCTCATCTTCCCAGCACTGAATGCCTCGCAGGCAGAAATTTGCATGAATGATCATATTCTCTTACAAAACACTCCAGCTTTAAAGCTGTTCAGGGTTCTCACTCCAGCGACGAATAACATAATGAAGTTACTTGCTTTCCTTATTCCGAGCCTCATTCTGAAAAGTTGCCTCCCTGTGTGTGAGGGGGAAGACCTGGAGAAGCCAGGCTAAACACACACGCACACACACACACGCACATGCACGCATACACATGTACACATGTGCACACACATGCACGCATACACATGCACACACACGTACAGGCACACAAGGCACACATGCATACACACATACACATGCACACATTAACACACACATGTACAGACATGCACATGTGCACGCATGCATACACACATACAATGTGCATGCACATGCATGCACACACATGTACAGGCACACACAGGCACATATGAATACACATACACACACACATACCCACAACGCCCCCCCCCGACAACCACACGGAATCCACCAGCCTCCTCTTTCCTTTGCAAAGAGCTACAAGCAGCCCAACAGGGACGACACGGTCCAGGAATTGCTGAGGAAGTCGGTGCTTTTCCGTCTTCTCTGGCGGCCCAGGGGATAGAGGCCGGGAAATGCCAGAGCCGCCCCCACCCCCGCACGCACTGGCCCTCGGACACTTGGAGAAATGTTCGCCATCGGAAGGCTCTAAGCTACGCGGATTTCACATGTTATGATTTATGCAGCCATCATTCCAATCATCCTAAATAAGAAAAATGTTGGTTTTCAATTGCCACCAAGCTGCGTCTGGTCTCCTTTAGATGAAGACCAACCACACAGAGTGACAGTTCAGCTGCGCCGGTGACGTGACTGATGGGCCAGGCGGGATTTAATCAAACACGCCGTCACCGAGCCCACTCGGGAGTGGCTTTCTGGTTTGAATTTGCGACTATCCATGTAATATCCAGGAAGCCTCTGTCTCCTGTTAGATGTTTTTAAGTCCCACATTTTCAAGTTACATAGGAGAGATTATCCAATCAGTAAAGCTAAACCTGGGGAAACTGGTAGAATTATCCAATTTCTGCCAGGAGGGAGGGAAATGGACATCGAGTATATTTATATGCTGTATACATACTTACATATGTTGTATACATAAATATATAAGATATATATAATATGTTGTATAACATGCCGTATAATACATAACAACATAGTATATGATATGCCTCATAAACATACTCATGGGCCAGGGCGTGGCTCAGTGGAAGAGCTCTTGCCTAGCACTCATGAGACCCTGGATTCCATCTGCAGCACTGAAAAAATAGCAAAAAATTAAATGTATTTCATATAACTATATATTTGATATCAATAAGTTTAAACCAAATATGTGTAAATATGTACATAATTTAAATAAGGACACATCAAACATAGACATTGGTATGTGTAATGTTACATATAATTTGTTATAAACAAATTGATTATGCACGGCACATTTATTAATGTCCTTCTGTCACACTGTGTGGTGGTGAATACGGATCCAAACAGTTTTTACCAAGTGCTTGTTCTCCTCGGTTTTGTGGAAAGGAACTCGCTGTCCTTAGGACATGGGACCCTGTGGGTGGCCTTCATGTAAGTGACTCGTGACCCCTGCTGAACTGAGGGCCAGGCCTGGTTAAACCTGTCCTCCCACCAACACGCAGGCCTGGGTCTGCAGACACTCCCGGGTGGTAGCAGGGACTCGGGGACACTCGGAAGGTCCTGGACACCTGTGCCAGCAGGAGCAGGGACCCTCTAGCCAGCTCCCGGGTGAGCCGCCTGAGCGAGCGGTGTGGTTAGCACGGCTCATTTCCACTCCAGAAAGCAGCTGCTCTCCCGCCGCATGCCATCCTTTTGCTCAGCAAATATTTACTGAATAGCTACTATGCGCCCAGAACAGTCTTGGTCCTAGAGTTCTGAGCGCTGTTTTTTCTCTTTTTTTAAGAAACGTGGTAGGCACCAGCTTGCTTTCTAACTCCCTCCGAGTTGGTAAACTATACGTTCACGGATTGCTTGCTGGTTTGATTCATGCATTCAAGACTCCATCTGGTGACTCAGCACTCACAGAGATCAAGGGCTGCCTCCTGCCGTCCGCGTCATCTCCTCCCCAGTGCGAGTGTCACCACGCCGGCTCGCATCGCCTTCGGGCTGGAGTCCGTGTCGCTCCTCTGTGGGACTCTCCAGCGGCGAGGACAGATGAGCAGCTACGTTCATGATGGTGAGGAGTCCGTGGCGGCTCTGGGACAACTGGCAGAAAGCTGCCATCCTCAAGCGCCTGAGAGGAGAGGAAGTGCCTTCCAGGAGTTTTATTTTATTTATTTAAAAAACCTTTTTATTTGTAGAGGTTTGTGGTACACAATAAACACATCTGCCCCGGGGAACCGGTACAGACACACAGCGCATCTTGACCCTTTTTACTTCCCTTCTCCTCCCCACCCTGCACCCCCAGATCCCCTTAGCACCTCCACACCTTTGGGTATTTTAAAGGTTTTTTCCTGAAATTTTAATAAAACGTGGGTCCCCTGAAACAGTCCAATGACTTAGCTGCGTTGAATCCAGATGCTATCTGCGTACACGCCTGTGATTTCCCTCCGTGTTCAGTCCGCGGAGCTCTGGGTGACTTCCACAGAAAGGGACGGGGTGCGTGGAGGCTGAGAATTAGAGTTTGGGACAGGAGCCTTCCTGTTCCTTCTTGCCTGTCCATCCAGAAATGGCTGTCACTGCCCCCATTCACAGATCTGTGCTGTAGTGTTTATTCCCCTAATTTGTTTTGACCCGGAAATCAATGTGAGTGGAGTTTGAAGTCAGCTAATGACCTAGGTCCCTAAGGGTTGGCTTCGCATGTTGCGGCCTTGCTGGGAACATTGCTCTTCCTGAAGCGTGCACTGTCCTCTGGCTCAGGAGAGCCGTGGGATGGGAACTTCTGTCCCCAGGAGGACAGAGCAGAGGCATGGGCGTGGCTGAGGTGGAAAGTTGCTTTTACCGCCTGGGTAGCTAAAGACATGTCTTTGTCTTCAAGCTTCAGTAATTTGACCAGGATTTGTGTCAGCATGGCCTGTCTATCGCCTTGCCCTGGAAAATGATCCACAGTTCAGTTTCCAAATTAGTCTCTTCATTTCAGGAAGATTGCCTCCTGCTACATCTTAAAATATAACTTCTGTTCCATTGTCGCATTCTCTTCTTTAGGGTCACTGACTACTTCTTTGGAACCACCAGAAAAGAGTCCTGGGCATCTCCAGGGACCATGGGTCCCTGCTTGGACATCTGCCTGTCCCTTTTATCACCTGGCTCTAAATGGATATGCCCAGGATTTTGTCACCCCATGCCCTCCATGATATGGCTTCTGCCATGCCAGGACTTACCCAGGAGCCACGGGGTGATGTCCAGGGGCTCCGTCCCAGCTGTCTTCCGTGGAGAGGTAGGGCAGACAGCTGCACGTCACAGAGACACTGCCCGCCGCTTCTGCCCTTCCTCGGCTTCTGTGCTCTGCTGTTTGCAATGTTCTTAGGCTCGGAGGGGAAGCCCAGGTCCTTCTTCCTGTCCCGCACCTCACCTTGGATGTCACAGCCCCATGTGAACACCATTGCCATAACGGCAGCACGGACAGCGATTGCTGCAGGTCAGGACACGATGCTTCAGGATCGAGCAGAGGAGGCTGCAGGTGGAGCGGAGGTGGCTGGGGCCTGGGTGGCGGTGGCCCGGGGAAGGGGCACAGGGCTGGGCGTGCATGACACTAACATGGCAGCCCATGCCCAGGGCCCTGCCCCGGAGACCACCTCTGCTGTCTGGAGCTGTCTCGGGTCTGTCATGCTGGCTAATTCTTCCTGTGTTTGTGTCCTATTGCTCTAGCTGCACCACCAGCTCCCAGTGGCAGAACAGGGCCTTAGGGCGTGGACTTCCCATGGACCCTGGCCCAGGCCTTGTCATCAGTTGGTGTGGGGCTGCCAGGGCCTGGGCTTGGCTCCCATCTCAACTGCTGCCATGCATGGTGCCAACACGGCCCTGAGTAAGGTCACTTCCCAGAAACCCAGTGTCTGGGACCAATTAGGCTCCCGATGGGGGCTGAGCGCTGCGTCTGTCCCCTGGCCTGCAGCTCTCTGCTTTCTCTCCATTCCCCATTGCCCAGGACTGGATCCATTGAGCTGGAGGAGCGGGACCTGAGAAGAACAACTTCCCATCCCATTATCAATTTGGAATAAACTGTGCACTTTCCATGTGAATTGATCTTAGACGTTGGCCGAATTCCAGAATTGAGGCACTGAGATGTTTTCATGTCCCCAGCACCTGCCGAGCCTCTGCGCTATGCAGGACTTGGGGTAAAGGATACAGAGATTCTTGGGGCCAGGGGCTCCTGTCCTCAAACACAGACCAGCAAAGGCCCTGCGTGCTGTGTCCCAAAGCAGGCAGGGCCAGGTCTCCCTGCACCAGGGACGCTGTGGGCGGTCTCCTGGGCCTCTGAGGATACTGCATGTGTGCCCTGCCCCATGCCTTGATTGCCCATCCCTGTGAGTGACACACCCTCTCCCCTCTAGGAACACCTGCTGACGTCCCGCAGGAGACTTTCTGGACCGGGTACCTTGTCTGGCAAAACGTTTTTCACAGGAAGACACTGGGCAATGTGTGGACGTGAAGAGGAAGCCAGCTGGCCCGGGAAGGGGGCCAGCTCCCATCCCGCTGCTGGGTCCCCCAAGGCCCGAGGGAGTCTAGTTTGGGGAGGGGACATCTGCCCAGCAGGTGTCCAGCCTCATACCTCGCTCCGGGCAGTGCAGGAAGTAGGAGTGGGTGGGTGGCCAGCACTGAGACCAGAGACCAGTAGAGGCTGGGAAAGCTCAGCCTCGTGGTGCACTTGTGACCTTGCTAAACAGCTGTGACAGGCCAGCAGAGCATCACCCAGGCAGGGATCAGGGCTGGTCATCTGGCCCCCTGGGCTGCTGTCCAGTGCAGGAAGCTTCCACTTGCTGGCAGCCTGGGCTCAGGCTGTGACTCATGGGCACCCAGCTATCAAGGTGTCCTGGTTCCTTTTGGTTCCTGCAGCCCAGGGAGACTCCAAGGCCTCTCCATCGAGGGGAGCATCAGGAAAGGGGGAACGGGGATGTTGGGGCCACTGTCTGCTTCCACGGGGTGTTCAGAGGCCTGGGCAAGTGACTCCAGGGTTGGTTTTCCCATTGGCACCATGGCTCTGTGACAAACTGGATCTTGTACTGTGGCGGTGAGGGCAGGTCCCTTCCTGTCGCAGTCACCAGGAAGCTGCTGCTTCACCACTGAACGACGCTCGCTCCGAAGGGCACGAGAGGAGCTGGCGGTGGTGGGAACCCTGCGCCAGGCAGGGCCTGGTGGGCACAGCCAGGGGCCGGGGGAGCAGGCCTGTGCCTCTGCACAGCTCTGACAGGTGATGATGTCTCTGGCCCCACGCCAGCCTCAGTACTGCCTGGAGCAGAGCTGCCAGAGCAAGTACCCATGACCGGAAGGCTTCCGAGAGCAGACAGCGTCCCACACGGGCTGAGCATGCGTGTGCAGGTGCCAGGGCCCCTCCCTCCGAGGCTCTTGGCAAGGACCCTCTTGTCTCTGCCACATTTGGGGGTCCAGTGTCCTGGCTTGGGGCCACCGCACTCTGATCTCTGCCCTTGTCCCTACGTGGATGCTTCCTCTGTGTGTCTCTTCCCTCCTTACAAGGACACTGGTCACCATGCACAATGGCAGTGTCTCCATCTGTGCCTTCGCGACAGCTGTAAAGACCCTGGTTCCACGTCAGGTCACATCTGAGGTCCTGGTGGATGGGATTGCGGGGACATGGCTCACCGCACCTTTGACACTCACGTGGGCTGCGTGACCGCGTCCCCCTCCTCCTCTCTGTCTGGGAGGCTGAGGGCCTGGGCACCCTCATCCGGCAGGAAGTCTGAGTCCTGTCTGCCTGAGGGGAGACCCGGCCCTGGCTCTGCCTCCTTTCCAGGGTGGGGTGACCCCGATCACGCCAGGCCCCGAGCACCCCAGACAGCAGTGCCTGTGAAGGTACAGAGGATGGGCCGCTCCAGACAGGCTCCTGTGCTCTCAGGACTCCCCGCCGGCCGTGCCCCTCCCAAGCCCTGTGAGCCCTCGGGGGATGGGACAGACCCTGAGCTCGTGGCCAGCTGCAGGACCCAGGACCCCGAGTGTGAGTCAAGACCATTCCTGATCTCGAGAACCGTGTGTCTGTCGGACCCTTAGACCACAGCCCATCCAGTCCTCATGACCATCCAGCAAAAGAGTCCCTATTGCCGCCAAACAGCTGGGGAAACTGAGGCCGGAGGGTTGAGTGGTTTGCCACTGTCACTCAGTGACACCTCTGTGGGACCTGCTTCCAACTCCTGCGTCTGCGAGGACAAGGGGCTGTCACTTCCTACACAGCCTCGTCTCAGTGCCGGGCCCCCCGGAAACGCTCGGGAACCCTCTGCACCGTGACCTCCGTTTGCAGTAGCCCCTGCTTGCCAGCTCAGGGGTCCGCAGGCCGTGCCTGTCCTGGCTCTGGCTCTCTGGCGCTCAGTGCCCTCTCTGGGAGGAAGTGGCTCTCAGGACCCCAGCAGAGCTTTCTCCGCAGCACCCTCCCCCAGATGGGCCTGGAGCCGCGTCCCCGCTGCATACAACATTAGGCCTAATTGCTCGGGCCGGCTTTGAAGGCCACAGCCCTGCCCGCGCTACAAGGCCTTGCTGGATCTGTCAGCAGTAATCTGGGGTAAATTAATATTTACTAAGCAGAGTCTCACGGGGAGGGGTGGCCATGAGAACGGGGTGGACCGCAGCCTCCCCGGGCAGCTCAGCTCGAGGCTGGCAGAAACTCAATCCGGGGCTAATTGCAGGGCCAGGCTTTCTCAGAGTCTCCCCGCTCAGAGTGCTTCACGCACCCTCCCTCGGATGCAGTCGTGCACTTCAAAGGAGCCCAGGAAACTCCTGACGCCCTGTCCCCTGCCCACTGCCGCCCCCCTGGGCCCAGCAGGGAGAGAGGCTTCCAGATTGGAGCAAGCCCTCCTGCCTGCCCATCCCACACCTCCTTCCCCCTCACAGCACTGTGGCATCTCTGTGCTTTTGAGCAAGGGACTGAAGCTCAGAGAGGTTGATTGCATCACCCAAGGTCACACAGCTGGCTGAGTGGTGGAGCTCACATCCCAAACCAGTTCGTGCCATTTCCTGTGGCTGCCACAGCAGAGCGCTAACAGCTAGGTGGCAGAAGACAACAGTCGGGTGTTCGCTCCCATTCTGGAGCCAGAGCCCAAGTCAACCTGGGCAGGGCCGTTCCCTCTGGGACTCTGGGGTGGCCCCTTTGCCCGGCCTGGCCCTGAGCTCTGCTTCTCCTGAGCCGGGGACCCAGGCCCAGTGGAGAAGGCACAGTGCTAGGTGTGCGCTGTGACACTCGCTCACCCAGTGTGAACTTCCCCCGCGCCTGCTCCTCGTGGCCATTGCGAGGTGGGTGGCCTTGGGCCCTCTAAGCTTCGGTGTCACGGGCCAGGGGTTAAGTGGATACCCCAGGGCACGTGAGTCCCCATTGGGAGGCCAGACAGAAGCGAGGTCAGCTGACCCCAAGCCCAAGCTCTCTACAGAAGTGAATCCGGCAGAGCTGGCAGATCCTGGGACATCAGGGGTGCCCAGGAAGTCACCTGGGCCCAGGCCAAGGTTCAACTTGGAGGGCTGCAGCCTGGCTCCCCACTAGGCCACATGGGAGGCCCACAAATAGCGAGGCCTAGGGACCTGAGCAGAGGCAGGGTGGGCAGTGGTGGGACTCAGCTGAGGAAGGCCTGGATGGGCACTGTGCAGGGCCACCATGTGGTGAGCAGGCCCCTGCCACTGCGGTCTGTCTGTCTGCAGCCCATGTCCATCTGTCAGCCACATCTCTCTTCAGCCCTGTACTAGAATCAGCAGGCTAAGAAGGCTGGAGGCAACAGGAGGAAGTTTCCTGACCTAGCTCAGTGTGACCTGGGACCCCTGCTAGGGGACAGCTGAGAATGCAGTGGTGAGCTCCCCAGCAGCCAAGGCAATAAATCCCCCAGAGCAAGCGCAGCTGCGTGCAGGAGCTGCCCAGCCTAGTTTGAACCCGGCACCCACAAGGGGACATTGAAAGAGAGCCCCGGGCATGGAGGATGCCCAGGGGCACCCACCAGGGCAACAAGCGGTCCCTGGACATGGAGTGTGTCATCCATCTGGTCTCAGCTCAGCAGATGCACAGAGCTGGGCAGGAGGAGCTCTCAGGGATGGGGAGAAGCCCAGGATGAGGTCACCTGTGAGCACACTTGGTCTGAGGTCACACCTTCTGGGCTGGAGGAATGGACCGAGCCACGGGTCCCCTCCTGTGTCAGAGACCAGCCTGAGCTCTCCGGGGACATTTCCCAGTGGCCTGGCTTCCATCTTCAGAGGCTGCATCATTCCTGGCCTGCAGATGAGGCCTGTAGGCCTCTGGCTCATTAGGGAGGAGCCAAGCTCGTGTGTCCCTCTGACTGCCATCCAGGACAGCGTTCGGGATGCTTTCTGATTGTCATTTTGTAAGGAACTGAACTCGAGTGTTGTGGGGAACACGAAACCGATCACCACAGAAACGGACCCCTGCAGTGCAGAGTCTGAGGGATGGGCAGGCAGTGAGTGCATCTGGCCTGCCTGGGGGCCTGGCCTCCGCCACTGGGTGCTTGGGCTGCAGCATCGCCCTTGTGGGTGCGACTGGAGCCATCTTCCCAGAGTCCCTGCCTCTCCCGAGGCCCTGGATGCTGCTGGCCACCTGCTCCTTCCTGCCCCCCCCCCCATGCAAGTGTGCAGCTCAGCTGGTCGCTGACCCGGCATCTGGTGGGTGCTTCCTGCCTGCTCCCTGCCTGCCTGGTCCCCGGATGGCTCTGATGTCCTCTCCCAGGGGCTCCATGACACAAACCTCCTGCACCCTAGAGCAGAGCGGCCTCTCTGCACAGGTCCCAGACCCTGCTCTGTGGCCCCTTCCTGTGGGGTCCTGGCCCTCAGCTATGGGAACCCCTGTCCTCCTCTGCCTGAGGACAAGCAGCCCCCAACCCCAGCTCCCATCCTGCGCTCTGCCCAAGTCTGACAGCTGCTAGACGGTGAGCTGCAGGGGCTGTGTCCTCATGGATGTCCTCTGCCAACCGGGAGAGGACAGGGCAGGTGTGATGGGCACCCTTGGCGTAGCAGCCACTTGCGCCCACTCCCTACCTTCCCACACCCCCGCCTTCTACCCCCAGCTGGCTGCTTGCCCATTGGCTTGGTGGTCACATCCACACTAAGGGCCTACTGACCCACCAGGCTTTCTGGGCCTGGCCAGGCCCCACAGCACTGGACTGAAGCCTGTGCTCCTTATTCAAGCCCCTGCCCTGCCTGTACCGGGCACCATGCCCACCTGGATGAGCAAGCAGCTGAGTCCTACCTGGGCAGTGCTCTGGACAGAACTCCCACGTGAGTGGTGCCCAATCCTCAGCAGGCAGCTAGAAAGGGCAGCGCTGGTCTCCTTCATCCACTGAGAGCCACCTTGGAGGCCCAGGGACCCAGACGCAGGACCCGGGGAGCCGGACCCGCTGCTCCTGAGCCGGACGCAATGCAGGATTTCTGTGCCTGTGTTTCTTTTCGCTCACCCAGCACCGGCAAAGCAGTTGAACCCAGAGCACAAGGCCACAGCTCCCAGGCAGCTGCCCCACGGAACGCGGCTGTGATCACTCGTGGGTCCTGGCCTGGGCAGCCACAGCAAGCCGTGGGCACCTGATATGGATGTCGCAGATCTGCCCCTGTGGGAGGTGGGAGCTGGGCGTCAGCGCTTGGATCCTCCACTTCCTGCCCCAGCCCCACAGGGACGGCCCTGGTGGCCACAGCACAGTGTCTTTCTCTCTTCCTTCCTTCCTTTCTTCTCTTCTTCCGCCCTCCATCTCTTCCTTCCTCCCTCTGTCTCTTCCTTCCCGTCCTTCCCAGGAGGAAGGATGATGACTCTCAAAGCGGGGTCTGACTTGGAGTCAAGAGGGGCTGCTGAACTGATCCTCACCCCCACCTCTCCCCACTGCCCCCCTGTTCAGACGAGGGTGGCTCAGAGGCTGCAGGCTCAGGAGCCGGGTTCTCTGGCCACACTCCCGACATCTGGGGAGCCTCCCTGCCAGGGTTCCTGGTGGAGCAGAGAGCCCGAGGACGCCTGGGCCTGGGGGTCTGTGGAGACAGTGCCCTGGCCCTGCATGGCCCTCTCGGCTTCCCCACCTTCCCCTCCTCTGTCTCTCTGCCTCTCTCTCTCTGTCTCCCTTCTCTGTCTCTCTCTGTTTCTGTCTTTCTCTGTCTCTCTGCCTCTTTCTGTCTCTCTCTCTCTCTCTCTCTGTCTCTCTGTGTATCCCTCTCTGGCTCTGTCTCTCTCAAGCCCCCTCTTCTGAGAAAACCCCATATGTAAATCCCATACACAGAACTTACATCTGACTGGACCCCACGGAACCACAAACGTTTGTCTCCTGCCCCTCAGGTCCACACTAGGATGCCGGTCCCCTGCCTCTGCCTTCCAGGCCCGTGGGCATGAGGCAGCTCTGTGGGGCTCAAGCCACCCCTGCCGGACTCCCGTCCCCCACGGCACCCGCCCGGCCTCGAGAGCGGAGCAGGACCAGACTCTAATCCCCTCCACATGTAGAACGTCCCAGATAGCCCCGAGCCCACGGCGCCTTTTGAACTTGTGAACAGAAATTGATTCAAGGTGACGAATTTGTAATCAGTTTATGATGGATGGGCCGCCTTTCCACAGAGGCAGCTCCGTGTCCCTCCTCCCTCCCGGGAAGCAAATGTGTTTCACTTTATCTCCCCCCCCACCCCCCCGGCTCAGGACCCGGAGGACCGGGAGGAAGAAAATAAAGTCAACTGCAATATTTAACTCGGGGTAGAACAGATGCCACTTAATTGGCACGGGTGAGAAGGAAGCGCTGAAGGGGCTGTGGCCGCGCCCTTGCCCGGCCGCCGGGCAGATCGGATGTTAAACTATTAGTGTGATTAGGTGAATAATGACTTTGGAACTAATTTCAGTGGATTGGAGAGAGAGCAGGACAGGAGGAAAATAGAAACATCTGCTTGGATATCCTAATTTCAAAGGATAATTGCACAATACCCGCTGGTGCCCCTCCCCCAGGCCCGCACCCTTTCTGTCTTGCTGCTTTTTTGCCTTTTTGCTTTCTTCTTTCTTTTTAAAATCAAAACTACCTTGAGGTGACTCTGAGCAGAGCCTGGCAGAGTTCAGCTCCGAGAGCTCGGGTGGGGAGCAGAAGAAGGGCGGAGGAGAGCGCGGCCCGCCTCCACCCGGGGCCTGCTCACCTGGGGCCGGCGGGTGGTGGCCCGCAGCCCAGACCCTCTCTGGCTCAGGATGCTTTGGAGAATCTGCTGAAATCCAGACACCAGAGGCTTCCAGGCCTGTCCGGGGCCCTGAACCAGTGCCCTTCACAGCCAGCCAGCCAGCCCTGCAGCCCCTCGGTCTCCCTAGGTCCAGGCCGCTGTGGGTTTGAAGAGCAAATAGGGAGGGAGGGAGGGAGGCAAACCGGAACAAGCCCTGATTCCCGCGGCGCGTTGGCCAGTGTCTATGGTGTCAGTGGCCCCGGGAGGTGGGTTTCCAGCTGCTGATGCCTGTCCCAGAGCTCAGGTGCCCGGTCCCCAGGGAGGACGTGGCGCTGGGCTCCTGCTGGCTGTCCCCCACCGGCCCCATATATGGTGCCTCCAAGACTTTATCCAGGCTCTGTCCCTGCCTGGTCCCTCTCCAGACCACCCCTGTCTGAGAAACGTCCACTGTTCTCCTTGGGTCTGCTCCCAAGCTCGGGCTGTGTTAGGGCCCCTCAGTTGCCACCTCCTGCAGGTCTCGGGGCTCCTGGGCTGGGCTGGGCCTCCTGCACCCCCTCCCTGGCTGCCAAGGCCCCTCCTGGGGCAGCTCTGCTGGTCCCCAGGCCATCGGCATCAACACCTGTCCTTTCTGCCCTTTCTTTCTTCCTTTTTATTCATATTGCCACCATATTTTCACCCTGCTGGACACCACTCCCAGCCCCAGGACCCCGGAGCAGCAGGACGAGCTCAAGACTCACAAGCTCAGGGCAAAGCTGAGGGAAAGACGTCCCCAGAGCCCCCAGAGGACAGGAGGCAAGGCTTTCTGGAGCTGGCGCTCAGTGGGCAGGTGAGAGCCCTAAGGGGACTGGGGCTCCACAGATAGGGGAGCTGCACAAGCTCCCCGGGCACTCAGGCAGCCCTGGGGCAAGCAGTGGGGCTGTGGCAAGGGCCTCAGCAGAGCAGGGCTGCTAGGCCCCCTTCTTCCTGGCCTCCACCAGGTGGCGACAACTGGATTTTGTCCACAGGACAATAGGGAGATTCTGCAGGGGCTTGAGGAGGAGGTGAGGGGTGTCTCAGACTGACATTTAAAACCAAGTCGGGCATGGTGGTGCACACCTGTGATCCCAGTACTCTGGGAGGCTGAGGCAGGAGGATGGCAAGTTCAAGCCCAGGCTAGGCAACTTAGTGATTTAGCAAGTCCCGTATCAAAATAAAAACTAAAAAGGGCTGTGGGTGCAGCTCAGTGTGCAGGCCCTGGGTTCAGTCACCAGTGCTGCAAAGATAAACAAAAGTTTTAATGTGTGGCGCAGGGAAGAGCCAGCGTCCTGTGCCCATCTGTGCTCGGGGACGGCTGGAAACCTGCAAGAGGCTCCTTGGGGTGCACTTGCTCCCCACTCTCCATGCAGCTTTCCGTCCCCATGCACGTTTTCATTCCCAACCATGATCCACTTGGAAATAGGAAGTGGGAAATTCCAGAACCAAACAACACCCCAGTTTTAAATTGCACAGCGTTCTGAGCTGCGCGGTGAGGAGGCCTTGTGCTTGTCCCACCCATGCCCAGTGTACCCATGGCCCTGTGCTGCCCACTGCCCACCGTCCAGGGCCCATGCTCCATCAGCAGCTGGGCTGTCCAGGAATTGCCGAGCTCATTGTCCAGGAGCCCTGCATCCCGGCCCCGAAGGGCAAGCGCAGGGAGACAGGCAACTCGGGCGGGCTGCAGAGAGGGCGGACCGTGCTCCTTTTAAGTAACAGGTGATGGTGTAGTCAAGGTTTGAGAGAGAGAGGGAGAAGGGGAGAGGTGAAATCCATATAGCTCTTCTTAGAGTACATGGTTGTAATCGTTCCTGCGTTATTATCAGTGGTTGTTAAGCTCTTGCTGGGGCTGGTTTGTAAATTAACCTTTTTGCAAAGGAAGGTCTGTACGTACGGGAAAGTGTTGTCTGCGATGGCAGGTGTCCCCTGGAGGTCTTGGGATGCAGCTCCCTCACATGAGGGGGGATGTGTGTGATGTGTGTGCACAGGAGTGAGAGTCACTTACAAGTGCGTCTGAGAGCCCACGCAGAACCGGACAGGCAAAACTGTCTGTGGATGGTGAGGCCGGGCAGGACGTCCAGAGCCCAGGGCACGGCCCCATCACTCAGGTGATGGGCAGCTTGGATGACCCCACCCCCACCCCCCCACGCCAGGGCAGCAGCTGCAGGACCTCCAGGCCCCCACAGCTGCTGGACGGAGACTCTGAGGGTGTGCGTGGGTGTGGGGATGGGGGGCCCCATCCTGCTGGGTGGGCACGAGCCATGCAGAGGTCCAGAGAAACAGCCACGGACCCTGGGGCCAGAGAGGCAGGAAGCAGCCAGATGAATCACAGGCATCTTTA
Organism: Erethizon dorsatum; assembly: GCA_028451465.1. Classification (NCBI taxonomy): domain Eukaryota; kingdom Metazoa; phylum Chordata; class Mammalia; order Rodentia; family Erethizontidae; genus Erethizon; species Erethizon dorsatum. The sequence continues at coordinate 97,471,216 of CM051836.1, read as the reverse complement.
ACAAGCCCAGTACCTTGCTGGGGCTCAGGAACAGCTTTTTAATTAACTGCAATTCACTCCTAGGAATATGCTCAAGAAAACACGGGTCCACACACACATTTGTACATAACTGACTATAACATTATTCGTCACAGCCCAGAAGGAGCAAGACCTGAATGGTCATCAACCTAAGAACAGATAAACAACTTGTGGCCACACAAAGGGTGGAATATAATACAGTCAGGAAAAGGGAGGAAGACCTATACCTGTCGCAAAGGGGCCAGTGTCAAAGGCATGATGCCAAGTGATGGGCCCATTGCCAGAGACCCAGAGTCCCAGTTTCCACCAGGAGAAGGGTCCCTAAGGGGGCCGTCTATGAGATAGCAGCAACTTGGTGGGTGACAGGGTACAGCGACAGCTGAAGTGTTTGAGGCCTATCTGAGATGTGGGATGTCCTAGAACTCACTGCAGAGCTGCTCTCAGGCATCTGAGAGTTTACAAAAAAACATGGAATTCTGTGCTTTCAAAGGTTATTAGTTCCAGTTTGCAAGTGGGGAAGCTGAGGCTTAGACGGGCGAAGGTGACGGGACTTTGTGAGAGGCCAGTGAGCAGCAGCCCCGGAAACGCCCTGCCTGTGAGGGATTCGGGCTGGGGAGGTGGGGTCTGGAGCCCAAGTGGGGACCTCAGGTGCCACCTGCACCCCCGGCCCCTGCCCAGTGAGCACCGGCATTTGTGCCTCGAAGTTGCCCGGACTGGGTTCTTGGCTGTCCCTGGGAGGACGGGAAGGTGTAGGGCACCCAGTGTCCCCCACCCCACCCCACCTGGGACGCTGCTGACAATAAAGAGGCACACTGTCCAAACTCAGGCTGCAACTGCTGCAAGCCAGCAGCCCCGTCCTGGGCACACAGGGGCCAGGGGTCACGTGGGAGGCAGGGCAGCCAAGGCGCCAGGCCTTCCTGCGGGAGGAGGCAGATCCAGGCCGACCTCCCCCCTTGAGACGGAGACTTGTGACCCCAGGGGCCACTGGGGCTCAGGCTCTCAGCCCTCCTGGTGGCAGCGTATGCTTGGCAGGCCCTGGAGCAAGGGCTCTGCCCCAGAGCAGAAGCTGATTAAATTGGCCATTGACCTTTTCAATTGCATTTTTAAAATTTAAGTGGTTCAAGAAAAATCTTCCGGGCCGGTGAGATGGCTCAGCGGCGTAAGCGTCTGCCCGGCAAGCGCGAGGGCCTGAGTTCGACTCCCGGAACCCACATACGAAAAAGGGGCCGGTGATATCGCTCAGCGGCTCGGGCGCCTGCTGGCGCGCGAGGTCCTGAGGTCGACACCCCGGTACCCACAAAAAAAAAAAAAAAAAGAAAGAAAAATCTTCCCTTGCTTTAGACGGTTCGAATCCAGTGTGAAGAGCCAGGTAGGAGGCAGGTGCCCTGGATAGGGACTGGCCATGCTGTCCATGGGGAAATGACACACCGTCACACGTGTACATGCGTGTGCATGTCTAGATGTGTGCGCACATGAAAGCATGTGTGTGCTTGTGCCTGTGTGCGCGCACACGTGTGCGTGGGGGGCCGGGAGACCTGGGTGCAGGGCTCCTCCCTCCTCCGGCCCCCTCCTGGATCGTGGTCTGGCTCCTCCTGGCGGGCTCTATGCTGCCCCTCACCCGCTTTGTGGGGAGAATCAGGGCCCACAGTGGTGGGCAGGTCACCTTCCTGCTGTCCTAGGGCGCAGGTGAAAGGTGGCCGGAGCAGGGACCCCAGATGCCCAGCTGCAGGGTTCACACCCTTGGCCCCCAGCTCCCTGGCTGGGGCAGCAGCTCTCGCGGGAGGGGCCCCTGCTGCCCCGCTGCCCCCAGCATTCCTGGCTTTGCTCTGAGCCCCGGGAGCCTTTGAAGTTGGCCTTGAAATCTGACTCGGTTTGACTCGCCTCTCTTTGCTGCCTCTCCATCTGAGCTGGGCCGAGGCTCTCAGGAAACAGCCGGGCTCCCAGGTGGGATTGCACCACCATACCTGCATGGCCACGGCCCTCCCATCTGCCCTTCCTCCTGCCTCTGTGCCCTCCAGCCAGCCCCCCCCACCGTCCAGGCCCAGCGCTCCCCTCCCCCCGGCCCTCCCCTTCCCTCCCCTCCCCTCTGCTGGGCTTCTCCCCACCCCAGCCCTGTGCAAGCTTTCCTACCCCGATGTCCCGTGTCCCATCAGCCAAAGTCTACCAAGCATACAGACTGTGAAGGTGACGGAGTCAAAATGGGGCAGAGCCAAACCCCAACAAAAAATAAAAAACAAGTGGGAGGCCAGGAGGGAGGGGTCTCGTGTGTGAGCGCCTGATGATGAGGACTTCACAAAACAGGGCACAAGGCCCCTGCCTAAGGCCACCGCAGTCTGACTCAGGGATGGCACCAGGAGGACGCGTGCTCAGCAGCTGCCACCCACCCTGCGATGGAGCCCATGGCCTAAGGTCCTTCTTTCAGACCCTCATGCGGCCTCATCTCGCCTCCAAAGCCTTTCCTGCCTGCTTCCTAGGGTTTGCTTGTCCCTTAAGATGCTCGAGTGTCCTCTCTGCAATGTCCCCTCCCGAGTAAACACTGCTGCTCTCCAGAGCCTCTCTGTGCTACTGAGGTCGCCGGCAGCGCTGCCACTCTCCTCCCCACCGTCCCCGGTCTGCCCTTGGGTCACCAGCCCCACCCCATGTCCTCTGTCCTGGGTGCCGAGGCCTCCGGGTGAGACACGGGCACAGAAGTGGCCCTGACAGTCTCCCCTCAGAGGCCTCTGCCAAGCTGCTCATGGGAAAGGAGACAGAAAGCAGCCGAAAGCAGAGAGGAGTTTCAGCCCAGGAGAGAGGAAATTCAGGGTGCAAGGCCCACTGGAGAGCAGGTGCCTGCAAGGTACCCCAGCCCTCAGTTGGAACCCTGGTGGGGGCTGCTGCACATGGAGGTGAGGCAGGCAGAGGGCAATCAAGAATCACAAGACTGCTCTCAGGGGCCGGTGAGACGGCTCAGTGGCTTAAGCGCCTGCCTTGCAAGCGCGAAGGCCCGAGTTCGACTCCCGGAACCCACATACGAAAAAAGGGGCCGGTGATATCGCTCAGTGGCACGGGCGCCTGTTGGCGCGCGAGGTCCTGAGGTCGACCCCCCGGTACCCACAAAAAAAAAAAAAAAAAAAAAAAAAAAGACTGCTCTCAGACTCTGGTCAGCCGGGGAGACGAAAGTCGCCAGCCTGGACTGTGGCTCACAGGGGAGGAGTGAGCCTTGCCCGTGGGGACAGAGCAGCGTGCAGAGCTCTGCAGAGGGTTGTTCATGAGCCCCACATCTAAATAACAAGTAGAAAGCAGCCAGGAGTGGTGGTACACACCTGTAACCCCAGCACTCGGGGAGGCTGCGGCAGGAGGCTCTCAAGTTCAAGCCCAGTTTGGGCAATTTAGGAACTTAGCAAGACCATGCCTCAAAAAATGAAAAAAGAGCTGGTGATGCAGTTCAGTGCAAAGGCTGTGGGTTCAAGCTGCAGTGCTGCCAGAACAAAAAAAGAAAAGAAAACCAAAGCTAGGAAGTGAAGTTAGGAGCAGAGTCAAGAGAAAAAGCAGACAATAGGAAGAGACCTACAGGTGACCCGGATCCGCAGCCAACAGCTCTGCGTTGAGAGTGACTGTGCCCCATGTGCTGTGGGAAGAGAGCAGGGGCACTGGAGCAGAGGTGGACTCGGGAGCGAGTCGTCAGCTAAAAGGTCTCAGAGCCCTAGCAGGGAGCTCAGAGGACGGCCGCCAGCATCACAGTTGAGCAGTGTGTTGGAAGCTGGGGAGACACAGCAAACCCGGGGAGGGAGGGCAGACTGGGCAGAGGCGGTGCTGGTGGGGAACAGGAAACTGCAGACACTGAGGCAGGAGGGTCCCAAGCTACAGGGCCGGGAGGCACCAAGACAGCGAGTCAAGGCCAGCCTGAACCGCATAGCAAGACCCGGTCTCAAAAAACCCAAAACAAAAAACCAGAGAGAATAATTGGAGTAAGGGCGATAGAAATAACCCCCAGGATACACAGCTCCTGGGGTGAAGCCATCAACCGCATCAGAGCCGCGTCCACTGCGGGTGTGAGGCCCTCATCCAGCTCACTCCCGTGCCCTGCCTGGCGTGCCGTTCCAGCCAAGGTGACACGCCGATCCCGGGCGCATCCTCACCCTGTGTCTGCCTGTGTCCCTTGACGCTGACCCCAGACACGGATGTGCACTATGGTGGAGGTGGCCACCGCCAGTCTCATCACTTCGATGTGGACTCCTTGGCCCCTTCCACTGTTTGTGTGTGTCCCCAGGTGATGTACCCTATGGCTTGGGGACCCCCGCTCCACGCAAATGCCCTGTGCTGCCAGCAGCCAAGAGTGCGCAGAGGACAGGCTGGGTGGTGTGGGGTGTATGGTGGAGGGGACCCTGTTGGCTACCAGGAGGTCACAGAGCAGGCGAGAAGCCACTTAAGGGCAGGGACCATTCCTAAAACCTGCTGCCAGGAGACCCAGGAATGGCAGGTGGGAGCTCACTGTGCTGGCTCCTCTGGCGCTGTGGCCAGCACCCACATCCATGTGCCCTCCAAATGCCAGCTGTGAAGGGATTCCTTGGAACCCCCTCTACAGATGGGGAAACTGAGGGCATGCCCAGCGGGGGTTCGACCAGCTCAGCCGTCCTGTGTCCCCTCCCCTGACTGGGAGCTCCAGGATCTGGGTCCTGCTTAGTCCCCACCCGGCCACCGTGGGTCCTCACAAATGTCTCTGCAGTGAGCGGGTCCATTAAGTGAGCTCTCCTGCGGACCCACCCCGGCCGCTTCACCCTCCCAGCACATACCAGGCTGGGGGTGGGGGTAGGGGTCACCATCGCCATCGGCTCCCTCTAAGCAGCAGCGACTTCCTTCTCACAAGATTGGCGGTTTGGTTCTGTCCTGCTCCCAGGCTGCGCTGGGCCTGCTCCCTCCCATCCCAGGCTGCTGCTGCCCAAACCACCAGGCCCGCCTGCAGCTGGCCGGAAGTGCGCCCCACGGTGGCCACGCGGAGAACAGCAGCCCGGGGCTGCAGAGCTGAAGGAAGGGAAGGGAGAGGACTAGAACAGAGGCCTTGAACACTCGCTGTTGCTCTCTTCTGCGTGTGAGTGCACGTGTGAGTGTGCATGTGCGCTGTAGAGAGAGAGACATGGGGGAGGGGGAGTGCAGCGGCGGGAGGGAGAGAATGAAACCCCCACAGGACCGCAGGAACGGAGTGGACCTGCCTCTCCACCTGCTCAGCTTCTTCCCCATCGCCAACGTGTGTGGCCCTGGCTCCTGATAGTGGTTCCCTGGGCCTCAGCTTCCTCCTTGGGAAAATGGGTGCGAGAGGCCACACCTCCCATGAGTGGCAGATAGGCACCTGTGGAGTGTCCAGGAGGCCATTTGGGGGGGTACCATCATGGCACACAGAGCGTTCGCCTTCACCTTCCACACTGCTCCCTGGGGTGCGTGAAGCATCGTTAAGGGCAGTTTTCAAAAGCCCTGGCCTGCATCTTGCCAGAGTGAATGTTTGAATCTACACGCATGGGCGAACTGTGCAGAGCTAACAGACACACCCAGGCTCCAGAGCACTGGGGAAGTAGGACCAGGTCCTCCAAGCCCAGGGCTCTCACTCAGTGTCCCCTTTTGGATGCTGGGTTCAGACCAGGCTGGCGGCTTCTGCACACAGCTGCGGTTGCTCTTGGGGATTTATTGCCTTGGCTGCTGGGGAGCTCATAGCTGCATTCCCAGCTGTCCCCAGCAGGGGTCCCAAGCTGAGCTGCTTAGTAGGGAACTCACCTCCCTGGGGGAACCCGGGTGGGTACATGGGGCCCTGAATCATTTCCATCACCCACAGTCTACACCACCCCGGGTTCCTGACTGGGTGGATTCTTGGAAGAGAATCCCTGGGTACAAACAGACGCCCCGACCACACCGGCCCCAGAGGGTCTGGGCTGCCCCCTGGTGGCGGCCCCTCTGCCCCTACCTGTTTATAAATAGAGCATTATCGGGACACCCTAAGCCGACCTGTACGTCGCCTGCAGCTGCTTCTGTGCTGCAATCACACTGTTGAGCGGAGACCACTCGGCTCCCGGGGTGAAAGCGCTGCCAGGCTCTTCACAGGAAAGGCTTCCGACCCTGACATCAGGTCACGCAATTCAGTCCCTCCGGAAGTGCTCGCGACCCAGCTCAGGGCAATGAGATGTGGGGCCTTGTATCTCCTGAGCAGAGAGAGGGAGACCGTGCCCGGCCATAGCAGCCTTCATCCTTGCCTCCTGTTTGGTCACTGAAGCATTAGAAGGAGATGGGTGGAGTAGCAGCAGCCATTCTGGGAGCACTCAGAGGGACTGGGTCCCCACAAGAGCATGGAGTAGACTGCACTCAGGCCACCCGCCTGGCCAAGGTTCCATGCTGTGTAAGGTCCTTTGTTCCGTGATGATGACAGGAACAAGGTACCAGAGTGTGGTCAAGTGTGGCCATTACAGCGAGCCCTGCCACATTGTGCCTGGCCTCAGGACAGCCCTCCAGGATAGGGGAGGCTGCAACCTCTGTCCCCAGGGTAACCGAGTTCCAAGCGACCTTGTCCACCAGCGAATGTTTTCTTTGGTTTCTTCTTTCCTGAGAGAGATGCAGTCGCCTCAGGCTGGATGCAGTTACATCAGGCTGCAGTAACGAAACACCATAGACCAGGCTTCACCACTAGGCATTCTGGAGGCTGGAAGCCCAAGGCCAAGCTGGCAGCCAGTTCAGCTCCTGGCAAGGGCTCTTCTTGCTTGCAGATGGCCACATATCCTCTAAGGGCAGACGGTGCTCTGGTGCCCCTCCCCTCCTCCTGAGGGCACCAACTCTGTCGTGAGGCCTCAGCCACAGGATCTCACCTCCACTAACTGAAGACCAAAGGCCCCATCTCCAAACAGTTCGGCCCATAGCAGCCATGCAGCAGGAACAGAGGAGCCAAATGGGACTACGCCCCGCCCCCATGGAGCTGACATCCGGGACTCAGCCAGGATTCCATCTTGGATTCCAAGTTCCTGTTTCTTCTTGGGACCCCACAGTGTCATCTCACATAGCTGTCAGACCATTGCCTTTCTTGACCCTAGGAGGGAGGCAGGCCAAGACTTTTTATTACCCTTATGTCGATGAGGACATCTTGACTCCCTTGGTTAGAGCCGTGAAGGATGAAATTCTTCCATCCACCCACCAACCCACCCATCTGCTTATCCACCCGTCCATCCATCCATCCACCCATCAACCCATGTATCTACCCACTCATCCTCCACCCATCCCCCACTCACCATACACTCATCCTCCTATCCATCCACCAACTCATCAGTCCATCCATCCGTCCCCTACCCACCCACCATCAATTCATCATCTCTATTCATACACTCATCTTCCTATCCATCCACTTATCCAACAATCCACCCATCCACCCATCAACCCACACTTCTACCTACTCGTCATTCACCCAACCATTCACTTATCCACTCACTCATCTACCCACCCACCCATCAATCCACCCATCTACTCACCCACTTACCCATCCATCTGTTCTTCAATCCACCCATCCATCTACCCATCAACCCACACATCTACCCACCTGTAATCCACCCACCCATCCATCCATGCATTTGTTCAGTGAAGCTCCCTGAGCAAACACCAAGGTCAAGGCCCCCCCCGCCATTAACACTCATGCTCGGCATCTGCCCAGTGGAGATACAAGGCCTCAGGGCCTTTATGCCCCGTCACGCTGCCAGCAACCACGGTCTCCGTGCTGAGCCCTACGGAGCTGCCCTGGGACTCCCTCCCCCGAGTACCTCTGTCTCCCACAGCAAATTCTCCAGGTGGGGGTTCCCAGGATCCCCTTTGCTCCCGAGGGCTGGGAGCCACCACAGAGAGGAGGAGGAGGAGGAGGAGGAGGCCTTTCCTTCCTGCACACGGCTTTGTCTGCTGGGGCCTGAAAACCGATCTTCATAAGGAGGGCCCAGCCGAAGTCAAAATGGAAAACAGACCGTGGGCGGCTACAGTGCAGCCCAGACAGCCAGATCAAAGGCGGCCGGCTGTCCACGGGCCTCAGCACGGCGTCTGGTTATCAAATTTGCACTTGGCAGCCTCTCTCCTGCTCACTCTCCTAGAAGGAAGAAAGACCTAGTCAAGGCAGATAACAGCAGAGGGGCTGACGCTGGCCCCGGCTGCAGAGCCACCTGCCGCTCCCACTTCCTGTGCCGGCCCTGTTCTGTAAGCACCAACCACAGGCTAGCACCTCAGCTCCAGCCTGCACGGTCTGCACTGCACCCTGGCTAGCAGCTGGGGCTGCGGCCACACTTCACGCGAGAGACCTGGTCCCTTGCCCGCCTGTGTGGCTGGCATGTGGCAGAGCTGCTGCACAGACTGCAAAGCCAGCTCTTTGGGGGTCAGATGCTGCTTCTCAGCGCAGCTTCTGGTCTGCCTGTGGGGGTCAGGAGGGCAAGTTAGAGCCAAGTCCTGGGGACGTGAAACAGAAAGGGGCCAAGGTGGAAAGGCAGTGCCAGGAGCCTGGGCCAGCTAGCTCTGCTGTGTAACAACCACCCAGCTCCCCAGCGCTCGACAACAGCCATCATGGTCTTAGCCAGAAGCACAGGGACTGGCAGTGGTTTGTGGACACAGCCATGGGGCCAGCCGGGAGCCACAGGGCACAGAGCGCTCACAGACAAGGGCAGCTCCTGAAGGTGGAGACAGTGCCGGCTCTGCTCTCCTACCTTGTTCTCTTGGGGAAACAAAGTCACAGAACTGGCAGGCAGAGACAGGAAGGCCCCGCCTGGTACCCACAAAGGCTCAGGTAGAAGTAGGCAAAATGCATGGGTTGCCGCTCTGTGTCCTGGGCAGACCCCAGCCCACCCTGCCCACCATCCTGCAGCCACGCGCCAGCGTCCTGCACGTGCCGCACTCTGTCTGTGCGTGTAAAAGTCCTGTCCACTCACCGGGTCCCAGCGCAGTCACCGGATCCCCACAGAGATGCCTGGCCCTCCACATCCTCACAGGCCGCAGGCTGGCCTCTGTGACAGTGTCCCCACCCGCCCCAGGCCAGGCCCGAAGCCCACTGGCTGTCTCCTGACGGCTGTAGCAGCTAGACTGATGGCGGCAGCGGCCTTGCCTCCCGGCAGTCCTCGTCCATTATCGGCCAGGGTGCTGTCATCACGTGCCAGGCGCAAATCGGAATCAAATGTGGCGCCCGGGCAGCGAGGATGCCTGGAACTTTGGTTTTCATTTTCCCTCCCGGCACCTTGAGCTCCGAGAGAGGACGGGCCGAATCCCACAAGAAAGCAGCTCGGGTTGGGCCTAAGCGAAGCCACGTGTCTCTGCAGTGCTTTAGATGCTTGGAAATGTTTTTCAAACGCCTGGGCCCAGAAAACCTCGATGTGCAGGTCAGGGGACACCCCAGTGGCATGCCGGGATCGGAGAGGGGTCTGACAATCCCAGAAGCTTCGCTCCAGCTGTATGAGGGGTCACAGAGGCTCTCGGGGCTCCCAGCACCCCCTCCCTTACCTCCCTCCTCGCCCTCCAGTCGACCCGCAGAACTGGGCTTTACCTCACCTGGTGAGCTCCCCAGGCCCAAGCTGGGCCTTTCCCTTCTGCCTCCCACCAACCTGCGGCTCCTCCACTCCCAACCCGAGCCCTCACAGCTCTGGGACCAGCCGCTCCCCACAGGCTTGGTCCCAAGCCGGCCTGGGATGGTTCAGGGCTCCCCCATGCAGTGAGGCTTGGGTCCCACCACCCTGCACTCCAGCCTCTGCCCTGCCCCCGGCCATGTGGGGGGAAGGAGACCCACGCGGGAGCCACTGCTGCACGCTGAGGTCTGTGCCTTCCTACTGAGTTTGGCCCTGGGGAGCCCCAGTGGTGGTGGGAGGGGAGTGAGGTCGGGCCCCAGTGCCCTGGCTCCCCGTTTGAGCTGGGGTGGCCCCTGAGTGAAGTCACTCCCTTGCCGTCTGTCTCTGTCTCTCCTCATCTGTGCATGTGTCTCTCTCTCCGTCGCTGCCCCCTCCCCTGTCCTGCAAGGCCCATAGGTGGGGACAGCTCATCTTCCCCTAACACCGGCCCTCAGCCTCCCATGGCCTCTCCACAGAGCCCTCCTCCAGCCATCCTGTGGCCACCTTGATGGCACAAGTGTCCCTCACTAATGCCATGTTCTGGGCTCAGCAGAGAACCCTGGTGTGGCTCAGCTTGCTGCCCCATGGTCGCAGGTGTCCCTGGCTCAGCCACCACCCCAGCAAGCCTTATGGGGAGAGTGCTGGGACCACCAGCCAGGTGCCCTGCACCTGGGCCCCACACTGCCTATGCGGACCGACACAGCAGGACTGAGGGACAGCTCCTGGGACTCCCAGTCACAGCCCAGCAGGTACAGACAGAAGCTTGACCAAGGGGCAGGGTGAACCCAAGCAGTTGGGAAACTGCGGCAAAGAGCACCACCTTCCCTGGGCCAAAAAATCAGCACTTATGGCTCTGCCCCTGCCAGCTAAGTGGCTGTTATTTTGGACCTAGAGTGTCCCTGAAGGCCATGGTCCCAGATGTGGTGCTACTGGGCAGTGGTGGGACTTTTGGGGGAGGGGCCTCATTGGAGGAAGTGAAGTCACTGGGGGCGTGGCCTCAAAGGGGACAGTAGGCCCAGCTCCTCCTCTTGCTCTGCTTCACAGGCACTGAGGCACTCTCCTCCTCCGCTGTGTGATGCTGCCACAGCCTCAAAGCAACAGGGCCAAGGACAGCGCACAGACTCAGGCCTCCAAAACTCTGAGGCAAAGCAAAGCCTCCCTCCTGATGAGCTGATGAGCTTAGGTATCATCGTAATGATGGAAGTGGATTGGCCCAGTGACCTGGTGAGTGTCTGACCCTTTCACTTCTGCCCAGGAAGCCACACAGGTCAGCTGAGACAGCACTCCGTCAGTGGTCAGATCCCGCATGGGAGAATCACTGACCTCACCGTTCACGGTTGTCAGTGCCAACCTGGAACTCTGGCTCTTCCTAACCTCTCCGAGATGCCCCACGGCGCTCACATGAGCTCCTTCTCAGCCTGGTACATTCGTTCAGCTGCCCAACCTCCACACACTTCCGGTACCAGACCACAGGACTGTGACCTGGCCTCCGAGAAAACAGCAGAGCCAGTGTGAGTCAACTTGGAGCAGGTGCATTCTTTACAGGACACAGAAGCATAAAGATAGACTATAAAAGAGTAAATAAATTGAAGCCTATGACAATTAAAAACTTTGCTTTGTAAAAGCTTTTAAAGAACACAAAGAGACAAGCCACAGAGTGGGACGAGATATCTGTGAAATGTACATCTGGTGAACAGCTTATATTTAGAACATGCATTTTTAAGAACTCTGACAAATCAATAATAAGATAACTGAATTTTGAAATGGGCAAGAGATATGAACACATACAAAAGTCAAGATATATTCATGGCCAGCAAGCGCTTGCAAAGAAGTTTGCACCATCAGTCTTTAGGGAAGAGCAAACGGAAGCCAACATGAGACCCTACTCACTCCCACGGGCCTGGAGCAGCCGGAATGCCTACCTCCCCCCGAGGCTGGCGGGAGAACTGGCCTCTTTGCAAACAGGTTTGCAGCTTCTTATATGATCACCCAGAGGCTTGCCCCAGGCCCCAGCAGTGCATGAGAAATGGAATCCTGTGTCTATACCAAACCCATCCTCGATGCACATAGTGCATCCCCTCAGAGCCAATCATCACATTCTCATAAACTTAAACACCTTTGGGATATTGCTGATCACTGCAGTCGTGACACTCATTATGCTTAGGGAAGCTCAGATTTCCTCATGTTCACTCAGTGGGCCATAGCATGTTGGCATTTGTCTTAGTCACTTTCCTGTTGCTGAGACACAATACCAGACACCTACAGAGTAAAGGAGGAGAGGTTTATTTTGGCTCACAGTAAAGGAGGAGTCAGTCCATGGTTAGCTGGCTCCAGGAAGGCAGACATGGCAGACATGGCAGAACAGCATGACAGAGGAAAGCTGCTCACATTATGGTGGACAGGAAGCAAAGAATGGAGGAGCCAGAGACAAGAATGTATCCTTCCAGGCCAGGCCCCAGTGATCATCTCTTACCAGGCTCCACATCCTACAGCACAGTCAGCCATGACCTCATCCATGGATGGATCCACCGATGATTACAGCACCCCGTGATCCAGTCACCTTCCACACACAGGAGACTTTGGGAGACATTTTAGATTTAAAACAGAACAACATCTGAGTCTTTTTTGTCTTCAGTATCTTTGTGTATGTGATAAAATATCCACAGCATAAAACTGACTGCTTTAACTGTTTTCAAAGGTGCATTTCAGTGCCATTCATGTTATTATGCAGCTATTACTGCCCCACCAGAATGCTCTTACCTCGTGCTGGTCAGCCTCCCAACACTGTAGCTAATGCCTGAGGTGATCAACTTATAAAGCAGAAAAGTTGATGTTGGCTCATGATCTTGGAGGCATCAGGCCCTGATTCATTGGCCCCATTGCTTGGGGCCTGTGGCAAGGCAACGTGTTGTGATGAGGACACATGGTGGAAGAGCCACTGTCTCATGGACAGAAACCAAAAAGGAACCAGGACAGTGCTGGGTGGGTCCCACTCTATCCTCCATGTACTCTATTCTTCATGTGCACACCCTGGTGACCAAGGCTCTCCCACAAGGTGCCACCTCCCGAAGATTCCGCCAGCTCCCAACAGTACCACTCTGGAGACAAAGACTCTAACACAGAGGCTCTTGGGGACCACTGAAGGTTCCACTACAGCATCCTCCAGAATTGAAACTCTGTCTCCATTCAGGGCTAACTCCCCTTGCCTGCTCCTCCCCCACCCCCTGGCAACAGCCCCTGTATTCTCTGTCTCTATGGGTTTGCCTATTCTGGGCATTTCACACACATGGAATCAGACAAGATATGGTCTCTCATGACCATCTTTCATTGTGTGTAATGTCTTCAAGGTTCATTCCTATTGTAGCAACTGTCAGGATTTCCTTCCTTTTTATAGCTGAATACTATTCCATTGTATGAATTTTGTCCATCCATTCTCTTGTCAATGGATACTTGGGTTCTACCCACTTGTTATGGTTTAGATCTAAAACGTCCCCTGAAAGTCTCATGTGTTCGGAGGTGGGGTTTTTGGAAGGTGACTGGATCATAGGGGTGCTGTATTCATTAGTGGATTAATCCATTGATGAGTTCATAACTGGATGTGTGGATGGGAGTCAGGGCCTGGTTGGAGGTGGTCACTGGGGATGTGACCTGAAAGGGTATATCCTTGTCCTCAATTTCTCCATCCTCTCTCTGTTTCCTGATCATGATGGGTAGACAGGTTTTCTTCACCAGACCCTTCTGGCATGCCATTTCTGCTTTGGAACTAATCAGCCATGGACTGATCCTCTTAAACCATAAAGCAAAATAAAACTCTCCTCCTTTAAATTATGTGTTGGGTATTTTGTCCTAGTGATGAGAAAGTCATTAATACAGAAAGTTGGTACCAGAAGTGGAGACATTACTGTATCTGTACCTGAGTGTGTGGTTCAAAAGGCTTTGGAAATGGTTTGTAGAAAGAGTTTAGAGATGCTGGCTAGAGAAGCCCTAGAACGTTGGGAGCAGAGCTTGACGGGTGATTCTGGTCAGAGCTCAGAAGACTGAAGTGCTGATGGAAATGTGGACAGTAAAGGCCAGGCTCACAAGATTTCAGATAGGAATGAATACTCTTTAAAATTGGACTAGAGGCCATTTGTGTTACATTCTGGCAAAGAACTTGTCTACATTTTGCCCGTGTCCTAAGATGTTAGGTGAGGCTCAATTTAAAGGTTATGGACTAATTAATTTGGCAGAGGTCAGCAGAGACCAGGGAAGGTCCAGTTGACCGAGAGGACAGAGCAAGGCAGCCCCTGGGGAGAGAGGATCCTGGCTGCTGGGGTCAGCACCGGGGACAGCGCCCGGGACTTCTGCAGGCCGCCAGCCCAGCCACCACATGGAGGCCACAGGTTCCTACAGAAGGAGGCAGTGCCAGCCCTTCCTGGTTCTTTCTGGGTTGTTCTCCTGGGGTCCCAGATGTCTCACAGGACAGCACCCACTTTCCCAGGAGGATGTGGGGTTTAGCTCATGGCCAGAAAGGAAATGGTATGAAAGGCTTTTAATGAATCTGCAGTACAGGGAGGGGTGTCCAGGTCATGTTCTTGATGTTGGAGTGACTGAGGACAGGGACAGCAGGACCAGGCCAACCCCAGGCGGCGCTGCTCTGTGTGAGGACACCACTGTCCATGTGCAAGGCCTCCATTTTAGGGGGCCGGTGAGATGGCTCAGTGGCGTAAGCGCCTGCCTTGCAAGCGCGAGGGCCCGAGTTCGACTCCCGGAACCCACATACGAAAAAGGGGCCGGTGATATCGCTCAGAGGCATGGGTGCCTGTTGGCGCGCGAGATCCTGAGGTCGAACCCCCGGTACCCACAAAAAAAAAAAAAAAAGGCCTCCATTTTAGACCTGACCTCCTGAAGTTGCACCGTGTCTGTCTCTGTGGTGACTCTCGCTCGCTGGCTCTCTGCAACTGCGACCTGCTGACTTTCCTCCCCTCTGGCTCTGGCCAGCCACCCCAGAGACAATGAGTACCCACAGCTTGGTGCAGGCGAGGGTCTGGCCTTGGGCCCTGTGAGGCCAGCAGCAGAAGTCCCCTACCAGCTGTAGGGGCAGAGGGGCAGGGACAGTCCTGAGAGAGCAGTGCAGCTCCTCCCCACCTGCTGAGCGACTCCAGTGCATCCCTCTCTCTCTGAGCTGGCCTGTCACACTTATGTGATGTTGTCACTGTGAGGGGCTTCGGCTGGCCTCCTGCAGGCCCAGCTCACTGCCTCCTGCACCTGGGGCTCTCACTTGGGCTCTCCTATCTCCCAGAAAAGCTGGTCCGGGAAACACCACCCCTACCCCGGCCAGCCGCAGGAGAGTCCCCAAGGGTCTGTGGTATGGCAGCAGAGGTGGTGGGTCTGGGGCAGGTCCCCTTCATTGTCCCTTACTGTCACACTGTGCTCTCTCTTCCCAGAAAAGCTGCTAAATTTAGGCGAGCACATTTCTCTCTGACAGCTAGGGGCTGCCGGTAAGCAGACCTGTCAGGACCCGGGCGGGAGCCCAGCCCTGCGGCCGCTCGCAGGCTGCTGTTCCTGGAACAGGAGGGCAGAGTGTGCTTTATGCAGCCTCACTGTCTGTCCTGTGCCCCCACAGGAAGCCACCCCTTCCTCATGGGGACAGGAGCGGGGCACTGAAAGGGCATCGGAGGCTCCAAGTCAGCCCCTGGCCATCGGGAAGAACTGCGTCACATCTGAGTTCTGATTCCTGCTCTGGGCTCCCGGATGCCGGGATTCCCACTCCCCCGGGGGATCTATGAAGACACAGAGTGAGGTGAAGGCTACCTGGCATCTGTGGGTGCATGTGACAACCCGTGACTGGCATTGTTCCATCCTCAGGACAGACCCCCGAGTGGATGCTGTGTCTGCTCTTTGAGGAGGGTCCCTGAGGCTCTGAAAGTGCAGTTCCCTCCCTGGGCCCAGCAGGGTGGCGTGTGTTTGGCCCCGGTTCCGTGTTCCTCCTGCATTTGTTTGTGCCAGCTGCCATCTGCAGTATGACAGGGCCGTGGGTGACCATGGTACATGTCCTGTGCAGGGCCATGCTGGAAAATTCTCACCCGCAGGACCTGGGAACCCTGAGCATTAGGAACTCCAACTCTCCCACAGCTCTGGGATTTCCAGCTCTCCAGGTGCGGGAGAACTGGTATTTCAGCAACTTCCTGTGTCCTGAGCTACGGTGAGGCCCCCGAGCTGCCCCCTTTACCCCCTATCTGGAGGTGCCCACCACTCCCAGCCCCCCCAGCCCCACCCCAGCTGCTGAAGCCACCCTTGTCCAGAGCACTGTCCTCGGCCAGCCTGGGGACACTGAGTCTGAGCCCATCCTCCCTCTCCATGGTCCAGAGCCTGTGCATGCTGATGC
This sequence comes from Erethizon dorsatum, assembly GCA_028451465.1. Taxonomy (NCBI): domain Eukaryota; kingdom Metazoa; phylum Chordata; class Mammalia; order Rodentia; family Erethizontidae; genus Erethizon; species Erethizon dorsatum. The sequence goes on along the minus strand of CM051836.1, from coordinate 97,455,259 downwards.
CACTGAGGCTGGCCCAGTGCCCAGGATTGCGCATGGTGAGGCCATCATTCAGTTTCCCTGAGAGCTCACCCTGCATCAGCCACAAGAACACAATCCCTGTCTCAGGCTCTGCTCTAGGACCCAGCTGCACATACCAAAAACTCCCTCCTCATGCTCTCCACTAGCACTTCCAAAGGCTCTGGCCACCAGCAAGGAGGAAGGCAGAGGTGTTGCCCTCTGGGGCTGGCAGATAAGTGCAGAAAGGACATGAAAACTTACTGAGTGTCATAGCTGGCCAGAGCAGAGGTCTCAGTGAGGAGCTAACCAAGTGTTGGGGGCAGGGGTGACTGGGCCCAGGGGACAGCATGTGGCAAGGCCGGGAGGCCAGAGGGAGTGGGTGGAATCACAAGAAGGCATGAGTGGCCAGTGTGCAGAGTCCCGTGCCGTGTGCATCACTGCTCTTTGTTGCCAGAGCTCTGGGGGAGGCCTGGAGGGGAGATGCCGGGCTGGGCTGGAGGAGGTGGGGTCGCTGTGGCCACCAGGCTGGAGAACTGTCCCACGTCCTGCATGGGCAGTGGGGTGGTGGGGGAGGAAGTAGAGATTCCTTCTTCCTACAGGGACAGCAGCATTGGATTTGGGGTTCACCTGGTTAGTCCAGGAAGTGTGGTCCCAGGTGGGCAATGTGGTGGTTCTGCAGGGAGCCTGAGGTGTATGTGGGGTGTAACAGTTGGGGACACAAGGGACAGGGTCCTCCAGGCACAAAAGAGCAGCCACAGCACCTGTAGTGAGGTCACTGGCCTGGACACTCGCCCTGTGTTTTCTGCCAGGCCCAGGAGCTGCCTTCCACATGGTGGGCAGGAGCCTGGCCCCGGCCTGTGGTGTCCCTAGTGCCCCTGGGGATGTCTTGGGTGACTCTCCTGACTGCACACCCCCTTGGGCTGTTCCTCTGCCTTGCTTCATAGGCGCCTGGTCACCATTCTCACCCTCTTCTCCCCATGGGTCCACCCGGCCACCCCTAGGACTTCCCTGGAAGAGTCCCCACAGTCCCCTGTGGTCATCTCGCCACGTCCACATGACAGAGATAGTGGCACCTTCTGGCTTCCAGGAAACGTTTCCCAACTGCATCTGGGGTGGGCTGGTCCTTGGCCACGGGAGCCCCTGCTGTGTCCCTTTTCCCCTCCTAGGGCCATGAGGGCCTCAGGCTCTGTCCCCAGTCCCTCTCTGGAGGGGCATTTCCAGTCGCCAGGCCCAGCCCCAGCCTGAACTCCAGAGCTTCAGGCAGCAGCCCACGGGCCTCTCCATGCCGGCCCTGAGCTGCCACCCTGCAGCCGATCCCACCTTCCCAGCACCCAAGAGCAAGCCACCCTCATCCTCACCCACACTGCTGCCCGGCCTTACTGCTCTACCCCCACTGCTCCCGCAGGGCGACCCTCCAGGTGGGCCGGGCTCCCTGCTTTATTGTCCCCAGCAATGGGGTCCTCCTCTTCCTCTATTCTTCTCCTGCCCCAGCTCCCCATGACCCTTCATCCCGCACAGGGGAAAGCAATGTGCTTCCCGTGTCCTCCACATTGTCCCCAGCTGGTCCCCGCCTCTCCCTCCACACCACTCATCTGACCACCCGTGGGCACCCCAGGGCCTTTGCATGGCTGCCCTGGCCACTCAGAACCCTCCTCCCAGGCACTTGCGAGGCCCACTCCCTCCCCTCCAGTCTGCGTGGAAAATCTCCTCCAAGAGGCGAGTCCATCCCACCTGTCCTGTTTCAATCCACACCTCGCCGATTTAACTGGGCACCCTGGCCCCTCTAACCCTCCGCCGTGGCTCTCAGAATCTAATGCGGACTCTGAGCTGCGCATCGGTGCTCATCTCTCTCCCCTGCTGACTGTGAGCTCTGTGGAAGGCAGGGCTTTGCTGTCTGTGGGCAGCAGGGCTCCGGCTCCATCCCCTGGAGACTTCCAAGGGAGGATGCACAGCAGGCCTGGACCCAGGGCTCCTCTGAGCCTCACCAAGAGCCAGAGCCCTGCAAATCCCAGCCCCGGAGCCGGTGGCTGTGGTGGGGCGGAGAAGCTGTCTGTCAGTGTCACACCGCCAGGGCAGCAGAAGGGCCTGGTTCTTAGAGCTCTGCGCATCATCTGCCGTCTCTCCATGCAACAGTGCCATGCGACGTTGCAACCGCCTGTCATGACCTCTGATACCAGATTCGACGCACCCCCTCCCCCGCCCCGCATGTCTCCCGATGTGTGATGAGGCAAATCATGACTGTGCTGCTCCAGAGCTGTTTCAGAATTTGCCAGCCAAGTCTTATTAAAAAGAAATCTGCTGGGGACCTTACTGGAGTTAAACAGAGTCTAACTGGCTGTATTAATATTATAACTGGAAACTGCTAGAGTCTGACAGGTTCTTTGCTGCTTTCAGTTTGCTAGAAAACCACAGGGTAGGAAAATGACAGCCCAACGGTCCCCTTGCGACCTGATGTGGCTTCTGTCTTCCCGCCTCCCTGACGTGGCTGGCATCTCCAGGGCAGGGTGCCCGCCACCCCTAGGACAGGGACAGGCAGCTTGCTTGCGGCTGACGTGGGAGGGGTTTCCTCTCATTTGGCGTCACCAAGCCTCATGCTTTCGGGAGGAATTCTCTGATCTAGTTCGCTTTCAAAATCCTTTTCATTGGGTAACAAAAATTCCATTATTTTTTATTTTTTTTTTTATGTGGGTACCGGGAGTTGACCTCAGGACCTCACACTTGCCAGCAAGCGCTTGTGCCGCTGAGCGATATCACCGGCCCTTTTTTTCCTTTATGTGGGTTCCGGGAGTCAAACTCAGGACCTCGCGCTTGCTGGGCAGGCGCTTACGCCGCTGAGCTATCTCAGCGGCTCAAAAAATTCCATTCTTTATCCTCGTTGCTAAATGAGTTTTAAAAATAAATAAAAGGAATCTTCAGCATGAATTCTTATGAAATCTTAAACATAGCTCTGAAAATATCATGTCCTTTTCCTCCTTTTGTCTATGTGGCCAATTATGCAACACGTTTCCAGTGCAGCAGTATATTGCATGCTGAGAAAGAACCCAATTAACCAAGACTTCCAAGCTTTGCAAGAGCTTGGTTTCTTTGTATTTTGGATGGGACTTTTGCATCTATGGTCACAAATAAAATTGCTCAAATTGGCCTAATTAAAATGAGCTGAAATATGTGTCCTATTTTTCTATTTTCTCAAAGCATCTGGGAAATGTCATCGTTGTTTGGTCTTTGAGCGTTTGGTTGTAGTCACCTGTAAACACTGGCCTTTTCTTTCCGGGAAGATTGTAAATTATTGATTCCATTTCTTCAGCGCCTATAAGACCACCGCAATTGTCCATTGCTTCTTAAGATAGGGTTGGCATTGTACATCTTTCTAGAAATTGGGCCAGCTCATCCGCATTGTTTCATTTTGTTCCATAAGTTGCTCGCAATGTACCCTACCCTCATGCCAGGGGACGGGTAGTTCAGATCATTCATCTCCAGCCATCTTTCTTCCTAATATAAACTTAGGAATGTTTTCTGGGTGCCATGGCAGCTGTTTGTCCTTCCCGTTCTGATGTGTTGTATTCCTGTTACCTTCTCTTCTAAGCGCACTCTCATTTTCATAGCATCTTACTTGACTTATGAGCTAATTACAAGGGCCTTTTATAGTTTCCCCATTATGAGGATTTATTGATGTTAATTTACTTGCATTGTGGCCAGAGAATGTGGTCTCTTTGATAACCATCCCTTGAAATTTGTTGAGGCTCACTTTATTTATGGCCTGCTATTAGTTTTTAATACGGGCTCCACGGGTCTGCAGAGCTGCGTGACCTCCCCACTCCGGGGAGCTTCCTGCCACACTGATTAGATTAAGCGTGTTAATTGTGTTGTGTGAACACACTACGCCGTCATGCAATGTCTTGGCTCCTGACCGTCAACTGCTATGAAATGTGCTTTTATGAATCTGCCTGTATGGGATTGTGCTGGTTTCTTTGTAGTTCTCCTTGTAGCCTGGCAAACTATAAATTTTGAAATCATTATTGGGTGTGAATGAGTTTAAAATTACCGTCAAACAGAAAATTTGGTTTGAAACCAGTGGCTTTCTGTGTCTGGGCAGAGCTCTTTCTATGACTCTGTGTAGCCATTGTTATTGTAGCTGCCCCAGGTTTTTCTGGTTGGTTGGTTGGTTTTTTTGAGACAGGGTCTTGCTAGGTACTTCAGGCTGGCCTTGGACTCGAGGTGATCCTCCTGCCTCAGCTTCCCCAAGTGCTTGGACTACAAGCATGTGCCACTACACCCAGCTTGTGTTCTGTTTTTTACTGATAGTTTCCTGGGGACGATTCCTTATTTCCCTTTCAGTCCCCTCTGTCCCGTTACAAACATGTCCAGCACAAACAGCACACGGATTCTTCTTTGACCACCTCACCTCCACCTGTCCCCTGTGCATCCTGCCTTCCCCAGTCACTCGGGCTGTCCCTGAGCCCCATGCCCTGCGTGCCCCTCTTCCCACACTGGCTCCTCCGGTCTCTCCCACCCTTCATGAATCCTGTCTCCCTTGTGTCTCTAAGTGCCGTTTTTATACTTTTCGAGTCTAGAAGGTCACATTGGTTCCTTCAAGTCAGATGGGTGCAATTTGATGACTCCCAGTCTTTGGCCCCTGCTTTTTTTTTTTTAATGTGTGTACTGGGAGTCGAACTCAGGACCTCACGTTTGCCAGGCAGGTGCTTGTGCCGCTGAGCTATATCACCAGCCCTGGCGCCTGTTTTTTAAAACGTACTTATTCTTCCTCTGCTGAGTCTATCGTTGCAGTCTCTGTGGGCCTAATTCTACAGACTTTGTATTTTGTGACTTTTCCCGCTCTGTTCTATATTCTTCTGTTTTGTTTTGTTTCAGTACTGGGGACTAAACCCAGGCCCTTGTACTGACCTATATCCCTCACCCTATTTCTATTTTTGATGTTTTTATTTTGAGGCAGGGTCTTGCCAAGTGCCTAAATTGTCCAGTCTGAGCTGGAATTTGCCACCCTCCTGCCTCAGCCTCCCAGAGGACTGTGAATACAGACAGGTGACAGACACCATGCATGGGTGGTAGTTAACTCTTAAGTGTGATTTCATGTTAATTGTAAGTTGCTCTGTGGAGTTTATGGGCTGGTTTAAACTTGTCCCCTGGACACATGCGATTCTCCTCTGCCTGACACCGGGTGTCACTGGCACCATGGGGCCACTGCAAGCCCCAAGCCCTCGGGTCCACCCCTTTCCTTGTGAACCGAGGCCAAGGAAGCAGTGAGAAGCAGATCATGGGGGGCCCTTGGTGAAGGGACTGCGACGGTGGACCTGGCCTCCCCCATTACAGAAGGTGCTGGAAGCAGCCAGGGTCCTGATCTACCCCAAAGGGGTGGAGGTGCGGGGAAGGACAGAGCCCAAAGCCTGGACTGTCATCCTCGGAGTCCAGGCTTCTCTCGACAAAGGTGATTTATGAGCCTGGAGTCATTACCGGCCATGAAGGAGCCGCCATCGATCCCACCAAATGGCAAGTGGGTGTCTAGGGCACTTGAGACGGTGCTCGGGGCCGCCCACCCCCTCACTCTCTGGGGACCATCGGGCCCCTGGATGGCTCTGCCCTGGAACAGAGTGAGTGTGGGCATCAGGCAGGTAGCGGCAGGAGCCGTGGCTTGGACTTGACCTTGATCCCGGGCTGCTGTCCTTCAACAGGGAGGTGACTGTCCCTGCCCCCGTCCCCCACAGAGGCTGGGAAGACCTGGGGAAGTGACCAGTGCGCTGGAGAGTGGTGGCCACGCTGCCCTGGCACATCAGAGCAGTTGTTGCCCTCGGCAGGTGACAGACGGGCAGGGCCCTGTGGCTGCTTGATGGTGACCCCGGCCTGGAGCCCAGGGAAATGAGCAACTGAACGAGGGGCTCGGCCAGACCAGCAGCCGCCTGGGCCCAGCGGGGAGATAAAGGCCCGGCCTTGCGGCCACCGGGGGCAGCTCCAGGCTTAGTTAAACTGTCTTCATCTCCCATAAATCCTCCTGAGCTTCTTCAGGGCTCGTCAGACCCCTCAATCGCCGGTTAAGTGTTTGCTCTGCACTAACTGCTCCCTGTTAACGGTCTGGCATCCATGCGTCTAGACTGCACTGGTTCAGATCGATTCGGCTGAGGATAATGGAGGAGGCAGGGGCAGGGAGGGGGCGGGCAGGGGGTGGGCAGCGCCACCGCCGGGCATCCCTGTGCCACAGATGCACTGTCTGCCCGAGTTGGAGCCCACGCAGGGCTCTCCCCACGAGAAGGGAGAGGGGGAGAGCGGGGCCACAGGAGCAGAGTCCCCGAGGCTTCCTGTGGAGGCTGCAGACTCAGTCCAAGGTGGTGGCGGCTGCACGCAGAAGGGGAGGAGCCTATGAGGTCTGCAGCCTCCTGAGCCAGCCTGGCCCCTTCATGGCCCTGTGCTTTGTCTGTCACTCCTTTGTCCTGCAGGGCACTTCGTTCCTCCTCGCAAACTCCTATTTATCCCTTAAGACCCCACACGCATGTTCCCTGCACAGGAGGCCTTCCTTAGCTTTCCAAGTATGAGGAGACAATGAAGGCACCCAGGGGCCACCTGGGAGTCAGCCAGTCCTTGCCAGGAAGTGGGGGACAAAGGGCGAAGGAAGCCGGGCCCACCTCTTCCACCTCTGCTCCTCCCCTGCCCTTTCCCCTCTGCTTCCTCTACACATCTTTAAAACTCACACAAACACCTCCCACTCCCACTCCCAGAATCCACCAGCCCCCTCGTCCCCACTTCCACTCGGATGCTTCAAGTGAGGGAGATAAAGTCACAGGCAAAGTGGAGCTCCCTCCCCCTTGTGCTCCTGTCCCCCGAGGCCACCGCTTTCCTGATGTCCTTGCTGCTTGGGAGCAGCCTGGAGTAAGTGTCCTGCAGTGCAGCCAAACATCACAGACAATACCAGGCATCACCATAGAAACACACCTGTCCCTGGGACACACAGGTCGTCCCCAGGGTCGGCCAGAGCAGTGGGGCCATCACAGCCATGGGGTGGGTCAGGGTCCATGACCGCCATCCCTCCTCTCTCTGAGCCTTTGCCATTTCCCGGGTCACTGTCCGCTTGCTCACTGAGCGAGGCCATAGCTCAGCCACGCTGGGTATCAACCTCCTGCTGGTGTCTGTGTGCCAGACCCCGCCTTCCCTCTGGGCCTCGATTTTTATCTCCATTCCGGGTTCCTCTGTCCTCCAGATGATTTAAATTTTGAAGCAATCAAATCACCCCTCTCCCCTTTGGGAGTTATTCTGTTTGTATCTCGGCTGGGAGGCTCTGAAACAGCCTCGTATATTTTCTTCTAATAGTTTTGTTTTCACATCAAGATTTTTGATGCGTCTACAAGTTTTGCATAAGGCGTGGGTCTCATTTGTGCTGAAACAACTTCGCATGCCTAGGTTATATCTTGCATTTCTGTTTCACTTTTTTCCTTTTTGTTGATTGTTTTTTGAGACAGGGACTCACCGTGTAGCCCAGGCTGGACTCCAACTGGAGACCTTTCTGCCTCAGCCTCTCCGGTGCTATGATTATAGACATGCAGTTGCTGATTCCTCATTTAAGATTTTATATTTTCCAATGTGGATCTGGCTCTGGTTTGTCCACTCTTGTGAACAAGTTCAATGTCAGGGAGTTCGGCCTCATCAGAGGCAGCAGCAGCTTTGATTCTCTGCACTGCTGTTTCTTTATGGTTGTAGGTGTTTGGTATGGGGATTGACCCCAGGGCCTTTGACTGACCCATGACCCTAGTCCTTCTTATTTTTTACTTTGAGATGAGGTCTTGCCAAGTCGCTCATTTGCTCAGACTGGACTCAAATTTGGGATCCTCCTGCCTCACCTTCCCGGAATACCAGGATTGCAGGCATGTGCCACCATGCCTGGGTTTAAACAAAATTTTGACAGCAAGTTTTTTCTGTAAAGAAACCAATTTCTTCTAACTATCCCAACACAGCCGTATGAAGCTGTCCCCAGCAGTGGCTCACGAGGTCACACTCCACGTGTGCTGTTCGGCCCTGCCCCTCCAGCATCCTGGCAGATGCATGTTTATTCAATGTTTTCTAAAACTCAGGTTTGGGGCCGTGTGGCTATTTCTGCTGCCCTCATCTTTAGTCTTTCTGTCGTGCTGTAGAGAGACACAGCACGATGGCCCAGATGGTCTCGACCCATGAGGGTCCCAGGGACGAGTCCTCCATCTCACAATGGACAGAAAGCCGCTCTCGTCAGCAGAAGCCGCTCTGGATCTGGATTTGCTCCTTTCTGTGAGCAATCATAGCCCAGTCCTCTCTCAGTGCCCAGCAGGGCCTCAGCTGCAGCTCCCGGACAGCCCCACGACGGACAGGGGACAGGGGACGCACACTCCGTGGGATCCGGCCCATTGGGTGCATTCTGTGCATTTTCAGCTTACAGCGGGTTTATCAGGACCTGATGCCATCAGGAGCTGAGGCACAACTGCAGTTCACAGCCTGGGCACAGCCATTTCTCGGTCACCATGAGGCCTCTGGCAAACAGCTGGACCTCTCCATGCCTCTTCCACACAGCGCTGCCGCCCGGGTTGCTGGGAGGAGACAGTAGCACACGTCAGAGTCGTAGGCGCTCTTGCAACATTTAGAATGCAAATTACCCAAGTAGGACGGGGCGTTCCTTAACCGATGCCAGGCGTTCAGCTGCATCTGCAGGTGAACCATCCGCGTCCCTTTCTTTAAGATCAGGAACACGCAAAGGCACCCACTCCAGCCCCACATCACCAGCCTGGGCAACTGAGTAGCTTAGTGAGACCCTGAGTCCAAATAAAAAATAAAAAGGGCTCGGATGTAGCTCACTGCAAAGCCCTGGGTTCCATCCCCAGCACCAAAAATTTAATATTTGCTTAAGGAGGAAAACACCCACAATCATGAACAAAGAGCCCAGGGCTCCCCACCAGCTCATCGTGGCCAGGACAAGGATTGAAGACTCGAGGGCTGGGAATGGGCCCCACCTTGTCCCCACCTTGTCCCCACCGTCACAGGATATGGTTGTTCCTGGTAGAAGACCTGTGTCCTCGGCAGATAAATTATTAGAGCCAACAAGAAACTACAGTGTTTCTAAACCCCGGGTCAATATATATATATATTTTAAATAGATTACTTTCAACCAGCCACGAACAGAAAATCTAATTGTTACAAGGACAACTCCAAATGCAAAACACCTAGCAATAAATCTTTGAAAAGGACACGAAAGGCCTCTGTGGGAAAAGGTATTAAACATTATTGGAAGACACTGGAGAAGATCTGAGTGAACAGAGAAACACACCAGACCTGTGGAGACGAAGATTTATGAACTTAAAATGTCCCTTCCCCTCGAGTGATCTATAGGCTGCAGGCAACTGGAGCTGCACCCCGCTCTCTCTGTGTAAACTAATACCGAGTCTAAGACATCACTGAAAAGCCAACACACCCCCAAGGAGCCCCAAGCCCGGGGACCTGCCCTACAGACACCCAAAGAGTTTATGGAGTTCCAGCGGCACGCACCCCCGCACCCAGGACCCCCACTTCTACCTGCCTATCCAGGAGAATTGAAAATGTATGTCCACAGAGGAGCTTGTGTGCAGATGTTCAACCAGTGGACCCAGCCCAGACGTCCACCGATGGTGGGGCAGTTAAACCCGTGGCAGTGTGACCTCGGTCTGTGCATGCAGCGACAGGTGCCGTCAGCTCCCAGGACGGAAGTAGGGACACCTGCTACAGTTGGAGGAATCGTGACACCATGTCGCTCGTGCGGAGCCTGACACCTGAGCCCACGTCCCATGGGACCCCACGCACGGTGTCCAGGACAGGCCAAGCCCAGGAGGGGCGCCGTAGGTCGGGGCTGAAGGGCTGGGGACAGGGGAAGGGCGAGTGCGTGCTGACGTAGGATTTGCACGGAGCCTGTTTCTGTTTCTGTAATGAAGTTCCGCAGCCGGACTAACTTTATAGGGAAGGGGTTTACTCAGCTCAAGGAGGCCCAAGGACATGGCACTTGTCTTAGTCACTCTCCTTGTCACTGGGACACAATACCTAACATCCTCAACCTAACGGAGACGTTGATTTGGCTCATATTCCAGTCCGTAGTCGCGTGGTTCCAAGGCAGGTCAGCAGGGCACAGGGGCCGGCGGCGGAGAGCTGCCCACACGTGGGGGCCCAAGAAGCAGGGAAGGGAGGAGCCCAGAGGGGGAAGAACCCTTCTAGGCCCCGCCCCAGGAGCTGCCTCTTCCCACAGGCCCCGCCCAGGGCCCGCCTCTTCCCACTTGCCCCGCCCCGGGACCCGCCTCTTCCCAGGAGGCCCCGCCCCCAGGGGCCGCCTCTTCCCGCCAGGCCCCGCCTCCTCACAGCAGTGAGCTAGGAGCCCCGTGACCCATCACCTACCAAAGCCCCGCTAGGAGCGCTGGAGGCTCTAGGGGACATCTGGGTGTAAACCGCAGCAGCACCGCATCCTGAGCTCTGGTGAGGCCGCGTCAGACGGTATCAGGGCGGGAGGGTGTGGGAGCGTTCCCGGGTCCCAGCGGAATCGCACAGGTCTCCAGGAGGGTGGTGCCGCCAGAGACCCCCGCGGCTACCCTGGGGACCCGGCGGCCGGCACATGAGTCCTTGGAGACCAATCTTGGCGTCCCCAGCACACCTCTTTTGGGGGTGACTTTCCCATCGTTGGTGGGAGGCGGGCAGACAGCCGCGCTGGGGACTGCCTCACAGTGACTCTCCCCGGCTCGGGAAGTCTCGCCCCGCAAAGGCTGTTAGGAGAGCAGGCCGTCGGGAGCCTCGCCTGGGGGGCGGGGTCCCGTGACCATGGATCCTTCAGCCAGGGCTCCCCGAGCACTGACTGTGCTCAGCCCTGTCCCAAGAAGTCAGAGCACAGTGAGAGCACAGCCTTCCCAGCAGGCACAGCAACCACGCCTGTCATCCCAGCACTCAGGGAGGCTGAGGCAGGAGGATCACAAATTTAAGCCCAGACTGGGCAACTTATGTCTTAGTGAAACCGTGTGTCAAAATAAAAAATAAAAAGAGCTGGGGATGCAGCTCAGTATGAAGGCCCTGGGTTCAACCCCCAGTACTGCGTGTATTAGCAACGCATGAACACACACATGTGCTCACACACATGCACACACACACAGCTTTCCTGTGTTCGAGTGTGTATGCTGGCACAGCTAGCCACAGCACCATGAACCATGCCATGAGGAGAAAGCCATCAGTCGGTCCTCCAGAGCGGATGGAACCTGGCCAGAGGTAGTGGTGTTTGGATGGGGCTTTGAAGGATGTGTAGGAGTTCAGAACATGATTGAGGTAAGAAAATGCACTGCTCCTTTTACTAATTTCCTATGGCTGCTGTCACACATTGCCTTAAACACCAAAAATGTATCTATCCGCTTATAACTCTGGAGATCAGAGGTCTGAAATGACCTTTAGCTTTAGGGGCTATAGTCAAGGGCTCAGAGGAGCCGCTTCCTCTGGAGGCTCTGGGGAGGTCTGCTCCCTGCCTCGTGCACGCCTGGGGGCTGTCTGCATGCCCTGGCTCACGGCTGCTTGCGTCATTGCGGCTGCTTGTGTCGTCATGACTTTGGCTCCTCCCTCCTTGTCACCTTCAGACCTCCCAAGGCCTCAGTGTCCCCATCTTGAAGTGGCGGAAAAGCGGCCCAGGGAAGGTTGCCCGGTGTCTCGGGGGCTGGGGCCGCTCTGCTCCCTGAACTCGGGCTCAGGGCAAAGCTGGGGTCCCGGCTCCCAACCCAACAAGGCCCCGAGAGGCCACAGCACCCTCCCCAGCGCCCACCTAGCGTTGGCTCCTGCTGCAGCCCCCTGGAGGCCCCTTGCGCGCCATCTTCCGGGGTGAGGGGCAGTGCCACTTCAGCTCCGATCTGTAGATGAAGCACTCAGGGGTTGTTTCCCCCTCGGCAGCGGCATGGCAGCCGGGCAGCGGTCATTCTGGTCAGCGGGCAGACGCTTTGACGTGAGCAGCAGGCGGTGACCCTCAGTGGCGCCACCACACCCCCAGGTCCCAGCACCCCGCAGCCACTGTGAGCCTGATGAATGAGCTCCGAAGGGAGGGACGCACAGGCACTGAGACAGAGGTGAAGTCACCAGGCCTGGAGGGCCCATGGCCACGTGGCCAGGGACTGCTGCAGTTCCCACAGCCCGCAGCTCCCGGCCCTTGGCCTGAGCCCGTGTGGGCTGCTTCTCAAGCACGTGGGATGCAGGTGTGAGGCTCCGCACTTCCTGCTCTGCTTCTCTCTGCTCTGAGCTGGCTGGGGCACCCGTCTCTTCCCTTTCCGTGATGGTACTCCACTGTGACCCCAAAGGACTTCAGCAGCAGTGACAAGAGGACAGGGCCTGCAGCGCCGCAGTCTCACACACTTTGCCTCAGCATGCCAGCCACAGCCTGACCCGGTGGCCCCCCCGCCACCTGCAGCCTCGCTGGTGTGGCAGACAGGAAACAGGACCCAGGGCTGCGTGGCCTGGCCAGCTCCCAACTGGAACGTGGCATGCACAGAAGCTCCTCCTCGGCCTGGGCCCGTCACAGCCGGGTCCTGACCCCAGCGTGGACAAGTAGCTGGGCTTCTCCACAGTGGCCGGAAAGTGGAGAGCTTGGGCCACCTGTTCAGCACAGGGCCCTGTGGGCTCCACCCCTCACCATCGCCCAATGGTGGCAGGGGACAGGATGGGAAGATGTGGACACAGATACACTCAGCAGCTGAGCCACGAGCATCTGACCTCTGGGCCTTTTCTCACACCTGCGAGCTGACCCCTGACCCGGGCTGGTCTGCAGGGAGGCCTCCAGGGTTGTTTATCTTGCACATTAATTCTGGCATTGTGGGCTTGGCTGGGACGCTGACCCCTGACTCCGGAGCACTGGGGGCCGCCACACTTTCTGTCCAGGCTACCCTGTCCTTTCCGTGGGCCGCAGTGACCAGCAATGCCACGCTGTCCTCCTCCCTCGCTGGGCTGCAGTCCTGTGGGCGTGGGCCATTACCTGCCCTCCCTTCCGCCTACGCTGTCCTGAATCAGACCAGGGAGAATCGTGTGTTCTGACTGAGAGGCCAGGACAGTAAGTCGCACACAGCTTGTCACATAGCCGTCCACAGACCGCGGGTCCCCAGGCAGCACACAGTAGGTCCTCAACACACATTTGCCCCTCGTTTTTAACCATCGCTCTCCCCCACCCTTTCTCCCGGCCCCAGGGTGAGGACGCCCTCTTTTTCTGCATGACTGCCATGTCAACGTCGCTCCCGTTTCCACCCCTGCAGGCAGCCCAGCCCTCACGCTCTGCCTCTCAGTGCTCCTGACCGATGAGCTCCTGTCACCGCCCCGCTCCTGTCCCTGCTTTGCTCACTCCTCCTGCTTTCCTGGGGTGTCCCTCTCGGCTGTCTCAGACCATTGGGGTGTGGGCTCGAGACTTCTAAGAGCCCAGCCACATCTCAGCGATGAACGCAGGTGACGTGACAAGTGCCGGAGCCAGGGTCGTGGGAGTGTGGCGTGCAGAGGACTCTGGGCTCCACAGTGTCCTTGTCCTCACTGTGGCCACTTCTGCTCTGAGTAGACCCTGCCTGACACCGGCAGTGACGCTCCTGGGGCCCAGCACACTAATAGCCGCAGCAGGTGCCAGGTGTCGAGCGCCCACTGTGTGCCTGCCCACTGGTGCCCTCATGGATTCAGGCTGCTTGGTGGATGAAGACCCCAAGGCTTGAGGACAGCACATGGCTTTCCGGGGATCGGCGGGGGTCCCCCAGCCTCACTCCCGCCCTAGGTCATGCCGGCTCCTGGGGCACCGGGAACTGGGCCCGAATTCCAGCTCCACGGACAGAACTCTGCCCACCATGTTGGGGGCCCTGGATGCTCAGTGCCAGCGCAGGAGGGGTTGGCCATCTCAGGTGTCCCTGCAGAATGCTGGGGTGGCAGACAGGAAGCAGGTCCCTCCAACCCCCTGCTGTGCCCCGTCTCAGAAACAAGCGGTGCCTCTCAACTCACTCCACCAGTTGATGGCGTTTTCTGTGATGGGAACTATGATTAATGCTCATCGTAGAAAATTTGAAAAATACTGAAAATATAGAGAAACGAAGTGCCGTGGTGACTATAGAGGAGTAAGTCACATTGGGGGGGGGTGCCCAGGAGCCCTGGCCCACTCTTCTCCGGCTCACTCTCTGGGGCCCCCGACTGCACACCTCTGCATTTGAGGGCTGAGCCTCTTGCTCCTAGAGACCCCATCTACAGGGACCCAGATGGTGGCTGGACTCAGACTATGGGCACTCGAGGCCTCACTGAAGTCGGCACTGTTCTCAGCACCCGCGTGGCGGCCCCTCGTGCTAAATATCTGGGTCTGGCTGTTTGGTGATGCCTGCGGCTGTTGGCCAAGCAGCGTGGTGGCTGACTTCGGCTTCCTTTGCACAGCTCAAAGGGTTGCCCTGCCCCGCTGTCCCCTCTCGGGGGAGATGCCCCAGGAACGCACTTGAACGGAGCGCGTCTGTCGCCGGACGGGGACAGAGGCTCCCTGAGAAGCCTCTTACCGCCTGCCCGCTGTGGTGCGCTGTGGCCGCCCTGCCAGGGCCATCCCTGAAACCGGCTGACCCCGGCCTCTGAAAAGCCCGCTGCCTCCCGGCAACAGCCCATTTCCACAGATAAATCAATTTGTCTCCATTGAGGGGAGAGAATTGCAAAGCAAACAAATTATGACTGCCCCATTGAGCTGCAGGCGCTCCGCCTGCTGGGGCATCAGAAGGGATTTTTTTCCCTCTGCCTCTCTCATTAAATGACCACCCCCCCGGGGGGACAGACTCTGGCTCCTGAGGAAAAACGCCCAGCCCACCGCCTCCCATGCCACCCAGCAGAGGCCACAGGGGCCGCTGCCCCCAGACATGGCATTAGCAGACAGAATCGCCCTCTGTGACAGCTCAGGGCTCAGGGTCTAAGGAAGGTGTTCTGGGGCCGTGCTCCCACTTCGCATCCTGCCAGTCTTCCTTGGCTTCTGGTGGCCATTGGGTTCCTTGGAGCATGGCTGCATCACTGTGACCTCGGCCTCTGTCACCACAGACTTCCTGTGTGTCTCTTCTTTTCCTCTTGTGAGAACACTAGCTTGGGTTAGGTCAAATCCCTAAATCTGGGGATGACTGAGTCAAGCAGCTTTTGTCTCTGGGACAAAACAACTGAGGAGAACAACTTAAAGGAAGAAAGAGCTACCCTGGCTCAGGGTTTTGGGGGGCTCAGTCCATGGTCAGTTGGTTCCAGTACTGCAGTGAAGCAGAAAGGTCATGGTGGAAGCTGCGGCAGAGGAGAGATGCTCCCCTCATGGTGGCAGGAAGCAGAGAAGACAAGAAAAATTCAGAGAGGAAGGGGCTGGGGACAGGATACTCTCCCTCAGTACTCACTCCCACGACCCACATCTCACTCCCACGACCCACATCTTCCAGTGAGTTCCCTTCCCTAAATTCCCATCACCTCTGGATGATGCCATCAAGTTGTGAATCACCTTCCAGAAGCCCCACCTCTGACCACTGCCTCACTGGGGGCTGAGCCCCCCCATCTTTGGGAACACTTCCTGTTCAAACCATAACAACGATCTTCTCTTAGTGATACCTGCAAAAGCCCCATTCCCACATAAGGCCCACTCCCAAGTTCCTGGGGCTGGGACTTCAGCAGGTCTTTGGGAGGCACTGGGACACCACCTCGAGGTCCAGCCTCAATAGCGTGGGCCCCTCCATGGAGGCCTGGTGAGCGTGGGTGCGTTCTGAGGACCCACAGACAATGTACCTTTTGTTCCCCTGAGGGAGTCATGTGATCGAGCTTTATCTGTGGACGAGGTGGTGTGGCGTGCATGGGGACACAGGGACGCACGGCCAGCCACACTGAAGCATTTGCACAGTGACATTCCTCCTGGCACCTGCACCCCAGGCTGATTCCTCCTGCCCTCCCCAGGGAGGAGGCAGTCCTCACTTGGAGGAGAACACCGAGGCCCGAGGGCTGCCCACAGTGCCTGACTGGTGATGGAATTGAACCTAGAGCTGAGGCCAGGCTATCCTACCTTGTTCAATATTGTGCCTGTGTCCAGATGTCCCCCCAAAGCCTCATGAGGTCATAGGTGGGGCTTTTTCAGAGGTGGCTGGATCTAGGGTGTGTGATGCTGGGATTGAAAGTGTATGTGATTACTAAATCAGTCCACTGATTGGCTTGGCACCAACCTAATCTCGGTAGCCTGGATACAATATAAGGCACAGAAAGAGGCTGTCCCTTGCTTGCTTTACTGCCTTCTGCCTGCCATGAACTGTTTCTCCTCTGTGATGCCTGTCTGCCATGCCACCCTGCCTTGGAATGAGCTGACTATGGACTGAAACCTCTACAAACTGTGAGCCACATAAACCTTTCCCCCTTTTACTTTGGGTGTTGAGTATTTTGTCTCAGCAATGAGAGAAAAGTAACTAAGACATCCAAGGAGAGCTGGGGAGCCCTGGTTCCCGGCCGGGTGCCAGTCATTGGGCCCCACATCCTTCTCCTCCATCCTCACTTCCTGTTGGGGACTTGTTCCTTGGCCAGGTCCCAAAGAGGAGGATCGGGGCGCCCTCAGAAGCAAGACCCTGGCAAGAGGCGTGAGCCCCCACACAGGGAGGGTGACGGACACTGTGGGCATCCTAAGCCCAGCCCCGCGAGTGTGGCCTCTGTGTGGAAGCAGGGTTGCTGCAGATGCTGCTGGTTATGATGAGGTCCTGTGGAGCAGACTGGCCCTGGTCCACCCCAACGGCGCCCCTGAGAAGAGGACAGAGCGACATGGAGAGGAGGGGCCAGGCACCCAGGAGCCAGGACAGGCGTTGGGACCCTGCCTGGAGTGTCCATGGGAGCCTGGCCCTGCCACGCCAGGGCAGCTCCAGAAGATGGAATTTCTGTCACTCTTGTCCCCGGTTTGCAGTGTGTTCCACAGCAGCCCCAGGGAGCCAGCAGACACCATGACGTGGAAAGTCCCTGTGGAATTCCGTGACGCTGAAGCTTCTATTTTTCAGCATTCCGCACGTCTGACCTTCGGTGGCCAGGGTCAAGGCCAGGTTGAACCTCATCAACCTCCGACCTCCAACCCTGCCCCAGCCCTCCAGGGACGCTGGACCCTACACACGGAGACCACAGGCTGAGCTCTGGGGCGGCCCGGCGGGAGGCTTTTGAGTCAGGGCCGGGTACCCAGGAGCTGTCACAGCCTTTGGGCTCCTGTGGGGCTGAGGCCGGGCTGGGCGGCCTCCTGAGAATGTGGGGGCAGCACAGACAGAGCCCCGTCTGCAAGGCCAGCACACAGGCAGCTGTGGGACACCTGGGGCAGCACTCTGTTTTGGGGGGATTTACCATGGTGGCTGTTCTGGGTCCCTAAGACATCCCCAGACTGGCCTGTACCTCCCAGGGCCAATGCCACTGTGGCCGGGTCCCTTCCCAAGGGGAAGTGGGGGCTGGCCGGGGAGCTGGTGGTCCTACTGTCCCCTGCGTTTTGGGACACGCTGCTTTGCTGTCACAGCCTTTGGGCTCCTGTGGGGCTGAGGCCGGGCTGGGCGGCCTCCTGAGAATGTGGGGGCAGCACAGACAGAGCCCCGTCTGCAAGGCCAGCACACAGGCAGCTGTGGGACACCTGGGGCAGCACTCTGTTTTGGGGGGATTTACCATGGTGGCTGTTCTGGGTCCCTAAGACATCCCCAGACTGGCCTGTACCTCCCAGGGCCAATGCCACTGTGGCCGGGTCCCTTCCCAAGGGGAAGTGGGGGCTGGCCGGGGAGCTGGTGGTCCTACTGTCCCCTGCGTTTTGGGACACGCTGCTTTGCTAGAGCCCTCAACGTCCCTGCCATCTTGGTAAACACCCTGGTTTTGCTTCAGCCCGGAGACTCATACTGGCCAAAATGGTTCTGATTCTCCTTATTAAATTGGGTGATATTGGATTTGTGAGACTCAACTTTCTGATGACAAAAAATTATCTGTGTGGCCAAATAAAGACAAACGAAGCCCTGAGTCCGCTTGGGAGGCCATTTGGGCCCCCGTCCCTCGGGCAGCTTATCATGCCCTGGGATGGTGTCATCGCGGGGCTGGGATGTGGAGTGCCCTTCGGGTTTGTCTTGGGCGAACATTAGTAAATTGTGTATAAATTTAATCTCTGCTAAAAGGTACAGAGTCCAGAGCCCAGGGCAAGGCCGCCGTCTCTCAGGCACAAGCCAAGAGGGGAAATGTGGTTCTCGCGACTAATCAATTACATTTGAGTAATTGATCGTATATTATTATTGATGAAAGCCCATAATATGTGAGTTAGAAGAGAGTGGGCCCTCAAAAGATTAGATTTGTATGAGAAAATGGTAGGAAAAATGACTGTCATAAAATCATCCTGGAGTGGTTTATGGTTTAATGCCTGGCCGGACGGGACAGGGCCCACATGGCTTCTCTCCTCTCCTCCCATTGTCACCCCAGGAAAAGGCAAGTGGACACATAGCAGAGAGGCCACAGGCCCTGGCCAGGTGGTGGAAGAGTTGTCAGAAGGAGGAGAGAGGGTTTGTTTTAGCCCCATGGCCTCAGAGGACAGATTAAAGAAGGAAAGGGGACATTGAAGGAGGGGTTCATCTCACAATGGGGAGCATTGGTGTCCCCACAAGGGGAGAATCACCCTGTCCCTGAGAGCAACAAGTGAAGCCGGGGAGACCAGTGGTGGGTCGGGAGCGACACTCTGGGAGGGTAGAGGTGAATCTAGGCGAACCTCCAGGTCCTGCCGGAGTCTAAAGTCCTGGATCCTCCTGAGCCCCCAAACCAGCACTGAGTGGGGCAGGGAGTGGGAGAGGCCACGCCATCATCCTGACAATGTCCTGCCCATTTCTGGGGGCACACTGTCCTTGCCATCCCCTGCCCTCCCTCTCGGAAAGCAGCTCCTGCCCCTTCACAGGAAAGCAGCGCGCTCTGCCCTCCAGGGTTGGGATTCCAGGGCACCCCCATTTCATGGCTCCCCATCCCAGGCAGTGTGCACCTGACTCAGGGTCACTCACCAGCCCCCCAGCCAGAACCAGCTCCCCAACCCAGCACCAGATGCCAGAGGGCAGGTAGGGACAGCCAGCACCCCCACAGCACCCAGGCTGGCCGGCCACACTCAGTGTAGGCCCAATTCCTGTCTCCATTGGTCTTTCACTCACTCATTCATTCACTCCCTCACTGCACAATTGAGATAAAATTCTCAGAATATGAAATTCACCACTTTAAAATGTGTGATTGCTTGGGTTTTAGTGATTGTCAAAGTTGGACAGCCACAGCCACTCTAATTCCAGAACATTCTCACTGTCCCCAAAGAAGTCGCCACTACTAAGCCCGTCCCTCCCACTCCCCCAGCGACTGCTTCTCTCTCTCCCAAGGTTCGGCACCTCCCCTCCTCCTCCTGGGTCAGCTCTGCCCACGACGTTCATATTTTTTTATGCTTCACCTGTTTAGTTTATATTTTCCCTACATGCCCTCTCGTCTTCAATTGTATTGCAGGTTTACATGAGGTTAAATAAAGAGTTGTATGAAGTTTTCTTTAAAACGACTCTGAACCTCTTCCAACGTTGTAGTTACGTTCTCCCCTCGTTTTTCCATTCTGGCTCTTCCGAGGTTTATTTCTCACCGAGGTGAGCGGTGTAGCTCTTCCCTGGGTCTTCTTCAAGAACCAGCCCTGGGGTTATGAATCCTTTCTACCGGCTCTGTTTCTTTGCTTCCTGTTTGTTTTATTTTCCCTTTCAACTCTGCTGCTTTCATCTCTTTTGTAAAACGCTCTCCTAAGGGCAATCCGTGGATTCCTTTACCTTCAGTATCTTGTTCTCAGATGAGCTGATTTCAGTTTTCATTGCTTTAAACTCCAAGGACATAGTACGGGTCTGTCTTCCGGAGTCCATTCTCTCTTTATAATAATAGAGTTTTCATTTTCACCGAGCGCATTCCCACCCAGGACAAAAACTTCATCTCCCAGCATTCCTTGGACTCCACGTGATCATGTGACTGTGTTCTGACCAATGAGAAGCAAGCAGGGCTGATGGTGCAGCCTTGGGGCCCGCCCCTGGCCCTTGCATTGGGACAGAGGTGTGGGGAGACCGGTGGGAGCGTCCAGGAGGGCATCCGCCCCTGGGGTGGTGGAGCAGTGAGGCTGGCGCCTGAGCTCCGCACAGCGCAGACTTACATACCAGCAGTGAGTGTCCATCGGGCCGTCCACCCTCCTGCTGCCAGCAAGGCCTCTTCTCCGAGACAGAGAGGACGAGTTAAGCGGGTGTCTCTTACTTTGCAAATGGGAAAGGGGGTTGTGGAGGAGAGGAGAAAAGGAGCAAAATTTTATTCTTCCTAATTTGTGTAGAACATGACTGGATAAAAATCTCTAGATGTTCTTAAATTTTCCTTTGTGACTAAGTACATTGCCCTAGTTTTGAAATCCAAAAAGGGTTTTTGAAAAATGTGTGATCTACTTGAAATATGGAATATTTTATAGATGTATTAAATGGGTCATGGGGTTCAGTTTCTAGAACCTGATTTGTTTAGCATCTACTAAGTTGGTCCTGAAATCGGCACCATCTTTCTTACTGGACCTCTGCTTTTATCTTTTTTGTTTTGTTTTGTTTTTTTGAGACAGGGTCTTGCTAGGTGGTTCAAGCTGGCCTTGAGCTCACTTTGTAGCCCAGGCTGGCCTTGAGCTCATGGGAATCCTCCTGCCTCAGCCTCCTGAGTGCTGGGATGACAGGTGTGCACCACCACACCCAGCTGGACCTCTTTTATTAAGATCTCCTCATACATTTAAACAACGTGGCTCTATGTCATTAGCCGCTTAGTTGATTAGAACACTGCTTTATTATTTTATCTAATTCACAAATCATTCTTTTAATTGTTCAGAATGTTCCTCTTTCCCACTTAATGCTTTCGATCTTCAAGCCCACTTCCCGTGCACCAACAGTGCCAGGCTTGCCCTGCAAATGCACCTGGCATTGCACACCTGTCTATTTTCCACCAGTTTTGATGCAGGCATCTTTAAAACAGATGCAGCTCTTTTATTAGAAAGAACAGAGAGAGGGGAAGGAAGGAAAGTTGATCCAGCCTGGAGACCCCGTTTCACAGAGAGCCCAGCCCGCTTGCAGCTGGGCAGCATCGTTGTTCGTTGCCATCACTGCTTACCCTGGCTGTGGAGCTGCAGGCCAGCCCTCATTCCTCTGGGCGCTGTGTAGACATCAGCTTGATGTTTTCAGGTCTTGGTGACAAATGGCCCACCGTGGCCAATCTGATGCAACTATGAGACACTCCCGCCAGTGCCCTCTGCCCGCCCAGCCCGGGCCCTGAGCCTCCGGGACAGGCAGCTAAGTGAGTCTCCTCACGGAGTTAGTTGCCTCAGGTATCTTGTTTTAGTAATGAGAAGCGGAATCATAGGAAAGTAAATAAGATTGTTGCTTTTTCCTCCAAGTTCAGGAATTTTATGAGAACATACCTGACTGTGTGTCTTTCTGCATCAGTCCTGGCTGCAACTTTGTGATCAAAGTAGTGATCAATTGATTTCATCTTTCTTCCTTCCCTACTTTCCTCCCTTCCTCCCTCCTTTCCTTTGTCTGGGTGCCGGGGATGGAACCCAGGGCTTCAGGCATGCTAGGCCAGCGCTTACCACTGAGCCACACCTGCAGCCCTGTGATCACTTCCGGCCTGGAACACCTTGTCAGCGCAAAGACCTTTCCTCTTATCTGTTCCCCTGTCGCGCGTGCACCTAGATGCTGGGGCTGTCCTCACGCTCCTTCCTTCCTTCCTGACCCCTGCGGTTCTCACTCTGCATTTTTAGTTAGCCCCCTTGGTGTCTGCAGCCAGACTCAGCACCCAGACACTCGCCTCTCCTGGGTTCAGCCACGAGTGCCCATGCTTTACGAACCCGAGTTTCCGGTTCCAGGGCCTTTCACACAGCTGCTCAGTGCGTGGCCGTCCCTCCCAGGCCTGTGCTGGGCCCACTCTGCCTGCACGCCCTTGTCCAGGTGCAGAGCCACGTCTGCAGGGCGCTGTGTCCTCTGCCCCCATCGCAGTGGGCTCCTCAGCCCCCGAGATCATGAACAGCTACCGCCGCGAGCTGGATACCGCCAGCGCTGAAACCGGGGTCCTCAGACCAGGGGGGGTGACGGGAACAGCTAGTGTTGCTGTGTTTCCACCTCTTTTGGTGGTACTGGGAGTGAACCCAAGGCTTGCCCACTGAGCTACATCCCCACTCTTTTTATTCTGAGACAGAGTCTCGCTAAATTCCCCAGGCAGGACTTGAACTTGTGATCCTCCTCCTCCATCTGTATTTTTCTTTAAAAAGAAACCCATTTCCAGCTCTGTCCATGGACTGGGCCTTGAGGCAGGAAGTGCCTTGAAATGGTGGGTGCCGGGGGCACACACAGCGTGTTCCTAACACCAGGTCATCAGAGCCTGGGAGCCAGGAGGATGGCAAGGATGTCACCAAGGTCGCCTGGGTTCTCTCACCAGGGTGCAGGGACTATAGAGGGCATCCGACTGGCCGCGTGCAGGGTGAGGTGGGCACCGGGCAGGAGCAAGCAGATGCCTTGTCCCTGTCGCCTGCCCAGACCCACACTGCTCAGCTATCTCTGCTTGAAGGCCTCGGGGCTGGCCGGGTAGGCAGAGCTGGCGCTGCAGGGCACCCCGCACATGCCCTGCCACCCACATGGGACCTGCTGGGCTGCGCAAGCTGTCTGCATGTCCACATTCGCAGAGCGGGCAGCGGGGTCCTTGTGCCGCAGCCTTGCGGGGTCCAAGGACCTCAGCGTGGTGCCCCATACACCATGGGGTCAGATAAACACCAACCTAGGGACCCTTGGCCACCCGAGTGACCACAGGCGCAGGGCCCACAGCCATGACATCTAGCCTACATCACCCTAGAGGCGCAAGCCCCACATTCTGCATCCAGGTGGCTTTATGCCCACGATGTCCCCACGGATGCCACCCCCAGGGCCCATGCGCACCTGCTCTTCCAGCAGGCTGTGTGCCAGGCCTCTGCGTGGGACACAGGTGGCCAGGAGACAGTGCAGGGTGAAGTCAGTGGGGTCACGTCAGTACCTCAAAGGGACACTGTCCCCCATGGGGTGACCCCACAGGCCTGGGCAGTATAAATGCAGGCCCGATGCCCCAGCCAGGACAAGCAAGGGTCCATGGCAGCTCCAAGGGCCAAGAGCTGGGCTGTGTCCCTGAGTTCACCTTGGAGTCAGCCCCAGAGCCTCGCCACGGGACATTATTTGAGAAAGAGTCTTTATAAAGTCACAGGTAAAATGAGGTCATCCACCTTAAAGAGAGGAGGTTGGGACACAGTCATACAGAGAGGGACGCTGGGAGCAGCCGCTGTCTACAGGCATCCCTGGCACGCCTGGTCTGTCCTCCCGTCCCGGGCCCGAGACGACCCATCTCTGTTGTCTCGGCCCTGTCTGCGGCACTTTGTCACGCAGCCCGAGGTGACGGATACACCTTCTCTGCCCGCACTCCCCACAAGGGCCCTGCCTGGCAGACCCTGGGACTCACTGCCCTCATGGTGACACTGGTGGACCAGGGGGGCACCATGGGCCTGCACAGGTCCCTGGACAGCAGTCAGTGGTGTCCCAAGGATGAGAGAGAAATTGAGGCAGATCGTCTCCCGGAGCGCGGGCCTGCGGAAGCCTCTGGTCCTTGTCACCCACCTGGCCTTGACCTGCCTTGGGGTGGCCCTGCCACCCCACTCCTCCCATCCATGCCCACCTTGGTCCTAATTCCCCTGGACACCAACCTTCAGCATAGGCCCTGAGCTCAGCTCCCCTCTGCCCCCACCCTGCCTCAGTTTCCCTCCTGTAAAGCCGACTCAAGGCCTCATGATCCGGGAAAGGCCAGTGCAAATCCTGGGGTCCCACCGTGGACCCAGGGTCCTTCCCTCCCCACGGAGCCCCTCGTCACAGCAGATGGTGAAAAACCCCTTTAATAAAATGGCTACGGCTTGTGCAACATCTATGAAGGAGAAAATCAAGAGCCAGGGCCCTGTGGCGGGCGGGCGGACGGGCGGGCTAGTACTTGAGCAGCCAGCGTGGCCGGTGAGGGCTCAGCGACGTGAAGTAGGACCACCACCAGGGCTTGCTCCCACCGGCCGAGGGCAGCCTGTGCTCCCCGAGGGGCTCGGGGTCCTGCTCTGCGGCTTCCCTCCGGGGCGTCACACCTCCCCGTGCAACCCGGAAGCGGGGCGCAGCTCTCTGGAGCATGGGCAGGAATTTCTTGGGTCCTGTGCCTAGGGGCTGCAGGATGAAGTCCACGCGACCGGCCCTCTTCATCCGGAGTGGGATGGTAACTCTCTTCATGACCTTGGTGTAGCCGGGGGCCTGGGCGATGACCACGTGGGACCCTGGCGGCAGCAGTCTCCAGTAGTCTCCATCTGGAGCTTCAAAGAGAATGCAAATGACCCTCAAAGCCTGGCTGTGGATACAGGCTGAGGATGAGTGATGGGTGTTTGGGGGGGGCTAGCATGAGGGGCAGACGGACCCCACATTTGCCGCTGCCTCTGTGTCCACCTGGAACACTTTTCCCACCTCCTCTCTGTCAAACTCCTATTCATCCCTCAAAGCCCTGGCTGGTAACACACTTCATAGTGTACTGTGTCTACTAATCAGCTGTGAGGCCAGCTCCTCACTGGGATGTGAACTCTGGGATACACATGACTGGACTTATGGGTGGAGGTGGCTCCCTCCTGCCATCTCTGGGGTGGTGGCTTTTGCTGGGACCGCACAGCACACACCGAGTATCATTTGGGAGCTGCACAATCTCTTTCTGGAGCCACAACAGGAGGCAGAGGGAGACCCTGTCCCCTCTGCCCTCCCTGGCCGCAATGGCCCAGGACAGAAGAGTGCCTGCGCCGTCCCTGCACCCATGATGTCAGCAGACGCCATCCCAGACACAGCCAGCAGTGCTCACCTGTGGTGACATCATGGCGGATGCCTCTGACAATGATGCGGGCATTCTTGACCGGCTTTCCGAATCTGTCCATCACCATGCCTTTGATGCCCCGGTGCGCCTGTAGGGTGGCGGGAGGGGCAGATGGCACGTGCTGCACCCTCCCTGGCCCCCCGTGCTGTGTGGCTCTGAGTGAGTCACCGCCCTCTCTGGGCCCTGCTTCCTGGCTGTGACTGAGGGGATGGGCAAGCCCCAGGTGGAGCCCCCGATGGTCCCCTGCAGGTCAGCAAGTGACGGCGGTTCCCTCGAGGGCCTGACTCCCCTCCTAGCCTGCTTGACCCACAGGGGCTGAAGGAACTGGCCAGCGCCCAGGCCAGATGGCACCACAAGTCTGTGTGACCTTCTCCTATGTCCTGGCCAAACACAGCTCCAGGGAAATCAAGACACAATAGTGCGTGGATCCGCAATGAGCGCATCTCGAGGGCCTCGGCCCTGATGCAGTGGGAGGGTAAGGGTGCCACCACCTCCCTTGAGTCCTTGCTGTGTCCCCCCTCTCGCAGATCTCCCGCAGTAGAGAGCGAGGTGAGGACAGAGTGGATGGCGAGAGGTCACGATGCCCTCAGCACCTCTGGCTGTGGGTGACCCCAAGCCCCGACCTGGCATCCAGGGCTCAGCCCCTCGGCCAGATGCCACCTCTGGTTCCCACACAAACCGGGCTCTGGCCTTGCTCTCTGTCCTCCTCCCTTCCTGGCTCACCATGCCCTAGCAGACCCAGCTTGCCCTCCCCCTCCTCCAGGCAGCCCTCCCGATGTCCGGCCTCATCGTGGCCTCCTCCAGGGTCCCACTCCCCTGGGCTTCCTGTCTCCCAGCCCGGTCAACTGTCATGTCTCCTCTGCCTCCTGTCCCCACCGAGAGCAAGATGGACACATGGGACCCCCTCGCCACCCTACCTGGTCGGCTGGCACAATAGCCGCCGGATTCCGTGCCCTGTGATCAGAGGCCTCCCTGTGCCATGCAGGGCATAGACACTGCACAGGGACAGAGGTGGCGCTGCCCCGCCCTCCCGGCAGAGCCCTGCGGCCCCGCCCTGGGCCTGCTCAGGATCACGATGAGAATGGCCTCAATTGGCCCCGACAGGCTTGATGTTATCTCCGGCTGCGCCGGCCTCCCTGGGGTCGACCGTCTCGGAGGCCAGGCAAGTCTGGCTGGCCGCCCGCTGCTGGACACCACCCCTAAATCTCCGTGTCCCGAGACCTCGCCAGCAATATCCACGGAGCTGGCCCAGCGCCACACAGGCTCCTTGTCACCAGACGGCCGTAAAACGAAGTGCGTGGAGCTCGGTCATCTAAGGGCCAGGCTAAGTCTCCGCCGGCCGTAAACCAGGAGCCTGAGCCACCCGTGCGCTCAGCTGTGATGGGGGCTTTGTTTTTCCCCTCTGGCTGCTGCTGCTCTGTGCTGACCCAGAGGAGGTTGTTGATCTTTCTAGAAAGGAGGACCTCGGGGACAGGGCTGGGGCTGCGGACAGCAGACCTCGGCCTGCGCTTGGGCAGATGCCAGGCACAGGGACAGGGCACACAGCTCCCAAGCCTCTGTGCCTCCTCTGTCCCAGCCCTGCGTGGTCCCCTGCTGACCCCGTCTATAAACAGGGCACCCCACTGCCGCCAAGTGTGGAAGGTGTCGGCTGTGCAGTGCCACCCCGTGCCACCCCTGCTCAGGGGCGCTCCTGCTTCTCACAGATACCTGTGCCAACTGGCCGTGTGAGTGATTCAACGCACTTGGAAAGAGTCACTTCTTGGGAGCCAGTGTCACTTCCCAAGCCCCGCAGAATCCTGCAGCTCCTCTGCGCAGTGCTGGGTAAGGTGGTGGGCGGTGGGCACCCAGTGCCCCTCACTCACAACACTAAGTTTTGGGGAGACCTAGGCTCTCCGGTACCAGCGGGGCTTTCTGTGCTGTCCTCCCTGCCCCCACCTGTGTCCTGTGACCATAGCCCCAAGGAGTGGGGACCCTCTGGCAGGCACCTGCTGCCCCAGCCTCTGACTCCTGGTCCTGCCTGTGCCTCCCACCGGCCGTGTGCACGCCCTGTGCCAGAGCCCCTCCGCCACACAGTGCTCCTGTCCCTTCTGCCACACCCCTCAGCCCAGCCACAGGAGCCCCAGGGCCTCGTGCGCCCCTCTGCCCAGAGCTCTCCCTGTCTCATTGCCTGGTTTCCCCTCCTTCAAGATGAAGCTGGCTAGCCACCTCCTCCAGGACACCCCCTGGCCTCCAAGGCCACCCCCACATCCCTTCTTTAATGGCGCCCCTTTAGGCGTGAGATCTCTGCTCATCAGATCTGACCATCCATCCCCCGCACCCCAGCACCCCCAGGGCTCAAGGTGGCCACACAGAGCCCGGGGACAGAGAAAGGCCACAGCCGAGCCTGCCCCGCCCAAGCGCACCATCTCCAGGAAGCTGAGGAGCGGCTCCTTGTTGTGCTGCCAGAGCCCGTACAGCGCCTCCTCGGGCGGGAACTTCAAGCAGCCCAGCTCCACCGTGATCTCGAAGCAGTTGGTGTGCAGGTAGTTGAAGTCGGACATGCCTGCGGACGGGCAGGGCGGCATCAGGCAGAGGCCATTGGGTGTGCGGGCGTCCTGTGACATCTGCACAGGTGGCCACCGTCCCCTTCCAGACAGCAGACGTGCTGGGCGTGCAAGGGTCTGCCAAGGGCTTGGAGCTGGACTCAGCCCAGGGAGGCACTGCTGTCATGGTGGAGGATCGAGCAGCCCGGGACACACACAGCCTCTGCGTCCCAGCTCCTGGCCCTGCTCTGGCCTGGAGGCCCCCGGCGGCTGACGATGATAATAATGTCTGATTCCTGACATTGTCCCAGCACCAGCCCTGGGGTTCTGACTTCATTTCCCAAGGAGCATCCAACTGGTAGAGTGGACACCTAGCCAGCTGTCACTAGGGTGAGAAGTGGGGACTTCACCCTCAGCCCCCATCCCGAGAGCCCGAGTTTCGTGGCCATCTCAGAGTCCCAACCTCTCCAGGGGCAGCGGAGTGGGGACCAAGGCAGGAAGCAGGGAGCCCGCCCTTCACAGCTCAGGGCTGCTCTGAGCCCAGCACACTGTTGGCCCTGACTCGGCCTCTCCCAGCCCAGCCCTCCCCGGGGACCTTGGCAGACCCCAGGGACAACAGAGCCACGACCAAGCCCTGGTGTTGCTGCCAGCATTCGCTAATGTGAGACCAAGTCCTGGGAGGAAGAGAAGCTGCCCTCCACAGGGAACACAGCGTGTGTCATCGGGGACAGGGATGTCACTGTGGGGACCTGACCTTGGAGAGGAGAGAGCAGGGCATGAGTCCCACCCCACCGCCAAGGTCCGCAGCCCTGTTGGAGTCTTTTCTCCTGTCCTCATCTGCAGAACAGCACAACTGATAAGCACTGTGTGGGCGCGGAGGACATAGGATGGACACGTGGTGGTGACATCCACGTGTGTGGCATGGTCCTCCACATGGCCCCCTGGATGCCCATACTGGACGGCTGCATCCGGTAAAATTACAGGTGCCTGGTTAGTGTATGCAAGGAAAGAGTTAGTGTATGTGCGTCCCGCGCTACTGTAGAGCGGCCGTATCCCGTGCGTTGGGCCAGCCTTCCACACAGTGCTAAACCCGCCGGCGTCTGAAACGCCAGTGTCTGGGGCTCCAGGGCTCCACCCGGCCAGCCTGCTGAGCCGCTGAGGGGCAGGGGAGGACCAGTCACAAGCAGAGTCCTGACACGGATGCGATAAGGCAAAGGACAAGAAGGGCAGCTGCGGAAGGTCACAGGGCCAGCTCGTCCACACCCTGCCTTGAGCATGGGGGCACATCCCACTCTTTAGCAGAGAGAGTAACTCAAACACAAGCCAGGCCCCACCCAGCGCCCCCCACCCCTAGCAGGGCAGAGCTGCCCCTCCATCAAGTTGTCACCACGGTGCTGAGGGCCCCCCTCTCCCGCAGCACACACCTCCCGTGAAGCTGTACCAGTCGGCGCCATTGATGATGCTGCCCTGCTTCAGGAAGTTGCCCCCGCACCTATGCTCCGACCTGTCCATCATCATAGGGTGGACATCGGCATAGGCTCTGGCCAGCAGCTTGAACATCTGCGAAGAAAGGAGGGGGAGAGAGGTCAAGTCAGGCCAACCCCAGAGGTAGGTGCTCTGTGGCACCCCACGGAGCCGGGCCCAGTGCAGTGCAGACAGGCCCCTGGCACCACAGGGGAGGGCATGGAGCCCAGGCAGAGGACATGGCATGGGCACAGGCCTGAAGGTGGCAGTGGGTAGCGTCAGGCCACTGTGCTGGGGACAGGGACAAGAGACCGCTGAGCCCCTACACCCGGCTGGGGAAGACACCGGCCAGCCCGCCGAGCTCAGCAGTGCAGTTTAGCAAGTGCCCCACAGCCCACAGAGAGGCAAGGCTGGGTGGAGGGACAGAGGCCTGTGGGCTGTTTCCACGAACCTCATCCCCCACACCGATTTTGCCCGTGAAACATCATTGCACCCTCCTCCCTGCCAACAGGCACCCAGCTGTGGGTGGCACATGCCACCAAAACCACACGCAATTTCCTCCACAGCTGGTGGAGGGGCATGAGACACAGCCAGGACCTGCCGCCCCGGCCCACACGTCTCCCAGAGGTGGGGTCTCATCCCTTTGCAGCCCCAGGGTCCCCATGCAACAGTCCCATGGCTGGACCTGCTCCTGCAGGGGCTTGCCAGGGATCCACAGCCTGGGACACATCTCTCCTGGGGAGGGGACACCAGGAGGGTGGAGAGGCAGGGCTCAGAGACACAGAGCCACCCCACGCCAGAGCAAAGAACCCTCCCTGGTGGGGTCACCTGAGCTGCAGTCCAGGATCTGGGGCTTGGGGATGGCAGGGGAGGGTCCAGCTCCTCAAATGCAAACCAAGCACCCAAGGCCACACATGTCCTCTGGTCTCCAAGGTTGGTGCATCAGGCAGGGACTACAGCCCCTGCCACCCTCGGACAGAGTTGCCATCCCTGAGGAGTCACCTGCTCCCGGGCCTCTCCATGAAGATGCATCGGGCCATGCGGGCTGCAGAGCTGCCTGCCCCAGCCCTGACCCTCGCTATCCACCCACGAACACGTGTAAGTTGAGGAGTCCTGCACCTGGACCCCCCCCTCCTCACCATCCCTGTCCTGGGGTCACTGCTCATCACCGGCCAGCCCCTGGGGTTAGGGAATGAGGGGACAGCATGGAGTGACAAAGGGCCAGAGCACAGGCCCGGGGCCATATGAAGCCCACCTGCTGGTAGCACAGCCGCGCTGGTGGGGGTGGAGGGCACCAGGCGGAGTGGGTTTCACAGCAGGCAGGTGTGGAGCCCCGTGGGTCAGGGCCGGGCCGCCCACTCTCACCCGGGCACCAGGGCTCTGAGGAAGGTGAACACCAGCCCCGTGCTTCCCGCCCCCACTGGCCTGGCCTCCCAGGGGCGCTGGTTTCGAGGCGACAGTGAGTGAT
This sequence comes from Erethizon dorsatum, assembly GCA_028451465.1. Classification (NCBI taxonomy): domain Eukaryota; kingdom Metazoa; phylum Chordata; class Mammalia; order Rodentia; family Erethizontidae; genus Erethizon; species Erethizon dorsatum. Next base: position 97,424,896 of record CM051836.1, on the reverse strand, counting down.
GGATGGGTGATCGGTGGCTGGTGGGAACGCCTCGCTTCTGCCCACTCTGGTGGGACTTGTTGAGGAGAGTCTACCCCCGGGGCCATTTTCACGCGCTGAGGCCCAGCCTACGAGGCAGCCCAAAGATGCCCGCCCTGCCCGGGGTCGCCACGGGGAGACCACCGGGCACCGGGTTCCCCAGGAGCTCTAGCACTGAGCCAGCTCTCACCTGGATGTGCGGAAGGAGTGCAGGGGCAGGAGGGAGCGGGAGTGGGGAGGGGGAGTGAGTGAGTGCACGGGCCCACTCCCCGCTCAGCCACGCCCACCCCGCGCACCCGCCCGCCCTCCTCGTGGTCCCACCCCAGGCCCGCGTGCCGTGGACCCTTCGCCCCCTCCCCTGGGCGGCACGTGGTCCTCGTGGCGGGACGGGGTTCAGGGCTGGTCCCGGGCGGGGGCCGCGGGAGGGTTCAGGATTGAAGCACCGTTGAGGCTCCGAGCACCTGGCTTTGGGCTGCGGCCCATCGCGGGTCACACCGACCCTCAGCCTCGGTGTCACCCACACCATGGGAGGGGACCCCCCTTTCCAGAGCCCCGCACGAGCTCAAGACCCAGCACGGGGCTGTGTCCAGTCGGGGGACCTCAGGCAGCCCTGTGCGTGGGGATGAGTGGGTCCTGGGTCCTGAGTCCTGGGTCCCGGCCCTGTCACCTCCAGTCTGGGACTGGACAGCCTAGTGAACAGCGACCAGAATCCCTGCCCCTCCCACGGCCCCCGACGCCCAGGAGCCCAGGCCCCGGAAGGGGACCATGCGCGCTGCAGCAGCGCCCCCTGCCGGCGTCGCCCCCACAGCACCCTCCTGACGGGCAGGGCGCCCGGGGAGGACTCAGCCCGTGTGGCCAGGGTCCACATGCCAGGAGCTCCCGCGAGGGTACTCACCACCCCTCACCTTCTCATCGGGTGTGGGCGAAAACATCTTCTCCTCCAGGGGGTGCTTGGAGAGGTCGAAGGGGTAGGACACCACCAGGTCGCCCCCGTGGAGGCTGGCGGACAGCACAAAGGGGATCGTCCGCGTCCACTTCATGACAGCCTTGGTCTCAGGGGCCACCTGCCGGGACAGAGGCGCGGCCTTCAGGACTGGCACATGCCAGCCGGCCCGCCACACCATGGGTGCCTGAACTCTCCCCTGTGTCACGGCTGGATGACTTCCCCTGGGCCAGGAGGGCAACGTGCCATTCAGAGCTTCCGCAGCTGCAGGCCACCGTCCCTGCACTGGGCAGGGGGCAGCTGTGGTGTTCCGTCCACAGCACAGCCAGCCCCGAAGGGGACAGTGCCCGGACCTGCACAGCGCCTTGGTTACCTGACAGCCGGTGCTCAGCCAGGGCAGGACACAGAGCTACGGACCCCAGCCGGCCAAGGTCCCACCAACAAAGTGTCACTGGGATCCCCCAGAGCAAGCTGTCACCTGATGAGGCACTTCCCTGAGTCCCACCAGCCACCCACCAAGCGTGACCCACATCCCAAGGTGGGCACAGAGGTGGGGGCCAGGCTGTGCCTGCCAGGGAAGGCTGGGGGCCGGGGCGCAGGCAGCGCAGCTCCTACCTTACCCCACCAGTAGTGCTGCGGGATGGGGATGTGGTCGGTGCGCACGCCCTGCGCTGCGGCCAGCTGATAGTACTCGGACGTCAGGTCTGGAAAGTTCCGGTTCAGGTCCAGGTTCTGTGCGTTCTGCCTCCCACTGGTCCACCCATTGTAGCCGGCACCCTGAAAACACAGGCGAGGCCAAGTAGGGCTCAGCACAGCGTCACTGGCTCCTTCCAGGTGGGGCACAGCTGGGCTGAGCGTCGGAGCTGAGGCTGTGGCTTCCCTCTGGCTTGATGTGATGAGCTCGGCAGTGCCTTGGCTCCTGCCCCTCGCTCCACATCCACGTCGCGTCCCAGAGCATCCCCGACTCCTACACACGCACTCGCACCCACCCCTTCTCTGTTGTGAGTTGTCGCTATTGCCTGTGTCGCCTTTTTTTTTTTTTTTTGGTACTGGTAACTGAACCCAGGGCCTTTGACCTGAGCTACCTCCCTAGGTCTGTCTCCTTTTCTTTCATTTTGAGATAGGGTCTTACCAAGTTGCCCGGCCTGGGCTCAGGCTTTCAGCCTCCTAAGCTGGGACTACAGGCTCATGCCATCTTGCCAGGCATAGGTCATCTTTTTCAACTTTTTCTTAGGACATCTTTGTGATACATAAAGATTACACTCTTTGCAGGGTGTTGGAACGTGGGCATGACACAGCTCAATTCTTTTTACATCTCCCCTTCCCTCTTCCCATTTGCAAATATCTCTTTCTGTTTCCTGTTATCTCTTCTCTTGCTCTTTATATTTTGGGTTTCTCATATAAGGGAAACCAGGTGATATTTAAGCTCGTGTGTCTGATTTATTTCACTTAACACTGTGGTCTCAAGGTGCATCCATTTTCCTACAAATGACTCAAGTTTATCCTTTTTTATGCCAGAGTAGTACTCCGTGGTATGTGAACACATTTTCTGTATCCACTCATCTGTTGATAGACATGGAGGCTGCTCCAAGATTTTTAACACACCATAGAATTATTGGTGCCTGTCTCTCCCCATCCCTCAGCCGTGCCTCGCCACTGAGAGGGCAGCTGAATCCTTATCACCTGGAGTCCTGGCTGCAGAGAGGCCCTCCGTAGCAACCAGAGAATCAAGGGTGACGGAGGGCGGGGCGCTCACCTCGGCTGCCGCCACCTCGTAGCCATCAGGGTTCATGGAGGGCAGCAGGTGGATACGGGTGGTGTTGAGCAGGCGCTGGATGCGGGGGTTGCCCATCAGGTACTCAGAGCACAGGTACTGCGCCAGGTAGATGAGCATCTCACGCCCTGCCACCTCATTGCCATGGATGTTGCCGATGAGCTTCACCTCGGGCTCCACTGGGGAGACATGGTGACTTGGGGCGTCACCTCATGGCCCAAGAGCCCCAGCCTCAAGCCCACTCAGCAAGGAGACCAGCTGTGACTCAGGGTCTCTGCACATGACAAGGTTTTGCTAGGGCCGCCAGTCTACTGAGCTCATTTCCTGTGTTCAGCGTGGTTATTGGTGAGTCAGGGATGCGACTAATAATTTATGGTGTCATGGATTTGTGAGGTTTAACTGACAGCGCTTTCCATGTGTGAGCCACACGTCATGCACACACCATGCTCAGCTGTGAAAGGAGCTAGCCCTGGGGCTGGGGGTGGATGGGTGGGTGGATGAATGGGTGGGTCGTGGGTGGATGATCGGAAGAAAGAAAGAAAGAGAAAGAGTGGGTGAATGGTGGATGGATGAAAAGAAGGAGTGGATGGATAGATGAATAGAAACATGAAAGAATGAATAAATGGGTGGGTGGATGAAAAAGAAAGAAAGAAGAAAAAGAAGAAAGGGAAAGAAAAGTTGGACAAACGAATGAAAAGATGGGTGGGTGTGTGGGGTGGGGGGGTGCATGAATGGGGGGTGGGAGGACGGGTAGATGGGGGGCCTGTTGGAAGACAGTGGACTGGGTCTGGCAGCCTTGTTTGCTGTGTGACCATAGACAAGTCACCTCGCCTCTCTGAGTCTCATGCTGCTCACCTGAAAAATGGCATCTCCCCCCAACCGCTGTGTGTGGCCCAGGAACCTTCAGCTGTGGGAGTGCAGGCCCATGTCCCTCAGATGCCCCCTCCCAGGGGACAAATGAGAAAAAGGCCTCCCATGCGGTCATTCTGTTGGCCCTCCACAGGAGTGAGAGCGGGGTGCACCTGGGGGGTGGAGCAGCTGATGGCCCTGGGCCCTGTGACAGGAGATGGGGCCTTTGGGCTCATAGTGTGGACACCGCCTGGGCCAACAGGGTGAGGACGGGGCTGAGTGGCCGCCCAGCAAGGTCCTGCAGTGGCCGACTCAGTAACTCGCCGAGCCTGGTGGGGAACAGGGCTGCTTCTGGGTTGAACCCGCCTGACCCACAGTCCTGGAGACGGCTGGGCTGGGGGACAAGGCTGAGGAAGGACCTGGACTCACTGACCCTCGGCTCCCTGGGGAAGGAACCCGGGGCTCTACTAGAATGTTCTGGCTTCTTGCGAGCAGCCAGCCCAAGCGGCCCCTCACCTCCCAGTGGCCGCACTTTAGACCATGATGTTTCATTTCCTAACTGTCCAGCTAGAAGACAGGACCACGGGGCTGGCACTTCCTGTACTGCCCCCGCTGGCTCGGAATGGGCCCTCCAGGCTGGAGTATGCCGAAGTGGACTTGGGTTTTCCACAAGGAAAAGCCAGTGTCCACACCACCAGCTGGCGGCGCTGTCCCCAAACAGTTGGGCAGAGAGGGAGAAAGTGACCAGGACCAAGGTCTCACCAACCTGCCCAGCCCGGTGCTCAAGGGCACCACAAAGCAGTCCTGCTAAGTTGCCTAGGCTGGCCTTAAAATTGTGATCCTCATGCCCCGGCCTACTGGGTGGCTGGGGCCATAGGTGTGATCTATGGCCTGATCTGTTTTAAATCTCGCGTTGGTCCGACGCCCTCCCAATCCCTTGTAATCAGTGTCTCCATTGCGATGAGAGTCCCTCTCCCTCCCTGAGTCCTGAGTGCAGTGGACGTTATAGGGAGGTCGTCCTTGTCTATACAGCAGTCCCTGTGGGCGCAGCCGTGCACCCAGCAGAGCCCCAAAGCCTAGCCTGCACCTGGTACCCCAAACCTCCCTCCCCCGGCCTGTGTACCCCACAGCCCAGTAGGCCGCACCCTTTCCAGAACCCAGCTGCCCACACGGCACCTACTGAGCTCGTGTTGGCCGGGGCGGCCCGAGAACTCGATGACCAGCAGGTCCTTGCCGTTGAAGCTGCGCCCAATGCTGTAGGTCTTGGCCACCTGGGCACAGCGGGCCACAGTCCGTTTCAGCACCCGCACCATCTGGGCATAGGAGTGGTGGGCAAAGTGGATGAAGGTGGGCGGCAGACCCGAGGGCAGGGCTTCCTCGGGCTCGAGGTCACCTGAGGACAGGAAGCCAGGCTGGGCATCATCCTGTCACCAATGGCTCCCAACCCACCCACTGGCCTCCCCAACCGCTGCCTGGGGCCAGATGCCCAGACTCTCCCAGAACCAGGCCACCACTGCCCTGCAGCATCCAGGGAGGGGGACCCACACGTCCCCTGCGTGGCTCTGCCGGTCTGTGATGTTTTTCATTACGACTCACTTTATAAAGCTCCTAACAAAGGCAACAGCCAGTGACTGCCTGAGAGACCCACGTGGCACAATGACACTAGCACAGTCCCCAGTGCTACAGGACAGAGGCCTGGGAGGGCTTCCAAAAAGCGCAATGTGTACAAAGACGCATCTGCAAGTCCTCCACCCCAGAAGCCTGCCGACTGCCTCTTGCTGGGCTGTTTTCCGCCACCGCCACCTGCTATGACCATGGCACCTGTGTGGCTTTGTGTCCTGTGTGCTCCCTGGGTGTCAGGTGCAGACTGCCCCAGACCCAGGGCAGATGTGGCAAGGGCCGTTCTGGGTGGCTCCTCACGGCTGCCACCGTGCTGGCATTGAGCCCAGATGTTCCCTGCCACTGCCAGGCACAGAGGGCAGGGCGGGCCGAGCCCGAGCCATGCCCCAGTGGCCTTCCCTGGGGACTGTCCTCTACCCCAGTGACCCCACCCACAGCCACGGGGGACCACAGAGTTAAAGCGCTTCCCTGGGCCACTCACAGAGCTGTGGTTTTGCTGCTGCTCAAAGTGATCATTGAGGGAAGGAAGCAGAGGGAACCAGGGCTGCCCAAAATAACCTCTCTCAAGCCACTGCTTGGGTTTCCCAGGCAGCGGCTTGGAGCGGGAGGTGTCTGGCTTCCTTCCTGGGCCTTGCTGGCCGCCTCCTCACTCCCCCAAGAGCCTGTTACCACCCAGCTGTCCCCAACCCACTCCAAGGCCATGTCAGCCTCTGTCCAGGAGCACGAGGCCCCCACACCAGCCCAAAGACCCCTTCCAGGAACATGTCTGTGTCCCCTCCCCTGCCACCTTCCATGTCCTGCTACAAAGGTGTGTACACAGTAGGCGCTCAATAGCTTTTTTGTGTGTGTGTGTGGGTACCGGAGGTCAAACTCAGGACCTTGTGCGCCAGCAGGCGCCCGTGCCATTGAGCGATATCACCGGCCCTTTTTTTGTATGTGGGTTCCGGGAGTCGAACTCGGGCCCTCGTGCTTGCCGGGTAGGTGCTTATGCCGCTGAGCCATCTCACCGGCCCAATAGCTGTTTGAAGAATGAGTAACTGGCCCATCCCCCAATGGCAGGCCTGGGTCACTCCAGAGGGGCACCCTGCACCGTCTTCCCTCCCAGAGCCCCCACTTCTCATCTGGAACAGGAGGTGAGAACTCGTTCTGTGACACCACAGACCCTGTGGCCTGGCCAGGGGAGGCTGCTGCCCCACACCGACCCTCACGGCATGCTGGCCACGTGGGCTGCTGATCTGCCACTAACACTCATTGATGTGACATAAACACACTCGGGCCTGACCTCACAAGCCAGCTCCCAGGAGCAGAGGACCCTGGGTGGCAGGGGTTGGCCCCACTGGTCTCCCTCTCCCCATCACAGATGCAGGGTGATGGCACAGACAAGCCCCAGGCAGGGCCTGCACCCCCACAGCATCGCTGCACACCCTAAGATGAGCAGCTCACTGCCCCTAGAGCTGCCCAGCCCCACCACTGGCTGGTCCCTAAGAGAAGCCAAGCCTGTCTCTCCACGGGCCCCTCACGCCCCTTGACCCCTGCCCATCCCACCCTCGCTTCCAGGAGCTGCGATGCACCCTGGGCCTTGCCTCACCCCGAAGCTGCTCCAGGGGGTCGAAGCAGCCCTCCTCCTCAGAAGCGAAGTAGCGGGTGCAGTCCAGGAAGTAGGGCCAGGCCATGTCAATGGCATCGAAGGCTGGCTGGCAGGCCTCCTGCAGGCCCCGGCACACGTGCCGGCAGGGTCTCCGCACCCGGCCTCCCTCGCAGCGGGGGGCCAGCACAGCACAGCCCAGCAGCCGCAGGTCGGGGTTGCACTGGCCCTCCAAGAGGTGGTGCAGCACACTCAGCAGGATGTACTCAGAGCTGGCCTCCACCACCTCACGCGACCGGTGCTCCAGTGCTGTGGGGAAGGTGGTCTGCTTGTAGGTGGCATCTGCACAGGTAGCGAGCTGCAGGTCCACACAGGTGGCTGGGGGGAGGCAGGGTTCACAGGTCACACGATGGCCCATGCCCAAGTGGACCCCATCTGGTGACAGGATGGCAGGGACTCTAACTTCACCAGCAAATTCATCCATGGATCATATCTTATGGCGTCGCTGACAGATGCTGGGAACAGGAGGTGGGCCTAACTGAAGGGAGTGGGTCATGGGCATGACCTTGGGGCTATAGCTTGTCTCCAGCCCTTCCTCTCTGTCTCTTTCCTCCCCCTCTGCTTCCTGGCCACCATGCTGTGACCAGCTATCCTCTTCCATACTCTCCCACCATGATGTTTCTCCCTCATCTCAGACCTAAAGCAACAGGGCCAGCTGACCATGGACTGAACCTCTGAAACCATGAGCCAGAATAAACCTTCCTCCTCTAAATTGATTTTCTCAGGTGTTTTGTCGCAGCAACAGAAAGCTGATGGCACAGTTCCTATGACAGACTATGCAAATCCTGAAGCAGGGCAGTCCCCACAGACACACCCTGCTTCGCTCATCTTGTGTCCCCTGGGGCAGGGCTGGCCCTCAGTTCCAGTCTGAGTTCAGGGCCTCCGTGAGAGGCTGGGTAAAGACAGTTGTGTATCACAAGACATTTGAAGCACAGGCAGAGGCGGGCAGTGTCCTCTGTTGCCAGACATCTCTATGCTAATTGTTACAGCGGTTTTTCCCTCACCCCAGGTCCCCTGCCCCTCTCCTTGGCACCAGACATCACAGATGTGGCAAGTATACGCGGCCTGAGATTCTGCCACTTTTCCACATCAAACCTTAGGAAGGACAGGGCTGTTTCTGCTCGGCTTTTCCCTGCTCAGAATGCTGAATCCACGGCACTGACTTTTGCACCTTTCCTGGCTTGTTGCAAGTCTAGTTCCTTCGGGCAGAAAACACTGAACACCCAGACTGGCGGGGGAAACCTCTGCCCACCTCAAAGAACCAGATTTGACCTCAGCACTGTCCTGAGTATTTTGGACACATAAGTCTCAAAATCATCCTGTGCGATTCCTCTACCTTTCCTCGTTTCACAGAAGAAACTGGGACCCAGGGGTGGGACCCACCCAAGCCCACAGGCTTAGCAGGGGCCCAGCAGAGCTGGAGCCCCAGGAAATGGAGCGCTGGGCAGGGGGCAGAGTGTGCATTAGCATGCACGCAGCCTGGTTCGGCCTCCAGTGTCCCACCCCCAAAAAGGAATGTATTAGGATGAGAGACAAAGGGTCCAGCCCCTGGAGCAGACGAGGAAGGGATGGGAGCCAGCAGCAGGCAAAGGGAGGAAGGGGCATCCTGCAGGTGCTCAGTGGCAAGCCCACGCCCGTGGGCCTATCTGTCCTGTGTCTGACCAGCTGTCTCTCAAGCTGCAGGACCAGGGGCTCAGAACTGAGGAGCAGGCCCTGCGATTTGTCACCCACTCCAGGAACTGGGCACTCAGCTTTAAATTGGAGGCTGTGGCATGCATACAAACCCAAACCAGGGAGTACGAACCGCTGTCAGCAGCCGCTGGCCCGTGGCAGTCACCTGCAGAGAGAGAAGGCACCACGTTAGGGAAGCGCACCCCGGACAGCGGCGCTATAGGCTGCTCTGTCCACAGCCAGCATCACGAGGCGCCGGCGCGGCACCCGGCCTGCTCACCCTCCACTGGCTGCACCTCATGCTGCCCTCACCTCAGCCCTCGGGGTGGAAGTGGCAGGCACCCATTCCGGGTGAGGACAGCATCTGCGAGGTCGTGTGACTTGCCTAAGGATGGGCAGCCATTGGCAGTGTGGGTCTGAGGCCATCGCTCTGGCCCCGAAGCCTGGACTGGCTGGCAGGGTATGAGTGGACCTACTGTCCAGGGTAAACAGGCCCAGGCCTGTCGGTCTCCCGTGGGCATCCTGGGGTCGAGCAGCTGGCTGGGGCCCTGCAGGCTCTGAGTACACATCACTCAAAGCCCCTCCGAGGGCCGGCAGGGCACAGGGTGCGGGCCCCGGGACACTCTGCAAGGGTGGGGTGGGGTCTCACCGATGCGGGAGCTGGGGACTCCGTCCCCTGAGCAGAGCATCACTCACAAAGCTGTCTTTGCAGCTGTGGGGTTTCAGGGCCCCCAAAGCCCAGCTGCACAGACCCAACGGTAAGGCCCAGGAGGCCAAGAAAGACCCGCGTCAGCGGCGCTAACGGCTAAGGCTCCTAGGATCTGGGGCCGGGACGACTCAGCTGAGAACAGTGAGAAGCAGCCCACGACAGCCCCGAAGTGGTAAGATGCTGTGTCCCCACGGCAGAGAAGGTCACCCCTGTCCTGACCGCTCCACCAGTCAGTTCACCAACTTCTCATAGGATGGCGACGTTAGGGCACTGTGCCTCTGCCAGATGCCCTAGGACAGACCCCCACCTTGTGACCGATGACGGGAGACCCACACAGACCCTGGGCAGTGTGCATCTGGGCACGTGCCCTGCCCTTGGCAGACGACTGCCACCCCCAGACTCAGTCTCCCTCCTTGTTTCAATCACGTGGCAGAGAGCTCTGGGCCTCCCATGAGGGCAGAGAAAGTGTGGCCCTGGCCCCCGTTCTGCATTCGACCCAGCCTCACAGCAGAGGCCTTGGACAAGTCTCGCTCTTGCTGATTCTCCAGTTTACCCAGGGTTTGCATTCGTCACTTTTGGGGGTATTGCGAAGGCCCTAATGGGCACCCACATTCAGCGCCCAGCACAGAACTCAGCCTGGGGACCGTGTTCTGTGGCTGCCCAGGGTGGGCTGGGGGAGCCTGGTCCCCTACAACACCTGGAAACAGGAGCGCTGGCCCTGGCCCGTGGGGGCAACAGCGTCCATGTGATGCTCTCACATCTCTGGGGATCTCCAGGCACCAGGCTGGCCCCGGGGACTCACGGGCTTTGCGGTCCTGATTGTTCCTGGACTTGAGCTGCCGCCACCCACTGCGGGGTGAGAGGGGCTCGGGGAGAACCAGCACTTGAGAGAACAGAGGAAAGAGAAGAAGCTGATCCAGGACCCCCCAACATTGCACTGGCACCTGCCTCTCAGGGCAGCGAAAGGCAGCTGTAATGAGGGGTCAGCAGGCCAAGAGACCCATCCAGGTGGAGACAGGCACCTGTGCCCACAGGGCTGGCATGATGTCCACGTGCAATGCCCGGCGTGAGCACCCGTCCGTGCTGTGTCCTGTGAGAGCCTGTGTTTGAGGCTGCAGTCCAAAGCTTGCTCGCACCAGAGCCCACGCCCTGCCGATCTGCTGCTGGTCCCGTGCCGAGCTCTGACGAGGGCAGATGTGTGGGGGAGGCCCTGTGCCCGTGGCCCTTGGGCTGAGACTGTCACTGGCTGCCCACCTGGGCCAGCGGTGGATGCTGCTCAGTTCAGCAAGTGGAAAAGCCACCTGGAACCTGACCCTGGGCCTCTGCTGCCTCAGGGAAACCTGAGATGAGGCCACCAGAAGCCAAGCACGTGTCTGCCCCACACCTTCTTCCAAAGCCAGCGAGCACCCCTGGGGGGCACGCAGGGACTGGAGAGCCTGCTGGTTCACAGATGAGGAAGCTGAGGTCCGGGGAGTATGTCCTGCTGTGTGCCTCGGTTTCCCTGCCTCACACTGAGACAACTAGAATGCTCCCTTGCAGTTGCTGAGGACCCAGTCGGGTTACATGTGGGCAGCACCTGGTGCCATGTGAGTGCCCGACATGCTCCATCCGGGTTCCGAGGCGACTGCCACCCACTTCCAGTGTCCACCATGCATAAGACAGACAGGCAGGTGATGATGGCTCAGTCACCACTCACGGTTCTGGGGCCAGGAGCCAGGAGCCACGGTGTGTGCAGGGCCTGTCCCTCTGGGGCCCTGAGGAGGGGCCTCGTCTCCCCCGTGAGGATGGCCCCTGTGTCACTCCAGATCTGCTCAGTGTGACCGTGTGACCGTCTTCCGTGTGTGTGTCTGTCCTTCTGAGGACACCAGTCACTGTTTAGGGCTCAGTCTGATCCACTCCAATCTCATTTTTTTTTTTTTTGGTACCAGGAATCGAACTCACAACCTCGTGCTTGCCGGGCAGGTGCTGTCCAATCTCATCTCGACTGTGACTTCCAAGCAAGATCACATGCACAGGTCCCAGGTCAGCATGCAAGTGTCTTCTTTGTGGGGGACATGATCAGCCCATCACAAGCAGCGGGCCCTGAGGGTGCCGTGCTCAGCACAGCGGAGCTGGGACAGCTCGGGAGGCCCAGAATAGCCACACAACTTGCAGGGACCACAGCACCAGTGATGACGAAGCTGTGTCTTGTGCGCTGGCTTGGTCTCTCTGGCCTCTGCTCAGTCCACAAAGCAAGGGACAGTTCCACCACTGCTGTCCCCTCCCAGCACCCACGGAGCCACGTCAGGATGCCACCTGGACCCCTGGCCCAGCAGCCTGGGGAACAGAAGGGGCGGGAAGCTGGGTCCCCAAAGGGTCCAAAGCCACCTGGCCACTCTGTCAGCTGTGTGCCACGTGTGCTGTCGAGGGCTTAAAATTCAGCAAGGTGAAGCTAACACATGCTGTAAGTGTAAAAATACACTAAAAACAGAAAGTAAAATATCTCGTTAAGAATTGTGCATTAACCACAATACTTTGGATGTGTTGGGTTAAAATTTTTCTGTTAAAATGAATTTCACCTGTTTCCTATTACGTCTCTCATGTGGCTACTAGAATATGTAAAATGGCAAGTGTGGCTTGTAATCCATTTCCCATGGACGTGCGGATTAGAAAGGGCTTGAGTACGGGGTGACTGTGACGTTCCTTGGCCACGAGGTGGCAGCATCTCTCAACCCAGGGAGGGCGGTCGCCCTCAGTGCCTCCTCCCCTCTCCGAGGCGCAGTAGGCTGCTCCTCTTGGACAGGGCCCCCTCTCTTAGAGGAGGAAGCTGAGTGAGGCCAGAGAGGGCGGTCATCTTCTCCAGGTCACACAGCAGAGTCGAGTTGTCAAGTTGTGAAACAGAGCCAGGCCCCGGGAGACGAGACAGGTCCCCGGCAGACCTGGAGCCCTGGTCTGCACACGGTACCTGACCCCCAGGCTCATCTGCAATGAGGGACACTGGAGCCGAGCAGGACCCACGGCTGGGACCTTCCCTGGTGCCACTGGGGTGTTGCAGGAGGAGGGAGCCCACACCGCTGCCAGGTCTGGGGCAGGTCAGGGAGGGCTTCCTGGAGGAGGGTCTGGACACTTCCTGGGAGCTCAGGGGCGCAGGGAGGGTTGTGATGACAGCCCGCGGGGACCCCTGTGCTGTCCATGTCCACACACGCAGAAGGGACCGGAGGGTGGTAAGGGGTACGGACAGGGAGGAGGGGAGCATCCAGGCCGAGGGAAGGGGGGAAAGGGCACCATGCGGCACCGCAGAGGGCACTCAGCCAGTCAGGCAGGTTCTCATGTGTCCACAAACCCGACACTCAGGCCCTCAGCCCCTCAGGACCCCAGCCCTCCAGGAGCACAGGTGTCTGTCACTGATAAAGACACCCGCACTGGACTAGGCACACCATAGGCAGGGAAACAGGCCAGCTCCTGGTGGGGCAATGTGGCCGGGACTCCAGACCCCAGCTGTGGGGACCTTGTCAGTGAGGCCACAGGGAGGCATGCTGGTCCCAGTCCCGCTCCCTCCAGTCTCCCTGCCCCAGACCTAAGCAGGACCCAGCCCACCCCCGCACTCACCCTCTGCCCACTGCCCGATGCTGTGGTCCACATCCCAGCCAGAGCCCGTGGCACCAGGCCCTCCCCACTCCTGGAAGGACAAGGACGGGGCAGCACGGCCTCCTGACCCACACGGTCCTGGCACCTGTTGGGGGGCAGCCTGCAGGCCACTGCGCCCCCTACCGTGCCCACACAACTGGAGACCTGCCCTGCCCTCTGCCATCCCTAGCCCCAGATCTCTGCCATCCCCAGGGGCGTCCCCACCCCCATGCGCTTAGAGACCAGGGTCCCTCCGTGGTCCAAGGTCCCTGGGGTGCACTCTGGGGACATCTGCCTGGTGGGGGTCGGTTACGTGACCAAGGGGACGGAGTTCCTGGCTGGGTGTGTGGTCTGCCCAGGAAGGGGACAGCGGACCTTACCCGTGGCAGCCAGCGCGACCAGCACGGCAAGCAGCAGCGGCAGCATGGTGGGCGCGGTGATGTGGCACTGGGCTCCCGCCCCGGCTCAGGGGGGGCGCCCGGATGGCCGCGCAGGAGTCGGGTTACAGGGGCAGTGTCAGAAACCCAGAAAGGATGCGGCTGGAGGAGGAGCACAGATAAACAGGCAGCCCCCGACCCCCTGGGGAGTCCCGCCCCCCTCGAGGGGAACCTGACCCTCCTCCCACCCGGGACCAGTTCCAAATGCCTGTGGGAAAACCTTGGTTCCTGGACAGGACAGGCCTGGGTGGGGGCAGGGTCCTGGCTCAGCGCTGTCCCGACTAGCAGGGAGCCAGGCCAGGCCACCCATGCTGGGCCTCAGTCAGGTGGGGGAAGGGACGAGTGTACCCACCTCCCCGCATTGTGGACCCACTCAGAAAATCCTCTTGGGGGAAATAGAGGTGGGCCACCGGAAGCCCCTGTGCCTCCCCTTCCCTGGAGCAGGGATCAAAGGCACGGTCTTGGGGTGCCAAGGTGACCCATGGTGACCAGGAGCAGACTGGCCCAAGCTCCTAGGCTGCACCTGGGGAACGACAGGGCCCTGCCCTGTGCTCCTCTCTCCCCTGCCCACCTGGAGCCACCTGGGCAGGAGGTCCCTGGGCAGGGCAGGACTCTCCTGCTGCAGACCGGCTGTGACGCTGCCATACAGGTGTGTGCACATCTGCCCCTGTGCTGTGGTCCAGCCCGGGTGCCCATCTCATGCCATGTCCCAAACCCTGGGGACAATGCCAGGCAGACACGTCTCAGAAGAACAAGGAGACAGGCTCACGCAGGCTGCACCTGCGCCCCACCTCCAGGTAGGTCTGTGTCTTCCAGGACCTGGGGAGAGAAGCTCAGGCCACATCACACACCGGAGCCGGAACAGCAGCCCAGGCTGGGTTTATTTTGATTGATTGATTGATTGATGATTAATTGATGGGCTAGGACTCAAGGACTCGCATATGCCAGGCAAGCGCTGTAGCCCTAAGCCACACCCCAGCTCCTGTTTTACATTTTTAACAGCTCCCTGGCCATGTACCTATAGGTATTATTATTCCTGAGAATAATTTATTTTATTTGAATTGCATGTTATGATTTGCAAAACATTTCTTTTTTTCTTTGCTTTCTTTTTCTTTCTTCCTTTTCTCTTTTTCTTTTTTTTTTGAGGGGGGGCAGTACTGGGGATTGAACCCAGAGCCTTTGCACTGAGCTACATCTCCAGCCCTTTTTTATTTTTTATTTTGAGACAGGGTTTCATTAAGTCACTAAATCAACCAGGTTGGGATTGAATTTGTGAGCCTCCTGCCTCGGCCTTCCAAAGAACCGGGATTCCAGGCATGCAGCATTATACTCACTACAAACATCTCTACAGAAGCGTCTTTTCAGAGGGAAGTGTGAGGAGCAGCTGCACAAGGCCTGGCTGTTTGGGAAGAAATCTGTCCAGCTTCCTCCACCAGCCTCTGCTGGTGAGAAGGCCATCCATGGGTGCTGCTGTGTGCAGAGCCTTAGAAGGTCGCAGCGCCTGAGAGAAGCACCCAGGACCTCGCTGTCCCCGTATGGGCTCCAGGTTGGGGGTGGCACACACCACATGCTCAGGTGGCTCTTGTGCCTGCAGATCCCAGGAGTGAGGCCCTATGGGAGCCCATCCTCCACTGCTGGGGCCTGCGGTCACACAGCCACCTGCATCCTGCGGGGCCAGCCCAGGGCCAGGAGGGTGAAGAAAGCGGAAGTGAGGGGGTGAGGGGGCCCTTGGTCTGCTCCTCCCTCACTGGTGCACATGGATTGTGCTGCACTGAGCCTCCATATGGCTGGGCACTACTGTGTCCCTAAACTGAAGTCCAGAAGTTCCTGGACAGTGTCCTGGGGGATGTTCAGTGATCTGGGAACAATGGGTGGACCACGATGGTGGTGAGGTTCATTCATGTGCCCCAGCCTGTGTGCTGCCCACACTCCAGCTGTCCACAGCCACCCACACTGCAACAACACTACCACCTCTTTCCCACCTGCACTGTCTGCCATCAGAGCCAAGAGCCCATTGCAATAGAAACACCTGCCTTTGTATCAGTCAGCTTTCCCATCACTGGGACACAATAATCTGGCACCCACAGATTAAAGGAGGAGAGATTTATTTTGGCTCATGGTTTCAGAGGGTTCAGTCCATGGTTTGCTGGCTCCTAGGCAGGAACATCATGGCGGAAGGGCACAGTGAAGCAGAGATACTTAGTTCACAGTGGCCAGGAAGCAGAGCATAGGGGAAGAGAGCCAGAGAGGAAGGGGCCTCCAGGGTCTCGCCTCCCTAGCCCACTCAGACACACCCAGGAGTGTGCTCCACCAGTCCCCAGGCAGATCCCAAAGTTTATGCACACGCTCATGGGACCAAACCCAGAGTTCAGCACACAGCAGGACTCAGCAAATGCTTAGTGTGAGCATGAGGCATAAATCACCTGAGCAACACGCATGACAGTGAAAGGTCACCAGGGATCCGTACTTCCCATGCAGGGCCCAGCAGTGGAGCCATAGAGTGGGCACATGGTGACCTCAGTCAGTTGGTTCCTCAGGAACCATGTGGCAAAGGCAGGCCTCAGGCTATGTTTGGGATTCTTCCTCTGGTCACACATGTGCACTCATACAGACGTGCTTGCTCACACATAAACACTCTGGCCCTTGCACACTATGTGAAAATAGAAGCGAGAGCCATAAACCAACCTAGTTTTGTGGCTGAGTGAGTGGTGCTCATTTGCTTTCCACGCACGACTTCAAACCAGATGCTGAAGCCATACACCGGCAAGCAGGAGCCCTCGAAGCTCCGGTACTCGGCCCTCACCTGGGATACATGCATGTACACATCTGTGCGAGGCACAGGTGGTCACTCATGCGCATATGCCTGCTGAGTATGGAGCCCAGTGGGGAAAGCAGGAAGCAAGGCACTGGGGCTGGGGCTGGGGGTGGAAAGAGGCAAGAAAATCATCCAGGAAGCTGAGGTGGCCACTGAAGCAGCGTGAACTGTGGCCAGCAGCAGGTGGCCTGGGAACCAAGTACCCGAGGACATCCGAGGTGCGGAAGACTGCACAGCAGCACCTTCAGGGTGGGACAGCAGCTGTTGCCCAGCCATCCACGGGTTGCTTGCCTGGCCATGTGCCCAATCGTGGTCAGATCCAGGCAGCTCCACACAGTTTCCTGGAGGCCTAGAGACAGGCCAGGTCCAGGGTGGTGCTCAGAAAGCAGTGGTGGCCAGCGCAGGGTCCAGGGCATTGAGCCAGGGCACCCAGGTGGGGCGCTGTCCGGGGTGCTGACCGTGCTCACCTCCCCTGGCCACAGAACCACCTGGCTCTGAGGCTCCCTTCTGCAGCTGAAGCCAGGCTGGAGGGCATGGGGTACAGGGGTGACAGTCTCTTTACTGCTGCCTTGTCTTCATGGCCCTCCTCATGGTGTGGGAGGAGGGAGCACTGCACCCCTTTTCTGACCACGTCAGTCCCTGTGACGATCACACCGTCTCCTGGTGGTGACTCACGCACAGTGGAGAGCTAGCCAGCAAGTTCCACGAACATGGGCACACTGCCCCTCATCCAAGCCAAGCCTCTGCTCTGGCACCAAACTACAGTGACCTGGTGATTTGTGGAGGTAGTGGAGGGGGACAGCGCAGAGGCCGAGGCCGCAGGGACTCAGGGGTCTCTCCAACCCCACCCCAGTGCAGAGTTGGGAACTCGATCACAGTTTGTTGCACCTGGAAGGGCAGCAAGAGGGGAAATAAGGTTGGGGAAAAGGAGGGAAGGGAGCGAGGAGGGAGGAGAGGGAGAGTGAGAGGAGGAAGTGGGCAGGAGGGAGAAGAGAAGCAAGAGGGACAGAAAGGGCCAGTGAGATGGCTCAGCAGCATAAGCGCCTGCCTGGCAAGCGCAAAGTCCTGAGTTCAACTCTTGGTACCCACATATGAAAAAAGGGCTGGTGATATCGCTCAGTGGCACGGGCGCCTGCTGGCAAGACTGAGGTCCTGAGTTTGACTCCCGGTACCCTCATAAAAAAAAAGAGGGACAGAGAGGGAAGGGGCTGGAGGACCCACAGAGCAGCAGCAGAACACACAGGTGACTCTGGTCCTTGGTGCCCTGGGTGGGAGGCATGTGTCCCTCCTTACCCCATGTCTGCTTCCATGGCTCAGAACTTAGTCACCATGGGACTTAGTCACCACCAAGTCCTTCAGCGCCCAGTGGGCAGGACAAGGACAGGGAAGGTGGCTGGAGGCCGCTGGTGGCCCTTCTCTCCTGTGGGAAATAACGATCTTATTTTTAAAGACAAGTGGTTTGCATCCATGTAATCAAGTTCAAGGACTTTTTCACGAGCCAGCTCATTTCCAAAGACACGCATTGCTATGTGTGACCAAGGAGGAAAAATCAGCACTGCAGATTTGCCTGCAGCTCCACCTGGCAGGGGAGCGGCCGGAGAGGCGGGGCCACCTCCACCCAGGGGACAGGTTCCCCGCATCCCAGGCAAGAGATGCCCAAGGCTCTGACTGGAGCAGGGCAGCCACAAGCTGAGCAGGCTGGAGCTGCTTGCAGCTGGAGGCGGCAGGAAGGGCCACACCCTGGAGCCTTCGGAGATGATGTGACCCTGCAGACACTTTGATTTCAGACAATGTGAGGACTGCAGGGCAGGAACATGGAGGCCGTGACCTGGCAAGGCTGGTGGTTTGTTGTGGGTAACCAAGGAATGGTCACCCTTTTTTCTCCTCTGGAATATTCAAGAAAGACTCCTAGCCCTTACCAAAAATAGCATTTGGCCCTAACCATGATTTACTGAATGTTACAGTTTCTATCTAGATGTCCCCCAAAGTATCCTGTGCTCATTCGTGGGACTTTGGGAGGTGATGGATCCTGGGGCTCATAGCGGACTGCCATGAGGAGGCAGGGCCTGGTGGGAAGAGGTGGTCCCTGGGGCGGGGCCTGGAAGGGTTTATCTCCCTCCTGGGTCCTCCTTTCTCTCTCTACTTCCTATCCCCCATGCCATGAGCAGCTCTCCTCCCCCAGACCCCTCTGCCGTGCTGTCCTACCTTGAAGCCAGCCAACTATGGACTGAAACTTCTGCAAACTGTGAGCCAAATAACACTTTTCTCCTTAGAATTGTGGATGTTGAATGTTGTGTCCCGGCAACGAGAAAGTCACTAAGACGCTGGGTGTCCACTGTGTGCCAGGGTGGGGACAGGGTGAGGAGATGCACAAGGTGTGGTCAGGCCTGATGGAGTGCTGCAAGGACGCAGGGAGTGGACAGAGAGAAGAGGCATGGAGGAGGTGGGGGAGGGGTGGTAGGGACCCAAGAAAAGGAGGAGGGGCCCTGGGGTGCTGGCGTTGGGGAGTGGAATGAAAGAAAGGCAGGGGGTGAGCACAGGGCACTGCTTCCCCAAACAGTCATGGCAGAAGCCCAACAGAGAACCCAGGTTAGGCCTGTGTTCTAGCTTAGATCTAATATGTTCCCCAAGGTCTCAGCTGGGTGGAAGGTGACTGGATCATGGGGCACTGCGCTCACCAGTGCATTCGTCCATGGATGCCTTCATGACTGAATGTGCTGTCAGGAGGTGGGGCCTGGTGGGAGGTGGTCACTGGAGCTGTGACCTAGATTAGTGTATCCTTGT
Organism: Erethizon dorsatum; assembly: GCA_028451465.1. NCBI lineage: Eukaryota > Metazoa > Chordata > Mammalia > Rodentia > Erethizontidae > Erethizon > Erethizon dorsatum. The sequence continues at coordinate 97,406,025 of CM051836.1, read as the reverse complement.
CCCCAGCTCCCTCCTTCTCTGTCTGCTTCCTGGATGCCATGAGGTGAGCAGCTTTCCTCCGCCAGACCCTTCTACCATGATGTCCCTGCTTTGGAGCCAGCCGACCACGGACTCAATTCCCCTAAACCATGGGCCAAAATAAACCTCTCCCCCTTTAAGCTGTGGGTGTCAGGTGTCTTGTCCCAGTGACAGGAAAGTGTCTGAGACTGCCTGTCTTGGTGGCTACTGCGACCCAGCTGGGCCTGGGGGAAGGTGGGCTTCCCTGTTAAGGTGACCAATGATGCTGTGCCCATGCATGAGGAGGGGGCAAGGAACTGTGCCTTCACACATAACTGGGGCCACACAGGAAACCACACAGGCCATGATGTGGTTGCATCTAGTACCTGCTCAGCCCATGGCAGCAGCTGTGGTGATGGGAGCCCTAGGTGCCTATAATACCAGAAGGGATCTTCCTGAAGTCCTGGCAGAGCAGGACCTTCCATCTCCCCAAGAGGTCTGGAGATGTGCGGCCCAGGACTGGAAAGATGGTCCCCCAGGAACCCAAATTACCAGGGCCTCTTAAGAGGAACTCGGAAACCTGACCCTATAAGCTGTTTCTAAACTCTGGGGCTCACCTCCGATGAAAGATGATCCTCCCCTAAAACCTGAAAAACCCCCAAGGGATGGACTCTGCTCAGGGCCTGGACTGGCCACTGGCTGCTGCCCATGCAGGGCAAATCCAGATACCACTGCCAAGACTGGAAACAGAACTGGTCGTAGCAACACTGCCCCCGGAGGCTGAAATGCGAGCTGGACACCCAACCGGTGCTGCTGGACCTCGCTCCAGCGTCCTCCCAGGACTAAGTCTCACCACTGCGTGCCACACGTCCAGGACGCGGTCCAACACTACTTGGCCTGCAAAGAACCAGGAAAAACTCAGTTCACACTGGAAAAGACAAGCAGCAGCTGCCAACATCAGAGGGACACCAATGTTGGCAGATCCGATGGGAACATTAAAGTAAATGCTGTATTGTAAAAGGAATCCAAAAAGAAATGGTGAGCACTATTGAAACAAGTGACAGGAAGTCTCAGCAAAGAAATGGAAGATAAAAAGAGCCAACTGAAAAATATAGGACTTTAAAATATGGTGACAATTATAGCTCACTGCATGGGCTCAGTAGCAGAATGGAAATGGCAGAGGAACTTGTGAGTGACATCAAAGATAGAGCAATAAAAATTATCCAGTATGAGCAACAGAAGAAAGAAGGCGGACACTGAACACAGAGCCAGGGACCTCTCATGATAAAAACTCTCCAGAAACTATAAAGGAAATTCCTCAACTCAGAAAGGGCTCCTGATATCCCTGTCCACTCAGAGAGGTTGGGCATGTCCCCCTGAGGTCAGAACAAGACAGATGTCCCGTTACCACTTCTTCTCAACATCGGGCAAGCGGTCTAGTTGGGCTGTTAGGCAAGAAAAGGAGATAAAGGGCCGGTGATATGGCTCAGTGGTGTAAGCGCCTGCCTGGCAAGCTCAAGGTCCTGAGTTCGACTCCTGATACCCACATAAAAAAAAAAAAAGATAAGAAAAGAAACGGAAATAAAAGACATGCAGACTGCAAAGGATGAAGAAAATCTCTCTTGATTTTCAAGTGACAGAGTGTTATATATAGAAAACTCTAAAGAATCCATAAAAACTCTATTAGAGCTACTAAGGAAGCTGAACACAAGATGAATATACATACCGAAATCCCCTCAGAGGGTCCAGGTCTCCCACCTGGCAATATGGCACACAGGTGCAAAATAAAGACAGAAAGTTCTGCAGATGAGGAGCTCTGGGATGACCAATGCTCTCTGTGGAACAAAGGGCCACAACTCCAAAAGCTCATGGCTTTGATTGGTATCAGTCAGGGAGGCGGGTGGGGGTCGAGGCAGAGTGCTGGAAGAGAAACTTTGCAGGCATTGGCTGTAAGAAGAAACAGAGCACTCTTGCACCAGGCACAGAGGCCTCCAATTAGCAGTGCAACAGATAGCTTGATGCATGCAAGGCTGGCACCTTTACTGCCAGGAAGGTATAATTCTTTTTGGGTCCCTTGGCCTCAGCTGAGATGTTATCTCATGTCTGAGCCCTGGAATCTCACAGGCTCTTGCTTGAGCCCCCATTCCAGCCATCAGCAGTGGTGGCAATTCTCACCCACATGCTGCAACGAGACATGCTGGTGTCTCGGCTGGACTCGATCACATTCTTTTGGCCAATTAAGCGAACATCTGCTTCAATATAGCCAGCTTTGCATATCTCAGTGAATAGGGTTGAAGTAAAGGTCAGGTAAAGATCGAGGCAAGGGGCTTTGTTTCTCAGGAGAGCGCAGCTTGGCGGTCTCCCACATATACAGAAGTCAGTGGTGTCTCTACGCACCAGCAATGGGAAGCCCACAAGTGTAAGTAAGAGCTAAACTCCATCAATACCACCAGAAAGGATAAAGTACCTATAGAAGAAACTTAAGCAAAGAAGAGCAGACTTGTACACTGAGAACTACAAGACACGATTGAAAGAAGACTTGAATAAATGCTAAGACATCCTCTGTTGGGGATTAGAAGGCCAACACTGTCAAGATGTCCACAGCCCTAATCTGCTCTATAGACTCAGGGCACTGCCTATCCAAACCCAACTGCCTGCTATGCAGAAATGGGGACGCTGATCTTCAAATTCCTATGGAACTGCAGGGAAATTCAAGTAGCTTAATGTCCAAGAAGAGCAAAGTTGGAGGATGCACGTGGCATGGTCTCAGAGCTTCCCACAAAGCTGTGACCATCCTTCATAATGGCACAAAAATAAAAGGTATGGTGCAGCTATGGTTCTTAACAAGGACCCCAAGATCATCTTTTAAACCAATAAAGATGGAACAGTAGGCTATCCAAACAGGAAGAGTGCATTTGGACCCCTACCTCACACCGTATATAAAAAGTAATTCAAATATTTATGTGTAAGAAACAAAGCCATAAAATTCCCAAAAGGAAACATAGCTATAAATCTTTGTGACTTTAGATTAGGCAACAGTTTCTTAGATTTGAAACCAAAAGCATGAGTAATAGAAGAAGTAGATAATTGGGCTGGATCCAAGTTACGGATTTCACTGCAGAAGACTTTCTCCGGAAAGTGAAGAGATGACACACAGAATGAAATAAAAATTTTGCATATCATGTATGACCAGGGTCTAGTGTCCAGAATATACAGATAACTCTCACAACTCACAAATAAGACAGATGACCCAACTTAAAAGTGAAGGAATTGGGCCGGTGAGATGGCTCAGCGGTTTAAGCGCCTGCCTTGCAAGCGCGAAGGCCTGAGTTCGACTCCCGGAACCCACATAGGAAAAAGGGGGCCGGTGATATCGCTCAGCGGCACGGGTGCCTGTTGGCGCGTGAGGTCCTGAGGTCGTCCCCCCGGTACCCACAAAAAAAAAAAAAAAAAAAGTGAAGGAATTGACATGCAGGTGCAGCAGTCGAGAGGCCAGTGAGCAGGTGGTAAAAAGAATTCACCAATAGTCAAGGAATCTAGAAAATGAGGAGTTTGCATGCCCTCAGGGTGACAGGCTGAGATTGTTACATTTGATTTTAATGCCAGGAGGGGTCTGGAACTCAGCCATCAAGTCACGGGATTCCACTGTCATTCATCTCAGGTCTAAGGTCAGCGGGGATTGTTCAAACACTGATGCAAGGTTTTTGCTGACAGGGTCCAGCGCCCTTGGTGTTGTAAGAAACAGTCCTTCCAGGTAAAATTAACGAACAAATATGAAGATTGACTAAGGCAAGTGGTCAAGGGGACCACAGTCAAATGTGTGTGTCTGCATTTGTTTTTTGGATTTTTTGGGGGGGTGTATCAGGAATTGAACTCATGACCTTGCCCGTGCCAGGCAGGCTCTGTGCCACTGAGCTATATCCCTGGCTGTGTGTCTGCATTTGAAAGGGACCCTTGACCTTCTATTGGGAATGAGAAGACTGGTATCCTTTAGGACAGCGGTCAGATCGTCCACTTACGCACGCTGAGTTCTTGCGTGTCACTTACGGGATGGAGTTAGTGATCTACTGCGGACTCATCCCCCGGTCGCAATGTGGCCTTGAAGCACACTGGGAAGATAACTGTGGTTCCCCACAGGAATGACCTTTCTCCAGTGACGGTGTCCAGGTGTTCATTACCATTCATTATGAGTGGGGTGCAAATGAAAACCCCAAGGAGCTAGCACTCCACGCCCATCAAGATGGCTCCAGGCAAAAGCAGAGAATAAAAACTGGCAGCAGGCAGAGAAATGGAGCCCTCAAACATTGCTAGTAGGAATTTAAAATGGTACAGCCTCTGTGAAAAAGAACTTAACAGGTCCCCCAAAAAGTTAAAAATAGAGCTATCATTTGAGCCAGAAATCCCACGCCTAGGCATATGGTTGCAGCGGAGCATGCGTTCACAGAGACACGTGTGCGCGAGTGCTCATGGCAGTAGATCCGGCACCGCCAAACAGCGGCAACAACCCCAACACCCAGCAGCAGACAGTGGGCTCGGTAAGGCAGGGTCTACGCAAACAATGAGACATACTCAGCCATGAAAAGAGAGGACCAGCTGCTCCCCTGTGGAGGGAACTTGGAGCAGGCTGATGGCAAGGAGCCGGACACCAAAGGCTGCGCACGGCGTGACCCATTTCTATGGAAGTCTGGAGGGCAGAGCCAAAGGGACAGAAACCAGTGAGAGGCCCCAGGGGATGCGGATGAGGGAGGACGGGGCGTGACCGCGACAGGCACAGGATGATGGAGGTGACCTGGAATTACTGGTGACGGTGGCACCACACTGTGGCTCTGCTAAGTGCCACTAACTTGGACACATTGAATTATTCAGATAGTGACTTTGTTATGCGAATTATGTCTCAGTGAAAATGCAATTCAACAAAACAAAACACAACCCCTCCAAAAAAGAGAGAAATGTTTATACACCGTGGGAAATGATAAAAGCCCTAATGTTTGTGATTCTTAAAGGCCCAGAAGGGGAATGGCACTGTGGCTCAGGGGTGAGCGCTTCCCAGCATGCATGAAGCCTGGGCTCTGTCCCCAGCCACGGTGCAGGGTGGGGGGGACCCACGGGACCTAGAGGGAGGAAGAAGACAGCACAGAAAAAAGCTTCAGAGAAAGAATGGCTAGAAACCCCCCAAATTTAGCAGAAGACAAAAACTGGAAACAATCCACTGGAAGAGCCAGGACACACACACACACACACGCACACGCACACACATACACGTGCAACACATTGGGCACTGAAGGGAACGTGACAAGATGCAGCAACAGCCAGCAGCTCTCACGGGGCTGAGACGAGGGCCCGGCCCTGGCCTCCCTTCTTCTCGGAGTCCTTTGGGGACAGTGGCTTGGCAGGTCTGTCTGAGGGCCCCAGCAGCCTACGCAGGGTACATGACACCGGCAAAGCCACAGCAATAACACAGATAGCTCTATTGCAGCCACCTCCACTGCCTTCCACCCAATCTGAACCAGGGCCAGCCCCCCACCTTCGCCCTGCACTTACTACCCCAAGGCAGAGATAAGACAAACAAAGACCCCCGAGCCTGCCCCGGAAAGCTCCAAAATCCCAGACCTGCTGGTGACTTGCAGTGAGCCTCCTTCCTCTAGGCCTGTTGCAGCTTCGCGCATGCGGGCCGCACCTCATACATCCGACTGCGAAGAGTGAACAGAGCCGCATTTCACATCCCTGAACCCAACGCCCCGGCACGGGCGCCAAGCAGCTGGAGCCCGCTCACTCCTGGCTACTGTCACCCGATCCAACTTCCCCACTGTTCCCTAACCATCTTGGCCACATCCAATTCGCCATCGGTCACAGGGACCTAGGAACCCACCTGGGACCCCATCACTCAGGGTAACAGGGACAGAAAGCAGAACTGTGGGTGTTTCCTGGGGCAACTCAATAGTGCTGCTGCTACGGCCAGCAGAAACACAGAAACGACACCCAGGATGTGGAGGCAGATTTAGTTACATCGATGGGCACTGATCGGGATCATTCCCAAAATATCAGGCCCTGATCTCTGGTGGTCTAGGGCTTCTATGGGATAAGCAAGCAGGAAGTACAGAGGCAGAATGGCTTGTCCACTGGGGACTGGTTCTTACAATGTGCATCACAGTGACCAGCTATGCATCACCGTGACCAGCCGTTTCTAAGAGACAAAAGTAACAGGAACTGTAACCGGAACTATTACCTGGGCAGCTAACAAACTGAAGGATACTGGCTGGGGTGGGGGCATCTTCTGCTTCACTGCACCTGACTGGTGCTGGGTACGAAAATCTGTACACTGACTGGTTAGAACTCAAAGCTGCATCCAGAAGAGACAGGCTGGCTACAGTCTAAAAGATAAAATAAGTCTAAACTTCAAAAAAGAAAAAAAAATTTGAAATCTTGGGCTCAGGAGAAAGACCCTGAGGACTCCAGGCTGAGAAAAAGGGGGAAAATCATCACTTAGGGCTTTTTTTTTTTTCCCGTACTGGAGTTTGAACCCAGAGCCTCCACACTGAGCCACAGCCCCAGCTCTTTTTTAAATTTTTGCTAAGTTGCTAAATCACCCTTGCTGGGCTCAAACTTAGAATCCTCCTATCTCAGCCTCCCAGAGTGCTGGGATGAGCTATGCATCACTGCACACAGCTAGGGTTTTCTAACAATAACAAGTATTTCTACAAACACTGACTTGCAGGCCATAAAGCCCACTACCCCACGTTTGTGTGTGCCTTCACACCATTGTGTAAGCAACTAAGCGAATATCAGCTTGTAGCGTCCCTGATGCTCGTGTTTCCAGCCCACCAAGGCTGCCAGCAGCCCTTGCTGGTGAGGCCTGGGCCACGGAGGGCCTTGCCCTGGAGGGAGGAGGAGGAGGCTGTGGAGCAAGGTCCCCTCCCATGGCCACACTGCAGAAGGGCTGGGAGGGTGGCAGGGAGGGAGGCAGGGCCACCAAACACCATCCTATGTGCCTGCCACTTGGACATCATGCAGCACCCCTCCTCCACCTCCATGCATGGCCTCCATTGGCCTCAGGCTCCCTCCGTGCCTCAGTTTCCTTAGCTGTAAAGCTGGAAACAGCATAACCCAATACAGAAGCAAGGAGAGGGAGAGTCCAGCCCAGGACTGTGGTGATCAGGACCGTGACTCCCACGCCATCCTCTCCCAGGCCGACTGTCCACCTGAACCGGGCGGGACATCGGGAATGGTTGAGTGCTCACAGCCTTGCACATGCACCCGCCCTCCCAGCCAGTTCTGTGCATGTGAGGTGCTTTGCAACCTCGAACCTTTCAAATGTCATTGGAAAGACAGCTCCTTGCCTCGGGGTCAAGGCTCTAGCACCCTGAGCAGAGCCCTTTGGAGCTCAGGGCAGGGTTTATTCATGCAGAGCCTGGGGATGGGGGAGCCAGGCCCCAGCCGCCCGGAAGGCCAGGCCAGGGCAGGGCAGGGGCAGGGACGGCCACATCCGGACAGGAGGTTATGGGAGCGCAGACAAGGCCAGCTCTTTCCTGCTGCTTCCCACTCGGGGTCCAGCGTCCTGGTGACATAGGAATGCTGTCAAGACCTCCAAATACGATATAAGGGAAACAGAACTCTCAACCTGCTCGATGTCCGATATGCCGAGTTCCTGTTCCTCAAAAGTCTTTTATTTAAGCCTTTGCCATACACTTGTTTTAGGAGATTGGGGGCCTGGCCAAGACCCCTGATACTGTTGCTTTAAAAGAAGGTCCATTATCACTCTGTAAGCTCTTAGGAAGTCTAAATCTGGGGATGATTTCTGAGACCAAAACCTTTACCACCTCTTGTGTCTTTTTCATTCTAGAAGGAAAGGTCTCAATGTAATGGTTGATACATTGTGTCAACTTGAGAAGTTTAGAAGTTTAACTAAGTGACTCAGCAGTTCTACATCCCAGGGTGTAGGAGACATGCCCTTACCTCTAGGATGTTGTTCATTGTGTCAACTTGAGAAGTCTAGAAGCTTGACTAAGTGACTCAGCAGTTCTACATCCCAGGGTGTAAAGGACTTGCTCTTACCTCTAGGATGTTGTTCATTGTGTCAACTTGAGAAGTTTAGAAGTTTGACTAAGTGACTCAGCAGGGGCCAGGGTCCTCACTTTGTGAACATCCCCAGCCTGTGCAAGAGGAGGGCGGGGAGGTGGTGTGAGTGCTACACCCACCCCAGGGCGGGCAGCTGGCATACAATAGAAGGGAGGAAGAGAGGCTTGCTCCCCCACCCTTTTTTTTTTTTTAATGTGGGTACCGGGAGTCGACCTCAGGACTTTGCACTCACCAGCAAGCGCTTGGGCTGCTGAGTGATATCACTGGCCCTTTTTTCCTTTATGTGGGTTCCGGGAGTCAAACTCAGGCCCTCGCGCTTGCCAGGCAGGTGCTTATGCCACTGAGCCATCTCACTGGCCCCCACCTTTTGATCTTGCTGCTTTTGCTGTCTTCTGCTGTCTTGAACTGTTGCCCTCTGCCACATGCCACCCTGCCTTAGAGCCAGCTGATTACGGACTGAAACCTCCACAAACTGCAAGCTAAATAAACCTTTCCTTCCTTAATTTTGGGTGTTGAGTATTTTGTCTCAGCAACAAGAGAAAGGTAACTAAGACACCCACTTCGTGAAAGTATCTACCTGGACCAATAGGTATTGGAGCCCCTTGCTCTTGGCATATGAGTGGAATGAGCTGCTAGTCTTCTCCGGGGTATTTGCCATGTCTCCACATACCTGGAGGGCTATGGGCCGGTTAAAAGGATTGTTCTTTCGGCAGAGCTCATATACCTTAACTATCTGTTGTACTGTCTGTGAAAGTCCCTTTCCTGTGAATAACCTTGAGGCCACCTGCTGAAGGGGGTACCCTCAAGCCACTTCTTTTGCTGTTGCATCAGCCAGATGATTATCTTGAGATACTTTGTCAGTTCCTTCTTAGCGTCCTCTTCCGTGGATTACCGCCACTTTGGAGGGCATATAGACAAATGGTAAAAGTTTATCTAGCTCTCCGTGATACTTAATAGGAGATTTACTGGCTGCCAGATAATTTCGTTTTCTCTATATGGCTGCGTGGGCATGTAACACTCGGAAAGTGTACTTTGAATCAGTATAAATATTAACTTTTTGTTCTTTGCTGAGTTATAAAGCCCGATCCATGAGTTCTGCTGGCTGAGCACTAGTCCCAGGGGCAAGTGAGGACCTTTTAAGTGTCTGTTGTAGACTCACCACTGCATATCCTGCCTTTCTTGTCCCATTTCCTTGAGGGAGCTGCCATCCCAGAAGAGGGTCAAATCGGGGTCAGTAAGGGGTGTGTCTACCAAGTCTTCTCTGGCTGTGTATGTATGGAGAATTACCTGTCCGTAGTCATGTTTTTCAGCCTCAATTTCCTCCTTCCCTGGTAGAAAGGTGGCAGGGTTTGAGGAGGAGCCTGTCTTTATTTGAATGGCTGGTCCTTCCAGAAGTACAGCCTGTTACTTACGAAGTCAGTTGTCTGATAGCCATAGGCCCCCTCTGGAAGAAAGAAGTCCTGCCCCGTTGTGAGGTGCATATGCAATGAGGTCTGTACCTGGTCAGCTTGGATGCCACAGCTCGAAGGCCCGCAGGCCACCTCTTTCTACAATGTCTAATTCATGACTCAGACGCCCTGCGGGCTGTTGAGTGCGACCTCGATCTGGGCTGAGCACTCCCAAAGCCAGGCCCCGTCTTTCATCAACCTACACAGTGAAATGGTGTTGTCACTATGCTCAGAGCTGGGGCAGTTAGAAGCGCTTGTTTAAGCTTCTGGAATGCAGTCTGGGAATCAGGTTCCCAGGTTAAAATATGGGTATCTGCCTTTTGGGCTTTCTTTTTAAGCTGATAGAGGGGTCGTACAATCTCACCATACCCTGTTGACAAAAGCCTGTCATTCCTAGGAATCCCTTTTAGTTGTTTTAGGGCACAGGAAGGAAAGTATTGGTTTAATTCTCTCCTCCCACAGCCTTTGGGTTCCCTTAGATATGATAAGGGCCAAGTATTTTCCCTCAAATTTGCGAAGTTGTACCTTATGACCTCTGTCTGCTAGAAAATTCAGCAGAGCACGGGCGCCCTGGCTAGAGAACTGTTCTGAGGGAGGACGTAACAGTCTACCATTTACCTATCACAGGACTGTGACTTGGGAAAATTCAAAACATGCCAAGCTGTGGGAAAGCACTCTTCCGAAAAGATGAGGACTGGCTTTGAACCCTTGAGGAACACAGCTCAAGTCAGTTGAGAGGCCTGGCTGTGAGGAGTTTCAAAGGCAAAAATAAACTGGAAATCTCTGTGTAAAGGAGTACAAAAGAAGGCATCTTATAAATCTGACACTGAAAACCAGTCGACATCTTCTGGGATCTGAGAAAGGAGAGTGTGCGGGTGAGGTACCACTGGGCAGATTGGCACTATTGCTTCATTTAGCAATCTAAGGTCCTGTGCCAACCTCCACTCCCCATTAGGTTTTTGAACTCCCAAGATGGGAGTGTTCCTTGGGCTGTTACAGACTTTAAATAAACCTTGTGTCCTTAAGTTATCAATTATAGGCAATAATCCTCTCTTCAGGCATTAGAGGGTATTGTCTCCAGTGAAGAAAAATAGTAGGATCTTGGAGATGTATTTGTATCGAAGCAGCTCTTATTGCGCTACTATTCTACCTTTAGTTGTCCATACTTCAGGATTTATTTCTGTCTCCATAAGGGGGAGGCAGCATACCTGACCTGGGTGTATATATATTATAGTATTCAAACAAGATAAAATATCTCTCCCCAGGAGAGGAACTGGGCTTTCAGGTATAATTAAAAAGGAATGAGTGAAGAGAAAGCCATCCAGGTTCAGCCTAAGGGTTGTGAGGAAGAGCGAGTTACCTCCTCTCCAGTGACTCCTTTCACTGAGGTATGATGGCTGGAAGGAAGGCCAGGGTCGAAAAGAAAGACCGAGAGACACGCGCCAGTGTCTGGCGATAGGCTATTTTTTCCCCCTCCATTGTCCTGATCACCTGGGACTCCTCCGTGAAGATGACAGACAGAAGCAGAAGGCAGAGTGCCCGGGGCCCTCGGTCTTGCGGGACCAGCTGGTAAGATGGGTCTGACTCCTGGGCCCTTTGCTTCAGGGGCCACTCTGACTTCCAGTGGCCACTTTGCAGTCAGGGCACGGGTCAGGGGGCCTCATTACACTCTCTCCTAAGGTGGCCTGGCTTTCCAAAGTGGCAGCAGGTGAGTTTAGTCATTGAGCTCTTTTTGGGGCCCTGAGAATCAGACTTAGGATCTATGCCTTTTAAGGCCACAAACAGGGCAGCTGCTTTCTCTTGGACTCTGTTTCCTTCCCTTGGCCTCTTCCTGATTATAAAATACTGAGGAGGCGATTTTCACTGCAGTATCAAGTGAGCTAATGGGAGCAAAAGCCATCTTTTGTAGCTTTCTTCCTAACATCTGAGGCTGACTGGGTAATAAACTTGTCTTTAAGGATAATCTGTCCTTCTGTTGAATCAGGAACCAAGGATATATGTTTTATTAACGCTTCCTGTAAACAATCTAAGAAGGCAGAGGGGTTCTTACTGTTCTCCTGCTGAATAGTTGACCATGTAAAATAACTGAAGGGCTTAGTCCTCGTCCTCCTTGGACCTTCAGGAATACGTGTCTGAAGATGGCTCCTATTCCAGTCTCCCTTCTGGTTGGTAGGCCAGTAGGGCTCTTGTGTAGGGACTGCTTGGCTCCAGTAAGAACCAGCTGTTCCCCTCACTGCCTGTCTTCTGGCCTTTTAAAGTTAACTATATGATATTCGTCTCCAAATGTAATGTAGCTCGCAATGCTGCTTGTCTCTCATTAGAAGTCACTGTTTGATTTAAGAGTAACGTTACATCTTTCCAGTCTAGTCCATAGGTCTGAGTAAGTCCCCTAAAGACCTCACTGTACTTGTCAGGGTCATCTGTAAACTTGCCCAGATCTTGTTTGATCTGAGATCACTGGAAGAAAAGGACACATGGACACGAGTATGTCCAAATTTGCCATCTACTTCTTGTAAGGGGTATTGTCCTTGAGGGGCCTGAACAAAGTCAGCTATGGGTGGATATAGCCCAGTAGAGGCTTTAATTATGTCTGCTTTAGAAGCCTCACCCTTAGACCCTCATATTCTAAAGGGCAAGTGGGGAAAATCTTAGGCTTGGTCATAGTGGATGAGGCTTTGATCAAGGTTGCCTTGGAAACCTCATCCTCAGGTTCCAAAGGGCAAAGATGGGGAAGCCTCGGGCTTAGTGATAGTGAATCTGATTGTGCCTTAAGGGCCAGAGGGCTCTGGTTTTCCTGCGGCTTATGTTTACATTTTGAACACAAGTAAGGATTATTTCTCAATGCAAAGAAAGTCTCAACGTAAGGTAATTTTGACCATTTCCCCTCTCTCTGACAGTACAACTCCAGTTGTGAAATAGCATCATAATCAATACTTCCCTCTTCCTTGTTGGCTCTAGAGGGTAGGCAGGCCATGCACCAGTGCAGAAAACAGTAAACCGCTCTTTCTCAACATGTGAGGATCAAACGCTTTCCAGCGTTTAAGAATACATTTCAAAGGAGTAAGATTCTGACACTGAGTCTCCCACCTGAATTACAAGAGAGAGAATTGGCGTCCCTTTAATTTCTACATGATTTCTACATCCTCAAGGTGTCCCTGGGGTGACTCGTGCCAGAGCAGGTGGCTGCCGTCTGGAGGACAGAAGATATCGGTCATCGTCGGACTATCCACCCTTACTGGCTTGCGACCCTATCTTCCCCAGGAACTCACACTCTTAATTCTAGCGGGTGTTTTTAAAAGTGAAGCTACAGTTGATTTTGCCTGTAACAGTCCTGCTTTAAGAAGGAAGCATTGCTAGCAAACTAATAATCAGGAGATCTGAACCACTGCGTTCCAACTCTGAGAGAGCGAGGACAATAGATCGAAGGGCAGCGCTTTTCGACCTGCAAAAGAGATCACCTCTAGAGTTAGACAGCATCAAGGAAATATCCTGCCCGGAGTCTGGGGTGAGGAAGACTCTAAGACATTTGTATTATCTGCCTGATCACCTAGGCAACTTCCTTAGCAGCAAGACAAGGCTACGCCTTGTTCAAAGTCCATTCTAAAATTTGTATGACTCTGAAGCTCACAGTTTAAACTTCTACCCATCGCCTAGCAACCACAATTTATGTGTTAGTAAAGGCGCATCTATCAGCCTTTAGTACACATGAAAGAAGAGAAAGGCTGAATAAACCCCCTCTTTTTAAACTCCTAGTTAGCATATGTAAGGCACAAAGGTAAATTGATTCTCTGGTAGCTGTGCTGAGAAAGGGGAACCATTGTTGTAAGCTCCTTAGCTCAACTCCCTGGAGGGAGGGGCGGTTTCGTGATAAGGTGATTTAGCTTAAACAAGGAGTTCTAAAGTTAATTGGGGCTCCTAACTCACTAGCAGAGAGAGAAAAGTCTCGAGGCATGCAGGCAGGGATGATGGGAGGTGGAAGTTTTTCTGCTGGTTACCCAGTCAGGTTCTCAGGGCTCAGCTTCACTGAGGAACCTTTGGGCATCTGCCAGAGAGTCACCCTGGACATAACCTTCGTTTTCCTCTGTTTCCACCGGTCCACGCAACCAGAGATCCGTCCCTGGAAAGGAATCCAGCTGCCTGTCTGGTCAACATTCCTTTGGCTTCAATGGGGATTGGCCAGGTGCTGGGGAACCTATCACGCTCTGCTTTAAGTGTGGCAGCTGCTCTAAGAGCCTTTAATTAGCTGGCAGAGTAACCATGTTTGTTAAAGTATTGTAAGGGACAGGTAAAAGCCTGAGCTGTCTCCATTTAAGATGACTTCCCTGTCTTCAGCGTTAACAAACCCTCATTTTCTACAGGCTCAATTTTCAGGTTCTTGTCATTGGATAGGAGGGAAAGGTTGGGGAAGTTCAGAGTTCCTCCCTCTCTAATCTTGCATGCCTCCAAAAAATGAAAGTGCAGTGTGCTAGGGAAGATCAGAAAATAGATCAGAAAAAGGAAGTCTTTTCCTTTCATGCTCACAGTGAGTTACTGAGACAACTTGCCCATGAGTCATCATTCTCAGCCTGGAAAGGCAAGAATGGGGAATGTCAAGAGCTAAGATTGCCTCCTCACCAGTGGAAGATCAAACCAAAAAGGACACTGAGGCAGAACAGGCTCGACATTTCCTCTAGAGTATAGAGGAGGATCAGTCAGTCCATCCCAGTGAAACCTGTCCTCCAAGTCTTAAGAACAGCCGCCAGCTTTTAACTGTCAGAAGGCGTCCCGTGATTTATTCATAGGCAGGTATATTTTCTAAATATAAACTAGATTTTATAAAAGACCCATTTTACAGCACTTTACATTAAAGTCCACTAGGGAACACTGTAACATTACTTTTCCCTAGCACTGCTTTTTCCTAGCGCTGCTGCCAAAGATAAGATAACAAAACATAACAGTGAATACATCAGTATGGTCAAATATCAGTAAGTCCAAATGCAGCACATACAAAACAGGAATAAAATGTCCCATCAAAGAAACATTATAATTCATGTTCTTAACTTAAATTTATCATTGTTTTAACAACAGACAAGCTATAAAAAATACAAGGCATAAAAAATTCAGGGCATAAGCAATTAACAAACAAGGATGACAATTTTGATTACCTAAGTGAGTCACAATCCAGAATCTATGAAAAAAAGCAAACTCTTACCTCTGTCCAATTATCTCGGTGGGACCTCCAAAATGATATAGAAATGGTATTGGGACCTTCGAATACGATACAAGGGAAATACAATAACTCTCAACCTGCTAGATGTCCAGTACTCCGAGTCATGTTCCTCAAAATCGAAGAATGAATTTTAAGGAACAACCAAGGTTAAGAGTAGGAAATATTTATTGAGGGGGAGAGATACAGCTTCTGAGGGGCAGGAGGGTACCCGAAAATTGCCGAGGACCCCACTTCTCAGGGAAACACAAGCACAAGCACGTGGGTACGACGTCGGTTACAGCTATGATCAACCAATGACATTATAAGTACAGCCCCTTTAGTAATATCGATCCAATGGGGAAGCAAGTCATGTAGCAAGTGACGTGGAAAGAACAAAGATATTTTCAGGAAGTGATGAGTCCAAGGGTCTTGGTCACCCACTGTGGTCATTGTTGTCTTTCTAGACTTCATTAGACCAGGTGTTACCACTTATCGCCGGCCTGGTCATTCCATCTTTATCTTTTTTTTTTTTCTTTATGTGGATAACGGGAACCAAACTCAGGACCTCGCGCTTGCCAGGCAGGCGCTTATGCCACTGAGCCATCTCACCAGCCCTCCGTCTTTATCTTGAGGTCTGGCCTTCAACAGATGCACCTCCAGCCATAGTCGTGACGAGTTTTCATCTTTGCCCCGACTCCGTCAAGGGCCCAGCCCTACCTGACTGCCTAGAATGTTCCTGCCTGACTCAGCTGTCTCTAACACTGGCTGCACAGCCCCTCCCCCACTTCCCGCAGTGCCCTGTTGCCTGGCTGCCACTCCAGGGGAGCAGGAGCCTCGTCTCCGACACCCCGCTCCCTCCTGTGCGGAACATCGTCTTTCACCATAGCTTCCCTCTGAAACACGGGATGCCGTGATTCCACCAGGTGTCTGAGAACTTCTCTGGGAATAGTTCCTGCTCGGCACATTCTTGAGCCTTTCTGAAATGCATCTTCCTCCTGTTCCGCTTCCTCTCCCGCCCCTGGCACCCGAGAAGCTGTGGGTTCGCAGCCTCCCTTCCACAGAGGTGGCCTCTCCTGCTCATGGCTCCTGATCCTTGCTCCCCCAGGGACCCCGCCTCCCCTCCCCACTCCCTCTCCTCCTCCCTGCTGGCTCACTGGCCGCACTTACCTGGGGGAAGATCCTGCCCACCCCAGCCCCACGCCTGTCCCTCTGCACAGGATGGTACAGCTCGCACCCCATGCCATCGGCCACTGGCACACTTTGCGACACCAAGAGTCCTGGCTCAGTGACATCATAATGTCCCATCGACACACACTTCCAAATGCTCATCCTGGGCCCATAGCCTGGGACACCATCATCCTTTGTGCTGCCCCAGGGCAGACTCTCCCGCTGGCTGGTCTGTGTGCCTGGCCTGGGCAGCAGGTCTCCTCCATGGTGCAGAACTCTGTCCTTCCTGTCTGAACCCCTCATCCCTGACCCAACACTTTGACGTCTGTGTTCACATTCAGGTCTCAGATCCCCTCAGAAATTACTCCTTGTGTCTGATGTGAAGCAGAGCACCGACATCATCACTGTCCAGAGAGCCATAACCTTGCCGGCCCCAGCTGTCCGCATGCCTGCTTGCCACACTGAAAGAGGGGGAAGCCAAGGCAGCTACCTGGCTAGGAGCCTTGATGCCCTCCCTTCCCTTCTCCCCTGGCCAACTCCTATTCATCCCTCAATGCCCTGCAGTGTGCTCATACATCCTAGGGAGGCCTGGGGTTGGTGTCTCCTTGGGACTCCCACAGCTTCTCTGCTACCCCGTCCACAGCAGAAAACACACAGAAATGCAGTCAACAAACTAGGATCAGCCAGCAAAGATCGAAATCTTGCTTCTCTTACAGCTACGTGACCTTGGGTTAAGTTCCTAAACTTCTCTGTTTACCTTCCTTGTCTTCAAAGACAGCACAAGGGCAGTAACACACGTCTCCAAGTTTGTGCAGATGTTAGCTAAATCCACTACACAAGCTTCCTGGCCTGCACAGGGGCCGCACAGATGGGCACTGTCGTGGCCACGGTGCTCACAGCTGGCGCGATGGCCATGTCTTTCCTGCCTTCTCTCTCGCTGTTCCAGGCCTCGCGGGGGATGGGAGCTGAGGTCTGACCCGAGCAGCCTCACGGCCTAGGACGATGGTACTGTAGACAGCTCAGCTAGGTAGAAATATTCGAGGCAGGCAGACAGGGCTGGGCAGGAGATGGGAGCACATCATGGCTGTGGTGGTGGGGGGGCACATCTGTTGGAGGCCAGGCCTCAAGACAGACAGAATGGCTAGGCCTGCGTGCCTCCTCGGGGTAAGCAATAAATTAACATTAACATCAGTCGCCCCACTGGGTGGCCGGAACCCCCTGGTTCATTTCTTCCTAAAAAGGCCCTGGTTCTTCCCATGCACCCTTGCCATGTGACCTGCTTCCCCATTGGACCAACATTACCTAGGCGGCTAAACTTCGGTCTTATTGGTGGATCACGTTTTGTCCCGCAGTGTACCCAGCGCGGGATTTTGCTCTATAAAACTTCCTCTATAAAATGGGGTCCGCAGCAACCCACTCTCAGGAGCTATTGTTCTCGGTAACTATTTCCTACTCTTAACCTCTGTTGCTCCTTAGAATTCATTCTTAGGTTTCAGGAACACGAACCCAGCGTACCTGACGTCCGGTGGGTTGGGGGTTACCTTTATCCCCCACACCAATGGGAGGACCGTCGCCCACCTGCCCTACGGCCAGCTCTGGAAAGGGCTCCAGGCACCTGGCCCTGCCTGACTGTCACCTGGGGATACCACCAAGTGGCTGAGTGGCCACAGGTCACACCGGGCCTCGCCTTCCGCTCCTGTGGCAGAAGGGAAGATGGGAAGTCAAGTGCGAACCCAGCGCTTCTGCCACAGGCTGCCCGGTTCCTCCCTGGGCC
Organism: Erethizon dorsatum; assembly: GCA_028451465.1. NCBI lineage: Eukaryota > Metazoa > Chordata > Mammalia > Rodentia > Erethizontidae > Erethizon > Erethizon dorsatum. The sequence continues at coordinate 97,388,375 of CM051836.1, read as the reverse complement.
GCCTGTGCCGGCTCCACCAGTCTGTGCTCAGCCACCAACCTGAGGCCCGGACCTAGATCTCATCACTGGGGGACACGCTGATGGGGCCGGAGCGTGTCTGGGTCATGGTGGCTCAGCACGCACAGAGCCCCCTTGGTCCCTGTCTTCACATCAGCAGCAGGCAGCTGGGTGCAAATTGTCCATTCATTCACTTATTCACCCACTTCCCTCTCCGTGCCTCAATTTCCCTACCTGCAAAATGAGCACAGTAAGAGTGTGTCTTGGAATGTACGCCCCATTGATAAGGGGGGATGACTACATCAGCTTTATTATTCATTTCTTTATTCTTTATTTTTCGAGATAAGATCTCGACAATATGTAGTCCAAGCTAGCCTGGAACTCACTATGCAGTCCAGGCTGGTCTTGAACTCACAGGATCCTCCTGCCTCAGCCTCCTGAGTAATGGAATTACAGATGTGTGCCACCATGCCTGGCTTACTTTTTAATGTTTTTAAAGGCTAGTTTTTTTTTTTTTTTAAACTAAATAAAGGCTAGATTTTAAATAAAGGCTAGATTTAGAAGCTGAGGTTGGATGTGCGGCAACACTGGCTTCCTAATGCCGGCCACCAGGGTAGACCACAGGCAGCTCCAGCCACCACAGCCTCCCTGGGGACACCGGCAACCTGGCAGGGAGAAGCTGCCCCATTCAGGAGCCCCCACCGGGCCCAAGGAAGGAGGGAAAGGAGGAGGCTGTGGGTGCGGCGTCCTCCCCAGCGGGCAAGGACACTTCCCAACAGGGGCCGGGCCAGGAAGCTAGGAAAATCCCTCCGTAAGGACCCAGCAATGGGTTGGGAAGGTGCAGGTGCCCCCAGCACCACCCTGCCCACCCCACAGTGCTCAGAGCGTGGCCAGGCCTTTCTTTCTCCATTTCCCGAAGAGCCGACAGAGCGGCCACGCTGCTCTTCCTCAGGTTCTGGTAGAATCTGCCCACGAAACCACGGGGCCTCTGTCATCCTGGGGGAGCTTCCCAGCTGCAAGCTCCCCGTCACTCACAGACTCAGGGCCACAGGTCCTCTCTCTTCTCCAGGGAGCTCAGTTCTGTCCTAGGAATTGGTCCCTTGTGGCTCGGCTGCTGCCACGTTTCCTAACTTAAACTTCACCATCTTCCTCTCTGCCACTCCTATGCCAACTTCCCTGTCCCTGAGGCTGGACTGTTGCTGGGCATCACCACGGCCTGGTCTCCTGGGAGAAGAGACACCTCGCCCACCACACTGGCTGACGAGCCCACCACAAGCCACCTCACCTCAACCCTGCCCTGAGCAACTCCTCTCTTTCCTCACAGCACCATCACCATCGCCTGCCTTGGTTCTCAGTCAGGGATGGCGGTGCACACAGTGCCTGACGTACACCAGTGCTTTACTCTCCCAGGTAGTTGTTGGAAGGTATAGTTCAGGGCTGGTGTGAACACTTTCCCAGTCAGCAAGGACCCCAGATACCCCTGTCTTTCTGTTTTAATGTTTGGGGGGGTGTCCATCTTCAAAGTCACAATCTGGTTGCCAGAGCTCCAACCAGCACATTTGTATTCCAGGTAAGAAGAGAAAGGAGGTGGTGAAAGGGGTGAGCACTAGCTGTCTACTTCTCTTTAAGGAACTTTCCTGGAGGCCACTCAGGTAGTGTCCTGTGGTGGATTGACAACTGGTGGTCACCTTGTAACACCCAGCTGAACTGAGTAAGCATGGTGCTGGGTGTGGAGGGCCCACCTGAGGATTGTTGCCCACAACATAAAAAGGAGAACTGGAGAGGAAGAGTTGGTGCTGTTGGTTCTCCTTGAGGAGCTTGTTGCACTGGCTTTCCTGATAGGAACTTGGCTGTTCTCATCATCGGAGGAGCTCGGGACCTCATTGTCGCTGAGGATGGCTGTGGTTCTCTTTGGGGGAGCTCTGGTCCTTACTTTGAGCGTCGCTTCCTGGCTCCAGTGCTGATCCCTCAGCTGCTGGCACAGATCCTTCATCCCGCTGGCGCAGACTTTCTAGCTTCCACCACTGACCTCTGGGCCTTCCCAGTGCAGATCCATGAAATAGACTTGCGTGAGACATTGTCGTGGGCTCTGGGCCTCCAGCTGGACTCATGCAGGACATTGCCGTGGGATCCAGGCCCTCAGCTGGATTCTTTGGGTCTTTAGTATGTGGACAGATTTCCTGCGCTCTTGTATTTGACTCTTGGGTGACTACTATAAAATAATCCTATGAATTATGTGTCCTGACCCTTCTCCACTGTTGGTGGGAGTGTCGACTGGTGCAGCCACTGTGGAAATCAGTGTGGCGACTCCTCAAAAAACTAGGGTTGGAGGTCCCATTTGACCCAGCTATTCCCCTTCTGGGCATCTTCCCAGAAGAGTTAAAAACATCGTACCACAGCGATATATGTGCACCCATGTTTATAGCAACACAATTTGTAATAGCTAGATCGTGGAAACAACCCAAATGCCCATTAACCGAGGAATGGATAAAAACGATGTGGTATTTTTATACAATGGAGTACTACTCAGTCATAAAGAAGGATAAACTGGAAACTTTTATAGGTAAATGGATGCAACTCGAGAAAATACTCACAAGCAAAATAAACCGGATGCACATTTGTAAACATCGTATTGTCTCCCTAGTATGAAAATGCAATTTCACTGTGACTATTCCATTCCTTAGTCTTCTATTTTTACCTAGCTTTTACATGGCTTAATCTTATACTGAGTAATATTTTTCTCCAAAAGGTACTTGTACATTCTCTAATGCTTGAGATTGTTAATACATGAGAATGTTTACTTGTTGTCTTTAAAAATAAATAAAGTTTGAAAAAAAAATTGTGTCCTGTATTGTTTCTCTTGCACACCCTGACTACAGCATGTCCCTGGTCTTCCCTCCAGCCTGTCCTCTGGGGCCTTGCCTGGCCCACTCTGTCCCTAGGGTGAGCCCACAGCAAGAGCCTGGGTGCCTTCTCTAACCAGGGCTGAGGGACCTCATTCTACAGATAGGAAACTGAGGCCCCACAAAAGGATCTCACGGAGTCACTCACGAAGTCAGAGGCCACACCGGGTGGCCACACCAACCACATGCTTTCCGCAGACACTGTGCTGAGAGGGAGGGCGGCAGCGAGCACAGGCCACCAGGTCAGCTTGGGGTGAGAGACGCGTGTGTGCTCCTCACAGTGCGCTGGGCCAGTTGGCCAGGCAAACACACATGCACACAGACATGCACGCCCACGTGACCCGCCGCACACACACCGACAGGTGGACGCATGCTCTGAGAAGCAGCTGCAGCTTGCGGTGGCACCGTCAGCCCGCGACGGGGTCCAACTGCACAAATGCACTGAGTCCTCCCAGCCTTGACCTGGCCAGGCAGGTTTGCTGGAAGCTGTGGGTGGCCCCTCGGCCCCTCGGATGGCAGCCACAACCATCCCCCTGCGGGAAGGCCCGGGACAGAAAGGGTTTGGGGCAAGTGAAGTGACACCACATGCTCAGCACAGTCCCACCCTCCACCCGGGCTGTCGCTGTTGGACAGAACCTGAATGTCAGTGGGATCCACGGTGGCCCCTGCCGTCTCCTGTCTGGATAACCAAGAGGTGGGGTGCGGTCTGGGGGCCCCACTGTCTGGGCCAGTGCTAGGGGACAGGCAGGGCCGGCTGCAGAGCCACATGCCACAGCACCAGGCCAGGCCCCTCTGCGCCAGCCTCAGGGACTCAGGACGTGGAAACACCCTAGGTCCCTCCCAGCCTCCTGCGCGTGCAGCTCCAGGTCTTGTAGGTGCTACCCGGGAGACACTGTCTGCAGGGCCTGCTGCGGGGCTCCCCGAGCCTGGGCCCCTTTGCCGTGTGCCCTCTGGGGTGGGGATGGCTTGCGCCTGGCCAGCCATGGTCACCACCACCTTTGTGAGCTGCTGGAGAAGGTGCCTCCCTCCCTTCCTGGCAGAGACTCACGGCTCAGTTCTTGGAAGGCACTCTGTCCTGGCTGTGGAGCAAAAGCCACTCCCCTGGCGCCGCCCTCCCGCTCCACGTGCCAGGAGTCCTGGCCGCCAGCCTGGTGCTGACGTGGCCACCCGCCCAAGCGGCCCAGCAGCCCGGGATGCCACAGGGCCCCGTGCACTGGCCCAGGGCCTGGCCTTGTGGGCTCACCTTGGGGTCCTGGCACGAGCTTGAGGGGCAGCAGGGGACCCCTGGGGAGAGGTGGGGGCTCCTAATAGCCCCACTGCCCGGTCCAGGGCTCCCCACAGCTGGCCCTGCCCACCTCCTTCCCTGAGAGTGGGCATTCGCCCCACACAGGCCGAGGCAGGACGCATCCAGCCAGGTTTCTTAGGAGCATGCGCACGGCCAGGTCCGCAGGTCTGTCTGCCCCCGCAGCCCGCTGGCTGTGCCCTGTGTTCCCACCCTCGGCCTCACCTGGAGGGGCCCAGACTCCTGGGGGCGCCACCCCCGGCTGCTGCTCAGCATCAGGGGAAGCAGAGCGCCGGGGTGGAAGGGGCTGAGAGTCTGTGGTGCCTCCAGACACGGACCCTGTGGTCCGAAGGGGCAGGGGCTCCCGCCTCACTCGGTGGGTGGGGACAGTCAGGACCCACCAGCCACCACCCCAAGCCCACGGGAGCCACGCCCTGTCCAGCGCCAGTCATTTCCCCCCTCTTGGCACTCCTGGTGACGGGGAGGAGAGAGACCCACACAGGGGTCTGGTGTCACCATCGGGTACAAATGGACTCTAAGTGTCTAGAAAGCCACTACAGCAGGGAACCTGGGCAACCGCCTGTCCTCGTCCCTCTCACGTGGCGCCCGCAGGCTCCTTCTCTAACTCCTGTGAGGAACCGGCCGGCACATGGGACCACAGCGTGAATGCTGCCCACCGGGCCTGCTGCTGGCCCGGCCGCTGCCACAGTGGGCTGGGGTTAGGATGCATCCAGAGCTCCACATGCTCACTCCCGTGCTCGGCTCCTTTCAAGCCTGCTGGCCCCTGACAATAGTGACCGGGGTGACGCAGCCCCCGTGCAGAGCCTCCATCTGCACTCCTCCACCCCTTCCCGCCAAGCTTGACAGTGTCAAGGAGCAAACAAGCTCCTCAGGAAACTGCTCAGTGACACTGCTGTGACAGGTTGCACAGAGGCTAAGAGGCTGTGTTGTCCCACGTGCACACCATTGCCATCGTCACCAGGGGATGACATCTCCCGCCCAGGAAGCCACAGTGCCCAGCACACTAGGGGGCCTTGGTCCAAGGCTTTTGGCTGAAAAGAAGGGAGTAGGGGAATGCAGAGGAGGGTGGTGGGGGACAGTGAGATGGGGAGAGGGAGGTTCGGGGCCAGCCGCGGGGGAGGGCAGAGAGCAGGGCGTGCCTTCTGTTGGATTTCAGCCAGGGCCGGCAATTCGTAGTCACAGAGCGGTTGATGCTGGTGCACAGGTTTGGTTCAAACCAAGTGTTTCAATCACCTTGAGCCAATTTCTGCTCCCACCAGCAATGTGTGGCAGTTGCAGCTGCTCAGGTGACCTCGTAGTCTCACCTGGTGGAGCTCAGTGCTGGTGGGGTGAGGGGGCATCACACTGGGCCTCAATCTGCAGTTCCCTGTCAACTGGCAAAGCTGAACCACTTTTTCATGCCTGTTGGTCATTTGAATGTTCAGCTTTTTAAACTCCTCCCCCTCTTACAGTTTATCCACCTTCCTCCGATTGACTCGTGGCTGTTCTTCACGTAGTCTAGGACCACCGCCTCTGCCGGGCGCCCTCACTGCGGAGACCTCCCCTCTCTGCCTCACTGGTTCTTCCGGTTCAGGGCGCAGACTTGAATTCTGTTCAAGTCTAATTTACCAATCCTGGCCTTGCCGATTAGACTTACGTGTCCCAGTGAGAACATCTCGCCTACCCGTCATGAAGACACTCTTCCCTGCTGAATTATCGCTTTACTGTCCATGTGTAGATTTCGATGTACCTGGACGTGATTGGAGCGCATGTAAATTAGGGATCCAGGGTCACTTGCTCCTAAGGACACCCAGCTCTGGTAACTCTGGCTAGAAAGGTCACTCTTCCCCTGGGCCAGTGCTGCCCTCGTCATCGGCACCAGGATGAAGGGGCTGTCATGGGCTGACCTGTTGCTGGGGCTCAGCCAGTCACCACACTGCACCATCCTGGCCATGTCACCCTCTACCAGAAGTGGTCAGTGAGCCCCGAGCTCAGCACCATCTGGCCAAACAACCCCTGCCCTTGGTGCATGGCCTGCTGGGGTCTCGTGAGTGATCCTCCCTTTCTGTACCTCACAGCCATCACCCCAGCTCCCACTGCTCCTGTGAGAACCATCTCTTTCCTCTGGCACTGCAGCAGCAGGGAAGCAGCAGCTTGGGGAGGTGGCCCTCAGGCCACACTGCTCAAAGGAAGGTCCCGAAGGTCCCCCAGGAATGGGTCCCACAGTCCAGGTTCTTGCTTCCCTGCGGGCTGATATCAGCCTTCAGAGGTGACCTGGAGGCTACCAGCTTCACCCTGTGGATGTCCTCAGCCAGTCTGAGGCTGTCACCACTGCAGGGAGAGCTGCACTGGGACCTGGAATGAGTGGGATCCCCAAGGACAGCGTGGGGAGAGTGGGAGGTGGCGGCCTGCTGTTCTTCTAGGTGGTTCTGTGTCCAGTGGAGCCAGGCAGCCTCCCTGGAGGAAGCTACACAGCTGCCCATGCCGCACCCCGGAGCTGGACTCCTCTCGCCGGCACTGGAGATGAAGACCCCATACCGTGGTCTCCATCTCAGTCCTGGCTCTTGGAGTCTTCTAGAGGAAGGAAAGAAACCCTTCAGGGGTGACTTCTGAAATCTCTCAGTTCCCAGAGTAGTGGGAAGGGCTGAGCCACCTGCAAAAATGACTGTGAGCGCCTGCTGGGCACCCAAAAGAACAGGCGCTGAGCCGTGTTCCCCAAGGCCCTACTATGGGCCAGAGGCACTGGACTAAGTTCTGTGGTGGAACTGGACAGTGGGAAAAACACACCCAGTGACCCTAAGACATCTGGGCCCAGCATGAGGCTGCATGTGAGAGGGCCATCATCCCAGTGTGCACGTCCAGGGCAGAGAGAACGTGATGATCCCAGCCAGTGGCCAAGGCCATTGGCAGAAGTGTCACAGGAGAGGCGAGGTCGGGTAGAGCAGGAGGAGGGGAGGCGTCTAGGAGGAGGGACCCGCATGCCACACGGGGGGAAAGGACAAGGTGCCATCCACTCTGAGGACTGCATTGCCCAGGGGCTGCCCAGGGAGCTGACTGTGGCCCTGGGGAGGATCGCAGGAGAGAGGACAGATACAAGCTGGGAAGGGCTTGGGTGACATGGTCCTGTTCCAGGCCTCCCCCAGTCCCAACAAGGAACAAGACACCCTATGCTGGGTCCTCTCAGGAGGACAGAGAAATGCAGGACAGGACAGGACCATTCCCCTGTCCACGGCTCCAGGGAACTGGGCCCCTCGGGAGCTGTGCGGTTTACGGACAGGTCAGCAGCAGAGGATGAAGGGTCTCTCGACAGGAGGGGAGCAGTGGCCACGTGGCTCCCCCATCAGCCACAGTGGGGCCGGCTGAGCTGGAGATCCTCCTTCCTGGCCCCCTGCTTCTTCCACCCCGGGGTGACCGACCAGGGCAGCATCTGCAGGACGCCCTGTCACCAAGGCCAGGGCATGAGAACGGAGCTGGCTGGGGCCCAGAGGCCCTGTGGGCTCCAGTGTTCTTGCTCCGCCATTGCACATCCATCTTCCCTCCCCGCTACGACAGCCTCTGTGCTGACAGCAGAGGGTCGAGTCCTGTAACAAAACCCTTGACAACTACACACATGCATTTGTTATGACACACACAGCCTGACATGCTGACATATGGACTTCCATACCCAATGCCATGCTTGAAACATAAGGTGGGCGTGCTGGGATGGTGGAAGGACTGATGGACGGGTGGGGAGATGGGGCTGGGTGGATGAATGGATGGATTTGTGGGCAAATGGACAAATGAAAGCCTAGCTGGGTAGGCAGATGGGAATTTGAGGGGATGGATGGGTAGGTGGTGGGTGGTGGATGGGTGCGTAGATGAGAGGGTGGGTAGATGGGTAGGTAGGGGGATGGGTGCATGGGTGGGTGGGTAGGTGGTTGCGTAGGTAGATGAGAGGGTGGGTGTCAGTGGGTGGATGGGTGAGTAGCTGGGAGGGTAGCTTGGTGGCAGATGGGTGGGTAGATGAGAGGGTCCGTGTGAGTGGGTGGATGGGTGGGTAGATGAGAGGGTGCGTGTGAGTGGGTGGATGGGTGGGTAGGTGAGTGGATGGGTGGGTAGGTGAGTGGATGGGTGGGTAGGTGGGTGGATGGGTGGGTAGGTGGGTGGATGGGTGGGTAGGTGAGTGGATGGGTGGGTAGGAGAGTGGATGGGTGGGTAGGAGAGTGGATGGGTGGGTAGGAGAGTGGATGGGTGGGTAGGTGAGTGGATGGGTGGGTAGGTGAGTGGATGGGTGGGTAGGGAGTGGATGGGTGGGTAGGTGAGTGGATGGGTGGGTAGGAGAGTGGATGGGTGGGGAGGTGAGTGGATGGGTGGGTAGGAGAGTGGATGGGTGGGTAGGTGAGTGGATGGGTGGGTAGGAGAGTGGATGGGTGGGTAGGAGAGTGGAAGGGTGGGTAGGTGAGTGGATGGGTGGGTAGGAGAGTGGATGGGTGGGTAGGAGAGTGGATGGGTGGGGAGGTGAGTGGATGGGTGGGTAGGTGAGTGGATGGGAGGGTAGGAGAGTGGATGGGTGGGTAGGAGAGTGGATGGGTGGGTAGGAGAGGGAATGGGTAGGTGAGTGGACGGGTGGGTAGGAGAGTGGACGGGTGGGTAGGAGAGTGGATGGGTGGGTAGGAGAGTGGACGGGTGGGTAGGTGAGTGGACGGGTGGGTAGGAGAGTGGACGGGTGGGTAGGTGAGTGGACGGGTGGGTAGGTGAGTGGACGGGTGGGTAGGGGAGTGGACGGGTGGCTAGGGGAGTGGACGGGTGGGTAGGGGAGTGGACGGGTGGCTAGGGGAGTGGACGGGTGGGTAGGGGAGTGGACGGGTGGCTAGGGGAGTGGACGGGTGGGTAGGGGAGTGGACGGGTGGCTAGGGGAGTGGATGGCTGGGTAGGAGAGTGGATGGCTGGGTAGGAGAGTGGATGGCTGGGTAGGAGAGTGGATGGGAGGGTAGGAGAGTGGATGGGTGGGTAGGTGAGTGGATGGGTGGGTGAGTGGATGGGTGGGTAGGAGAGTGGGTGGGTGGGTTAGTGGATGGGTGGGTAGGAGAGTGGATGGGTGGGTGTTAGTGGATTGGTGGGTAGGAGAGAGGGTGGACGGGTGGCTCCATTGAGATGAGTGGAAGGATGAGCAGGAGGAAGGCTAGATGGACGGATGGTTAAATTGACAATTGGACAGTATCCCAGCAGTTAAGCGCACAGTGGGCAGGGTAAACAGGGCGTGGGGGCAGGACGAGGACAGGAAGCTGCACGTGCCGTGTTGAGGAGGACTCAGTCAGCTCTTAGTTACCTGCTGCATCACTGACGGATGGAGACTGAAGGTACCATGTGCGGGCTGACTCGGCAGCAGAACCAGCCAGCAGGACACCGACTCCTTGTGGCCCACACACAGAAGCCAGCCTGGCCACGTCGTACCTGATGTGGGGTCCACCCACTCCCACATCTAGCGGGCTCCTAACGAGTACCACAGGTCCTCTGAGCCTGGGTGTGACTACGTCCATGTGGTGTCATGAACCCAGCCCCACCGTCCTCAGAGCAGGTTCTGAGGGCCCATCGAGTCCTCCACCCAGGGGACGCCTGTCCCACAGGCCTGGTCTCCATGGCTCTGCTTCCTTGATTGTTGTCCACAGCAGTCTGCAAACCAACCACTGGCACTTCTTTTTTTTCCTTTTTTTTTTTTTTTTTTGGAGACAGGTTCTTCCTAAATCGCCCAGGCTGGACTTGAATTTGCAATCTTCCTGCCTTGGCCTCCCAAGGAGCTGGGGTCCCAGGCATGTGCTGTGTTGCTCTTGGTTTTTGAATGCTGCCTGTTTACTGACATTGCTGACACCAACCTTTACTCTTGATCTTGGTACTTAAGTTTGTGAACTGAGGTACCACTGTACTGGCTTTGTACTTGGGGTTGCTGATGAGGGGCCGGACTCCCAATGTGACTGACCACGAGGGACTCCCTAACCTCTCCCAGCACCTGTCTCCACCATGAGCCCCAGAAATCCGGGGTCTCTGGGGGCACCCCTCCCCTGCCTCTCCCTCCACCCCCACTGCTCCGGGTTCTGGACCAGGGCCCAGGGGCACGACCCAAGCTGCCAGTGGCCTGTTTCAGCTCCTTGCATGCATTAAAGAGAGTGGAGAGGGGAAGGGGAAAGAAACAGAACGAGTAAGCGAGAGGCAGAGACTGTCCCAGAACCCCCAGGCCGGGCTGCTCCAGGCGGGCGCCCCCTCACGAGGGGCTTCTGTGCTCTCTGGATCCAGCATCCTCGGCAGGGTCAATCACTGCCAGAAACCCTGGGCAGCCACCCGGCCCCTGGAGATGTCTCTTCCTTCACTCTCCAGTGGCGACACTGCCTGCCTGAGGACAGTTACCCTGCTGTGCCAGGCCAGGCTGGCTGCCTGGAGTTAATCCACTTCTGGGAAGGCGCGGCTCCACCCCAGCTCCGTGAGGCTCCCAGGAGGCCATGGACCAGGCAGGAAGCTGGCAGGGTCACAGCCTGTCAGGTGCTGCCTGCCTCGGCTGACTCCGCAATCCCATGCCAGATGGGTTCCAGTGGGAAGTTCTGTCCTTGGCTAGGCTGAGGAGCGTCCACCCAGCTCTCGGAGGGCCCACTGAGGCAGCTCCCACAGCCACCACTCACTGCAGAGGGTCCCCAAGGGCCCAGGGCAGGGGGACAGGACGAGCCAGGCAGCTTAGCAGCCACTTTCCCTTGGAGCCCGGGGCACGTGGCTGTTTCATTCCTGAGCCAAATGGCTCCCAACACTGGCACAAGGGTCTCTGCAGAGCCGCCCAGCCAGCCAGCGCCTCCTTCCCACCCCACTGAGAAAGTGCGCACACAGCACCTGGCCAGTGTCCCTGCCCCGGGCAGGGAGGGAAGGGACCTGCTGGGTCACACGGGGACCCCAGCATCCGCAGAGCCAGAACCCAAGGCTAAATTAGGTCAAGAGGGTGTGGAGGTGGCGCCGTGCCCTGGCTGCAAGGCCAGCTGGCTCTGAGCAAGGTCTTGCCTCTGCCCGGCGTGGTCAGTGGACTTGCTCTTAGCCGACTCAAAGCCCTGCCAGGCTCCTGAAGAAACAGAGAACACCAGGAAGTAGAGGCTGGGAGAGATGCCTCTGCTTCAGCTCTGCTGCTGAAACTGTCTACACTCAGCCCTGGTGGTGTCATCAGAGTCAGCCCGAGGGAGCTTGGTGACACCCCCATTTCTGTGGGTATCAAGAGGCCTGGACATCACTTGAGCACCAGGCTTCCTTGTAAAAGGAACCACGAGAGCCAGGTTCCCCTTCCCTGGCTCCTGTCCTGCACTCTGGCCAGGCTCCAGCTCGGGTGCCACAGGTTACAGTGTGGCTTGGGTGAATGACTCACCCTCTGACTTCTCGTCTGTGTGACAGAGGACAGCGAGGCCAGGTTCTCTGCAGCGTCCTAGCCCCAAGGGGCACTCACCACTCCAGCACACAGTGGGGGCGGCCCCTCTAGCTGCTCTGAAATCTTGATGCATGCGGGGCAGGAGCTAGGCCCAGAGGCCACTCCCTCCACACCCTTCACTGCCACCCAGTAAGAACAAGGCCGATGAGGCCTTTCGGCCTGGCCGAGGTCACCCAGCAGAAAGGACAAAGCAAGCCCTTGGATCCTGACTCCAGAACTTCACCCCGGGCATCCATCACCAGGAATTTATGCACAGACGGTCAGGGTCAGCAGGTGGGTGTGGGGACAGCCCTGGACACCCTGTGCAGTGCCGGGAGCCTCAGCTCCAGATCGGAGTCTGAAGCCCAGTGCACCCAGTGCAGAATCAGGCCCCTGCGGCCACAGCTCTGCATCTCCTGCACACTGGACACGAGAGTGGACACCAGTGTACTCAGGGAGGCCTGCCTCCAGCATGCCGTAGGCTGCAGAGGCCCCAGTGACTCCTGGTCTGGAGGACAGGCATGGGCAGAGCCAGGAAGCCGAGCCGGGAGAGGTGGCCTAGCAGAGGGCTCAGGCTTCCCTCTTCGAGGCACCGCCATGTCTCCAGTGCTGCCCCTGGTCCAGAGGCACAGGCACAGGACTAGGTCATCACTTCCATCTTAGAGAAGGGAAGTCTTGGAGACTCGCTCAGTGTGGCCTGCCTTCCTGCACAGATCCATGTGACCTTGCCAAGCCGAGGTCTCACCTGGACAGGTAGGATCCGACCAGCCCCTTGCAGGCAGGCGTGAGGGTGGCTGGCCAGGTGCAGGTGCAGTGGGCAGCATTAGCTTTGCTGGTTCCCACTGCCAGTGGCTAAGTGCACTGTGCTTTCAGAATGAGTCCATTCCAGTAAAAAAGTGAGTCTGTTTGACCCATGCAACCAACTGTTAGCTGAGCTCATGCATGGAGAAGGCCGAAAGCACGAGGTGGCCCTTGCATGGTGCCAGCTGCACACCCTACCCTGTGGCTCCTCAGAATCATGGGTGTGCAGCACCCACAATGCCACATCCCACACGTGCCTGTGCGCTGTCTGTCCTGCACACTGAGCTCTGCTGCCTCAGGCTCAGTGGCAGGTGGCTTGGTCTCATCTCAGGAGGTGGCAGGAACGTCTGAGCAGCCAGCCAGAGCTGAGGTGGTAGGTAGGAGGGGCCGAGGGCGCTGGGGCAGTGTGGTTGCTGCAGGGTGCAGTTAATCCAGGGAGCAGCTCTGGAGGGGGCCAGGGAACCACCCAGGCACAGAGCTGCACAGTTAACTGTACCACTTGGTAATCCACCCAATGGAAGTGGAGCAGGCTTCTGTGACATTGGGAAGCCAAGGACTTTCCTTGCTGGGTAAGGAGGAGCCTGCTGGGTTTCGTGTGTGGTACTGGGGATGAAGCCCAGGCCTCCTGCATGCCGAGCAAGCATGCACCACAGCCCTGTATCTCCCACACACTGGACACTAGCATGGGTGCCAGTGCGCTTGGGGAGGCTGGCAGCCTAGAGCTATGGTGACCCAGTGGGGCTGCACATCAGGCAGAGTCCCCTGGCCTCAGCTCCCAGGCAAGCCCTGTGAGAAGGCGGCCCAGCCTCCTGCAGCACCCCTCAGCCCCTCCCCACAGGGACTAAGTACCGAGGGGCAGGGGGCTACTCTTGAAGGCATCACCCGGATGTGTCAGCCCACAGGAAATAGACTGCAGCTCCCCCGTGAGGACAAGTCCTCCCCTGGAACAGAGGCCAGCGGGGTGGCCTGGTGGGCTCTCCCAGGCCCAGGCATCATGGGTAACAGGGTCCACTCTTTCTGCTGGAGCTCCCTCAGCACAGGCCTCCTGGCTGCTCCTGCAGGCCACCAAGCACCAGGTATCCCCTGAGGACAGCAGCGGCCAGGCAGGAGAGGGGGCTCCCCAGGGTGGTAGCCTTCTCGAGTCCCAGCCGCATCCCCTTGCACTCACGCCAGGTCTGCACAGGCCTGAGCCGTCCTGGTAGGTGGGCAGCACTTCCAGGGGCTGCAGAGCTGCGGCCTCACAAGGCATGAGCTGGGGACTGGCTTAGGCCCCTCCCAACAGGGCTGCCTCTGCTGACCCTGGGGGCTGCTCCGAGCGAGGAGCCCCCAGTGCCTCCAGGGAGCCGATTCTCCTTGGCCGAGTGACACAGAGCCGGCGAGCTGTGCGGAAGGAGCGTGAGCTCTGTGGAAACGATTTTATTTTATTTATTTATTTTTTTTTGTGGGTACCGGGGGGTCGACCTCAGGACCTCGCGCGCCAGCAGGCACCCGTGCCTCTGAGCGATATCACCAGCCCCTTTTTCGTATGTGGGATCCGGGAGTCAAACTCGGGCCCTCGCGCTTGCCGGGCAGGCGCTTAAGCCGCTGAGCCATCTCACCGGCCCTGTGGAAACGATTTTAAAAGATCAGAGCTTCTCTCAGGAAGGAGTGACAGAAGCGGCGCACCTCTGGCCCCTGATGTGCAGGGAGGAGGCAGTCAGGAACTTAACGATCCCCATCCCCCAGAGCAGCCCTGGTGAGGAGCCGCAGCACTCTGTCCTGCTCTCTGGGACTCCGGGGACAACCGCGGCAGAAAGCCTCCAGTGTCATGCAGGGGCCTGGAAGCTGGCAGCACAGCAGGACCCGAATGCACTCTGCTCCAGGTCCCTTCAGGCAGCGGGCTGAGCCCACGCTGCCCAACACCATGAGGCCAGCCACGCTGAGAAGTGGGTGTCCCGCACCTTGCGCTCCTGCGTGGGGGAGGTCAGTGACCTGGGGAGGGCCTGGCTCCGTGAAGGGTGGTTCACGGTGCCTGCCTCTTCTTTTTGGGGGGCCGGGGTGGCCGCAGCTCCTGGGGCCCATGGGCAAATGGGCAGCTGGCGGAAGGCAGCACACAGCCGTCGGGGTGGTGCGTGAAGAACCAGCAGGCACGGGTCTTGAAGGCCTCCAAACTCGGTCCCCGCTTGGCCTCCAAGGGCTTCTCCTTCTGCAGCTCCCGCCGCCAGTCGCGGATGTGGACTTGGCCATCCAGAACTGAAGTGTGGAACAAAGACAGGCCCAAGACGTTACCCCAAACATCTGTTAACTCATGGGGCTTTGTTATGCACCCACCGTGTGGAGGACTGATGAGGGCCAGGGCCAGGCCCACAGCAGAGAACTCGCAGTGGAGGGACCTGGGGAGTCAGCGGCAGGGACCAGGGGGGCCTGGGAGAGCGGGGTCCCCAGGAGGCGAGGAAGAAGGCCCTGCAGCAGGCCCAGGGGACCCGCATGGAGCCGGCCAACCTGAGGGAGAGCAGAGGACAAGACTGGTCACTTGTGGCCCTGACCCCCCTGCAGGTGAGCTGGCAGACCTGGGGCTACCATGTTCGCAGGCTGTGGTCCCGCCCAGGGAACCCAGGGTGAGGCCCACACACAGGGACACCTGTGCCAGGCGCTGATCTTGACGTCTCAGCATCAAAGGTGAATGGGGAGGTGGAGGGCGGGTCACCTGTGGCATGAGGTACGCTGGGCCCACACATCTCTACCACCTGAACCCTCTGGGCGCCCACAGCGGTGACAGGGACAGAGCCCTGGGAGCAAGAGGGAACTGCGGAGCCTCACTACAGACGCCAGCCTGGAGGCACCTGGGCGGCTGTGTCACAATCCGACAAGGCAGTGGCACAAGGAATTGAGGGCCGGCTGACCTCGCAGCTGGGGGCTAGGGAGCACGGCAGGCAGCTCTGGGCCACCAAGACCCCCATGTCAGGCCGAGGCCCCCCATGCCTCCCTTGGCCTTTCATGCTGTGAAGCCCATAATGCCACGGGAAAGGCACCCAAAGCAAGCGAACTGGCCTGGTTTCCCTGGCAGTCATGTGGCCCCCACAGGAAGGTGCAGGGATGAGGGTCCCACTGTGTGCCTGTCCCTGGCAGCCACCATGCCCTTGAGAGTGGCAAGCAGAGATGCAGGTCAGCTTCCATCTTTCCCCTCCAAACAGAGAAAGGAACCAGAGGCACCTCCCCATCCCAAGGGACAGCAGGGAGGATCTGTCAGCAAGGACAGCCCAGAGCCCTGTGGCGCCTCCCGGCAAACCAGAGCTTGTTTTCCCTAACCTGACCCCAGTGGGGCAGCTTCAGGTCACTCTGCTGGATGCGCTCGCAGAGGCACCAGGGCAGGGAGTGGGCCCAGAACCCAACTTGTGTTCCGGGGCAGCCTCAGGGTCAAGCACACCCCCCAGACTCCACACAGGCAGGGCCAGCGTGGCCCTCCATGCCGACCTGGGAACCAGACTCCCCGCTGAGACCCTGGAGTGGCCTGCAGGCTCCAGGGAAAATGGGCCAGGGGGACTTTCAAGCCTGGCGGTAGGCATGAAGACAGAGAGGACAGAGGGACCCTGAGAGGACAGTAGCCAAGTGTCCACGTAGTATTGTCAACCCATCTACACCCCAGGATGCAGGGCAGCTTGCTACCAGCCCCTCCTAACACCCAACATCCTGGGCAGAAGTTGCCAGGTGCCAGAGGGACGGACCTCCAGGGGTCACCAACGGCAACGCTCCCGTGCAAATGTGCTCCTGATCTGAAACTGGGATCTCAGGGGCAGACTGTGAGCTACCCCGGCTCGCTGCTACTGTGTTCCTCACACTGCAACTCGCCCGGCCCATCACCCCTGCCTCAAACGGTGGTGTCTCCCCGACACCCTAGGAGCACCAGGCCAAGGGGCAGATGTGGCCGGCACCAGCTCTGCACTCACTGAGACCCTGGGCACATGTCCCTCCCTGCTGAGCCGTGCAAGTGCGGATAAGGCCAGCGCCCACCAAGTAGGGGCCCGTGCAGGCCCTGTCCTTGCGCGTTTCACACCCTGGACTCCTCAGATCACGGTGTCGCAGCCCAAGCCTGTGCAGGAGCAGAAACGTCCAGCACTGGCTGACCCGAATCGCTGGAAACCCTCTCCCTTCCTCACCCGCGTCGGCATTCCTTGGGAACAGCCATGTTAGTTTAAAAAACAAAACCAAGCCTCAGCCAGAGATAAGACCCAGCTTCAGCGCATACTTTCTGCATGACTGGAAGGAGAATGTTTACTTGGCGCTCAGTCCCCAACCCTCCTACTAAGAAGTGGCTCCAAGAATACTTCTCCCCCCAACGTGTACTGCACAGAAAAGCAGTTACCCACACGCATGTTTATAATGGGAAGAAAAGACACTCTTCGTGAAATCAAAGACAAAAATGTGCTGGGAAAACGGAAAGAAGAGAGCTCCCTCGGGCCGCAGTAAGCACTTTAATTGATTAAAGCTTTGTGGAAGGGAGAGTGGATTCCAGGCACGGCTGCCCAGCTCAGCAACTCCTCCTGGGGCCCGGCCTCGGCCTGCACCGCCCAGACGTGGGGCTCCAGCCGCATCCACAGGCCGCCGGACCCCGCGGTGCTTCCCCAGAAGGCCGGGGACAAGGGGCCAAGGCCACTCCGAGGGCAGCCAGGCCGCAAAGGCAGTGTGAGTGCACACCCATGCTCCTGTGCACACTCACACACAGGCCATGCAGTCACACTCGTGCCCTTGTGCACGCACTTTCTCACACACAGGGCATGTGGGCATCCCCACGTTCCTGTGTATATATATACACACACAGGGCATGTGTATACCCCCGTGCTGTGTACATTCACACACGCACAGCCCTGGTCTCACACAGGCAGCGTGCACACATGGGGAGGACAGGGAAGAGGCGTGGGCAGCACTCTAATCTCAGGTCTGTGGGATGAGGTGTAGAGCTCACTCCTGTCACCTGCTTGTTCCCGGCCAAGCCTCCATCCCTGACTCCCCGGGAGGTGCCTGACCACCTGTATGGCCACAGTGCAGAGGCGGTGGGGGCCCCGCCTTTCCCTGGCACCCTGGCACGCAGGCAGGTAGAACAGGGGCTCGGTGCAGCCTGCTAAGGAGACGCGTCACGCAGAAGCAGGCCTAGCACTGCAGAGCTGCTTCCTCTTACCTCGGCTGTGCAGCCAGACTGCACAGGGCTGCCCACATACAGCACTGCACATGACACCCCCACTGGAGGGGGGCAGGGTACGGCAGGTCCCCTGGGCAGCCACCCTTCTCTCTCACTTGGGGTCCACCCCTCACACCAGTAAAAGGCCCCATCCTCCCTGGCCACGGCAGTGGCACTGCCGGCCCCCAGCCTGGCCCCAGTCCTCCTTGCAGGTTTGCCCAACTCCAGTTCTGCAGCCTGAGCCCAAGCATCACTGCTCAAGTCCAGGCTTCCTGAGCGCCAGCCGAACCAGGCTGCACCTCCCTGCACGTGGTGACTCAGGTTCAAGGCAAAGTGGTGGCACGAGAAGACACCACTGTTTCTAAAGATGCACCGGAAGTACACAGGGGCGAGCTCAGGGGGTTTGTGTTAAAATATTTCCATAAGGAAAAGAGAAAAGGAGCTCCTGGAAGCAAGCATGGCACATAGAAAGTGAGAAGACACACACCCTGGAGATCTCTCCACCTTGGTGCCACCTGAAAGCTCAAAATCACAGAGCTTTGTAGACCTCTGTGGCTCTGGGGCCTGGGTAGACACTGTGACTGCCTGGGGACGGTGCTTCTGCCCTGTGCAGCAGTCCTGGAATCCCAGGGCACCAGCACAGGCAGAGCCGAGCCTCAGTCCACTGCGCGGTTTCACAAGCCTCAGACTGCGGACGGGCTCGCTCCCTAGCTCCACACCAACGCAGCTCCAGTAACATCATTTGCAGGTGACCAAAGCCAAGGCTGTGGCCCCCACCCCAGGCAAGTTCTCAGGTGACAGGAGACACTGCCACCAGGCCTTCCGACCTGCTCCATGTAAGGAGGAAGGCAAGTGCCAGCGGACGCATCCTGGCATCCTGGATCGGAGCCAGCACGGGCTGGGCGTGGGCTGGGCCAGGGGCTGAGAGTCCAGAGGGCAGGGTGATCACGGCCCCCCAGCGATGAGGCTGGGGCAGCCGGGGTGCGCACAGGGGAACACGTCCATTTCCAGGTTCTCCTGAAGGTCTCAACGCCCCGAAGAGAAACCGCTGTGCTCAGTGGCGGGGGAAGGTGGGGAGGGGCTGGAGCATGTGCAGGGACCCGCAGTGACCGCCCCTCACCTTCGAACACCTGGTGGCTGTTGCGCAGCAGTGTCTGCAGGCCTCCACACTCCTGCTTCAGCCTCTGCAGGGTCACCCTGTCCAGCTGCCGGGCCACTTCTGCCAAGGACAGGCTCTCTGTTGGAAGGGTTACAGACCTTCACCAGGCAGCTCCACCAAACCCCAGGAAGCCCAGCCCGCCTTTCAGTACTTCAATCTCTCGCGTGCTCAGCAGGCGGCTCTGGCACCTTTAATGAACCCACACTCACACCGGAACGACCATGGCATCGCCCGAGCTATAGGCACAGTGTAGTTCCACCCGCCACACAGCCTGGGCATCAGGGGCACTGCCAGAGCCTGCTGCTGGCCTACAAAGGGACGGCGGCTGCTCCGGGCAGCCAAGGCAGCAGGTGGAGGGCCAGGGCGGGAGGTGTGACAGGACCGCAGCTGCCCAGGATGGTCTCTACCACAGGGGACTTCCGCTTTCAGAACCTGCATTCCTGTCAAGCTCCCTAATCAGAAAGCCTGGTGGCACGGAGGTCAGTGTAGTAACCAGATCTCCACTAAATGCGAGACCAGGGATGGTCTCCCTGCGTGCATCTGCCAAGAACCTGCTGCCTGCAGGCAGAGCAGCTCGCACCTCCCCTGTGCCCTCCACCCGGCCACAGGTAAGCGTGCACCAGAGCCCAGCAGCCTCCCATCCTCACTGCAGGGCCGAGCTTCTGCCCAGCACAGGGCTGAGGGCAGCTGCTCCTGTCCTCCCCGCTAAAGCCCTGCCAAAGCCCAGCCTACCCTCCAGGCCACCTGGCCACCGCCTCTGAGCTGTTCTGGGAGCAGGTGGGGATGTAAAGAGGAGACAACATATTGTCCCAGGATCCTGCCCTGTCACATCAGGTACTGGCATACAAGGAGGCCAGCATGACCTGCTTCCTGAGGCAGGGACCCCTTCCCGCTGTCCCTCAGCCGTGTCCTGTGCAGGGCGATGCCCAGGCCATACATCTGAGAGGCAGAGGTCCTGTGCCTCAGGGCAGGAGGGGTGTGGTGGTGAAGTCCAATGACCACAGGCCCTAGAGGCCACTGCACCCTTGCAGAGCAGGCTGTACTAGCGAGAGGCAGCTGGAGACCCACAGCAAGCCCACACCTGCAGACTTGCCCGGGGACAGGCAGGACAGGATGAGGCCACCTCTCAGAGCCACCTCTGTCCGGAGACTGCTCATGGAAGGATTTTTTGTCCCTGGTGTGGGCCAGCATCTCCCCTACTCACATCACTGCCAGGGACAGGAAGGTCAAAGTGCACCAGGAACCTCCTCTCCTACATCAGAATTTACAGACCCACCCAGCGTCCAGCTCCCAGCCCAGAGCCCGTGGGACCTGGTGGCCAGTCTGCAGTCACACTGACCCACCTTCACCCTGAGCTAGTGTCACTCTGGTCTGGATTATTTTTGGAGGACAGCACGCTCCGTGGTTCTGTCCTCAGGTGTGCTTGAGACAGGGCGAGAGGAGGGAGGAAACTGGACCCCGCAGTCACAGATGAGGACAACGAGCCCGGGGGAGAAGGGACCACTGCTATGGCCCTGAGCTTCTACACTACGCTCCTTGCGGTCCTCCTGTCCCCAAACTGCAGGAGCAGGTCTGTGAGGCTCTGCTCCGAAGACGGCCCCACGCCGCCCTCTGGCGGCCAAGCCTGAAACTCCAGCGTACCTCCCAGAAGAGCCCTGCTCCTTGGGGAGGCCCGGAAGGTTTTAAAGCACTGGAAAGCACTGGACTCCTCGTCCTTTGGCTCTGTCACTCTTGAATGGCACTAGTCGCCCATGAGAACGATCAGATGCAATTGTTCCCTTTTATCAAAACGGACTCTTGCATTTTGGGTGTCGCATGGAGAATCACATTATCAAACTATAATATTTCCAAATTCTGGCCACGTATTCGAGGGGAAAGGGCATTTTCCTACACTGAAGAACATGTGTTCTGGCCGCATAATTTCTACACGTTGAGAATGAGCAGCCCTGGCCCCGCCCCTGGGTCTGTAAGGTGGATTGAGAGCTCAGCCTCAGCTTCCTCCCTGGGCATCAAGTCCCGTACACCAATCTCCCCATCTCCAGCACAGGTGGCCACAAAGCACCCACGATGTGCCTGCTGGTGACACAGCCAGGCGCGGCACGGGCGCTGGGCAGCCTACCTCCTCCATTCCAGGTCTTCCAAGTCCCCTCCTGAGGGCTTCCTGTGTTTGACTTCTTTCCGCCTAACAATAAATTTGCCACTTGCAAAACCACTTGGTCGATAAAGTCCCGAGGGAGGGTGGCACAGTTCCTCACGCGTTCTGCCTTTTCCCGAGGGTGGAATCCGGGCAGCCAGAGTCCCCCGGCCTGGGCCTCCACCCCACACTCAGGAACTGCAACCTCAAGGTCACACTGAGCCCTGGTGCCCAAGGCTCTGTCGCCATCTGGGTGATCGGCATTGCAGGCAGCAGCCTGGAGCACAGGACAGAGGGGCTTCCCGCCAGACAGGCCCCGCCGGCTATGGATGT
Organism: Erethizon dorsatum; assembly: GCA_028451465.1. Classification (NCBI taxonomy): domain Eukaryota; kingdom Metazoa; phylum Chordata; class Mammalia; order Rodentia; family Erethizontidae; genus Erethizon; species Erethizon dorsatum. The sequence goes on along the minus strand of CM051836.1, from coordinate 97,367,200 downwards.
ACCGAGTCCTCTGCTCGTCCACGCCGACTTCTGCGGCCGGCGGGTATGTCCTGGACTTCCCGATGAGGCAGACCTGCATTTGCAAAGAGCAAGTGTCTTAGCTGGCTCACATGATATGCCGACGTTCTCCACGGAGTTCTTCTGCTCTGGAGTACAGATTACATGAAAGTTATAGGTATCTGTTACCAAAAAAAAAAAAGCTTTTTTTTTTCAGTGCTGAGATGGACCCCAGGCCCTGGCATATGATGTGAGCAATCTCTACTGCTGAGCTACACCCGCATCCCTAAAATAACTAGCAGTAAAAGTCCACAGCCGGTCTCATCACAGACCTCCACAGCTCTCCCAGGAGGGCAGCCAAGCTAGCGTTCGCATCACCAAGCTCAGTGGCTGCACTGCTCTGACAGGCCCCTGGTGTCCACGCTCACCGCCCCGGGCCAGCACACCACCACCACAGAGGACTCTAGAGGGGCCAGCAGGGGCTGTGAGAGAATGTGCTGTGTGTCAACCCTGCCACAGTGAGGGCCCTGGGCACCCGCAGGGCTCTTGGTACAGAAAGGTAGCCATGTGTGTGAACCACCCTCCTCTGTCCCCAACAGTGCTGCCAGGGGGACTTCCTTCTGCACTCCACCTGGGCATCAGCCATAGAGCCAGGAAGTAGCTGATCAAAGAAAGCTAATCTATATCAGAGCTACTCTTCGACCTGCTCTGCCACCCGCTCCGTGTGACCTCGGCTTCTCCGCGTCGGCAGCAGAGCGGCACATGGCGCATGTGTTCAGCCCCAGCAGATGTTTGCTGAGTGTGCCACACTCACACCCACTCTGCCACGGGTCCCAAAGCCATCCAGATGTGAGAACACTGAGGCTCAGAGAAACCCAGCGACCGGCAACAGCCCCCAACGACAGGGAAGGGAACGGCAGATGCAGGCGCCGTACCCGCTTGGTGGAAGGGATCCGGAGGCAGTCTTCCTCTACGTGGAAGCCGCAGGCCTGGCCCACCTCCCGGATGAAGTCCAGGTACTCGCGGTACTGCGTCTTCCTGCTCTGCCTGCGGCTGTACCTGCCGACGAAGTCGAAGAAGCAGCAGGGCAGCACGAAGAACCGGCAGCGGTAGGAAGACCTGGGAGAGTCCAAGCACACACACAGGCTAGCGCAGGCTCGCCCGGGAGCAGCATGGAAAACGAACCTCAGCCACCTCAGCTGAATCCGCAAGAGCGACGCAGCACGGTGTCCTCTCAATCACAGGAATCTAGTCATTTACCAAAGATAAAGTCCCACCACAGCTACTCTTGTAAACTGTGACCTGAATTCTCTGAAGTAGTCTGAGATTTCAGTTATGAAACAGAAACTCAGAGGCACGCACAGCGAGGGCCGACCATATTTTAAAAAATGAAACAGGTGGAATTACCTTTAAACTTAACCCATACACCCAACAAAACGCCATTTCAACAGTTTGAACTCGCCACGCCTCCAGGGTGGCTCCGTCCTGGACAGCCTACGTAAAGGATAAGACACCACGCCGCTTTCCGGGCGCCTCCTCGCCTCCTCACCTGGCTGCAATGACAGGGATCCAGGGTGTGAGCTCATCAGAATGGTTACCAATCAGCCAGTCCGCGTCAGGGAAGAGGGTCTGGTCACTCGGAGAGATCGCTTCTTCCTTAGAGAGCGGCACAAAGCAAGGCGAGATCATGAGCTCTCACAAGCCTCAGAGCAGGGCCACCTGCGGCACCACCTCTCTGGACCCTCTGCACCTCTGGGTCATGAAGAGCAAGGGGGTGACTGTCCCTGTCAGTGTCGGCCTTTGAGGGCACAAACCACTGGCCACAGTGTAGGGTCACCCCTGGAGAAGCTCCAGCCCTTTCTGAGCACTCATCTCCTTTGACGATTAGAAATGTCTTTTTATGGGAACACAGAAAGGACCCTCAGGGCCAGTGAGATGGCTCAGCGGCATAAGCGCCTGCCTGGCAAGCGCGAGGTCCCGAGTTCGACTCCCGGAACCCACATAAAGGAAAAAAAGGGCCGGTGATATCACTCAGCGGCACAAGCGCCTGCTGGCACGCGAGGTCCTGAGTTCAACTCTTGGTACCCACATAAAAAAAAGAAAAAAGGACCTTCAGGAGAGATGGGACGTGTGACCTGTCACCCTGCAGAATACGGAAGGAACAAGTAGCCCCGGTCTAAAGGTGGACTCGGAACAGCCTGGGGCCCTGCCATCTCCTGGATAAGCTGGCTGCAGCAAGGGGAAATGCAGGAAGTCGACTCCGCTGAGAAAGCATGAGTCTCACAAAGCTGTTCTCTTTGCAGACCCCGCACAGCAAGAGGCCCGCCGACCAGGCACCTGCACCGCGCTGCTGGTCTCTGCACTCTGCCCTCTCTGACCCCCAGGGCCCATCATGGGCTCCCAGAGCACTGAGAGGGAAGAGAGGCCAGCCCAGCCGCACCAAGCCCTGAGGGGAAGAGGAGTGAAGCCCATTTTCTCACTACCACAGCCTCCTGCAGACACCATGCAGGCAAATAAAAACGGAAATTCTACAGTCGTTCTGGTTCTTAAATAAACAACAGGACCCTCTATTTACATAGATGTTAAGAAACAGAACATAGCATTGTTTGACCAGGTGAGTATATAATCTACAGCCGGAAAAATAAACCTTGACTCCCATTCATTCTGTGTTTAAAAATGCCCACTTGTCTTTTTGTTGCTTCAGTCAAGACACAACTTACACTCAAGTAACTGCCGTAGTCACACTACAGCCATCTGGGCACACAGCTGCGCCCACCTCGCAGAGGGCTGCACCCAGCATCGTGAACCGTGACGAACGCAACGTTCCCACTCCACACACAGCTTCACCAGACTGAGACAATCCGCAATCGTCACAGCGCTGCCGCTATGGACAGGCGCTGTTCTCGTAACACTCTCTTGCTCACAATCAAATGAGGATTTTCAAAGAAGAGACATTTTGAAAGAAAAGAAGGTGCCTGCATGACTGGCTTTGAATTTCTAGACTACCTACATGTGGAAACCACTCGACTGCATCGGGAGGAAATGCTTTGCTGGGAAACCCCAGACCCTGTGTACTTGCTGACAAAACCACCCTCGTGTGACGTGGTCCTCGGGCCAAAAGCACCACTGAAACCCACACAGTTGACATTCGAGTGAGCTACGCTGGTGCTGAGACCGGGGACAGTGAGATACACACTCGAGATCAGAAGCAGAGCTCCCGGCGGCGGCCTGCCCTAACCGTGCGCTCGGGCGGGGCTGCCGCAGGCCCGAGAAGAGCCGCGGCGCTGCACAGGGCCGCCAGGGCCTTGCGCTGTTCCTAAGGCACCGCACATGGCCCACTTCTCTCCTCGCCTCGTGAGCTAAGCAGGGGCCACGTGGTCGCTGTCTGAGCTTTCACCCACGGGAGGATAAACCTGGGACACGGGGAACTGGACATCAGTCACATCATTCCTTTCGCTGTGATCATCAACCGCATACCCCAATTCAGAGCCCAATCTAGCCGTGTGTACAAGAATCTACACTCTGCGCAGGTATCCGCAGAGCCTCCCCCGCACACCTGCCCGTTTACCCACCTTCTTCAAACCTGAATTTAATGTAAATTTACCATGATGTGTTAATGTATAAGCAACTACAAATCATAAAACAGCAAGGCATAAATAATGAGTAAAGAGATGTAAGCAAGCTTCCCTTCCTTTGATCCTTTTCTTCTTTTGCAACATTATTCTCAGCTTTAAAAGGTGAGGCAGCTGGGTGTAATGCTGTAATCCCAGCATTCGGGAGGCTGAGGCAGGAGGATCACTGTGAGTTTGAGGCTACCCTGGGCTACACAGTGAGTTCAAGGCCACCCTGCACTACAGAGCGAGACCTTATCTCAAAACAAAACAAACAACAACAACAAAAAAGGTGATGCAACAGAAACTATACAAAGTTTCAAAAATTTCATTTTCTATTTATAGATAAAATGAAAATAGTGGCTGTTTCTTTCAAATTCCAATAGGGGGTGTGGGATGGGGTAGTGCAGGAAGCGCCATCGCTGCACCTGGCTGCTGAGAGCCTAACCCACAACCCCCTCCCCTCTAGTCTGAATGCTCCTGATACCCGCCAGGAACAGCGAACAACACTCGTGCTTCTGCAGGTGGGGGTCTGAGCACGGCGGCCGAGCAAAGGTCCCAAGGCAAGCTCAGCAGCTGGGCAGAGGCTGCACAGCAGGAGCACAGCCGTGTCCACCCAGAAGGAGGACGGCCGCACTCACTGCCCTCCTGCAGTGTCCCTGCCAGCGGAATGTCTGCACGAGCTGCCTGGGAGAGTGAGCAAGGGACACTCAGCACCTGCCCCAACAGCACCCAGCAGCCCGCACGGGGCGCAAATGTGCGCCCCAGGCTCAGGGCCCAGAGGCCAGGGTGACCGACAGCGTGGGAAGCCTCGAGTTTCCCTGTCTAACTTCAGAGTACTCAGAACAGGTGGATGTGCACGGTGAGCATGTCACGCCGACCACACAGACAGGCACTGCAACAGGTCCACGCACAGGCAATGCCAGTACCTCTAGCCGAGTGTGGGGTCCATACACGTCCCAGATTTTCCTTCTTCGGACGTCAACCCCTCTGCCTGGATGCTGAAACAATAGTTTAAGAGGTCACAGATTAAATTCAATGTATCACCATAAAGCAGCAGGAACGAGAGAAAACTCTGCTGCCAGCAGGGGGCACACGAGACCCCGGCATTTGCGGATGGTACGCGCAGTCTCAGCTCTGTGGTGACACTCAGGGCCCCGCAAGGCAGGAAAGAATCTGAACCCTGCCAGCAGTCACTTCAAGTCTTCAAGGGACCACAGTGGCCTTGGTCCAGGCCAGCGCCCAGGGACTCCCATGAGAACCTGAGGCAGCTCTCTGTTCCCCACTGGGTCAGTTTCCAGGCACTCCTGCTCTCCCTGTACCTGGGCCTCCCCCGCTGGCTCTCCCAGGGCACCCCACTTCTCTCCATGGAGGAAGGAGCAGTGCAGGCACCTCCAGCCATGCCTTTGCCCCAGCTCCCAGAGACCCACAGGCAACTGGCTCCCAGCATCAGCACATCGTCCTCATAAACGCACGGCAGGCGCCTCACACACCTGCTTGAGTGCCCACAGCTGTGCACGCTGCTCCCACCACCGGCCAGCTCTGAGTCCCAACCTCTGGAAAGGCCTCAGAGCCCGCTTACCCCTTCACTGCACAGGATGTTGACCAGGAGGCCATTCCCGCACCCCAAGTCCACAAAGGACTGCTTGGCGCTCACGCCCCTCTTGGCTCGCTCTTCTTCCCACAGGATCTGAGGAAAGGGAAAGGCACAGCAGAGCCAGCTGGTAATGCACCCTGCTCAAGGGAGATCCAGACACAGACTCCACCTGCGGACAAACTGCACTCCTGGGGAGGGCGGAGAGGCCTCATCTGAGGACCCGGGCCTCCCGGCAGGTGACTCACACAGACCTGGCCTCTGCCTGGAGGATGCTGGGCCCAGCCACCACCAGGCACAGAAGGCAGTTTTGTTCATCAGGAGCCCACATTCAGGGCCGGGGTGCAGCTGAGTACTAGAATACACGCCCAGCCACTCCCAGCACCGCTCTACCTCAGACCCCCTCCCCACACCCACGCCACCCTACTCCAACCCCACCAAAAAAAGAAAAAGAGTCCACACTCAAGCGGTTATCTGCGGGCATGGCTTTATAGACAGGACACTTTCTTCACACTTTGTCTACATCCTTCAAGTTTTGTATACTTTGATAATCACAAACATGCTATTTTTAAACCATCTAAGAGAAATTCCAAATTGAAGGGAAACCGGAAATTATTTAGTCTAACCATCTGGTAAATAAGACAGTCAAGACTACAGTACTAAGTTAAAGGTCACAGCTGAACTCAGCGGGCTGCTGAGTGGCTAATGAAAGGTCTGGGGACAGAGACGCTGAGGCACACGCTCAACTGCTCCTCCTTGGTCACTGTCAGCCCAGCCTGCATTCTTATGCTCAGCTGCACAGTTCTAACTCGATTTACACGCACACCAAAGTACTGTGCAAAGTGAAACCATCGCCCCCATCCACCCTGGACAAACAGACCGTGACCACACAAGCTATGGATCCGGCAAATGTCCTTCACTACCAGTGGCCTCTGCCTGCAGCAACCTTCACGCACTCCACGTAAGTGTGAACGTTACGCACGTTCTTACCAGCAGGTACGCAGCAATAGCCACATCTTCATACACAAACTTTTCAGGATCAGTTACCTCAGGCCACACCTGGAAGTTTTTTGAGAGTACGTGTAAACTGTTACTCAGTTTCCCCACTACTTCACAAGACTTAAGCACCCCCCGAAAGCATAACTCAAACTGAAGTGATCATACAATAAAATAAAAACTGTAAGCTCCTTCCAAAAGTGCAAATTTACAATGGATTTCTTATGGTGAGATATAAAGACACACAAAATTACTGTGCGACGTTTGTGTAATAGGACATGACAGTACCCTACGACACAGGGATGAAGTCTAGGCCTAACAGGATAGTTATCGAGGCACCTCACAGGCTGCACTAGCTGGACAAAGGCACGGCCTTACTGCTAAAACCACAGATGTGCAGAACAGGCCCTTGACAGAAGAGGAAAATCCAGAGGCCAACATGGAATGTTGAGACTCGTTTCCGGCAGAGAGCATGACATCACTCAGATGAGCCATCTCATTGTGAACAATTTAAAACCCTATAAAAACGTAAGCACCTTCCTGAAGGTACTGAGCAGACAGCAGGATGGTGGAAGACACTGGGCCAGGGGCTGTGGGACAGCAGAGCCCAGCTGCAGGCAGCCCACCCATGGCTCCTGCAGCGCGCCAGCATCATGAATGGTCACTGCTTCAAGCCTGCAGCTTGTGAGGTGCTCATCACAACAGGTGACTAATTAAAGAAGAAGTTATCACGAAATTTATTTCCTTTTGGAAGTACAGTGTGTTCTTTTGTACTTTAGCTTTTCATATTTTCTTACAAATCTTTAAATTCATAATAAAAATTATAGGTAATTAATAACTAATTCAATATTAAGTTACTTTTAAATGAAAAGTTCCCCTTTGATCTATTGAAAAAAACAATGTCCAAAAAAATAAATAAATAAATCTGTCCCCTCCCTGCTGCATCTGCCGAGGTCCTGCTCTTTGCAACCCTGAGGCTGCTACAGTGCAGCCCGCGGCAGCTACTGATAAATGGATGTATCTGAACTCCATGTCTGCATCTGAACAAAATAAATGGGGCCTGGGACTCGATCCTACCTGCAGGACCACACTCATGTCACCTCACTTAACGGGGGCTCCGGGGCCACCAGCCTCACCTTCACCATGTCTCTGTACTTCTCCTTGAGTGCCTGGTACAGCACGCTGTACCTCGTGATGGAGATGAGGGAGAGGGTGCTTTTGAACTCGCTCTTCCTGATGGCCACGCACCACCGGGCCAGCCTGCCCAGCAGCTCCTCTCCCAGCCAGGTGGGTCTGGGGTAGATGACTCCATCCGAGTGCCACTTCTCTGGACAGAAAATCAAAACAGATATGAACCTTTAAAAGTAAGAGAAATATGAGTAAGCAGGGCTGGTTTGGATTTTTAGCTTTAAATTACATGTTTAGTTACCAAAAAGAAGAGAGCAGAAGCTATCTATTTATTATAAAATACTTTACCAAAAACCCTAAAACCACCTGGGTGCAGTTACAGACAAGTCCCCCACAGAGAACAGCACACTACGCAGCAGGGCGAAGCCTCCCCAGGAGGCTGGAGGCACAGTCTCCCGCCCGAGGCTTTGCTCTGCTCAGCTTCCTTCCTGGCAGGGCCAGACACCCGTGTGTTCAATAAAGGAACGAAAACCTGAGGCCTACAGAGGGTGGAGGACCCGCCCAGGTAACAGCACCCCAACGCTAGGCCTGCAGTTGGCAGCACACTGAGGAGACAGCGGCAAGCTTATTGAGCCCAAGCAAAAAGGCTACAAGAAAGGAGGCGACATTCAAGGTGGGTCCGAAGAACACCCAGGGCAAGGCTGTTGGGGAAGAGATGCTGCGACTGGCTGGGGACAAGTATGAGTGGCCAGTTAATCTGATGAAGCCGGGACTTGCCTTCTGCCAGCAGGCAGATCAGAGAGACAAATTCAGTCCCAGGAGAGTCGCCCCCAAGGCTCACCAGAACCAGGAGGGGCTGGGAAGGCCCTGCTGCTTCCTTTGCCTGCAGGGTCGACACTGCCCTGAGCCCCCAGAGTGGAGGTGGGTTCTGTGGACAGGGCTTGCCCTCTCCTCCTTTGGCCTCGCTGCCCTTTCCCCTCATCCCCAGAGGGCCGCAGTCCTGCTCCCCATTCACTGCTTCCCCATGGATGTCGCCTTCCCCACCTGCCTGACAGACATCAGGCTACAATGCTACCATTTCTAACACAGGTCCCTGGATCAGAGCCGTGTTTATTTGGGTTTTTTACCAGTGTTTGCTGGGGCCAGAGCACCTCTTTCTGTTTCCCCCAAAGACCTGCTCAACCTGTATGCCAGCAGCTGGCACAGGCTGGGCACACAAGCCCTGCTGAAAAGGAGCCATCTGGTGCCCACTGCACCTGTGCTCCACCGGAATGTGGGACATCTGGCTTCCAGGTATGACCCACGCCCAAGTGGATACAGTCACAGCTGCCCAGTGGGGTCACACTGGAAATGCCAACCCAGAAGGACAGGCAGCAGCCAAGCCCCTGATGCTTTGTAAAAGAACAATGAGCATGAGCCCACAAGACAAATTCGCCCAGAGCATCCACACAGCCAGGCGTGCTGGGTACCTCACCACACTCAAGTGGGTGTTCCCTTGGAGCTTACTGACATCTCAGGCACAAGCACACAGCCAGGTGTGGGTACAGGTGAGCACATCAGGGACCTTGGGCAGGTCCTCCTGACAATTTGGGGCAACCCTTGCTGGTTCTGAGGGACTATGCACTCCCTCGGGCTCTGAGCCTGTAACAGACCCCTCAGAAGCCCAGCCCAGCCCCCTGCTCAGAGGCTATGATCGCTGGACCCACTTCACAGGTGAGAAGACTGAGGGCCTCAGAGGCAGAGTGACAAACCAAGACCACACTGATCAGCCAAGTGCAAAGGACATGACACCCAAGAATGTCCTAGAAGGGACCAGGCAGTCATGGCTCTCAGAGAGCATCAGTGGGGGCACAAGGAGCGAATTCATCCTTCCACTGACTTACTTTAAAAGAATGAAGTGGAAATCAACCAAATGCCACACTCTCTGCACAAGCCCAAACACCACACAGGCTGAAAGTACTGGTTAGACCACCCTTCCATAAGCATTTCTGTCTTTGTCAGCCTACTGTCATTGTGACAAAATCAACTTCAAGAAGGAAAGGTTTGTTTTGGCTCACAGCTTCAGGGGTTTCAGTCCATGGTCAGCTGGCTCCATTGATTCTGGCCTGTAATGAGGCAGAAACATCATGGCGACAGGGTGTGGTAGAGGAGAGCTGCTCACAGGATGGCAGCCAGGAAGGGGTTGGGGGAAGATCCAGAGAGGAAAGGGTTGGGACAAAATATACCCTTCGAAGGCACAAACCCAGTTACCTACTTCCTCCACCTTGCCCCACTTCCTAACAACCCATTCAGCTATGAACTCATCAATGGATAATTCACGCAATGAAGTTAGATCCAATCACTTTCCAAAAACCCACTGGCACCCAAGCCTTCGACACAAGGAGCCCAATACACATTGTGAAAGGCAGCACCACTACTCCTCACAACCATGCTGTAAACATGACAAAGAACACCAGGACTGGACTACGTTTGGTGCCAAAACCAGGTCCCCATACCCACTGCCATGTGGAATGTAGAGACTCAGGATGCCAGGCTGCAATCCATACACACAGGACCAGTGCCAACAAGAACCAGCACAGAGACCTCAATGAAGACCCATTCCTGTTAATCCATGGATCAAGACCACACAGAAGGAAACCAGCAATCGGCTAGCCAGATCTCACCATTCTGCTTGGCTGCGGCTAAGTTGAATTTGATATACATTGCTCATCTTAACCTCCAAATTCCCCTCATCATCTTCTTCCAGAGGTAAGAAAGTTATGGTTCCATTGGGGACATCTGGAAAACAAAAAAAAAGACAATGACTACAGATTACAATTGCTTAGTTGGGTGTCTCATCAAAGCAGAACGGATAACAGTAATGAATGTATCAGGAGGCTTCCCTTCCTCAGACTTCCTGGGGGTGGGGAGCTCTGTGGTTATTTACTGCTACAGCCCAAAATCTAGAAAGAGGAAGGTGCACAGCAGCCTCTCTTAGCAGCCAGACATACCAGGAGCTAAGGGAAGAGTGAGCCCACATAGGCTGGACAGAACATGGCCTCTGCCCTAGCTGCATGTCGCCAGATGACTTTGATCTTTTGATTCGGGCACCACAGAACACTGCTCAACCATGAGAGGCTGATTCAGGACAGTGCACAAGGTTCCAGGCATTCCTAACCCAAGGCCCCATCTTGTGCAGAGTCCTCCCATCTCAGGGACTCTGCACTCACCTTCTCATCAAAATGCCTGCAGAGCAACTTATTCCGAAGATGAATCATGGCATTATATCAGTTTGTATGAAAAAGTAAGGTTTGGTGGTATGAAGTTCTACCTTCAAAATCAACTGTTTACTTTCCATATAAAAAACTAGCAGTATTGAAGTTAGAGACAAACGTATGCCTCAATTCGCAAACTGAGTATACACAATCAAAATCCACCTTCCACAGAAGGCAAAAAACCCCAGCAGTTTGTTACAGTTATAGGAAACTCATTCGCTGCTGAATAAAGTTTGAGGCAAGGAGTGGCTGAAGACTCAAGATCAGTGATGCTCAAAATAAGTGCCTGAAATTTGACAAACACTGAAAACTAGTACATTCCCAGCCATCTAACTGCCATGCTCTTTCACATCAGTCTTTCAATTGTGACTTTACCTGCTAAATTCCTACTTATCATTCAACAACCAGTGCATTCTTCACTTCCTCCCCGAAGCCTCCCAGATACCAACCCTTCCAATCAGTTATCCCACCTTCTGTCCTAAGAACACACAGTATATTTCTATATGCCCCTCTCAAAAATCAATCCAAAACCCACAACCCCTCTAGAAAATGGCGAAGGAAGTGGCCTACTAGGTGCCTTTGGAGCCTTTTCACTGACCTGAGGTTCGAGAATGCGTTTTATTTTTTTAATTTTTAATTCTTTTTATTTTTTTTTAAAGACAACAAGTAAACATTCTCATGTATTAACAAACTCAAGCATTAGAGAATGTACAAACACCTTTTGGAGAAAAATATTACTCAGTATAAGATTAAGCCATGTAAAAGCTAGGTAAAAATAGAAGACTACGGAATGGAATAGTCACAGTGAAATTGCATTTTCATACAAGGGAGACAATAGATGTTTACAAATGTGCATCCGGTTTATTTCGCTTGTGAGTATTTTCTCGAGTTGCATCCATTTACCTATAAAAGTTTCCAGTTTATCTTTCTTTAGGGCTGAGTAGTACTCCATTATATAGAAATACCACATCTTTTTTTATCCGAGAATGCGTTTTAATCTAATTGCATCCTTCCACTATCAAATATGTTCTTACCCCGAACAACTATTTCTCTCTTCGGAGCTGTAACCAAGCAATGCGGGCTCTTTTTCGGGATGACGGTTCTTAGGACCAGGTCGAGTTCATGCGGTGCCTCTGACTGCGATCCTGTTCCGGGGCGCGTGAGGAATGACAGCACCTCCGGATGGCCGTAGACAAGACGTTGGGAAAAACGGTCCCAGAGCGAATCCAGATCTGCGGCTAGGTCGTCCTCCTCCCCGCCTCCAGCCCTATGGAGCTGCCCGGGGTGCTCAGCAAGCACAGGTGCTGCGGCTGCTTCCCTCTGCTCCTTCCCTTCTTGGCGCTGGTCCTGGGTCTCTTCTAGTCTGCGACAAGCTGTGCCCTCCTCGAGTCCTAATCCCGGCCTGGGACCGGGATGCCCCTCGACAGAACCCCGGCCGGGTCCCAGTCCTTCCTGGGGTCCGCATAAGGCCGCGCCTCGCTCTTGCTCGGGGCCTGCGCTCGGCCTGGGGCCGTGGTCTCCCTCGGGGTAAACCCGGGCGCGACCAGGTCCCTCCTGGGGTCCGCATAAGGCCGCGCCCCACTCCTGACCCGGGCCCGCGCTCGGCCTGGGACGGCGGGGCTCGGCCCGGAGAAAGGTGGCGCTCCGGCGGGCCTCCAGGCGGGCGCCGCACAGCCGCTTGTTGGCCACCTGAGGCCTCTCCAGCCACACTGCCACCGCCGCCCAGAAACCACCAGGGAGCAGAGCGCCGGGGTCGCACACCAGTACCCGGCCCACTTCCGCCATGGTCCACCGGCGACAAGAGCCTGGATACCCGCGCCTTTGATGACGCACTTCCGTCGGCGCGTGACGTGAGGGGGTGGGCGGAAGCAGCAGTGACATGTGGCGTTACCCGCTGGTACGCTTTCCTGTGCTCCTGTCCCGGTTTTTGGCTGAGTTTAACCTGTTCTTAGCTCTGGGCATGCAGTCAAAGTCGTGGGTGCCTAATAGCAATGTGGTTACAGCTGGGTTTTGTAAGAGAATCTGGAGGCGGTGTTGTAATGGACTCATTCACGTCCCGCGGGGTACTTGGAATCCTTCCGCCCCAGCGTGGGTAACAGAGAGGAGTGGGGCCCAGGACTGGGCCTCTTAGGAAAGAGCCCCTTTCTCCACCTGCGTTCCGATTTGCTTTCCTTCTGGACGAGTTAGTGTGAGCACCGCCGGGATGTTTCATGAGAAGGATCGATCCCTTGTGACGTTGTGGGTGCGCGCCCAGGTGAACATCCTCTGTAAGCTTCCCCCCGGGTGAGCGCAGAGCCAATAAGCCCAACTGGAAAGTAAGAGTGGAGAGAGATACTGCAGTTTGAGAGCGTTACCGGCTGCTCAGGGACCTGCGCTCACCACTCCCCAGACAAACACGGGGGGGGGGGGCATTTATTTGGGGAGAAGAGAGAAGGCTTTATTTAAAGCTAGTTCCGAGAAGATAGAGGCGATTCGTATTGCCACAACCGTCTCCGTTTCCCACCTCCCTCCCTCCCCCGTGGAAGAGAAACTGGATTTTGGCTTCTTTGGGCCAGTATCTGATCTGGGCGGAGGAGAGGAGAAGGTGGCAGCTATGCCCTCGGCCTGAGGAAGTGGAAAAGTGGCTTATCTCTAAAGGAAAAAAAACTCTAGCCTTTAAAGTTCCATTTTGCCCTGCCGGTCACAAGAGGACCGGGAATAACTAGAAGGCTCGTGGGTTTCATTAGGGAGACAGGCATATTCACATTCATATTGGAAAACAATCACATGTAGCGGTAGGCACATTCCTAGCATGCTAGTTCCAGATCATGCTTCTTCATACGTGGTATGTTCAGAAACAGAGGATTTAGCATTATAGTGAGACTCTGATGGGCAACAGTTCACTCTAGGTGACCCAGAAGAATGACAGAGCAATCTTGGCTTTGGGCTGGTTTAAGCCAATTTCGCATGGCCTCCTCTGGGGTTAGTCTTATCTGAAACAAGAACAAAAGCCAACATGTGGGGCATTGGCAGTCACTTAAAGAGGTGACAGTTTCTTCAGCAGCAAGCAGTGCTTGCTCCAGGAGTGCCTACCCCGCAGCTCACGGTCTGTCACAGAGAAGCTTGCACACTGCCACCTGAGGCCAATGTCACCAGCATCTGGTCTGTGGGATTGTAGTGAAATTCCACAGGCCCCAAAGATTCTTCACTGTTTCTGCAGTGGGAGACCCTTGGCTGGGATTTTGCCCTGCCCTAAAGGATCTCTGTGAAAATCAAACTGAAGTGAAAACTAACTCTAGTCACGCGACTGTATCAGGGTGGAGGGCACAGACTGCACTGTGGAAATAAACACAGTGAGGGCCGGTGAGATGGCTCAGCGGCGTGAGCGCCTGCCTGGCAAGCGCGAGGGCCTGAGTTCGACTCCCAGGACCCACATACGAAAAAAGGGCCGGTGATATCGCTCAGCGGCACGGGCGCCTGCTGGCGCGCGAGGTCCTGAGGTCGACCCCCGGTACCCACAAAAAAATAAAAAATAAATAAACAGTGAAAGATGACTGAGTATACAGCTTCCCAGCCACCTGCTCACTCCAGCCCCTTCCATCTTTGATCCTCTTTTGTGTTTTTTTAATCTAGTCTGTTAGATTACTCGGGCTTCTGTGACAGATTGCCACAAGGGAGTCACATTTATTCTCTCACAGCTCTGAAGGCTCTGAGGAAGAGTCTGTCCCTTGTTCCAAACCCAGCTTCTGTGGTCACCACCATCCTTGGCACCCCTTGGCTTGTGTTGGGTTCATTCCGATCTCCATCTCCGTGGTTGCCTCATGGTCGCCTTGTGCTTCCTGAGTCTCCTTTACTCTTCTAATAAGGACACCACTCACTGGATATTAGGGCCACCACAGTCAAGATAAACTCTTTTTAACTCGATTACATCTGAAGGAATCCAACCACTGCCATCCCGGTCTAAGCAGAGACCAGTTTAATCCCTTCCCCCGGCTGTGCTTGTACACCTCATGTAAATGCATCGTCGTGGGCAGATAAGGCCCAGCGAGCACAGCTACACCCTGCAACTCAGAATCGCTCAGCCCTGCTCTTGACAAACAACACACAACTTGTACGTCCTCAAGCCCCATCCCAGGTGGACAGCCACAACTCCTTTGTGCTGAACTCTCCCCTTCAAAAGTCCCATTGTGACTTTTACCTCCCGCAGCCCCCCTTTTTTATGCCCGTGACCCTATAAAGACCTTACAGCCTGTACAAGAGTTGCTGGTGTCTCATGTCTCGTGCCAGAGCAGCCCCTCTCAGATTTGTTCTGAAATAAACCCGTCCTGTTGAGCTCATACCCTGGCTTCTTTCCCTTTTGTCCTAACATTTGGCAGCCAATGTGGGGCAGAGGTCTAAGGTGCTACCCCAGTATCCCTGTCCGCTTCCTTTCGTAATCATCTGCAAAGCCCTTATTTCCAAATAAGATCACAGGCGCTAGATAAGATTAGGACTTCAGGGCCGGTGAGATGGCTCAGTGGCATAAGCACCTGCCTGGCAAGCGCGAGGGCCCGAGTTCGACTCCCGGAACCCACATACGAAAAAGGGGCCAGTGATATCGCTCAGGGCACGGGTGCCTGTTGGCGTACGAGGTCCTGAGGTCGTCCCCCCGGTACCCACAAAAAAAAAAAAAAAAAAAAAAAAGGATTAGGACTTCAGTTATCTTTCAGGGAACATAGTTCAATTCTAACACTGTGCAAGGGTGTTTGGCCTATTTGGGGCAATCAAGATATTAACAGTTACAAATCTTACTGTCGCTGGACAGGATCTGAAGAAGTTTCCCTAAAGAGGAGGTGGGCACCTCAACTTGGCCGGGATAGGGTCTTGAGATATTGTCACAGAAAAGCATTTCAGGGCACTAATGAGAAGCACAGGGTGATTAGACAGAGTTAGAAGGAGAAAATGTGTAGAGAGCCATGA
This sequence comes from Erethizon dorsatum, assembly GCA_028451465.1. NCBI lineage: Eukaryota > Metazoa > Chordata > Mammalia > Rodentia > Erethizontidae > Erethizon > Erethizon dorsatum. The sequence goes on along the minus strand of CM051836.1, from coordinate 97,351,682 downwards.
AGGACCCAGCTTCTGAGCATGCGCTACCCCTGCCCTCGCCAATCCCGTGCCAGTTAGCGGTCCCTCCCACTTCCCCCCAAAGATATATAAGCCATGGCACTTCCTCAGTAAACTCTCTCTCTCGCTCTCGCCTTCCAGCTGCGTGTGTGTTTTTCTTCATCCCCATACTGTCTCTCGGGCTACGCGTTCCTGCCCCTGGGAGCTCTGCTGGTCGGAGCCTCCGCGGGTCACGACATTTTGGCGCCCAACGTGGGGCCCGAGAACGACAGGTTCTATGAGGGATCACCCTACAAAGGTTTAAAAGAGTGCCCGGCCGGCCTTTGACCTAGATGAAATTTTTCCAGAGGCCTTTCCCTCAGTGACCCGCACGAAGACTTCTCTCTCGTCTCTCGTCTGAATCACGGGAAGCATACTCATATTGTAGGGTGTAACATGGGACAAAACCTCAGTGAGCACGAGCTCTTTGTCTCAGGGCTCTCCAAATCTCTTAAAGCCCGGGGAGTCAAAATTAAAAAGACTGACTTAACCGATTACTTTAGCTTTATAAATAAAGTCTGCCCTTGGTTCCCGCTGGAGGGCACGATCAATGTTAAGGTTTGGAGCTGTGTGGGTGACGCGCTCCAAGACTACTACCGGGTCTTCGGACCTGAAAAGGTTCCCGTAGCTGCCTTTGCTTATTGGACTTTAATCTCAGAATTATTACAACAACACCCTTCTGATCCCCACATAGCACAGACTATAGCTCATGCAGAAGCTTCCATGCGCTCCAACACCCCGACAGCAGTCCCCCAGCCTCTGTGGTTCTTGACGTGCCTGAAGACAAACATGGCTGCCCTTCTCCCGCTCCATCCTTGTCTGCTTCCGCCTCCCCACATGATGACGGACCTCCATCTTGTGGGCACTCGCTCAATGAGCCGCCATCTTGTGCTAAGCCACCATTTTGTTCTGAACCCATACCTGCCCCCCCCGCTTTATCCTACTCTCCCACCACCGCCATCTTCCTCATTGCCTTCCGCTCCTCCGCCCCATTTTACAGCACCAGCAATTCAAGTTCAGTTCCCCCCCCTTTATCCCCCATTGCCCGCCACTCCTGCCTATGACTCTTTCTTGAGGAGTCTTCTATCTCGCATTGCTGCACTTGAACAAGAGGTCCACCACAAACACCTATCCTTCAAACTTCAACAATCACACCCACCTGATCCCCCTCCCAACAAGCCCCGGCTTGCCTTCCCCATCACGGAAGTCCAACAGGCCCCCACTGTTGAGGGACAACCGGCCCCTCCCCCTCAACGAGCCAGAGTTCCCTTCCCCTTAAACTCTCTCAAAGAGCTCAAAATGGCGGTCACTCAATACGGCCCCACTGCTACCTTCACCCTTGCAGTACATGATAGCCTCTCCCAAGGATGGGTTACTCCAAATGAACATAAAGAATTAGCGAGAGCTGCCCTTTCTGGAGGCGATTTTTTGCTCTGGAAATCTAACTTTTTAGATCAATGCGAAACAATTGCCAAACAAAATCAGGAAAGACAACTCCCCAACCCGGTTATGTTCGCCATGTTGTCTGGAACGGGTGACTTTTGTACCGATGAACAACAAATTGGTCTTAACCCTCAAGCGTTTGCTCAAATCTCCCTGGCAGCAAGCAGAGCCTGGCGTAAACTCCCATCTAAGGGAGAGGGCCCCACCTCTCTAACCAAAATCCGACAGGGCCCAGACGAACCCTTTTCTGACTTCATTGGCAGACTCACGGAAGCAGCAGACAGAATTTTTGGGGAACATGAAAATAACAATACCCTCATACGACAACTTGCTTTTGAGAATGCTAACTCTGCATGCCAAGACATTATTAGGCCCCACAGACACACAGGTTCCATTGAACAACTTATCCGCCTATGCACAGATTTTGGCCCCACCTATAATCAGGGCGTCATGCTTGCCTCAGCACTAGAAGACACTCTCAAAAAGGTTCTAGATCACAATAAGGACCCCAAACCAACTTACAAACATCCACTCTCATCACTTTGTTGTTTTAAATGTCATCAGGCGGGACACTTTTCTAAAAATTGCCCCACCAACACCTCATCCACACATACACAGCCCCAAATCCACCACCCCCCACCCAAAACTGTCTGTCCCAAATGCAGGAAGGGATTTCATTGGGCCAATGAATGTAAGTCTCGCTACACTCTTGAAGGTTCCCCCATTCAAAAAAACTTCCTGCGGGGCCTCCCCTGGCCCCACTTTCAGGCCTACAACTGACTCAGGGGACAATGGAGTCAAATACCCCAACACAGCCCGATCTCAATCTGTCTCAGACCTCTTCAAGGCGACCCCCACTAGCCCAGGATTGGACCTCTGTGCCTCCTCCCCAACAGTATTAGACCATACTCTTCCAGTACATGTGATCCCAACCAACGTCCGAGGACCACTACCCCCCGGATGTTGGGGCCTCGTGTTGGGCCGTGCATCCTCCACTATTCGGGGTATCCATGTTCACCCAGGAGTCATAGATCCCACTTTCCAAGGCCACATCCACCTCCTCGTCTCCGCTCCTGACGGCCCCACCCTAATACCCACGTCACCCCCCATAGCCCAACTCCTACTTATTCCTCAGGTCCCAACACCCAATAACTCCTCCCTTTCCTCCCATCGTCACCCCTTGCCCCCCGGTGTTTCCCAATCATACTGGTCACAGACCATCTCTGCTCAAAAACCTATGCTCGACCTTTTCATCAATAACAAGCCCTTTCAAGGCCTTATTGATACGGGGGCCGATGTTTCCATCATCTCCTCCCAACATTGGCCTAAACAATGGCCCCTACGTCCCTCAGCCACCCACCTCCAGGGCTTGGGATACCTCCAACAACCTCACCAGAGCGCCACCCCTCTCATGTGGCATGATTCTGAAAACAATTCAGGCACTTTCCAACCCTTTGTCGTTCAAGGTCTTCCTCTTAATCTATGGGGCAGTGATCTTCTCTCACAGATGCAACTCATCATGCATAGCCCTAACACCACGGTCACAAAACAGATGCTCAAACGAGGCTATCTCCCCAAACAGGGCCTTGGAAAACATTCCTCGGGCATTACCTCCCCCATTCACCCCCGGCCTCTTGTTCCCCGCCAAGGCCTTGGTTATACCGACAATCCTCCCCTCACATCACCCCCCGATCCTCAAAATTTTTAATAGGGACCACTGATCCTCCTGTAACCCATGCACAAAAAATCACCTGGCTTTCGGATGATCCTGTCTGGGTTGATCAGTGGCCCATCATGGGCCCCAAATACTCCACCCTTTTGCAGTTGGTACAGGAACAACTTACAGAGGGACATATTACCCCCAGCTCTTCCCCATGGAACACTCCTGTTTTTGTTATTCCAAAAAAGGACAATAAAGGTTATAGGCTGCTACAAGACCTCAGGGCTATCAACAAAACTATGGTCATTATGGGCCCCTTACAATCAGGTACGCCAACGCCAAGTGCTGTCCCTTTAAACACTCATAAAATCATCATTGATCTCAAGGATTGTTTTTTCTCCATTCCTCTACATCCTCAAGACCAACAGAGGTTCGCCTTCACTGTCCCTATGCCCCGTCATTCTGGACCTGCCTCCCGTTATCAATGGACTGTCCTCCCTCAGGGTATGGCCATTTCACCCACCCTATGTCAACAGTTTGTGGCCCAAGCGATACAACCTTTCAGACAACAATGGCCTGATGTTCACATATTCCATTATATGGATGATATTCTTCTAGCACACCCTGATAAATGTACACTTCTTCAAAGTTATGCTCATTTACAAAGCTTTCTAAAAACTTGCGGCCTGTGTATCACCTCCAACAAAATTCAACTTACCGACCCTTATGTTTACTTAGGATTTCAGATGACACACACCCATATTCGAGCACCTAGACCTCAACTTAGACTTGACACTCTTCATTCCCTTCATGATTTCCAAAAACTCCTCAGTGATATCAATTGGCTCCTCCCTTATATAGAAATCCCAAAGTCTACACTTAAACCCTTATATGACATCCTTCGTGGTGATCCAGACCCCTCTTCACCTCGACACTTCACTCCTTCGGCCCATAAAGCTCTCCAATGTGTTCAAACTGTCATCAACAACCACATGCTTACCTTCATAGACTATACACAACCCCTCCTCTACATTGTCCTCCCTTCCCCAATACAACCTACCGCCCTCTTCTGGCAAGATGCCCCTCTCCTATGGGTCCACCTATCTATCTCCCCAAAAAGGGTCCTAAACCCTTATTATGACCTTGTGGCTCAATTAATCTTGCTGGGACGCAGACAAGCCAAAAGTTACTATCATAAAGAACCTGACACCATAATATTGCCATACTCTGATCAACAGATTACATGGCTTTTACAAACCTCAGATTTATGGTCCCTCGCACTTGCTGCCTTTCCTGGTCGATTGCTTCACCAATACCCTCACGACAAGCTTCTAACCTTCTTTTCTCATCACCCCCATATCTTCCCAAAAATTACCTCCCATGTTCCCATTGCCCATGCAACAACAGTGTTCACAGATGGCTCCTCATCAGGTAATGCTGTCTATGTCTGCCAGGGTCATGATCTGGTTGTTGTCCCTACCCCCGGACTTTCAGCTCAACATGCTGAGCTTCAGGCTATTGTCCAGGTCTTCCAAGATTTTCCCGAGGCCCCTCTCAACATATATACCGATAGTCGTTATCTAGCCACATCTGTCCCACTTCTAGAAACTCTTTCCTGCTTTCACCACCAATCAACAACCATTCCCTTATTTACTCGCCTTCAAACACTCATTCATGCTCATAATCATCAGTTTTTATTGGCCATATTCGTGCCCATTCAGGTCTTCCTGGACCCTTAGCTTCAGGCAACGCACTTGCGGACCAACTATCCCGTTCGGTCTCTGTTCATGCCACATTTTCCCCTCCCCTCGCTTCCCCTTCCTCCAATATTCACCGAGCACAGTCCGCACATGACCTACATCACCTTAATGCCCATACCTTGCGCCTCCTTTTTCAATTAACTAGAGAGCAAGCCAGAGCTATTGTCAAACAATGTCCAGCCTGTGTGACCCACCTTCCCTCTCCTAATCTTGCCGTTAACCCTAAGGGTCTCATTCCCAATGCCCTCTGGCAAATGGATATCACCCACATACATTCATTTGGTAAGCTCAAATTTGTTCACGTCTCCATAGATACATATAGTGGATATATCTTTGCCTCTCTTCAATCGGGGGAGGCCACTAAACATGTCATTGCTCATATGCTTACTGCCATCGCCCACCTGGGTTGCCCCACAAAACTTAAAACTGATAATGGCCCCGGCTATTCGAGCAAAGCCTTTAAACAGTTTTGTCACTGTCTCAACATTTGTTATGTTACTGGGATCCCTTATAATCCACAAGGCCAAGGCATCATTGAAAGAGCTAACCACACTCTTAAGCTAACCATCTCTAAGCTCTCAGAAGTGTCTTGGTACCCCACCGTGGGGTCCCCCCGCAACACTCTCAATCATGCCCTTTTTATCCTTAACTTTCTCTCCTTGGATCAAAATGAACGATCTGCTGCCGACTGTTTTTGGCACCCCTCTACAGCCACCTCATTCACCACAGCACTTTGGAGGGACCCCCTTACCAACCGCTGGAACGGTCCTGACCCCGTTCTCATATGGGGAAGAGGTTCAGTCTGCATCTACTCCCAGGCTGACCATAATGCACGCTGGCTGCCTGAGCACCTTGTAAAACAATTTAACAAACCTACCCAGGGAGGCGCCCCTGAGGATTAATGTTTTTTCTTCACAGATGCATTCAACAATCATCTTGTATATTCTCATGATACTCCCATTGATCGGCGCCAATCATCGCCATGATGTATTCACATGGACAATCAGTCATTGGGGAGACCATCAAAAATTAAGCCAGTGGACGGGCCTTGGACAACCCACCTTATCCTGTAAGCTAAAGTTATACCGTCACCAGACAGGCCTATTCCCCCAAGACCATCTTGAATTTTGGCACCCTGTATATACATGCCCCCTCGGTACCCGAGGCCGCGCCTGGTGTGCTGACCCCTCTCATGCCTATTGCCCAAAATGGGGATGTGAATCAAACATTGAAGAAAATTGGTGGAAAGTTCCTCCTCCAGACCCAGATATCAAAATTATCCCTAGAAGTTGCACATGGTGTCTCCAAGGAGAACAAAAGGCCAAAGCTAAATGCCCAGGGTGCAATAAGTACAAGTGCACCCCAGACCCCTGCGATAATTTCACTGTTACCATTACCAACCCTGATGACCCTACATGGTTTCAGGGGAAAACATGGGGACTACGTTTGTATTCCCCAGGGATTGATCCCATGACCTTCTTCCACATAATAAAGACAGCCCCTAGCAAGACTCATGCCTCTAAGGCCCCATCCAAACCCCATACTCCCCCACCCAATATCACCTTATCCCCTCATACTCGTCCTATAACCACTATCACCCTTCCACCACCCTCCCTTCCTCGCTTCACCCCTTCCTCCAGCGACCTCATTAAAATGGTCCAATCTATGGCTCTTTGGCTTAACGCCTCCCAGCCTAATCTCACTGCCCCATCCTGCTGGCTTTGCCTTCAGGCTTCTCCTCCATTCTATGATCCCTATGCCATCTCCAACGTCTCTATTATCTCATCTACGCAACCCACCACAGGACATTCCCAATCCAATCTCTCCCTTTTTGTACTCTTCTCTTCCGTCCAGGGTAAAGGCATCTGTGTAAATGGTTCATCAACAAATAAAAATGGACCCTGCCACACTTTCTATCCAATCAATACATCCAACATCTACCTATACACAGAGAGCTATCATTGGCTATGCCGTCACGCAGGACTAACCCGCATCCTCTCTACTAAAGTCCTCAGAGAACAACAGGACCTCTGTGTGCTCGTTGTGGTCCTCCCTCGTGTCTCCTATCACCCTTCCACATACCCCTTTACGCTTGACCCTGACCCTAGGGATTCACCTCTAAGCCCGACTTTACTTCGCTTCAAACGTGAACTCACCACCACCGTGTCTCTTCTCGTCCTCGGTACCACCTCAGGAATTGCCCTTGGCTCCACGGCCTTGGCCCTCGGACAAACCCAATATAACACCATACTCTCTGCTGTTGACCAGGACCTTAAAAATGTTGAAACCTCTATTCGCGCCCTACAAACATCACTAACCTCCCTCTCTGAAGTTGTTCTCCAAAACAGGCGCGGCTTAGATCTTCTTTTCCTCAAGGAAGGTGGCCTTTGTGCAGCCCTCAAAGAAGAATGTTGTTTCTATACCGACTCCTCTGGCGTGGTCTTACACGCTATGGATAAATTAAAAGATGCCATAAAAAAGAGAGATATAGCCAGAACACAGGCCTTATTCCCCAACACTTGGTTCTCAACTATTCTCCCCTACCTTGCCCCCTTCTTGGGCCCCCTTATAATCTTGGTCCTCACTTTGGCTCTTGGTCCTCTCCTTTTTAGGAGACTTATCGTCTCCATCAAAATGGCCCTTGCTCCTGTGTGGCAAAGACCTCTCCAAGTTCATTATCAGCGTCTAGCCATGGCAGACGCTGATGAATACAAACAAGCCGAACCCTATGACGATATCGAGGCCCCAGCACATAGAATGATGGCCAAGGATGGGTAAGATGGAGTCACAAGTCACTAGCACTCTCAGGACCACCTAAGACAGAGCCCCACTCTTCGCTGGGACGCTGGCGATGCTAGTGGTCAGCTCGATGACGGGTAAGGCCTGAGAAATCAAATGCGTAAAAACTAAAAAAGACTTGCAGTAACCTCCACAACCTAAGACAGGCCACATTCAGGGTCATACAAGCACTCATGGTCGGCAATATTTTCTTTTGGAGAAAAAGGAGCATATGTAGAGAGCCATGAAGGACCCAGCTTCTGAGCATGCGCTACCCCTGCCCGCGCCAATCCCGCGCCAGTTAGCGGTCCCTCCCACTTCCCCCCAAAGATATATAAGCCATGGCACTTCCTCAATAAACTCTCTCGCTCTCACCTTCAAGCTGCCGGTGTGTCTTTCATCATCCCCATACTGTCTCTCGGGCTACGCGTTCCTGCCCCTGGGAGCTCTGCTGGTCAGAGCCTCCGCGGGTCACGACAAAAATGAGAAATGGACTTCAGCTTGAGAAGCTAAAGGGGCTCAGCTCTGACGAAGATCAGACAGACTGGCCCCTTAACCAAGGAACGAGGCCGGCTATTATGGATTGGCTGAGGTAAAGGCTCTGCCAGAATCCAAGGTGATTGTAGGCTTAGGACAATGACAAGACTTCTGGGCACCCACTGGTAGTTGAATGTCCCTGCAAATTTCTTATCTTGATGTCCTCAGTCTTAAAGGGGGAATGAGACCAATTATATAAATTTAGGACTAATGAAACTTGTACTGTATTGCCAACTTTTAGACAGACACTGATTAACATACCTATATGCAGACCTGAGCAAGGATCTGACCCAAAGTCTTTGTTTTGTCTCTGTTTTGGATTTTTGAGACTGGGTCTCCCCATGTAGCCCAGGCTGGCCTTAAACATCCAAAGATCATCCTGCCTAAGCTTCCCTGAGTGCTGGGATTACTGGCATGCACCACCACCTCTGGCTCCCAAGTTTTAATAAAGGAGATGGATACAAAATGCAGGTCTAGGGGCCGGTGAGATGGCTCAGCAGCGTAAGCACCTGCCTGGCAAGAGCAAGGGCCTGAGTTCAACTCCCGGATCCCACATACGAAAAAAGGGGCCGGTGATATCGCTCAGCGGCATAGGTGCCTGCTGGCGCGCGAGGTCCTGAGGTCGACCCCTGGTACCCACAAAAAAAAAAAAATGCAGGTCTAGCTTTGTTCTGCTTTTAGTTAGCCATTGGGCATTTGTAGGGACAAGTAGAGTTGATTTTTTTTTTCTTTTAGCAAAAGTAGCTCTCAAGTTCCTACTGCCTCAGGAGAAAACAAAAATGTTTTTAAGTAGTAACAGGTTAAGAGCTCAGGAGTTTATCCTCTGTCCCTGTGGTGGTCTCCAACTGTGTTAGAAGGACTCGGAGATGAATGAATTGAAGAGAAATAACTTTTGAAAACAGGTTTTCAAGGGAATCCTGACTTCAGGAGACCTGACTATATAAGTAAGAAAAAAACAGAATGAAGTAGTTCCCAGGGTTATAGCAGTTCTTGGGACAAACTCAAGTCATTCTGCTGCCTGCAAAGTCGTCACCTCTCTGCACGGATTTGTTGGGACTAACGACAGTGGACAGTTGAAGGCAAGGTTTTCACTAAGATCTTAGCAACCAGCAGCCAGGCTTCACTGATTTGGGCGCTGGGCTGGTTGGCATTCTTGCTCATTTCAGTCGCTCTCAGGATGCAAAGTGCTTTTGCTTCTGCATTCAGCTGGGTGTATAGCGTTCATTATCAAAACAATGGCGAGGCAGGTGTGCACCACGACTTCTCCATACGCAACCAGATGCTGCTTCAGTTAAACATGGGCTTGAGTCCTCCAAAGCCTCCTGCTTTCTGAGTTCTGTGATCTCATGCTTGTGGATCGTTCATGGCCCCAAGGCTTTACTGTGTCCTGGAAGTGGCTAAGTTACTCCCTGCTTCTCTGCTGCATGTCACATGGGCATAGGAGAGAGAGGGAGAGGAAGAGGGAGAGGGAGAGATGGACCAATCCTGAACAATCATGCAGGCTCAGGGCTTTGGAGTGCAGGGTCATAAATCCTGGAGCCCATGTTTGGGGAAAAGCAGAAACGTTCAGTTTGGTGTGGGCTTTTTTTTGTTTGTTTGTTTCTTGAGACAGGGTCTCACCAAAAAGCTCAGGCTGGCCCCAAACTCACGGAGATGCCTAAGATTACAGGCATGTGACACCACACCCTGGTGTGGGGTTATACACTTGCATACAGACATGTTGGTTCCCTGCTGGAAAGCACTCCAACTGAGCTAAGAGTTCACTGGACCTGCCTGCCAGCTCCCGCCTCCAACACCCCTCAGGGTCTGGCTCCTGCCTGCCCTTCCCACCCATTTCCCAAACCTCTTGCCCAACCTGCGAATGGTCTTTCTGCTCTTCAGATGCCAAGTTCACTGCTGCCCGAGGCTGCCTTCTGTGTGTTGCTTTCCTGCGATGCACACTCTGGGGTGTTCTCTACACTCAGGAAGCCGCAGAAATGTCCCCTCTTCAGGCGGGACTTCCCTGCCACCGACCAGACTGCCCCCAGACCCTTCATGTATTGCTGCCATGTTTTGTTTCTCTGAATTACCATGTTTTATTTGTCTCTGGTCCCCTTCCATTGGATTGGGATCCAGACTAGTGTATTGCCACCCCCCACCATATTTTTTGGTACACAGGAAATATGTGTAAAATCACTGAATGCAAAGGTGGGCAAGATTGGGGAGTGCGGCAGGGGGGCTGTGTAGAGAGCAGAGGGGCTTGGAATCTCTCTCTGTGGAGAGAAGCGGCCTCCAGCCAGAGGCTGCTGGGCTGGGGAGGAAGCCAGCAAGATCCAGCCTTAGGCCATGGTTCAGATGTTCTCCCCCGAAGTCTTGCAGAGTGGGGAAAACTTTCCCTCTCCCCTCTGAGGTTCCATCGAGTCTAGGAAATGGACACTCTGCTGATTAACAGGAGAAAATCCACATTTAATGACTGATGTTCACACAGCCAGAGAAGGTTCGGAAGATGAAAGATTATGTAGTGTCCTGAGCTATGGGGAAGAATAGAGGCTTGGGGCCGGGGTGTGGCAGAGCAAGTGACAGGAGGGTGGTGTGGTGACCAGAGGGTGTCTTCTAGCCCTGAGAAAGCCTCAGGTGGCCAGAGTTGTCTGAAGCCGACTCACCTTACTCGGCTGCTTTACTAACCTTAAGTTTCCTTTGCAGATGTCAGTTTCTTTTACGAGGACAGCTCTGCAGAGCTGCTTCTGCATCTGCTCTGAGAGTAACCAGCTCAAAGTATGCCATACATGCTCACCTCAGAGCCACACATTCTGGTCTTCTGCAGGAAGGTTTTGGGGTCTCTAGATAGCACCATCCTATAGGACTTGCTGGCAGGCTGGAGATGTTCCCTCTCTGCATAGTCTAAGAAGCTAGCTGCATGTAATTACCGAGTATTTGCAGTGTAGCGAGTGCAGCTGGGAGCTGATAAATTAAATATATAGGAAATTTCATTTATTTAACAAATGCACATTTGAATTTAAGCAGCCACTTGAGACCAGTAGTGGCTCTGGTGTTAGACTGAGCTGGGGGGCCGGTGAGATGGTTCAGCGGCATAAGCACCTGCCTGGCAAGCACAAGGGCCTGAGTTCAACTCCCAGAACCCACATACGAAAAAAGGGCCAGTGAGATCACTCAGCGGCACGGGCGCCTGCTGGCGCACGAGGTCCTGGGGTCGACCCCCGGTACCCCCCCCCAACAAAATAGACTGAGCTGGGGAGAGACTCAGGCAGGTTTCGGTTTCCCCACCCCCTCTTTGCTGGGTTCTCAATGTGTAAGTGCTGGAGGCTGAGGGTGGGGCTAAGCCTCCACCTGGAAGCCTTCCGTGGTCTGTGAGTCACACTGATCTGAACTCGGGGCTTCAGCCCACACCAGCTGCAGCCAGAACTCCCACGCAACACTGAGACTCCTTGGGCATGTGAACATGGAGTCACTTATGCCTAACCCTAACAGCGTGGACTCTGGAGGCCATGGAGGGAGCACTCAGGCAGGGATACCTGGAAGAGGCCTCCTAGCAAGATATTTCCACAGGAAAGTCCTGTTCTGACTAGGAGAGCTATCACAAGGCACTTGCTCATGACTGCATATTCCAGCTAAGCAGCTTGCACAAGAACTCCATCATCACCAGGGAGCTAAAGGCAAACCCTGCAGCGAGCTCCATGTACTGAAGATGTCTGTGACCAAACAGCTTATGAGGATTTCTCTTTCTGCTTACAAATCTCCCTTTGGCTCCAGGCTCCCTTTGGCCCATCCCAGAACCTATATCTCAACTGAAGTCTCCTGCTAGTCCCAGATAAGCCTATTTGCTCCTGGGTGCCTTTCTCTCCAGGTTTCTTTTCAGGCTGACAAACCCTTTGGGTTGAATGTGCTGACTTCAGAGTGAAGAAGTCTTGTCCAATTGGTTTACAGCATGGTCTTCACCATGAAGAGCAAAAGTTCAGCCTTTTGGATGTGCATCTTGTACAAAGCCACATTTGTTATTCCACAGCTTGTGCCCAATGCCATTCCCAGCTGCGCAGCCCTGAATATGTCACACCAGGGGAAGGAGGTGGCACCGTGTGGTGGTGGCCCTGGCAGAACTCTCATGGACCCATTATTGGTGTTGTCTCCACAGCCCATTCCTGGCCCAGTGATTGGTGACTCTGTCCCCACCATTCTCCTGTGAATCCTGAACCAGCGACAGAGGTAGAGGTGGTGGGAGAGAAAGGAGGAAGGGATAGAAGGAGACAAACGGCCAGAGTATGGGAGGAAACCTTGGTTTTTACAGTGTGTTCAAATACTGCAGTTACCAGTGATGGCCAATGGAGCTGAGGGCTGAAAACAAGCAGGGAACTGGTGAACCAACAGGGCAGTGGGATGAATGGGGACAGGTGTCGAAGGTGGGGGTCTACTGGCAAAGCTCCACTGGAGGACGGCCAGGTCATTGTCTGCTGAATAAGCCAAAGAGCTGCCCCACCTCAGCTCCTGGCAGTTCTACCAGGAAATAGCCAACAATACTGGACAAAACCAAACTCTCTTTCTTGTCCCAGAAAATGAGACCCTTTTTGCTGATCTCAGTGTCATCTCCACATCGGTGCCAGCAACACAACCAGAGTAAGTGAGACAGCTTTCTGTGTGTCCACCTCACCGCTGTCCTGTAAGCCTCCATGTCCATCTGATTCACGTGGACGTGTCCAGTGCTTTTGCCTATCAGACAGGCTAAGCACTGTCCTAGGGCCCATGGGACAATACGTTGGTGAGTAGTGCTGTAGGACAGACAGGTTAAAACCAGAAGGTGGTTCTAAAGTCAATCCTCAAGCCAGGCATGGTACACACTTGTAATACTAGCACTTTGGAGGCTGAGGCAGGAGGACTGCCATGAGTTCAAGGCTGGCCTGGACTGTATAGTGAATTCAAGGCATTGTTAAACACACAGTGAGCCCTGTCTCAAAAAAAAAAAATGAACTCAAGCTAGGGTCAGAGCTGGGAACAACCGTCTTAAACTTGTGATGGCTCCCATAGCTACATAGTTACTAGCTGCATAGTTACCAGCTACATAGTTATTAGACAATAGAAAAATACCATTGAGGAAGTATATCTAAACTGCATACCAAAAGTGGACAAAAAAAAACTTGCTGTTCTATTCTTTTGTAATAGCTAGGTACCTCTGCAAGTTCCTTACGTAAAAGCCAATGTACCATAACCATTTTTTGCTGTTTGCTGTTCCGAGACTAGTTGATTTCTGTTCCAATCAGGATATGGTTTTGGCTTTAAATTCTGTGTGTTGAACAGACCCAGGACTGATCTGTGATCTCCCTGCATGGATGGAACAGATCGGTCAGCTGGTCAGCTTAATTAAAGGCTCATCAAACTTCCAGATTGGCTGCCTGGCTTTCTATTATGAGTTTAAACCCATAACAAAACTCAGCCATGAGGAAAGTAAATAAAGTGAAGTAATGGGGCTGAAATGTACCATAGCCTACCTGAGGAGTGGAGGAGGGGGTAGAGGGAGAGACAGACGGTGTGTGTGGGGGGGGATCCATGACATTCCCAAGCCTTGGGACATGTTCTTTGTACATTTTCTCCAAGTATGTTTTGTGATGGCTTCCTGTCCCAAAGAGAACCAGCAACAAAGTTCACTCAGCTCTCTTCTCATCCTCCGATTTCATTGCCACAGTGGCATCTCAGTCCTCCTGGCTTCTCTCCGGTGGCTCCGAGGTCTTCCTCTTTAGCTTGCCCTCCTGGGCCTGCTTAGAAAGTCTTCTCTCTCTCCCTCTCCTGTGGTGGACTGGAATGATTGTGTGAAAGCTGTGAGTTACTGATGTTAAACCTTAACAAAGCAGAGTCGGGAGGCCACAGGGAGTGGTTCTCATGTGTTTTGGTAACAAAAACTATCACAAAAGACTCAGCAAAAAATTGTAACCTTGCACAAAAACACCTAAGGATAACTATTCAATAACTGCTCTCAGCCTCAGACAGACACTTCCCTCATTTATCCTTGCAATCAAGGATAAGCATTTCCAAACAACTGATGTGACCTTTCTTGTTTTACCTTTAAATACCCTTGTCTACCATAGTCTACCACAGCATTCGGATCAGGGATCACGATCTCGTCATTTCCAAATAAAATCTTTGTTTTGGAGAGCCGCTCTCTCCGCCCCTCATTTTAGGTCAAAGATTTCCAAGTGGAATGTTTTTCTAATGTCAAGAAAACATGTGAACCAACTTGATCGCATTTATGGCTTGGGCAGAGATCATACCTAGAGGAGGTGCCAGTTCTGCAATGAATGCATATTTTGTTACTCTCAACAGTATCTCCAAATGTGAACAACTGTAGCATGTATTTTGGTCTGCAAGCAATCCTGGGTGCTATTACGCACTCTGGGACCCCTTGCAGCAACACCACAGCCCCCTGCTGGAAATGCCGTCCAGACTGTGCACGCGATGGGTCTAGTAGGGCTTGGGCTGTGTTGCCCTTGCGTCCCTCTCTTCTGCTTCTCAATGGGCAAGTCCCACTGACACTTGGTGATCGCTGGGAAGAACAATGCTGTCATGGAACGAAGAAGAAGGTATTGCAGAGTAGAGCAGGGGGCAGCATTTCCAAACAGCAGCGGACACCACCATCCACGAAACTGAACTTACTGTCTTTCTCCTCCCCATAGCTGTGCTATTCATCTTTCAGTTCCCACTAAATGGGATGTTTTTGGGGTGACGTCTTTTAGGTGAAGATTTTTGGATGTGGGAAATTGCCAAACCCAGTTGGTTCCTTCTGTAAATTCCATACGCTGTGTGCCACTTAGCTTGGGCCCCCACCCCTACACCCCTATATAGGCCTTGAGATCCCTGTGCAGGCAGTCAAATGCGGAGCGGATCCCAAGACGCAGGACTGAGGCCTGTGAGACAGAAACAAAGATTATCCAGTAGCGCCTGGATGTCGAATTGGTCACTGCTATGGGCCAAGGGAGCTCATGTCCACGCGCCCTCAGAGGATCCGCACAGAACCATTGTTCTCAAACATCGGTGAGCACTTGGGCGTGCTTGCTGATTCGAAAACGCCCACTAGGGGCTGGCTGGTCAGCTCTGGAGTGGGCCCAGGAATCTGCAAATCAAATAACCATCTTAGAGATTCCTGTGTAGGGAAGTCTCCTGAAGGACTTCCTTCCGATTGATGAGGAGAAACTGGCGTAAAACGACTCCCGGATCAACCGCGCGCAGAGGGGCCCATGGGCAGAGAGGTAACTAGAGCACAGAACCTCTACTACGCTCGCCTGCGCTTCCTGGAAGCGGAGGCGGAATGGAACGTGACGTCGGAAGCCACGCCCCGGAGGAGGCGGGAGAGGACGGGGCGGTGCGATGACGCCAGGCGCCTGGCCACGCCCTTGACGCCCTGAGGGGCGGGGCCACACGGGACCCTGGGTCGGTTGTGGGTTCGCTGTGTCTGCAGGGGACCGCCTGCCGCGCGATTCCGGAGACCGAGCCCGGGAACTGAGCCCGAGTTTGGTGCCACGCGAGGGGGCGCCCGTGCAGAGGTCCGCGCGCGGGGCAGACGCGGGAAGGAGGCGGTGCGGGGCGTGGAAGCAGCCTGGATTCCGTCCCCGAGGTCACTGGGCAGCTGCTGCTTAGGGCGACTAGCAGGGGACAGTCGTCTCTCCGCCGCAGAGAGGTCACGAGACAGACTTGAAGTGTAGTCGCAGGTCTGGTGGCTCGGATTCACGATTCACAAACCGTGCAGAAGGGAACAACTTCCTCCGGGCAGGGGAAGGACAGCGGGACTTTAAGGTGGGAAGAAACGACTTAGAGAAGAAGCCGATTGGTGAATGTCAGGTGACCTCAGGTTACTTTTTTGCAAGGATTAAAGCAAGGAGTCCTGGGTAGACTGGGACTTCCTGTTTGCAGGAAAAGTGGGCTGGCGGGCACCTTGCGGCTCCCTTCCCGTTTCAGTTTGACCACGAAGCACTTAGGGGGAGTGACTCCATTTTGGTCTGGTCTGGGGCCCCAGTGCAGGAGCTCGGACCCGAACTATAGCATCTCATGGTTTTACCAGAGGAAGAGACTAGCAGCAGCTGTGGCAGAGTAATGATACTAAACCATCATTTCTGCCATGAACCGTCCAAGTGCCTGCCGTGGTGTACTATGGCCCAAGTAGCCTCGGTACAGTGTGTATGGGACGGCATTGCCCTGGGTTACCCTGATGACAGGCATGGTAAGGTCTCCCAACAGGAATTGTAACATTGGGATTTGAGCCAAGGCAGTCGGTTTTTTGGTTTTGTTCACACAAACTGTGCCATGATGCAGGACTGTTGGTGACCTCAGGTCGCATGGAGACCATAGGGAGCTGTTAGGATCATGGTGTTGGAGTCCGCTGTGCCTGATAACAGTGGCAGGATCTTGGGCAGTTGACTCCGCCCTGAAAAGCTTGAGTGTCTCACCTGGTAGTCCTTGGGCTGGTTAGGTGCCATTGAGGTGCCACTGAGGTTGCCTCACTCCTCCACCCAGTTACCTGCACGCAGTAGTTGCCCAGCAATTGGAGGGCACCACGGTAGGCTTAAAGGGGAAGAGAGAAATACAAGAGTTCTTTAGGCATTAGGGGGGCACAGTGGGGGGCTGATGGTTAACTTGGTTATGGGCCTAAGGGTGAGGGGGATCCCAGGGTGACAGTCAGGGGTATAGCCTGAATAACTCTTGGGCCAGGGACAGTGTGGAACTAGGCTTGCGGGAGGACAGGCTGGGGCTGCGGAGAAGGTGAACTCTGTCGCATGGGTTACAGTATTCTCTTGTAATGCTTCCTGTTTCCTTAAGGTCAGTCCTAATGTCCCCTCTTTGATTTCTGATTGGGAATCTGAGTTTTTTTTCTTTCTCAAGGGGTTAGCATGGCTAAAAGTTTGCTAGTCTTGTCAGAAAAACAGCTTTCATTTCTGCTGGGTTTTCTCTGTTGTTCTCTTTTCTATCCCATTGGGTCTGGGTCTCATCTTCTATTGTGTTCTTCCTTCTGCTTGCTTTTTATTTGGCTTGTGCTACCCTTCCCATGTCCTAGGAGTTACTCCAGGAGCTGACTTGGGGTGGCCCCTCCTGGGCTCCAGTCCCTTCTCTGCCCTTTCACAGCCGGAAATCATGGACCCCTCTGAACCTCTGTTGCTTCTGTGTCAGTAGAGAACACAGTACTTGGCTCACGGTGACTGGGAGGGCCACACGGGGCTGGGTCCCTGGCACTCAGACAGCTACACTCCCTCTTCTCCCTCTCATCTATGAAGCTTTACTGTGACCGTCACAGGCAGGGTCCACCCCTAGACTATTTCAGCAGTCACATGGAAAGAATTGAAAGTTACTCTGGGCCTCCAGGCTTGGACTCACCTCTCCTGGCTTCCTGTAGGCCTAGGTCCATAAACCTCTGCCCTCCAGGGCTGTGATTAGCCAAGGCTGTTGGAAAAGAGTCCAAGCCATGCAGAAAATTCCAGAACCATTCTCTGGTCCAGATGTCTGCATGCTGAAGAGACCAGGACAGAAGCCTGTGGTCAAAGGTTCTGTGGCAGATGGCCTGTGTCCATGTGGGTGGGGACATTATGTACTGCTGTGTGTAGCCGTAGTGGACTCCAGTGGGGAAGCTCCCCGGGCTGTGGGCTGTGAGTTCCGCGGGGAGCTCCCTGGTTCACCTGGGGTCAAGGTGTCCTTAGGTAAGGCTGTGGCAACAGGAGACAAAGCCCCCAATGCACTCTGGACCTGGACCCTGTCCTCACCTGGGGTTTGGGTTATGCTGCTGACCTGCAGGCTTGAGCCCCAGAGCTGCTCTTGCTCTCCCATGTGCCCTTGTAATCCTCTGCCTGCCAGAGTGGAAATGAGGCCAGGTCAGCTCCCTTTCTCCTTTGGAATCCAGCGCCCAGTGCAGGTTGTCTTGCTGCCCTTGGGACTTGGGCTTGCTTTTCTGTGGGTGCAACACACAGCCAGGTGTGTGTGTGGGGGGGCTGATGGAGGACGCATTGCTCAGGTATGTGCTCTGTGTAGGATGGCGTCCACACCGGAAAGGAGTGACGATGTCCTATGGTCAGATCCCCCCCGGGGACCCCTTGATGCCTACCGAATGCGAGCGTCCTTCAGCCCCAGGGAGCTGCAGCTCCTCTGGGAGGGTGAAGACATGCTCCGCTTCAAGGTGAGGCCCAGGGGCTGCAGCACCTGTGATGAGGGAACCTCGGTTTATGGGCACAAATGGGGTTACAGCCCTGAAGCCGTGTGGTTTCTCTGGCCTCCTCTGCTTGGTGGGATGAGGCTTGTCCCAGAACACCATGGGGCCCTCTCTTCTTTGAACCCCAAATTGCCAAGAAGACAGGAATGGGTCAGACTGTGTTCCAGGCAGCATGTGGCCTTGATGGGGACATTCCATCCTCGGCCTCTAGCTAGCTGTCCCGTCTCCTGTGTTTTCAGAAGGTCATCTTCGCAGCTTTGGAGAAGGACCCGCTCTTTACTGGCTCCCGTGGGGCAGATCTGTCTCTGGAGAAGTACCGTGAGCTGAGCTTCCTCCGGTGTAAACGGGTCTTTGAGTACGGCTTCTTCAGCTTGGATGACCTGGAGCAGAGCCCACTGCGACTCCCGGCCCTGTTCTACTGCCTGGGCGCGTACGACTGGTCATTGGGCGCCAAGGTTGCCCTCCATCTGATGGTGAGTCCACGTTCACACAGGGCCATGCAGAGTCACTCTTGTACACTGAACCTGCTGTTTCCTGAAGTCAGGGCAGCATTTAAGATTTAGTAAGAAGCCCAGCCTTTCCAGCCACGTGTGTGTATTTGCACACCTAAGTTCTTTTTTTTTTTTTTTTTTTTTTTTTTGTGGGTACCGGGGGTCGACCTCAGGACCTCGTGCACCAGCAGGCGCCCGTGCCGCTAAGCGATATCACCGGCCCTTTTCTCGTATGTGGGTTCCGGGAGTCGGACTCAGTCCCTTGCGCTTGCCAGGCAGGCGCTTACACCGCTGAGCCATCTCACCGGCCCTGCACACTTAAGCTCTTGAATGCAGTGCGGTGCTGTGAAACTTAAGGTCCCACAAGAGGAGGTGCCTTAGGCCTCTTTTTCCTTCTGCATGCATATATATATATATATATATATATATATATATATATATATATATGTATATGCAGTGTGTATATAGCTATATCTATATATATGTATATATGCAGTGTGAGCCAAACGGGAATATTTAAATTTTTAAGATTTGTTACAGCAAGAGACACATTGCCATTAATCACCCTCAAAACATTCTCCCTTGCTTCAGACACACTCCTCCCATCATTCTTGCCACTTTCTGCAGCTGCTCTGAAGTCCTCTTTCCTGAGT
This sequence comes from Erethizon dorsatum, assembly GCA_028451465.1. NCBI lineage: Eukaryota > Metazoa > Chordata > Mammalia > Rodentia > Erethizontidae > Erethizon > Erethizon dorsatum. The sequence continues at coordinate 97,332,153 of CM051836.1, read as the reverse complement.
GTCTTTAGCTGTGCTGTCATGGATGCCTGCCTCCATGTCCTGAATTGATTCAAATTGTTCCCCTTTCACGGTCATTTTAACTCTGACGAAGAGCCAGAAGTAACACGGCGCCAGATCCAGTGACTAAAGTGGATGAGGACGCAGTGTCATATTTTTACAAGCTGCCTTTGCATTGGATGGGTAAAGAAAGACACTCACGAAAGAGGACTCCAGAGCTGCTTCAGAAAGGGCTGAGAAGAGTGGGATGAATGTGTTTGAAGCGAGGGGGAGGACTTTGAGGGGGGTTCATGGCAATGTGTCTTTTACTGTAATAATTTTTTTTTTTTTTTTTTTTTTTTTTTTTTTTTTTGTGGGTACCGGGGGGACGACCTCAGGACCTCGCGCGCTAACAGGCACCCGTGCCACTGAGCGATATCACCGGCCCCTTTTTCGTATGTGGGTTCCGGGAGTCGAACTCGGGCCTTCGCGCTTGCAAGGCAGGCGCTTAAGCCGCTGAGCCGTCTCACCGGCCCTACTGTAATAATTTTTTAAAAAAATTAAACACACCATATTCTTTGATCAGCCTGTATAATATTATGTATTATATATGTGGCTATATGCAGACAAATGGGAAAGGGAGAGTAGATCCAAGCAAGAAAGCGGTTTCCTTCCTTCCCTTCATCCTCTTAGAGAGGAGCCTGGGCCGCACTGTGGCCCTCACCCACGCATGTCTTGTGTGTCATGGTGGCTGTCTCTCTTCTCCACCCTCCCTCCTGTCACCTGGCCACTCTCAGACCCTCAGGCTGTCTCTCAGGCGTCTTCACATGGAGGTGACACTTTCTAGCTGGTGTGGACTGCCTGGCAAGGGGCCGGGTCTCACCCCTGCTGGGAGCCCCAGGCAGACGAGCTTTGTGAGCCTGGGCCTTGGGCTTCCATCCTCCTTCCCAGGGCAGCGTGGCAGAGAGGGGGCACGTTGTGTGAGTCAGCCATGTGGATCAGAGCCGCAGTGCCCTCTGTACCCACCCGTGTATGTGACAGTGTTGTGTTTTCAGGTTTTTGGATCAGCTCTTTACAGTCTTGGCTCTGAACGGCATCTCAAATATATTGAAAAGGTCTTGAATATGGAGGTAGGTCGGGGCCTGGTGAGCAGAGGGCTCGGTCCTCTTCCCTGTCCCTCAGAGTGTGTGGGAAGGGTGGGTGGCAGGAGAGGGTCACCAGGAGCCCATGCCGTGGGACCTTGGGCTGACACTGCTTTGCCAGTCAGACACAGGTTGTGTGAATTGAGCTTTCGTCAAACGCAGCCCTCCGTTTCTCCCTTCTCCTTCTCCTGTGCAGTCCTCGCTACCCCGCAGCCTAGAGAGGGCACTGTTCCCTGGGCCGCCTGCTGCCTCATGGGCAGGGGTGGCATCCAGCATGACAGGGTGACACAGGGAAGTCAGTGTCTGGTCAAAGACACTGGGGAGGGGAGGCTGGGGTGCCGGTCGCCGTCTGGCCCTCCAGGTGGATGGTGGCGGGTCCCTGCAGGAGCTGCCCAGGGACCTCTCATTGCTCATGACTTTGCGATTTCACATCTAGATCTTTGGCTGTTTCGCTCTGACTGAATTGAGTCATGGGAGCAACATCCAGGCCATCCGAACGACCGCTCACTATGACCCCGCCACGGAGGTAGGTGTCACCTTCCACAGGATGGGGCCTGGGTGGGAGCAGATGAAATGCCGTGAGGGACATGGTTAAGAACAGAGAAGCCTGAACACACATGTGTTGCTTGTAAGAGATGCTCTGGAGCTGGGCATGGTGGCACAGGGGTGATCCCAGCAGGGAAGCTGAGGCAGGAGGATCACTACAAGTTTGAGGCCAGATTGGTCTATGTAGTGAGTTCAAGGCCAGCCTGGACTACATAGTGAGACCCTGTCTCAAAAAACCAAAACAAACAAACAAAAAAAGCTCTGAGACCACGTGATGGGGAGTGGGAGCCTGTGCCCTCTGTGAATTTTGTGTGTGAGGGGAACATGGGGAAGGCATACCATGTGTAGCCCTGCCAGAGCAGGGACAAGCGACCCCCGTGCAGGGACGCCAGCTGTGGGGGCCCCAGGCCTGGTCAGAGCAGGCTGAGGGGAGCTGCCACGCGCAGGCCCTCATGGCTCCTACTCAATTGGCGAGCCTCAGGAGTCTGTCTGAATTCTACTCTCTGGCTCCGTGGCTCCTTCCCCTCCCCATGGTGCCCGTGACCCCTGTGGTGCCCAGGCAGAGGCTCAGGCTGATGGGCGGCTAGAGGACGGTGCCCCGTGCCTGGCCACAGGGCCAGGGTCATCCTGGGTCTTAGGTAGCTGCCCTTTCACCAGCCTCCTTCTGCTACCTGGTGCCTAGGTGACGATCAGAGGGACATCAGGTGGGTCCACTCAGGGGCCCTGATCATGGGACAGCAGATGCCTGCCGGGTCCCTGCTGTGAATGTGACCTTGAGCCCAGGTCACGAGTGGGAGCCAGTGTCTGGACACAACTCTGCTGTCGTGGTGGGAATAGAACAGGGCAGGTCTTCTGTGTAAAGGATGCAGCAGGAAAAGGTAAAAGAAAAAGCGCTCAGCAGGGATAGCCTGTCTGAGGTGACGTGTGACAACAGGTACCCTCTGGGGGTGTTTTCCAGCAGGCAGCGTGTTTTGTGCAGGTTTTATTGCTTGAAAATTCATCATCATTTTCTGGAGAAGGCTCCCCTGGAATATGCTCTGTTTCGACACAAGGCCCCCACGCAGCGCGGGGTAGAGCAGGCTCAGTCTGTCTTGGCTCTGGCCTGCAGGATTTTGAGCCTAGAACACTGGATCCTCGGGAAGGGAAATGCCCTTCTCCCCGAGTCTCCCTTTGTGATCAGCCTGACTTCCCTCCCACAGGAGTTCATCATCCATTCCCCTGATTTCGAAGCTGCCAAGTTTTGGGTGGGCAACATGGGCAAGACGGCGACCCACGCGGTGGTGTTCGCGCAGCTGTACATGCCAGACGGCCAGTGCCACGGGCTGCACTCCTTCGTGGTTCAGGTAGGCAGGGTCGGTTACCCAGGGCCAAATGCATGGTTTCTGTGAGCACGGATTTGTACCTAGAGGGGACTCCTTGTGGAAATGTCCTGCTGCAGAACTCAGTTTCTTTCTTTTAGACTACATGTTTTAGTCACTTTCTGTTTGCTGAAACACAATACCTGATGCCCATTTTGGAGGTTTATTTTGGCTCACAGTTTGTAGAGGTTTCACTTCATAGTTGGCTGGCTCCAAGGCAGGGTGGCATGGCAGAGGAGGAGAATCAGCTCAAGGCATGGAACCAGGAAGCAAACAGCAAACAATGGGGGGCAGTTAAACCCTTCTAGGCCACGCCCCCCAGTGGCCCCCCACCTCCAACCAGGCTTGTCTCCCAACATCACACCCAGCTGTAAGCCCATCAGTGGACTAATCTGGTAATGAGTATCATATCCCCGTGATCCAGGCACCTCCTGGATGCCCCACCTCTGAGTGCATAAGGCTTTGAGGGGACATCAAGATAAAACCATTATACCGGGGGTTACCAAGCCCCAGGCCTCGCAGCAAGAGGTGCATTGTGGGTGAGCAGGAGAAGCTTCCTGCATTTCCAGCTGCTCCCCATTACTCCCTTCACCCCAAGTCCAGTGTCTGTCAGATCATCGGGCATTAGATTCTCGCAGAATCTAAGGCGTGGACCTGTAAGAGCCTGCTGAGCCTACTGTGAACTGCGCATGTGAGAGTTTTAGGTTGCAGCTCCCTTTGGATCACCCCAAAGCCCCCACCACCAACTTCTGCCCCTCCGTGGAAAAGTTGTCTTCCTCGAAACCCATCCCTGGTGCCCAGAAGGTTGGGGGCCACTGTTTCAGACCACAGAGCTGCAGCACTTGAGGCTGTTTCATGAGTGATGCTAAAACTGCTCCCCAGGATCTCATCACCCCGCAAAGCCCACTGTGTGCCCCGGCACTGTGGATCCTGCACTCTGGAGCTGATGGTGTGGGAGCGAGAGAGGGAAACCAGTGATCCCGAGACTGCTTGACAGGAACCACGACGCATGCCTGTCCGTGGAGGTGCAAGGGCCGAGTGTCTCACAGGTTGCCAAATGCATTTAAGACCTCAGTCTCCTAAGGATCACAGGAAATGTGAGGGGGAAATGCTTTTTTTTTTTTTTTTTGAGCCAGGTCTCGCTATGTAGTCCAGGCTGGCCTTAAACTCACTATGTAGCTGAGGCTGGCCTAGAACTCATGGCAATCCTCCTGCCTCAGCCTCCCAAGTGCTGGGATTACAGGTGTGTGCCACCATGCCTGGCTGGAAATGCTTTTTAGGTATGGGTCACACTAACTAGTTAGTTCTATTTCTGGCTCTGGAATTTACTCCTTGATGCAGGAATTGTCGGGATATTTATAATTACATTCTAGATGACCTGAAAGCTTGTGTTGTTTTCTGTTTGATGACAAGTGTCCACTGTCTTTGTAATGTTTTCTCTTCTGTGTGAATCAGCTTTCCATAGCTATGGGAAAACATACAAGATGATCACTCTTGAGGGGGAAGGTTTGTTTCGGCTTACGGCTTCAGAGGTTTGAGTCTGTGGTCACTTGGTCCCATTCATTTGGGCTCCCGCATGGGGCTGAGAAGCAAGTGATGGAGAACAGAAGGGGCGGGGAGGACCCCCTGCCCGACTCCTCCCTTGAAGCTGCTGCAGGCTCCCTCTCCCAGGAGCAGTCCAGGCTGCTGACCCACCTTGGGCACATGGCCCTTGGGGCCATTTAAGATTCAAACGGTGACACCTTCTCTCCATCTTGGCCTTGTTGTTGTTGTTTTCAGTGGATTTATCTCAAAAGGTTTTAGAAAATTCATGTGAGTCTTCACAGCCTCTTGGAAAGACTTTAGAAAACGGAAAAGATGCCTTAGGTTTGGATTTTAAGCCTTTTTTAATTTTTAAATATCTCTTTTTTTTTTTTGTGGTTACCGGGGGTCAAACTCAGGACCTCGCACGCCAGCAGGTGCCCGTGCCGCTGAGCGATATCACCGGCCCTTTTTTTGTATGTGGGTTCCAGGAGTCGAACTCAGGACCTCGCACTTGCCAGACAGGCGCTTATGCTGCTGAGCCATCTCACCGGCCCCTCAATTTTTAAATATCTTTAACATTCAATTAAGTTGGATGATTACTTCACAAAATAAAAATAACAATTTTCGTGAATAGGTAAAGTCCAAATAAGATCAGTTCAGTCTCTCTGTCTCTCTTCTTTCTCTCCCTCTGCCCCCTCTCTCTCTGTCCCTTTCTTTTGTGCTGGGGTGGAGCCCAAGGCTTCTACATGCTCAGCACATGTGTGAGCTGCTCCCCTTCCTGGATATTTCTGTGAAGCCGGTTGCCCAGCTTGGCACTGTGGATGCCGTGGACTCCGTGAGCTGGGTCTGTGGTGGGCGTCCCTGTGCTCACTGGGATGCGTAGCCGCAGCCCTGGCCTCCCCCAGTAGATGCAGCTGTTCCCGTAGAACAACAGAAACATCTGCAGACATTGTCCTCATGCCTGGTGGGGAGGAGGGGGCAGGTCCTCTGTGACTGGGGTCTCGTAGGACAAGCCCTGGGTCCTTTCTCTGCAGCTCACGTGGTGGGCCCGGCCACCCACTTGGGTCTGTGTGCTTTCAGTTACGCAGGTGTATTCCTTGGACCTCACTCGGGGCGTGGAGTCTCAGCACGGACCCTCTCGGCTGTCTCACCCACATGTGCGTGCGTGGCCATGTTGACATTTTGTTAGCATCCTGTGGGAGTCCTGTGACTGAGACCGGGGCAGGGTGTCCTGGTGCCCTGTGGGCGGTGTCACCTCTCGCCATGATCCTGCCCAGGGGCTGCCGTGGTAGAGCAGCACAGCGGGGCTTACGACTGCAGAAAGTCACTGCCGCTCAGCTCTGGATGCTGCAAGGCAGGGTTATTCCACTGTTGTGGAGGCAGGAAGTCTGGAGTCACGTGTGGCAGGGCCCTGCTGCTCCCCAGGCGCTGGGGCAGGCTCCGTCCTGCCTCTTCTGGCTCTTGGGGATGCGGGTGTCCCTGGCTTGTGGCCATGTAACCATGGTCTCTGCCTCTGTCTCCATGCGTCCTTCTCTGTGTGCACTGTGTCCCTCTTCTGTCTCTCTCTCTCTCTTTTTTTTCAAATCCATTACAGAGGTGGAAAAGCACCCCTCAGCACAGACTCTCCTCATGCCGGACGGACATTTGTCAGCCTGTCCGTAGGACGTAAACTTGTGAGCTAGATTGTGAGAGCCAATGTCTGAGGCACGAAAAGCTCAGGAGAGCTCTTTCTGTCTTTAAGCCTTTGCCAGCTCCTTATAATGTATGTGGCAGAGTCACCTCCTCTGTCTCTTGTAGGGACCTCTGTCATGGTGTTTGGGGACAGCTGGGTAATCCAGGATGATCCCATCTCAGGATCTCTACTTCATCACATCTGGAGACCCTATTTCCATATCAAGCCCCATATCCTAGATCCTGGAGTTGGGATTTGGCTGTGTCATTTCCGGGGGACACAGTGTGACCCACAGCCATCCAGAGGATCCCTGGATCTGCTGCTGGGGACTTTGGACACGTTGGTTTAACCTTCCTATGATCCTAACATAGGCCATCTATTGCTTTCCTTGGTTTTGTGCAGATCCGGGACCCAAAGACACTGCTCCCCATGCCGGGCGTGATGGTGGGTGACATAGGGCGGAAGCTCGGGCAAAATGGCCTGGACAATGGGTGAGTGTCACAGTGGACCTGGCAGCCACAGCACGTCCTCCCTGGTGCCCTTGCTTGAGATGGGCACTAAGATTCCTCAGGTCCCAGGCTAGGGCCTCCCATCTGCCACCTCCCCAGGCCACGTGTGCTGACCTCGCCTTGTGGGACCCCGGGAGTTGGCTCTGACATGGCGGGATGCCCTGGCCTCTGTGTGTGCCATGCCCATGTCCTGCATGTCCCCAGCCCCAGGATGCCTGCCTCTATCTAGTCCTCTATGGACCGGCTCCCCAGTGGATGGTGCCCTACTCTGAGGCCAGGCCGGCCCATGCCTGCCTCCTCCTGTGTGGGGGCTCAGCCCCGGTGGGCACTGGGCTGGGTGTGCAAGGTCCCCAGCACTCAGCGTTGGCACCATCATACAGAACCCCGGGACCTGTGTCCACGTTATGTCTCTGCCCTGGACTTGCTTCTCCCACCAGCTCAGAGTCAGAGCTCGGGAGAGAGAGTCACTGGTTTACCTGTTCTAGCAGTGCTAGGGTGGAAATTGGCTGAGCACTGGGTGCACCGCCATGAACAAGCTGGGGTGAATGGCTCTGCTGCCCCAGGGACAGAGCACAGCGCCTGGCGTGGGCCTAAGGGGACCCTCAGGAGCACTGGCGGCCAGGCCGAGGCCGTGGGTTAGGAACAGTGGTGTCTGGCTGGTGGGACAGCGTGGACTGAGGCTCCACCTGGGGTGGGAGCATGAGGGGCGTCGGGTCTTTCTGAGGGGTGGGGTTGGACAGGAAAGGAACTACTTGAGCTGCAGGATTAGGACCTCCCCCACCCCCGTGCCACCTGGGCCTGCTTTCTCAGCTGGACTCCTCTGTGAAGTGGCCTGATGACAGTGGACCCCTTGCTTCCTGAGCCTCAAGATTCTGTCCAAGTCCAGGTCTCTCTGGCTACTTGGCTCCTTCTCTTTCTGGTGCCTGTGGTCCCTGCAGTGCTTGGGCGGAGGCCCATGCTGACCGGCAGGCAGAGGACAGTGCCCCATGGTGGGCCCCATTGTGGGTCCCAAGGCCCCACCTGGAGAAATGTCCTTCCATCTGTCCCTTGCTGGAAAGCAGGTATGGGGCCGAGGGAGGTCTTGCCTCTCTGCCCAGAGGTCGCAGCAGGGGAGCTGCAGACGGGGCGTGGGGTGGCGTCAGCCCAAGAGGAGAGGCTGGGGCCCAGGACACTGTACTGTTGCTGTGTGGATGCTGACGGCTGGGTGCATGCCTGTGGCTGGCATGGTAGCTTCCTTGCTCGCAGCTCTACTGGCATCAGGATCGCTGCTCGTTTGGCTTGAGAGTCTTCAGCTTTATTTTGGGAGATCCCAGAGAAGCCTGTGCTCGGTTTCCCCAGACAGATCCTGTTCAGGAGGACACGTGCGTGCTGTATTGGGCTGGCCTCCATGGGGCAGAGTTGGACTCAGCCCCAGGGCATCGTGTCCACGCGGAGAAGGCGCTGTGAGGCTCAGAGATTCCAGTCCTCTGGAGCCTCCACAGTAGTGACAAGCTGAGGGGTGGTGACAAGCTGAGGGGTGGTGACAAGCTGAGCTGCGGCTCTGTCACCCCAGGAGCTGACCCGGTCGCTCCGCACACCCAGCATCCAGGGGCGCAGCCCTGGAGGAGGCTGAGCCCGCTGGTGGCGGTGAGCCCAGTGCCGTTGCCCTCTGGCTTGTGGGTCGCCCAGCAGAGGGCGCCAAGACTCTGGCGCACAACTGTCTGTGTTGGGATTCGCGGCTGCTCCGTTGGCTTGTGTGGCAGGATTACAATTTAGCGGGGTTTTTAAAAACCAATTTCAAAACCTTTTAATGTGAAAAAAGCAGTATTGTGTCCCCTGTGCCGCAGGCCACCCGTCTCCAGCATGGACGCTTCGTTCTAACCCGTGAGGGCTTCCGAGTTTTCGTGAAAGATATTCTTGACACTGTGTGTGACCTTAGTCATCTGATGAGTTGCTATGGGAACCATTGATATTTTTAAGGTTTTTTTTGCAGTTATGCAATAGCCATAATTTTGTATATCTTTGTTTCCTAAGCTGTTGTGAAATGAATGGGTTTTCCTGACCTGATGGCCATACAAGATCTCCAAATATTAATGCGTAACCCTGGGGCAGGGAAGCCACAGGAGCAGTCTCTTGTTTGACTTGTAAGCCTTGGAGCTGCAGTTTGCTGATGTGCTCTGGCTGGCTGTGGGCACTGGTCCGAGTGGAGGTGTGGGGGAGCTGCTGGGGCCTAGGGCCGGCGCCATCCTCCTGTCAGGGAGCAGGGTCCCTCCCTGTGCGCAGGTGACCTGCCCTGTGTCCCTCGGGAGCACCCTGTGTCCTGCAGGGACGAGGCCCCGGCTTTGATGGTGCCCCATGCACAGTGCCCACCATGCATGTTCTTGTCTCTGGGGTTGCGTCACCTTCAGGATGCCTTGGGGAGAGGAGAAAAGCCAGGGAAGGGGGCTTTAGTGACAGGAGCCCTGCCCTTTTTCCCACACAGTTTCGCCATGTTCCACAAGGTGAGAATTCCCCGCCAGGACCTCCTGAATCGGGCCGGGGACATCACCCCCCAGGGCACCTACGTCACTGCCTTTAAGGTAGGGTGGTTCTTCAGGGAATCCGTGTATGTCGCTGGTGGCCCTGGGCACACTTGTGTCAGTTTAAGTTGTGGTGCCCCTGCCCTGGGAGGAGGGGAGCGCCCTCATCTTCCAGCCGCTTTCCTGGGCAGCTCCTCCATCTGAACACGTTTGTCACCGCACCTTTTCCCCAGGATGCCAGACAGCGTGTTGGGGTGTTCCTGGGCAGCCTGTCCTTGGGGCGCTTCTTTATCACGGGCATGTGCGTGGTGAACCTGCAGCAGGCTGTGTGCATTGCGATCCGCTTCTCAGCCACGCGGCGTCAGTTCGGCCCCACGGAGGAGGAGGAGATCCCGGTGCTCGAGTACCAGTTGCAGGTCGGGCTGCTGGGGGTCTCTCTGCTTCTTTCCGTTCTCCATGCGAATGTTCCCGCTTTGGAGAGGTGCAGCCTGGCTCCCAGGAGTCGGTCACCAGAAGTAGGGGCGTGGTACAGGGCAGGGCTGCACCCTTGCATAAGTGTCCTGGCAGCCAGGCAGGTCAGGTGTTATTCCCACTTTGTGGGGCACTGAGGACCACCAGACGGGGCCTCAGGTCAAGATCCTGAAGGTAAACCGGCCCCATCCTGGGCCGCTGAGCAGCATGGTGAATCTGATGACAGCTAAGGAATGGTGGCAGGTGTTCCCTGGAACTGTCCTTTTACCATGCCAAGAACCTGTGTTAATAAGGAAGGAGCTGAGGGGAAGCAAAGCATCCTGCTCACACCTATGGGGCCCGAGAGGTCCCACAACCTCCTGTGGCCCCTGTGGCCCCAGCATGTCTGGCGGCCCCTGGCACCAGGGGCAGTGCAGTGATTATGGCAGCCATGACCCAGGGCCCCCGACAGGTTGTGTGCCTGGGTGAGGTGCCGGCCTCCCTGGGCTCTGCCACCCTGGCCCAGGTGCCAGCTGATGCCTCTGCCTGGGGGGCTGACAGAGCCTGGATGGGTTTGCGGGACAGGGACATGGCTGGCACGGTGACTGGTACTCGGCAGATGTGGGACAGTGGTGGTCATGGCCTGTGGGTCCCTCCAGGCTCCACTCCCTCCATCCCTCCTTCCATCTGTCCCTTCCTCTACCCATCCCTCCAGCAGTGGTTGTACCGACCCCGTGTCAGGTGTTGGGTATCCACAGGGGATAGGTATGCCCTGCACTTGGAGGGCCTTCTATGTCTGTAGCTGCCTCAGTTTCCCCACCTGCCTCAGGGCGTGATCACTGCATGTTCATGGCATGGAGGGAGGAGAGGTGGAGAGAGGGTTGGATGGAGGGGTGGGGAGAAGCCCAGGCTGTGACCTGGCAGTGTGAGTGCTGCGCTCAAGGCCGGCCCAGTGGCTGGTTCTTCATGCACAGGCAGCCTGAGCCTAGAGCCCATGTCCTGGGCGCCCTGGGACCGTGTCTCCTGTGTCTTTTCTAGCAATGGCGCCTGCTCCCGTATCTGGCGGCAGCGTATGCCCTGGACCACTTCTCCAAGTCGCTGTTGCTGGAACTGGTGGGACTGTATCGAGGCCTGCTCAGCGGAGACCATGTGGCCCAGCAGGTGAGGCGCCAGCCCTGAGTGTCTTTGAGGTCACTAGCCCAGCTCCAGCCATGATTTCCAAATAGCATGGGAGGGGGGCCAGAGCCTTGACACAGCTCCTCACTGCCCCGCCCTGGAACTGGGCCTGCGCCATGGCATCGGCACGTGGGCTGCATCCACGTCCCCATCTCTCAAGGAAGTGCTGACCCGACTCCTCATCATTCCCGTCTGCGAGTTCAACCGCTGTCCTCCTTTGAGAATTTGATAGCTTGGCAGAATTCATGTCGCCAGCCTGCGGTAGGTTTCGTGGTCCTGATCCTTCCATAAGCAGCCACACAAAGGTCGGCATCCTGCTGACTGCATTGGAGTCGACAGCTGAGGATTTGTGCCAGCAGCAAGCGTGCGAATCCCGAGATCAGCCACGGAGGAGGACAGAGAAGCCCGGGGCGAATTTCTTTGTTGCTGGCTTTCCGCAGCCTCCTGGGTTGCCCCCAGCACGGGGGAGTAGAATGTGAATCCAAACAAAAGGGTTTGAAAGCAGTCTAGACGCACTGCAGTGAATTATGCCCTAAAATGCCTGTGACGGCCGCAGTCCCAGGATACCCATGTAGACTCCAGCATGGGAGGCAGGGCCGACACCCGCTGGCCAGCGGGACTCACTGTGGGGCCAGTGGGGGTCCAGCGAGGTTGAACAAGGCTGTAGCCCAGGAATGAGGGGTCAAACGTGCTTGTCCTGAGTCCTGGCAACTCTGCCCACTGACTTCGGCATTGTTCTCCTGTGAAGGGCACAAAGCGTAATTCTGTTTACTCTAAAATTCAGTGGTTTGACCCAGCCAAGCCCTGGAGGACCCCAAAGTAGCCCCTTATTCATTAGAAGACCCTAAACACGTCACTTTATTTAGCAGGCGTGTGTCTCTTTCTTTGAATATTGGTTATCAATCGGAAGGGAAAGGACACTTACCAAGCACATGTAGAGCATGAGGGAGGACAAAGCAGCCTGCACCCAGGCCCAGTGCATGGTCAGAGTGACCGTCACCTCTCACACCTGCATTGCGGTCACACACCTTGTGCATTCTTGGATGAATCCCTCCCTGCTTTGAACTAAAATATGGTCTCCTCCTGCAAGTGTGGGCGTCTCAGGTTAGACTGGAAGGGGCCTAGTGCATCAGTGTAGCACTGTCGCAAGCCTCCCTTCACCTCTTCTCCTTGGATTCCCCCCCTACAGGCAGAGCTCAGTCGTGAGATCCATGCCTTGGCGGCGGCTGCCAAACCCCTGGTCTCATGGACGGCGCAGCAAGGAATCCAGGAGTGCCGGGAGGCGTGTGGCGGGCATGGCTATCTGGAGGGTGGGTTTGAGAAAGCACTTGGCGGTTGGTTTCCTCCTGTCCTTAGTCACGACATCTGACACTAGGCCAGGGGGCAGCAGACAGCCTGCCGGCCAAACCCAGCCCCTGCCTGTTTCTGTAAATGAAGTCTTACTGGGACGCAGCCACCCCCTGTTCCCACGTGCAAGGTCTGTGGCTGTTCCTATGCCACACTGGCAGAGACCCCACGGCTCCTAGAACCCAGTTATTTGCCCCTGGCCTATCGTGGAACAGGTTTCGCTAGTCCCTGCCCTGGATAGATGTCAATTGCTTAAAAATTGGGATACAGTGCAGTATGGAAAAATGTGGGCAGGGGGCAGGGGGTCTTTTATTTCATTTGTGACCTTTTGGTTGATGATTGTGTAGGACACGAGCACCAAGTCTTATTCTGATAAGAAAGTTTTAAAAAATTTTATTTTATTTGTATGTGCATACAGTGCATAATGTTTACATCCCTCGTGGGAAGTTGGTACACGTACATCACCCTTCCTAATTCTGTTTTTTATTCCCTTTCCTCCCCCCATCCCCCGAAAATTCTTAAACTTAGAAAGAAGAGTTTCACTGGTGTTGCGTGTTCTTCAGGCCGCTGGCATGCGGTTCAGACAGCGGGTGGCCAGCTGGCGTGAGGGCAGAGCCTGGCGTGGTCTCACTGGCGCTGTAGCTGGGCAGTTGCTCTGCCTGGCTGTGCCTCTGTTTCCTTGTGTGGAAATGGGATCAAGCATCCGCCCCCAGCACAGGTTCTTGTGGAGGCCAAGTGGATTGATACCCACAGAGTATTAGCAGAGGAGCTGGCGGGGAGCCTGGCCGGTAACTTTTTATCTGCTAAGGTTAACGTTAACGTTAGAATCATTGCTATTGTCATCGCTGTTCGCAGCTTACCTGCACAATTTCCTTTGTGCAGATCTTAAGTTACTATTAGGTAAAAACTGGTGATTTATTCTGAGGAGGCCACGTACTTGCTCCAAAGACACAGGACCGCACAGTCCTTATCGACCTTCGAAAGCATCTTACGCTCTTGCCAGGTGGTGGCTGTTGGCGAGTGTCTGTGGATGGTGACGCCTGTCCCCTCTGATCTCACCTGTGCCTGCTCCAGGGAGGTGGCATTGTGTAGCCTGCGCAGAATTTACCGATGTGCCCATCTCTGTCCTCTGTGCAGCGCCTCAGCAGTTTCTATTTGTTGCTGTAACTCATAGAGACGCTATAAATAGTTTAGCTTCGTTCCGGTTTTAAGGAGAATGAGGAAATTGAATTTTGGACTGAGTCAAGATTCATTACTTGCGCCAACACTGGTCTGAGACCAATAAGGCTGAAGTCAGCAGAGGTAACTGCAAAGAGCTTGATCTAGCTTCAGAATCTCCAACGCAGGTTTTCCTTCTAAGGCCTCCCCCAGCCCTTTCTGCCCAGTGGCTTAACTGGCCTGGAAGGGCAGGAGAAATGTGATTTGACAGTAGCCAGGGAAAAAAAAAGATCAGAGGTTCTAGGTGACCCCAAACTTACTGCGAATGTGGCCAGCACGGAATGTCTTGCTCCCTGTGGGGAGGAGGGAAGGGGGCGTCCCCTTTCTCCCCGAGAGGAGGAAACCCCAGTGGCTGAGCGTGTGGCAGGGATGCCCTGGAGAAGTGTGAGGGTTGTTCACCTGGCGGGGGAGGCCGCAGTAAGTGAGTGCTGTCTTCAAGTCTCTGCCGTGTCTTAGAGAAGGGTCCGTTCCGTGGCAGAGGAAGCGCAGCTCCCCCGCCGGCCCAGGGTGTTAGCTTCCTGGAAATGCCCTCTCTCTGGGGGTCCCCCAGTGGGGAGGTGCTGCCAGGTGGCCCACAGGCTGGGTGCCAACAGGGACAAGGACCACTGAGTCCACACTGCCGCCAGCTCCACCCGCTCAGTGTCCTGCCAGCTTCCAGGAGGCCCTGTCTGTGCTTAGGTTAGCAGTGCAGACCTCAGCTGAGGTTCCGTGGTGCAGCTCGTAGGGGGTGGGTTGGGCGATGCCGGGCTGCAGGAGCTCACTCTGCGGTCCAGCTGGGTGCAGGCTGTGACCCAGTGACTCTCAGACGAGCATCTGGACTAATGGATGTCCTGGCTCCATTGCAGTGAACCGATTGGGCAACCTCAGAAATGACAATGATCCGAACTGCACATACGAGGGTGACAACAATATCCTGCTGGGACAGACCAGCAAGTACTTGCTGAGCTTTCTGGAGCGCCGCGTGCAAGGTAGACGCAGTGGGCGCCAGGCCAGGTGGGTGGGGGCGCTGGGTTCTCTCGGCCCTGCTGATTGAGTTAGTGCCCTGTGTCTGCGGGAGGAGACAAATGGTCCCAGAGAGTAACCGGGCCAGGCCCCCAGTCCCGGGTGCAGTGGGGGGCTGTTCAGAGGCGGTTCCTGGCTGGTGGGCCCCTTGCCTTTCACTGAAGTCACCAGCGTGCGTGTCCTAGATGGAGCTCGCTTCCAAAGCCCGCTGCAGACCGTGGACTTCCTGGAGGCCTACCCTGGCATGCTTGGTCAGAGGTTCCAGGGTACCAGTGTGGCCGACTGGCTGGACCCCGCAGGTGCGTGCCTCCTCTAGTGTGGGGTCAGGGGTTTTCCTGGCTGTCTCTTCTTTACTCCAGGAAATGCACTGTGCCATGGGGTGGGGGTGCTGGCGGTTCCGTGGGGAGTGGCTGAACACGGTATCTCACCTGACTGATGTTTGGGGCACTCTCCATGCCCAGTGCTGGCTTTGGCTCCAAACCCAGGATGACATGAGGGGTGCCTGTCCCTCAGCCTGCAGGACAAAGCGCGGAGAGGCCCTGCAGTCTGTTCTCTGAGCCCCTTGCCCTGATGCCTGATTCTTTTGGTGGGAACCTCAAGGCCGTTGCTGTGTACACTCTGGCTTCCGGTGTGCTTGGACCCCACTGGGGCTGCCTCCCTGCCCACCCTCATCTGCCCCACCGCCTCCCAGTGGCAGCCTTCACCCCCACACCCGATCTGCTTCCTTCGCTGGTCCCCATGCAGGTGGCTTGGGTTCCCTTAGTCCTCCGCTTACCTCCCTCTGGTGCCACCATCTGCTGGGCCCAGCACAGAGCTCACCCTCAGAACCTTGCGCAGGGCATGACCCCTGTGGGCCCACGAGAGCCCCCAGACAACACAGTGTAGCACAGCACAGCACATGGCCCCCTCCAGGCTGCCTGTCTTGCCCGAGGTTGCATTCTGGGGAAGGCGGTGAAGTCTGCAGTTCCAGAGGCAGGGACACAGAGGTGACTGAGCCCAGGTGCAGCTCTTGGGGCTTCACAGACCGGATGGGGACTGCAGAGCAGGTGAACGTGTCATGGGAGTGAGAGTTCTGCAGGGTGGTGGCCCGGGCTGCCATTTAGACCTCAGCTGGCCATGCAGGGGTCCCTCAGAAAGTGGTCTTGCGTCTCCATGGAGGGCAGGGCCGATGGGATGCGTTTCAAGAAGAGGGGCTGGGCCTGCCCCAGTGCCAAGGGTGTTGGGTCACTTCAGCAGGAGACAGGTGGCCCGATGGACCTGTGTCCTGTGCTTGGTGGCCCACGTTTGCAAAATGCTACTCTGAGGGGAAGGCACCTCTGGACATGGGTCAAGGTGAGGGAAGCACTCCCATGGGGGGCACCCAGGTGTGAGGGGGTGCCAGCAGCCAGGGATAGCGGATGGAGTGGCTGGGAGCTTTGTGTCCACAGAGGGCCAGGCCTCCTGCTCCTCACCCAGGGCGCTTACAGCATGTCCCTGCCTCAGCCACCCAGGCTCCGGGAGACCCGGGGGCCATAAGGGCCCAGCATTTGGATGCGAGCCCCTGGGCTGCAAAGCTTAGGGTCTGTGTGACAACTTGGAGCTTCCTGACCAGGAGCTGGGAGCTTTGGCAGATTCGGCAGAGAGCAGGTTAGGCTCTGCCCCTCCACACCACCTGGTGCCAGTGGCTTCTGGGGGAGGTGAGTCCGCCTCCCACTGGGGTCCCCACTTCTCATCAAGTCCTGTGTCAGAAAGAACAGTAGAGCCATAGGGAGCTATTCTGTGGGCCTGGCCTTAGAACCCAATGCAGGGTCCCTACAGCCGGGCAGAAACCAACTGTTCCCATGAGCCCCAGGAGATGGAAAAGCAGCCTTTGCCACCAGAGTGTGGTGACAGCTCCCCCAGCTGCTCCCACCAGCTGTGCGCTCTGGGCACAGCCCTCGCCCTCCTACTGCACCTGCCGTAGTAGGACCTGCCTCATGAGGGCTCTGCAGAGGAATAGCATGGAGCATGGGAGGGACTTAGCACAGCACTTGGCACCAGTACCCACTCGGCATCTGCAGAGAGCCACTCAGACGCACAGCTGTGCTGTGACTTAGTGTGAGCGTCATCCAGTCCAGGGGAGGAGCCACTTCATCTCCCATCCCCGCCCCATGGTGTCATGGAGTTCCTGACAATACCCGGCCTTCCTGGCCAGTCTGCCTCTTTACCATGCTGATGGCAAACGCACACGGGAGGATCTGTCGGATGATCCCGAGTAACTTTCTAAGCTGCCCAGATGCTGCTGCAGAAGGCTCCAGAACGAGACAGAATCCATCCACGACCTGATGCTCGTCCCTGAGGTCATCCTTGTTGCAGAGCTGGAGCGCAGGCCCACACCGCCCAGCGCCGGGCCCCCGCCACGCTCTTCCTGCCTGGCCCCCTGTCACCTGAACAGCGATAGCAGCAGCATTTCCCACCAGCCTCCAGGAGCATTGTCTCTTTCCTGTCACCTCCCCAACTCTTATGAGACCCAACAAAGCGGGAAGGTTTCCCAGTGGAAAATCTGCACTGGATGGAAAGTACCCTGGCCTGGAGGACACAGGATGCTGCAAAGGATGCATGGCTTGGCCAGGCCCATGGTCCCCACATCCTCGGGCAGTGGTCACCAAGTCCTAGGTGCTGGGCCGACTCATGGTATGGCTCTGGGGCCATTGGGGGCAGTTCTGTAGCGGCTTTTGACCCCAGCTCTGCAGGACGGAGGGACGCAGGCTGTCCTGGGATCTGCAGCCATGTGCGGGGCACAGACTCACAGAGCCAGGAGCCTGCGCCTTCGGGGATAAGTGCTGCTGCAGGAGGGGCAGGCGCCGCTTCTGTGTGTTCCTCTGATGTGTGTAGGAGACATGTGCGAGATGCATGTGACGAATGGGCTTGTGCATCGCCATGTGTCACACTAGGTCAAGAGCCCACCCTCAGCTGGCTCATTTGCAGGCATATCGAGTAGTGGCCGTGTTTACTGCTCAGACAGATGTGTGTGTGGTTGGGTGGCGAGGTCACGAGGGGTTGTGTTGGACAGTGAGGTCCTCAATAAGGCAGCGGGGTCACACAGCACAGGCAGTGGGGTCATGGGCCAAGGGGTGCAGGGTGCTGGGGCTGCAGGGTCTGTCTGGTGAAGCCCACGAGGGTTCCAGGAGGTCTTGGGGACAGAAGCTGTTGAGTGAGTCGAGTTTCCCGAGCCGATGACTCCCCTGGCCGCATGGGTCTCTGACCGTCTCAAATGAGCTACAGGGATCATCGTGACACCCGCCTCACCGATGCCTCTTGGGGAGTCTCCTCCCCGCACGGGGACACACAAAACCACAATGTGTCTGTGACAACCTGAGGCTAGAGTGCTGTTTCTGAAGAAGATTGCCGTGTAGCCACCCAAGGTCAAGCCTGTCTCATCGGGCTACAGAGCAAAATCAAAGTTGGTCATCAATTTAAGCACCTCAGGCTGAAGCTGGCTGTGAAAGGGGCTTGGAACGTTGAAGTGACTTTGCCCTGCAGCATCCACCACAGAGGGACACCTTCCAGGGCAGGACAGTTCGTGGGGACGGCCCAACTGGCACCATGACAGGAAGCGGCAGGTGTGCCTGTGGCCTGTGCTGGTTCCCTAGGTCTCGCTGCTGTTCAAACTGCAGAGAACAAGAGCTGCGACACCTGCCTTTCCCACTGCTCCTGACAATTGTGCCTGGGAAGAGTTGGGAAGCGGCAGTTGCAAAGACCCCAGAACGGGCTTGCAGCCTGGTGCCCGGTGTTCTGGCTGTCTGGAGGCTAAAACCTGCAGGCGTGGACCCTCACCATTTGGAAGCAGAAGCCCGAAGTCCAAGCACCCGCCCTGCCTGCTCCAGGTGTCCCTGGCTGGTGGGCACATGGCTCAGGGCTGCCTCTGTTGTCATGTGGCCTCCTCTGCATCTTCTCTTTCTCTGTCCCTCGTAAGCGGTGTGTTATTGGATTTGCCCACCCCCCCATCCATGGTGACCTCACCTGGATAGCCTTAACTTCCTCACACCTGCCAAGGCCCTTTGATTTAATGAGGCCAGGACAGGTTCCAGGGGTCAGGTGTGATGAGACCCGGGTCACCAGAGAGTGCCCTGCACCCAGTGGGACCCTCAGCCCAGCCTCACCCCTGCCACATCTGCTTCCAGGACCTCTTGTGCCTGGAGCTCACAGACACCTGTGTGCCATGCCGGCTGTCCCTCCTGGTGGCTGGGTGACCATGGCCAAGTTGCTTGACCTCTCTGAGCCTGTGGGACAGTCTTGTTTGGTTGATAATAGGTGCCTCAGTCATACCTGAGGAGTCACTGATCTGACCGCTGAGAAACAGCCAGATGTGCTGTGGGGTCCTCTCCTGGGGCCTGGGCTGTGTGACACAGGACCGCTCTTGCCTTCCTGGGAGCCCCAAGCCAAGAGCAAGGGGCCAAGGGGCTTCCTGTCTGCTGCAGCCTAGAGGATCCCAGGTCGGGGCACCGGGCACCTGTGCCTGATAGCATGGGTGACAGCGTGGACTCAGGCCACCTGACCAGCCCAGACCCCCAGCTCCACTGTCAGGGAGAGGCTGGCTTTGGGGGTGCTGGGACCCATATCCACTCGGGTGCTGGGTCAGCGAGGAACTCAAGGTGGTCTCCAGGCATGGGCAGAAACGCCCTCCACATGCCCACTTGTGACCAGCCACTGCCTGGCAACGTGCCTCGTTTTCTCAGTTCCCCATATTGTCCTCGTAAAGGTCACCCAGGACTGGCCCACAGCCGTGCCGTCTGTCCTAGGTAAGTGCAGATGGTGTTGGATGCCCTATGTTGACGATGTCTCCCTCTGTCCCGTGAAGCCTCCCTGGCAGCATACAAGTGGCTGGTTTGCTACCTGCTCCACGGGAGTCACCAGAAAGTCACCCAGGAGACGAGATCAGGACGAAGTGACTTTGAAGTGAAAAACAGCAGCCAGGTACATGTCCTTTTTTATTTTTAATTTTTTTTTTCATGCCCGTTTTTAAAATCGCTTTTTATTTGATGTGCTCTGAATTGCTGTGGTGTTATGTCCCCGGGAAGTCCACTGTCATGGCTGTCATCCCCGCCTCCCACTCCAGCCTCCTTGCTTGACCTCCAGAGCCTGGTTTGCACCCCTGACGCAGGCACTGGACCTGCCCGGCCGGGCTGGGTGTGGAGGAGCCACGGAAGTCATCTGCGGCCTCTGCCGGGATTGGCCTGCAGCCTGGAGCTGTGATTGTTGGAGCTGGGGCTGTGGGACTGTGGGAGCCTGAGCTGCTGTCCGCAGGGCTGTAGTGACCCTGCGTGGTCCCCAAGCTCCTCTGGACAGTCAGGGACTCACCTGTCGCTCGGTGCTCTGCTCTGAAAAGTCACTTCCTTGTCTGTGGTGGAAATGGCCCGAGGGCTTGCGATTGCTCAGAAAGCTCACGGTCCTCATGCCGCATGGAAGTGTCACAGGTCCCCAGTACCCATGCATGGAGCACCTTCTGTGAACACCTCATCACACTTGGCTGGGCCACGCTGCCCATCCTGCCCTGCGGCCCATGGCGACAGGCGGCCTGGACAAGGAAGTAGGGACTTGCAAGATGGCTGTGGTCCCTACCCCATGGTGTCAGGCAACAGGTCCCGTGTCACACTCCGTAGTGAAGCTGTCCCTGGGGACCCGGGTCCACATCCCATGTCCTGCGAGGGCCCCAGGAACCTCCCTGGGGCGAGGGATGAAGACAGCCAGATGGGCTGTGGTTTCAAAGCCTCCTGCTGGGCCCAAGTAAACCAAATCGAATGTACGGCCTGAAAAAGGATCAGCAGGCGGTGAGGGTCAGCGAGCTTTCAGTTCAGAGGCACACTGGCCCAGAATAGGAGGCCTAAGATGACCCTTGTGGGACGGCCGCTCTCTACAACTGCTGGGGCTGGAGCATGGCAGTTTGTGGTCATTTGGAAACAGTGCATGGTCATTGGTTTCAGCCACTTCCTCTGCTGGGCACGTGGTCATTCTGAAATGGAAATAGCGATTGATCTCCCCAAGTTACCAAGGTCCCGAGGGGATGGAGGGCAAACAAGTGAATGTTCCCAACACCGTCCAGGTCCTCAGAACCGCTTGCAAGGGCTGTGTGGACCCACTGTGCTGTTCTGTGGCAGCCCGTCTGGCCCGTCGGTGCCCGGGTGACCTCACAATACAGCAGTGTTGGGCCAGCGGTCTGAGACGTTGTTACCTGTGGATCTGCAATGAGAGCTTTGTAGCAGCATTTCAGTGAGTCCAGCTGCAGAGGACAAGAAGGCCGGGCTCTGGGTGCAGCTGCCATGGTATCCCTGGGGGACAGCAGGCAGCAACCACACAGAGGGTCAGGAGCCACAGCCCAGAGGCAGCAGGGAGCTGGGAGGAGGGAGGACTGTGAGCTGCACAGTGAGGCTGAGTCGCTGCTGATGGTCGAGGGCTCCCAGGGCACTGGGCTGGACTCGGGGGTCACGGGAGACATGATCAGGCCCATCTGGTGGTGCGAACAGTGATGCAGCAGGGGAAGCGAGCCTCAGAGGATGTTTATATGACCTCCGTGTGGGATGAGCCGTCTTAAGACAGGAAATTCAGAAGCTACAAAAGGAAAGCTGTCAGGTTTTAGTGTATGAAAGTTCAACATTTCTGAAGAGCAAAGATGCTGTCCACAAAGCCAGGCAGACCCTGGGCGAGGGGAGCACAGGAGCATAGGACTGGCACAGACCATCCCTGTGGGGATGGTGCACCCCAAAATCAGGATCAGCCCGGCCCAGGGCGGGAACTACGGGCCAGGGATGGGCGGGCTGAAGCCCAGGGCATTGGGGCTCATGAGGGAGAGGCTGGCCTTGGCAACCGCGTGGAGGGGGAAAGGGCCAGGATGGGCCCCCAACTTGGCTCAGGGTGCTCTTGTGCCAGGCTCATTGCTGCAGAGTGGTGGCCAATCTTAGCCATGTCACAGCCGGAACTGGGGATGGTGGAGTGAAGTGACTTGGGGGGCAGGGCTGAGACTGTACCAGGAGATGGCTCTGGAGTGGCCCCAGCTCCACTGTCCTGTCCATGACTGGTGCAGCTTTGGAGCCAGCAGGGTGCGCAGACCAGTGCCCCTCGGTCTGAGGGTATCAGCTGTGACCACGGGAAGACCTCACATGAGGGGTTGGAACCGTGCGGGACGCTTCCTGTTCTGCCCACCTGGAGCCATGTCACAGTCAGGTCTGCTGATGGCAATGACAGATCTGCCCAGGGTGTCTGCCATGCTGGAGGACACAAGCCCTGTGCGTACAACCAAGACACAGCACGACAGAGCCACGTCACAGGCGCCACCTCTGACAGGTCCATCATGTCCCATGCTGCTGCTGCCAGTGCAGATGCTCAGGTGTGGGGACAGCGGCCCTGGCCCAGGTGCACGCAGCTCGCCAAGGCGAGATCTGCAACCTGGTTCTGCCTTCAGCAGCCACTGCCAGCTACCGTGTCCGAGGTCCGGAGCCCTCAGCTCGAGTGGGTTCTGACAGCAGCAGGTTACCTGTGCGGCTGCTGCTCCACACTCACCTCCCTGTGCAGCCTGTGGCTTGTGACGTGGAAGTGTCACCTTCATGGGAAGTCAGGATAAAACAGCCTCACTGTGATGCTGGGAGGCCATGCTTCTGAAAGGTGGAGGGTCAGATTGCAAGCGAGCGTGGCCTATTTCCGAGCCTGGCTATTCTGGGCTTGTCCTCACCTCTGGCCCCACAGGGGACCCCTAGGGGAGAGGGGCTTACGGTACAAGAGCCATCGGGCTGTTGGTGGGACTCGCGGAGTCACTGCGCTCCATGGAGACAGGAGCCGGCTTGCCTGGGCTTCCCATTCTATCCCTTCAGTTCATCAGCTGGGCAGAGGGAGATGGAGATGCGCCTGGCCCTGGAGACTGCACCGGCCTGGGCAGCTGTCGCAGTGGCTGCATCGCCAGTCAGGGCGTGTGGTCACCTGGGCCTCGGCCCAGCCTCCCCTCAGCACAGCCCTGGAAATCCGGGCACAGGTCCGAGCTGGGTCTGCGGCGCAGTCCCCGCCCCCAGCCCCATTCCTCATGGCACGGGAGAACAAATGGGCTGTGGCAAAAGTGGGGCAGCACCTGGGCCCCTGACACCTCCAGGTGGCCTGCTCTATAGTGTGCGCGGCCCTGTGGGGTCTTGGGATGGGCCCAGTCGAGCCGGCGCAAGGCAGGGAGAGAAACCCTCCTCTCCCCACTTGTGTTACCCAAGGCTGCTGTTCTCTGAGGGCCCTGGGAGAACGTCAGCCTCGAATCCAAGACCCTGCCCTTAGGCACCGGAGATGCAGGAAAGCCAGTGGTGGGAGTAGCTGGGATGAAGATCTCGGTGGTGGCTCCAGCTTCTGCTTAGCTGAGGCTGCAGTCACCCTGTGCCCCATCGGGCTGTTCTGCCTTGGGAGAAGCGGCTTCTCTTGGAGCTGTGGAGGGAGGTGCGAGGCCGTTCCCCAAGGGAGCAGAAGTGGCTGCCTCCCCAGATCGTGGAACCCGTCTGTGTGTCTGTGTTCTCCAGGCCCCTCCCAGCTGCAGGAGGTGACAGGCCCTGCCCCCAGGGGCCACCTGCTGTGCCCTGGGGAACCCTGTTGATGTTCACCCTGCTCCTTGGTGACAGCAGCCATTCCCCTGTGCAGTGGCTGCTGTGCCATGTGGCTTCCACAGGGGACCAAGGCAGGGTGCTGTGGCGTGGAGCATGCAGTGCCGGGCCCTCCCCAGGCACGGCTTCAGTGTCCTGTGTTGTCTGTCAGGTGTCCTCACACTGCTGACCTTCCGGGCTGTGCTCTGCCCTGCAGGTCTACCACCTGCGGACCCTGGCCCTGGCCTTCATGGAGCTGACCGTGGTGCAGAGGTTCCACGAGCGCACGCATGGCCCCGACGTGCCACCCTCACTTGGGGCTGTGCTCGGCCGGCTCAGTGTGCTCTACGCCCTATGGTCCCTGAGCCAGCACATGGCTCTGCTCTACCGAGGTGAGGCTGCCACTCTGCCACCTGCCCGCCAGTGACCCGGCCCGGGGCTGTGACCACCATACACAAAGCACTGTGTGTCCGTGCGGCACCCGTCCTGACAGCTCAGCAGAGAGGGCTGGAGGAGGAGCCAGGCCACAGAGGCAGGCCAGCAGATGCAGGCAGCATGGGGCGGGAGGGGCAGCAGGACGCCCTGGGGAGACACAGCTGTCCCTGCATGCAGCATCCCCACAAAGTCAGTCCCCCTGGGGCAGGGGTCTCTGCAAGGCCTACGCTTGCCAGCAAGGCAGGGGTTGCTTACTGTCTGAGAAAGTTCAACTGACCGGGCACTGTTCCCGTCAGAAAAAATCATCACAGAAGTCATTTCCAACAGGAGCGCATTCATAACACCCAAGCTGCTATCCCCACACACCCTACATGCCACACACTGTCCCCTGCAATGGGACCAGCTGCCCTGTGCTACCTTGAACCTCCTACCAGCACACTTCCCTTTGTTCCGCCTCTGGCAGGAACCAGCCCCATCTCCTGAGGCCTGGCTAGCATGAGCCCAGGCAGCCTACCGCCTTCCCCAGCCCACGGGACTTGGCCTCTCTCCCTGCCAGACCCAGGCCGGATTCTGTGTCCCCAGCCCCTGGCCAATGTCCTGCCCATACACACCCAGAGAACCCAGTGGGACAAGGACCTCAACCAGCCTGAGCCAGGAAGTTCCTTCCCTGGGTCCCAGCAGGGCTAGAGTAGGTGGCAGTAGCCCCTTGACATCACCCAGTCCAGACTTCAGGGCTAACTGAGGATGTGGCGTGAGGGGTGCTTTGGACAGCACAGGCCAGACCCCGGTATGATGGAACTGTGTTTGCAGGTGGCTACCTCTCTGGTGAGCAGGCAGGTCAAGCACTGGAGGGTGCCATCCTGGACCTGTGTGCCCAGGTGAGTGTGCACCACCTCTCCTGCACTGTATGCTGCTGCCCAATACTAACTTGCCCTTGTAGGAGGCAGCTATCCGTCACTGCCATGAGATCCCTGGGAAAATCAACTTGAAAGAGGACAGGGTTATTGTGGCTCACAGTTTCAGAGGTTTCCCTCCATGGTAGCTGGCTCCATTGTTTCTGGACCTGTGATGGGGCCCAACATGATGGTGGAAGGGTGTGGCAGAGCAGAGCTACTCACTGCTTGGTGGCCAGATGCAGAGAGGAAGGGGAGGACAAGGTAGAGTCCCCAAGGGCACCCCAAACACTCACTCCCTCTAATGAGCCCTGCACTACTATTTCCACCACCTGCCAGTAGGCATCAGATATGACCCACCAACAGGTCAGCCCAACCATGAATCCTCACAATCCAGTGCCTTCCCAGAACCACCTCAGAACACTGCTGCCCTGGGGACCAAGCCATGACCCATGAGCCTCTGGGGGCCATTCCAGACCCAAACCCTAACACACATCCAGTGTAATGGCATCCTTTGTCTATGCTGTACTCAATCATCCAAGGACCAGTGTGTGCCCAGGTCACATGCTCTGTCATCTGCAGTGGCCTCAGTGACCATCTGGGTCACAGCTGTTCTTTCCCATTCCAGCATCCTTGCAGGAGTGGGGACCACTGCCCCTGAGGAGGCCTCATGCTGTGACGGCACTTGCTGGGCCGTGAATGTTTTCTCTGTCCTGTGCCCTGGACACAAATGCTAGTCAGCCAGGGCCTGGAGACAGCGCTGACAAACTAGCCGCACCTGTCCCTTGTGCCAGCGTCCCTACCTTGCTGGAAAATCAACCCAAATGTCTCGAGAGGGGACAGCATGGTGGGGATGTGCATACACAAAGGGACCTAAACCAGGCCAGGCAGAGATGACGCCTGAGTCACCCAGCTGCCTGTGCTGGCTCGGGTTTCTGTGGCCAGCTGGCCATGGCAACAAGGGCCTGCTGGGGCTCTGTTACTCAGTGGTCTCCATGGAAACTGCAGCAGTGGCCAAGTGTATGGACTTTGTTTTCCAACAGCTGAAAGATGATGCAGTGGCGCTGGTGGATGTGATCGCCCCTCCTGACTTTGTTCTGAACTCCCCGATTGGCAGAGCTGACGGCGAGGTGAGGGCAGCCCCCGCCAGAGCCCACAGAGGCAGTGGCATGGGTCAGGGGTCTCAGGTGCCTCCCAGGATGCTGTTACACTTGGGGAGCGTCTGGGCAAGTGGGGAGAAGTTGGGGACCTCACCCGCTCCTCCTGGACCAGCTCCGAGGTCTCAGACACCCATCCCTGATGCATCTTCCTCATGGGTCCTGGTGGGCAGTCCTGAGGTTGGCACCTGCCCCTGTGGGGGACTCTGGCGCTACAGCCCACCACTCTCCTTCTCCTCCCCTTCCTGGCCAGCGTGTCCTTGCTGCTTAGGTCCTCGGCCCGGCTGGACCTTGAACCCCCTGCTGCCTGTTCCCTCAACCTATCCATGCTGTTGGGGACACCTCCTTCCCTGCCCACCTGTGCACCCCACGACCTCCATGCAGCTCCCTGATCTATTCTTGCCACCGAGTTCCAGAATGGTTTCTTAAGGAGCAAGTGGGGTCACTCTGCTCTGAATGGAGCCCCCCGCCAACAGCCTGCGCTCCAGATACAGCCAGACCCTCTTGGGTGCCCTAGCTCTGCATCTGAGCTCTGTGGGTTCTCTACTTCCATCTCACACCATTCTTCCCTCTGGCCCCCCATCCTCCAGCCATACCATCCCCTCATTCTCCTCATGCCCTGGGCTCATTCCCACCCCAGGGCCTTTGCACCTGCTGTCCCACTACCCAGTGCACCACCTCCCTGCTGCAGTCTCTGAGGCTGCCCCCCGACGTGAGTCCCCACTGTCCTGTCCCGTGATTCTCAAAGTACTCATCTCTGAGCTTGGCTGTCTCCGTGTGTGGTCTCCTTCAATGATGATGCCTACGCAGGCACCCTCACAGGTCTGACAGGTGCCATGGACATGACGTATCCATGCGTCCAGGTCTCACGCTGAGCCCTTGCTTAAGGACAGGAGTCGGCTCTACCCCCAGCCATGTTTCTCTTCCAAGGCCCTGCTCCCACCTCAGAGCCTGTTAAAGTGGAGGCTACACACAAGTGACAGCCCCGTCCCCTCCCACAAGGGACACAGGAAGTGGTCCCTCACAAGCCCACACTGGCCTGTCTGGATGGGGCAGGTGCCCCAGGCTGAGCACAGTTAGGCTGCAGCTGAGCTGGGGAGGTTCTGGGTGGGGTCAGATCAGGACGGGAGAGTCTAGGGTCCAGAGCAGGGGCCAGGGGTCCCCTGATGTGGTGTTGGCCCTGGGACCCGCTCCTGCATCCTGTGCAGTGTGTGGCCACATGCACTTTGCTGATGAGAAACAGGTCCAGAGCGGCCTAGCGGGTGCCCTGGGGCTGCCCAGCCAGCAGCTAGCAGTCAGGACATGGGTAGTAATGGGGCAGGCAAGTGCGGCATGCACACCAGGCAACATGGGGTCCTGCGAGCTTGGGGGACCGTCCCATACAGCAAGAGTTGCATCAGGCACAGGCATGGGCAGGGGCATGCCTGGAGGAGGAAGGGTCTAGCTGTGCCCTCTGGCTCTGGGCACTGTAGTTAAATCTGAGCCAGCCAGAGGCGTCACCTGGCAGTACGGCCTAAACATGCACCTTTCTGCCAGTGCTGAGACCCCGATGTCTACACCAGGTGCTGCAGGTAAGAGGTCAATTTGGAGTGATGGGGTGGCCGCGCCAGGCAGGTCCAGAGTGCCGCCTTCTGCAGCAAGCTGCTGGAAAGGTCGTGGAGGTGTTTCCCATCATAAATGTGTTTCCTGGTACTTCATATTTGAACTTTCTAACTGCTCTCTACTAAGAGAAAGTTTGTATAAATTAAACTTAAATTATCTTAACATTTTCCTAACAAGTGACAGCAGGGAATTTCCTGTCTAACAAAACCGCCCGAGGGGCGGCGTGTGCACATCCGCTGTGTAAGGGTCTCTTGCTCGAGACCTCTCACCATCTCTGTGTGCTTCATGTTCTGCAGCTCTACAAGAACCTGTGGAATGCAGTGCTGCAGGGCAGCGGCGTGCTGGAGCGGGCGTCGTGGTGGCAGGAGTTCTCCATGCACCGACCCGTGGTGGGCAGGCTGAAGTCCAAGCTGTAGGCGCCCAGCGGCGGGCAGGCCGCTGGGGCTGAGCAAGTCCCCTGGCGAGACAGGGACGTGGAGTCTGGCTGCAGAGACACCAGGATGGTCCTGTGACACACGGTCACACCGGGCAGGTCACACCAGATGGGCAGGGTCGACCTGGGGTCAGATGATTTGCTGTAGGGACGAGGAGCTCGCGTCTTCCTGGTAAATACAGGCTTTGGTGATCGGGATTTTGCACACTCTCTTCTCAGGCACAGATGCCGAGTGTGAAGTAAACTGCTCATAATTAAGGATTTTCTGGCCGGATGATCTTTTGAATTCATCTGAGATTTTTTTACACAGCTCTGCTTCACTGAGAAATTAACCGCACCGCTCTGATTCTCTGTTGACTCTAGTTTGACTTTGCCACACATAATCAATTACGTTAGGACCTGATTAGTTTGTACCGTGCGTCATCTGAATGACATAGTTTAAGACTTCGTAAGGAAAAGTTTTTGTTACTTTCTTTTGTGGAATGAGAAGTGTCCACTGAGAAATGATTCCAAAAAAGCAGCACTGATAATCTGAACGTCTGGACAGTTTGGCTGCTGATGTCCCCTATGTGCAAATCACTTTGTATGCAGTGTGTTCAGTCCATTTGTCCCTAAAGCAGGTGGTACACCCAGTGCCCCTTGTCCATCCTGGGTGAGCCTCCGCAAACCCACACACCCGACGTGCCCTGCAGTGCCAGCCATGGTGTGCGTGAGCTCTTCATGGCTTTTAAGGAGTTGTGGCCCACTGAGCCCATCTCTTCTGCTGTTCTAGGAAACGGGAATGAGAGATTCCAGACTCGCGGCCATGCGATGGGTTGGTGCAGACCGCAGAGTAAGCTGCAGGGGTTCTCTGATGCCCAAGGGCCCTGGGGTCAGCTACTTGCCGGGGCTGCCAGCCCGAGGAGCACGGGGGCCTGGGTTGGGGAACCTGCCAGTGGGTGCCCCACTCCCTCATCCTGGAGCAGGGCTGTCCAGGAGAGTTGGATCAGGGCATGCATTGGGCAGCCTGCAGGGGCCGTCCGTGACCTGCAGAGCACATTGCAGGGCTACAAAACCCCGCACAGCCCCTGCCTGGGAGGTTGCCTACCCGCCCCACTCCAGTCCCAGTCCCAGGCAGGGGTAGAGCAGGCTAAGGCGCCGAGGTGACATTAGAGAAATTCTGTTCTGAGTAAAGATCATTTAAAAAATAAAGCAGTTAAAATTTAATCTCTGCTTTCTGCCACTCTCTCTGCTCAGTGCTCGTCATCAGGTGCTATGTCGGTGACATAGAAAAGTTCATAGAAAATAAATGTCACTGACAGCCTCATGCTTGGAAGTAACACCTGTTTTCGCTTCATTCATTTATTCTGAGCCATGGGGCCACAGAACTGGGGTCACTGTAACCCTTAGTTCCTGTCAGATTTCCTCCATCCAGCAGCAGGGCCTGAGCGGTGCCAGTGACCTGTGCTGCCACCTGGTCCTCGTACCTCCCTGCAGGAAGGGCCTCTGTCGCCAGGTCCCCTGGTGGTGTCCCCTCTCCGGCAGGCAGCATGTGAGGTCACACCGTTCCCAAGTGTGGCTTCTCCAGCGTAAGGAAATGGGGTCACACTCTTCGTGGGCATCTTCTCCCACACTAACGGCTGCCTCAGCCGCTCTTCCATTACATGACACACGCTCTGAGCAAGTGGGACTTCCAGTACTACCGGCCACCACGGTGGGACGCACAGCATGAGAGATGGGACAGGTGCCCGGCAGACCCCGCTACGCCATTGCGGGATGCATGACATCCCTGTGTCTGAAATAGCATGAGCAAGAGAACCTGCCTCACTGTGTTGTGAGCTTTAGCATGGTTTATCCATGAAAGCACATAAGCCGGGGCCCGGCACGCAGGTGGTGCTTGGGGAATCGCCTTCCTGCAGCTGCTGCTCAGGAAGGCAGGTGCAGGCGCGCGCTCCAGGACGGGAGGGCTCTGCCGGCGGCAGCCTTTCCATGACCTGCCACTGACCCCACGTGCAGACTCACTTTGCCCCCTCCCAAGGCCAAGCCTATCTTTCCTCACGTGTGCACTCTGGGAAAATGCCACTTTTAGTTTTTCAATCTTTAAAATTCATAACATTTTTACATATTGAGAGTAGTAATTCTTCACCAGCTGTGGTGCATTCCTGTAATCCCAGCTCTTGGAAGGCTGAGACAGGAGGATCACTGCAAGTTTGAGTCCAGCCTGGGCTACATAGGGAGACCCTATTAAAAAAAAAGTAGTCAACATATCCATTATAAATTATTTTTCCTTATGTGTCGTTTGCCTTCTAGTTGTATTCATTTTTTCTTTTTAACACAGCAAAGCTTAAAGCTTTTAAATCAGAAATCTACATTTGAAGACTAAGAATCATTTCTGCCCCAACCTTTGAGGTCATGGTTGGAAATTCTTATCTGATACTAAGATCATTTCCATCTTCACCTGCTTTTCCTGAAGTACATTTCAGCATGGATTGGCTGGGGGGTTATGGTGTGAGGTTGGGATCTCACATGGTCAGACCTTTGAGTGACGCACCAGCCTGAAATGCCACAGTCAGATGCATTCCTGGCTGTATTTCTGCACTTTTCTGTCTTATCGTCTGTTGTAGTCAAGGTTTGCAAGGGAAACAATTTAATACAGGACACATAACTTACAGGATTATTTTATAATGGTCACCCAAATAGTCAAATACAAAACAGTGCAGGAAATCCATCCACACACTGAAGACCCAAAGAATCCAGCTGAGGGCCTGGATTCTACAGCAGTGTCCTGCATGAGTCCAGCTGAAGACCTAGAGCCCATGGCAATGCCCTCAGGAGTCTGACTGGAGGCCTAGAGCTCACGACAATGTCTCATGCAAGTCTGTTTCACGGATCTGCACTGGGAAGGCTCAAAGGTCAGTGGTGGAAGCTAGAATGTCCACGCCAGCGGGATGAAGGATCTGTGCCAGCAGGCTGAGGGATCTGCACTGGAGCCAGGAAGCGACACTCAAAGTAAGGACCAGGGCTCCCCCCAAAAGTACCACAGCCATCCTTAGCAACAACGGGGTCCCAAGCTCCTCCTACGATGAGAATAGCCAAGTTCCTCTCAGGAAAGCCAGCATGACAAGCTCCTTGAGGAGAACCAACAGCACCACCTCTTCCTCTCCAGTTCTCCTTTTCATGTTGTTGGCAGCAGTCCTCAGGTGGGCCCTCCACGCCCAGCACCACGCTGATTCACTTCAGCTGGGTGTCACAAGTTGTCAGCCCGCCACATCGTCTCATATCTTGGCCTGATGTTTTCATAACTCTGGTCCGTATGCTTCTAATATCTGCAAGTAAAGATCTCGTCTCCCATCTCTTTAAAAAATTTCTTAGCTATGCAAACTGTGGCATTATTTTGTTGAGGCTGGGCATTCTCCCTCCTCCAAATCAAGAAAAGTTCTTTGGAATTTGTTTGGACGTCTTGTCTCACTCATCGACGATCACCAGGAGACTGTATCTTTATAATAAGTTGTCTTTTCATCTAAGGCTAGTTCTTCAAGTTATTTTAATAAAAGGCTCTCTGGTTTTGCGTATTTATTTTGCTATTGGTTTTTTATTAAAACCTTATTTAATCATTGTAGTCTTTCATTGAATCACTTTGGTTTTCCTTCTGTGTCATTGGCAGATATGATGGTTCTGCTCTGACATTTCCAAAGGTTTTGCCTGTCACTTAACTTCCTGCGCAGTGGTGTCCGCTGGCCCTGCAGGATTGGTTTTCCTTGGTTGTGGTGGATCTGGTGAGGAGGCCTCGCCTCTGCGGGGGGTGGTGCAGGCCTGTACTCATGGCCATGTGGGGGTTGTAAATTTCTGTGCCTCGCAGAGGCAGAAGGCCCACAGTGGGCTCCCTGCATCTCTGGACACTGGGAAGGATGCAGATGGAAAACACAAAGCCACCCAGTAAGAAGTAGGAAAACCCAGCTTGACCCCACCGCCACCTGTGAGCGCCTCCGGAGCACCTCAGGGTGGAGGTCTTGGTATCTGTGGTCGCAGAGGTTTTTGGTGGCCGTATTGGTATGGTTGCAGTCTTTGACACAGGGATGCGTAGTTGACATAGAGGGGACATTGGGACTGTCACTTTTGGTGCCGTCCTGACAGCCTTGCGCCAGCTTTGTTTTCCTGTCCTTTCAGTTTTGTCCCCCTAAAGACAGTCCACTCAGCCTTTACTGGGCACCTGGCCATACCCAGCCCCGCATAGGGACAGCAGGCTCAGGAAGGACCCATGTCCTGGTCACAGGGGGCTCCTGGACCTTGTTCACAGAGGTGACTGGGTGTGGCTCAGGCTCCTGAGTGGGATGTGTCCCAATGGACGGTGTCCCGATCATAAAAGGACAGGTGGGCCCGGTGAAGCCAGCTGGGGGCGTCAGAGTGTCCATGGGCAACACAGAGATAAGAAATGGTGCAGCTGCTTGCTGCGGCTGCTGGAGGACAGGGCCCAGAAGCCTCTGCGGGCCAGCTCTTCCCCTCTGCTTGCGATTCTTGGGCAGATGGCTGGGAGGTGACATCCATGTGCAGTGTGGGGCTGTGCTGTCCTCCCTGCACAGCAGAAGGGTCTGCAGCACCGAGCCCAGCGAGGCCCAGGTTAGAGACCAGGGCAGAGGTCTTCTGGGACCCCCTGTGTTGCAACATGGACCTGCACAGTGAGGTTCCTCCACCTGGGCTGCTGTCACTGGCCTCGGGCACTGGTGCCCCACGGATCCCATACTTCCTCTTGCTTCTCGCTGCCGCTCCTCACCACTCCTCCTGACTGTGTGACACGGTCCTTTGCCATAGCCTTTGGTGTGTGGCCGCCCATGTCCTAGCTGCTCCAGACAGATGACACGCACCACACGGGATGCCCTAGACTTGGCCACTCATCCACGGGCACCTGTGGAGGGCCTCCCCACTTACCTCGGGGGAGAGTCAGTGTGGGGACTCCTGCTGCTCAGTGACCCCAGGGCAGCCTTCGGTCTGCTTGATCTACTCTGCAGCCACTGCTGCCCCTGGACCCAGGGCATCCCACGGCTCCAGAACATTCCACCACCCTTTCCCATTTGGAAGGACTGACCTCGGCCAATGACCCTTCCACCAACTGCCCGGGAGCTGCTGGCAAAGTGACACTGCTGCTCTGGGACCTTAGAGGAGGAGGATCCCGGCACCTGAAGCCATGGTTGGCCGGAGATTGGAAGCCCTTGCTCCTTCCAGGTGGCGCTGGGCTCCAGTGAAATTCCTGCCTTCTCTTCAGTTCACGATCCCGTTTGAAAGTGCTCAAGCCAGGAGGCAGCAGAGCAGAAACTGTTTGTTTTGCAAGAGAAAACATGTGGATAATCTTACGAGGGCTGAGCGCTTGGGGCAGGAAAACAAAACCCGAGAGCGGGGCTCACGAAATCCTCCTGGGTGTTTGTTCTACAGGATGTTAATGCGGCTTGCAAAATCCTGGACAGCTCTGGAAATTTTTTTAATCTCTGCTCCAGGGCTAGGCTTAGAAAATAAAGTCAACTTTTAGGAAGGTTTTCCTACACCATCATCCCAAGTGGCCCCAGTCATATCTTTTCCATTGTCCTCTAGGCGGTGTGTGACCATATATGGAGTGGGTAAGGTGGGTGGTGCTGGGCCCCGCGGCCAACCTGGCTACTGTCTGAGCTCTTGGGCACCCTTCTGGGCTTCCTCCAAGCTCCCTGCCTTATGAAAGTTATCAGCTATGGTCATCTCAGGGTTCTGAGGACCCACGGACAATACGTGTGAAGCTCTTAACGTGCCCGGGCACAGGATGTCCCCTGGCCACTGAGCTGGCCCCGAGTGGTCCTGGAATGTGCCCCTTCTGCACCCTGTGCAGTTCTAGGGTGGCTCTCGGACACTGTGGATTGACGCCTGACTCCAGGAAGGAAGGCGGTGGGGAGGGCTGTCCCGTGGCGCCGAGGAAGATACCGAGTTGGAGAGGATACCCCTCTTCCCAGTGCTGCTGGTACTCTTGCCCAAGTGTGTTCAGGGCCAGGCTCTTCCTTTGGCTTCCAGGGTGCCACTTCTGCAGTGACCCCTTCTAGGACCCAGGAAGGCCACAGGGTGGCTCCGTAGGGCTCAGGTTGAGCCGACTTTGTCTCCGTGTGAGCTTCCTTCCATACCTGCCATCCGGGTTCCGTACCGCTGTCACCGCTTTCCGAACCCCAGACAAAGCTGCTGCCACCCTGCATCTGGGTGCCTGGCCCCTCTGTGTCTTGATGGCTCCTCCCCACTGCCCTGCCCAGCAGGGAATGTGAGTGTCAGCTTGGCATCAGAGCCATGGTGGCCATCACGTTCCCTACCCAGCTGTGCGGTCAGGGACTGGGTCTGAATCCTCGCTCTCCAGCACCCAGCACAGGGCCACACGCAGTGCCCGGCCAGCCCTGCAGAGATGGGTGCAGAGCAGGGGAGGGACGTACAGGCCACAGTGGGTGGGTGGGGAGGTGGGTGGATGAGGGAGGAGTTGGACCAGTGAGTGAATGAAGAGCTGAAGGAATGTACTGATAAACCAGTACTGGCTAGCAGGGCGAGGTCCATCTTTCACCCTGCGATATTGTGTCATTTAAATTATTTTAAACCAGCGTAAGGGGGGAAAAAGCAAAAGGCCACGGTTCCTTTCCAGAGTATTACACTAGCAGATCTTGCTTCCAGAGGTCCTTGCTCACTGGTGCCGCCACGGGATTGTTTCAGAGGCGTGCTGTTCTGCTCCTACACAGAGCGCCACGTGTAAAGTGACAGGGTGCTTGAAGGACTTGTGAGCAGAGGCTCTGGGGTCCCCTGGGAGCTCTGCTCACTTCCTGCTCCATCCTGGCCTTCGGGGCACAGCGTGAATGGGAGCCTGGTGCTGGGGGAAGCTTCCTCTCCTCCCCAAACAAGAGAAGCCAGTGTGGAAGGCTGACCCTGGGCAGGGACGCCCCTGTCTCTGCCCGAGGAGGCTCTCCCTCTGCCACACAGTGCCAGCGCCACGTGTAAAGTGACAGGGTGCTTGAAGGACTTGTGAGCAGAGGCGCTGGGGTCCCCTGGGAGCTCTGCTCACTTCCTGCTCCATCCTGGCCTTCGGGGCACAGCGTGAATGGGAGCCTGGTGCTGGGGGAAGCTTCCTCTCCTCCCCAAACAAGAGAAGCCAGTGTGGAAGGCTGACCCTGGGCAGGGACGCCCCTGTCTCTGCCCGAGGAGGCTCTCCCTCTGCCACACAGTGCCATCGAGGCTGGCCTGGCCTGTCCTACCCAAGGAGATGGCCACACAGGCTGCATTGCAACTCCCTAAATCCCTGTATCGAAGCCCTAACCCTCGCTCCTGGGCATGTGGCCATATGTGAGGACAGGGCCTTTGCAGAGGACATTAAGGTAAACTGAAGTCACAAGAGTGGGCTCTATCCGATCTGGGGTCCTTGCAAAGAGAGCAGGACACAGACACACAGAAGGTGACAGTGTGGGACACTGAGAAGGTGGCCATCTGACACCAAGGACAGAGGTGTCCTCTCGGAAGCCAGCCTGGCAGACACCGGGACCTAGGGTGGCACACATCAGCTGTGAGAGCCCCCGGCCTTTGTTAAGGCCCCCCGGCACACACTGATTCTTCCTGGGAGGATTTCTGAGAGCCCAGACAAGACCAGACAAATTTGCCCATTCTGGAAGTGGAAACTGAGGCAGAATGGCTTGGTCCCTCTGACACTGGGGCACACAGCAGCCAGGGCCACATCCCAACCTTGTCCAGGCTGCCACTGCCCAGAGGACTAAGGCTCAGGGCACAGGGAAGGTGTGGGTGTCCAGGGAAGTCACATTGTGTGGGGACACCGGACAGCACAGAGACTCAAGTGATGCCGAGATGGGAGGCAGACACGGGAACTGCGGTACAGTTGGAGCCTGGTGTGGGCAGTGCCCAGGAGTACGGGGGGAGCCCCGCTGCCTCTGCTTGGATGAGTCCACGTTGGCAGGGCCAGTGGGGCTCCCCTGCCCAGGGAATCAAGTGGAGGACCAAGGACCCCTCTGAGCCCACAGAACCCAAGCTGGGGGTGAGGAAGAGGAGGAGCCCAGTGCTTTCGATCTGTCTGGATATGCTGCAGGAAGCTCTTGTTTCTAGAAAGTTCCTTCTCTCCCTCTCCTTCCAGAGACTTCAAACCTTGATTCTGAGCTTGGGCTGAAATCCATGGAGATACTGGGGAAGCAGGGGCCACACAACCGTCTGATGACCTTTCTGGGGACCTTGGGGCAGTGGGGTTTGAAGGCTCACGCTAGGGGCCGAGCTGTGGCACAGAGCACAAGATGAGCTCGGGTGTCCACCCTGCCCAGGCCCAGGAGAGTCCTGAGTCTCCAGTTTGTGGATCAGACCTGGCTGTGCTGCCCCAGAGTGCTCGAGGGTTCAGTGGTTGAGAAAGCCTGAGACTAACCCTACCCCTCCTGACCCCATCACAGAAAGGGCCTGCAGCGAGGGGCGGGGACCTGGGGCCCAGCTGCCTCTCCTCGGTTTCTCTATCTGCAGCCATGGTGGTGATGATGATGCCGGTGACAATGACAGCCCTGGATGAGGCTCCCACCCCAGTCCCAAGTGTCCTGCTGCCCGCCTAGCCCACCAGCCAGGGCCAGGAGCTGAGACAGCACTGTGACACTGCCCAGCGGGGACAAGCAGAGCCTGTTATGGGCAGCAGGGACACAGGCAGCCTCCTGCCAGCTGCTGGCACCGGGTGTGTCTGGGCTGTGCTAACCACCATCCTCTGTGTGCCAGCCTGCAGGAGCACTCAGCGGGGGACAATTCCATTCCCTGCTGCTTCAGGGCTGACGTTTTCAGCAACACCAGCATGGCCTGCTTCCCTCAAGTGACCCCAGCTCAGGATGACGGGATGACAAGTCGGACAGGCAGAGAGGGCTGTGGCCCCATTAGCTCATCAGCTCCCTGCCTAGCACCCACCTCCAGGCCCCTCCCTCACCTGCCCTCCCCCCCCAAATGCACCTCCCCCACCTCCACTGGCTCCTCCAGCTGTCCCTGAGCCCACAGTGCATGGCCCCTCCACCCGTCCCACCTCCCTCTCCTCCCCTCCAGGAAGAAGTGTGCACAAACCCATTCAGCTCCATCCACTCCAAGCTTGAGACACCCATGCAGCAGAGCGCAGCCCCTCTCAGCCCCTGCCAGCCACCCTTCACCCCTGGGGCCACTCTTGGCAGAGTCTGGCTTTGCCTGCCCAGCCTCCCATGCATGGATGCTCTCGGTGTGCAGCAGATGTGTTCCTACTCGCTGCTCCACGCTGTGGTCTCATGCACTGTGGGCTAATGCATGGGATCGGCCCTCCTGCAGATGGCACCTGGGCTGTGTCCATCTCGGGGCTGCCTGGAGCAGCACCTGCCTGAGCACTGTTCTACAGGTGCTGCTGAGCAGGTGCAGGTGTCCCCTGGTCTTGGTGTCTGCATGGTGAGCAGACCTTGCCCAGAGGCCTCTGAGTCCCACCCACTTTCCCCTCCTTGTGGATCCGTGCTCCTAGGATCTTGATACCCCGTGAGCCACGACCCACAACCTGCTGACACGTGGGGCCATCCATCCTTTCCCCTTGTCCCTTCCCGTGGGTTTGAGAGAATCTTGCTGTAATCTGTTTTTCCCTGATGGCTGGTGTCACAGTCAGCTTTCCTGTTGCTGGGACTGAATACCTGACATTCACAGTTTATAGGAGGAGAGGTTCATTTGGCTCATGGTTTTCGAGGGTTCAGTCCATCGTCAGCTGGCTCCAAGGCAGGAACATCATGGCAGAAGGGGGTGGGGGAGCAAAGATGCTGCAGCCAGGAGCACAGCAGGGTAACAGTGCCACAGAAGAAAGGACAAGGGACATGCCTAAGGCCCACTGCATGGCCCACCCTGACACACTCTGGAGTGTGCTCCACCAATCTCCTGGGCAGCCCCCAAGCCAATCAAGTCAACAGTGAACATCAGCCATCATGATTACCTCTCTGAAGCACCTGTTCCAGCCCTCTGCCTCTTTTCTATTTGAACCCAAGGCAATTTGGCCCCAAAGCCCACACCCTGTTTTGCCTTGGCTGGCGGCATCTCCACCAAGAGAGACTGAGCCCCTGTGATTCTGTCCACTTGAGGGTGACAGTGTGGACAGGACAAGTCCCAAGACCCTGGGGATTCCCACTCACAGAGAATCTGTCATGGTCATCAGAGCCTCGAGTCCACACTGCCCAGGACAGCCTATCTCCTGGTCACTGTCCTTGCATCAGTCCAGCTCTCTGGGTGTGGGACTGTGTCCTGGGGACCCTACAATCCCTGGCTGCCCATGGGAGGCCCTCCTGGTGGGAGTGTCACCCCTGTGTTGGGAGACCTGAACTCTTCCTTCTGCAGCACAGCCTTGGACAAACTCTTCCCTTGTGCCTCAGTTTCCTCTCTTTGAGCCTGTCTCATGCCCAATTATTGCCCATGGCCTGAAGGCACAGTGGGCACGGAGGGTTGGGCAGACCCCGGGAGCCCTGGGCTGTGCTCTCACCAAAACCAGACAGGAGCAATTGGGGACCAAGACAGTGGCTGCCCTTCCATTTTCCTTGGCTTGTATCTCCCGGGGAAGCCACATCCTTGGAGTCCTGGTCACACGCCAGAGGCATCCTCAGCCCTAGGAACCCGGCCCTGCTGCAGCCCCTGGCTGCGCTCCGCAGAGCCCCTGAGCCAGCATCCTGTAGCGCACAGGGAAGCAGCAGCCCACAGCCAGGGGGTGCTGGGCACGGACACTTGGGAGCACCAGAGGCTCTGCAGACTGGCCTCGGGCCCTTCCCAGCCCCTTCTCCAGCCTCCCAGTTCCCCTGTCCTCCTTGCCTAACACCACACTGAGGCCCTCCCCTGCCCCCGGGCCACCCTTCTAGATGTTGTGCGACTTCCCTGGCCACCATCCTGAGCCCCATGGTAGCCTTCTCACTCTGCCTCAACTGCATAAGAGCCTCACAGGGACCCCTGCTCCCTGCCTAAGAGGCTGAGGTGTCAGTCCCTGCACTGGGCACAGGACTGGCATCGCCACACTGATGTTCGACCCCGCCTGGCATCCTGTCCTGGATCCCGGGCTGGCCCATTCTCCTAACCTTCTGTCCCCAGGCAGCTTTGCTAACCCCGGCCTGGGTGGCCAGGAGGGAAATAAGCATTGTGGTGTTGGGTGCTCAGCCACCACTCCAGGGTCTGGGCAGGGGTACGAATGGTGGCCTTCATCGTCCTTTTCTGTGAGTGGGGCCCTGCAAGGACGGGAGGGGGAGGGCCAGGCTTGCGCTAGGAGCTCTCAGATGGCTGCTGCTGCTGCTTCTCCTGCTGTGTGGTCATTAGATAGCTTCGTGGGGATGGGAGAGGGGCTGAGGGGAGCAGGTGGGGACCCCAGAGCATGCAAGACAGGACCCAGTCCCAGTTGAAGCTCAGAGTGGCTGAAATCCCAGGGTGGCACAGCTGGGTCTATGTCCTCTCTGCCTGGAGAGTGCAGTTGTTGTTGTTGTTGTTGTTGTTGTTTTGGTGGTACTGAGAATGGAACTCAGGATATTCACAATGAGCTACATCCCCATTACTTATTTTATTTTTTATTTCTAGACAGAACCTTGCTAAATTGCCCAGGTACTTGTGTTCCTCCTGCCTCAGCCTCCCAGAGGGCTGGGATTACAGGCTGGAGGGCGAGATCTTGTCCCAAAGTTGAAGGAAGGAAGATCTTGCTGGCCTGCCTGAGGCCTGCAGGGCCAGGGCTGTCCTCCCTGTGGTCCGCATCTGGCCCCAGGACCAGGCAGCTGGGCCTGGCCTGTGTGTGGAATGTGGTGGCGGCCCCAGGGGGGTGGGTGGTTTTGGAGCCGGACCCCAGGTTTGTAAGCTGGACTGTGGTATTGGAACGTCCTCCAAAACACCCACCTCCCTCCCCGCCACCCTGCAGCTGTTTTCCTTCAAACACTCACACAAACACAAACCCCAAGGAACAGCTGGCAGGACTGGGATGTTCCCAGCCACTGGCCCCCACAGCCGCAGTCGGACACAGGACCCTCCCAACAGCTGCTCAGGGCCTTCGGTGCAACAGAGAGGCCCTGCCTGGCTTGAGTTCCCCAGGTGGCAGTGTCACTGGGCAATGTCCTTCTGGCATTCCATCTGCCCAGTGAGGCTCAGAGCCTTCGTGCTGTCTTTTCCCTCCCTCACCAACACCGTTCCCTCCCCATCCTCCCACCTCCTCCTCCTGGTTGTCCCCAGCCCTGAGCTCCTGCCTCCCGCCATCTCTGCCCAGGGGCATCTTCGGTACCAGTGACCTGTTCTTGGGTAGGACAGAGACTCCGCAGGCCCCGTCCTCAGTCCCACTGACTGGCTCAGCAGCCCCGCCTCCTGCAGGAAGTCCTCCCCAGCCCACTAGGGAAGCGCCCCTGGGTATCTGCACCCCTCTAGCATCTCCCAGGCAGCAGCCAGTGTGAGCTCTTCACAGAAGCCAGAGCCTGTGTCCTTCTCCATTGCGTGTTTACCGCACACCTGCCCTGCTCCAGGTCCTGCTTCAGATGGGAAGCAGCGGCTGTGGGAATTGGGGCCCAGGCTGCAAGGACCTCTCATCCCATGGAGAGTGGTGGATTTGAAAAATAAAAATACAAGCAGGGCGGGGAAACACACACCTGTCATTTCGGCATTCTGGGAGGCCGAGGCAGGAGGATTTCAAGGTCGATCCCAGCCTGGGCAACTGGGCAACTCAGTGAGACCCTGTCTCAAAGCAAAAGGGCTGGGAATGGAGCTCATTGTAAAGGCCCCAAGTTCAATCCCCAGTATCACAAAAATAAATCATTAAATAAAATCAATCAGCAGTAAATCTAAAGAATGGTGGACAGCAGCGCGGCAGTGGGCAGCAGAGGTGGGCAGCTGAGGGCCCCGGGTGGCGGGGGCAGAAGGAAGACATGGAGCTCGGAAAGGTGTAACGAGTGGAGAGGAGAGGCCACAGGGTGGGGCTGCTGTCCCTGCGCCCTGCCCTGCTCCCTGAGCAGCACCTCCACCTGCAGCCCCGGGCGCCCCCCAGGCCTGGCTCATCCTCCGCCCACTGCCTCCAAGGACAGAGGAAGCCTAGGACCTGTCACTGGAAGGGGTGGCAGGTGCTGGACTTTGAGGGCTGCCATCCCTCCCCTTGTGCCATGGGACCTTGTCCCCTGGGACCCAGCCACCACCCCAGTGCCCCCATCCCGAGGGTCTTCCTGTCTCCTGTTTTCCTGTGTGGGCTCTTTCGGCCCTACTCCCCCCTGCCCAGTGGTCTCTGCCCTGGAACCTCCTCCTCCAGGAAGCCTTCCCTGAGCACCCCCACCCAGCTTCACAGGCCTCCATCCCTCGCCTCTCCTTCCTGAGCTGGCTAGGCCTGTGATGGTTTCTTTAATATCCGTTTAACACGCCTGAAGGGCTTGGCCCCCGCCAGGCACCGAGAAAGCACCCTCAGAGCAGGACTTGTCTCATTGTCGCACCCAGAGACCTCCCCAGTGAGACCAGAGAGGGCAGGGGCTGTAGTCCAGGCCGGGGGCACCTTGGCTCCTGTGTCTGGCCCACCTCGAAATGCCCACTTGCTGCCCCCCGCTCCCTTCCCCCAGGGCCAGGAGCCCCCCCCCAGGCCCTGGCAGCCCCTCCGCAAGGCTCCAAGCACAGAAGCACCCACACTGCTGTGCGAATTTGGGAGCACTTTCTGGGGAGGAAATCAAGTCACAGGCAGCTGCAGTTGCACGTGACTGGGCCTGGCCTGGAGCGGATGCACCATGGCTCCTGCTGGTGCGAGGACGGTCACTGGGTCTTCCCGCTGGCAACCTTGCTGGCTGGAGAGAGAGCAAAACACTGGCAGGCGGCAGGCCCTGACCTTTGGCCCCGGCGTGGGTGCCCACGCAGGCTCCTGGTGGGGGATCCGGTGGTGT
Source organism: Erethizon dorsatum (assembly GCA_028451465.1). Lineage (NCBI taxonomy): Eukaryota > Metazoa > Chordata > Mammalia > Rodentia > Erethizontidae > Erethizon > Erethizon dorsatum. Next base: position 97,290,804 of record CM051836.1, on the reverse strand, counting down.
GGCCTGCGACTGCCACCGTGCTGTCTCCTTGAAGCCCAGGGAGCACGGCCAGGGCCCGCAGAGGGGAGATCAGGGAGGTTCAGGTTCGGAAAACCGAACCCCATGTCAGTTCTGGGGCTCGGGGAGGACACAAAGGCTTCACAGACATGGGCGAATCTGCCGTTAATGTGGAGGAAGTCAGCCTGAGCTCAGAGGACAGATGGTGGCTGGGGACCATGGCTCCGCCTCCCTGCATCCGGGGCTGTTTGTTCCCACACTGGGGCGGCACGACCAGAGCGCCGTCTTGGCCCTGCGTCCTGTCCTGCCTGTGCCTGCAAACAGGACAGTGTCAGCGTGGGCCCACAACTGGCCCGGGAGCAGGACCAAGTCCCGCGTCGCCTGGGCCGGGCCAAGTCCAAGCAGGCGCAGTCCAGGGAGGAGGAAAACACGGCCCAGCCCTCCCAGTGTCCCAGGGCTCCAGATGTGGGGCCTGGCATGGGGACAGAAATCCGCATCTGGGAGAGGCAGGGTCCCTGCCCCTGCTGGGTCGTGCTCAGGCCTCCCTTCCCCGTGGTGCAGCACAGAACCTTCTCCCAAGCTCATGTGGGATCCCTGCAGTCTGTGTGCGCATCTAAGGAGTTAACTCAGGCTCGAGGCAAAAACCAGCACTTCCTGCCCCTCCACCCCACTCCGAGACAACCACTCCCTTTAAGAAAAGAATTCTTCTGGTATTTACATCTATATTTCCTTACTGCTTTTTTATTTTTTTTAGTTTTTTTTTTTTTTTTTTTTTTGAGACAGGGTCTCACTGTGTAATTCAGGCTGGCCTCAAACTCACAGTGATTCTCCTGCCTCAGCCTCCCAAGTGCTGGGATCGCAGGTGTGCACCACCATGCCTGGCTTACGTTCCTAGATAGCTTTCTTGTATTGCTACTTCTTAATTCTGCAGCTCTGCTAGTATCTGTTGATTTCCCCTTTAGTGGGCAGGAGGCCGGGGCTTTCCCTTGTGCCCTGCTCGCTGCGCGCACCTGCTGCAGCGCCCTCCCTGCACTCGGACCATGTGGCTGGTGTCAGAGTCATGCAAGTGTGGCCTGCGCAGCGCCATGGAATGTGCTACACCTGCTTCCCTTCCTTCTTCCCTTAAGGCATTATCGGCCAAGCTATTATACTGTGCAAGCTCAAAGCTAATTCGGCCCAGCCCTCTGCCCTTAATTCGGCCCTGCCCTCTGCCCACCCAAGCCCCCTCTCCAGGCCCTGGGTGTCCCCGTCCCGCTGGACCTGTGCCCCTCTCCTGTTCTGAGGGAGCCCTTGTGCTACTGACTTCCAGGCAGGGACTCAGGAGCAGTGTCTGGAAAAGCAGAGGGGCCGCGATCTCAACATCTGATGCTGCTCTCCTCTCCCTGTGCCTGCTGGGTGCTTTGGCTGGGGTTGGAATTCCAATCCAGAGCTCGCTGTCTCCACGGCTGGGCCGGACCCGCCTGTCACCTTCTAGTTGCCGGTGTAGAAGGGGCAAGTCCAAAGCCATTCCAGCTCCTAATTCTTTATGTACAGTGACCCGGCCCTCTTCTCTCAGCCACTCAAAAGTTCCATGTAAAGTAAAAGATTTCCTGAGCAGTCGCCCTGGTCCCCACTCCTGCGAGCCTCACTGTCACAGCCTGGGACCTGGGCCGCAGCCTGGACTACTCCAACAGTGCAGAGGCTTTGTTTTCCCTCAGACCCATCCAGTGCGGACGGAGGGCGTATCGCCATTGAGGAGATGAATAGCACACGTGTTAGCTGGGAGTCTTGCCAGGCCTGGCACAGTGCCTGGTGTGTAGTAGCTCCCAGCACGCGGGGCCCAGCGGTCTCAGCCTTGGGACCCTGCTCCCTCTGTGCCCCGATACAGGCAGCCGTTCCGTCCTCCTGCCTCACCTGGCCCTGGCCCTCCTGCATCTGTCCCCTCGGCTCTCCACACCCTCGCTGACCCCACAGTGCAGAGCCCCCAGGAGACCCCAGGAGCTGGGACGTAGCTCTCCTCCTGCTCTCAGGAGGCTGCGGCTGCCACATCCGAATCGGCCTACAGGCCTTGCGTGTACTTAGATGCCTGACAGGTGTCCCCGAGCTCCAGGGCCTGTGCCGTGTTCTGGGTCTTTGTTTGTTTCTCATCTCTAAAATGGGTTAGAAATCCCAGCCTCCCACGGCAAGAGCAAGAAGAGGAACAAGTGAGCGGCCATCAGCGGCTATGCAAATGCTGGACGTCACCTCTGGCTGAGGCTTTGCATTCTCGGTCACCAGCAGTGGCTGGGGAGAGTTCCTCCCCGAGCATACATCACCCTTCTTGCTTTCGAGGGAGCAGGAGGGACGTCCAGGGCAGCGGAGAGGCTGGGACCCCAGCCTGGCCAAATCCTGACCCACAGTGCCTCGCTTTAGGAGGACACCAGGAGTGAGGAAGCAGCTGGAGACAGGAGGCCACGCAGCCCACAGGCCTGCAGGTCAGCTTCAGAGGGGAGCAGATGTCCCCGCTCTCTGCTATGGTGTGAAGTGGGGTGCACCTGGTTAAGAGCAGGGGTTCTGAGGGTAAAATCCAGCACTGCCTTACAGCTACGAAAGCCAAAAGTTGGGGCCTTGTCACCAGGACTCAGTTTCCCTATCTATTAAGAGGAGGAAGGGAATTATTGTGAAAACCACAGCAATAGGGGATGGGGTGCAGCGAGCGCTTAGCGACACGGGGACATCCTCGCGGCTGCTCTCATTCCGGCTGTCAGCTGTCTGCTAAATGCCAGGGACTGTGTGCCCCAACACTTGGGGTGCACAGACCCCCCCACTCTTTGCTTGGGGCTGGCCCAGGCCAGTCTCCACGAAGCCCAAACCCTCCAGCCTGCCTCCCCCCAGCCCCAGCCAGCCTGGCGGCACCCTGGGACACAGAAGAGAGCTGCCACCAGCGGATGTAGTTCTCATTAGGACCGGCACCTCCCGCGGCAGCCCCTCCCTGTCTTCTGCATCCTCTGGGACCTCTCAGCCCAGGCCAGGCTGCTGGCCAGAATCAAGCCAGAGATCCTGCCTTCCGGGAAGGAGGTGGCAGTGGGCCCAGCCTGTGAATGCTGGCCCAAGAGCCAGGTCCAGTGGGGTCATGGAGGCCACTGACACCCTGGGCCAGGTAGCAGGGGCCTGCAGCAGCAGTGAGGACCACTCTGGAGGCTTCTCTGTCACTACAGGCACTTGCACTGGGTTAGGGTGGCAGGGATGTACCCCGAGACCTGGGTTCCAGGAGAAGGAGCCAGGGCTACAGGGAGGGTTCACTGGAAGTAGGGTGGCAGGGCCAGGGGTGCCAGGTGGTGTCTGGCTAGGGCGAGGCTGCAGGGTAGATGGTCAGCAGGTCACTGGGTGCCCCAGGCTGCCACACCCCCGAGCCCCTGTCTCTTGGGTCCCTTCCCAGGTGGCTGGGCAACGTGCGGAGGGATAGTTGGGCGCTGTGCTGGGTGAGCCGCTGGGTGGTGGGCACCAAGCCTGCACGGGCTGCTGTGACAGCTCACAGATGTGAGATGGAGGCATGGTGGGCACTTATTCCCTATGGCGCTGGAGTCTGAGGGATGGAGCTGGGCGGGGTCCCCTCCCTGGTCACAGACAGCCACCTGCTCCTGTGTACTTAATGGTGGGGAGAGGGCAGGAGAGCACTGGGGTCCCACTTAAGGGGGTGCCGCTGTGGTGGGAGTGTGGCTGAGTGTCTCCAGGCTGTGTGTTGAAATTCACTTGTCCTCGGGAGCCGGGAGCCGTGAGCCGTGAGCTGGGAACCTAATGAGAGGCGGGGCTGGAGGTGATTGCCCTTGGGTTGGATCCGGGTGGCTCGATGAGAAAAGGGGGACACCACGCGACCCTGCCGGCGGATCCAGGCCTCTCGCCCTCAGCCCAGAACCGAGAGCCAAAATAAACCTCTCTTTAGAATAAGCATCCAGCCGCGGGTATGCCACGGGGGGTAATGAAGAACAGGCCCATGGCACAGCTCTCACCTGGGGGCTTGCCCGTGTGGGCACCTCCCAAGGCCCCTCCTCATGCCACCTGCTATGGGGGTGCACAATGCTCCCCCCCAGCCACAGGGATTCCCGGGCTCTGCCCAGGCCAGGCCAGACTTCTCCCTGCACAGCAGGGGCAGCCAGCCCACGGTGCCCTCCGAGGCTGTGGGAATGGTTAACTTAAATCCTTCCAAAGTCCGGAGGGGAAGTGAGTATCATGACAACGGATGTGTAGCGATGGCCCAGCCTGGGTCGGATTTGTTCTTGAATCAACACAATCGTAAAACACAGTTAAAGTGTCCTATACAGAGGTGAGGGCAGCAGGGCCCAGGGGGCATCCTGGGGCCCTGGGCGGATGACAGCAGTGGTGCCAGCATCAGGACGCTCGAAGCCCCTTCCACAGCCGCTCTGTCCAGACATGGGGACTCTGTCTCCTTCTGCGTCTCAGGCATGGGTCCTCAGGTAAGAAAACCCTGACGGGCTGCTGGGTTCCCTTGGGTTCTCTTGATCCCAAGGAGCAGAAACAACTCATATGAGCTTAAGCCAAAGTGCAATCGACTGGCTCAGGGACTGAGGTCTGAAGGTGAGTGAGCCTGCCTCAGGCTCAGCTGGATCCAGGCACCTCTGAGATGGGCTCTGTCCTGTGCAGCCCACAGCTGTGGTGCCGAGGACTCCCCTCCAGCCCTGGGTGCTCCTGGTTGGTAGTGGTGCAAGTGTCAGTCCCCAATACCCTCATGGTGACCAGTGCCGGGCCTGGCATTCTGCCGGCCACAGGCAGCCTCCATGTCCCTGTAAGCTTTCGGTGGCTTTGCAGACCCGAGCCTCCGGGACAGGTGCCGGCGTCCTGCTGAGGTGTTTGCAGCTCCTTCCTCTGGACAGCAGAGGCCCAGGAACTGTGTGGGAGCCGCAGTCTCGTGGCGGCTGCAGAAATTCCTGGCGGGTGGGGAGGAGCAGCCGTGCTGCGGCCCATCTTTCCCAGGGTTTCAGCTGCATGCAGCGGGCGAGGGTGGGTGTGAGCAGGAGGCCTGCTGGTGTGAGTGCAAAACCCCAGTGAGTGCACACTTGCAGCTGCATCGCACAGACGCCAGCCGGGGCCTCCCGCCCTCATAGCCTCACCGGGGCTGCAGGTGGACCAGGTCACATGCACCACCCCGGACCCGCTCATTCCTGCTGCATGTGCTTTAGCAGCTCCTGCTGTGAAACAGGGGCCACAGCCTTGGCAACACCTCACCTCCTGGTAGCCCTGGGAGGCGGGGGCCCTCAGTTCCAGCTCTGTCTGGTCCCTGCCTCATGGCAGGCCTTTGGGGTCTCCGCGTCTGGGAGTCTGGGGGGATTCTGGGTGGCACTTAGCTGCGTGGTCACCCTACCTGTGCCCTTTCCTCATCTGCCTTGTCCCCTGGGCACTCAGGCCTCCTCCTGCCTGCACAGAGCCTGAGAGAGACCGTGTGTCACCGCCTTTGTGTCCAGAGCCCTCTGCGCAGCGCAGGCAGCTTGGCGCCCTCCCTCCCTCTCCCGCCCCAGCCGGGCGGCCCTCTGCCCAGTCCGAGGCTGGGCCTGTTTGCGTCTGTGTCTCTGCATGCAACTCCCCATGGCCTCTCTGGCAGTGGCGTTTTGCAGTAACCTGGTGACGTGTCTGTCCCATGACCCCATCTTTCCGTGGTTGCCTTGGACCTTCCAGCTGGCAGGACCCAGGATGCCAACAGGGCCTGGGGACCTTCCACCCACTTCCCTCTCGGTGCCCTGGGCAGGGGACTAGCGTGGGGCTTCCTCTCCCGCTGCCTGGGCTAGGGCTGTGGTCCCAAGGGGCAGGGTCTGTGTCTGGCCTCCAGGTGCAGCCGCCCAGGCCCCTACCCGGGGGGATATGCACCATCTGGATTGCCACCCAGAAGGCTACCTGCATGCTGCCGGGCTGCTCTCTGTGCCCTTGCCATGTGGCACCAGCCCTGGCCGGGAGCAGACGCTGCCTCACCCTCCCAGGGCCGCTAGCCTGTGGGACCTCGGCCATGGCCAGCCAACCAGCGTGGGCAGGAGACAGATGTCCCAAGCCCGCCCTGGCCGGGCGACGGACCACCAGGCGCATGGGGGGTGACTTTCCGTCCTCATGCGGGGTGCCCCGCCCCGGTGTGGGAGAGCGGGAGGGAGGAGCTGCCCAGCCCGGCTGAGCGCAGGCACTGGGGCGGTACCTGACCCCAGCGGCCTTGGAGAAGCTGTGCCGTCCTGTAGGCAGGGGCTCCTGCAGCCATTTGACAGATGAGACCGCGGAGAGAGAGCCGACTAACTGGGTCTCACAGCCATAGGAAGCAGGGTGCCAGGCTATGCCCGCCTGGCTCCAGAGCCTCCGTCCAGAGCCACGCTGCCGTTCAGGTGTCCTGCGATTCCACCAGTGGGCTGCAGGAGGAGCCTCTCTCACGGCAAAGGGGTCAAGAGCCGCACTGGGCATCGCCCACCTCAGGGTGCCCGGTGGCTGCAGCCCCAGAGCTGCTGGGCCCTCGGCCACCGAGGTACAGCGTTCCAGAGTCAGACCCGTGGCTCTCTGGGGAGTGGAGGAGCCTGATCTAGGGTCTGAGATTAGCCCTGCAGGGCTGCGCTGTTAAAGGGTCTAAGCCTTCTCGTGTGGGCGCCAGTGAACCGAATGCAACTTCCCTCCTTCCTGTCTCGAGAGTAGCATTCTCATCCAGCGTCATGCAGGGGAGCGGTCAGAGCCCTGCGTCAGAGCCAGCTGCCCGAATCCCGTCCGATCTGACGACAGCAGAGGATGAACGTGGGCGATTCAAATCCTCCCTTCTCTGGGTTTCAGTTTCTTTACCACAGAATGAGGACAACGTGAGCTCCTTTGCAGGGCGCGGTCAGAGCTAAATGTCAGCGTGTGCGGAGCGTCTGCCTCAGACGGTCACAGAGAACCGAGAGCAGGCAGGAGGGCAGGGGAGGCCACCCTGAATGACAGCCGAGGCGAGCGGCAGGTGTCCTCTCTGGGTGACGAGCAGAGTGGGCCTGACAGTCGGTTACTGGTCTTTCTGCATTGTTTGTTTTTTTCGTTTTGTTTTGAGACGGGGCCTCGCTATACAGTTCAGGCTGGCCTTGAACTTACAGAGAGCCTCCTGCCTCAGATGTGTGCCACCACGCCTGGGTCGTTCCGCGTTTTCATGTTTGAGATCTCATAATCCTGGGTTCCAGAATTCCTGGAAACCCAAGCCCCACCCCCACCCCAGGTCTGGTTGGCCTCCTGCTCCCTCCTGATTGCAGAGAACACAAATAGGGAGCTGGCCTCAGCATCTGTCCCCTCAGGGCTCCCCACAGTGGTGCCAGTCCTTTGAAGGGTGGCATCCTATGGAGGCTGAGCTCCAGCTCATGCCCCAGTCCCTGTCCCGCCCCACTGCACCCTAACTGAAAAGTCAGGTGGCTGTGCAGGCCAGGACCAGTGTGGGGCCCAGAGTGGTGCCAGTCCTTTGAAGGGTGGCATCCTACGGAGGCTGAGCTCCAGCTCATGCCCCAGTCCCTGTCCCGCCCCACTGCACCCTAACTGAAAAGTCAGGTGGCTGTGCAGGCCAGGACCAGTGTGGGGCCCAGTGCTGCCCTCTCAGAGTCGGCGCGGTCGTGGGCTTCCTTGAGCAGCGCCCCGGCCCCTCCCGCTGCACGCCGCAGCTTCACTCTGGGTTAGGATGGCCAGAAACATCTCCGGACCTCGCTAAGCCTCCGCCGGGTGATATTGCCCCTCATTAGACATCATGACTCTCGGTCCCTTGACACCCCTGGGTGTTCTGTCTGCCTGGGTGCTGGTGACATGCTGTGTTCACACTGTGACGATTCACGCCAGCACCCTGATGATTAGAGCTCTTTCCCCCATGCACGTTATGAGCAGCAGAGGGTTCATCAGATGAATTACAGGAAAAGAAGGCAAAGGAGCTGCTGCCGGGCTCCAGGGTCTTCATGACAGGAGATTGAGGTGTGAACAGGGGGGCAGTAGCTCAAGAGCCCCCAGAGAAATAACTCAGAGGCCACACTGAAAAAATACAGACCTCCCCCATGGAGAGGGCCATCCATGCTGCCGTTCGGACCTCACAGTCCTAAGTGATTCCCAGGTTCCCAGTCCCTCAGCATCTGTCACACAGATGGTCTGGTGCAATGTAGGTCTCAGCAATGTCACTGCATGGGTACAGAGTGCCTGTGACACGGCCAGCTGATTGAGTGACACCAACTGTTTTCTGAGCTTTTCATTGAATTCCTTCCAAGTTGTAGTGGGTGAAAGCCAAGCATATTTTCATTGTTGTTGTTAATGAACAACCTGGGGACAGCCTAGAATAGAGATGCAGGCACAAGGCAGGTTTCGGTGTGTCACGGCGTCCCCAGGTATCAGAAGATCAGGCCCCAGAGAGCACTGATGCTTAGAGAAAGGAGGAGACCCAGGTACTGAAAGTTTTCAGTGCAGCCTGGTACAGATATGGAAAAAAGAGGGGAAAATCATAGATGGAGGGATAGCCCATGTTCATGGATAGGAAGACTTGATATTGCCCAAAAATCCGTCGTTCCCAAGTTGATGAGTAGACTCAATGCCATCCCAGCCAAAACCCCAGGAAGTTCGCTTATGGGTGTCAGAGAGGGACGCGAAGGACTCACTCTGGACCTTCAGGATATATTGTCACTATGTGCTGGTTTTATGACCAAGGCATTTTTCTACTTGTGCTTATCTGATCTTTCTGCCATGAACATATGTTACTTTTAACATTAGGAAAGAGCAATAAACTTTTTTTTTGAAGGAAAAAATGCAGAAAGAAAGGAGATCAGGCCTGAGAGGGCCCAGGGCAGATGAGTTTAGCAGCAGAGCCTTTTTGGAGCTGCTTGGACAGGGCCCAGGAGTGTCACTGGGGCGGCTGTCCCCCGTCTCCTTCCTGGAGTCTGGCAGCTCCTAACATCCAGGGCTCTGCCGGGGCTCTTGTCTGGGGTCTGGGCCCCTCTGTGTTCCGCACTGCAGAGACGGAATGCCTGGGAAGCATCCCATTATCCGCCGCCCAGAAGGGCGGAGCGGGGATTATTTCTCCAGCTGGAGCCCTTTATTATAAAACACTTTTAACATAAACGTCGGAGCAGATATTGTGGAGAGATTCGACTGCAGCTCGTCAGAGTCACGTCTCTGCCTGCAGAGCCTGTTGTGGAAAGGCCCAAGGAGACCAGGCACTGACTGACCCGCCTCCCACACTCTGCTGGCCTTCAAGGCCCGGCCCTGGGCCCCTCCTCCAGGAAGTCTCTTCATCTTCCTGAGCCCACAGAGCTGGTTCCCTGGCAAAAGCCCCTGGCCTTCCCCAGCCATGGTTACTGAACTCTGTCTCCATTGCAGTGGGCCTGGTAAACGACGGGGAGAGGGCTGGACACAGAGACACATTCCTTCTCTGCCACTTCCTGTGCTGTGATGGGCTCAGTTTGGGCTCCCACAAGCTGACAGGAGCCAGGCAACCAATGGCATGAAGCCCTGGTAGGGGCACAGGGAGGGGGTCTGGAAGGGAGTGTGCATCCGTGAGTGGCGGCCGTCGTGGCCGTGGGCACTGGGGCTGACTCGCCTAGCCCAGGGCTCCCCCAGAGACTTGCGCAGCACACGTCGAATGTCCCCAGGGAGCCATGAGGAGGCTGTTTCACCCACACGCTGCTGCCCTCCTGGGTGTTCCCTCCCTGACCCTGGCTGGCACACACCCAGGCCGCCCTGTGCCCTAAGGCCACTGCAGGCAGACAGAGGTGGCCCCTGGCTGGATGTCAGGAACCAGAGAGGTGGCCCTTGATGGAGAACCACTGGGGCTGCTCCTGGGTCCCCTGGGAACCTCAGAACTTCTGAGGCCACACTTCGTGTCCCTCACGGAGGTGGCACTGGATGAACAGTGTGTGCCGAGGACCTTAGGACCAGAGGGACAGGGGAGACCACCACCCTGTCTCCTGGGGCCCTGGGCAGGTGCTTGGGGAGAAGAAGGCAGACTAAGGAGGGTCTGTGCCAGCTCCCACCCAGGCCTGGAGAGGCCTAGAGCATTCTCTCACTCATCAGATCAGCCTGTGTCTGCCTAGCCCTGAAGCAGGGCCTGTCCCAGGCTGGCAGTGGCTGAGACCTTGACCTGAGCTCGACCCTGTCACCATGGACCAGGTAAAGGCTCAGTGTGGGCCTGATGCCCAGAGCTTGGGCTCCCGAATCAGACAGACCCAGGCCCACTTTTTAGCTCTGCCTTTTCCTGCTGCTCACCCTGGCACATCCCTGCACCTCTCTGAGCACATCTCCTCACCCCAAAAGTGGAGCACAAACACAGGCACAGGGTCACTTGAGGATCTGATGACATCATAGACCCCCTATGCTGAGCACAACACCTTCCACATGTTGAGAGAGCAACATGTCACCATGGTAACTGTGGTCAGAGGGACGCTCCCAGCCCAGAATCTGTATCCTGGAGCAGAGCACAGGACCCCATGCCTACAGCAGCAGCCTGGCCTCTCTGAAGGAGGCATCGGGTGACCAGGGTCCTGCATGTGCCGCCCTTGGCCATCACCACTGTGGTAATCTTGGTGGCCAGAGATTGTGGTGAGGACATTTTTGGGGAGAGCTTTGGGGAACTGGGCATTTCTATCTCTGGTAGGTGGGGAGCACCAGCCAGGAGAGGGCTTGGCTGGTGCTGCCCACTACCTGAAGAGTGTGAGGGGTGAAGTGGCGGGGAGGCTTTGTAGATTGTGGAGGGGCAAAAGCCCCCTACCCACAGGGAAAGCATGTGGAGAGAAGGGCTCCAGAGCAGGCACAGGGAGTCACCATCCGTGTCCCTAAAGTCACCCTCCTGCAGCACAGTCCAAACCCATCCAAGTGGGGCCGCATGCCCTGTGAGCATGGTTCATTGCGCATGTGTGTTTCACTAGGATGGGTTTCTGGAAGCAGAATGGCCTGGCCAGAGGGGATTAGCACCTAAACCTCTACGTGTTGGATGGAGACAAACTGCCCTCCCAGCAAAGTGAGTGGGGGGAGGAGTTTGCCACGGGGCACAGTAGAACCATTTGCCACAGACAGTCCTGTGGTGGAGGACACATCTCTTTATCGGAAGTAATTCAGAGCCCAGCTCCCACTGAGGCCCAGTTTTAGGAAGATTTTATTTTCCAAACTCGGAGAACCGGAGCCCATATCCTTCATCTTGCAGGTGGGGAAACAGAGGTCACAGAAAAGGAATGTGGTAGTCGTCTTCATCCTTGGGGCTGATGTGGCTCTGGTGTTCTGATGTGGCTCCTCAGGTGTCTGGAAGTATCACATGTCAGTCGTGCTGATGGTGGTGATGGTGGTGGTGATGGTGATGATGGTGATGGTGGTGATGGTGATGGTGGTGATGGTGGTGATGGTGATGGTGATGATGGTGATGATGGTGGTGATGGTGATGGTGGTGATGGTGGTGATGGTGGTGGTGATGGTGATGGTGGTGATGGTGGTGATGGTGATGGTGATGATGGTGGTGATGATGGTGATGATGGTGATGGTGGTGATGGTGATGGTGGTGATGGTGGTGATGGTGATGGTGATGATGGTGGTGATGATGATGATGATGGCGGTGATGGTGGTGATGGTGGTGATGGTGATGGTGATGATGGTGGTGATGGTGATGATGATGGTGGTGATGATGGTGGCAATGGTGATGATGTCTGCTAATGTTTTGGGGGCATTTGCTAAGTGCCAGATAAGAGTTTTAGCTTTACTTGGCCTGAATGATCCCACTCAGTCCTGAGGTGAGCACTGTTGCGGCTCCCAGCATGAATCCCATGTCCAGGTGGCACCGGGTGAAACAGCTACTCATGGGGATGCAGGAATCTGAGAGTGGAAAAGAAGAGGATGCCTGGACATCCTGAGCCTCGCTACCACTCCCCTGAGCAGGCTCTCTGCTTCTTAGACTGAGACGGCCCAGAGAGGGAGAGCAACATGTCTGAGGTCGCAGAGCTGGGGGCGGCAGAGATGAGGTGGGGGCTCAGGTGGGTCCAAATTCAAAACTCTCCCTGTGCACCCAGGCTATGAGCTGGGAATGCGGAGATGCATCGGACAGACCCAGGCCTGACCACAGGATCTCATGGTGGGCTGTGGATGGAGACAGGCACGCTGGCAATGTACCCTGGAGGAACAGGGGACCATACCAGCCCAGACTGGGGAAGGCTTCCTAGCGGAGGTGGCACTTGGCCCTGGGGAGCAAGGAGCCACACAGCAGATTGTGCAGCATGGCCCTCAATTCCTAGCCAGCCCCTCTGAGCTTCTGGACAGCCCCTAACCAGGCAGGACCCTGGCCTCTGCAGCCACATCTCACTGGCCTGTTTTTAGACCCAATTCAGCACTAAAAGCAAATACATTGTCAAGACAGCGGCCAACTTGGACCCCATCCATGAGCAGGCCCTGTCTGTGACACCAAAATGGAAAGCAGCTCTGTGTGGACAACACGGGGGCCTGGCGAGATGTGACTGCCCGTGGCTGGCTGCCAGTCACGGCCACCCATGGAGGGCCTGGGGCATTGATGCCTCCTACCAAATACAGTAGAAAAACGCATGCACGGGGGGCGTTGTTCATCTCGTAGGAAGGCCACTTCCTACCAGAGTTGGCCACAGTGCCAGGCGTGAGTGGGAGGACTGGAGAGAGCAAGAGAGGAGATCGTCCCAGCCAGCTGGGGTGCTTGGCACCACCTGCAGATGCTTTATTACTAAGTTAGACAGCCGTAGGAACTGGGAAGACCTCTGGACCACCTTAATAAAAAACCCAAACTGCCCCTAGTTATTTATGATGTGCTCAATTCGTGCAGGTACTGTGCAAAACACTTTATCTTCACCCTCTCTGCATAACCACCCATGAGATGGATACATTATCATCCTATTTCACAGGTGAGAAAACTGAGGGCCAGAAAGTACAAATAGCTAGGTATGGTGGCACCTGTAATCCCAGCTACTGAGGCAGGAGGATTGCAAATTAGAGGCCAGACTAGGCAATTTAGCAAGACTTGTCTCAAAAACGTTTAAAAAGAGGAGGCTGGGGATACAATTTAATGTGAAGATCCTGGGTTCAATTGTCAATACAGAGAAAAAAAAAAGAGAAGGCAAATCCTTTGCCCTACCAGTTCATAAGTAGGAGGTTTGTGTTTTGAATGTAAGCCTGCTTGGATCTTAAATATCCCCAGAAGCCTATATGCTGAAGGCCTGGTCGCCAGCCTGTGGTGCTGTGGGAGGGGTTTTAAGATGCGGGGCCTGGCAGGAGGAAGTGAGGTCAGTGGCAGGCGAGCCCTTGGAGGGATGTAGGACCAGGCCTTTTCTCTTCCTCTCACTGCTTTGGGTTGCAGTGTTCCTCTGCCCCACCCTCCCACTGTGACACGTGGCACTACCCCAGGTCCAGGGCAATAGGATTCAATGACCATGGACTAAAGCCTCTGAAACCGTGAACCAAAACAAATCTTTCTTCCTTTAAAGTTGTTATCTCAGGTATTGTGTCACAGTGATGGCACACTGATGCAAAGCCCAAAAAACCACAGGCTTGGTTCCCCACCCTGCAGCTTCTTTGTCTCACGAGACTTCCTGCAAACATCCCTGAAAGCCAGTGTCGCCTCCTCCACGAAGCACACCCTGCCTGTCTGCCAGGTGAGATGGCTCCTCCAGCAGAGGAGGGCTACACAGAGTCCCTGGAGGCTGGCAGCTGTTGTTGTCCCCTTCTTATATGGCTGAATGCTGCTCTGTGCGGATAGATCACGTTCGGTTTATCCACTTGTCTGTTGAAGAATCCCTGCGTGGCTCCCAGGGTGTGGCTCTAGGGCTTTACCAAGGAATACACTGCTGACAATGGAGGAAATCCCTGAAGAGTTCATGGTTCCAGCAAATTAACAAATGCTGCTGAGCTCTGGCCTGGAAGCTGGACTCGGAGCGGGCAGGCGCATGTGTACAGCAGGTGTTGTATCCTGGACATGCACATGGGCACACACCTGTGCATATGGACACAGAGGTCAAGCCAAGTGGACACACCTGGCTGGCCAGCTGGGCTGGGCAGTGCTGGGGCACTGACCTGAAAGTGCAGACCCAGGACCAGAAAGGAGGCTGCATCAGGAGAGCTGTGTCATCAGAACTGGCCGCGGGGAGACCACTGGTGCCGGAGGGTTTGCTGCCCAGTGTTGGGGGACAGTGGGGAAGTGTGGAGGGGCAGCATGGACACGGGAGATGCAGGTCATGGCCAAGCTTTGCGGACACTTCTTTTCTCTCCCTTCCCCCAACTGCCTTTCCATACACCCCTCCCCCATTTTCTTTACAACCTTGTAAAAATACACAAATCACCACTAGCACCCAAGTCAGACTGAAGCAGGCCAGGGATGAGAAAAGCCTAGTCCAGGGCCCCTTGGGGGGAGTCGGGTCTGTAACATGCATGGCTTTCAATGACAGGTGGCATCACAAGGAAAATAGCTGAGTATTTTTTAGACTCAGTGGAAGACCATCAGATTCAAAAGGAAAATTGATGGCTGGACGCGGTAGTGCACACCTGCAGTCCCAGCACTCTGGGAGGCTGAGGCGGGAGGATCACAAGTTCCAGCCTGAGCAGCTTAGCAAAATCCTATTCAAAATAAAAGATAAAATAAGCACTGGGGGGCAGGTGAGATGGCTCAGCGGCGTATGCGCCTGCCTGGCAAGCGCGAGGGCCCGAGTTCGACTCCCACATACGAAAAAAAGGCCGGTGATATTGCTCAGCGGCAAGGGCACCTGCTGGCATGTGAGGTCCTGAGGTCGACCTCCAGTACCCACCAAAAAAAAAAAAAAAAAAAGCACTGAGGATATAGCTCAGTGTGAATGTCCTGGGTTCGATTGCCAGTACTGTAAAAAAAAAAAACAACAACAACAAAAAACTGCACCCTCCAAGCAGAGGGGTCATCCAGAAGTCCCACCCTGGAATTTTGGCCACTCTGAGCTTCTCCTGGGACTGGGCCCTGCCTTGTGCGTTCTGAGGTCGCCAGGTGCTCCCCTCTACCCTTCTCTGGTCCCCACGCAGCAGCAGCCATCTGCGAGCACCTCATAGGAGCCTGGCCCACCCCCACCTGGTCCCCTCGGGGCCCCAGTCACAGATGAGGACCCCAAGAGCCCCTGGTTGCACCCTCGCCTGGTGTGGAGGAGGAGCGGGGCCAGGTGCCTGGCAGAGTGGGAAAGCCACCCCCTGGGCACTGACCATGCAGGGGACTCAAAATTTAGCCTTCCCGGAAGTTGAGGAATGAGGAATGAATGGACCCAAACTATCCCCAAATCAAAGTCACACCTGGCTCGGAGCCTGGTGGCTGAGGAGCTCCAGGTCTCAGGGTCAGGGCAGAGCTGCACGGGAGGATGTCCCCTGGTCTGAGCTGGAGGACAGGACCGGGGGAGGGAGGAGATCCGTCGGACAGGAGGGGAAAGCTGCTCCCCTCTTGGCAGCCAGGAAGCAGAGGGAGGGAAAAGCAGCCCAGTGACTTACCCCCTCCCCGTGCCTCCGCCCCCACTGCCACGCAGCCAGGAGCTCACCAGGACGAAGCATTTCTGAGGTCCCTGCCCAGTGCCCCAGGCGCCTCCCCAGGCCCCATCTCTAAGCCTCGGTGCAGGACTTTTGGGGGGACACCTCGTACTTAGACCCTAGCACCAGGTACCTGTGGCCCAGCGCCACGCAGGGGATGCATGTGACGTGGGTTGTGTGCAGTCCCCCAGGCTCCTGTGCTGCAGACTGGGTCCCTGGGCGGCCAGTGTGGGAGGGTGTTGGGTCTCTGGGTCCGTGCGCAGAAAAGGACCCTGTAGTCCTGGTGGAGCCCAGCCAGGGATCATGAGGGTCATCACGGAGGAGCAGGCCATGCCCCACCGCCTTGGCTTCCTGCCCTGCCACACACTCCCTGCCTCCTGCACAGGACCCGCCACGGTGCCCTCCGTCTCCCAGAGGTCAAATCTGTGGGTCACCTGACCTGGGACTTCCAGCCTCCCAAACTGAGCTAAGTAACCTCCTTGATGTGTGTATTCCCAGCCTTGGGTGTTACAGCCATGGAAAACAGAGCAGTGCACATTTTAAAGGCACCGTGTTACACCTGGGGAAACTGAGGCTCAAGGAGATTACTCAGCTGGCAGAGCTGGGACGGGACACATGAGGGTCGAGGTCCTACCCTGCATGGGCCCCTCCCGCGGTCTTGTGTTGTGTCCTGGGGACAGAGCCGTGGAGAAGAGTCTAGGAATGGACCAAAGACACCCTGACTTCAGGGTTGGCCGAGGACCCACGTGTCCTCACCTCCATCCCACTAGAGCACAGCGGAGAGGCAGGAGGACAAGGAAGGACAGGGCCGTACCCTGTGAAGCTGCTGCTCGCTTCACTTCTGAGTCTCAGAGCTCAGGGTGCCACTCGAGGCCGGGGACAGCCCAACCTCCCTGCTCCCTCTGCTCGAACCAGCCCAGAACCCCAGTCGGGTCACAGTGTGGCGGGGCAGACTCAAGGAGGGTGCTGGGCCCAAAGGCCAGCGCGGGGGCAGAGCCGCTCCTCTTGGAGGCCTGGCCCCTTAGCCCGAGGCTCCTGTGGGACGTAGACAAGTCTTCCCTCTCGGGCCTCCGTTACCCACATCACATGGGGCACTGGAATACGGAGTCTTGCAGGACTCCAGATGTGTCCTGAGGCAGGGCTGGGACAGGTGGCCTCCTGAAGGCCTCATGAACAACCTGTGTGCAGCCTGGGGGACCCAGAGCGGAGGAGGGCAGGGCCGCCTTCGGCAGCCGCTGGCGGGCTGTGGAAAAGTTGTTTTTCTCCAAGTGCTGCTGCGGAGCAGCTCCCCCAACCCGCCCTGGGAGCCTGGGCTGGGTGCACAACACAGGCACCAATGGGTGCCACCACCGGGGCCAGGCACGGCCTCCTTCCATGCAGTCAGCCGGGTGTCAGGTGTCAGGCCCTCTTTCACACATGGGCCATGTGTGGCGGGTGTGAGCAGGACCAGAGGGGACACTTGGGGGCCCTTCTGGGGTCAGACCAAGGCCAGGCAGCCCCTGTGTATTTCATTTGGTGCCCACTGGTCATCTTCCCATGAGCCCAAACTGCCAAGGAGACAGTGTCAGCTCCACTGAACGGAGGGGAAACTGAGGCTGGAGCAGGGTGACTGAGGTTGCTGGAACTCAGTGTGCGGACTCAGTGCTCTGCCCTGATCTGGGGTGTGAGGGGAGGCCCTGGGAGGTTTCAGGGGCCTCGGTGCCGGTGCTAGTGGTGGGCGAGACAGGGTCAGGAGCATATAAGACACAACCAGGCTGGGGGTGAGTGGGCAGTCGCGTCCCTCAGGTGCATTCAGAGGACACAGGAGATCAGGAAAGAGGACCCAGCTGAGGTGTCGATCCTGCCCCCCATGGGTACGGCATCGAGGCAGGAGGGGGCTTCTGCCCATTGTAGAGCAGGTGCTGATGCAGGGGCTGTGTGGACAGGAAGACCCAGGCCTGTTTCCGCTCAGGGACCTGGCTCTGATGTCCCCTCACCTGGGCACTTGCCCCTCTGGTGGCTGACGAGACCCGGCCCTCCACGCCCGCTGCCAGCTCCCTGATTTTCTAACCACACTTCCAGTGTCCCCAGTCCTGAAGGCTCCTTACAGTCAGCCTGGGCCAAGACACAGGGCAAGGGATGGCTCTGGGGGTTGCTGTGTGCATGGGGCAGGGGAGCAGGGCAGCGCTGGAATTGGCAGGCAGACGCTGGGCACAGGGATGGGACCAAATTGGGGTCCGGGTGGCACGGGGCCTGTCAGAGTTTGTCCTGGCCTGGGGTGGGAGGCCAGGGGCGGGGATGAGGTACACAGCTGGCAGCGGGTGTCCTGGAATGGGGAAGTGGCACTGCTGGAGGCCAGGTCAGAACAGACGCTAGGTAGGCAGCCAGGTGAGACCGAGACCTGGTGTGGCGCAGGGCTGGGGCAGCATCCTGGCAGCACCCTTGTGCCCGGCCCCTCCAACCCTGAGCCTGTGGGTTTCAAGCCTGGAAATGGAGAGCCCACCCATCAGGGCATCCTCGTCAAGAAGCGGCCTGAGACTCTTCCATTCCTTTCTGGCTAAGGGCACCACTGTCTTCTGACCAGGTGCCCACGGCCAAGCACACCCAGGGCCACCAGCAACTGAGCCATCTGTCCTCAGGGAGCTCTCCTGAGTCCCCAAAGGCACTGGGCAGGTCCTGGCTACTGCCCTGCCCCCGAGGCCAGCGCGGCAGTTGAACCTGGCCCTGTGAACCTCAGGTCCTCAGAGCTGGGAGGAACAGGAAGTTCCCCTCCCTGTCCCCCGGTTGATCACCCAGCTGCCCTCTGTGTGGGGCAGGCCCAGAGGCCCCCGACGCTTCTGGACTCAGTGGCCCAGGGCACAAGCAGGGGTCAAGGCCCTGATGTCCTTCCTTCTCAGCATGATGTACCCACAACAGGCAAGTTTATGACTTGGTGCCCTGCTTCCAGCCTCTCTAGGTTGTGTCCCTAGAGAGCCTACTGTTTTCACCTTTCTGCCTCAGTTTCCCCACTGTGAGGCAGGCTGCAGTGAGGGATGGAGGATGAGCTCTAAGGCCTGGGCTCCAGGGCAGCCAGGGGCCGCAGCACTGGTATAGGGACAGTCACAGCTGGATGAGGGATGCCACTGGCCCAAGACCTTGGAGCTGGAAGTGAGCCGAAAGCCACCCTTGCAGCACCAGGTGGGCCTGGGGGCCAGTCAGTGTGTGCACAATGCTCCACTGTCATGGAAACCCAGAGGCACTGCCACCTCTCAGCTCGAGTCCCCCACAATATGCCAGATGGGGCCCCCGGGAAAAACTGGCCAGTGGGGCACAGGCTGCCCAAATGCTCCAGAGCCGAGCACCATGTGCTTGTAAACTTTAATTCCATACAGTAGAGAAACATACAGTACAGCCACAGTGGGGTCCACGGACAGCAAAGCTCACAAGTACACCTTGAGTCACAAGCCAGATCCTCGGGAGAGCCCGCTGGCTCCAGGTGGCCATCTGCTGCACCCTGGGCTGCGTGGGGAGATGGAGGGGCTCAGTCCTCACACCCGGCGGTCCCAGCTCCTCTCCTGCGGCCCCATGGTCACCTCGGAGGACGGCTCCTCCAGGCTGCCAGGTTGTATGCCTGTCACTTCCTGTCCCCTGGGAGGTAGCACCCCAAGGCCAGAGCAGGGCATGGCTCTGCAGCGGGAACGTTCACTGGGCACCTGCACCAGGCCAGGCCGTCAGACCGGACTCCTCCAGGGGGCCAGCTGTGCACCTGTCCTCAGGGACTCTGGGTGGCAGGGCGGGCAGCCCCTGTCATATGCCACTTGCTGCAGCCGGGGGAAGCCAGCGTGGGTTCAGAGCAATGGCGTTCATGGGGAGCCGGGATCTGAAGGAGAGGCTGGGGGCCGGGGCAGGGTGCTGGGGACAGGGTGGGCTACAGGGAGCCGCAGCAGTCTTCAGGTCCCTGAGAACCTTCGGGAGTACCTGCACTGGGGACGTTAGGCTTCCCTCGCTGGACTGGGATTCGGGATTGAGGCTGAGACTCAGACACTGCCTCGGGCTCTGCTCCTGGACACGGGGAGGAGGCTGCTGGCCCCACTGAGGACCATGCGGTCCCTCGTCCTGATCCTGGGGAGGTGTCACTCCGTCTGCCACCTGCGGCTCTGGCTCTGGCTCCTGGTGCTGGAGGGAGGCGGTGCCTCACAGGACCACCTCGGGCGCGATGCTGAACAGGAGGTCATCGTTGCCCCGCCGCACCTCCAGCAGCAGTGGGGACTCAGTCAGGACGGCCTCCTGCAGCTCACTTGAGTCCGCCAGGGGGCGCCCGTTGACCTTAACGATGATGTCGCCATCTTGGATACCGCCTCTGCCAACGGAGAGACACAGGGTCACTGTGCACAGCCTCGAGAGGCCGGGCGAAGCTCGGACACATATGGTGGACAAACAATGGGGTTGCAATGATCAATGTTCCTTAGCACTCGATGCTTCAGAGGAAGCAAGGCTTCGTCTCATTCGACCTTGCAGTCTCCGGGGCAGAGACAGTAGGCAGAGCCTTCTCATTTCCCAGGGGAGGACTGAGGCTGCTCCCTGGCTGGGGACAGTAAGGCTGGAGGTGGTTCTCAGCCCAGGCAGGGATTCCTCAGCCTCCCTTCCCAAAGGAAGGGCCACTCGGGGCCCAGGACAGGCACAGCCAGTGCTCTAGGGGACTGTTAAGCTCTTCAGCCGTCCCTAGGCTTGGGGGGAGGCGGGGTCCAGCTGTCCCTTCCACATGGCTTTGCAGGAGGCTCAAGGCCAGGGAGCTCAGTGGGGAGGCCCAGCACGGGCCCCTGGCACCCACGCCACCTGCCGGGCTGTCAGCTCCCCTCCCCTCAGCCTCGCTGCCCAGCCAGCAGCCTACCTCTGTGAAGGAGAATTGGGGAAGACCTCCTGCACGTAAATGCCACTGTTGACCGCAGGGAAGTCTGGGTTGCTGGCCTTCAGCTCTTCCACCAAGCTGAAAAGGAAGTGCGGCCACATGGCCTCCTCTGAGCCCCCACTCCGGCTCCTGGGCATGAAGCTGCTCCCTGTCCACCACTGCCCAGACCAGAGGAGCAGCCTCCCCAGGCCCCCACGCTGCCCTGCCCACCACCAAGGCTCTGCCCCACCAGACATACGAGGGTGCCGCAAGAGAAACCCGGTGGCCATGGGCAGTTACAGTGGGGGTGGTGTGGATGGATGGATGGGAGGAAGGAGGAGAGATGGACCATCAATGGAGGGGTGGATGGATGGATGGAAGAAACGGAGGATAAATGGACAGAGGGAAGGAGGGAGGAGTGGACAGACGCACAATGGGTCAGTCATGGAATCCTTGGACTTGGCTTTGTATCCCCCCCATCTTTCCCCTTCTCTCCCTTCTCTCATTTGCTCTCTCCAAGCCATTGCTATGTATTCGTCCTAGCAGGGTGGGGTGGGACGAGGGTGTCCCCCAGACGATGCCCATACAGTGGGACCAGAGCCATGAAAAGAGGGGCAGCTCCTTTCACCCAAGTGTCCCAGGTGGGCAGTATGGTGGCGTCCCTCCAAATTCACACATACCTGCAAGCCCAGGCATGACCATGCTTGGAAATAGGACCTTTGCTGGTGTAATGAGTTAAGGATCTTGAGATGAAATCATCGTGGACTTAGGGTGGCCCTGAATCCAGTGAGTGGTGTTTTTGCGAGAGGAACAAGAAGGAGATTTGGACACAAGCACTCAGAGAGGCAGCGGCCACATGGAGGCAGAGGCAGGGACCACAGTGATGTGACTATAAGCAGAGGATGTCAGGGGACGCCAGGGCGGGAAAGGCAGGCCGGACGGCCCCGCTGGCGCCGTGGTCTCAGCCTTGTGCCCCCCACAACTGTGAGAGACTGTATTTTGGGTTTTAAAGCCACCAAGTTGTGGCGCTGCATTGTGGTGGCCCCAGGACATGGGTCCAAGAGGAGCCTAGAGGAGGACGGGGAGGTATCCACCAGGCAAAGCAGACCAGGCGTCTGGCAGAGGGACTGGCCTGGCACAGATCGGGCACAGCGGGCAGGGACAGACGCAGGCCACACGGGGCCGAGGAGGAGGGGCCTGCGGCTCACCTGGGCGTGATGGTCCGCATGCGGATGCCAATGAAGCGCTTCTTCCAGTCTGGAAGGAGACAGCACCGCCAGGTTAAAGCTGCCTTGAAGAACGCTGCCCTCCCCTGGGGGCCCCGTAGGACCGGAACGGTGGGAGGCGTCCTGCTCGGCCACCCAGCCCCCCGCTGGCCTGCTCCCCGGAGCTCTCTTCCCTGCAACCCCTCCACCCCGGAGTCTGCACCCCCAGCCCACCCCACCCCCAGGCTCTCCCAGATGTCCTTGCAGAACAGAACACATCCCTGTGCTCTCCCCACAAACACTACTGTGACCGGGTAACGCCCGCGAGCACAGCGTGTCGGGCACCTCCTCCCCACCGCCCGGGGCCTTGGCAGGTGACTCGGACACCGAAGTCGAAGTCACACTGACAGGGTCTGCACCACACCACACTTAAAAGTTTCATCTCACAAAAGTTCTCTGACCACAATGGAGTTAAACTAAAAAACACGAATACAAAGATGTCTAGGAAAGTAATAGCACTCAGGTGCCTGTTAGAAAAGGTCTCAAACCTCGGCTTCCGTCTTGAAAACTAGAGAAAGAATCTGGCTTCTAAGGAAGCCCAGAGTAAGTGGGAGGCAGGGGACAGTGAAGACGAGAGGTAAATGGAGGAAGCAGAAAGACAACAGAGAAAATAACTGAAGACCAAAAATGGATGCTTCAAGATCAAAAAAACTGGTAAATCTTTAGCCAGTGTGATCATGAGGAGGACAGAGAGAATGCAAGGGTCACCATGAAGAATCGGGGTGCATCGCAGGACACCCCGCGGCCAGTGAGTCAGACGCCAGGAAGCGCCGGAACAGTGACCCCAGTGCACGAAGCCTCACACACCGGACGCGGTTCCTGCGATTCCAAACGCTAAGCTCACTCAGGAAGAAGCAAGCGACCTGAGCAGCCCTACTTCTGTTAAAGATGTCAATCCGTGCCCAAAAATCCTCCCACAGACAGTGTCAGGCTACCCTGTGTCATTGGAGAACCAGACCAACTAACTGAGAAAGAGGCGGCATGGGGCCTACAGACTCCCCGGGGACAGGGACGGACAGACTGCTCAGCCGCAAACCCATCCCCAGCCACAAGAGAACAGCAGCCCTGTATCCACCCACAGAAACATCTTTAAACACTTTCAGCAAATCGAAACCAACAAAATCTAAAACGGACAGTGTGTCATGCAGCTTTTGATCAGTGCAAAAGCACTCGGGAACCTTGGATGGGACTCATCTCTGTTCCCAGCAGAAGCAAGAGACAGCGGGGAGCCTTCGACTCGCTACAGGGCGTCTATCAAACGCTTAAAGAGGGAAAGACCAGCTCTTTTCTCCCTAAGCTCGGCAACTGGACAAGGATGTCACCTCTCACCACTTGCATTTCATATTTTCTAGAAATTCCAGCCAGCCAAAAAAAAAAAAAAAAAAAAAAAAAGCCATTCTGACTGGCATTGAAGAGGTAAGAATCGAGGTAAATCTACAAGAGCTACTAGAACCAGCAAGTTATCAAGTTTGCAGGACATCTCGTGATCCACACACACAAAGATCGATTTTATTTGTATATTCTCATGTCAACATCAGAAATTAACCTTTACATTAAAAATTACAAGCAGGCAGCGTGGCCCACACTTGTAATTCCAGCATTATGGGAGGCTGAGGCAGGAGGATCCCACATTCCAACTCAGCCTGGGCAACTTTGTGACACAGTGAGACCCTGTCTCAAAATTTTAAAAAGTGAAAAGCTACTACTGGGGAAGTAGCTCTGTGTGAAGGCACTGGGTTCAATCCCCTGCACCACAAAACATAAACAAACAACAAACAAAGACACTATAAAATGCTGCTGAGAAAAGCAACCAAAGTCCTAAGGGAATGGAGAGTCTGCGCTCGAGAGGGTCGTTAGATTCAACGTTGTTAAAATACTCCTCCCCCATTCTTCTATAGATCCAACAAAACCCAACCAAAATACCAGCGGGCTTTTAATTTTTTTCCTAGAAATTAAAAAGCAAGTTTCTTTGGAAATGCAAAAAATCTAGAAGAACCAAAGCCACTTGGGAAAGGGAGAACAAGGTTGGAGGATTTACACTGAGACACAACTCTAATGCATGGTCTGTTACCAAAAACCTAGACTTCATAAACATTCACAAAACCCCATGGCTGGGCTGTGGCTCAGAGCGAAAGTGCTCGCCTAGCTTGTGTGAGGCCCTGGGTTCCATCTGCAGTACCGCCAAAAAGAAAAGAAAAAAATGTTTTCACAAAACTTACGCTTTTTCAAAACACCGCCTGCCCCTGCTGGGTACTAAGGATGGAAGCTAGGGGCTTCACAAAGAACTACATCCCCAGCCCTTTTATAAATGTTTTATTTAGACAGGGTCTCGCGGAGTCACTAAGTTGCCCAGTCTGGGCTCAAACTTGTAATCCTCCTGCCTCAGCCTCCCAGAGTGCTGGGATGGACAAGACACAGGTCAGGAAAGCATTTGCAGTCCACTTGTCTTATGAAGATTCCTATCTAGAAAAGTCCCACAACTTACTGATAAGAATACAAGCAACCTGAAATGCTTTAATAACAAAATATCTAAGCAGACACTTCAGGAAAGGAGATGAAGGGCACACGGGGTGGGCATGTGGGGACCCACCCGAAAGGGGAGAGGGCATGGACAGGCCGTCCAGGTCACCCTGCCTGGACCCTGGGGTCTGGCTAGCCCAGCACAGCTGAGGTCACGTTTAAAGAGGCCCAGGCTGCAGTTCTTGTGCCTGCGGCCAGCAGGGCCTGTCCCCGGGCGACAGGCGCCTTCTCTGAAAAGTGCAGCCTGGGGCCACCTCTGAGGCCAGGGATGTCCTGGGTAGGGGACGCCACTGCCCACAACAGGTGGCATCATAACCCCAGCCCTTCCCCCTGCACTTTTACTGGAGAATCATCGAACCCAGTCACGTTCAGCTCTCTGAGCTGGAAAGAAACCAAGGGAAGGAGATGGGGTGGGAGGGATCTTGACTTTGTTTCTCTCTAAAGCTGCATCCACTTTGGTCCCCAAGAGTCACCATTTCAGTGTGAAACACAAGCTTCATCAATGGTCATCAAACAGCAACAGAGCTGGGTGTGGTGATACATGCCTATAATCCTAGCATCCAGGGAGGCTGAGGCAGGAGGACTCCAGATTCAAGCCCAGCCTGGACAATTTAAGAAGACCCTGTTTCAAAATAAAAAGGGCCCAGGAGGTAGCTCAGGGTGAAGGTGCTGGGTTTAAGTCTCAGTACTGGGAACAAAAACTAACCCAGTAACAGGATGCAGCAGGGAGGGGATGAGTTAAAAGGCCTGGGTGACCTGGGAGCATTTGGGGACTAGAGTGGTGGGGCAGTAAATGCCACCAACGTGCGCCTCCGATCGCCCATAGCTTGTTATAAAGCCCAAGGATGGCTGGGCGAAGCTCTGTCTGCCAGGACCTGTCCCTGACCTGTCCCTCAGCCCCCTCAGCTCCCATCCACACTGCCTTTCTGTAAACGCCCTGGCCCCAGCTCCCAGCATCTCTGTGGGACCGTGACTCTTCCCCAAAACCCTTCCAATCACTGCACCCAGCACGAGCCCATCTAGATGGGCACTTCTGGGGTCCTCTCTCCCACGTGAGGGGCAGTGTCCTGTCGGTTTGCCCCATGGCCTACAGGGGCGCAGGGCACCGAGCAGGCGCCTGCACCTCTGCCGTGGCTCTAGCCCCCCAAACGCTGTGGCTGCCCGTGCCTGAGCATGGGAGTCAGGCCCATGACCCCTTCCCTTAAAGAAGGGGACAAGAGATGCCAAGAGCACTTGCACACACTCGTGTTTACAACAGCGCAGCTCATAGTAGCTAAACCTTAGAAGCAGCCCACGTGTCCATTCACAGGTGAATGGATGAGGATAATGTGGTATTCACACACCACGGAGTACTACTCTGCCCTAAAGAAGAACGAACTTGAGCCATTTATAGGAAAAAGGATGCACCTTATGTGAAATAAATCAGACACACAAGCTGAAACATCCCATGGTTTCTCTTATTTGAAAAACCCCAGTTATAAATAAAGAGCAAAATAAAAGGTAAATAATAGGAAACAGATTTTTGTTTTTGGTACTGGGAATCGAACTCCGGACCTCGCGCTTGCCAGGCAGGTGCTGCGCCACTGAGCTATATCCCTGGCAGGAAACAGGTTTTTGCAAATGGGCAAGAAGTACCCTATGCATCTCCCTGATTCAATAAAAAGGTTGTTTGTTTTAAAGAATTTTAGATTGACTGTGTTTGGATCATTTGATATTTTTATTAAAAAATAGAAAGAAAAGCAAAACCAAACCCCAGCTTAGGGAGGATTTTAAATCTCTGGATCTGTTACTCAGCTAAGACCCATGGCCCTCTAGCTGTCCCTGTGGCCCCTGGGAAGGGACATGGCTCTGGCAGGGAGCCAGGATGAGGTCACAGGGATAGGGACAGGGACAGTCCTTCAATAACACAGCACAAACCTGGGATCCTGAGGCTCTTATCCGAGAGCAGAGGAAAGAGGAGAGAAGGGCAAGGAGGCCAGCACCCCACTTCCATGCAAAAGTAACTCCAGCCTGATAGCCCCAGCCATTCTGGCACCCAGAGGGCTGAGGCTAAGGCTCAGTCCTAAGAGAAGGGAAGCAAGGTGCAGCCTGGGTCTAGTAAGGAGCTTCCTAGCAGCCAAGAGGAAAAGGGCTTGAGGTCAGACGGCCCCACTGTCCAAGGGGAGGAGCCGTCAGCTTCTCAGAAAGACAGGCGCTGCCTGGCTCCAGGCTGTCTTCACCCTGGGCCTCGGGGTCCTCCAGGGCAGTTCTTCCTGCCTTGGGTCCTCACAGCACTGCTCTCGGCTGCCTTGGGGTCCGGGTGCTTGGCGGTGGGGTGGTGGAGGAGGGGTGAATGCGAGGAAGCCCCGGGGTCAGTGCAGTGCCGGTGAGAGGGCTGGAGGAGATAAGGGGGTGTGTGAAGGTGCAGGTGGCGGGGCTGGGGCTGGCCCGGGCATGGCTCAGATGAATAGTTGGAGGGGGATGCCCTGGGGCTGAACAGGGAGGTGAGGGCCACCAGGAGGAAGGGCCAGGGTCAGAAGTGACCACATGCTCACTGGGACAGACACTCGAGACCTGGCAAGGGATGCTGGGGTCACGTGGGAGCAGGCAGAGTGGGCTGGCAGCCTGCGTGGGTGGGGTGAGCAGATGGAAGCCAACAGCAGGATGACTTCCGAGGATCAGGGTGCTGGCTCTGCTCCCCTGGAGTGGAGGACACCCTACAGAAGGGCAGGCATCCTGGAACAGGGGACACCCTATAGGGGTCTGCATGGGCCACAGGTCGATAGAAGGGGTGCTGGCAGGGGTGGGTGGGAGGAAGGAGGAAGGAAAGGAGAGAAGGGAAATGGGATAGGTTGATGGGTGGGTGGATGGATGGATGGATGGATGGATGGATGTGTGATTGGATGGAAAGTTAGGTGGGTGGGTGGGTGGATGGATGGATGGATGGATGGATGTGTGAGTGGACGGACAGTTAGGTGGGTGGATGGATGGATGGATGTGTGAGTGGACGGACAGTTAGGTGGGTGGGTGGGTGGGTGGATGGATGGATGGATGTGTGAATGGATGGACAGTTGGGTGGGTGGGTGGATGGATGGATGGATGGATGTGTGAATGGATGGACAGTTAGGTGGGTGTGTGTGTGGGTGGGTGGATGGATGGATGGATGTGTGAGTGGATGGACAGTTAGGTGGGTGTGTGGGTGGGTGGATGGATGGATGGATGGATGTGTGAGTGGATGGACAGTTAGGTGGCTGGGTGGGTGGATGGATGGATGTGTGGGTGGGTGGACAGTTAGGTGGGTGGGTGGGTGGATGGATGGATGGATGTGTGAGTGGATGGACAGTTAGGTGGGTGGGTGGGTGGGTGTATGGATGGATGGATGGATGTGTGAGTGGATGGACAGTTAGGTGGGTGGGTGGGTGGATGGATGGATGGATGGATGGATGTGTGAGTGGATGGACAGTTAGGTGGGTGGGTGGGTGGATGGATGGATGGATGGATGGATGTGTGAGTGGACGGACAGTTAGGTGGGTGGGTGGGTGGGTGGATGGATGGATGGATGTGTGAGTGGATGGACAGTTAGGTGGGTGGGTGGATGGATGGATGGATGGATGGATGGATGATGTGTGAGTGGATGGACAGTTAGGTGAGTGGGTGGATGGATGGATGGATGGATGGATGGATGCGTGAGTGGATGGACAGTTAGGTGGGTGGGTGGATGGATGGATGGATTGATGGATGGATGTGTGGGTGGGTGGACAGTTAGGTGGGTGGGTGGGTGGATGGATGGATGGATGGATGTGTGAGTGGTTAGACAGTTAGGTGAGTGGGAGTGTGGATGGATGGATGGATGGATGTGTGAGTGGATGGACAGTTAGGTGGGTAGGTGGGTGGATGGATGGATGGATGGATGGATGGATGTGTGAGTGGATGGACAGTTAGGTGGGTGGGTGTTGGAGGATGGATGGATGGATGGATGTGTGAGTGGATGGACAGTTAGGTGGGTGGGTGGGTGAATGGATGGATGGATGGATGGATGTGTGAGTGGATGGACAGTTAGGTGGGTGGATGGATGGATGGATGGATGTGTGGGTGGATGGACAGTTAGGTGGGTGGGTGGGTGGATGGATGGATGGATGGATGGATGGATGTGTGAGTGGATGGACAGTTAGGTGGGTGGGTGGATGGATGGATGGATGGATGGATGTGTGAGTGGATGGACAGTTAGGTGGGTGGGTGGGTGGATGGATGGATGGATGGATGGATGGATGTGTGAGTGGACGGACAGTTAGGTGGGTGGGTGGGTGGATGGATGGACAGGTGGATAGATGCAAAAACTGATGCATGGGTGGGTGACTGGGCAGACGGACAGATGGGTGGCTAAAAGGACGACAGATGATGGATGGATGGACAGTCAGAGGTGGGTTGGGGGTGGGTGGACAGGTTGGGGTTGAATGGGTTGGGGGGCGGGAAGGAAGCACCAGCTTCTGACCACCAAGGGATGGGCCACACAAGAAGAGCTTTGCAGTCCAAGCTGGGCCGGTGGGAGCTGCGATCAGGGACCTCAGCCACAGGGCACTGTCTGGACGGCAGGGCGAGCACGGCGCCCACAGCACCGGGCCACAGGCCTTGGCGGCAGAGGGGCCTCGTCCAGGCGCTGCCTGCCTTACCTGCCCCAGGGGAGCTTGCACCTTTGATGTGCTTGTCCTGGAACTCGGACAGGAAGCGTGTGATGCGGTCCGAGGGGATGGCGAAGGAGATGCCGGCAGTGACCTTGAGGGTGTTGATGCCGATGACCTCGCCGTCCTGGGCACAGCGATGGGGGATGGTCACTAGGGGCCCCCAAGGCACAGTGTCCACAGCTCCCCTTCCCATGCCCGCACTGCCTCGGACACCCTGACTCTTACTGTGGCACTCCTGGGGCAGCCCCAGCTGTCTCAAAGCAGGCACTCTCTGGGTCACAGCTGCTCAGCGAGCCCTCCTCTCCTGCTGCTACCCCCAAACCCTAGGGGCTCCCTGCTCATCCCTGGACGCAGCTTCTGGGATGCTCATGGCTCTGTCTCACCCCCATTCCCCAGCTCTTTGCCCCGAAGAAACAGCGCCCACTGGAGCCAGGACACCATGAGGCCACCTTCTGCCGACTGGGAGGGAGGGGACAGCAGCCCCCCAGGTACCCCTTCCTCCCAGAAGCCGGACAATAGGTCAGGGCGGCCCCACAGCACCCCACTCCTACCCTGCCCATCACAGCCCCGCACAAGGCTAGCACTGCCCACCCCTGACCTCACTCAGGAAGGAGCCCCTCCCAGCCTGGCGTGTACCCCGACCTGCGCCCTGGCCACAGCAGGGGTCTCGTGGCCTGGGGGGAGCCTTGGACAGGTGCCAGTGTCCTTTGGGTCCCTGCGGCTCTTGAGGTGGGAGGGCCAGGCTAGCAGAGGACCCAGGGGACTGAGGCTCTGGGTCCAGCCTCAGCCCGTTTCCCCACCCCCACTGCCTGGGTGACACACAGCGGCCCCTGGTCCTGGCTTCCTGGGTATAGGATGAAGCCTCACCCTGCACAGGTGGCCCCAGGCCCATCTGGACACAGGCCACCAACCATCCCCCAACTCCCAGCCTGGCTTCTTCAGCGATGGTGCCAGCTTGCGCCTCTGTGGCCCCTGGTGCACTGTGTCCTCCCCAGGCACCTCCTGCTCCCCGTCCTCCCTTGCACGCCTACTGAGACCCCTGTGCCTCCAGGAAACCCCCTGTGCCCACAGCAGCCTAAGGCCTCCAGTGTCCCTCTGGAGCCATCTCATGCTGCCCATGTGGCATTTGGGTGTGTCCCCATGGCCACCTCCCCCTCCAGGACAAGCCCTCCTGAAGCCAGGACTTCACCTGAACTGAACTCCCTGCTTTATTCTGGGAAAACCTCACCTGGGTGAGAAGGAGCCTGACTTTGGGGCCCAGAACTGAGGACAGTGACTAAGGAAGGGGAACAGAAAGAATGAGGGTGCCTTCTCATCTCCAATGTAAAGCCGCTTATCTCCACAGGGGGGCCCAGGGTGTGACAGCCTGGACCGGTCCTCCCTGTCCCAACTCACTGCCGGGCTCTGGCAGGCTGCTGTCCTCATGGGAGTCCTCACTCTTGACAGCCATTGTCCCAGCTGCCATCATCCCGAGGAGCCCAGGCAGCATGTGCCCTGGGGTCGGCCCCTCCAGCCCACCACATCCCCGACTGTTGGGCCTGCAGCCTGTAGGGCTGTACTGGGGGCCCTGTCCCCCCTTCAAGGCTGTGTCTTTGTGACCAGCACCCCAGAAACTAGAGACTCCAGCTCTAGGGGACACTCACCAGGTTCACCAGGGGTCCCCCGGAGTTCCCGTACTGCAAGGGAGAAAACAGCACATCAGCCATGCCCCTGGTCCCCTGCAGGTCCCCAGCTCTGGCTCTAGCCAGGCACAAGATATGCCCAGCCCCACATCACAGCAAGAAAAGCAGAGGCCAGGGCATAGTATGAGGACAGGGCCTCAGCTATGAGGGCCGTGTGACCAAGCCACATGCTTTGGTGTCTTTGCCAACCAGTGGCACCCACTGGACACGTGCAGAGCGGGGCAGTGTCCTCCTGCCGTCCAGTGCTCTACTGAGACTGACGGTCCCAGCACTGCGAGTCACGGCAGACACAAAGGTCATGTGCTGGGTGTCTGGGCAGAGCTCTATGAAGGCTCGGGGTGGTGACAGAACCCCAACCCAGGGAGAAGCAAGCTGTGTGGGAAGACCTTTCTAGCTAGTGGGTGTGACGGGCGATGGACAGGTTCTGGGGACAGGGAGTAAGCCTGGGCCGAGGCCACCACGAGGTTTGGGGCATGGATGGCAGGCTCCTGCCTCCCCCTCTGGGGCTCACGTTGATGATGGCGTCCGTCTGGATGTAGTCCATGTCCGAGTCCCGCAGGCCCAGCTCCTTGCCGTCCCGCTGGGCACTGCTGACAATGCCCGTGGTCACTGTGTTCTGCAGGGCAAAGGGGCTGCCGATGGCCACCACGAACTCCCCAGGCCGCAGGTCTGCCGAGTTGCCCAGCAGCAGCACCGGGAGCTTTTTCTGAGGAGGGAGAACGCAGAGGGGGCTCAGGTGACCCAGGACCCTGGCTGAGCAAACTCCCATGTGGCCAATGCCCCGGGGATCACACTCATGTCACCGGCCTGGTTCTGGGCTCGCAGCTGTGATGGAAGCTGCCCCTAACAGGCCTCACCACTCACCTTGGGGTGGATCTTGATGGTGGCGATGTCGGACTTCTTGTCGATGTGTTTGATGGTGGCCTCGTAGGAGTCTCCGTTCTGCAGCTGCACCTTGAGCTGCTGCCGGCCCGAGATGGCCTTGTTGCTGGACACCACGTGGGCGTTGGTTACGATCAAGCCGGCCTCCGACATGATGAAGCCAGAACCACTGGACTGGGGTGCATTGTGGCCAAACAGGGGGTGTCTGCAGGGGGCGGGAGGGCAGGGCCTCGGACTCAGGGAGTTGGGTACAGGGGTGTGAGGGGCACACATGCTTGGTGTTTTGGGGCTCTGTGGACACCACTTCATGGCCATAAACAGGTGACAGTCATCCCTGACGTGTGCTGCGGTGACACACCACCCGAGGACGGTCAGACTGTGCTGACCCACAGCTGGTACCAGTAGCCCTGACACAGAGAAGCCCAGCCAGATGAACCAGGATTCTGACCTCTGGGCCAGGCCCACCACAGTGCCTGGCACAGCACAGGCACAACAGCCCTGAGGCTGCTAAGTAGAGAGGGGCGGAGAAAGGGACCCAGAGGCCTGCACTGTGTGAGAGAGGAAAACCCTGTGGGGTGGAGTGTCCGGTGCGTGGCAGGGACAGGACAGTCTCTGTGAAGCACAGAGGTGTCACCTGGCTTGGCAGGAGCAGTGACAATAGCTGGCGCCCTGAGCTCTCCCTCTAAGCCAGGCACGCATTCCCTGGGTGCAGGAATGTGGGCCATGCTGTGTCCTCCAAATGATGCCCAAGGCCTAGCCCTGAGCCACGCATGGAGCTCATCTGGGAGCAGGGTCTTGGCAGAAGTTACGATGGGGATGTGCTGGGCCCCACGTCCGAGGAGCAGCGTCCTCACCCGTGGGACACAGACACACACAAGGCGCAGGCCACCGAAGACAGGTGGGATGGCGCATCTACAGGCCAGGGAGCCCCGAGAATCATCAGGCACCCCTAGGAGTTGAGAGAAGCCTGGAACAGACTGGCCTCTGAACCCCTGAAAGGGCCAGGCCTTCCCGTATCCCGGCCTTGGCTTCCGGCCCCAAAACTGGGAGATGATGTGATTCTGCTGTGGAGGCCCTCAGCCCTGGGGACGAATGCTGCCCCTGTCTCCGGTCCCTTTAAAGGAGGGGAAACCAAGGCCCAGAGACACTGAACTAGTCTGGGCCAGGCAGGCAGGCACAGGGCAGTGCAGGGTCTGCAGGCAGGCGCCACTACTCAGCCGCCCTGCACAGTGACCCCGGTGTCTGTCACCAGGTGGCTGCCTTGGTCCCAGAGGCCTGCGCTGCCCACCATGTCCGGCATGAGAGGACTAAGGGGCCCTGTGGCCTCCACACCCACGCCTGGGTTAGGGTCACAGCCCTGAGGTGCCTGTGTTGGGCTGGCCTCGCCCGCCTTAGATTGCCATCTCTGAGACTGAGAAGTGATATCGCCACCCGCCAAGCAGTCTGTCATTAGCTGGCTCAGGGCCAGCATCCCAGTCACCAAAAGGCTGGGGATGTGCTACTTAGCACAGCCAGTTGTAATTTCCTCAGTGACATATCTTGGGGGACCGGGGCCTGAGGGGAGGCAGGGAGGGATCGCCAGGGTGGAGAGGTGCATTTGGCTGTGGGGCCAGAACCCCCTCCACCCCGCACAGGCCCCTGGGGCCTGGGTGTCTTCAGACCTTGGTTTCCACCTTCAGGAAGTGGGAACCACACAGCCGCCTCCGGGGCTCATGGGAGATGTGGCTATGAACCAAGGAACAGCAGGGGCCCTGGGGTGCCAGGGTTCCCCCAGGGGTTGAGTCCTGGTGAGCCTGGCTTCCTCCTCTGCAGTGGGCGCCATTGGGCTATAGCAGGTGCTGGAGGAGCCCCCTGCATGGGACATGGGCTCCATCCCCATGAGGGGCAGTGACACCCAGGAACAAGGAAGCCCCAAGCTGGACCCAGCACCCTCTTGGGGTCAAGCAAAGGAGCCGAGCAGCTGGGCAGCCAAGATCCCGATCCCAATCAGGAGCAGTGGGCTCCCTCCCGTCTGACGCCTGCTCACCCACTGCTGCTGGCTCCATCCACACCCAGGGCCCCTGGGGAAGAAAGGTGGGCGTGAGAAGACCCGAGCTGGAGCAGCTCACACTTCCTGCCTGCGCTTTTGGGGTC
This sequence comes from Erethizon dorsatum, assembly GCA_028451465.1. Lineage (NCBI taxonomy): Eukaryota > Metazoa > Chordata > Mammalia > Rodentia > Erethizontidae > Erethizon > Erethizon dorsatum. Next base: position 97,257,362 of record CM051836.1, on the reverse strand, counting down.
TCAGTCAAGGTGGGAAGAGACTGGGACCCACGTGAGCAACGAGACCTGCAGGCCCCTGTGTTCCAGGCTCAGACAGGCCTGGGTATGGGAACCTGGAGGGAGCGCCAAACACCCTGAGAAGCTGCAGGGGACTTGTGGGGGCAAGACAGGAACCCCACGCACCTCAGGAAGAGCTCAATGTGGACCACAGCAGGCGCGATCTTCTCCACCACGTCAGCGATGAAGTTGAACTTGTACCGCGGGCTGCTCACCTGGTGGAGACCTGCACTGGCCAGAAGAACCAGGCGCGTGAGGGGCTGAGCCCTGGGAGAAAATGGCTACAGTGGGCCTCGTCACATCGCCCTGCTGGAGACTCAGAGCGGTCAGGACTTGAGCCCTGGGACACGCAGCAGACCCACAGGGCGCTGGGGTCAGTGCCCCCGGGCCTTTGCCCGCTCTCACAGGATAGCAACGCCCTCTCCTCCCTGGCTCTGGTGGAGGCTGTGAGCCCCAGGGCGGATGCGGGGACTGATGAAGGTCCAGTGGAACCCCTGGTCCCCTCTTCCAAGCAACCACTGCTCCTGGCCACAACGCAGCCCCTGCAGGCTGGCCGGGCGGCAGCTCGGTGTGGTTAGGTCCCCCACATCCATCCTCCCGGCCTCAGCCCAGTCCCACAGCATTGGTCCCCAGCATGGCTGTGCCTAGAGCTCCGGGTCCCGCCATCTGGCACGTGCTCCGCTCAGCCCTGGGAGAGCACACACGCGCACTGTGGGCTCGGCGGGTCGTGGCTACCCCCAGCTGGGCAACTTCCAGCAAATCATCTACCCTCTCTGGTCTTTGACCGCCTCTGGAAAACTGGCCTGGGCACCCTTCTGGGGCCTGTGGGAAGCGGATGCCCACGTGACTTGCAGACGGAAGCTCCCGCACAGGGGAAGCACCCAGAGGCTGCGATGTCCACCTCTGCACTGGCCTCTGGGCACCAGCGAGCCTGAAGCAAAGGCCGCCGTCCGGGCGGCCGTGGGCAGGCTGGGAGGCACTGGCGCCTGGGGTCTACGCTGGTGACCCCATACCAGGGGCCTCACTGGAGGAGGAAACCCCAGCACAGAGTCAAAGGTTTGGAGGCCACAGGGGCGGCCACTCTGTGCTCAAGACTCTCTGTGCCCCAACTTCCCTGCCCCCCAAAATTGCAGAGCAGGAGCTGGGTCCCCAGACTGTGCCAGGCCTGTTCCCCCCCGCCTCACAGTCCTGGGCTCAGGCTCCCTGCCCAGGCCACGGCAGCAAGGAGGGAGCCACCTCCGCTGTCCAGGGGGGCTCTGCCCCCCAACACACCCACACCGACAGTTCTCACCCGCCAGGGGCCTGGAAGATCCGGAATCTGGGCCCTACTCACCCCACATACTGTGCCGGGACAGGGGTCCAGAGATTCCAGAGGGGTCACCAGAGGACAGGCGTCCAGAGGTGTCACCTTCCCCAGGGTGGCCTTCGTCACACCACCACGCCTACCCCACTCTTCCACCAAGATGCTGGGCCAGGTACGGCCTCCCTATGCAGCGCCTGTGATCGCCTTCCACATGGCGACCCAGACATGGAGGACCGCTGTGGTGAGTGACTGCTAGGGCCCGCCCAGCATGTCCAGGGAGGGGAGAGAGGGAATCCCGGAGTGAGGCGGGAATACAGAGATGCCGATCAGGCCTGGGAGACACTGATGGCCCCACGTCTGGCCCGAAGGCCGCTGCAGATGTGGTGAGTGGGGCCAGGGTGACCACGATGTAGGGCGGAGGAAGACGTCCCCTCCCGCAGCACTGAGCAGGATGGGCTGCTTCATGCGTGACTTCAGAGGGGAGGAGGACACCTCTGTCCAGCCCACCCGGCCCCCGGGGACCTTGCAGCCCACATGAGGCCCTGGGACCATCTGCTCAGCTGGAGTTTGGGGGACTGGATCCCCCTCACTCTGTACTCGGTGACCTCTGGACAACAACTGGCAGGACACGGAAGCAGCACGAGTCGACACTCGGGGCCAGGGGTAAAGGCAGAGCGGTTTTCCCTCCATCAGGGACTCCCAAGCTTCTGCCGTAGGTCAGTCATGTACAGACAGAGCTGAGAATAAGGAGCCAAGAGAGGGGTTCCCCATGTGCAGGGCCACAGACACCGCGGAGCAGGGGCCCCAGGCATAGCTCTCTGGGGACGGGGACAGTCTGGTCGCCGTTCCCAGCAGTACAGGGCAGGCAGGAGGCCGTGCTGGGCTCCATGTGGCCCAGCACAGGGTAGAGCCACATATCACGCACCAAAGAGGTCCGGCCTTAAAACTCCAAGCAGTGGCAGAGGCCCATTTTACAGTCGGGGAAACTGAGGCTGGGAGGCCAGCATCCTTCTCAGAGACAGCAGGCCTGGCTGTGGCCCGGGTCAGGGGACAGGGAGTGTGAGGACCCTATAGGCCCAGCCAGGCCTGGCCCTTTAAGTCAGCCCCACACGGATGAGTCAGCGGTGAGTCAGGGAGAAGAGAGGGCTGGGAAGTGGCTCTGTTTATTTGGGGTTTGGAGAACCCCGCCCCCACGCCCCTGGGCCAAGGCTCTGAAGTCAACAGATTCAGCTGTGGCTGTTGTGTTTGTATTTTTTTCAGAAACAAACTGATGTGGAATCCAAAGGCTCTGGCGGTTCCGTCGGAGAACTTGACAGAGGAGAGCAACGAGGCCAGGTGTCCAGCGGCGCCTCCCAGGAGGGGGAGGGGCACAGCTGGGGCGGAGGGAAGTCCGGTCTCCAGCCCTGACTGAGGTCCATGTGCCAGCTGCTGACAGTCATAACTGCCATGGAACAGATGGGGAAACCGAGGCCCACAGTGGGAACGCGAATGAGCCAGACACTGCAGAGCCACCACGGACGGCTGCAGAGGTTGTGCACTGCACGACAGAGCAGCATGGTCTACTTCCCTTGGAGTTGTGCAGTGCTCAACCTGCAGAACTGTATGCAGCAGTCCCTCCAGCACAGGACTGAACTGCAGTTCTGCTGCCTGAGTTTGGGTACTCGGGCGTGAGTCTGCACTCTGCCACCTCTGTGGCAAGGCCTCACAAGTCGCCTAGGTTCTTTGCATTCGGTTTCCTAATCTGTGACAAGGGCAGCAGTGGGCCCTTGCTCACCAGTCCCTGGAAGTGGACGAGATGATGATTTTAAAGTGCTATGCGCGGCATGACGACTAATGGGGGACAGCGCACGTGAACCTCAATCCTAGAGAGTGTGCGGGAGGGAGCAGCACTGGCCCCGGGACACCCTGACGTCGTGCCCAGACCCAAGGGTCACCTGGCTGGACAGTCAAGCAGGAGGGCTTCCTGGAGGAGGAGGCCGGGCAGCTCCGCGTGAGGCTTGGCCGGCCTGGGGACCCCGATACCAGCCAACACAGCTGGCGGCAGCGTGGGTGTGGGAGTTCACGGGCAGCAAAGCCAGGCTGGACCCAAGCCCACGAGAGGCTGAGGCTGGCTCTCCCAGCGTGGGGCAGGGCGGCGCCCCGATCGGGGCGGAGGGGCTTGGCCATGCACCCGGGGCGGGTCCCCTGACCCTTCTGGGCCTGTTTCCTCGCCCACCCGTGTAACCACTGATTCCCGCCTGAAGAACCGCGGCAAGAATTCATGAGATCACAGCGCTGGGTGCCGGCTCTCACTGTGACCTGTGACCGTGAAAGGGGTGGCCCCTTTGCGGTGGGCCAGAGCCGAGGGTTTCGGACAGAACCGCCGCCCATGGGAGACACAGCTGGAGTGGGGTGATGCTCACAGTGGGGAGGGGGTTCACACAGGGACAGGGGAGGAAGAGCTGGGAGGCCTGGGGACGGATGGGAGGCTGCCGCTGGGGGCTGTGGGGCCCCAGGACCCAGCACAGCATGGGTTTCACCGCCTCCTGCTCACAGGCCTGGCCCAGGGCTGTGGTCGTGGTTGCTGTGGCACACGTGGGCTGTGTCTGCCGCAACGAGGACGGGGCTTGGGGACCTCGTTCCACTCCTCCCGCCCTCCCCAGCATCCTCATCAGACCACGCGGAGAGGCCCTGTCCTCCCGGGGTCCTGGGCCTCGCCGGTCAAGGCCAGAGCCCCTGTCCCTGGCACAGGGCCGGAGCAGAGGCTGTGCGTGCGACACCAGACACCAGCAACACACACACCCCGTCCCACCAGACACCCGGCGCGGCCCCGCAGTGCTTTCATCAGAACTGTCCCCAAGCCTGCCCTTGGAGGCCACACCCTTGTCTGCCCTCTCAGCCAGCACCCCAGCTTTCTGAGACCCAAGTGGCCCCCAGCACCCCCCTCACTTAGGGCCATTGTGCCCTGGCCCAGGACACTGGCCTTGCTGTGAGTGGCTGCCAGACACCTGACCCAGCTCCTCCCCAGCACCTGCACGCCCAACCTGCACACTGGCCCCTCGGTGCCAGCCTCTCCAGGGCTGCTTCCAGCCGCCACCACCAGGAAGCCCCCCGATCTCCTCTCCCCCACCCTGAAGGTAGTGTTCCCTGTCTGGCTTCTCCCTGTTATCACCGGTCACCACACCCCAGATCAGGAGTTCTGCTGGCTGTAGGGCGAGCCCTCCTGGACCTCGTGCCTCTCTCGCTGGGCTCTGGCTGCCACGCCTGGCAGCTAGGCTGCCCTCAGATGCCCACCCGGCCCTGCTCTGTGCAGAGGTGGCCCCAGCCTCAAGTGCACCAGGCACCGCAGCTGCCCAGGTGGAGGGGACGCAGGGGATGCGTCACCATCCTGTCCATTCTGTCTGGGGCACTAGGACGTGTGCAGCCCCGGAAGCTGCTTCAAGGATCAGACATCAAAGCCCAGGCTCTTAAATGAACAACACAGGCGGCGCCGCGGGACCTAACTACCCTGGCCAGCCGCAGGTGCTAGATTCAGCACTCAAAGCCTTCGAGTGTGTGGGCTCGGGCTGGGGGAAGAGGGAGCCTTCCCCGTGCAGACCCGGGTGTCACCCCCGACGGCTGCCCCGCCGTGAGGACGCCCGGCCTGAACGTGAAGGACACGTGGAGTAACGCTGGGCCACGGGGCTTCAGGACCAGGCCCCGCGAGGCTCGGTGTCTGGGCAGGATGCAGAGGGGGGAACGGGCAAAGGAAGAATCATGCAAGCTCTACCAGCAGGCTGGTGAGGGCCAACCTGGGCATGGTGGCAGGGAAGGCAGCCCAGAGCAGGGGGCATCTCAGCTGGGGCAGGAAGAGGGACCCGGGCAGTGGATACCATGTGTGCAAAGGCCCTGGGATCAGAGGGAGACTGGCTTGGCTAGAGCTCAAGGATGAGCAGATGGCGTGACATGGCACTGGGCGGCAGGGCAGGGCCTTGAAAGTGTGGGGAGCCCTGGAGGGAGTCCTGATGGTGCCAAGCAGGACAGGTTGCCAGGGCCACCCTGGCTGCTCGGTGAGAAGTGATGGGGGGAAGGAGGAGGGGGGAGGTCAGGGAGGACTGGGGTTGGAGACCCTGCTGTGACCCCAGCAGCGATACCCTGGTCTGCAGGTCCCCGAGTTCCTAGCACCGGGCCACTCCCTGGGGGTGAGAGGGGACAGGCCCTACCTGTGCACAGTGGGGACCAGCAGGAGCTGGGGAGGTGGGGGCTCCACCCAGGAGGGGATACAGCAATGCCCAACACAGGCGGCACCTTACACACTACAAGGGGGGACATCACCCAGCAACTTCTGCTGTGCCCCGGGGGTTGGACTGCCCAGGAACAGTACACAGGCTGAGTCTGACCCTTCCTGGGTGCCCCCAAAGAGAGCCCGGGGCCCCAGAGAAAGCACAGCTTCCAAAGCCAGCCAAGCCCCAGTCCGGCTGGGTGACCTCAGCCCCACGTGTCACCCCAGCTGGCACATCCGGGGTGTCTAAGAAGGGGCCAGCTTTCCACAGGGGAGGACGCTGTAGCCCATGGCAGGCTGAGTGTGAGGTCCTCATGCCACAGGAGACGGTGGCCGGGCCACCCATGGTCCACACGTGACTGGTACCCTGGGGTGGGCAGTAGCCCTGCAGAGCTCTTCGAGGACAGGCTGGGTCAGGGGAGCCGCTCGCCCCCCTCCCAGGCCCTGGCTCCCCGAGGTCTCTCAGCACCTGGAGCCCCGGTGGCAGCAAGCACTCTGGGGACCCCTTGCCTCCAACTCTGCTCTACCAGGACTCCCGCCTGGGGGCCCCGTGCATGGGGACCTCAGTGCCCCCAGGCCCCCTTCCTGCACCTGTCTGTGCTCATCAGACCCTGTGTGTGTCCCCCAAGGTCGTGACCTCCATCAGTCAAGCACGAGGACTTTGACAACTACCTGTCTGCAGCCTCTCGCCCTGCCTGGCCCGGAGCCCCATTCCGGTAGTGTCTGCCATCTGAGGGCCGGTGCCAGACCACCCTGAGCCCTCTGCTGCTCAGAGGACACAGTACCAAGCCCCAGGCTGGACAAGCCAGGCACCAGAGTGCCACCCCTGAACCAGCAGCACCACATTGTCCTGCCTCAGCCCCCAGGCATGGCCTGAGCACATCTGGCCTTGTGGCCCCTCACCCTGCTCTGGACTGAACGCAGAGACAGTGGGAAGTTCTGACCTGCAGGACGGAGTGACTGCTCACTGTCCTGAACCTGCCCAGCCTCAGGTGTCCGTCCCCTAAGTCCCCACTCCAGCCTGGCCTCCCCGGCTTAGCTCACAACGCACAGCAAAGCCTCCAAGACCTTAGCCACGCTCGACGCTCCCTCTGCAGAACGCCTTTCCCTACAGCACCTGGAAAACCCCTCTGCGGACTTCCCAGGCCCCCCAGGTGGTCAGTGCACCCCGAGGTGCTCCCGGGTTCTGCAGAGCCCATCCAGACCGCTACATAGTCTCCGTCCAGCTGCTGCGGGCTGTGGGCGCTGGGGACCTCACACGTCACCCTGACCAGGGACCCAGCACTGGCCTCAGTAAAGACCCTGCCTTCCTAGTGGCCCCTCAAAAAAGGACAAGGGACGGCAGGGTTCTCCAGCAATGCCCTCCACGCAGGGGCCTGTTCGTGGCCACAAGCAGCCATCGTGAGTCAGCGCCGCTGTACGGGGACTCAGATTCTGTCCCACAGCCCCTCCCCGTGGAGCCCAGCAATCCAGGACCACCCTGGCTGCTCCCAAAAGGCCCCCCAGAGACCATGTCCTATCCACGGGTGGGAAGCAAGAGAACACCACATTACTGCCAGCGCAGGAGACTGCAGGGCGAAGCCAGGAGAGCCAGCTTCCAGCCCAGCCCTGACAGCACCAGGAATTCGCAGGAGGCTGAGCCTAGCAGCCTGGCGCCACCCTCCAGGGTCCAGAGCGCCAGCTTCACTCTGGGCGCATTTTGCTGGTTGAGGGTCAACATTTACCAGCGGGGCCTTCATTTCTCCACCCGGGGACCTGAGGGCCGGCTGCACGTTTTCAGAGCACCCCTGGAGCTTGGCCCTCCCCTGGGCTCCAGTGTTCCCAGGCCCTGTCCCCCAGGGGCGCTTACCCGAGGGGCAGGCGCCCTTCTGCAGTACGCGCACGGGCGTCCCAGACAGCTGCAGCGCGCGGCGGCTGGCGGCCTGCAGGGCACACACGCTGGCGTGGGTGCGGCCGTCCGTGCCACACACCGGGCTGGCCCCGCGGCAGCGGCACACGCCGCGCGTGCACTCCAGGCTCTCTCCACACGGCGCGTCCTGCGCGCGGCCGCAGGGCTCGCCCTCGCCGGCGGCGCACACCAGGCAGCAGCTGCAGGCGTCGGGCACGTAGCCGCCGGGGCAGCGCGGGCTCGGGCAGCGCGACACGTCGCAGCGCGCGGGGCAAGGCGTCGCTGGGGACTCCCGGGCCCGCGCCAGCGCGAGCAGCGCCACCACGAACAGGGCGCGCGCGTGCATGGCTAGGACGTCGACGCGGGGATTCGGGGACTCGGGCACGGCGGGCGGCGGAGGGCGAGGGGCTCAGGCAGGCGCGCGCTCGGAGCGCAGGGCCATAGCGCGGGAAGGGACGGGGACGCGCTTGCTTGCTGGGCCCGGTCTGCGGACTCCAGGCCCCGCCGCCTTTAACGGCGACGCCCGAGCCCGCCTGGCTGGAAGGGGCGGCCCGGCCCCGCCCCCAGTCCCCGGCCCCGCCTCAAGGCCCCCGCGGCCTGGGGGGGTGGGACGCGGGGTGCAGAGCGCGCGGGAGGCCCCATAGGTAGGCTGTGGGCAGCGGGAGCCCTAGGGGCCACCTCAGGCACCCCCTTGAAATGGAGACCAGATGGTACCCAAGCCTGTCCCTAGCCTGCGCCCCCTCCTCCTGTGCACCCCTTAGCAGGGGAGCCGGGCAGGGCATGTGCACAGCAGGGCAGACCCCCCTCTCCTGGGAAGGGGCTTCTGGGTCCCCGACTTCTCCCAGGCTGGAGAAGGCCTGTGTGTCTGTCTCTCTGGCTGGTGTCGGGGTTCCAGGCTCTGTGACGCTGAGAGTGGCCTCAGTTTCCCCCTCCATAAGGAGGATTTCATAGCACGGCACACCTCTCAGGGCTGCTGGAAGCATGCAGCAGATGTTGTCCCTGACCCCCGGGGCTGGTGGCACAGGCAGCCACCGGAAGTGGAAGCTGGTTCTGTTCTCATGGTTCCATCTGCATTCTCCAAGGGCCATCTCAGACCCAGGGCCAGGTCAGGGCCCAGCCTGGTGCCAGGGTCTCCAGGCTGCCGTGATGAGGCTGCAGGGCAGAGGGGGGAGCAGACCCCTTTGGAGGTGAGCTTGAGGGCATGAGGAATTCGGAGCGTGGCCATGGTGGGGGAGACTAGCCTCAACCTGGTCTGAGGCCCCATGCAAATGCACCAGCGCCATGGCCCATGTGGCAGGAGACCAGAGAAGCCTGTGGGGTCCTTAAAGACACATGACAGATGGCACGGTGTGCAGAGGGGGCAGTTCCACAGGACACGGATGTCAGGATATTCAGGAGGACTTGGGTGACACAGGAAGCCAGGGTGGTCAGTGTGGAATGAGTGGCCGGCTCCAGCACGGGCTGTGGGTGAAGATGTCCAGCGTTACCCGGCAGAAGGGACTGGGAGACCCTCTACCTCCCTTGGGACCGTGTCCCAAGCAGGCTCAGGGCTGCTTCACTGCTGAAGGGCTCGATTAGAGCCTGGGAGAGTGAGAGTCTTTTCCATCCAAGTTTATGGACACTGGGTTAGGGTGGGGGGAGCGAGGGTGACAGGTGTGGGGTTAGGGCTGTGGAGGCCTGGGCTCCACCGAGGAGGTGGGTGGGGGAGCGGCCCATGAGGCAGGAGTGTCTAGGGGACGGGAAGGAGGGAGAGGTGGTGGGTGGGGGAGCGGCCCATGAGGCAGGAGTGTCTAGGGGACGGGAAGGAGGGAGAGGTGGAGACCCCCAGTGTGAGCACCCAAGCACCCCAGAGATGGGAAATCAGGAGCACAGGGTGTAGGGCCACGAGGAGTCAGGTGGTGGGAAGGGCTTCCCCTATCCCAGCCCTCCACACAGGGACAGAGTCCAGGCCTCGGAAGGCGTGAAGGTGCTTTGCTTGGAATGACCCCGAGTGCCGTGGGTCGGGGACCTCATGCCCGGCCCTGGCTGGGTGACCTTGGCCCTGGCCTTGGCTGATGGCTCCATCTCTGCAGAGGGCTCTGTCACTCCCCCGAGTGTGTTTGGTGGGGACCTGTGGCCCAGGGCAGGGCTGCTGGAGACCCTCCACCCTGAGGGTGCTGGCCCTGGAGGCCAGCGCTCACATCCTGGGATTCTCTGGGGTGCAGACAGTCGGAGACTTAGGAAGGGCCAAAGCGCTCTTTTCCTCTAAACTTTTTGCTAGCAGATGGGGAAACTGAGTCTAGAGGAAACGGAGTTTGTGCAGCCCTCTATGGTTTGCAGGTGAGTGCAGCCTTCACCCCCGAGCTGCATAGGCGTCCGCTGGCCTCCCAGGTCGGGCAGGGGCCGTTTATTATGACCTTCGAAAGTTGGAGTTGGCGCAGGCCGCCCCGCGTCTGACCACGCTGCAGACCGAGCTGCCCCCAGGCCCCCCATCCGACCCTTGCAGCTGCTCCAAGGCCCGAGGCAGAGGCTGCGGGGTTTGCCTGCGGCTCCCGGTGTCTTCCCCTCCCCACCCGCCAGGCAGCTCTGTTGGCCCTGAGGCTCCAGACTCTGGGAGCCCTTGCAGCCAGCGCCCCCTGCTGCTCCCATCCCTCACTGCCTCTGCGGCCAGGACGCCTCCCTTCCCGGCTGTCACCCCGGCACTGGCAAGCTCTCCAGAACCTTCCCATGACTCTGGCTCGAGGGTGGACTCACGCTGGATGAGGTCACAGCGCACACCACTCTGGGGACCTGGCTGACCGTCTGGCCCCTGCCCTGCCTGAGATAAGGCTCCCAGCCACGTTAGCGGGTGACTCAGGCTGGGCCGGCTGGGGCTGACTCGGGACGTGCCATCCGCCGCCTCCCTGCGCTGGGCAGATGGGTTCCCTTCTCCCGCACCCCTCTCTGTCCCCACCCGGGCTGCCCCTGCCTGAGATGGGGACAGGGACACAAGCGTGGAAGCCCGTGTTTGTTGTTACTTTGGCGCCCTGTGCGGGGAGGATTTGGTTTTATCGGTGAGGCAGCAGGGCACAGAGAGGCAGGTGACATGCCCTGGGTCCCACAGTTGGCTCTGCGCAGGAGGAGCAGGACCTGGACCAGGTGCCACGCCACTGAGCTCCCCCTCTGTGCCCTGAGCAGGGAGACTGAGGCAGGAGGAACTGGTGCTGGGAAGGGGCCCAGGGAGCCCAGCAGCACTAGAGTGGTACAGAGTGGTGCAGCACCCCGGCCGTGTGAGGGTGAGACATGAGACACCGGAGGGCTGTGCAGGTGCCATAGGGACCCAAGACAGCATCTCAGCCCCAAGGGCGGGCAGCCCAACTCAAACCATCTTCAGCAGAACAGCACTGCTGTGCCCCTCCCGAAAGTCAGTCCCAGGTGGGCCGGCTGCAGGTGCGGCCTGATCCAGGCGCTCAGGGACCTCAGCCCATCTGGGTCCACATTTGTGGACCCAGACCCCCACCTTGCAGGGGCACTCCCTGCTGTCCCAGCGGGGGCAGTGTGTGGCACTGGCTGTGATGCTGGCTGGGCACAGGGCTGTGGCCTCCACTCCAGCTGTGGTCACCTCTGGCCAGGAAGTTTTTGTCTGGCACTCAGCAGATGGGAACTGTGTGGTGACCAGGACCAGAAGGCCAGAGTGTCCCTCCACAGCTTCCCGACGGGGCCAGCCGGCCTCTGCACATACACTGGTGACAGGGAGCTCACTACCTCCAAGACTGTCCCTTCAGTGCTTGGACCCTCTCCCTTCTTGGAGCTACATCCTGCCCTGTCACTCACGTCCTGACAGCTCAGAGGACAAGTCACTCCCCTCATCCACCGGGGAGACTGTAGACATCTGAGCCAGTCCCCAAACTCTCAGCTCCCAGGGTGTCCTTGTGCCTGTTTCCTGTCTCACGGGGACACGAAGAGAATAAGACTTTTCCTAAGGTTCCTAAGTGTCACTGGGTGCAGTTGGCAGAATTCCAGGAGACGCAGGTCCTGGGCCTCAGCGCATGTGCACAACCCCTGGAAGCCCTTCCACCGAGGGTAGGTGGGCCTGGCCTAAACAGGCGAGCCCTTCAGAAGGGCCAGGTCTTTCCCCCGTGATGGAGGCGCAGTGTGAGAGAGGTTACAAGGGCGGCATCAGGGGACCAAGAGGCAAGGCAGGGACTCACCGAGATCCGGGACCACTGGGTCCGACCCTGGGGCTCACACTCCGCCAGCTCCTCTGTGTCCCGCATCCATTTTACAGTGGGGAAACTGAGGCCCATGAAGGGGAAGTGGGGAGCTAAGACCACCAGGCTGATTGGTAGTAGGAGCCTGCCTTGGCTGAGCCTCTGTAGTGCATCAGGTGCGAACTGCCGGGGCGTGGAGTCCTCACAGCCTAAGAGGATGTGTGACCATGACGTGCCTGTCACTGGCACAGAGATCCAGCCATGGCACCTAGGGCAGCCACTGACACCCAGGCCTTGGGAGGGACCCAGGCACACCAGACCCAAGCTGGGGTTCCTGTCCTGCCAGCTCCAGCGTGGCCCTGCCAGACCCCAAGTGCTCTTGCTCTGCTGCTCGGACCCTCAGTTTCCTCCTCTTTATGATTGATTGATGGATTTTTTTTTTTTTTTGGTGGGTACTGGGGGTCAACCTCAGGACCTCGCGCGCCAGCAGGCACCCGTGCCGCTGAGCAATATCACCAGCCCTTTCTTCGTATGTGGGTTCCTGGAGTCAAACTCGGGCCCTTGCGCTTGCCAGGCAGGCGCTTGTGCCGCTGAGCCATCTCACCGGCCCCGATGGATTGGTTTTTTGAGGCAGGGTCTCAATATGTACCCCAGGCTGGCCTCGAACTTGTAGTGATCCTCCTGCTTCAGCCTCCCAAGTGCTGGGATTTCAGGCGTGCCCCACCACACCCAGTTTCCTCCCCTTTAAAATGCTCTCTGCTGCTGCCAGGGGACCAGCGACCAGGAGGTAAAGAACTGGGCCACCCCACAGCCTCTCTGCCCTGATGCCCCCACTCTGAGACACCGTGAGGAGGAAATGCACCCTGCAGTGCACATCCGGGCACCCTGGGCCATCCCCAGAGAAGATCCCCAGCCAGCCTCTTCTCCTCTCCCAGCCCCTCCGACCAGCCCCACCCCCCTCCGGTTCTCAGGCTCCTCTCCGCGGGGACTTACGCCCTCCCCCATCCTGGCTCCTGCGCTCTGCCCTTCCACCCCGCGAGCCCGCTCCCAGGTCCAGGTCTCCAGCACACGCCCGCATGTTTGCAGACCAGCTTTCCTGAGAGAACGCTGTCACACGCTGCGGTGTGCGGCACAGGAGTGCTGGTGTAGTCACAGCTCTGCACCCATCACCGCACTTAATTTCAGACCAGCTCCGTCACCCCCATTCCCCCTCCCCCGGCCCCAGCAACCTCTCATCTGCTCTCTGCCCCCGACTGCTGATTCTGGGCATTGCATACAAATGGAGTCGTGGAGTACGTGGTCTTTGGTGTCGCCTTTTTCAAGGTTCATGCACGTTTAGCCGGAATCAGTACTCCATTCCTTTTTGTGGCTGAATAATATTTCACTGCGAGGGGAGACCACGTTTGCTTACCTGTTCATCAGTCTGTGGACATGCGGATGGTTTCCACCTTTGGCAGTTAGGAACAGTGCTGTGGTGGGGATCGTGTGCAGCTTTTTGTGTGGACATTGTGTTCAATTCTCCTGGATACATACCTCAGAGTGCCGGCTCGAGGGGCGACTCTGTGTAACCGCTGGAGAAGCCGCGGCTGTTTTCCACGGTGGCTGTAGCATTTTGCATTTCCACTAGCAAAAAAAAAAAAGGGTATTGTCCTTGCCCTCCTAGTAGCTGTGGCATGGTGTCCCACTGGGCCTCTGGTTTGCATTTCCTGATGGTTGACGCTGTTGGTCATTTTCTGTGTGCTTATTAGCCATTTGAAGATCTGTGTTCAAGAAATGTTTGTTGAGCTCCTTTGTCCCTTTTCCAATTAGGTTATTTGCATTTTGTTATTGAGTTGGAAGAGCTCTTTATATATGCTGGATAAAAGTCCTTGCTAAGTATATGAACTGGAAATAACTTCTCCCACTCTATGAGTTTCTTTCCGCTTTTCTTTCTGAAGCAGAAATGTTTCATTTTGATGGAGTCCGACTCACCTGTTTTTCATTGCTTGTGTTGTCCTGTCTAAGCAGGGCTGACCCAATGCTTTTCTTCTAGGTATTTCATAGCTTTTGCTCTTCTGTGTTGTTCTGTGATGTGTTGTGAATATCTATGTGTGGTGTGAGGTAGGGGTCCAGCGTCGTCCATTTGTATGTGGACATCCAGCTTTCCCTGCCCATTTGTGAGAGGACTGGTCACCCCCACTGCATTTTCTCTGTATCCTCCCTGCTCCCAGCCCCCAACCTGTGGTGCAGTGTCCACCTCTTGCATGCTCCCTGTCCCACAATTCCAGCTGCCCCTTCCCGGAGAGGCCAGCCTACCCATTGGTCCTCCACGGACTTTTCCCTGCATCTCCATGGGCAGCTCAGTCCTTAGTGCTCATCCTTCTAGCGAGCTCCTGCAAACCCTGTCCCCAACCCCTCTCCTCCTGGCCCTGGCCTGGTGACCCCGTTCTGTCCCCATGAAATCTGTGTGCATGTCACTCTGTGCCTGGTGTTCACCTGTGTGGTGTCCTCTGGGTTCAACCTCCTTGTGGCAGATAGCAGCCCACCCTTTAAGGTGAGCAGGACGCTGTCCTTTCTATACCTTATTTTCTTTACCCACTCGCCATCGACAGAGCCTCGGGTCCTATCCACAGCTCGGCTGCTGGGATGGTGCCAGGTGCAGAGTCTTCAGATGACACCTGCCCCTCTGCCTGCCAGATGCCACCCCACCATGCCACCTCCCTCACAGCGTGGGCAGCTGCACCCCTTCCTCCCTCCCGTGGCTGCCGCAGATATCTCCATGTGCCGCCCACCAGCCTGGTCCCCCGCTGTCCCCTCCCTGCCCTTGCCCTTCGCTCTCTTTGCTGGGTGTCTCACCTCACCTGGTGTTTAAGGGGAGTTTCCCCTTGGCGATGCCCCCTCCGTGAGCCCCGCACCCTCATTCTGAGGTCCTTGCGGGGTCACAGCAGGACACCCCAAGACTTGCACAGCTGGCAGGAGTTCCCTTTGCTCTGTCCTTCTGTTGTGCGGTGTGTGGGCCCCTGCAGTTCCTGGGTCAGAAATGGAACCCCGATCCCCGTGTTCCTGGGGTTTGGAGGCCTCTGGAAAGTGATGGGGTCAGAAGAGGTCATGCAGAGGCTCCAGGGTGGCACTGGTGGCTTTAGGAGGACAGAAGGAGAGACCCGAGTGGACAGCTGGCCCTGTCTCCCATGGGAGCCCTGTGCCAGGTTAGGCTGCGGCAAGGGGCCTTTCCAGGAGCGCAGTAGGGGCCGGGGCCAGGGATGTGGACGCCCTGCGCCAGGACCCCACCGGCGAACTTTGTTCATTTGGAGCGCCTGACCTCGGGGGCTCAGCTAGAACCACAGAAAATGGACGAGGGCGCTGCTCCCTCCCTTCTTTCTCTGTGTCTGTATGAGCCATACCACCCCCCCCCACTCATACACACACTCATACACACACCACTCATACACTCATACACACATACACACACTCATACCCACACCCACACACACTCATACACACACACACACACTCATACACACACTCATACACACTCACAGGGATATGCTCACACACACACTCATACCCACACCCACACACTCATACACACACACACTCATACACACACACAGGGATATGCTCACACACACACTCATACCCACACCCACACACTCATACACACACACACTCATACACACACACAGGGATATGCTCACACACACACTCATACCCACACCCACACACTCATACACACACACACTCATACACACACACAGGGATATGCTCACACACACACTCATACACACCCACACACACTCATATACACACTCATACCCACACCCACACACACTCATATACACACTCATACCCACACCCACACACACTCATACCCACACCCACACACTCATACACACACAGGGATATGCTCACACACACACTCATACACACCCACACACACTCATACACACACTCATACACACCAACACACACTCATATACACACTCATACACACACCCACACACTCATACACACCCACACACACTCATACACACACCCACACACTCATATACACTCACACTCACCCCCACACCCACACACACATACCCACACACACCCACACACACTCATACACACACTCATACACACACTCATACACACACCCACACACTCATATACACTCACACTCACCCCCACACCCACACACACATACCCACACACACCCACACACACTCATACACTCATACACACAGGGATATGCTCACACACTCATACACACACACACACTCATACACACACCCACACCCACTCATACACACACATATACACTCCCACACCCACACACACTCAAACACACACACGCATACACACACCCACACCCACACACAGACTCATACACACACGCATACACACACCCACACACCCACACACTCATACACACACATTCATACACACTCATACACACACCCACACACACTTATACACACATACACCCACACACATTCATACACACCCCCCTACACACTCATACACTCATACACCCACACACACTCATACACACAGGGATATGCTCACACACACTCATACACACTCATACGCACACTCACACCCCCCCACACACTCATACACACAGGGATATGCTCACACACTCATACACACACTCATATACACAGGGATATGTTCACACACACACTCATACACACACACAGGGATATGCTCACACACACACTCATACACACACCCACACACACTCATACACACTCATACACACACCCACACCCACACACACTCATACACACAGGGATATGCTCACACACACACTCATACACACACCCACACACACTCATACACACTCATACATACACCCACACCCACACACACTCATACAGGGATATGCTCACACACACTCATACACACACTCACACACACTCATACACACACCCACACACACTCATACATACACTCATACACACTCATACACACACACTCATACACACAGGGATATGCTCACACACACTCATACACACACACTCATACACACAGGGTTATGCTCACACACTCATACACACACACACACACGCTCATACACACACACATACATACACTCATACACACAGGGATATGCTCACACACACATACACACACAGGGATATGCTCACACACACACTCATACACACACAGGGATATGCTCACACACACATACACACACCCACACACGCACTCATACACACGTACACACACCCATATGCTCACACACACCCCACACTCATACACATGTACACACACCCATATGCTGACACCCACATACACGTACTCATACACACGTACACACACCCATTCACTCACACCCATACACACACACTCATACACATGTACACACACACATACGCTCACACACACACACTCATACACACAGGGATATGCTCACACACACACACACATGTACACACACGCATACTGTCATGTACACACACACAAACACACAAACTGCTCCCGACCTGCTTCAGGGTGAGTGGCAGACATCCAACCCCTGTCGCCCTGGCATCCCTTGCCTGTGTCCTGAGAACAGGACACCCCTCCCACCCCGCGGGGACCCCGACCCAAGCCAGGAGAGGAGGGGGCGGCCAGGCGGGCGGGGCCGGGACCCTCGAGAGCTCCAGCACCTCTGCCGTTGTGGCACCAATGGGGACTCAGAGCCAATGCCCCACTCAGCCCAGTGCCCACTGGAGGCCACAGTCTGTCCCAGCTCTCCTGCCCTTCGTCCCCCACAGCTGCCCACCTTGTCCTACAGGGTCAAGGCCTCCGACGCGTGGCCTGGTCAGGAAGGACTTTGTGAGCTTGGCTCAAGGAGGAAGCTGAGGGACAGAGGTGAGATGCAGCCACTGCCCAAGGTCACAGAGGTCAGGGGAGGGCCAGGCGGCTCCTGGGACCCCCGGCTGGAGTTCAGAACAGGGCCAGATGGGCCTCTCTTCCAGGTCCCACCGGGCCCTACAGGGGGTTTGACCGCCCCACCCCACCCCACACTCCTGGGCAGAGGGGCAGCAGGTGCCCGGCTCCTCCCGGAGTGGCTCCCAGAAGCCCAGTGGGCCGGTGGTGCGCTCTGGCCAGGCGCAGGCCGCAGAGTGGGACTTGGCTTTGCAGCCAGGCATGGGGGAGGGTGGGCTGGAGAGGGAGATGAGGAGCCTTAAGGGATAGAGGTCCGTGCTGCATGGGTGGAGGGACGAGGGCAGGCACAGGGGCAGCCGGAGCTGGAGCTGGAGGCCCCACGGCTGTGTCCTCAGGGGCTCCCTGAGTTGCAGACATGGTGCCCCAGTAACCTCAGGTGCCTGGGGCGGATGTGGTTGGTGACAAACCTGCCAGGCCATGACATGCTGTGGAGGAGAGACAGCCCCCGCGGGAGGGGTCAGAGCGTGTCCTGCACACTGTGCAGGCTCCAGGCAGCCACGCTCCCCGCCAGCCACCGCAGCCTTGTAATTTTCCTGCTTGGTGGGCGGGAATCTCCGCCAGGCGGATGAGTGCTAGGTCTCCACAGCCTTGCAGTGGCTTTGTGCAGATGCAGCACTGGCGGGCGGTGACCTCACCCCGAGGTGGCCCCTTCCCAGCAGGCCTCGCGGGGGGGTCTGCAGCTGAGCCCCCTCAGCCCCCCGTGGGCTCAGTGCTCAGCCCTCCAGCTCCAGCAACGCGCCGTCTTCTCCGGCCTGTGCCACGCTGTGCCCACCCCCAGGGACGCCCAGTTCTTCCTCCCATGCCAAGACCTTGTTAGGCACCACCCCCACCCGCTGGGGTGGCACCACCCAGGACTCGCTGGTTCCCTGCTTCCCCTGAGCACCGCGACATTAGGGCATCCATCACCTGCACTGACCTGGCCGCCAGCCAGAGCCCGAGGTCCGTAACCCCTGTCTGTGTTTACCGAGCGGCATCCGCAGCCGGGACCCTCCTCGCCCTGGGGGATCCCGAAGTCTGGGAGTGTCCCCAGGCCAGGCGGCGTGGGGTTTGTTGTGTCTGCTGAGCCTGGAAGGATGGGTTCCCAGAGGAAAATCAGCAGGGGCATCCGCTTAGGAGGAGGTGGGGAAGGCACAGCTCTGTCCCTGGGAAAGTTCCCTTCCCTCCCACTGATCTGAGCCCACGAGCTTCCGGTGGGGCACACGGAAGTGTCCCATCAGATGGGGGGGTCCACCTGCCCCTGGCCGTCGGTGCCTCTTGCCAGAGCCAGCCAGCGCAGGGCAGTTTCTCCACAGCGGAGGGGGGGACACCCTGGAAACCCTTCAGGTGCCTCCTCAGACTCACGTGGCCAAGGGTAAGAATGGGTGCGGTGCACAGCAACCAAACCAGGCTGGCCCTGGGGACAGAGTCCCAAGCTGCACCCCAGCCGCGGTGTTTCAGGGCTTCCGGACCCACCAGGAGGGCCACGTCCAGGAGCAGGGTCGTCAGGCTTTCTGGTGGGGGGCGAGGGGTCACTGGGCAGCTGGCTCTAGGCCAAGACCCAGGGCCTAGGAGCCAATGCCCCCCAATGGCGTGCGTGTGCGCGCTGAGTGTGCGTGTGCTGAGCGGCACAGTGTGCGTGTGTGTTCCTCAGTCGCTGAGTGTGTCGGCGTCACGCATTCGTGGCCCTCCGGCTCAGGCAGACCGTCCTGGGCCCCAAGCTGTTCCCAGGGCCGGGCGGAGCCGTCCCAGACTTGAAGTCCTGAGGTTCTTCGGTGGGGGCTGCTTCTGGCTGGGTCATGTGGGGCTTGGGGTGCGGGGCTTGGGGTGCAGGCACAGATGGGGCTCGGGGTGCTCCTGGGTGTGGCCTGGTCCTGTGAGGCTGGGTGAGATGAGCCCAGGGGAAGCCAACCAGCTTTTCTGCTGTGACCACAGGGCAAGGGGTGAAGCACAGTGGCACCGTAGGCTCCACCTCAGTTGCACAGGTGGGGAAACTGAGTCCTGGGGATGGCCTGGAACTTGATCTGAATCACAGAGCCAGTGCCTGCCATTAGCCACCACCCCATGGCAGCCTGGCCCTGGGCCCTATGGTCATCGCCCCCGGGGTTTGGCCCTCCTTGGGGCTGGACATCTCTCGGGGAGATTTGGCCGGGGGCATTCGGCGAGCACCACTGTGTAAACCTGAATGGACTGAGGGACATGCTTTCCTGTCTGTGGTCAGCACTGTCAGCCCTGCAGAGTGCCCCTCTGTGTCCCAGCTCTGTCCCTAGCCAGCTGCAATCCTCCAGCTCTGAAGCTGGCTGTAAAGCGGGTGATGAGACCGAAGGGGGCTCCATGCAGCGCTGCCGGGACAGTGCCGCCCGCTGCTGCTGCACTATCCCGTGCCTGTCACCTCCGGGCCAATGGCACCCCTGCCCTGTCCCTGCACATTCAGGAAATGCCCTTGTGAAGATGTCACTGACTCAGTGACAGCTGCCCCGTGGGCAGTGCATCTGCCAGATGGGGTGGAGAAGGGGCAACCACTCCATCACCCTGTCACTGTCCCCTGATGTCTGTTTTTCACTCTGGGAAAATCACTGTTACCTTTGTCTTTCTTTCTGTCTTCTTTCCTTTTGTGGTGCCAGAGATTGAATCCAGAGCCTTCACACTGAGCTGCATCCCCAGCCCTTTTTATTTTTTGAGATAGGGTCTCCCTAAGTCACTAAGCTACCTGGACTGGTAGCTGAACCTTCGATCTCAGCCTCCTGCCTCAGCTTCCCAGAGTGCCGGATGACAGGCATGCACCTCCACGCCCAGCTTCTGGTTTCTGTCTTCCTAGTAGCATCGTTCCTGATCGCTTCTATACCAAAGGCTGTACTTTCTCAGAGTGGAGCAAGAGTGCGCAGAAACTTTGTTTTTTAATGCCACCCCTGTGGCAGCTTGCATGGTGGCCCTGACAGTGATGGTGACATCCCATCAGGACCTGATGTCTGACTTTGTTTGGGGAAAGGGTTTGTGCAGATGTCAGAGGTGAGCTTGCTCTGGACCCTCTGGTGGGGCGACTTGGAGGAGACACACAGAGGGGGAAGAGGGGCCGAGTGACAACAGAGCGGGGACTGTAGTGAGGCAGGCACAAGTGGGGGACCCTGGAACCCAGGAGCTGATGAGGCAAGAGGCTCCTCCCCTAGCGCCTCCGAGGGCGTGAGTGGTGGCCCGGCCAGCACTTGGGTTTCAGCTTCTGGCCTCCGGGACTGAGAAGACACACTTCTGCTTTAACCACTCAGGTCATGGGCACTTGTTACAGTGGCCCGAGAGGGGACACTGATGAGCTGACCTCAGCCCTCACCCCGGGTGCTGGCACATTGGTCCCTGTCCTCTGGTCCTGTCGTGCTGTGAGTCCATGTGAGTGTGTGCGTGTGGCATGGAGTGCGTGAGAGCGTGCTGCCATCCGAGTGTGCCCCGGACCCTCCTGGCTGGCCTGGCTGGCTCTTCTTCTTCTTTTTTTTTTTTTTGTGAGTACCGGAGGTCGACCTCAGGACCTCGCGTGCCTGCAGGCACCCGTGCCACTGAGCGATATCACCGGCCCTTTTTCATGTGTGGGTTCTGGGAGTCGAACTCGGGCCCTCGTGCTTGCCAGGCAGGCGCTTATGCCGCTGAGCCATCTCACCGGCCCCTGACTGGCTCTTCTATGTGTATCTTTTCATATTGAATGATTTTTACAGACTTCATTTTTTTCAGATGCAAAATACATAGTGCAAAGTGTATGTTTATTTCATAAAACTTGGAAGATACAGAGAGATATACATACAGAACAAAAAATGATAGTTAATGATGCCAACCCCAGATAACGACAGTGTTTGTGGTCTGTGTACTCATCGAAGACCCCTGGGAAACGTAGCCTGCACAGCCACCGTGGGAAGGGCTCTGGTGGTCTCTTAAAAACGCCAGACCTGCGGCCAGCTGTGGGCTCTGGGCAGTCACTGGGGACTGAGGACCTCTGTCTGGTGGAAGCTGGGCGTCATCGTGCACAGCCCCAAGCTGACCCAGCCTGAACATGCGAGAAAAGCATTTAGGAGGGACCGAGGGCCTGCCCCACACCGCAGGCTGAGAAGACACAGTCAGCCACACTGGGGACAGGTCACGGGGCTGACAGGCTTGGTGAAGAAGTGGGGTGATGACCCCAGCTGTCCCATACTGCACGAGTCCACTTCTGTCACTTGAAGTGCTAGGGCACAGGGGTGGGGGGCAGACCTGTGTGACGGGGGAGGGTGTAGTACGGCTGGGACGGACGGGGAGGGTTGGTGGTGGCGATGGCTCTGTGTCTCTACTGTGGTCGTGGCCGCACGAATCTCCTGGGACCCAGCGACGATGTGTGGCCACACATGGTACCGGGTACAGCTGCTGGGGGAGACTGGAGACGCCCTGGGGCCCCTCCTTTCTCTCTCTGAGACACTGTGTCCTTCTAGATTGATTTCAAAATAAAAAATAAAACAGTCCCGATTGGGAAGTGGAAACGGCGCTAGTGCGCAGAGGGTCCTGTCTCCTGGGATGGAAGGACAAAGAAGCCCCTCGGGGGACCCGGCAGCCACGGCGCAGGGAGCTGTGTGCTCCAGGCTGGAGTGGCTGCGGAGGGGAGGTGGGATCTCGGGGGGTCCCGGGGATCCAGGGCAGGGACTGCAGGAGTCCTGGGAGTGGGCGTCTAGAAGCTCCCAGCCCCCGGCCAGCGCGCAGCTTGCTCTCTAGAAAGCGTCCGGCTCGTTCTCCCTGGGAGGGGACCATCTGTCTCCTTGCATCTTGGCTGTCCCTGAGTTACCTTTGGAAGGGAATTTTCATGTCTGCTCTGCCCCCGCTCATGGTGATGGACGAGCCTCCCGTGAGTGGATGACACACACAGAGGCCACGGGAGGGGCCCCGGGGACAAAGCCAGGGGCTGGGAGAGGCTTTGTGTGTCAGCGCGATTCCCGTCCTCCCTGGGCAGCTGTGGGACCGACCCCTCCTGCGCCCGTAGTGTGGCCTCCCCGACAGCTCACGGTCCCAGGAGCGGCGCGCTCTAGCTGACTCTGTTCCCTCCCCAGAGGCCCTCTCTTGGTTAGGACTGTGGTGGCTTTCTCACTTCCAAGTCTTCCACATGCATTTTATTGTATTTATTTTTATTTTTTTAATGAAAGTTCAAGTGATTTTTATTTCCTTCCTAACAATACCATGTACTGTATAGTTCAGATTTTTAGTCCATCATATATTATTTTCTATTCAGAGCAAAGATATTGCCCTTGTGAAAAAAACAGGGTAATGAGACAGGATCTCGCTGTGTAGTCCAGGCTGGTCTTGAACTTGCTTATGTAGCCCAGGCTGGCCTGGAACTTTTGGCGATCCTCCTGCCTCAGTCTCCCGAGTGCTGGGATTATAGGTGTGTGCCACCATGCCTACCTCTGATGGCCATTTGAATCAGTTTCTTTCGCTGTGCTGTGCTGTGCAGGCCATCCGTGTGGCACTGACCGGAGAGGAGCTGCGCCTGGCCATCCGCAGCTTACCCAGGAGCTCCTGACATCCACCATAGCTGTGGGGAGCTTGTCTGGCTCAGGGGGCCACGTTGCCACCCATTTGCTGAGTCGGCTGTGGCTGGGAGGGACGGTGGGAAAGTGCCTCCTGTTGGCCGAGGGGGCCTCTGTGGGGATCCCTCGTGCCTGTCCCCAATGCCAGCTGGAACTTGCTGGCACAGAGCAAGGGAGCCCAGTGGAGCCCCGCCTCCTCTCCAGCCCAGGGCAGCTGTGGGTGAGGCCTCTCCCGCTGCCCCATGCTGTCTGTGTGAGGGCCTGACTTAGGGCAGGCCCAGCCTGAACCGCTTGGCCCGGGGACCAGCCGGCCGGGAATGGGTGTGTCCACAACGCCCTGGCGTGACAATGACCCATGCAGCCGGCCCTCCCTGCTGGCCACTAGCCTGGAGGTAGCTGTCCTGCATGAGTCCACAGTGGGGTGGCAGGTGGGGTGACACTGGGGGCCCCAGGCAGGGGTGACAGGAAGGGGAAGGGCCTGGTCCCCCTTGGGCTCTGCTTTTCCCCAATGCCTTATGACCCAGGCCCCGCAGTCCGAAGGCCTGGCTGGCCTGGTTGGACAGTGATGATGGCTCCACGTGAGAGACAGCGGTGGTGGACAGGCTGTGGTCCTCGCTGGACACAGCTGCCCTCAGAGCGCCTCATGCCAGGGACCCGGCCCTGGCTGGGCTTCCCCAGCATGGGTGCAGGGGTCTCCGGGGCCGACACCCGGTCCTGCCTCTCCACCTCCTGCCTTGTGCTGCCTGTGCTGCGCATAACAAGAGTCACGCACTTGGCGGCTCACACCTACACCCTTTGAGGTCATGGAGATCCCTTGGCCAGATTCGGGCTCTGGGTCTTAACACGGAGTAATGGGGGGGTCAGCCCAGCCGTGAGCTCCAGGCTCAGGCCCCTCCCAGAGCTCTCCTTGCTGCTATGGGCTGGGTCCTGGGTCCCAGGTCCCGCAGGGTCTCTGTGAGGGCCCCTCCAAAGGGAGTCAGGTCAAGGCCAGAGAGTGGATCTCTCCCTGGAGGAAGCTGGACTCACTTAAAGGGCTCCTGGCCAGGTGTGGTGGTGCATGCTTGTAATCCCACCACTTTGGGAGGCTGAGGCAGGAGAATTGCAAGTTGGGTCCCAGCCTGAGCAGTGTAGCCACTTAGTAGGACCCTGTCTCAAAATAAGAAATACAAATGGCTGGTGCTGCAGCTCAGTGTGAAGACCTGGGTTTGACCCCCTGTATGGGGAAGGGGGTCTCCTTGATTAGGCCAGGCCCACCTCGGAGGAGCTCAGAGTCAGCTGATTAGAGACCTCGATGACAGCTGCCAAACCCCTTCGTCTTTGCCACCCAATGCAGCAGAGTCACGGGAGTGACTGCCATCACACAGACTTGTCATATTGCAGGAGAGGACCTCACAGTGCACAGGACAGCACAGCCCGCCCACCATCCGCCTGTCTCTGGTGACTGGGAGCTCCGTCTGCAGCCCAGCCTGGCGCAGCGCACACCCTGGACGAACAGATGACCAAGGTGCACAGGGCGGAGTTTGTGCCGTGGATGGGTCCATCGCTGCACAGCCACGACCCATACTGCTGCCTGCAGGCTCTGGACACCGGGACATGTGTGTGATGGTGCCCGGGTCCCTGGTACACGCAGCACAGAGTCGAGGCCCACCGTCCCCCACGGGGCCCAGGACTCACTGCACCCATGGGGTCCCTGGTGACCCCCCGAGTCCCCGGTGCACTGAGAAGCTGTGCTTCCCGCAGCTCCTGCCATGGACAGGCTACTTCTGCTCCGTGGTGGCACAGAGGACAAGGGCGCACATGCTTGCACCCCTGTGTGCTCACCATCCCTCTCTGAGCCTCTCAGAGTCCGGAGCCAGGGCTGTGTGACCCCAGGCAAGGGCTATCCTCCTCTGTTCAGAGAAGAATCAACGGGGACCCTGGCAGGAGCATGACTTCCTCCTCACCCCGGGACCCTGTCCCATGCTCCCCACTGCTCAGCCTGGCCTGGCCTGCAGCCCTGCACAGAACCGGAAAGCTCTCTGCTGCCCCCTGGTGGGAGGCTGGCAACACG
Source organism: Erethizon dorsatum (assembly GCA_028451465.1). Lineage (NCBI taxonomy): Eukaryota > Metazoa > Chordata > Mammalia > Rodentia > Erethizontidae > Erethizon > Erethizon dorsatum. The sequence continues at coordinate 97,232,268 of CM051836.1, read as the reverse complement.
CAAGAATTGCAAGGCTCCTGCTCTCCCTGGCCTCCCTGCCTCTGCTGCTCCACTGGACAGAGACTGGTTGGGGCGCCCAGTCGCCCTCAGGGCCCTGCCTGCCTGAGTCCCTCCTTCTCCAGGCATCGGTTTCCCTGTTAAGGGGGCTGGGCGACAAGAGTGAGGCATGGGAGGTCAGCTCTGGGGAGATGGACGTCTGGCAGGGGCGAACATCCTGCTGTGTGGACTTGACCTCATGCAACGTGTCGCCTCAGCACTCTGGGAGGCTGAGGCAGGGAGACTGCAACTTGAGGCCCAGCCTGGGCAACTTAGAGACTTAATGAGAGCCTTTGTTAAAGTAAAACGGGCCGGGGTTGTACCTCAATGCAGAGGCTCCTGGATCTTTGGTAGAATTGGGAAAGAAAAAGAAAGAGAGAGAGAGAGAGAGAGAAAGAAAAAGAAAGAAAGAAAGAAAAAAAGAAAGAAAGAAAGAAAGAAAAGAAAGAAAGAAAGAAAGAAAGAAAGAAAGAAAGAAAGAAAGAAGGAAAGAAGGAAAGAAAGAGAAAAAAGAAAGAGACAGAAGGAAGGGAGGGATGGAGGGAGGGAAGAATGGAGGGAGGGAGGGAGACGGGCCACGATGGAGAGCTCTGGGGAGGATGAGGCCAACCCAGGACCCCGCCAAGGAAGACCTGGGCCCAGGAGCAGTGGGCAAAGTTTCCTTGGAGCCACCAGCAAGTTACTGAAAACACATTTATTGCCCTTTGGCCCTTCCTCCTCCCGCTTCCCAGCAGCTTGGCGATGTGGCCAGCTACTGACCTCACCACCCTCAGCCCTCAGGGTGCGGGGCCTGGGGCCAGCCAGGGGGCGCGGGCCCAGAAGCGCTGCGGGGCCAAGTTGGTCCTGCGGCCGTTGAGCTCAGAGGCAAAGGTCCTGGCCTTCTGGTAGAAGAAGAGGGACATCTCGCGGTCCACCAGGAAGTGGTGGTAGATGGTGGCCAGCCGCGTGTAGATCTTCAGCTGTGCCCTCTTGTGGCCCAGGTCCATGGCTGCTGCCAGTGCCAGCTGGTAGTACCCGGCCGCGTCGAAGGGGTCCTGGGGGGAGAGGTGGCCTCAACGGTGCGGCTTCTAACCAGCAGGGCACGGCAGGGACATGGGGACCCTTCCCCTGGACAGCTCCATCGTCCCCACCCCATGCTGGGGCTCCCCAGGGCTCCGCTGCCTGTAACACTTTGAGGACATCTGATCTGGCCGTGTCACTTGGTCCCAGGCTTGAACCCCAACTTGTCCCCCATGTCAGCAGATCCGCCTGCCACACCCCTCAAGACTCCTGCCATATCCCAGCCTCTGGGGCCTTCACTGCTCTCCCCGGGTGCAGGGCTGGCTGGCTGTGGGGGCTCCCAGGCCCAGGCCGTGGGTCAGCATGAGTGACCCAGGTCCCCTGTGGCAGTGTGGACGCCGGCACCCATGGCCGGGCCTCCCTCAGTGGGCCCAGCACCAGCGCCTCACACGCATCTAGGCGTCATCCCCAGGGGTCTCCTGGGGATCCCGGGAATCCCAGGTGGGCTGTGACACCCCTTCCCTCTCCCCACTCCATCACGGACATGACTATGCCTCAAGCCCCGTGCCCCGGTTCCAGATGTGGGTCCCCAGCCTGCCCTCAGCCTCTCCAGCCTCTCCTGAGATCCCGTTCCATGCAGTGACCCCAAGGGCCACCCTAAGTCCCACTCACAACCCCGGCCCGGGCCTCCTCTCCTCAGCCATGGGTGCCAGCGTCCACACTGCCACAGCACCTTGGAAGGGCCAAGAACATTGTGCAAGACCCCCAGCCTGCCTCTGTCCCGCCCCAAGGAGCCAGCACAGGGGAGAATGGAGCAGTTAGTGAGTCCCCACCCCAGGTGACTGGGGACCGGGAGTAAGCAGGAACCATACGACCAACCACGAGGGGTGGCCAGGTCACGGCAGAGGGAGGCAGAGGCACCCGACTCCGCTCAGCTGGGAGGGGAGGGCTTCCTGGAGGAGGAGACGTCCCACCTAAACAGGCAGGAGCCCGCCAAAGCATGTACTGTGTGTACCTGTGCATGCATGTGTGTGTACATGTGTGTGCTTGCATAGGCATGTACCAGCTTGTGTACAAGCACACAAATACAAAAGCCTACACGCCTCGCTTGTCCAATTATGACGAGCCACGTGCAGACTGAAGATGACCGGGTTAGACACCCATGTCCAGCATCCTGTGACCCCTGTCTTGCCCTGCCCCATGCAGGAATATGGCTACCCCGGGCATAAGAGTAGGAACAGGGCCCAGCTGACCGTGTTGAGGCCTCAGGAAGGAAGTGGGGGGACTTCCTGGCCCTTGACCCACTCCGCCTGGCCCGACCTCAGCTTGCAGCAGCAGCCCAGCCTTTTCCTTCCTCCAGGGTGGGCAGGGCAGGTGGTGGGTGTGACCATGGAGAGACCAAGGCCCTGGCCATCCTCTGGGCATGTGGGCACCATGGGCACTGCCATAGCAGAGGCTGCAGGGACTACTTCTGACCAGCAGGTGTCGCCAGCACATGGCCATGACCCACAGATTGGGGATGAGATGAGGGTTGAAGGATGGCATGGTCAGGGCAGAGCCCAGCCAGGCCGTGGCACCTCAGCCCTCCCCAGCAAGGCACCTATGCTGTGCAGGCACAGTAACTGCCCAGGCTGTGGCTGGGTGGTGGCAAGATAATGGAGGACACTCCAGGTCCTTGTCAGCAGGTGGCACTGTGGGGCTGGGGTACAGATGGAGAAAGGGTCCCAGCTCCTGTCCCTGGAGCGCAGAACAGACAAGCACTCAGCCAGGCTGCGTGGGCCACTGCTCCCTTCTCCAAGCCTCAGTTTCCCTCTCTGTGAAGCAGGATGATAACATCCCTGCTACCCCGCCCAGGCGACCTGGTGACCAGGTGTCTGGGGACTCCAGGAAGGGGCTGCTGGGAGCAGTTGGTAGCTGGGAGGGGGCTGCAGTATGGGCTGGATCTTGCACTGTCATGTTGAGGGACAGCAGTGCCCCTCAAAATCCTTTTCCCCACTGTACCCCATTTAAACTCCTGCTTGACTGTCAAGGAGAGCTTTGGTATCACCTCCTCCAGGAGACCCCTGACTACAGCCCCCCACTGTGCCCCGAGTTCTCCAGGGCCTGGGCCTGGCCAGTGTGGCAGCTGGGCAGTGTCTCGAGGTCAGGATGGTGTTCCTCGCACCTACCTTCAGCTCGTAGAAGATGATGTCGCCTAGCACCAGGTACACCTTCACATAGTACAGCGTCTCCTCCTCGAACTCCAGTGGCGAGCGGCACAGCGACAGTGCCTTGAGGTAGAAGTGCTCGGCCAGCTCACTGTGGCCCAGCTGGTGGTGCAGGGCGGCCAGCCGGTGATAGGCCACGCGCTCGTTCAGCTGGTCACCTGGGGTGGGCAGGTAGAGGGGCAGGTGTGGGGACATGACCCGCAGATGGGGTGAGCCTGCAGGCGTGGCCAGTCACTTCTTGTCCCCAGAATTGCTTTCCAATCTGTAAAGTGGGGCAGTCATGCCTGCTCCCCTTCTACCTTGGCGTTTGGCAATGTCCTGGCTCTGTGGCTGCATGAAGCCACCCACATGGGGTACCTTACATCATGGCTCTTAACTAGGACCCGCAAAAGGCACATGACAGTGGTCCTACCTGGGGGTGTCATGAGCAGAGCCCCCAACCTTGGGCGTCACTTCCTGTTGGAGCCCCAGGTCCTCCCTGCCAGCCTCAGTGGTCCCTGCATCCTGCCCCTCCCGGGGCCAGCATGTGGAGGCTGCAGGCAGAGCCGAGGACCAGGGGTCCTCGGAGGCAGAGAGACTCCCCAGAGAGCAGGGTTAGGTGTAGGACACAGGGATGCCCAGAGTTAAGGGATGGGGATTCAGCAGCCAGAGAGCAGTAGCAACTGCTGAGGGCCAGGAATGGACATCAGGAAAGGATATCATGCAGAGCCTCAGCCCGGCATGTTCCGGGACAGCGAGAGGCTGGGATGCAGGGCACCTGTGCAGGTACATATGGTCAGCTAGGACTGAGGCAGGGGAGGCTGTGCAGAGAGCTTCACCCAGCCTGAGAGACGTGGCCTGGGCTTCGGGGCCGGGTAGGGGCTGGCTGGTCAAATCCGACCTCAGCCACCTGGACAGGAGAGGGAGGGCCCAGCAGCCTGGCTTACCCAGGGTGATGCTGAGCTCCAGGGCCTCATGGGCGAACTCCAGGCCCTCCTGGGGTGTCTCCAGCACGGCCAGCAATGCCACCAGCTTGTTACACAGCCGCAGCTCCACCTCTCGGTTCCCCAGGGTTATGGCCAGGGGCAGCGCCCGGTCCTGTCCACACCGAGGAGGAGCTCAGGCCAAGCCCGCACGGGGCAAGGTGCCCTCACCCTCCTGTAGGGTCTGCGCACTGCCTGGGCCCGGGAGAAAGTACAGTTCAGAGAGGCGCTGACAGCCCCAGCTGGAGCTGGGGAGACTGGCAGTCCTGGGCCACGCGGTGGACCCAGCTGTCTGCACATTGACGGGAACCCGGGGCTGAGCTGCTCCTCAGTATGGGTACAGAGGAAGGGGACGCCTGGGTCCCCCACTGATGGGCTATGTCCTTTGGTACATCCTCATGCCTCTCTGAGCCTCAGTTTCCTCATCTGCCTGGTGGAGACCACTGTTCATCTGGGGAGGCTCTGGTTCAGCTGGTGCCCCCACCCCCGAAGGCATACATGGCACTGCTCACCCGGTAGAAGGACACGGCTTTCTCCCGCTCCCAGGCCCCGTTGAAGAAGATGTCTCCAGCCGCCTCAAACAGCTCCAGCCCCAGGCTGGGGTCCCCCGTGTACAGAGCCGTGTTCTGTGCCACCTGCATAGCGGGGGAGCTCTCTGGGGACCCGGTGTGCATCACACTCAGAACCCCAGCCTTCTGCACACCAAGCCCTCGGCCCCAGGATGAGGACCCCGAGTACCCACAGGTATGGGCTGGCAAAGTGCACAGGGCATAGCTCCGGCCTGGCCTCCACCATGCCCAGACAGAGTACTCCTGCCTGGGACCTGTGTGCCCACCACCTCCTGCCCTTCACCTCCACCTCCCGAGCCCTCAGAGAACATGACTGGCCAGGGCCACCTTCTGTCCCACCAGCCAGTTCAGCTCCACAGACAGGGATCACCCAGTTTCTTGCCTCCCACAGCCGGGCATATAGTAGGTGTCCGACAAGTGCCCACAGAGTGGGTGAGAGCTTAGTCCCTGCCCAGAATCCAGCCAGAGCCAGCTGTGTGCAGCTTCTAGCCAGTGCCAGGCTAGAAGTACCTGGGCCTTTGTACCTGCTGGTCCTGCCACTGGTCACCCCCACCCTGTCCTCCAGCTGGGCACCAGGCCCCCACCCCTGCCACACCCCAGGCCCCCTCAGGACCATGCACAGAGGTCCCATCTCCTCTCAGCCAGATTCTCAGCCCTCGGCTCAGCGGAGGGGCACAATGTGCTCAAAATCAACTTCAGGGCCACGCGCTGTGTTCCAGATCACGTGATGTTGGGGAAACAGCTTCTATGATTAATGCATTTCCAATGCATAATTGATGTGCTGCTAAAGCAAGTTCTTCCGGGTGTCTATGAGTGGACAGATCACTTGTACACTTATGGAGCACTTGCTGGTACCAGCACAGTGTGGGCGCTCTAAGGAGTTCACTCCTCTGCCTTGGGAGCTCAGATCATTGTCAGAGATGCTGGGCACTGGGGGAGACTGAAAGAGCCACGGGGGCAGAAGGGAAAAGACACAGCTCCTTAGCATACAATAGGTGCTCAACAGTGAATGGATGGGTGGATGGGTGGATGAGTAAAGTGGAGGATAGACGGATGGATGGATGGATGGATGGGTGGGTGGGTGGGTGGGTAGCTGAATGAATGAATATATGGGTGGATGGCAGGTGGGTGGGTTGATGGATGGGTGAATGGATGGGCAGAATGGGCAGACTGGCAAGTGGACGGGTGGATGGGTGTATGAATGGATGGGGTGGATGGGTGGGTGGGTGGATGGATGGATGGGTGTATGAATGGATGGGTGGGTGGATGGATGGATGGGTAGATGGGCAGACTGGTAAGTGGATGGGTGGATGGATGGATGAATGGATGGGGTGGATGGGTGGGTGGGTGGATGGATGGATGGGTGGGTGGATGGATGGATGGATGGATGGGTAGATGGGCAGACTGGTAAGTGGATGGGTGGGTGGATGGATGGATGGATGGGGTGGACGGATGGATGGGTGTATGAATGGATGGATGGATGGATGGGGTGGACGGATGGGTGGGTGTATGAATGGATGGGTGGGTGGATGGATGGATGGATGGATGGGTAGATGGGCAGACTGGCAAGTGGATGGATGGATGGGTGTATGAATGGATGGGTGGGTGGATGGATGGATGAATGGATGGGGTGGGTGGGTGGGAGGGTGGATGGATGGATGGGTGTATGAATGGATGGGTGGGTGGATGGATGGATGGATGGATGGGTAGATGGGCAGACTGGTAAGTGGATGGGTGGATGGGTGGATGGATGAATGGGGGGTGCGTGGGTGGGCGGGTGGATGGCTGGGTGGACAGGCAGATGAATGGATGGACGGATGAATGAGTGGATGTATGGATGGATGGCTGAGTGAGTGAGTTCACCTGCTCGCCCGCACCTGGATATACAGGTCCACCAGCTCATTCTGGCGCAGGATGTAGTAGATCTTCCCCGCCTGCAGCCAGGCATGCGCCTCCTTTTCCTTCTTCTGCAGGTCGATGAATATCCCCAGGCTCCGCTTGGTGTAGTCCAGAGCAGATTTGTAGGCCCTGGAAGCAGACAAGGCCATCACAGCCAGAGCTGTGGGACCCTCCGCTCTTTCCCCTGCGGGGGCGCTGACAGATAAGCCTAGTGTATTGGGACCTAAGGGACCCTCCGTTGTGGCTGGCGTCCTGCCCTCCCCAGGGTGCAGGGCGACTGGGATGACCTCGCACTGGAGAAGCATGGCGTGGGTCCTGTCTGTCCCCCACTGTGCTGTCCAGGCCAAGGCAGGAGCTGCCCCCCAGCCCCAGGGACATCTGCCCCCCCATGAGTCTCCACGCTAGGCAGTGCAGACTCCACAGGCTTGTGGCTTGGTCAGGATGGTCGGTTGTGCGGTGTGATATGACTGGGACCTGTCCCTCAGATCTGTCCCAGAAGCAGGAGGGACCTGGTCAGCCTTCTGTGGGTGGGAAACTGCGGGAACACATGGCCACTGTCGTGTCTAGGGGGACAAGGGGCCAAACAGCCCCAGCCCCGGCTGAGCCAGCAGCTGAAAGCTCAGGGCAGGCAGAGGTCAGCTCATAAAAGCCACCATGAGCAGGGCATGTGGCACACACCTGTCATCCCAGCACTCTGGGAGGCTGAGGCAGGAGGATGACAAGTTTGAGCCCAGCTTGAGAAACTTAGCAACTTAATGAGACTGTCTCAAAATAAAAAAGGGCTGGGGATGCAGCTCAGTGGGAAGGCCCTGGGTTCATTCCCCAGTACTGGAACAAACAAACACACCACATGGACAGGAAGGGTGGCCTGGAATTCTGTGCCTTCCCCTGCAGGGAATGAGCGTGTACGGCGGTGGAGGTGTGAGAACGGAGATGGGGCCTCAGCACCCCCGGGGAGGCTGAGCTGGACTCATGTCATGAACAGCAGCCAAGATGACCCCAGGCCTGCCAGGTCAGGGCTCGCTGACACTAAGGCCCCCATGGTCCCTAAGGAGAGGGGCAGCTCCATGCTGCCCACCTGCCGCGGCCCCGGCCCTTACCTCTCAGTGCCCAGTGACAGGTAGAGCTGGCTGATGGCCTCCAGGAGCTGCCCCTCCAGCACCTTGTCGGCCGCCCTCCGGGCCAGTGTAAGCTGGAACTCGAGGTAGATGATGTACTGCGCCTCGTTGGGTGCAACGCTGCGATAGAAGCGGCAGAGCTGCTGGACGGCTTGCAGCTGGCCTGGGGCACAGAAGGAAGTTGTCACCTCACAGCTCTGCAGCAGCCAGGTGCAAGGCCAGAGCCCCTGCTGCCCTTCTACCTCCTCCACGCCTCCGTGCCAGGTCCTCACAGATGGGAAAACTGAGCCCAGAGACTGGCTGTGAGGTGTGGCACACAGGGCAAGGTCCAGGGGCAGCACTGACCATTACGATGAGCCCCAGTCAGGGGCTCTAACCAGGTGCCACCCCTTCCGACCAGGACAGGGGCGACTTCCAGCCTGAGCCAAGGGCCAGGGGCGCCAGACTTCTCCACTGCAGATGGACATGGACAGCTGGGAGCCACATGTCCTCCCTGGACCAAGGCCACATGCTAGATGGTGCAGTTAGGCTCTGTGTTCCAAAGCCCGAGCCATCCAGCTCCAAACCACAGGCTCAGTGGCTTCTCCTAAAACTAGTGCTGAGTGGCAGGGAGCTCCTGCCTTGGAAGTCACTCGAAGACCAACCAGGAAACAGAAGGCTTCATCACACCATAAACCAGCTGCACCCAGAAGGCGCCCCTGAAACACCTGCCTGGCACCAGCAACAAACAGCCCTCTCCAGCCCGGGCCACATGCCAGGCTGCAGCATGCATCTCAGCAAACAGAAAAGGGCTGGATGCACACAGAATACATCTTCAGTTATGCTGAGTGAAATGAGAAATCAGAAACAGATTGCCAGGCATGGTGGCACACACCTGTAATCCCAGCACTTGGGAGGCAGAGGCAGGAGGATCGCCACAAGTTTGAGGTCAGCCTGGACTACAGAGTGAGTTCAAGGTCAGCCTGAGCTGCCTGTCTCAAAAAAAAAAAAAAAAAAGAAAAAGAAAAGAAAGAAGCCAGGCAGAGGGGCACATGCCTGTCACCCAGCTACTTGGGAGGCTGAGTCAGGGAGATTGAAAGTTCAAGCCCAGGCTGGGCAACTTAGTGAGATCCTGTCTCACAATCAAAAGTTAGAAAGGCTGGGGATGTAGGCCAATGGTAGAGTGTTTTCCTAGCGCGAGTGTGGTCCTGGGTTCTAGCTCCATTACCACAGAAAAGAAAGAAATAAAAAATTTCAAAACTAGAACCTGAACTTCTGCCTTAAGAAACTAGAAGAGGAAGAGTTAATCTCAAAGAGAACAAAAGGAAGAAAATAATGACAATCAGAGGAGAAGTAATAAATAACATAGAGAAGAGAAAAACAATGAAACCAAAATTGGTTCTTGGAAAAGACCAATAACATGGACAAACCTTTCTGCAGACTGACTGGGAAGAGAGCAGAGACGATGCGAATTGCTAACATCAGGCTGGAAGTGCGGGCAGGGCAGGAGCGAGCACTGGAAATTGTAGCCAGCGAGGCAGGGAGCCGGCCCTGGGCACGCAAGCACTGTACTGCGTGGCTCAGACATGACTGGCTCGCGGCTGGTGGCCCGGGTATCCCCAGCCCCTGGGTCCCCCTCCGCATTCCCGGGTCTGAACCCCAGCACCCAGGCTCACTGGTGAAGATGCCGCCTGTGCATGTGGCCAGGGCCTGCCGGAGGCCACTGGGTCCTCCTGAAGACCCCAAGGGTCCCTTCCAGCCAGAGCCGCCCCTCTGTCGAGACTGCGTCTGCTGGGGCAGAAGCTTTCAGGTGTCACCCTCCTCCCTCCATGACCTGTTCCTGTGTCACTTCCTAAAGCTCTGTCCCTTCAGGGGCCTGTGCTCTGGAACGGACAGAGGTGGCCACAGCCCTGGAGCTCTGGGTGGGCTGACCCGAGCCTTCTCTGAGCTGTCCCACGACAGAGCAATGAACCGTCCCGGAGGATGGACAAGGACCCAGGGCGGAGAGGATGAACAGTAGTCCCTGTCCCAGCTTTCTCCTGGGACTCCGATCGCCCCCCTCAGGCACACTCCCCACCTGTCCCCTTGCCTGGATCCCTGCTGCCTCTGCCAGCCGTCTCATGCCACCTCGTCTCCACCCATTGCGCACGGCCATGGTGAGAATCCTATGCACTCAGTGGTTCCCGAGCGCTCCAAGGGAAAGCCAGAGCACAGCCTGGGGCCCCTGGGCCCTGCTTGGCTCCCCTGACAGAGGCCCTGCCTGCACGCCAGGGTGCTTCTCTGTGGACTTGAGTGTCCTCCGGGCAGAGGGCATGGGAGTGGGCAGGCAGTGGGCAGAGGCCAAGAGATGCCTCGAGCCCTGGCACCTGGTGACAGACATTCCTTCCAGCTCCACCGGCCTGAGCCTACACAGGAGAGCGGAGATGACCTTCAGCCCTGCTTGCCAGGATGCAAGGGTTCTGTGTGCGCCTGGTCCACCAGGCTTCCCTGCCCCCTCGGGTCCGGCCCCGGTGTGGGGACGGCCTGCCCCACAGGCCTTGCAAACATATGCCGGCGTCCACCACTCAGCGTCTCCGATGGAAAGACAGCCCTGGCTGTGGGATCCCAGCCCCTAGGTGTGCTCTGAACAGAGAAGGAAATACCACACCTCCTTTCCAGGAAGCCACAAGCCCCATGCAGACCCATGGGGAGCTTGGGCAGGGCTGGGGCGGCACTTACTTTCCAGCTGGCCCGTCTCCACGGCAACCAGAAATGCCCACTGGTAGTAGCACTTGCCCTGCTGCACGAGGCCCCGGCGGGTATACAGGTGGCCCGTCCACAGCAACACCTGCATGAAGTCCCGGCCGCACTCCCCGCTGGGCAGCGGCGAGAAGACCCCAATGGCCTCAAGGAAATAGTGCTGGGCCAGCCTGCCAGCGCCGGCCTGCAGACACAGGGCCCCAAAGTTGGCCAGGACCACTGCTTGGTTCTGCCGCTGGCCCAGATGCCTGGCCATGCGCAGGGCACGGTAGTAGCCCTCGGCCGCCCGCCGAGTCCTGCCCGTCCGTTTCAGGGCTATGGCCGCCATGTTGGCCAGCACGCCCTCCTGATCTTCCCTGGCCACTGCCGCATCCAGGACAGACTCTAGGATGTCCAGGGCCACCAGGCTCTCTCCCTTGAGCATGTACAGCCAGGCAAGGGCCACCAAGTGGTCCACCACGGGGCGGGCCCCGGCTGTGGCGTCGGCTTCCACTGCCTGTGTCATGAAGGCAATGGCCTGGCCATGTTGTCCGTGGTGGCTGTGCAGCTGGGCCAGGCTGGCATAGAGGGCACCACGCAGCACCCGCCCAGGGCCCGCAGCCGGGGAGGCCAGTGCCTGTCTGAGGTAGTGTGCTATCTGTGCAGGAAGGCAGGGGGCCCTGCTCTGGGCCTGCAGCTGGGGGGCATTCTGGAGGACCAGGTCCACACTCCGCAGGGAGCTGGCCAACGACCCCCTCGTCCCCAGTGAGGCCGCCCTGACGCAGCTCAGCGCCAGGTGGGGCAGGCACTTCCAGCTATAGGTGTCCGCAAGGAGCAGGTAGCAGTCCACAGGCCACGCCGCACGCAGGGTCCCTGAGACCTTGTGCAAAACTAGCAGCCGTTCCAGGTAGGGCAGGGTCTCCTCGGGTTGCTTGAGACGGGTGTGGTGCTGGGCCAGCAGGAAGCAGGCCCGAGCCTCAGCCTGTGGACTCTGGGCAACGATGGCCCGGCGTAGTGCGAACTTCAGGAGCTCGGCCTCTACCTCGGTGCTGCCTGTGTGGCCAGGCATCCCCAGGAGCAGGGCCGCAGCCCTGGGCACCGCCTGTGCACACTTCTCCCTGTTCTTCTGCTTCAGGTAGACACTGGCCAGATGGGCGTACACAGCTACCACCAGGAAGAGGTCCCCGAAGCTGCCCCCCAGGGCTCCCAGGGCTTCCTCAAAGTACACCCGGGCCTGGGATAGCTTGAGCCTTCGGGCGCACAGCTGCCCCAGCAGGAAGCAGAGCCTGGCCAGGGCCATGCTGAGCCCGGCCTTCTTGGCTGCCCCCCGGGCCTGCGCCAGGTGCTCAGCCAGCTCCTCCTCGTCGGCAAAGCTGTCGGACAGGCTACTCAGCCAAGACAGCGGGGCGTCATACAGGCCACGGAAGCCAGCCTCATACTCGGGTGCATTCAGGAACTGCAGCAGCGAGCCCAGGGCCCCAGGACTGGCCCAGCCATCCTCGGTGTCCAGGTGGAAGGGGGCCTCCTTGGGGACCGGCGAGCTCCAGCTGCTGGATGCTGCTGGGGAGTCCCAGAGCACTGGCTCCTCAGGGTGGCCCGGGCAGGTCTTGCACCGTTGGAGGATGCCCCTCACTGTCTGCAGGGTCTCTCGCTCTGGCTCTGGGGTCAGGCAAGAGGGCGGCTCCTCTGCAGTCGGGAGAAGGCACAGTTGGTTAGCACAAGCCCGGCTGTAGCTGCCCTGCCCAGGCTGCCCTTGGAGCCTGAGGAGCCTGCCCCAGCGCTTTCCTGGAGACGCCGCACACTGCGTCAGGCTGCAGGAGCACTGGGAGGGCCCTGAGGACTTGGTCACTAGGATCCCGGGACAGACATGGCCCAGTTGGCAAGGACAAACCTGGTACCCCCTCCACCCCTGCCCGTCCTCAGGCACCATAGCTCAAGGGCCCCTCGAAGGTCCCTTCCCCTGGAAAGGACAGAAGCTACCTAACCAGCTGCCCACATCCAGCACTAGTCACAGGCACGGCCTTGCGAGCACGGCAGCTTTCCCACCAACAGCCGATCGGAGCTTTCGATCAGCATGAGTTCAAAACCACCACACAAAATGGACGAAACTGGTTTGGGATGTGGCTCGGTGGTAGAGCGCATGCCTAGCATGTGGGAGGCTCTGGGGTCCATCCCAGCACCAAAAAACCCCAAACTTTTAAAACAGGAGCAAACACAGAGGAGGAGAGGGACACTGTGACCATCTGCCCGGCGCGTTACCGGAAGGGACCATCTGTAGCAGAGAGATGGGTGGTTTGGGACTCTGAGGCTGCCCTGGATGGGACCAGTGTTCAAAGCCAAGCCCTCCCCTTCCTGGGAAAGAGCAAATAAAGCATGTTTCCTGCTGGAAAAACATGGGCTGTCCAACAGGGAATTACTCAGAAAGATCGGGACCAAACAGCCTCTTCTGAGTTCACATAAAAAGTGCCTTCAAAACAAGCTGTCCTCCCTGGTCTGCAAAGCCTTGGCATTAGAAGACAATTACATATGTTTAGGGGCCGGGTCTGCCCCTGCCAGACTAGCTAAGACCTCACACGGGAGCCCCAGCCTGCTTCCAGCTGCTGCCCCAGTGTGGACAGCTGGACACCCCCCAGGACCTCTGCCAAGGACCTGGAGGTGTGCAGCACCTGGGCAGAAGCAGCACGGTCCCTCTGTACCCAGCTGGGACCACTCCCAGGGAACTGCCACCCCAGCTCCTCAGATGGGGAGATGGGCAGCAGAGGGGTGGGGAGAGGGTACCTCGAAAGGTCTGGGACCCTCCAGGGTCTAGAGCTGCCAGAGGGGCTTCCTCTCCAGCCCGAAGCTTCAAATCCCAGCTGGGACAGAGTAATGACATTGGCACCTGGCATCCACCATGCCCAGCACTGTGACCTTCACCCACAACCCCCAAGGTCACAGACTGGGACCCCAAGGCACAGGGCAGCACCTACCTTGTTCCTGCGGCTGCTGACACTCGGCCTCTTCTAGTCTGTCTGAGAAGGGAGAGAAGCATCACCTCCTCCCTCTGGGACAAGGGACAGGAGCCCTGGCCACCAGAGCCCATGCGGGAGAGGTTGGCTCGGGGGCTGGAGACACCAACCCATGTCTTCCACAGTCCCCAGCCTGGGAGAGGGCTCAGCGGTCTGTCCCTGCCTGCCTCCATCTCTCCACTCGCTGGGGCGGGGTCGCACTGGCACCGAGGGCACCCTCAGGCCCCAGCAGTAACAGGGGGAGCAGGGGGCCTGTGCGGCAGCAGCTGAGCCCCACAGATGTGGGCCAAGCTCCACCCACACACATGCTGCCCACCTCGCCCAGGGCAGCCAATTCCCCAGCCACGTCTCCTCTGTGGGATGTGCTGATGCGTGCTGCCCGCTGGTTTGCCATAGAAACCCAATGAGAAAAAGCCATGAAAGGATGTGTAAAGCGTAAAGTGACATAAACTGTGGCCACAGGTGTTGGGCCAAAGAAATGTCCCGCTGTACCCTCAGCCCACAGCGTTCCACACAGTGAGGGTCCCCTGCTCTGCTTTGCGAGAGAGCCCGGTGACAGCAGGGAGGCTTGAGCCCCGCCATGGCGTGCGGAGGTGAGTTAAGTCTGCCCGCTTAGGAGAAACTTATTTGTGGGGTCAGAGAAGTTTAAACGTAATATTCCGGGGAAGAAAGTCAATGCGTGTCATCAAGCAGGACAAAAAAACATGTCTAGAAATGTATTATGTCCCTACATGTGTGTGCATGCGCACTCACATATGTGCAGGCATAAGTGTGTACATGTGTGTTCACACATGCATGCCTGTGGGTGTCACACACACGTGTACACATGGGCGGGTATGGTTATGTGTCTATACGCACGCGTCTGTGGGTATGCGTGAGTGTGTGGGTATGTGTGTGTCTGTGTGACCATGAGTGTGTGCATGTGTTTGTGTATACATGCATGTGTGGGTATGTGTACATGTGGATGCATACATGGACTGCACGCATATATGTGAGTACACATGCACACCAGTGGGGGTCTGCTGCACCATATACATATGTGTGCGGACGCATGTTTGCAGCACACGTGTGTGTGTGTGTGTGTCCATGGACACGGTTGTGGTATGCATGGTTAGGCTCAGCTCCCGCAGCAGGACGAAGGGTGACCTGTACACAGCGCCCTCACAACATGCAGGGCCAGGTGCCTGGCTTGGCCCGTGCCGCACCCTCGCCCTGTCCTCATTGACCACAGCTTCCTTCCTCTGTGCTGCCCCTGCATGGGCAGCCTCGCTCAGTCAAGGTAAGGAGGGATGGTGCTGTCTTTCCAGGTGGCTGCCCTGCGCCTCCTCCGGACATGCCCCAGGGGCTGGGTGAGCCAGGTAACGGCTCAGGAGGGGAGAGAAGCCACGCCCACAAGGCCAAGCGAGGGCCAGGTCCCCGCAGGCCCCCTCTGCTGCTGGCCACACTGGAGCCAGGCCCCTGAGCTTCCTGTGCCCAGGGGAGGCCGGTCATGGGGTTGCTGGAGAGAAGGACCCTGGTGCCAGTCCACAGCCAGCATGGAGCCTCTGCCGCCTGCTCTGTCCCCAGCCCTGAGCCAGATGGCGCCAGAAACATCAGCCTTGTGTCTTGGATGGTAAAGATGCATAAACCTAGCGCTGGCGCGCTGGCCGGGCAGGGTGAGTCTCCACCCAGTGGACACCGCTCGGTTCCACCCAAGTGCAAAGCCATTAGGCTCCAAGCCCTTCAGTCCAGTCACTGCCTTTCCAGAAATCTGCCTGGGAAGCTCTCCACGGTCACCGCCCCAGGGTCCTGAGATGGCCCGCTGCCCGCACCTACCCAAGCTGTATGCAGTGCACATGTCCCTGCCTGATGTCCTGCCCAGCAGCTGCCTGGCGTCCTCCTCGGAAAAGCGTCCCTCGCTGCTGAAGAATGACCATTCCTCCCTGTCCAGGAAGATAGCATCCTCCAACCTGGAAAAAATGAAGGACTTTACTTAAAATCCTGCATTTCCAGTGTGAAATAAAACACAGGAGGTGCCAAGAGACCAACCAAGATGGTGTCACTCACGCTAACGTGCTGGCCTCCAAGAGGAACCGGAGTTCATGGGGCCTTACAGAAGTCAGCAGAGATACAAGCCTGATCCCCAGCACCCTAGGGACGCCCCCTCTGCCTCAGCCTTTATGGAGGAAGCCACCCAGGGGCCCTGGCCTCAGTCTCCTTTCTGTGTCTCCCTGTCCCCGCCTTCCAAAGCCTGCTGACCCACTCCTGCCTAGGGGAAGCTGCCCTGCTCTCTCTGAGTCAGGAATACGAGCCAATTAGATCTGTAACTAAAGTTGTCGTCATTTTGTCTTTTGACAAAAGTAAACATTTCACAGTAAGACCTGTTTCTTCTACTCCCTCATTTGACAGACAGTCCCCACACACCTAAAGTGAGATGAAAACAACAGATTCTTCCCTCCAGAGGACACCTGTCTGGCCTGGGGCAGACACCCAGGAGCAAAAAGGCCATGAGGTTTTGAGAGAGTAAGCTCCTGTGCAGCCTTCAAAGCCCCACCTCAAATGCCCCCTCCCCTATGAAGCCTGCTATGAGAGTGGCACTGCTCCTCCTACAGCCTCTGCCACAGTGTCGCACAGGAGGGCACAACGTAAAGAAAAGGCTCGTGGGTGACCCAAAAAGTCAGAGAGGAAGCAGCGGGGGTGGGGGGAGGCAAGTTTTGCCTCCAGGACCACATCTCCAGCATAAAATGAAACCGCAATGCAGCTCAGTGATGAAGAAAACCCTAGAGCTGGTTGGAACATTCTACAAAATAACAGTCCTGTGCCCATCAAAAATGTCAGTGTCCAAAGACAAAGACAGATTGAAACCCACCCCGGAGGGAGAAGAAAGGACAGGACAGCTGTGTGCGCTGGGTGGGCCAGGGAGTTTTCTAACTGTAACAGGCACGACTGGAACAGCTGGCAGGATTGGAACAAGGCCCGCAAACACTGTGACCTTGGCAATGGCCTGAGGTGAAGCAAGCAGACACCCCATGCTCTGCATTACCGAGGGGAAAGGAACATTATGTTTGCGACGTAGTCTCAAAGGGTCCAAAAAAAATAGAAAAGGATCAGGCTGATGTCGCAGCGTGGGAACACTTGGCGATCTGGGTGACAGGCAGAGGAGAATTTTATTCTCTTTTCAACTTTTCTATAAGTCTTCCCACAAGGCTGCTCATCAAGCCCAAGGAGACAACCCGGGGTTTGGAATTAGAATTACATCCAGCAAATGTTTGCTGAGTGAATGAGTGATGTCGTTAGGGCTTCTCTGACTGGAACAGAACCAATGGCACCCGGCCCCGTCACTCTTCTAGGTTAGGCAGGAAGTGGATCCGATCTCCCCACATGGGCTCCAGACATCTGTGGAGAGGTGTGGCCCTTTTGAAGATGGCTAGGCCAAGGCCAAGGTCCCCAAGACTGTCCCATGGATCCAGCCAGTTGGAGCAAGTTGGTAAGAAAAGGGGTCTAGAGGTCAGGTACATATGACACACATCAGCAGGAAAAAGAAAAGATGTGTGGGTGTCTCCAGCTGGGGATCCCTGGGAGCCCCGCAAGGGAACATGGACAGAGCACGGCCCTCTCCCCTGGGCATGACAACGTCTGTGACAGTGCCGCCGGGAACACCTTTGGGAAAGGCCAGGCCCCGCAGCTTCCCTGGCCTCTGATGGACAGAGGCGAGGAGCACAGAGGCAGACAGACAACTGGGGGCAGAAGGAAGGGGGACCCAAACGGGCCCTGAGTTCTGGCCTGAGAGGCGCAGGCTTTTGCAGTGTCCAGCCCGGCACAGGGCACCAAAGCTGTCTCGTTTGTGGGAGGTGCAGCCCCAGAGAAAGAGGATGGGGCAAGGATGCTGTCCACACACCCAGGTCCTCCAGGCCCTGGGACCAAGGTCACATCCTGGGAAACAGCTCTGTCCAGGGGTGGCCACACCATGTCACTGACCTCCCCCAAAGCTCCCACTCTCACCCTGCTGTTGCCCAGAATTGGGCAGTGGTGACATGGAGGTGACCAGGGAGCCCTCCCCTGGGAGTCCCTCAGCTGGGGCTTGGGGACAGGCAGGTCATGGATGGGGTGGGGGCTCATGCAGGGGACAGAGCTGGCCCGGGCACAGTGTCCCCAGGGATGAACCATTGCAGGGGGACTCGGGGCCTTGAGAACAGGGTGGAAGGTCATACATGTCAACTCAGCCTTGTTAAAAAGGGGCAAGCCACTGGGTATGTTGGTGCATACCTGTAATCCCAATACTCTGGGAGGCTGAGGCAGGACAATTGCAAGTTCAAGCTCAGCCTGGGCAACTTAGTCTGTCCCAAAATAAAAAATAAAACGGGCCAGGGATGCAGCTCAGTGCGAAGCCTCTGGGTTCAGTGCCCAGCACTGAGAAAAAGGGCGGGGAATCCAGCCCTCTAGCACAGCTGGACTTGGAGTGAGCCGATGGCCAGTGGTGGCCTTTGACACTGAGGGTCATCAGGGCCTTGAAGGCCAGGGCAGAGCTTTGTGAAGGGAGTGACACCGTGCATAGGGCTGAATGGTGTCCCCCAAATTCATGATTCCGGGGACCCCCGGTGGTGGCTGTTTGAGGAAGACGGGTGTTCGCAAGTGTGGTGGGTGAGAAGAGGCCACACAGGAGTGGGGTGGCCACAGTACCAGAGCGGTGCCTGCTGAGACGGGACACAGAGTCGCAGACATGGAGGAGGAGGAGGCCACATGGACACGGGCAGGACTCATGAGGATACGCAGCCAGCACAAACAGAGGGGGCAGGAAGGGACCCTGGGCCTCTGAGCACGCAAGCCACCAACCCCTGGCCCTGTGCGGGCCTGGAGGTCTGTGCCTTGAGCACCTGGGGGTGATAGACATAGGCAAGTCACGTCTCCAGGGACGCCCTCCTGCCAGGATCAGAGGAGGAGAGAGGGGCCCCAGTGGGCCGCATGGATTGCTGAGGAAGAGAAGGGCGCGTCCAGGTCTGTCACCTGGGTGCTGGCAGCAAGGTGCCCCGCAGAAGCAGTGGGGACGGGTTCAGGAAGGAGCCTCAGCCACTCACTCAGACGTGGGGTCCTGCGGGCAGACGACACTCGTGGGCACGAAGCCCACACAGCCCGAGGCCATGTGCCGGCCCACGCACCAGGGCAGGCCGGGCACCCAGGCGCTGAGGAGCTCCAGGAGGTCGCCGGCACGGAGGGACAGCTCCTCGGGGCCTGAGCTCTGCCAGTCGGCCACCGCGCAGGCCCGGCCACGGCCTGCAGGGAGACACAGTCAGGGCGGGACCGTGTGAGCGCACGGGAGCCCCGCTGCCCACACGGGATCCGAGTCCAACTTTTGCCTGTAGAGGTTTGAAGGAGGCATGGTTCCTACACCATGGGGGGGGGGGTGTTTTTTTTTTTGTTTTGTTTTGTTTTTTTGAGACAGGGTCTCACTATGTAGTTCAGGCTGGCCTTGAACTCACTATGTAGCCCAGGCTGGCCTCGAACTCACTGTGGTTCTCCTGCCTCAGCCTCCAAGTGCTGGGATTATAGGTGTGCGCCGCCACACCCGACTTCAGAGGGGCGTTTTCACTGTATGCTGCAGACGGGCAGCAGAGGCCCAGAGACGTAGACTAACTCAGCCCTGGGCATCAAACTCCAAGTCCCTCCCACCGCCAGACACAGGCCTGGTGCCCCCAGCAGGTATGGGGGCTGCCAAACACCAGCTGGCTCGCTGAAGGGCCGAAGCCTCACACCCGAGCCTGTCGCAGGGCCCCTGGCAGGGCAAGGCCGGCCACAGGTCCTCAGCCTCTCGATGACCCTTGGGACTGCCCAGCCCGCCACAGCCCATGTGTGTGGGAAGTTATGTGCTGGGGCTCTGTGAGGACAGTGACAAGGCTCTGCCCTGCCTCCTGACCAGTGTGCAGCTGGGCTCAGCCCTGGACCTCTGGAAGCCTCAAGCCTCGTGGGAGGGGAGCCCAGCTTCCTGTTCCAGCTTGGGGAAGGCTCAGGGCAGACACAGACACTGCCGGGACGCTAGTGTCCCCGACTCCCCCAGGGAGGGCAGGTCCACAGGGACACTCACCCACCAGTAGCATGTCGGGGGTCTCAGGTCCACCCATGGAGTCATCGATGGGGTCCCAGGGGACCCTCAGAGCCCACCTGGAGCAGGGAGAGGGGTCTGTGATGCAGGTGCAGCTTGGGGCAGAGGCATCTGTGCCCTGCGGACCCTGGGGCCTCCCAGCACACACAAGTGCACCCGTCCTGTGT
This sequence comes from Erethizon dorsatum, assembly GCA_028451465.1. Lineage (NCBI taxonomy): Eukaryota > Metazoa > Chordata > Mammalia > Rodentia > Erethizontidae > Erethizon > Erethizon dorsatum. Next base: position 97,212,530 of record CM051836.1, on the reverse strand, counting down.
GTGCAGCCGAGCCCCCAACCTAGGTGCCCATCCCGGGGGACGAGCCACCCTGCAAGCCGCTCAGTACCGGGCGTGTGAGAGGGATCTGGCCCAGGGCTCCCAAGGCCTGGATCCCACCTGGCTCTGCTGTCTCCCCGCCTTGTGCCAGGACAAATTGCTCCTCTCTCTGGGCCAGGAACTAGAAAGTCGGACTAGGTGATCGGCAGCCCCTCTAGCTCCAACTAACATTCAGGAATCCCAAGGCCTAAGAATGTACTCTGTGGGGACCAGAGGCCACAGCGCACTGGGCAGGTCTTCAGGGGAGACTCTCTGGTCTCATGAGGAAAGACACTGAGCTGCAGCCGCCTCTTCCCTGACACTGTAAATCAGCGTCTCGATTCTCTCCCTTTGCTCCAGGGAGCTCCCAGCCAAGTTTGCCCCATGTCCAGCAAGGGACAGGCGCTTACGTGTCTCCTGGCCTCTCGTCCTCTGGCTTTCCCTGCACTTAGTTTTTGTTTGGGCAGTTTGGAGTGGCACACTGCACTCTCCCGTGCCCTCCAAACCCAGGACAGCTCTGCCAAGTCAATGCCAGTGGCAGCCTAGGCCCAGAGAGGTGGGCCGACCTTCTAAGCCACAGGGCCTGGAGGATCCTGGGCCCCCCATCCCAGAGCCATCGGAGTGACAGCGAGGGTGATACCTACTGATGGAATGGAATCAAGGGCTCTTCTGGTGCTGTGCTGGGGGTGGGGGCTGAGGAGCCTGCTGCTGGGGTTGCCTCTTCCAGGGAACCCCTTGAAGCCTGTCTGGGGGGCAGAGGCCCCTTCTTTGCACCCTGGGCACTAGGCATCACTCTCACGTGGTGGTCAGGACACAGGATGAAGAAGGGCCCTTCAAAAGGACAGAGGTGTCAGCTGGAGTGGCCGCACCAGGGACAGCCAAAGCTCTGCCAGGCAGGACCACATGGCCCCCCACACCACAGGAGCCCCCTGATTTCCCCAGCCCCGGGAATCAGTTGCCCAGTCTCCGATTTCCCAGAAGAGCCCAGGGGAGAGCCTGGGGTCCCAGCTCTGCCTCAACTTGCCCTGTGGGGCTGGCTGAACCTCAGACTATCTCTGGGCCTCGGTTTCCCCAACTGTGTTATTCAGGGCCAGACTTTGACCCCCCCAGAGCTCTTTCTGCTTGGGCTGCCCCCGACAAGTCGGGCCACAGCTGGGAACCCCGCACCCCAGCCCTGTGTCCTGCAGACTGAGTAGGGGCCCAAGAGGCCAATCACATGAATCAGGCAGGGCGGAGCTCTGAACAGCCCCTCCTCTGTTACCTCTCAGACCCCTCATCTCTCAGCCACCAGCGTCTTTGTAACCAATGACAGTGCCCGGGAGCCTGATGCATGTCCCTCCCATCCCAAACACCCTGAGTCCCTAAACAAGGTCATAGCTACTTCATAGCACGGTGCTCACCTTCCTGGACAAGGAGGCTCTCTTGCATCAGCCTCAGGGCATCCTTGGCCACCTGCACACGGATGGCTGCCTCCTCCTCCTCGCAGGGCGCCAGCAGCCAGAAGGTGGCGTCCACCAGCAGCGTCTCCAGGCAGTGGTGCGTGAAGCCTGGGAGGTGGCAGAGGTCACAGCAGGCTCCGTGCAAACCAGGCCAGGGAGGCCCCCAGGACAGCCGCCCCACACTCGCGGTCGCCTGGTCTGACTGTCACCATCCCCTGCGTGACCACGGCCAGGTTATCTGGCCTCTGTGCGCCTGCATGTTCACACATGCAGGTCAGGTCGCAGGCTGTCCTGCAGCACAGATCTGTAGCACAGGCCCAGGGTGACTCCCAGTGTCCTCCTGGGGGACCCCACTGCCCACTCCAGGAGTGGCCCCTACTTTACCAAGGGTGTGGTAGGTGGAAAACTTCCAGATTTCCTCGAAGGTCTTAAACGTCACCATGATCCGGTCCTGGTCGCTGTGGATGGACAACAGCCTGGCGGAGAGCTCCTGGGGAGAAAAAAGCAGGCACTGGAGACTCCTGGAGCCTTGGGGTGTCTGAGCATGAGCCACAAGAGCTGCGGCAAAGTGGCCCTGGCTGGGACGGCAAGCGCAGAGTGGATTTCTTTACAGCCCAAGCCTGCTCCTCTCTTGCTCCCAAGCCACCCATGGCTCCCCAGTGCCCAAGGGCCAGGCCTGAGCTCCTTCCTAGGCTTCATTGCTCCAGTCCCTCTCCCTCTACACCTCCAGCCACTGCACTGCCTTAATCCTGCGCAGAGCAACACCAGCCAGCCCATTAGTTCTGCTCGGGCTGTGCTCTCAGAGTCTCTCTGGGCCTCAGTTTCTCCATCTGTGCTATTCAGGCCCACATACCCATTCGGGTTCAGCTCTGTCCCCAGCATTCCCTCTCCTCTGATTTCCACGGCAGCTGCCTCCTCTGCCCTCCTACAGTCCCCTGTCTCGCTGACCTCCTCCACCCTCAACCCCCAGCCCCTCCGAGGCTCCAGTGTCAGGCTTACCCCAAGCATACGGGCCACCTCCCGACTGTCATTCTCCAGTAGGCGCAGACGGCCACGCAGGGCCTGCTGCAGGCCAGGGTCTGGCCGCCCGCTCTTCCTGTGCACGGCCTGCAGCTGCAAGGTCAGGTCTGCGAGGTGAGGGGAGGTTGGGCAGTCAGCCTGACCTGGGGCAATGTGGGCCCCCTCCCCTCCAGGCTCCGGCCACACAGCCGATGGTGGAGGCCTGGGCTAGGTCACAGGGAGTCCCAAGGACAGGGTTCAAACCCCAACAGGGTCCAGAGCCCCTGGAAGGCTATGACGGCCATGGTCTCCCTAGTGCCTGTCCCGAGAGGACGGAGGAGGGGGCCCAGGTCCCTCCCCACAGCAGGCGGGCACAGAGCAGCCACTCAGCACTCAGCCCCATCACCGTGACAGCCAGCCTCCACAGACACCCCAGGGCACCCAGGATCTCAGTTCTCCTCTCCTCACATCCAAGATGATCCACAGCCAGGCCCCCTGGCTCCTGGCTCCACCCCCGGCTGGCCAGGTCATGGGCTCTGAGCTGGGCCGCTGTCCTCCCAGCTGTCCCCCGGGCCTTCCTCTGGTCCCGTCACCCTACATGCTCACCCAGCCAGGCCTTCTAGACCAGCACTGTCCAAGGGAGCTCTCTGCACGGTGGACACAGCCTCTGGCTACAACGTCCCACGCAGCAGACACCAGCCATGCTCACGTGGGGACCCCAGTGCTTAGGGCACTCCATATTGCTACAGTTTGGACCTCAAATATCCCCCAAGTATTAAAGATTGGTCCCCAGCTTGTGGCTCTGATGGAAAACTTTATAACTTTATGTCACTAGGGATGTACGCTTGGGAGGCTGTGGGATCCCAGGCTCCCCCTCTTTCTCTTTCACCTGATCACAAGGTGTGGCTCTGCCCCAGGCTCCCAGCACGAAGCCTGGAGCAATAGGGCGAACAGACCACATGCTGGAACCAGAAGCCACGAGCCCAAACAAACCTCATTATGAGCTGTGACCTCGGGCTTTGGCTACTGTGACAGGAGGCTGCTGGTAGCACACTTGGGTGGGGCCCGGGATGCTCACCTGTGGGACATGCTGCCATATGTCCCCGAGGGGTCTCAGCTGGTCCTGCTGTGCCAGGAGGAGCCGCATCTGCAACACGGCAGGCCCCTTGTCACAAAGGACGGCACCCCTGCAGGTGCCCATGGCCACTAGCCCGGTGTTGCCCAAGCCCACCCAGGAGGAGGCCGAGGCTGGTGCTGCTGGGCTGCAGCAAACTGCCCCAAACCCCACGTCCCTCTGGATTTCGGGATAGGTCTAATGGGCTAAACCAAGGTGCGGGAAAGCTGTGGCCACGGTCCCTCCGTCCATCCTTCTTCGGATCTCTGCCTGACTCTGCCTTTGTCCCCACATCTTTGCTGGCTGTCCTCGCCTCCTGCCTGTGGAGCCCCTTGTTACAGCATCCACGGCCGGCCCTGATTGTCCAGACAACCCCCATCTCAGTCCCCTAAACTTATCCCATCCACAGAGTCCTTTGACCTGTGGGGTGACAGATTAACAGGTGCTGGGACGAAAACGCAACATCTTCGGGTCTTTTATTCTGCTGACAGGGGCTGATGGTGTTACTGGGGTCTTGGGGGTGGATGGCACAGTATCCTGAAGGGTCTGCAGCACCGCTGGCCAGTGCCTTTCAGCCCTGCGGTGTGGGAGACCCCAGAGTGGGGTCGGGAGCGGTCCCCCCTCGCTCCCTGGGGAACGTGCGGGGTTCCCTAGGGGGTTGGTTCCTGGGGGTCCCGGGCTCCAGGCCTGCTCCACCCCACCCCTGCAAGCTGCGTCCCAGCCTGGGCCCCTCTCCTCTGTCTCACCCGGGAGCCCATCTGTGAAATGAGCTGGACAGCACAGGGACAAAGTCTGCGGCGTCAGAGCAAAAGCCTGTGCTGCTCAGATGGTGCTGAGCTGGGGGTGGGGTGGGGGGTGGACCTGGGAGGTTGGAGGTCCCAGAAATTAAGGGCCCACAGGGAGCCAGGGCAGCCCCTAGGAGACACATCCAAGCCCCAAACCAGGGCTAGTCAATCAACCAAATAGTGACCATCATAGCCCAGAGGAGATCTGTGAGGCCACAGTAAAGGAAATGAGTAAGGGGTCAGGAAATGAGGGTACAAAAGCCAGCTCACTAACGCAGAAGGACGAGACCCAGCCGGGCTCCCAGACCCGTCCCCATGCAGCGCCAGCCTCCACGGGAGGGCAAGCCAGCCTCATAGCCCCCCAGTGCCTAGACTGGGCAGCAGAGCTCCCTCCGCTGAGACTCACATCCGATTCCCTATCTGCTCTGGAGGGAGCAGTTCCTGCGCTGGCCCTGCAGGCTCAGGCACAGCCCACCTGCCCTCTACCTCTCCTAGCCTGACCACGCCCCTTGTGAGTGAGCGCCAGGCCTGGGAGGTCACTCTCTCCCTCCTGGTTTGCAGGAGGAGCAAGATGACAGGTGTAAGCAGTCAGGTGTCCCACACCAGGGTCCACGCTGGGCAGCCACCCGGAGGCTTTGGCGCCTGCTTCCAAAGTGGCACTCCTCCACTGATCACGCAAATAGTTACTGAGCACCCCATGGGCTGAGCTGTCAGGACCAGGACGGGACAACAGGCAGCTAAGCAGGGAGGACACAGTAGACCCCGGAAGAGGAGCCTGGGTGAGCCCCGTGTCCCCCTCCTCTCTCCACTCTACCAGTGTCCAAGTATGGATGGGGAGGGGATGCAGGCAGTCACTGAGGCTGCCCACCAACTCTCAGGAGTAGAGCCCCACTTCACGGGAGCAGCCTTCCCCACGCTCCGTGCCAGCTCTGCCAACACCGATGCGCCCCGCAAAAACACAGCTAGCCTTGCTGCACCAGTGACTCACTGGGCCCAGCTGTCCCCCACGCACGGGAAAGGAGAAGTGAGGGTGCAGGCTCGGCCAGCTGCCTGGGGAAGGCGGGAGGGCGGGTGCAGGGGGCGGGTGGGAGGCAAGATGGGCACTCACCCGCTGTGCCCGTCTCCTTGGTTTCCCTCGGTGTGCCCATGGCTGCGCTCTGCACTGGGTCGCCGCCGCCGCTGCCCCCTGAGGGTCCCCCAGGACCCCTGCCCATGGCGGCTGGCTCCGTGGGGGTCAGTTCCATGGAGTCTTTCAAGTTCCTTGGTGGCCTCAGAGCCAAGGGCCCAGCATGCCTGTCCGACCTTCTGTGGGGAGCGGGGAGCAGTGTTCAGCAGCGATGCGGCTCCAGGGGCAAGGGCTGCAATGTTCTTGCTAGTTGGTGTCAAGAGGAGAGAAGCCACTCCAGTGGCCCTTGCGTGCAGCAAGTGACCCCACATGAGGGGTGCACAACCTGCCTCATCCCTCTGCCAGCCTCTTCTCCTCGCCCTTGCTGGGCCTCTGCTGCCAGACACCACAGGGCCTTTGCACAGACTGGCTGCCGCCTGCAGAGCCCTCCGCCCCTTTCAAAGGCGACTCCCGTGCACCCATTCAGAGTCAGCACAGCCACCTCCTCCCTGGCAGCCAAGCCCCTGGAACAGCTCAGAGCCATCTCACCAGCCAGGCTGGATGTCCTCGAGCTCTGCCCCCACTGCACCGGGATTCGGCCAGGATTCCCCAGAGACCCCATTACTGCTAACCGCAACCCTGCCCCACCCGAGCTGTGCACGCTGTGCCTGGCCCTGCCCTGGCTGGTGGGGACAGAGGGAAGGGGCCAGGCCTGCCAGTGTCTGGGATGCAGACACAGGGTAGACAGCGATGGCTCTTGGCAACAAGCTCCCCAATGGAGGGAGCGTCACCTGGCCTGGGGGGACCTGTGGGGACAGCGGGGAAGGCTGTGTCCTCCCCATGGAGGAGCTCCTGGTGAAGGGCTTGGCCCCGGGTAGCCCGGTCCAGCCAGGCCCGCAGAAGCAACCCCACCTGCCCTCCCTGTGGGGCACTTTGTGACCAGCCCTTCCTCCCTCCGGGCCGTCCCCGATGGCCCCCAGGGACCACGCACCCTGAGCAGCCAGCCTTTCCCCTGGGGCAGCCGCAGGCAGGAAGGGGCCCCATGCATGGAAAGGAAGGAAGGTGGCCCAGAATGGTGGCCCCTGTGCACAGTACTGCGGGGAATCCTCAGTAGCATGGGTGGCACAGTTACGCGCCAGGATAAGCCACGTGCCTCTGGCCTCCTGTCTCCTTGTCCGGGCATGCCGTCCCCACCCGGTCACACCTGAGGAGCTCCATGGCCTCCTTCAGGCTGTGGCTCCTGCTCCAGCCGCCCTCCCCCAGCCCCAAGTCCAGCTTGAGCCTGGACTTTGGCCCCTTCCTCTTCATTCCCGCCAGCCACCCTGGCTCCTCCCACCGCAGACGCCCACCACCCACCGACCACTGCCCGGCCTGTCCATGAGAACCGGAAGCCCACACCTCGCTGTCCACGTGTCTGATGCACAGGAGGGAGGCATCTGCACAGAGCACTCGCTCCAACCGCTTCACACGCAGGGGTCCCCCAAGTCCTGCCTCCCCACATCATCCTTCAGGAGCCAGGTCAATGTCCCCTCTGCAGGCCGAGCAGGTAGACAGCAGCTACTGGGCAGGTGTCCCTGCACCACCTGACCACAGCGCCCAGCATAGCCACCCATCCTCCCACCCCTACCTGGGCAGGACCTGGCCAGTTCCAGAAGGGCCCCTTAGGCTGGGCACAGAGCCAGTGCTCAAAGCTGCCTGAGGAAAGGGAAGGTCCCGTCTCCAGGGTTTCCCCGCCTGCTCTGGCGACACAGAGCTGCGACCACACACGTACCCCACTCAGAGGCGAGGAAGTGGGCTCCATCCCACGGCTGCATAGGCGGAAAGCCTTCCGCCTCCCGCCTCCCGCCTCTCGGGCCTGGCACCACGCTGACCGCAGACTCAGGAGCCCAGACCTCAGCCTCGGGTGGCATCTGCAGCCCCGGTCAGCTTGGTGACTTTGGTGGCCCTGGGCACCCAGCAGAGACTATCTTTCCTCCTGGCCTCCTTGGGAGAGACAAACCCAGGCCAGCCTCAGGCTCCAGGCCCAGTGCCATAGCCAGCCTGAGTTTTGTTTTCTGTTCTTGATTTTTTTGAGGCAGGGTCTCACTATGGAGCACAGGCTAGCCTTGAACTCACAGTGATCCTTCTGCCTCAGCCTCCTGAGTGCCAGAATTACAAGCATGTGCCACCAAGCTGGGCTCACCCACCTGAATTTGCAATGAGAACACAGAGCCCTGGGGTAAATCTCAGTGGGAAAGGACCTCAGAACAGGAACTGGGCGGGAATAATATTTTTTGCAGAAGTTAGCTTTGGTCATGAGGCCACACTAGACGAGGCTGGCCGCCACCCTGGGCCTGATGTCACTGTGAGGGGAGAGACAGGCGGTGGCAGTGGTGGAGAAGGCCTCATGACCACATGGCAGGGGGCAGGAGATATGGCCAAGCCAAGGATCCCAGGCCCAGGAGCAGGCAGAGGGAAATGCCACAGCCCGCTGACTCCTGGGAGGACATTGTCTGTCCCTGCAAGCCACCGGCCTGTCCTGGTCTGTGATGCAGCCATGGGACCCCACTGCACTGTGACTGTCTCTCCTGTGAGGTGGAGTGGACAGCACCCAGGTAGCGGCCCTTGGGGGGGAGGACTGAGTGACTTCACAGAGGAAGCCTCTGCCGAGTTGACAGCTGTGTGACACAGGCCGCACTCAGCTCCCTGCGTCCCCTGACCCTCCCAGTGCTGCTGCAGCCACTCCCAACTCCTCCCCTGTGCAGCTGTGCCATGGGACAGGGCGTGGTCCTGGGCCACCCGGAGGGGCTACACCTAGGCCTGTGCCCTACGCCCAGGGAGGACAGGGGTTAGGAGGCCGGCCCACGTCTCCAACGAATTCATACAAAAGAGACCAATGGAGTGCGGGTGTGGTGGTGCACGCCTGTAATCCCAGCTCCTGAGAGGCTGCGGCAGGAGGATGGCCTTGAGTTTGAGGCCAGCCTGGGCTACATAGTGAAATCCTGTCTCAAAATCACAAAATTAATAAAGAGACCAAGGGTGGCCTCAGTGTGGCCCAGTCTCAGCCACAGTTGCACTGTGGGCTACGCAGGGACACAGTGCCGGCACCAGTGTGTCTGCAGGTGTGGCCTTTAGTGACCTAGCAGGGGACCCATGGTGTGGCTCAGGCCTTGGGGACGCTCGCTGTGGGTCAGCTGACAGCTCCCTGCTCAGGTTTCTGTTCCCCCCAGCCCCAACCAGTCCAAAAAAAATCTTCCAAAAGTGAAGGTGGGAGCTGTTCTTAGATTTGGCACTCTCCACGCCCCTCCTGCCCAGCCCCTGCTCCCAACCCCCATACCTGTGCTCTGCTGTCCAGAGACAACTTCCAGGCCCGCCAGGCCGAAGGACGCAGCGCCAGGTGGCCACTCCCGGCTCAGCGCAGGGCAGGCTGGCCCGCGGGGCCGTCTCCAGCTGGCCGGGGCTGGCAGGGGCCGCCTACAGCCAGGCTGACTGCACAGCCGCCCCTGCTTCCTGCCCCACTTCCTCTGCGCCTGGGGGCCGGGTGGAGAGGCAGCCCCACCGCACAGACTCCCGGCCGGGCCGGTTGATCATTAGCTCCCTGTTGGACTGGCGCCAGGCCCTGACCGGCCTCCCCACTGCCAGCCCCAGGGCGCCTCAGGAGAGGCCAGGGGACACCCAGCTCCCACGTGGCGCAGGGACTGGGGAAGTCACAGTCAGCTGCCAGGCCCTGCCAAGCTCCGCTCCACTCTCTGTTCCCTTCTACTCCTGCACACACACACACACGGGTGTGCACCGATGTGTGTGTGTGTCCCAGGCACACATATGTGTGCTCACGTGTACACAAAACACCTTCCCCCCTCCACGGTGCGGTCCTGGACCGTTCTGGTGAAGAGAGGGGTCCACCTTCCTCAGGAGCCTGGCCAGTGAGCCCAGCCTCTACCTCCGGCTCAGGAGCAGGAACCTCCCCGCACACTTGGTGAGGTGGAGGCCAGGCAGGGAACTGGCCCGTGCACTGGGGAGCCAGGACCGGGTCTCACATGGGCTCAGACTAGAAATGGGAACCAAGCCCAAGCCGTGGCTGTGGAGGCCCTGTGGTTGGCACTGGCCTGTCCCTGACCAATCGCCACCTGCATGTGGGACGCCCTCCCATCCCGGAGGGTGGTGCTCTAGGGACGCCTGCCCTCCACGCCTATCTGACTGCCGGCTGTGGTGACTGGGCCGCGGGGCAGGCTCCATGTCCACACAAGGGTCTGGAGGCATTTCCTGTCCAGGCCTTTGTCTTCCCTGGGGCCAGCCAGCCCCAGAGCCCCCGTTTCCTGTTTGTCTCTGCAGCTGTGCTCTTGGCCCAAGGCCAGGGGACTTTCCCAGAGGACCCCAACCCCATGCAGGGTACCTCTGTCTTCTGGAGAGGAGCAGGGACCCTCAAGGCCTGGGGCTACTGGCAGCATGGCAGAGCCACCCAGCCCAGCTGCAAGGGGCCATCTGGCCCAGCCCTGGCGTGGGGTCATGTCCCCAAGCCCCAGTTTCCCTCTTGCCAATGCCAGACGTGGGCACCGAGATCTGACCCCTACATGGTGGTTGTAAATTCCAACTGTCCCTGTCCAGGAAGATGCTGCGTGCCTGGAGGGGACGGTCACTGGGGTCTTCACAGCAGCCTGACCCACTTGCACACTCAGCACCCAGATGGCAGGGCCTGCCTTCAGGCACGCGGGTCTCAAGCTCTGTACATTAAGCTACATAACTGGAGCAAAAGCCCCTACCACCACACACACACACCCAGGCCCTCGTGCGCGCTGGGCAAGTGCTCGCCACTGAGCCACACCTCCAGCCCTTTTTACTTTTTATCTTTAGACAGAGTCTTGCTAAGTTGCCCAGGCTGGGCTCAAACTTGCCATCCTCCTGCTCAGCCTTCTGAGCAGCCAGTAGCTCGGATTACAGGCATGCGCCACTGTGCCTGGCTCAAAACAGTCCCTGATTTTGTCATCTGAGATCACTTGCAGTTCTCGGGGCAGGGTGAGCTGCACCTGAGCGGGCTCTTGGCAGGAGAGGGTCTGGGCCACCCCACTGGGGTCTGGCTAGAGGGCAGCTCTCCCGTCGGGGGCCCTCAAAATAATTCCACTCACTGGGGTTCAGAGCTGCACTCGCTGCTCATGACTGTAGTCTCAGTATCCCATCTCTGTCTTCTGGGTCCCCACCCAGCAGGGGAGACCAGGATGACAACGCTGATGGATGCAGGGATGGAGGGAAGCCTGGGAGGGGAGCGTGAGGGGGGTGAAATTCTGGAAGGCTTCCTGGAAGGAGTGGCTCCTGGCCTGAATCTTGGAGAGAAAATCCAGAAAAAGAGGGGGCATAAGGAGCATCCGAGGACAGGAAACTCAGGACAGCACAAGTCCACCTGTAACCCAGACAGCTGCGCCCCAGACGCACAGGGCTGCAGCCACTCAGGTGACTGGACACTGGTGGTCCAGCGACGCCTTGAGGCGTGGATCTGCAAGAGGCCACTGATAGCAGGTGGCTCTCAGGAAGGTGGAGGCCCCAGGGGACGGGATCCAGCAGGCTCCCACTGGCCATCAGCCCTGGCCACTGTGCCCTGGGTCCTTCCAGAGCACAGCAACACAGCTGGGAAGGGCTTTCCTGACCATCAGCTGTCACCACCGGGCCCTGGCAGAGCAGGCAGAGAGACCGTTGCCCCTTGTGGGTGTGATTGGTGCCCACGGGACTTCACAGGGTGTGGGGGTGGGTTGGGCCCCACTTTGGGGATGGATGGGTGTGGGGTAGAAGGGACTGGAAGGCAGCTCGGCATCAGGCCAGCAAGGGACAGGTCGTGTAGAGATGGCCTTGCCACGCTGGCCAAGGGCACGTGCAGGCTCGAAGTGAGTAGGACGCCTACAGGGGTGGCAGAGGTCCCCAGAGCAGCGGGGAACCAGTGTCTCATGTCCCCGCTCCTTACTACATCACGTGGCTGTGCCACACCTGCGTAGACATTGTCCTCAGGTTCCTCAGGGCCCGAGCGACGGGCTCCCAGCTGGAGGGCAAGTTGGCAGTGTGCATGCTTCAGGCTTGCGAGAGGGGAAACTGAGGCTCAGGAAGAGAACCACCTTCCCCTGCGTGCACTGGCAGGAGAGCTCCTGGCATCACCAATGGTGACTCGGGTCGGCCCTCCAGGTTCTGCTCAGGGCAGGGACAGCCCCACTGAGAGGCGTCCATCTCTCTCCTGTGCTGATTCCTCACCTGGACATCGTTTTCCAGGATAAGGAAGCCGCTGCCCCCACACACTTTAAGGCCTGCTCATTCCTGAGTCCCACCCAGCCTGGCGCAGCCTGTGGCTGGCACTGGAAGGGATGCCCAGAAGGGACCAGAACAGTGCCCAGTCTGTTTGTTATTTCTGGCTTTGGCTGCCGAAACCAGTGCTGATCAAAAACACCCAGAGCTGCAGGCCCGAGGCTGCAGGAACCGCTCTTTCAGAACAAGGATGGGGAACAGACAGGCCCTGCAGGTGACGGATGGCCTCAGGCCGGATGGGTGGCCCAGCCACTGGTCAGTCAGAGTCCTGCAGGAAGTGGTCAGCAGTTCTGAAGACGCCTGCTCCCGCCTGCCCGGAAAGGGCTCCTTTCACAGTTGACCTGACCTCAGGCAGCAGCACAGGTTCTGTGGGGACGGGGACAGGCACGGCCCCAGCCTGGGAAGTTGCTGACTCTGCAGCCAGCAGGCCTCTGGTTGCTCCTCCTGCTGGGGAATCCCAGCCAGTGGGCAGGTCCCTGGCCTACCTGTGACAAGGACTCCCCGGAACAGTGCTCTTCATGGCTCTGGGTGAAGTTGGCCAGAAAGGCCGCGTGGCTGTCTGCACAGGGAGCGGGAGGTGGACGCCCCACTGGACGTCCATCCTGTGGGCCGTGGGGTGCACAGAGGAGATGGGATAGGAGCTGGTCTATGGGGGTGTTTCGTGGCTGCTATGGTCCCCAAGAGCCTGGGGAAGTCAGGTCCCTGCTCAGAGCTGAGAGCAGCAGACACAGGACCCTCACCCCCAGAGCCCAGCATTCCCAAAGCGGGGTGCAGCCACTGAATTACTGACTCTCCCCAGTGCAGCCATCCCGGGCTGATCTTGACCTCAGTTTGCACACACATGAACCCAGGCTGGGGGTGGAGTCCAGAAACTAGGGCCCAAAGGCCAGGTGGGGTAGCAGGGCTGGGGGATCTCCCTGCTACCTGGGCACAGGGAATGCTGTGGCCACCAGAGGCCACTTGGGCCCCTCTCAGCACAGCCTCGGGTGCTGTACACTCTGGCCAGTGCCGTGTCCCCTTCCAGGCTCCTCGGCCCGCTACCCATCACCCCAAACCACCCTTGCCTCAGCCCCGTCCCTGCTGCTGAAGCCACGTGCCTTCCCTGTCCACATCCTCCAGGCCTCTCAGCGGTCCTGGTGCTGCCCAGGTGTCTGGCCACACCCGCACTGCACCGGGCTGTCACAGCTCAATATGGGTGGACTTCTAAAGCTAGCTGTCCACACTGATGACACCCAAGCCCTGATGTCATGCAGGTGGCCTGGACAGCTCCCCCCCACCTCAACACCAGGAGGTTCCCGCAAGCGATCTCCCTGTCACACCCAGTTCCACCTCCACCGTCCCCACTGGGACCCCTGCTCCTGCCTCGCCTTCCCTTGCCAGGAGTGAGTCTCTGGTGTACTCTGCACCCAGGGCCCTGTGTCCACGTAGCACTGCGAGCCCCTCCCTGCGGCTCCTCGCTCTCAGGGCCTCAGTGCCCGGCACAGCATAGTGCGCTGCAAGGTGGCTGAATGACCAACAAAGGCAGGGCACCCATGGCAAGCCCCTGGCACCCTCAGCCCCAAGCTCTGAAGGGTTCAGACTGAAGGGCATGCAGGAGGGGCACACCCCTCAAAGCGAGCTGGACGAGATGTCAACCCCTTTCCTTCCATCCACTTTCTGTTTTCTTTTATTATTATCATTATTATTTTTTTTTGTTTTTTTGTTTTTGAGACCGGGTCTCACTATGCAATTCAGGCTGGCCTCGAACTCATGGCAATCCTTCTGCCTCAGCTTCTCGAGTGCTGGGATTACAGGTATGGTCCACCATGCCCGGTTCTGTCCACTTTCCACGCACACACAGCCATCCTGCTCTCTGGGTGGCAGCTGCGGGAGGGACACACTCAGACGCAGAGCCAACAGCCCCTGCCTCAGCCCTGCTGCACCTCCCCCAGATGCTGGAGAGACAGGAATGGGTGGCATCTTCACAGGCAGGTCTTCCCTGCAGGCTCCAAGTGGCAAACCCCATGGCAGGTGACAGGTGACAGCTGCACCTTCACCTTCACTCACCCTGCCCTACCCTGTGCCCAGCTGTGATGTTTCCTGGGTGATGTCATGGAGTGTGGCCAGACGCCAGGCCAGGAGTGAACCTCAGGTCTCCTCTCCCTGATGCAGGGTGGGCACGCCCTCCACCCCTTCACCCTGGCACAGAGGCCACGAGGGGCACGAGTGCAGGGCCAACTGCCCGGGCAGGTATCCCCAGGTGAGCAAACACACACCCGCCTTGGCTGCCTGCTGGGCTCGGTACCTGAGCAGGCAGAGGGGCCAAAGAGGGAAGCAATGCCTCAGCACGAAGCAGGACGCAGGTGGCATCGCCCTCTGCTGGCTCTGCCCAGAGCTGAGCACTGGGGACAAAGCTGGGCCAGACAGACGACCTCGCCTCTAGCTCCAGCCCTGTGATTGGGACAGCTGGGGGACAGGTGGGGACAACAGGTCAGCCTCAGTGGCTGTGACAGGGCAGGCAGAGAGGCGGGCCACCACCCTACCCTAATGTTGCCTGGGGACATTCGGGGGCTGCCTCAGTCCTTGAAATATTTGTGAAATCTGATCCGTGGCAGGAAATAGACACAGTAGATGGGAAGCAACTGGGAAACCAGGAAGCAAGGACCTAGCGCAGGTGCACAGGCAGACAGACAGGCGACAGGTGATTGATGGTAGACAGGCGACAGGTGATTGACGATAGGTGGATCAATGATAAAGTGATACGTACAATTGATTGATTGATCTATAGGCCAAGGGGACACAGACCTAACCGGCAGAGCTGCCGATGGCCTATGCTAGGACGATTTGAGCAACAAAATAAAGTGCAGGAGACCGTAACCCAAATATTAAATCGACACCCCTGGGCCACGCTGCTGGAAAGAAGCTACCGGAGAACTCGGTCAGCGGGAGAGAAGACCCGCTCCTCCCCGCTGGAGACTCCAACACTCTCTGGCCACGCTGGCCTCCTTCAGCGCGCCGTGCGCAGGGCGTCTTTCCGGAGGGGACAGTGGGGGAGGGGGAATCCAACAGGCGCACCCGTCCTGATGCTGGGCCAGAGGAGGGTGGGGGACCGGGTTGAGGAGTGTCTACACTGCCATCCCTCGCCCCTGCCACAGAGGGAAGGACCAAGGCTCACACAAGGGGCAGCGAATGTCACCAGGCACCCACGTCCGGCCAACAGCAGCCTAAACAGGACAAAGACCCGTAGCTCCTGCCTTTGGCCTTCAAATCTATGAGAAGATATCCACTCTCTCCCTTAGGGAGGAGACACTCTGTCACTTGCAGATTGGATGGTGACACCCATGGGCGGGCCCTTGTCACCTGCAGCTCAGGTCACTGATGCCTAGGAAACCGGAACTACAGGCGCCTCTGCCCTTTGCCCCTTGGCCTACACAGGGCGGGGCCCAAGGAGCCCACAGATGGGGCTGCTGAGGACAGCGACACCTCGGAAATGACGGGTCTCAGGTAAGTCTCACTGCCCCACGCACTATGCGGCACAAAGCGGCGACCGGGAACAAGGACTTCCTGGTGCCTGCGCCGAGCAGGAAAGCAGTGCGACGCGGGGCGTGGGCAGCGATGCAGGGAGCACTTGGGGTCGGGGCCGCTGGCGCCGGTGGAAGGGAACCGCGGAGGGCAAAGCGCATCCCCGGGAGGGGTATGGCACAGGGGGCGCGCAGGGGACTTGGGGTAGGAACCGTTAGATGTTGCTGCCATCAGTGGTGCGCGCTGACACCGAGAGTATATTGAGCCCCGGAAGGTTACCACACAGGATATCGGAAGCAAACTATCGCCTACCAACAGATGAGCGGATAAAGAAAACGTGGTGTTCATTCGCGACGGAGTACTACTCTGCCATTAAGAAGGGCAGATGTGAGTGGTTTGTAGGAAAATGGATGCAACTTGAGACCGTAATGTTAAGTGAAATAAATCAGACATAGAAGATTAAATATTATGCAACTTCTCTTATGTGAGAAACCCAAAATATAAATAACTTAAAGAGCTAAAGAAAAAATAGACATTGGGAAACGGGGAGCTAGAGCTTCGGTAAATGGGAAGGGGTCTTGTTACGGAGGGAGGGGACGTAAACAGAGTTTAGGCGCAGTATGGCGTGTACCAGCTCCCCACGGAGAACACGAGCTCTAGGCACTGAGAACGTGGACTAAGGAGAAAAGACTAAAAAGAGAGAAGCTGAGGACAAGAGTCCAGAACCAAAACAATTGGTGTGCCCCAAGTGCAGGGGACGAGTTCTTAGAAAGGTAGGGGCCAGAAGGGAGGGTCCCAGCCAGAAGGCGCACGGGCTGGAGCAGGGCTGTGAGGAAGCGTGGCCTGGTCCCTAACAGTGGTGTCGGCACTGTGCCTGGGTCCGGTGCGGCACTGCAGTAATGCAGATGCTGACACGGGGACAGAGTGGGGCTATGAGGGTCCGTCCTGTCTTCCTCATTGCTTTGTAAATCTAAAACAGTTCCAGAAAAACAAAGGCTGTTTGGCAGAACAAGCTGCATGTGTTTGGAGAGCCCACTTTTTTTTTTATGTGGGTACCGGGAGTCGAACTCAGGACCTCACGCTTGCCAGGCAGGCGCTTATGCCGCTGAGCCAGCTCACCGGCCCCCCACTTTCTTTTTAATGTAGTTCAGGCTGGCCTTGAACTCACTATGTAGCCCAGGCTGACTTCAAACTCATGGCAAGATCCTCTTGCCCCAGCCTCCTGGGATTACAGGCGTGTGTGCCACCACACCCGGCTTAAGAGCAAACCATTAAGGCCCAATGTCACAGCACCGCGGACAGACCCAGACCTGTGCTAACGCCCAGAATGACTTCCAGCCCACTGCTGTGCTGTCCTGGGCAGCCCTGGAGACCCCAGGCCACATCTCCTTCCCCATAAACCCAAGAGACGCTTGCGGCAGAGCCTGGCGTTACTGTCCTGCAGCGCCAGGGAAACCGAGACAGGCCTTTGGAACAGCATCCCTGTCCAGCTGCTCTCTGCCAGTGCTCTGGGCAACTTGTGCCACTGGAGGAAGGGGACGCATCCCTCGTGGTGAAGAGCACTCTGCCCCGGGCCCAGCACATCCACCCTGAGGAGGCTGAGCCTCTGGGAGGCTGAGGCAGGAAGATCAAAAGTTCACAGTCCCTGAGCCCCAGGCTTACTGCATGAGTGGAGAAACTGAGGCTCAGAGAGGCCCAGAACTTCTCTTAAGCCACAGAGTGGCCTCCTCCCCCCACCCTGTGCAAAGTCCACCACTGCCAGCCAGGGTCAGCCTCAACTCATCAGGGCCTGGAGACACTGATGTTCCTGCCTCCAGGTCCCTGTCCTCTCCAAGGGCCCCAAACTCCTGTCGCCATCAGCTGCAGCCACTGGCCATGTGCGGACACTGCTCCGGACACCCAAGAGGATGCCCTTATCTCAGAGGTGGGGAAACTGAGGCTTGGGAGAGCAGTCACTTTCCCAAAGGTGCACAGCCAGGAAGTGGGGGACCAGGACCAGCAGCCCACAATGGCCTCTTCCAGGAAGTCCTCTTTCCATGAGGCCCCATTCCTGGCCTGGTCACAGGACCAGGGGTCACACCCGTGCCCCTTGATAGTGCCCAGCTCCTTCCCTCTCTCAGCTGGAGACAGGGACACCAGGCTGCCTGTCCGGCCACCCCAAACCCCACCCCTGTGATCCTGGCCACGGGTGGTTTAGGGACACCGGTTCTGAGTACACCTCCCTGTCCTTGCCTGGCCGCAAGACCCCTCCCGGGTTGACTCAGTGGAGAGGACGGGGACTTACCTGCCAGGATGGCCAACACTGCCAAGGGAGACAGAGCCCAGGCCCCTCACCTGCAAGCTGCCAGGGTCACAGACCTGCCGAGCCTGCCAGGCCTCAGCCCCAATTGCAAGGCCTGAGCGCTGGGCCAGGCCCGCTCTGCAGGGAGGAGAGGCTGGAGGCTGACCTTCCCCCTGCTTATCAGCCAGCTATCGGAAAGAAGCCGGGCAGCTCTGGGCCAGCATTCCTGAGCGGGGCGGGAGGGGCAGGCGCACACTGGTCTATCCCGGCGTTCGAGGTGCTGGTTGAATGGGGCCACCTGCCTGGACCCCGCACCTTGGGACAGGAACAGGGCCACCACTTAGCTGGAGTGTGGACAGCTTGGCCAGTCTTGCCTGAGCCCCTCCTGGCACCCTGTAGCTAGGCCTTTGTGGCCACAGGCTTGGGAATTCCACAAGCACTTATTGAGCACCTACTATGTGCCACCGGGGCCCCTGCAGGCCAACAGCGAGTCAGCAAAGATGGGTGTCCAGAGAAACTGGTCCCCCGCTTGCTCAGGAGAGTCATAGCCAGGCATGGGGGTGCACACCTGTCACCCCAGCACTCAGGAGGCTGAGGCAGGAGGATCGAAAGTTCAAGCCCACCCTGGACAGCTAAGGAAGTTAGCGAGACCCCAAGTAAAAAAGGGCAGGGTGTGTAGCTCAGTGAGAAGGCCCTGGATTCAATCCCCAGTACCACCTCATCCCCACCCCCAAAAAAGAGGAGGGTCATCTAAGATGTCCCTAAGGTACAGACCCTGGACCCCACACCCACTGGGTCAGGACCCCCCAGGGCAGGGCTCAGAAATCGAGATTTCTTTTTAAGGTCTATAAAGCCGTTTGTGGACCACTGCCCACCAATGTTTACAACGAACAGAACACGGCAGGATAATATTCTGACCACTGAAGAGCGATCATCCTGGTTTCTGCCCAACACTGAAAACAACTGAGCCTACATGGGAGGAACAGGTTGGGTCAAGAAAAACCTGCGGGTCAGTAATTTAGAATCACAGAAGTTTGCTCGCTCATTTATTCCAGCAGGTCCTCGGCTGCAAACACCGCCAGCCACCTGAGTAGCTCCCTTGAGCCACGCTGTGGACATTGCGCTCCCGACCTCTGAGTCCGCAGGTCCCGGCTCACTGTGAGGGAGGGTCGCCGGGCACCGGTGGGTGGTGGACGTCCTTAACAAGCCTAACCTAGCTTATTCCAACGAGCCAGGTTGTCTGGCTTCCTTATTTGGGCAAGGCAGCTGCTGCTCGTGATAAAGTTTTTCTTTTCAGGAATTCTACAAGTAAACAGCTGCGTTTCTGTGATAAAAGACACAGATAGAGACGCAGCTACATCGCTTTGAGATTATCCACGTTGAACTGTCCCGTCAGCCACGGAATCGCTGTTTAGCTGGGAAGGCTGTGGCTTCAGCAAAACTTGGAATTTACCTGGAGGAATTCATTTTGTAGGTTGCTCAGGATGACGGCTTCGGCTTCGAAGAGCTGGGGTTATCGGCCATGGTTTTTGTTTTGCTGAATGCTTAAAAACAAAACAAAACCATTCACATCAGAATTTTATTTCTTTTTTTTTTTTTTTTTTGTGGGTACCGGGGGAACGACCTCAGGACCTCGCGCGCCAACAGGCACCCGTGCCGCTGAGCGATATCACCGGCCCCTTTTTCGTATGTGGGATCCGGGAGTCAAGCGCCTTGCAAGGCAGGCACTTACGCCGCTGAGCCATCTCACCGGCCCCAGAATTTTATTTCTACACACACAGACAAATTAAAAACTCAGAATGGTCCCTACGCATGGGAACAGAAACAAGCTTGATTTTCGTTAGAATGCAGTTATTTTTTTATACTAGTAGATCAAAAATCTACTTGATCTACATATACAATGCAAATATCTATACAATAATTTGTGAATAAAATGATGGAAATTATTATTGAGCTTCGTCTTCTGGACAAGAATGCCAAGTTAGTCTCCCTAAAAAGCAATTACAGCTGGGCGTGGTGGCACACACTTTTAATACTAGCACTCAGGAGGCTGAGGCAGGAGGGTTGCCTCGAGTTTGAGGCCAGTCTGGGCTACATAGTGCGTTCATGATCAGCCTGGGCTACATAGGGAGACCCTGTCTCAAAAAAGGAAAGAAAAGAAAAAAGAAGAGAAGAGAAAAAAAAAATAAAAGAAGTGAGAAGAAGAGAGAAAAGAAAGGTTGAGGACTTAAAACGATGCCCTACACACCTGGGCACGCATATCCTCTGGCTGTGACTCGGCCATAGGGGCTGGGAATGCTCAGCCTCAGGCCCTGGCGGGAGCCGCGCCCCCAGTTCTTGGTAGCTGAATGAATGAATCAGTGAAGGAGC
Organism: Erethizon dorsatum; assembly: GCA_028451465.1. NCBI lineage: Eukaryota > Metazoa > Chordata > Mammalia > Rodentia > Erethizontidae > Erethizon > Erethizon dorsatum. The sequence continues at coordinate 97,192,639 of CM051836.1, read as the reverse complement.
AAATGCGGTGCCAGCTGGCTCACGTTTCTCTGCACTTTTCTTGAGGAGACCACCAAGTTTGCCCCTAACATGCAGTGCGTGGTCACAGTGACCCTGGTGCTGTCCCTCCTGGCCGGGGACAGGGCTTCTTCCTGACCTGCTCCAGGACTCTGGCCACACCTGGCCTCAGCTGGCGGTCTGTGGACGTCGCCTTCTGTGGCCACAGGCAGTGCAGCGCTTGCAGGCTGCACTTGCTTCAGCCTCCACGGTGGAGGCTTCCCAGTGAAACCAGACATCTGGCCGATCTTGAAGGTCCCCACCCTGGCCGCTGGGCAGAGGCTGAAGGTCCCTGCTGCTGTCCATCAGGGAAGGAGGGGGGCACTGGAACCCCCAGCCCCCAGGGCAGAGGTGAGAGTGACCCATCCAGGTGACCCTGACCCAGGGTGGCTGCTGGAGCCCCAGGGCAGCTGGAGGCCCCGCCAAGCGTGCCTGCAGGGACAGATTTCACACAGGACTCCTGGGCCTCAGCTGCCTGCAGGACCTGGGCCAGCCACCTCGAGGGCGCCTTCCCTTTGCTTTTGATCTGGGTGCCTTCCCTGTGCCTTTGATCTGGTGCCTGTCCCCAGCCAGGTCTGTGGGGCTGTCCCTGTCTTGGGTGCACAGCTTCCCCACCTGAGCAGCCCACAGCAGGCACGAAGCTCACCCCGGAGGCCCCAGGCTGCTGTCTGCTCCCAGGCCAGCTCCCACCACAGGGTCCCTGCTGCCCCTCCTGCTGAAGATGCTGTCCTTTGTCCCCTCTCCCCACCCCAGAGCCACCATCTTCCATCCCAGCCCCAGAGTAGATGAGACATGGCGTGCTCTTGGCCTGAGCCCCCTTCCAGCCAGGGCTGTGGAGCTGTTTCTGGGCCAGGTGCCCCATGAACCTGTGACATCAGGGAGAGCACGGTTCTCCCCAGGCCCTGCACTGCTGGCTGAGGGGTCAAAGGAGCCCGGGAGCAAGTGCCCTTCTCCAGAGCTCCAGGGGGCTTTGCCCCTGGGGCCTCCCACACGCCTCTTCATCCAGTTTTTCCTGCCTCAGAATTCACACAAAGGAGGGCTTGGTCCATGTGCTCAATATGTGCGAAATTTGCTCTACTCTGGGGACTGGCTCCTGGAAGCCCAGAATTCTGTTAAAAGCACATAAACTGGCCACTAGGGAGGCTGAGGCAGGAGAATTGCTTCGAGTTCAAGGCCAGCCTGGGCTACATAGCGAGACCCTGTCTGAAAAAACCAAAAAAGCCAAAAGAACAACACACACACATACACCCTTCCCAAGTCCTCAGTTTGCTCTCATATCCATTGAAAGATGGTTTCAGAAATCTTGCTTGAAAAAATACATCCAAACATACCTTCCCTTAGCCCCCATGGCCCTAGCACAGCCAGCCCCTCCAAGAGCTTACACAGCTGGAGGAGCCCATGGGGCGGGCAGCCTGGAAGGTGGCAGGTGACCACCTGGGGGAGGAGCCCCAGGAGAGGTGGGGAGACCCGGGAAGGGAGGAGAAGCTCCACACTGTGGCCTGGGCCAAGCTTGCACCCCTGCCAGGTGGGGATGGTGGCAGCAGGGTGGGGACAGGCCTGACTGTGATGGAGGTCACAGCTTTACACAGGATGGCCCAAGGCCATGCAGGACCTGAACTCCAGTCACCCAGGAATACAGCTGTACGTCCATCTCCCTGATACTGGGGGCTGAAGTCAGGGCCTCACACATGCTGCTGGGCAGGAGCTCGACCACAGAGCTACACCTCCAGCTGTTTTGACTGTACTCTGAGACAGGGTCTCACTAAGTTGCCCAGGCTGACCTTGAACTTGCAATCTTCCTGCCTCAGCCTCCAGAGAATCTGGGATTGCAGGTCTGCACCATTGCACCCAGGTCTCCTGAAGTCTTTAAACCATTTCTAGATGACCAACAACAGCAGAGACGATGCAAACCCTATGGAAATAGTTAGACTGTGTTGTGCAGGGATAATGAAAGGAAAATAGTTTGCACATTTAATGCACATGCAACTTTTGGAACAACAGTCAAGCCTCAGTTGGTTGAATTTAAAAATACTCTTTAAGTCAGGCATGGTGGTGCATGCTTGTAATTCTAGCACTCTGGGAGGCTGAGACAGGAGAATCACAAGGACAAGTCCAGCCTGGGTAAAGTAAAGAGACCCCAGATCAAAAAAGTGGGTGGGGGATGTAGTTTAGGGCAAAGGCCCTGGGTTCAATCCCTAGTGCCCCAAAGTAAATTAATAATTAATTAATTAAAATGATCTTCAGCGAAAAACACTGGACAGGAGGGTACGAAAACGTCCACTGCGGCCACCTGCGACAGGCCGCTGGGCTGGACGGTCACCGTCTTCTCTGCGATCTCCACGCGTGTGAGCTTCACAACCACAACGCAGAAGAAAACCCGCTGTCGGATGAGAAGGAAAGCGATGCGCCCCGCCAGACTCCCACCCGGAGAGGCGCTGTCTCTGCGGGGCCGGCCAGATGTCTCCTGCAGCCCCAGATGTTGTCACCTGCCTGGGTGTGTGGCACTGTGGACCCCAGCGTGCGTGGGCCCCGGCAGCCAGTTCTCTCCCGGGTGGCTTTGTGTCCGCCCTTTCCCCTCAGGGCCGCGGTTTCCGCCTCTAATAGAGAGAGCCAGGCCGGCAGCTCCTCCCAGGGACGTGAAGCCCCCAGTCAGTCTCAGCTGGGTGCCGGCCTGCGGGGGAGGGGACAGCCACCACTGCCCTCTAGTGGGAGCCCAGGAGAGTGACTGGAAGCCCCACATCCATCTCTCTGGAAGGCGCTGGGCTCTTGCTTCTGACCGAAGTTCAGCCCCTCAGGACCCCCCAATGGGGCCTGGGTACAAGCACCCCACGGTGAGGGGGCGGGGCCTGCCCAGGAGGGGGTGCGCTGGGATGCACCCCATCTTCCACCGCTGAGGCCCGCTTCCAGAGTGTCAATGATTTAACAGCTGACTGAGTACTCTTGATGACCTGGCTCTGTCCCCCACATTCCTTGGCCTCCATGGGCCACTGCATTGGGTCACCCAAGCCACTGACTCTGCAGAGGGCCCAGCTGGGGGCCCAGTGTCCCACAGCTGAGAAGGGGGGCAGGCGTGGCCCAGGTGCTCAGCCCCACAGCTAGACCTGGGACTGGCCACCGTCACACCGGCCCCAGTGGGCCAGCTTTCACCCTGGAGCCCGTGGCACTGAGCTTGGAATGACAGGGTGGGTGTGTCAGGCAGCTGCAGGAACATCTGTGAGGTCAGCGCAGGACGGGGTGTGACCGGGCTCAGCGAGCAGACGTTGTCGGGCCAGCTGTGGGCACCTGGCCGGGCAGGCATCATCACGGACAGAGCAGCTCCCACCAGGGGCTCCAGAAGCGGCCACCACCTGACCCCGTCCATCCATATGGCTCCTGTCCCTCCTGGTACCTGCCGGACCCATCGGCCTCTCCGCACCCCCATCTCACACGTGGCTTTGGGCACAGGCCTGCTGGGAAGTGGTTCCCCCCATTATTACCTAAAATGTCCCCCAAGAGGCTCATGTGCCCAGAGGTGGGGCTCTGCAGGTGACTGGATCACATGTTGCATGTCATCAGTGACTGATTCACGGGCGACATCATCACAGGATGGCATTGCTGGGTGGTGACAGAGGCGGGAGGAGGGCCTAGCTCAAGAGGGTGGGCCGTGGGGCGTGACCTTGGCACTGTCTTGTCCCGGGCCTCTCCTCCAACTCTGCCTCCTGCTCACCATGCTGTGAGCGGCTCTCTTCCACCACACCTTTCCGCCATGATGTTCCTGCCTCCCACAGCCACAAATGGAGCCCGCTGACCGCGGACTGAAACCAGAGCCCAAACAAACCTCTCCCCTCTCTGCCCTTTCTGCCAGGCATTTTGTCACAGTGGTGCACAGCTGGCTAACACACTCCCCCAGAACCCTCGGATGAGGCCACAGCCCTGGGGTGACACCCAGACTGAACCCCATAACAGACTCCTACAAAAATAAATGTGTGCTGTTTAAAGCCACTAAAAGCAACAGGGCTCAGCCCTGACACTGTACAAGGGAGGAGGGGGGAGGAGGAGGAGGAGGAAGAGGAGGTGGAACAGGAGGAGGAGCAGCGGGGGTTTGCCTTCTGCTCCCCATTGGTGACCACGGTGACCTGGGAGGGCTTGGCCCCTAGTTCCTCAGTTTCTTCCTCTGGGAGGCAGGGCCAGCAGCCCAGGTAGCAAGGAGGACAGACAGGTCTTCAGGTGAGTCAGCTGTGTCCCGTGGGCTGAGTCTGGCTTTCCTGTGCCCATGACTTCCCTGTCACCTGGACATGCTCAGCTCCTTCATGTGGCAAGGACATCGGGAGCCAGGTCTGCCCACATGCTGGGCAAGAGAACAGCAAGTAGGGCCTGGCTTTCTGGAAGGAGGGGGCTGAGCGGTCTGATAAACACAGTCAAACCCTTCCAGCCCTCCACTCTCCATGAGGCAGCAGGGTTAAAACAACTCAGCGAGGCAGGCACCCTCTGGGAGCCTGGGAGTCCCCAGCTGTGGCAGGTCAAGTGTGGGCCGGGGGACATGCGGCCGTGCCCCACTCTGCCCGGTCTCCCTGCCCTCTGCCTGCTGGGAGCCCTGGGTTTCCCCTGCTCTATCTGTACACCTAAGCCCCGGACTTCACAGGGCTGATCAATCGGTCGACTCTGTGACGCGACCAGTGCCACACTCTGCCCTCTCCTGGGGGCTCGCTGAGGACGCGCGGGCTGATGCATGCTTTCCAGGCCACCTACAGCCCAGACCCATGTGTCCATGATTCCTGCCAGGGCCACATCTGCCCTGCCCCCCATGCTGGATGGCCCTGTGCCCCACTCCACAGGCCTGCTACATGTGTCATTACGCAGTGCTCTCTCTCTGTGTCTGTCACCACCGTTACAGGGTGAACTGTGTGTCTCTGAAATTCAGACGCTGAAGTCCTAACTCTCAGAACCTCAGGATGTGACTTGACTTAGAAATGGGGCTGTTGCAGAGGCCGTTAGTTAGACGAGGTCAGCAGGGTGGCCCTGAACCAACACAGCAGTGTCCTTGTTAAAGGGACACAGAGACACAGAAGTCACCATGCGAAGACGGAGAGAGACAGAAGTGAGGCTTCTAATGTGCCGAGGAGAGGAGCCTGGAACAGATCCTCCTCCAACATCACAAGGAACCTCCTGCTGTCCCCTGAGCCCAGACCTCTGGCCTGAGTGACTGTGAGACAACACAGCCTCCTCCTCCAAAGGCTGTGCTCTTTGTTACACAGCCCTTGCTGACAAGTGCACTTTTGTCTCTGGTTGCTCCCTGAGGGTCCACACCAGCCACTCCTGATCTCTCCTCTCCAGCACAGGGCTGGTATACAGCAGGTGCTCAGTGACACAGCACCTGGCCTCAGCGCTGCCGCTTGCTCTTCCTCCTCACCCTCTCTCGTGTGTGCTCCTGCTCCTCATCTGTCTCCATGTGCAAGCTCCAAGTCCCTCCAGCGGCCCGGCAAACCCAAGCCTGGTTCCGCAGGGGTCACTTCCGGGATCAGGCCGTGTCTTCTACCTCATTCGGTCCCTGGGATTGAATGATCTCTCCCGGCTTCTCGGTGATGCAAACATGTCGCTGAGTCTACAAACCACTCAGAGTTGCCGGGCAGCCGGAATGGTAGGGAAACTCCATGCATGTGTGAGCTGGGGCAGCACAGCCCCTGTCCACCTGCAGACTCAGGTGAGCCCCAGGTGCGTGCCCCTGAGGCTGGGCTGCCTCAGCTGATGACCCAGGTGCCTGGACCTGCGTTTCAGAGAGGCTGGAGTTCGGAGTTGCGTGCTATTTTTACTCTTGGTTTCTTTCATGTGGCATGGTTTTAAATGACTGTGCTGTCGGAAAGCTCCCACAATGAAATTATATTTCATTTGTTTCTCCATTTGGGTGTAAGTAAATCAATTTCAGGGACTCACTGGGAGGTGAGGACAGGACAAAGCAAACTGCAGCTTTGGCAAAAGCAGGCCCGGCTGCTCTGGTCTGCGCAGGGTTCTCCACGTCTAGACGCCGCCTGCTCCATTTGTCACCACGAGTCTTGATTTGCAAGACTTCTGCCCAGCTGGGCTTCCACAGTGGACACCTTCTTCCTAGACCAGGCCCCAGCGGAGCCTGGCTGCATCATGCTGCTCTTCATAGAAGCAATTTGTGGGAAGCTGCAGCAGACACAGGGAGGTGGTAGGGGGGCTAGGAGGGGTGCAGGGCAAGTCTGCCCTCCTCCCTCTGTGCAGCAGGAAACCAGTGGGACTAGGGTGTGGGCCACATGCTGATCCCATGGGTGAGTGGCTACTGTCCCCTGTGCCAGAGACTCTAGGATGCACTGAGACCCTAAAATGCTCCCGAGATCAGCATACGCTGGAGACCCCAAGATGCACTGGACAGAGCATGCGAGGTCTGATGACAGAGCCGGTGACAGAGCCAGGCAAGACATAAAATTTGAGACATGGAAGGATATGTGGTGGGGGTGGACAAGGCCCTGGGGAGTGGAGGTGGCACCTGTCCCAGCCGGGGGTCAGGGGGTCTTCTCCAAAGAGGAATCTCAGCTGAAGCCCACAGGAGAGCGTGGGCTGCTCAGAAGAGGGGCCACTCCAGTGGCCCAGGAAGAGGGCCTGGTGCTGTGTGACCCTGTGGGCAGATGCGTCCTGGCCATGGACTCACACTTGGCCTCTGGACTCCAGCGCCCCTTGCAGGCGATGACAGGTTCAGGAGGGGCGTGTGCCAAAGACCCCAGGCTTGCTCTTCAGAAGGGCTGCTCCACTTGGTAAGCGTTTGTGTGGGGGTTAGTTACGACTTCATTCTCCCTGCCTGCACCATGAGGTGAGCACGATGGCGACGGTCCTCTGAGATGAAACCTGTGAAATACAGGGACCTGCCCAGCCCTCCCCAACCAGCCCAGGCTCATCCTTCTACGCGGCCCAGGACCCTCGTGCCCTCCAAAGGGCAGTGCGCATTTTCAGGACAAGTGACCCTAATTTCAAGGCAATCTAAAGGCCACGGACAAGAGACAGGTGCCTGTCCTGGGGGTGCCCATCTGACAAGGGTCCATATTCACAGGATGAGTATTTCGGACACCCAGCCAGCCCACCAAGGAAAACTCCCCGGGACGCCAGCGTGGCCCGGCTGGCTGCAGGGTGGGCTTCCCACATCCCACAGGTGACTGTGAACACACACTTTCCACTTGCCGTCTCTCTTAGGACCGCCTCAGGTCAGCAGGAATGGAACCCCAAATTTCCAACCAGTGCCCACAGGACAGTAGAGCCAGGCTCAGGATGGCCTGACTCCGGGGCTGCCCTCTCTGTGTTGTCCCCTCTGTCACCGAGATAGCTCAGGTCCCGCGAGTGGTGAAGATGTCCTCAGAAGGGTAGGGGCGGGGTGGCACCCTTGTGTGTCTCCGGGTTCCCGCTGAAGCCTCTGTCATTGTCTTCTACATCCTGAGCGCCTGTCACTTGCCTGCTAGCACTGAGTGTGCCCGCCAAGGGTCCAGGGACTCTGACATCTCAGCCCCGTGATGCCACCGTCCTACCAGAGCCCAGGCTCCATCAGAAGGGCAGGGCAGGGCAGTGTTTCCTGATCCCAGAATGGGGGGGGTGCCACCAGAGGCAGCAGGTGGAACCCCAAAAGCCCAGCCCAGGAGGGACACAGGCCAGCAATGGGTCTGAAAGGTGCCAGCAAGGACAGCAGGGGGACGAGACCACACCCCTTCTGCTGGGAAACTCATTTGTCTCTGGGCTCCCCCAGAACCAAAGGCCCAGCCAAGTCCTGTCCCCGTTCGAGCCTGCACCCGAGCCGGTAGAAGTTTCCTGAGCCCAGGGTTTTGGGGCCGGAAGTCCAAGAGCATGGGACAGCACTGTGAGGCATCCCGCAGGGACAGACAGCCGACGTTCTGCTTCTGAAGACACTGGTACCACCATGGGGCCACCCCCAGGGGCTCATCGAACCCCAATCATCCCCCAGAGGCCCCGCTCCAAATACGTTTGACTCTGGGGTCACAGCTCCAATGCCAGGACTTCTGGGGGACATGGGGACCCTCAGCACCCTCCTCCAGCCCGCAGAGGAGAGGAGGCACGGCCCTGCTCAAGATCATATAAGGGCTAGCACAGATGGGACGCGGCAGTCCTCAGGCGGGGACAGTCTGCAAGTCTGCGTGGGACAAGAGCCAGGAGGACAGAGACGGGGCCACTGCTGGGCCACCACATGTGAGGACTTGCAGGGACCCCCACATGGAGGGAGGGGAGTCCCTGAGGGTGGGGAACACTCCCTAAGCACCCGAGTGGGAGGGGCCCCAAGGTCCCCGCACTGCCTGCTGGGAGGGGGCAGAGGTCAAGCAGGGAGGTCAAGAGGTCATTCCAGGCAGCACAGGTGTAAGCTGGGCAGGAATGGCAGGGTGGGGGCTCTGCTGTCCCCCAGGTCCTTCTCCTGCCTCTGTGGCCACCAAAGCCCAGATCTTCTGTATCATTAATGGGCTTTTTTGGGGCACTACAGGGTTTCAAACCCAGGGCCTTATGCATAGCACCCTACCACTGAGCGACATCCTTGCTGGACAATGGAAGGGTCTTACTCTGTTAGCCTGGGTCCATGAGCCCCTCCCTGGCCCTCTGACACCCTGTCCATCAGGCCTGCTCCAAGGTCGGCCCGCAGCACCTTTCTCTAAGAATCACTCAACTTGTGAGACAAATTGTTGCCTCTTTTCTTCACTAGCATGGAGTTTAGCACATGAAAGGTTTTTAATAAATTGTTGTATGAGTGAATAAACCGCCTGTGAGGACAGGCGAGTCTTTGAGGGGCTCCACGGCACATACCTCTCCCTGGTCGGTTTCCATAACAGAAATTATCATAGTAACTGTCATTTATGGAGCCCCGACTTCTTGCCGGGAGTTGGAAAGGTTCAATTTAACACTGCTCATTTCTCCCAGAGGTCCCAAGGGTGACGCACGGTGACTTAACGGATGAGGAAATTCAGGGACAGAAAGGACAAGCTGGTGGCTCCAGGTCGCACGAGTCCACAGACCCAGGGGCTCAGCTAAAGTCCAGTTCCATCTATTCAAATCAAGTGATTTGATTCAAGGCAAATTCCCTGCGGTCCAGCTGCTGCGGACGCAGAACAGGAAATGACAGGGCCCAGGTCGGCCCCACCCTTGCCACCAACCTGCTGGATGACACTGGGCAGGGCCTCTCTGGCCTCCGTCCCGGCCTTGGGGAAGAAAGTGCTGGTGCCACAGCACCTTGGGTTCTTCCAGGCTGAGAACTGCTATGACCCCCGACCTCTACCCTCCGTGAAGGTTTCTGCTCCCAGAGCCAGGCCAGCTCTCCTGGGAGGCCATGGCACAGTGACCCTGGGGACACCTGAAACAGGGCCAGCCAGGGCAGCTCCACTCACAGACACTGCTGAGGGCTTTAGCAGCAGAGGATGTCATGGCTTCCTAAGAGGCCTTTAGGAGCCCTTGGAGACACAGTGGGGCTCGTGCTTCTGATCGGGAGGGGACAGCGGGCTTCCCAAGAGGGCAGGAGGGAGCAGGGCTGCTCCCTGGCTGAGTGGGCACCCAGCCCACCTCTTGGGATGAGGCGCAAGTACAGTACTCTCTGCCCACCCCTCTTTGTTTGAACAGGTGTTTGTGGATGCTTGATTTGTCCCCGCATTATACGACGAGGGCAATGACCATGGCATCACTGACAACGCGGACTGACCCTCCCCTCACTGGTCACCGCACCATGAGCTCACGTGGTACTCACTGAAGGGCAAGGACCACTCCAAAGCTGAGGACGAAGGTCGAGTGGTGTCTCCAACCACTCAGGAGCAGGTGGACAGGCCAGGGCCTACCAGGCAGTGACCCAGGACCACCTTCCCGGCCCCAGTGGGATGCTCCCAGCCCACCATGCCTCCCTCACTCAGTTGTTCAGACGCCGCCTTGGTGCCCACAGTGGCAGGGGCTGCTCAAGGTCCACCGTTGAGGTGGAGGCCGGGCTGGGCGAGAGACCCCTGACCTCACCCAGCACCCACTCCATCAGCATCAGGCCCCACTGGGTAGGTGTCAGAGCCCAAGGCAGCACCCTGCCAGGCCTCCTGGGTCTTAGGGCATCCAGGCTGGGCTGCTTCCCCAGGACTTCAGCTCTCTGGGAGGCCTTTTGACTTTTTTTTTTTTTTTTTGTGGGTACCGGGGGTCGACCTCAGGACCTCGCGCGCCAGCAGGTGCCTGTGCCGCTGAGCGATATCACCGGCCCTTTTTTCGTATGTGGGTTCCGGGAGTCGAACTCGGGCCCTCGCACTTGCCAGGCAGGCGCGTACACCGCTGAGCCATCTCACCGGCCCCGGCCTTTTGATTTAGATGGGGCTGCGGTTAGTGTGTGTGTGTGGGGGGGCACTCTGTCTCAGGAGTCCAATCCCAGTCCACACCTGTGCCCAGCGCTCTCTCCCTCCACGGCCTCTCCCAACAGTCCCCTGCACCCTGCTCTCTGTCTTGTCTCCCCTGCCCTCTGCAGCCCACCTGCTGTGGCAGCAGGAACACAGTGGGGACCATCCGTGCTCCCCCTGCCCTGATTCCCTTTCCGGTCCCCACCCACGGTCTGCGCTGGGTGCCTGGCGTCACAGAGAGGAAGTCGGTCACTGCGTGGTCCCCTTGGTGAGCGATCCCAGGACAAGGGCCCCAGCGGAGTAGTGCTGGCAGGAAGCCAGGGCGCGTGGTGAGGCGGAGGCACAGCGCTCGAGTCCAGCTGTCCAGGCCTCGCCCCAGGATGTCAGCTAATCCGGCCCGCGCCCTGCCTCGGTTTCCCCCTCTGTAAACTGGGAAAGAAAGGAGACGACACAAAAGGCCTTCCACTGCGCAAGGGCTTCTCAAAGCTGGCTCTTCCCTGCGCCGCCGCTGTCCTGGCGACTCCGGAACTCCCGAGAGCCGCCGGCCCCAGGTCCCACCCAAGGCCGCGGGGCTGGTCCACAGAGCCGGAGCAGCGATCTCGGGGCCCGTGCGTCTCTGCGCCTGCGCGTCGCGGCGCCCGCCCGTACTTGTAGTCCGTGCGTCTGGAGGCGGTGGCGCGGGGCGCGCGGCGGGGGCGCGACGCCTACACTTCCCAGGGTGCGCCCGGCGAGCGGGCGCGGGCGCGGGGCGGAGCCGGCGGGGTGGGGCGGGCGCGCGGTGGGCGGGCGCGCGGGGGCGGGGCGGGACCGCCGGGGGCGGGGGCGGCGCGGGGCGGCGCTGGGCGGCGAGGGCGGCGCGGGCTGCGGCGCTGCAGGGCGGCCTGGCGCGCGGCGGAGCGCGCGGGCGCGGCACCTCCGGGCCCGGAGTCGGGTGCCGCAGCGCCGCGACCGCCCCGGCTCGGATCCGTCACCGCGATGAGTGCAGGTGAGAGCTGGGGACCGGAGGCCGGCTTGTCCCCGCGCTGCGTGCCGGCGCCGCCAGGGCTGGGTGGCATTCGGAGGCTGCACCTGCTGCAGGAGCAAAATCGACCGGAGGCGCCACCAACTTTTGCACCTGGGATTTGTAGCCCGTGGGGGTCGGCGCGTAGGCCCGGTCCCTGTGCCCGGGGCGCATAGCTGGGTGGCACGCTCAGGGGTCGCTGGCCACCGCGACGGCCAGGTGACTGCGCAGGGCTGGCGGGCAGGTGCCCCTCCTTTGCTTTTCAGGGGAGACCGGGGTTGCTCCAGGCTGCAGAAGGCCAGAGGGTCTGTGCGAGGGGCCCCGGGGCCACCGCAGTCCTGGCCAGGAGAGAGGTGCGATGGCCTGCAGCAGGGGCGCCGCCCTGGCGCGGTTCCTCCGGTGCCTGGGTGGGGGGGCGTCAGGCTACTCTCCGTGTTTGGGTCACCGCCGCCGATCTGAGCCTGGAAGCCTGCGTGCGTGTCGGACCTAGCCCAGTCTGCCTGTGCGCATCCCTCTCCAGCCCTGGCCCTTGCATGTCCCGCCGGCCTCTCCGCCGCACCCACCCACCGGGATCTGACAGCCTCTGCGGAGCTGGACAATCCAGCCGCGAACCAGCGGCTCCTTGTGCAGTTGAGGAAACTGAGAACTAGAGGCCTTGGGGCGGGGTGGGCGTCTAGACCCCTGCTGGGGATGCACCCTTCCCAGAGCCTCCTGGGGCCTGCATCAACCAGGGCTGGTCCCTGCATTCCCCAGCGGGGAGGAGCCTCACTGTTTTTCAGGGTGCGACTAGAGACTAGAGGCTCATGGGGCTGGAGTCACTGGAGCTCACGCGGCAGGGTGGGGATTTGACCCCGGGGTGGCCCCATGTGCCTCCAAGCCTGTCTCCCCACTAACTGCAATATGGCCCTTGGCCATGGTATAGGGCCCAGCAGGAACAGTGCTTCCCCAAGGGGAAGAGGGTCAGACAGGGGGAATGAGTGGTGGTAATAGCTCACTGTGGGCTCCCAGCCTGAAGGAGGCAGTGGGGGGCATGTTCCCAGGGACCCCCTCCCAGGGGAGCATGTCCCCTTCCCCACCACCTCAGGAAGGAGGACAGCTGCAGGGGGTGCCTCGGGAGAGTGGCTGAGAGCAAGTGGCAGGCGGCTGGAGGCAGAATCCTTTGGAAGAGGATTTCTGAGATGGCCAACCTCTTATCTGGGGGTGGCTGGGGAGGCAGGCACCCCGAGACCTGGCAGGACCTCTAGTTGTTTATCTAATGGCAGGTAGGGATAATGGCTGGGTGCACAATGGGTAATTTCATGCTCTCTGTGGCTATAATTGATACCTCTGGTCCCTCCTGTAATCAGGAGCCGCAGCAGGAGCAGCTCCCTGTTCCCCTCGCACTTGTGGTGGTGGTTCTGGGGCAGGGCAGCCGGGGATGTGGGGAGCACGGGGCTGGTGTCTGAGCCATGGCGTGCCTCTGGTGGTCTTGGCACTGGGGCACCTTCCCGAGCGTGGCCTCCTGACCTGGAAATGCAGTAGCACTAGTGGCCTGGAGGGGACAAGGTGCAAGGCCAGAAGCCGCAGGTCACAGGCCCTCAGGAGGTCGAGGTGGTCCTCACTGGGAAGCCGAGCCCACCCTGGCCTTCTGGGCTCCCTGTGCTCCCTGTTCACCTGTGGCTCAGGCCCAACCCCGGCCCCAGCCGATCAGGCCCACAGCAGTGGTTTTCAGGGACATCGAGGCGGGGTGAGCGGAACCTGTGGTCCCTGGGCCTGGCATGGGTGCATGAATGTCTAGCAGGTCAGGAGCTCCTACCATCAGCAAGGGTAAGGAGGGCAGGTTTCCCCGAGGCCCTCTCTGCAGCAGTGTGGCATCATTCCAGAGCTTGGCACCAGGCGGCATGGCTGGGCATCAGCTGGTCCAGTATCCAGCTGCCCAGATGGGCAGAATGATCAGAGCACAGCCCTTCTGCCCCTTTATGCCACAGAGCCGTGGCTGCGTCTTGGCTGGTTGGCGTAAGTGTGACGTTGAGGGCCTGCAGCGGCCTCACCTGCTCTGGCTGCCTGTTGATTCCGGGTGGTCAGGGGAATTGTTTACCCAGCACCATGACGGGTAGGAGGAGACCGGGCCCTTAGTCACGCAAGCGTGGATCCGAATCCAACACACTAGCTGTGGGGCTCCCTGTGCCTCAAGCATGGATCCGAATCCAACACACTAGCTGTGGGGCTCCCTGTGCCTCAGTTTCCCCAGTTGTATGGAAAGATGCCTTGAGCTCTGTGGGCAGTGCCAGCCCCCACACAGTGAGCCCTGGTCATGATAGTGGGCATAGTGGCAGCCACAGCCCACGTGGTCACAATGGGCCAGGTGGGGCAGGGAGAAGGTGCCTGGGGGAGTAAGGGGGTTGCAGTTACAGCTCTGCCACCCATGGATACTGGATCCTTGAACGAGGCGCAGGCTGTCCCTGAGCCTGGATGTCCCCCCTGGGTGGCTGCAGGCCTGGCAGGTAGGAATCCGCTGGCAGAGGTTCCTGGAGGGCTGTTGATCTGCTCCTAGAGCACAGTGACACCAACCAGGCAGCTTAAAAAGGAGAAAGTTATTTTCCAATCACGCTGGAGCTTAGAAGACCCAGCAAGGTGTGGGCGGGGTCAGCTCCTCCCTCCTAGGCTTGTGGATGGCACTTTGGGTGTCCTCCTGCGGCCGCCCCTCTGTGTGTGACTGTGTCCCTCCCGATCTCTTCCTCTAGACACCAGTGAGATTGATTGGGACCCACCCTGGGGACCTTTATGTCACTTTAGTAGCTTCTGTAAAGGTCCTGTCTCCAAATACAGTCACACTGTATGGTGTTGGGGTTAGGACTGCAACTTGTAAATTTTGGGGGTAAACCATTCAACCCATAACCAAGGCCCGGGGCCAGGTGGGGGGCATGAGAGGCTGGCTCAGTCTTCCGTGCCCGGGGCTGCAGAGGAAGGAGCTGGAGGGGACCTGAGGAAGCCCAGAGGGGAAACTGAGGCCTGCAGAGGGAGAAACTGTGACACAGCAGAACTTGAGCCCTGTCCTCTGACCCTGGGTGGTGTGGGTCCTGGTGTTGGGGACAGAGCCTCACACTTCACCTAACCCAGGGGTGGCAGTGATGTAGACACAAAGATGTTCCCCTTGGCCTTCCTGGCAAGAGCAGAAAGTTAGGAGTCCCCCGAGTGTGGAGGGAGCGATGGATTTGATTGAGTCACTCATCCACTCTGCAAACTTCCAGTGTGTGCCTACCGTGTGTCTGCGTTGCTCTGGGCCCTCGGGTTTAGCAACGGACAAGAGCAAACAAAAATCTGTGTTCTCCTGAAACGTACATTCTAGAAGGCTGGGGTTTATAGCGAATGATGTATATGATGAATGTTGTTAATGTTAGCAGAAAATGTCTAAGAAAACCAGATTAATTTAGAGACAGCTGAAGACCAAATAGCTTATCGTGTTTGATCTCAACCCTACAAAAACAACACAAGAAGAAAGACTAGAAGGAAATAGCGTGTTCTCAGTTGCCGTGGCGGGAGGAAGAGAAGGCTCTCTGTCCCTGCCCAGATGTCCCTCCGTGGATATGGTGGGCTTTGCAAGTAAAGGGAGGAGAAAGTGTTGCTCCCAGCTCCAGGGAGGGTGGCCCTGGTTAGAAGTCCATGGCTCGGGGCGAGCTCCCATGAGTCCATCCGGCAGGGCCCCGTCCTCTGCATGAAGTGGAAGTGGCATCTCCCTGACCACAGCTTAGCAGAGCCAGGCATGTTTCCTGTGTGGCCCTGTTCTTCACGAGGTGCACAGAGACAAAGCCCTGTGACCCCCAAATTCATCAGGAACCACACTTGGAAAGGCCCCTGTGGGCCCTGGCCTGGCCGCTAAGCCCTCGCACCTGTGCTGCATGACGTTCAGGGCAACCTCCTAGGGCAACTGATCCTCAGGCCGATTCTTTATAACTTCTGTCAGTGAGGTACTTCAGTGTTTTCTAGAATCAGGTTTTGAGTTTGATGAGCTCTGGGCTCTTAGAGTCGTGGATGCAGGAGAGCCCTGGGTAGGGGCGGGGAGGGCTCAGCCTGTGCAGGGGTCTGTCCTGTCACTGGCCCTTTAAACAGGCCCTGTCCCCAGGGCCAGGCCAGGCTGCAGTCACTGATGCCAACAGCTGCTGGGACTCTGGGCTGCTGGCTTGATGCCCACCCAGGCCTGGCACCCATGGGCCCATCCCTGCAGTCACCTTGGGGCCCTTTCTTGCTCTCTGTACCTGTGCCTGGCTTATGGAGGACTTGCGTGCACATCCTGGAGTCGGGGCCCCAGGCTTTCATCTGGCTCTGCCACCCAATCTTATTGGCTGATCCTTGAGCCCCCAGACTTGCGCTGCCATCTCCCCAGGCTCTTGGGGGAGCAAGGGTGCCACGTGCTCAGCACCCACTGCCTGGCGTATGGCAGAGGCTGGAAGTGCAGTTAAAACAGTGGCAGCAGGAAGCTCCGGGGATGTTCAGCGGAAGCATGGGGTGTTTGATGGTGGCCCTGTGGGTCCCAAGCGGCTGAGGCCCAGGGTGATGTCAGCCAGGGTCCAGCCCTAGGCTGCCCAGATCTGGTGCCCGGGCCCAGCAACCTGAGCACAGTGTCTTGGTTTACTTAAGGAATTTTTCCACTGCCACGCGGCTCGGGTGTCTAGGGTGTCGGGCAGCACCCAGGCAGGACAGGCTCACATGTCACAGCGGCCGCGGCCTGCCAGTGCTTCCCTGGCCCCAGGCCGGCTCTCATATCTGTTCTCTCCTGGGATCTGCATGACACCTCTGGGGCTGCTGGTGGCCAACCTGCTTACAATGCCTGACAAGGAGGTCCCCTCGATTGCCTGGTATCACAGGGCTTGTGGCAGTGGCAGGGCTGGGATTGGAACCCCAGTGGCCTGGCTCAGCCCCAGGCATGCGTCTCCTGCCTGATTGGCCCTGTCCCCTCCACCTGCCCCCTCCACCTGTGCCTGTTAGCCCGCAGGGGGCACAAGGCCTTTGTCTCCATAGTCTTGGCTCAGTGGGGGGTTGCAGTGATGCTTCCTGGTGGGGTCTCATGCTAGCCTCTCACCTGAACCATGAAGCATAGTCCTGTTTCCTAGGGGCCAGGACCGGTCCCCATCTCCTGCCTTCCGTCTCCTCTGCCTTCTTTGGATCCCGCCTGGGGTCACTGCTGGGTCCCAGCCTCAGACCCAGTACAGACAGGAGTGATTCTCCCCAAATGGAGCCCATCTGTCTCCCCACGTCCTTTACCCTCGGGTCCCTGCTATCCCTGCTCCACCCCAGTCCTAGCTCCTCCGGAAGTCACGGGACCTCTCTTCTGGCTCACACAGCCCCCATGAGACTCTCAGCCACCTCCCATGTGTGGAAGATGTAGAAGTCACCAAGTTGTCTCGGTTACCTCCCTGGGAGGCCACAACCCAGGTGGCAGGCAGCTGGCATTACCAGAACCAGGCAGGAGACAGAAAGAGGCTGAGACCGAGAGGAGTCCCTTCTGCCTGGGATCAGGGAGGGCTTCCTGGAGGAGGTGGCAGTGGGTTACGTCCCTCCCTCTCTAAAGCCAGCCTGTTTCCAGCTGCCTAGCACTGGGGTGCCCTGTGGGGTACAGGGCTGCTGGGGTCATGACGTGACAGGTGTCTGCAAGAGCCCAGCGTCCCCTGGGTGCCACCCTGCCTGCCCCTGATGGTGCCAGAGCTCATGGGGTGGCCTCCCTGGACGCTGGGACCTCATGTCTCCTGGAGCCTGCTTTGCAATCAGCCCTCTGCTCCCCTTGGAACCCTGGACCCGGCTTGACAGAGCCTCCCATCCCCCTCCTTGCCCTCCTTCTGTCCCCCATCTCTGCAGAGCAGCAGGAGGCTGGGCAGAGCAGCCCAAGTAGATAGAGGACCCAGGGAGGTCAGGGTGTGGGGGCAGAGGGGACAAGATGGTGGCCTACGACATGTTGGGGCTACTTGCAAGGGAGGGTGTGCTGGGCAGGCTGGACTTCAGGCAGGGGCTGGGCAGAGGTGGGCGTGCTGGGAGGGGTGCTGGATGCTTCAGCCTGGTTCCAGTCCCCTGGGAGCATTACTTGGGCACCTGGGCCCCAGGCATGGGGCAGGTTCTGTCTTCCTTCCCCTCCTCCTGGAGATGGGGACACTGGCTGGGGAAGGGGTGTGGTGCCTTCTATGAGGCCTTTTTCTTCCAGTATGGTTTGGGCCTCCTCGCTGGGACACAATGCCCAGCACCCAAAATTAAAGGAGGAGAGGTTGATCTGGGCACATGCTTTAGAAGTTTCAGTCCATAGTTGGCAGGATGCAGGGCAGAGGGGCCTGGCAGAGGAGAGCTGCTCAAGGCATGGGGCAAAGGAAGCAGAGAGAAGGGAGAAGCTGGGAGGGAGAGGAATGCTCCCAGGCTATGCCCCCGGGACCGCCTCTTCCCATAGGCCCCGCCCCAGGGACCGCCTCTCCTCACCAGGCCCCGCCCCCGGGACCGGTTCCTCATGTCACATTTAGCTATAAACTCATCAGAGGACTAAGCCACCAAAGAGTGATCAGTCACCTTTCAAAAGCCCTGCCTGTGATGGCGTGAGGCTTCGGGGGGGCACCTGGGTACAAACCCTAAAACCGGGCTGCCCAGCAACCCGGGTAGCCCCCATCTCAGTGTCCTTACTCAGCCTCCCAGCCAGCACCCTCCCCTTCACCGCATAGGGTCGACTCCCAGGTCCCCGAGCCTGCTGAGGGCAGCTGGCCACCAGCACCTCCGGAGTCTTCTATTCCAGGGCCAACCGTTCCCTCCTCCCTGCCCCTGGCTTCCCGGCGCTAGCTGAGGATGAAGTGAGGCTTCACATAGGACGGAATTTTACTCTTAACTCGGCTAAATTTAAACACTCCGGATCCCGTGAACGCCGCGCCGCTGCAGTCTGCCGATGGGAGCCGTGGTTTGTGTGCTCTTTCAGGGAGCAGGGGCAGGGCATGCAGAGCCTTGCACACATCCCGCCTGCGGATAGGGTGCTGCCTCTTCTGGGGATCTCTTCTGCAGAAAGGCCCCGGACAAGGCTATTGGCTTGTGCTCAACGCCATTGGTGGCTTCCATCCCAGAAATGGATAGCCATAGGGCACTGGCCAACCCAGGCACTGTTCACCCAGAGCAGCAGCTTCCCAGCTTCTAGGGCCTAGAACTCAAAGTTACCGATGACCCCAAAGAGCCTTTGTCTGCCTGTATTCTGTGGATTGATATTTACTGCATTAGAAAGTAAAACAAATTTTGTATGTGTGTGTGTGGTACTGGGGATTGAACCCAGGGCCTTTGCACTGAGCTGCATCCCCAGCCCATTTTTAATTTTTTATTTATTTAATAGGGCCTCACTATGCAGTGCAGGCTGGCCTTGAACTTGCTTATGTAGCCCAGGCTCATAGCGATCCTCCTGCCTCAGCCTCCCAGAGTGCTGGGATGACAAGTGTGCACCACCATACCCAGCTAAAAGAGAATTTTAAAAAAATTGTTGTGTTAAAAGAGTAGTAAACCCTTCACATATTGACCTAAGAGCATGATTAGTGGGATGTGGCATCACTTGGTAGTTTTGCAAATTTTGTTGATATCTGGATTAACACACAGGGGCTGGACTCTGATACCTGGTTCTGCATCCAAGCAACTGTGAGGTGACATGTCACACAGCTGCTGCACAACCCCACCGTGGTCAGGCGAGAGTGACTGAATTAGCCAGTTTTCCATCACTATATAACAAAACGTCCAAGGTAATTTATGTGCAGAGAGAACATTTCTGTTGGCTCACGGTCTTAGAGGGTTCAGTGGCCTCCTGAAGACGCGGCTGCACTCTTACAGCTCCATCCACTGCCCTCTGGGGACTCCTTGCAGGGACTCCAGCCATGCCCACACTCCGTGGCCTCCTGGACTTCCCTTGACGTCTTGGTGGAAGCCCCTGACCCGAGCAGCCTTGTGTCCCTAACACCTGCAAAGCCAGCCTCTGCTGCCTGCACAGACTGTGCCTGGGCCCCTGAACCACGGCCGCAAAGGCCCCCGAGCGCCTCCGTTGCCATCACAGGAAGGCAAAGCCCTAGGTGGTTTTGGGGACCCACACAGGGCTCTTTTCTGAAAACTTCTGCCCTGCAGTCCTGGAAACAACCTGCATCGCTCTGTCTCCAAGCCTCTCGGGTCATCTGTCCTTCAGAGATACCACTGTGCTCTCCAGCCCAAGCAGCACACGTGCCTTTTCTAACCACGCCGCAAGTTCTCCAGATCTTTCTGCCGTGCACCTCTTTGCTCTGAGTTTCACTTGAATTTGGCTAAAAGCAGCACTGGTGCCTCAGCCTGACCCCTGTGCTGCCTTGAAATCTCCCCACCAATGCTGGCCCATCGCCTTTAAGTTCAGCCTCCAGAGACCGTCAGGCCGTGGGGGGAAGGCAGCCTCGTTCTTCGCCGCGGTGTAACCAGGGCAAGCTCTACCCCACTGCCCACGGAGCCCTCACTTCCACCTGCTCCATGACCTGCGTTTCTCTCAGCGTTCAGCTCTGCAGAGGCCCCACTCAAATGGTGCGTTCAGTCCCGCTGAGGTGCAGCACCCCAGGCTCCTCTGTCCTGCACCTCCAAACGCTCCCAAACTCCTCCCCGAAGCCAGTTCCAAAGGCTCCTACACCTGTCCCCGTAGCTACCATCCACAGCCCTCCTCAGTGCCGGTTTTCTGTGCTGTGCAGCTATAGCCGAATACCAAGACACTCACCTTGCTGGCTTGTGGTTTCAGAGGACTCAGGGCAGGTTGGGCAGGGCCATTGCTGTGGAGGGGAGTGAGTGGCATAGAACAACTGCTCACTTCATGGAGGGGAAGCAATAAGGGAGGGAGAAGGGGCTGGGGTCCCTTTATGTCCCCCAAACCTAAGAACCACCCGCTAGGCCCCACTTATTAAGGTTCTGCCTCCTCCCAGTGGAGCCACCGTGGATACCCAGCTTCAATACATGGATGTTTGGGGGACATTCAGCTCCAAAATTTAGCAGTGACAAAAGGACATGACATTTTAGTCTCGTAAAAATGGCTTTGATACTGCTAAGCCCCTGAGAGAGTCCTGGGGACCATCAGGGATCCCTGGCCACACTTTGAGCACATCTGATAAAGGATGGGATATTATGCGGCCATTAAAATGAGCATGAATGGTCGGTAAAACATATATATATATATATATATATATATATATATATATATATATATTACATCTCAATGCTGGTGATAGATACAAGCTAGGCACAGTTGAATCTCTAAAATATTCAGAACAAACACTAGAGGAAAAATCTACCAAGATGCTCAGCCTTATGGATAAATTTCCTTTGTTCCTAATGCTTTGCTGTTTTATGGGTTGTTTTTTAGTTTTTGTTTTATTTTCTTTTGCAGGACAGGGGCTAAAACCCAGAGTCCTGCTTAAGTTGCCCAGGCTGCTCTCGAACTTGTGATCCTCCTGCCTCAGCCTCTTGAGTGGCTGGGATTCCAGGCAGGCGCCACAGCATGCGGCCTGTTTTGTGTGTTTAGTGCTTACTCATTGCAAGGACATGTGAGTGACAGGGTTTTGCTGTTTATCGGGTCCCAAGAACACTCTCTTGGAGAGCAGCTGTTGGACTCCCTGGCTCCAGGCTGGGTCTCTGCTTCGTGAGTGGACATTCACTGTCACTAGGGCTGCAGGCGACATTGCCATGTTACAAGCACAGGGACCAAAACTGTGTGCGTGTGCGTGCATGCGAGACCTCTGGTGACAGTTTCATCTACGGTGGTAAGAAGGCGTTCTTCTCTGGAGGAGTTAGGAGCGGGTCTGAAATTCCCTGTCCTCGGCCGAGGGCTTGCAGCTGGCAGGGCCACACAGAAGCTAAATATACCCCAGGCATGCGCAGTCTCAGGAACCCCGGCTGCCGAGCGCCCGAGACCCCGAGGCGGTCGATCTGGCCCCGAGTCAATACCTGGCCTCTGAGGAGAGTCTCGGGACCTGGGCGCATGTCTGGGCTCCACCTCCAGCCCCCGTGGTGGACCTCATTGTCCCCAGTGTGCCCAAGGCTGGAGAGATGGGTGGAGGGTTCAGGTTCTATAGCCGGCAGGGACAGTGGCTCCCATGCCCATGTCTCCCATGCCCCTTCATCCAGAGAGTGTTTTTTGTGAGCTTCTTGTCCCTCACCCATTGTATGGGGGGGGACACTGAGGCAGAGTGACATGGAGAAGCCTGCCCAGCGTTGCCGGTTGGAGGAGGGGAGGCTCTGGCCCCGGCAGCCTCTTCCACCACTGTGTCCCCCCTCTGCTGTCTGTGGTCCATGACAGGGGTCATTCTCCTCCGGGATGGCTGCCCATGTGCGCTGTTCCTCACTTCTCCACCGCCAGAGCTCTGGCGCCACAGCCTGAGACACTGGAGCATGCTGGGATGATGTCATCGCCCAGAGAGATGGACAGGGTGGACTCTGGAAAGGACTTGTAAAGAAACCGCCCCTTGCCAGGCATTGTGGTGCATGACTATAATCCTAGTACTCAGGAGGCTGAGGCAGGAGGATTGCCACAAGTTCAAGGCTAGCCTGGGCTACGTAATGAGTTTAAGACCAGCCTGAATTACAGAGCAAGACCTTGTCTCAAAAAGGAAAAAAAAAAAAAAAAAAAAAAAAAGGAAAAGAAAAAGAAAAAGAAAGAAACCGCCCCCTTTTCTTACTTAAAATGTGGCCCATGGTCCCCCAGTGTTGCAACATTTTTTTTTTTTTTTTGTGGGTACTGGGGGTCGAACTCAGGACCTCGCGCGCCAGCAGGCGCCAGTGCCGCTGAGCGATATCACCGGCCCTTTTTTCGTATGTGGGTACCAGAAGTCGAACTCAGGACCTTGCACTTACCAGGCAGGCGCTTATGCCGCTGAGCTATCACACTGGCCCAGTGTTGCAACTTTGAAAGGACGTCCTCCTGGAAATTGGGGACTTGCAAGGACTTTCTGTCCCCACATCTGGGCCAGGGCTGCTTTCCCATTTACATTCTGCTCTGAGCTGTGACACTTCCGTCCTAGCCCCAGAGGGCACCTGTGGCCCATGGGTCTCAGCTGGTGGCACATTCTTGGGGTTGGCCTGGGAGCCCCAAAAGACAGCCTTCAGGGGTGTGACACCACTCCCTGGACACAACCCCCACCCCCATGCCTGTTCTGCTGTGAGGACCTGCCTCTCCCTGGGGTGACCAGCAATGGGAAGGGCACCCACCCAGACCTGGTCTCCTGCGAAGGTTTGGCCCCAACCAGTGTCACGGACAGTGAGTCCTCTAACCAGCAGCAGCCCTCACCGTGAGTTGGGCAGGGGACACAGCACTTCTCAGGGAGGCCGTGGGGACAGAGAACAGCTACTGAACCAGGTCCAGGAGAGAGATCCCGCCAGGCTTCCTGAAGGAGGTGGCACCCTACCTGCATGGGAGTCAAGCAGAGAAGAGCGGGAGAAGGGCATCCTGACAACCTGCTCCGAGCTCTTCTTTAGGCCTGGGGAGGAGCGAGTCCCAGGGCAGGTTCGCAGTGCCATCTCCTCTGGCGCAGCCTTCACCCCTCCCCCGGGGCTGTGACTAGTGTGGAGATCCGCCCTCAGGCTAGGGCCATGGAGGAAGGGCTGGGGAAGTGACGTCGCCATTCTGACGGAGCCGGGTGGTCCCAGGGTCCCCAGCTCCTCCCACACATGACACAGTGGAGCCAGGGGCAGGGACACTGACGCGATGTCCCCTTCCAGGTGTTCAGCAAGGAGGGAGGAAGAGCCGGGTGCGAATGTGCCATTCTCCTCCCTGTGCGCTGAGCTGTCGTCCTCACCCCGCTTCCCAGAACAGGGCTCTTGGGGCCCCACAGGTGACTTCCCCTCTGTGGGCTGGGGGCCCCCAAAGCTCCCCAGGAGCAGGGCGCTGTCCCTGGAGCCCCGCCTTTGGCCTCCTGCTGGGGAAAGTGCAGGCAGCAGTGTCAGACTTCTGGTTCCGCAGCCCTGGATCCCTCTGCCCACTTGTGTGGCTGCGACCACACACAGGGATGCCAGCCCCGTGGCCCTGCAGCCCTGTGGCCACCAGTGGTCCCTTCCTATCTGTGCTCCAGCAGAGGCTTGGGCAGAAGCTTCAAGGCTTCGGAGCTCGCTCCCTACCTCCCTCTCTCGTTTTCTCCCTCCGTCCCTTTCTACCAGGATTTGAACCCAGGGCCTTGGCACTGGGCTACATCCCCAGCCCTTTTTATTTTATTGTTTTGAGAAAGGGTCTTACTAAATTGCCCAGACTGGGCTTGAACTTGAAATTTTCCTGCCTCAGACTCCCAGAGTGCTGGGATTACAGGCGTGTGCCACCACGCCTGGCTCTGGGCATCTTCAGGTGCTATGGCTCTTCTGGTTGGGGTGGTGAAGGCCCTCATGAAGCTGAGTGATGAGAATGCATCCCCTCTGTGCCTGAAGGAGGGGGGTCATCATAACCGTGCCATAGTGGTCCCATGGGTGTCAGGGGCTCCGCCCGGCCCTGGCTGGGTGATGTTGGGCAGTGACACGAGGCAAGCAGAGCCCAGCTGGGCAAGGCAGGCACGGTGGTGGGCACACAGGGCCACACGGACCATGAGAGCCGGAACTGCAGGGAGGGGCTTGATCCAGCAGAGGGACGCTGGCGCTGCCCGGCCTGGCTGTCCCAGTTCTAGAAGGAGGCGTGGCTGTGCCAGGAATAGCTCCACCATTTCCTGGTGCCACCTGACTCTGGGGGACACATCTCCTCGGGCAGAGAGGGCGTCCACGGGGGGCATCACAGCTGGGGGGAGGGGATTTGTCACCGGCCGCCACGCCCATTGGGAGGCAGTGACACAGTGGCCTGTTCCCCTTGGCCCAGCAGCAGCTGCCTCTGGGCCCCTCCCTGTCCCCATGCTGGAGGCCACACGGCGGGGACGGTGCTGCCCCCGCTTGGTGCCGTGAGTGCACCTCACCTGGGCAGCACACTGTCCTTGCCTGCTTTAAGTGCAGGTGGGACGTTTGGAACTCTGTCCCCAAGCATGCAGGCAAAAGAAGTTTCCAGAAGTTTCCAGATAGGCCAAGGCCACGGGTTGAGCTGGTACCCTGCTGCATCTTCTGTCTTTGCCTGAGATCTGGTCCCTGGGAGCAACAGGACCCCAGAAGGACCCACCTGTGACCTGTGCCGGTGCTCACACAACTGTAGCCTTGCCTTTCTGGTCTAGATTTGTTTTTGGTTTTTTGAGACAAGGTCTTGTTATGTAGTCCCCGCTGGCCTTGAACTCACTAACCCCAGGCTGGCATCAAACTCATGGTGATCCTCCTGCCTCAGCCTCCCAAAGGAGTTCTGGGATTACAGGCATGCGCCAGCATGCCCGACTCCTTCCCTGTTGATCAAGGTGGACTGTTCAGATATCGATGACTTTACCCACACCGCACTAACGTGTCTGGCAAAGACTGTTTCCCTGGCACCCAGGAGCTCTGGGAGCAGAAATGAGTCGCAGGGGAAGCTCTGCGTGAGGCTGGGCCGCTGCGGTTTGCCGAGGCTGAAGAGGGCCTGTAATTAACTGCACGTCATGTCTGGGCCCTGGCTCACGGGCCCACAGGCCACACAGTCACTCAGCCAGGAAAGGGCAAAGTGCCTTGAGGTCAGGGCTGTCTGTCCCCAGGCAGCCTGTCCTCCACCTTGACCTGTCTTGCAGGAGGTGGGGCCGTGTGGAGAGGGTGAGCAGGTGGAGAAGGTAGATGGGGCGGAGATGGGGTGGACATGGGCTGAGCCTGTGGTCGGGCTGGGCCACCTGGGCGGCGGCAGGCTTCACCGGTGACTGTGAGGAGGACTGCGCTCTGCGAGGACTCTGTGCCGGCTGCCCAGCCTCCTCTTCTGGTCCGTCAGTGTCCCGGCCCCTCCTGCTCCCGCTCCCTGCCCTGCCGCCCCCAGACATGGCTGGAGGAAGCGCGTTGCTCCTCCCACACCCAGGTGCCCACTCTGCTGGCTGCTTAGGGACGTTATGAAGGGACCCAGGGTCCCAGGGTGCAGGCCACCTGCATTTTCCCCGGTAGATTTTACAGGCATCACTTGTTAATGACTGAATTCCGGTCCTGGACTAGATCCTTAACTGAACTGATCACCAAATGAGGCGTTGTGTAGAGCGTGTGCATTACAATATTCAGAGCAAAGAAGTGGACCAAGGAAACTCCAACTCGGTGACTTTGCTTTGATGTGCATAACTCCTCCACGCAGTGCTGCGATGTATAACATAAAGCTGCGGCGCTGTACGGTACTGCTCAGTCCACAAAATCCACAGTGCTGTACTTAGAAGAAGCCACCATCAGCCTGCACTGCCGTTCACGCCCCCTGCGTCGGAAGCCTGAGTGTCCTAGGTCGGAACAGTCGTCACACAGATCAGTTGTTAAAGGAGCAGCGCTTGTATTTGCACAGCCGTCATCGTCAGTAGTCACGGGAACCACGGTGTGTGTGTGTGGGGTGTCGCAAAGGGTTCCTGTTTGCTTTGGAAAAAGCAGGAGCCCGGGCCCCAGCAGAGGACATCGCCGCCCAGCCCGGCCCCTGCTCTCTCCCCATGACCCCACCGGCCTCCTGTGCGTTCTCCGCCCAGCCCTGCTGCTGTGTCCCAAGTGTCTGATGGCACCAAGTTGCTCGACACGCGGGTGCTGAGCTGAGGCAGCTCCACTGAGTGGGTCCTCTGCTAGGTGGGGGCTGGGTGTTGTTTTGATTTTGTGTCAATGTTTTATTTTTTATTGTGATAATATATTCAACATAAAATTTACCATTTTAACCATTTTAAGTGTCCAGTCCAGGGGCATTAAACCATTCTCATTTTGGTGCAGTTGTTGCCTCTGTCCATCTCCAGAACTCTTTTATCCTCCTCGACTGTCACTCTGTCCCCATGAAGCTCTGGGTACCAGCCCCTCCCCACTGCTTCCTGCCATTTCTGTGGATTTGGTTGCTCCAGGGACCCCATAGGAGTGGCACCCCTCAGCACTTGTCTTTCCCTTGTCATGCCATTCTTGAGGTCCACCTGGGGTATTGCACACCCTTCCTTTTCAAGGCTGAGTAATATTCCACATGATTGCTGGGCCACACTGTGCTTTTCTCTTCCTTGAGAATGGACGCCTGTCGCTTCCACCTCCTGGCTTGTGACTGATGTCCCGAGAGCATGGCGTGCAGACACCTGCTGGATGTTCTTTGGGGTGTATCCTGGAAGTGGGATGGCTGGGTCATCTGCAGTTCTGTTGATGCTTTTGGGGGACCTCCATGCACTGTGGACACTTGGAGGGTGTCTTGAGGGCAGGGCCTCTGCAGCCGTGTCCTTCTGTGACTCTCAGCGCCCACAGCATGGTGTCCAAGGGTTCATCTCTATGCTGGCGCTGTCAGGACATCCTCCCCTGCGGCTGAGTCTGCTGCACCCTTGCACAGATGGCCACACTCTGCTTATGAGTGCACCTGTCCAGGGACCTAGGGGTCATCTCCACGGTGGGCCCTGGGACGAGGGTGGCAGGTACACCGGCCACTCCTCAGCAACTCCCTTCCCAGCCCCAAGTGCAGATGATTAAACTGAGGCTAGCAGGGTGGGGTCACTTGCCCGAGACACAGCCTCTGGCTGGTGCTGGGCTTGGGGTGGGGACTGTCCATGCTTGGTGCCCACCTCTCACCTTTCTGGGGTCACATTTAGTGGCTGTGTCCATTGTCCTCTGTCCAGACACTGTAGCTCCCTGCTTCCACCCTGCTGGCTGTCAGAGGATCCCAGGATGGGGAGCAGGGGCTCATGGGGGCACAGATGGGCAATTGATTGACCATGCCTGCCACAGGTGCCAGAGGAGGCTACAGGAGGGTGGGCAGGTGTCGGGCGACCATGTATTTGCCAACTCCATCTACAGATGGGGAGACTGAGGCCCCGGTGGGGGAGGGGCTGGCTCGATTGTCAATCTAGTTGTGAGCCCTGGAACCAGATCTATTGCTGCTGCTCATTTCCTGGGATCTTCGAAGGGAAGTGCGTGCATCGGGCCGCATCCTTGTCCTGTGCAACTATGTTCTCCATCAGTTTTTTTCCCGGCTTTGAAATAATATACTTTGGGAAAGGATTTTAAGCAGACTCAGTGGCTTGGGGCATGTCTGCCAGCCAATGGTATCTTCCTGCCTGGGCCAGGCTGGGCACCGTGGCAGGACCTTGGCGCTCTGTGTCCTGGCTGCTGTACCCATCGGGAGGCTCCTGCCCCTGGTTCCTGCACAGTCACATTTCTGCTGCTCTTACATGGACACTGCTGAGCTGCTCGGAGCTGGTAAACAGGAACGACTTCTGCCTCCATTTATACCTTCAGCAAGGGCACAGGGGTCCCGATCCCTGCTTCTCCCAGCCAGCATAGGGTAATATTGGTCTTTTTTATACTGGCCAGGCCCATGGGCAGGGGGGCACTCGGGAGCCCGAGCGCATCCTTACGCCTTTCTGGCCTGCTTGTGTATCTCTGGATTTCCCATCCCCTTCGCTTATTTTTCTGTCCGGTTGCCTGTCTTGTCTTTATTGGTTCAGGAGGTGCAGGGTTGTGGACTGCGTGTCGGCAGGCAGGAGATGAATCACTGTTGGTTTTAGCGTGGGGTCACATCCCGGCAGGACCTGGAAGGCGTGTGTGTTGGGGACAGTGGGATAGGCAGGCTTCCTGCCTCTGGTCGGGGTGTTGTTGATCTCGTGCTGCCCTGGCTCTGCCCGAGACCCCATGCATGGACCCTGCAGGCATCGTCTGGGTACCCAGGCCTCCCTGAGGCCTTTCCTAGCCTCCTCTGGCCTCTGCATCCTCCTGGCCTCGGACCCTTCTCCCCAGCTGTCTCCTCCGCTGGACTTGTCCCTGCCCCCTCTAGTTCCTTCTCACCCTCCAAACTGTGGTATGAATGTCATCTCCACAGAGAGACCCTGGGACTGCCTGCACCCAGGACACCCAAGTAGCTGGGCAGATTGCTCCCCACTTCCTCGTGCACTGACCACCAGCCAGGCTGGGCTGGGACTGTGTTGGCTGTTTGTCACTTGTTGCCCCCTCCAGCTCCATGCAGGACAAGACCCTTGCACTATGCCCAGTGCTACAGCCGTCGCTGCTCTCAGGACTCCAGGGCTTAGGTGGGGCCGCTGCCTGAGTAGCCAACTGTCTCACTCCTGCATGTTACAGAAGGCCAGCACCTGTGGGTGCTCCAGAGGCCCTGGGATTTGCTGTCTTGAGGGTCATTCATGCTGCACGTTGTCCCATAGGTGCTGTGTGGAGCAGCCATTGCATGGGCTGGCGCGTGTGTGAGCGCCAGTGAGAGTGGGAGCTGCTGAGTGCTTAAAGCCTGGGAGATGGGGGCTGAATGATGGGGGCCCTGCCCTGCCTAGAGTGTCTCAGCATCTGGAATGAGGAGCTTGGGCTCTATCTGGGGGCCTCATGAGCACCCAGAGATGGCCTTCTGGGTGGGGAATCTGGAGGTCAGTCTGGGAAGGATAGGGACTGATGGGAGGCCCTGTGAGGTCATATTGGAGTGGGTGATCCTCTGATACAGTCTGACCTGTGTCCTTAGCAGAAGAAGGGAGAGAATGTGAAGGGCCACCCAGCCAGGGACCCCATGAAGGCAGAGGTGGAAGTTGGAGCCATGCAGCCATGAGCCAGGGAGCTCCAGTGACCAGCAAAGCTGGGAAGAGGTGTACCGCTTGGCTTTCCCAAGCTGGGACCCAATAACAGACATCTGCAACGTAAAGGAGAGGTATAATTTGGCTTATGGTTTCATAGGGTTCAGTGCATGGCCAGCTGGCTCTAGGCAGGAACATCATGGCAGAAGGGCCTGGTGGAGGAAAGCTGCTCAGTTCATGCTGGCCAGGAAGTAGGGCACAGGGGAACAGTGCCAAAGAGGAAGGAGCAAAGGACTCAATATGGACCCCAACCACCCAGACACACCTGGAGTGTGATCTACTCATCCCTTTGGCAGCTCCTGAGCCCGTCAAGTTGACAGTAAAGATGAACTTTCAGAGAGCAGGAAGCAGCTGACCCCAGTCTTGGAGGGACATGGCCCTGTCAGCCCTCCTGGGCTGGCCTGCAGAACTGTGAGAAGCCAAACATCTGTTGTTGAAGCCTGCAGTCTGGGGACTTTGTGACAACAAGCACAGCTGGGACCTGGGAGAGAAAACTGCTGTCCCCAGGACCTACCATGTGCCAGGCAGGTGCCAGCATCATCCTCACCCACATCATCTCATTCGGGTTCCCTACAGCCTCAGCACCAGGCATTCCCACCTAACACACAAGGAAACAGGCTCCAAAAGGAAAAGTTGCTAAGCTGGCCTCACACGGTTGCTGGGAAGTGGATCTTGGAGCAAACCCAGGACCACCTGAGTTGCCCTCTGTGATGTGCGCCATTGCGGGAGCTGGGTGAGTGGAACAGAAGTGACAGTGCTCTGTTTGATGGCTGAAAAGAGCCCAGGGCACTGGGGGAGGTGTCCAGCGGGCAGCTGCAGCCAAGGATGGAGAGCTCGGGAGAGGATGGGCTGGGTGCTGGGCTTCCTTCCCTGGAGCTGGACCCTGCCTCAGGTCCCTCCAATCCGACACTTTTATGATTTTAGAAAACTGTCAGGGCCAGTGAGATGACTCAGCAGCATAAGCGCCTGCCTGGCAAGCGTGAGGTCCTGAGTTCGACTCCCGGTACCCACATACAAAAAAAGAGCTGGTGATATCACTTAGCGGCACGGGCGCCTGCTGGCGCGTGAGGTCCTGAGTTCGAGCCCCAGTACCCACAAAAAAAAAAAAAAAGAAAAAAAGAAAAAAAAAGAAAACTGTCAGTGTCATATTTGCTTCAAAGTCATGTTGAAAATCTCCACCATTTGCCATGAGTTTTGTAAGCCCTGGATTTCCTTGCTTCTTAGCTTCTAAGCAGTGCTCAGAAATGAAGATTTTAGTATACAAGTTGAGGTTGGACAGCCTTAATCTAAAAATCCAAAGTGCTACTTGATGCCACAAACGGAAAATTCCACACCACAAAACTTGGTTTCATGCTCAGAACTATTTAAAAACATGGTTGTTCAATCACCTCTGGGTGGCGTTTAAGGTGGAAAGGAAACACACATGAATTTCAGGTTTAGACTGGGGTCCCAGATATCTCACTATGCAAAGGCACAGATTTCAACATCGGAAACACTTCTGGAAATCTGAATGCTTTCGGACACTAGAGGTCGGAAGCACTTCTGGTCCCGGGCATTTTGGACAATGGATACCCACCCTGTAACGTTACCCTGCCAGCGATGGTGGTGGTGATGGATGAGGCCGTGGTGCTGGGCTGCGGGGATGTGAGAACTGTGTTAAAATGTGCATCAAAGGTGCCTGGAGGAGGGGCGGGCCTCACGTGTGGAACTCCGGTGAGTAAGTAGAGCGTTCACAGTCACCTGGGACCGTGGCTCATTCTCCTTTCCTAGCAGAGCCCCCTCCTGCGCTACGAGACCACTCCGAGACTGGCCAGGCTGCAGCACCCAGTGGCTGGCTACCTCCACTAGACGCCTTCACCCCATGGAGAAACATCTGGGCGCCGTGAGTCCTGGGGTGACCACCACTGTGCTCCTGGACTGCGGGCAACTGCGGAGGTGGCTGTGGGGGTGGCACAAGGTGAGGTGTCCAAGAGTAGGTTGGAGAGTCAGGTGGGCTGGGGTGGTGGGGTCCCGCCTGGCGATGTGCATAAAGACCCTGTCTCTGTAGCTTCTTGAAAGCCTTATAATTTCCATGCTGTCCCCACGCTGGCAGGGACAGCTGTGCAAGTGAGGAGAGAATTGTCTGCACTGTGGGTGGCAACCCATTCGTGGGCACAAAAATCAGTTTACTGGGTCACTGCAGCACTCATTTACATAAGAACTTGAACTGAATACAAAGTAGCACTGAGGGTGATTATTGTGTTGCAAAAAATTGTTACATAGTTACACATCATACCAGTTACATTGTGGACCTGTACGATAAGCTGAAAATGCTCCCAGTATGTCATTCCCTAATGCCTCCAACCTGAGAATGTCATCTTAGTTGGAAAAGGGGACCTTACGGATGGGATTATGTTAAGGATGTTGAGATGGGAGATTATCCTGGTTTATCAGAGTGAGTCCTGAATGCCATTGAATTTATTCCTAAGAGAGAGAGAGAGACAGAGGGAGGTTACATACAAACCCACAGAGAAAGAGAGGTGACCTGGAGGCCCAGACTAGGGTGGTATAGCCCCAAGGCAAGAAATTCAGCAGTCCTGGAAGCTGGACCAGGCAAAGTACAGGTCCTCACCCCTCAAGCCTCAGGATAGAATATGCAGATTTCAAATTAGCTTGAGCCAATCAGTGCTTAGCTCTGGAGCTGGAGGTATGGCCAGCCCTGCCCAATCATGTGACTGAGAGAGGGAGGCAGGCAGGTGCTTCCTTGGGGCAGATCTTTTGGTGGAGGAGGAGAAGGTGGTCACTGCGGGCAGCAACTGTCCAACCCTGGGGCGAGCCCCTTCCCTAGCTCTCTGCTGGGGCCAAGGACATCCTTGGATGGATGCTTCCTAGCTCCACTCACTGGGAGCCACGGGGGCCGGGCTTGCCTCTTCTGGCTCCTCTGGGCTGGCCTGGCGCTGTCATCCTACACATCCTGGGGAGCCTCCCGTCAGTCCTGCTAGGTCCCTCCATGCGTCTCTGTGTCCCGTGGGGCTGCTCATGGCACCACTGTCTCCAGCTGCAGGCAGGTGGAGCTGACTCGTAAATCTGAGTGGAAGCTCAGGACCAGCTGGCTTGGGCGGCCCCTCCCTGCACAGGGCAGGACCTGGACCCTGAGGCCAGCCTCTCTCCTGGCACTCAGAGAAGGGGCCCACAGACAGTGCTCTGAAGTGCAAAGCAGTCTTCCTGACAAGGGCTATCCCAAAGCTCGCAAAGATGCTACACAGCCTCAGGCATCTGGCGTCACCCTGGCCACTCTGCTGCTAGTCATGGCCCTGCGATCCACAGACACCCACTGGCCACTGAGGGCCTCCCTTGGGAGTTGCCTTTTGAGTAAGCCCATGCTCAGGGTTGGGACGTGTCTCACACATTAGTGCAGGGCCTGGAGGGGTGAGAGCGTTGCCGAGTCCACAGGTGACCAAGCAGGGTATGTAAACTGAGAAAGAAGCCTGGCTTCAGCATCCTCTCTTTCACACCGGTCTCCTGGGCTGGCATATCTTGCTCCCAGGAGTCTTAAGACGCTGACGTCTCCTCCCAGGTGTGGCCACCTGATTGTCTGAGCGCCATCCGGCCAAGGCACTGAGCCTTCTGTTGCCAACCCTTCAGGGCTGCTGCCTGCACACATGCCAGCTGGGACCCCACAGGCGTACCTGTCTCGGTGACGTGTGGGTGTGCCCATCTCAGGAGCACAGCAGCGCCAGGCAGGTGTTGCTGGAGGACGACTCCCTTGTAGCACCCAGCAAATCCGTCAGCAGCTTCCCTTCTGGTCAAGGTAAAACCCATGCTTTTGCCAGGGTGTCCACTGCCTTGGTTCCTGGTTGGGAAACCAGGGATACTGAGTGTGGCAGTGCTGAGTGCTCATTGGGCAGCTGCTGTCACTGTCAAGGTTTCTACCTTGAGCTGGGCATGGGCTTCAGGACAAGTCAGCTGCAGAATCATTGAACAAGGAAACTTTACTTCTATGCTTAACCTTAGCCGCAAGGCCAAGAAGCGATGAGACTGTTGACTTCTAAGCAGAAAGAGCCTACTGTCCCTGTGCCGTTGTATCTGGGGAGTATGTAGCTTGCTTTCTGAGTTTTGCAGGGGCCCACAGTTAAGAGTTTGCCTTGAGTCTCAGAGGAGTCTCTGGACTCTTGGACTTTTAAGCAGTGCTGGAACTGTGAGACTTTGGAGGGGGAATTACTGTGTTTCCAATTCCATGTGGAGTAGTTACATCCTGTTAGGAGGAATTACGACCTTCTTCTTGGCTCTCCTTGGAGATGAAGTTTGGTTTCAAATATGTTTGGGTACCAAGTTGATAAGGCAGGGATGCTTGTGATAGTTCATCTTGATCATCAACCTGACTGGCTTGAAAGCAGCCATGGGGTTAGTAAAGTACCCCCTGGGTATGTCCAGTGGGTCATGGGGGTGTGTCCTTATGTCTACTTTTGGTCCCTGGCCCTCCCTCTCTATCTCTTTTCTGGTCTGTCTACTTCCTGGATGCCATGAAAGAAGCAGCTTTGTTCCACCATGCTCTTCTGCCATGATGTTCCTGACTTGGAGTCAGCTACCCATGAACTGAAGCCTCTGAAACCATGAGCCAAATGTAAGCCTTTGTCCTTTAACTTGTATATGTCAGGTACTTATCCCAGCAACAGAGAGGTGACTAATACAGAGTCCAATTCTTTGCCTTGACCACAAAACCTGTGCCCATTGTGGATTCTGTGGACTCCAAAGAGGAATATTGCACACATTCCTTGGGATTCCTACTGTAATGGCCACTCCTCAGCACCCCTTTGGTGGGCAGAAGTGGAGGTTTCAACAGCATGATTAAGTCAGACCAGGGGGTACAGACAACATTCACCAGGCAGCCAGCTCCCCAATTCTTTTCCCAGAGCTGGATGAAGCAGTTTTGTTGGGTAAGAATTGTACTTAAGGGTGTTGCCCCAAATCCTCTTACCATGATCTTACTTGCACAGACCCTGTGCCCAGTTAGCCAGGATGAGGACTGTGGCTCTCATGCTGCCTCTGGGCGCCAAGGCCAGCTTGATGCTCTCACAGCTGGTAGGGCCAGAGAGCATTTCTGCTTCCAGAGACCTCACACTGGAGCCACCCCAGGAGCCGGAAGGAGAACAGGGAGTCCCTTAGAGGGTCTCCTGGGCTGGCATATCTTGCTCCCAGGAGTCTTAAGACGCTGACGTCTCCTCCCAGGTGTGGCCACCTGATTGTCTGAGCGCCATCCGGCCAAGGCACTGAGCCTTCTGTTGCCAACCCTTCAGGGCTGCTGCCTGCACACACGCCAGCTGGGACCCCACAGGCGTACCTGTCTCGGTGACGTGTGGGTGTGCCCATCTCAGGAGCACAGCAGCGCCAGGCAGGTGTTGCTGGAGGACGACTCCCTTGTAGCACCCAGCAAAACCGTCAGCAGCTTCCCTTCTGGTCCAGGTAAAACCCATGCTTTTGCCAGGGTGTCCACTGCCTTGGTTCCTGGTTGGGAAACCAGGGACTGTCAGTCCTGATGTGTCAACTTGATTGGATTAAGAAATGCTTAGTAGGGCCGGTGAGACGGCTCAGCGGCTTAAGCGCCTGCCTTGCAAGCGCGAAGGCCCGAGTTCGACTCCCGGAACCCACATACGAAAAAGGGGCCGGTGATATCGCTCAGCGGCACGGGTGCCTGTTGGTGCGCGAGGTCCTGAGGTTGTCCCCCCCGGTACCCACAAAAAAAAAAAAAAAAAAGAAATGCTTAGTAAATTAGTGAAGTACAGTGTGTCTGGGGGTCTGGGGGTCATGGAAGTGTGGCCTTGGGTCTGTATCTGGTCCCTGCCCCTTCCTCTCTGGTGCTGTTCCCCTGCTCTCCTTCCTGGCCACCATGAACTAAGCATCTCTGCTCCACCATACCCTTCCACCATGATTTTCCTGCCTTGGAGCCAGCTGACCATGGACTGAATCTCCTGACACCATGAGCCAAATCATACCTTCCCTCCTTTAAGCTGAGAGTGTTGGGTATTGTGTCCCAGCAATAAGAAAGCTGCTGAATATAGGCCTTGGTCAGCTAGATATGGGCAGGGCTCCAGCCCTGCTGTTCACTGTCTAGGAGCCTCCTGTAGCTTGTCTGAGCTTCCTGGCTCTCAGTTTCCCCTCTTGTATATTGGTGTTGTGGGTTAAGTAGGTCCTCCAAATCCATGTCTACCTGGAGCCTCAGCATGTGCCCTTCTGTGGGGCTTTGCCTACGTAATTAAGGTGGGATGCCGATGAGGTTGTGGGGAGCAGGGTGAACCCTAAGCCCACTGACACAGCCCCTTGGAGATGGAGGCAGGGGCTGGAGGAGGCAAGGGGTGCCCCACACCTCAACCTCACTTGTGGTCCCCACAACTGTCAGAGAAAGGACATCTGCTGTTAGGGCAGCATTGGCACACCAGTGCCAGCTGTAACGGTCAATACATGGGGCCACTGGGGGTTGTGAGCTTGCTCCAGCCACTCCCGGCACGTGGGGGTCGGTAACGGTCCCCCCAGGCCTATTCAGTGCCTCTTTCCCGAGCACTGGGAAACAGGTGCACGTCTGGGGTGGCAATGTGGTGGAAGCTATTTTGGTGTTCTGGGAAGGGCCTGGCCCTGCCCGCCTTGGACGTGGGGTGGCAGCTGCTGCGTGACCTCTGGCATGTCACTGGGAGGTGTGCCCACCGAGGAGCTCTGCACCCGAGCAGCTGCCATCGCAGCTCCCTGGGCTGGGACCTGGCCTTGGAGGGAGAGCACGGAGCCTTTGAGAGGAGCCACACCATGGGGATGCCCGGAGGAAGGACAGGTAAAGCCTGAGGTGGCCCTGTGTTCTGTTTCTAGCTAGAAGTTGGTCTTGAGCCCCATGGACAAACCTCGAGGGTCCGGCTATCTTGAGACCCTAAGGAGAGCAGCACTTAGGGGGACCTACTGTGTGCAGGCTTCGGGACATTCTCTCAGGCAGTTCTGTGGGTGAGCAGGGGATCCCATCTTACGGCTGATGAGCTGAGGCCCGAGGAAAGGAAGGGTCTGGCCCAGTGGCACATGGTGGTGGATGTCAGAGCCACAACCGCATCGGGGCTGGGATCACTGGGCCCCCAGACTGTCTGTCCTGCCCCTCTCTCCTCCCTCCTTCCTTGCTTCTTTCCAAGGCAGTGGTTCTCAGCCAGGGGCCATGTTGGAGGCATCAGTGATGGGGAGGGGACCGCTGGCATCTGGCAGGGAGAGGCCAGGATGCTGTTGGATGTGTAGAGCATACAGGATGGTCCCCAGCAGGGCATCGCCCAGGCCACCATCACGGGCAGGCCCAGGACCCCAGCTTTAAGGAATGTCATAAATTGTCCCTCCTCTAGGGTTGGCAGGGAACAGGGTGTGTCCAGCTACACAGATACAAACAAGTAAGGCTAATGGGCTCATATCCTGCATGATGACAAGGTGGCTGCTGGATGAGGGTGACATGAGGGTCTGGGGGTGCAGATAAAGGAGGACATAAAAGAGGAGAGAGCCTGGACCCCAGCAGCAGAAGGCGATGGACGGACACAGGGGTGAACTTGGGAGCCCCAGGCTGCGCCAGTCCTGCCTCCTCCAGGTTTCCTGTCCCCACCCTCTGCGTGGGTGCCAGGCCCAGTGCCGGGGCTGGCCCCTCCTGACGTTCTCCTCTCCGGCCTGTGGGGTCTATGCAGGGACCAGGACCAGGGCCTGTGCCGTCTCGTCTCCTACAGCAGCACCCACTCTGCAGACCCTGGGTTGTTACTGAGGAGCAGCTCTGGGCTGGAGCCGGGCAGGGAAGCCTCGGGCTCTGCCCTGGCCTGACCTCACAGGGGCCTCAAGGACCCCGTCCGAAGAGGGGGCCGATTGTGGCTCCTCCTGCCAGGCGTTGGGAAAGAACTACACTCAATCTGTGTCCCCCGAAGGGCACAGCTGCAGTTCCCCATGCTGGCTAGGCTCAGGCTGACCGTGCACACTCCCGGCCATGGAGGATGAGTCGGCTTGCGATGGGAAGCAACCCGGCCCAGCCCGGTGGATTCCCGGAGCTGAGAACAGGTGACAGCGTCCGTTTCCCAAGTGGAATTTCCGTGCTGGAGGCTGGCAGGTCTCCCATCCTGTGAGCCGCGGCACCTCCCCTGCCCTGTGAGCTCTCACCCACAGCCAGCGACAACACAGAGGGCAAAGGGAAAACAGCAACAGGACAAACACTGTGCAGACGTCAGCCATACTGAGCCCGGGGGACAAACGCTGTGGTCACCAGCGCACAGAGGGAGAGACGGCGTCTGGCCAGAAGGGGACCTGCGCAGGGCATGTGATTCTATTTATGGAAAGTTGCTTATGCAAAATTATAGTGATAGCTAAAGCTTAAGCCTTAAGGAGAAAGCGGAAATATTCGTCCTGTCAGATTGGGCAAGTTTCTTAGAAGTGACACCAAGCACACAAGCCCTAGAAGAAAAATTGGATTTTACCAAAACTAAAAACACTTGTGCTGTGAAAGACATCACAAAGAAAGTGAAAACTCTCAAACTGGAAGAAGGTATTCACACATCATCAGCCATCAGGGAAATGCAAAGCAAAACTTGATGCCGGTGGGCAGCGTGGCACACACCTGTCATCCCAGCACTCTGGGAGGCTGAGGCAGGAGGGTCACAAGTTTGAGCCTGGCCTGGACAACTTAGCAAGACCCTGTCTCAAAATAAAAAGTTTAAAAGGGCTGGGGATGGAGTCAGTGCAAAGGCCCTGGGTTCAACTTCCAGTACTGGAGGATGGGGAGGGCGCTGCACACTCGCTAGCGGGCTGGAATCAGTCAGGTATCAGTCAGGTGCCGAGGCTGTGGAGAAACTGGAACCATGAGAGAGCAGCTGCTGCGCAAGTCTGGTGGCCCCCAAAATGTTAACCAGAGCCACCCTGTGACCCAGCATTCTACTCCTAGCATATACCCCAGAGAAATAAAAGCACATGCCACCCAAGACGTGCACACAAGTGCCCATAGCAGCCCCGAAGTCCAGCAGCGGATGAATGGCTATAGAACATGTGCTCTGTCCACGCGCTGGAATAGCACTCAGCCACGAGAAGGAGCGATGCGCCGACGCCGGCTACCACACGTGAACCCAGTCCCCGAAGACCACATGCTGGCTCACTCCCTGTGCGCGAAATTCCCAGCACAGGCAAATCTACAGGGATGGATCCATCACTACGGGGTTGGGAGAAGGGTCTGACCACAAGGGGGAGAGGGTTTCTTTTTGGGGTGACAGCAATTTTCAAAATTAGGTTATGGTGATCGAGCCACAGCTCTGTAAGTATACTAAAAACTGCCAAACTGGGTCGGTGAGATAGCTCAGCAGCGTAAGTGCCTGCCTGGCAAGTGCAAGGTCCTGAGTTTGACTCCCGGTACCCACATAAAAAGGGAAAAAGGGCGGTGATATCGCTCAGCAGCACAGGCGCCTGCTGGCATGCGAGGTCCTGAGTTTGACCCCTGGTACCCACAAAAAAATAAAAAATAAAAAAATAAAAACTGCCGAACGGACCATTTTAAATGGGTGCATTGCACAGAGCATGTGTTCTATCGCAGAGGTGCTGAGGTGTGTATGCTGGGCACCTCTGCAGAGCTGGGGCTGGGTGGCAGTTCTGGAGATGGCACATCCTAGACACGAGGGCCAGGCACAGGCTCGGGCATTGTGATTATGACATTGCATTGTTTCACCTTGTCACATCCCAGCATACAGTGTGACAAGGAGGGACGGCCACCCCCAGCCCGGGCTGGTTATCTCAGGGTGGGAGGGCAGCGGGGATTTGATGTGTTCGGTTTCTGCGCACTGATAGGGTTTCTCCTGAGCTATTTCTGTGGTTGAACCCAGGGCCACCCGTGTCTCTCAGGCCAGCGGTGGTTCCACGCTGGGCTCCCACAGGTTGTCCCCACCTCCCCTGCCTGTCTGGTCCAGCAGGGCCTGGTTGTGCCAGCCGGTGGGGACCGGGGTGGGCGCACCCTGCCTGGCCACAGCTGCCCCGCACTTGTGAACCAAGGCCCTGAGCCCGGGCCCTGTGGATTGGCCCGCTGTGCAACTGGGACTGTGTGAGGACTGGGTGCACAGAGTTCAGCCCTCTCTCCTCTCCCAGCATTGGCCAGGCACCAGATGCCCAGTTTTAATTAGACACTCAGGAAGTGCTTTCTCAATGCCAGTCTGCCTGGGCCCAGGGCTCTGGAGGACACGAGAAGAGCCAGGAAGTGAAGGGGGGCAGAGGCCCAGTTCTGGGCCCACCCTGCCAGCTACAGGCTGTGTGGTCTCCCAAGGTGCTGAGCCTCGCTGAGCCTTGGGCCCTTTGGCAGTGTGCAGGTGACAATGCTTCTCGTGCCGGTTGGGGACAGGGTGGAGCCGATGTGCCCACTTCATCCACAGCAGGTGGCGCACCTGAAGCCTCATGGTACGCACCCATATCAGCCAGTGCTGCTCCGGTGCTCACAGAACCACTGATTCATGGGGCACGGCCCAGCAGCAGCCGCATCCACTTCCTGCCCCACCCTGGTGGCAGTGCACTGCCCCAGACTGCTGGGCACCTTGGCCTCGCCCTAGAGTGCCTGCTGCACTGGGCTAACCCACCTCGGGTCCCAGCTGAGGAGAGGGCTTCTACAGGGCTCACACCACTCCTGCAGGGGAAGTTCTGTGGGACAGTGGGCCCACAGGATGTGGCTGAGGCTATGGGTACCAGGCCCGCAGTCAAGGGGTGTGTGCTGCCACTATGTGCTGCCACTGTGCCACCAGGCACATTCTCAAACGTCCTTTGAGTGGGCTTCGCACTCACCCCATCCTTGACCTCAGTCTCCAGTGCTGTAAGGGGGGTGTCTGCCACAGAAGCCCCTGACTGTCTTTGGCATTGTTACAGTGGCCCCAGCTGACCAGGCAGATGACGTCCTTGTGGGACATGGGACAGGGCACTTCCGGACCTCTCACAGGCATCATGCTGGACTCCAAGCCAAGGACTCTCCTGGGCCATTTGTTCTCAGTGATGGGGCACAGTGGGGTGGCCGTACCCCCAGCCTGGGCTGTCGTGTGCAGGGCTAGGGCCTGAGCGGCAGCTAGGGCAGCAGAGGGGTGGCTCCTTGGGATGGCTCTCAGCAGAAGCCGAGAGCTGCGTTGGGGCCCTGGCAGGGCCTGCTTCTGTCCCAGCTGTGTGGTCTGTCCGTTTGCAGCTCAGTGACCAGGGTAGTGGCGCAGTGGCCCAGCACAGGGCCCGGCACAGACCGGGCTCAGGAACAGAGAGAGGAGGCTGTGTAGATCCTCCCCTAGAGCCCTGTGCATGGTTCTGGAGCCACAGCTGTGCTTCC
The DNA here is from genome assembly GCA_028451465.1 of Erethizon dorsatum. Classification (NCBI taxonomy): domain Eukaryota; kingdom Metazoa; phylum Chordata; class Mammalia; order Rodentia; family Erethizontidae; genus Erethizon; species Erethizon dorsatum. The sequence goes on along the minus strand of CM051836.1, from coordinate 97,152,367 downwards.
TGCTTCTCATCAGACTGAGGGAGCATGGATGGGAGACCAAGGCAGTGTGACAGGGACAGGCTCTGGGCGGGGCCCAGCCGCAGCCTTGCTGGGTGGCCTGGACAGGTCAGCGGCCATCTGGCCCTTGTGTGTGTTGTCGGCCCAGACGCTCGCTGACCTCTAACCTTCCAGGGTGCCACCATAAGATCCAATGGCCTGGGTCCTGCAGGGCTGTGCCCTCCTAGCAACGACATGCCATTCGTGCAGGGACACGGGTGGCCAGGGCAGTGGGGACGGGGCACCAGCTGCTTGTGGCTGGAAATCTGGAAACTGTTAGAAACCAGCACTGAGGTCCTCTGGGAGCTTTGGCCACCGCTGCTGCCACTGGGAGGAGACTGCACCCCCACACTCCTGCCTCCCCACACCCTGGGGAGCCGTTGTGGTCATGGCACCAGGCGGGACACCGTGGCAGCTTGCAGATGGAAGGCAGAGGGGCAAGCAGGCAGGCCCCAGGCCCTGTGCTACCTCTGCCAGCCTCAGGGAAGGAGTGCGAGGTCCGGGTGGCTCCATACCAAAGCCTCACACCCCGGGTGGCCTAAACAACCATGTGTAACCAGTCCCGATCCTGGAGGCCCAAAGTCCGGGTCCAGGTGTTGCAGGGCTGGCTCCTCCTGCCCTGGGTCCCCTCCCCCGCCATGCATGGATGTGGTCTTCCTGCTGGGTCTTTTCTATGTCTATCTCTGTATCCAGACTTTTCCCTTTAAAAATTAGTCATCCCTACTTTATTGTGCATATTTATGGAGTGCAGTGTGATAACTCCACATGTATACACTGTAGTGATCAAGTTGGGGTGGTTGGCATTTATTTCCATCCCTTTAAACATTTAAATTTTTAACACATAATAAATATGCATATTTATTAAGTACAGTGTGGTATTTCAGCAGATATATACCATTCCCTCTTCCTTTTTTTTGAAACAGGGTCTCACTATGTAGCACAGGCTGGCCTCGAACTCTCAGTGATCCTCCTGCCTCAGCCTCCTGTGTGCTGGGATTACAGGAGTGCACCACCATGCCTGGGGCTACCATTTCCCTTTTGATGAAGGCGTGGGTCCTGCGGTGTTAGGACCACCCTAATGGACTTATTTTACCTTAGCTGTGCCTCTGAAGGCCCTGTCTCAAGTACAATCTCATCCTGAGGTATGGGGTTCAGGGCCTCCTATGTGAGTTTTAGGGGCACAATTCAACCTGCATTGGGTGGGCTTTTTGTGGCCTCCTGGGACCACTGTCTTCACGCTCCTGTCCTGTCCTGGAGGGCTTCAGGAGAGGCCATCTTTGCTGTCTTCTTTCTCGGGCTCTTGAGCTCCCCGGATCCATTCCACTCTGCCTGGCCAGCAATCCCAGTGACCCCGACTTGGGGTGGGACCAGTGCTCCTGGCAACCCACAGGCTACATGGAGACATTTGGGACCAACTGTTTGGGTCAGGAGCATTCCCCTGGAGGGTCAGAGGTGAACAGGGTCATGCTGGGAGCCCCAGAGAGCCTCTTAAAGCAGGGCTCACTCTCCGGGGAGTGTGTCTGTAGGTTGGTGATGGGGACTCCTGAGCTGTGACCTCGAGTTGAGCTCGTGCCTGTGTGCCCGCCCTGGGTCTGTGCTCGGCCTACTGCCGCTCTGATCCTCACCGAGGTGCCAAGAGCACGGGACAGCTGGGAGCTTCCTGTGCAGGTGGCTTGGAGCTCGACTGCAGGGCTGGTGACTGCAGGGCTGGTGGCCGGGCCATGCCCAGGCCTCTGGGAAGATCCTGTGTCCTCTCTCTGGTGCTTCAGGATGATGATTTAGGTTGGAGGTGCCCTGCAGGAAGCCCAGGAGCTGGGAGCTTTATCCCCTCTGACTTGCCCTGGGTTTTGGGGTGGGCAGGACCTGTTGTTGGATGTGTGCCCAGGAGGTAAAATTGCACGCAGGGCTGCTGAGTCCTGCACCGGGGCTCCGTGGCCTGCGCACTGCGTGCTCAGCAACCCTGACTTCTTGCCCGCTGGGGGTTTTGGGAAGCAGATCTGGAGGCTGTGAAGCCTGGTGTGTGTGCTGCTTCCTCCCGAGGGGAGAGCCGCCGGGTGGAGGGGTCTGCACGGGGAGGTCTCTGCGCACCCCGTTCACTCAGGGACATCTGCAGTAGCAAAGCTCTTGGGATTCCTAACACTCCCAGGTGACCCTGCGCTTTTCAAAACCGCCGGGCATCTGTACACAGTGGGAACACTGGACCCTGGTGTACGTACACTTACACACCCCTTTGCCTTTCCCGGGGCCCTGGACCGGTAAGAGCCAGTGTGTGGTGGCAGGGGTGGGCGGGGCATCGGGAAGATGGGCGTGGACAGGGGAGTGGGCGTGGTCGCGGTAGTGAGGAGGTGGGTGGGAACAGGGAAGACGTGTGTATGGCCGAAAGGAGGTGGGCGGGGCCTCGGGGAGGAGCACCAGCCTCCGACATAGGGTACCTCTGCCAGGGCCCAGGTGCTTCTGCGTTCTTGGGGGCCCCAGAGCAGACAGCACATGGGCGAGGGGAGAGCTTGGCCGAGTGGTATGCTGAGGGCTGGGTGCCCCTGTGGACTGCCCTGGTTTTCTATAGTTTGCTCACCAACTGCGACTTCAGCATCACACGTGCTGTCACCCTGAGGGTTCTGAGGCCCAGCGGCTCAGGAAGTAGCGGGTGTTGCCCATCTCATCCACAGTGTCCCAGGCCTAGTGACCCAGCTGGTGGAGCCGCAGACCAAGCACACCTTGCAGACCCATGCCTGGGAGATCTTTTGGGAGCAGGACCAGCTCTGGAGCAGCCTCCTGGCTTGGGCTTATAATTAGCAGCGGCCCTTAAGTAGGTTAGGAAGGAAGGCTCGTGTGGCCTGGCATGATTTCCCAGCACGTGGCATGGGAGCCCCGCAGGCCGAGGCCTACTCAGAACCAGGACGTGACCTGGAAGGAGAGCACCGAGGGCGGAGCCCTGAGGGCTGTCAATGGGGTGTAAACTGAGGGAGCACTGGGGTGTGGGTGCCTTTGAGCCCCTCCTCCCACCCTGGCTGAGCACTAGGGACAGGGACAGCGCCAGCTCTGGTCTCTCCACCCTCCCCCACCAAACTCTCAGATCTGACCCATGGGGCCTGGGAGGAAGGTAGGCCAGTGGATGACAGCCCCCCACATGACCAATGCACTGTGAATGGGGCCTGCTTCTGTCCCAGAAAGGGCCTGCCCACCCTGGGAGCCGCCACTTCGGTCACCTCCTCCAGGAAGCCCTCCATGCCTGCACAGAGGTCCGTCTTGCTGGCCTGCCCACAGACCTGTACCTTCCTCAGTAGTGGCCTGGCGCTCCTTGGCACGGTTAGAAAGGAAGACCTTCAAGGGAGAGGTGTAACGGGCGTCTTGTCGCCTGCTCTGGGTGGACGGGGACCTCGGAAATGGATGTGTGTAGAAAGCTCCCTCAGTGTTGTCAGAGCGCCGTCCGGGAGCTCACAGACCTGAGCACACACGGCCTGGAGGAGCTCTGACGCTACCGAGGAGAGGGACGGAGCAGAACGCACATCGCAGGCAGCGGGCAGAAGTGAACGGGTGAAAAGCCCCCAGGGTTCTGGAATGACAAGCGCGTTGCCATCTGAGTGGCAGGAAGGAGGCGGGTGGGCCCTGCCCTGAGCACCCTCGGCTGGCCTGTCCCCTCTCCGGGCACGACATACCTGTCATCCCTGCTTGTGGGACAGGTGTGTGTATGGTTTGCAAAGCAGCAGGGCCAAGTCCCTCCCCAGCCCTGTGCCAGACTGTGAGCCCTGCATCCTCGGCTGTCCTGGGGTGAGCGACATTCCCGGGGGCCGAATGTGGACCCCGGGAGTGGGCATCCGGATTGCTCACTGTGTTCCAGGGCCGGGGGTGATTCGGGGCACAGGGCAGGGCCTTGTCTCTTTGTTGGATGAGTGAATGCGTGACGGAGGAGGCCCACATCTTTCGCGTGCCCTCGGGGAGCCTTGCGATTCCGGCATAGAACACAGAGCTGCAGCTCCCCGCAGGGGTTGCCAGTGGCTTAAAGCAGCTCCCCGGACGGGGTCAGGTGACTGGGGACGGTGTGGGGGAGCAGGCCCAGCTGCCCTGGCCAGAATGGCTGACAGAGGAGAGGGTGGCGGCATGAGTGTGTCACCAGTCGCATCACCGCAGCTTCCCGTGACGTGACAGCAAAGACTGGGGGCGCGTGGTCTCAGTGGTGGGTGGCCACAGGAGGTGGACTCCATGGACGAGGTGGGGACACCGCTGCCCAGTGGCGACTGCGCTCAGCAGGCGGAGGCAGAGGCCGCGGCGGCCGCTCTCTGCCCCAGTCAGGGAAGTGCGAGTGTGGACAACTGGGGTATGGACCAGGCCCACGTGCGCCTGCCTGGACACAGAGGGTAGCTGAGCTGGCCTCGCCATCGACACTGACTGTGGGGTTCGGGGTTCGACTACCCACAAGGCCTGGGCTGAGGCAGGTGGGTCCTGCTTGGCTTCCGGATGGGGCATTGCTGGGTGAGGCGCTGGAACGCGTCCCCAGTGCTGAGGACACCCCGGGAGTCACCATCTGACCACTCCTGTCCTCCAACACAGCTAACCTCTGCCTCCCCCGCTGCCTGATGGTGCGACGCTTCCAGAGTGACCGTCACCAGGGGCACCTGCGGCCCCTCATCTGATGCGCCCTGTGTCTTGGGAACAGCCCCCACTTTATAACAGAGGAAACTGAGGCTCTGAGAGATCCTGTGACCTGCCTGAGGCTGCACAGCCAGTGGGTGGCCCTGCCAGGATCAGCACGGGCTGTCCCTCCGGCCCCGGTTCCTCCTAGCACCCAATGCTGCCCATGACGGGAGGGACCCACCTAGGACATGGCCTGACGAAACCAGGGTTCCAGCAATGGGTAGCCTGCTGGGAACTTGGGACCAGGGTCTGCACATGAGGGCTCGTGGACAAATCAAGTTTTATTGGAACACAGACACGCCCACTGTTAACGAGCTGCCCATGCTGCTTGTGAGAAACAGCAGCAGATGCGGCCTTGCGACAGCCGCGTGGCCAGCGCGGCCTAGCGTGTTCGCTCTCGGGCCTCACAGGAAGCACGTGTGGACCCTGCTGCAGGCTGCGCAGTCTGAGGGGCCCTCGGGATGACGTCGCCCTCGGCAAGTGGGGCACCGTAGTTGTCCGCTGGGGGACCCAAGGGGCAGGGCTGTAGTGACTTCCTGTCCTCCCGCCTGCCACCCGTAGGTGAAGGTTAAGTGCTGAGTTAGGGGCAATCATTGTTTTTATTCCACGGAGCCGCCCCGGGCTGGGCTTTCATTATCTCTGGGCTTACTTGGTCTCAGCCACTGCGGGACTGGTTCCTGCCGCTCGAGTTTATGCTGTTGTCATTATCGCAGCGAGAGGCTTGTTAAGTGACTATTAGAGCCAACCGTGAAATTACAGTGGCACAGACCTGCCATGTCTGTGGTTACGTCTGGGGGGTGGTTGTTTCTTTTCAGATTTTTAGAATGGGTTTTATTTATTAGAGATTGTGGTTTACAGAGAAAGCAGAGAACTCCCATCCGGCTGTTCCCCACTGCCAACCTCATGCGTTTCGGCGGGACACGCGTTAGGCCCAGGAGTCAAGCCTGATGCCTCACTGTTAACGACGGCCACGGGGTATGCCACGTCCACTCCGTGTTGTGGGTTCTGAACTTGGAGATGGCCAGATTTGTGTGTGCACCAGTATGGTGCCATGCACAGTAACGCCACTGCCCGAATGTCCCTTGTGCCCCACCTGCCCATCCCTCCCTCCCTCAGTCCCAGCCACCATCACCTCCGTCCCCACCATTCACCCTTCCCAGAATGGCACCATCAGAGTCACACAGGACTCCACCTTTGGCTTGGCCTCTTTGCAAAATGCTCCCAATCCCCCACCCCCATGTCTCCTCGTGGCTTGGGAGTGCATTTTGGGTGCTGAATAATATTCCCCTGTCTGGGTGTCCTACATTTGCATATACATCACCTGCTGCAGGACATTTGAAGAGTCATCTTTGTCACATGAAGTCCAGCCGTGGCAGGCTTTGCGCCAGGTGCTGGGAGACCGAGTCCCACCAGGTCCTCCCCCCAAGGCCTTCCTTGTCTGGGACGACTGACAGCCAGCTGGCAGTGACTGTCAGGCTACTCAGACCTTGGGCACAGGTGCTTGCTATGTGCCATAAGAGGAGGACGGGGCAGCCCTCTTAGCCTGGGGGAATCCTGGAGGTCTTCCCAGAAGCAGGGGCACTGGGAAAGGAAGGAACGGAGAAGATAGCGTGTGCAAAGGCCTGGGGGCTCCAAGGACTGTGAGTGATGAATAGACTCGGGCAGCAGGCACCCGCTAGGGAGGAAGAGCTGGAACCCTGGGCCTGGAGCTGCCGGGAGAGGGACATCTGAGGCTCACCTTGCTAAGGGCTGTGTGCAGAGCCACAGCGGGGAGGTGACCTGCTGTCAAGTCAAGGTGGACATCCCCAGTGAGCCTCAGGTGTCCGCATCTAGCTTGGGCCCTCACGTGGTCCCTGTAGCCTGTGTCTCACTGTCGGAAACCTCTGGGAGCAGCCTTCACCCCGGGAGCCCGGACTCAAGCTGGGGTGTGCTCTCCCAGCCTCCCGGGACGTCCTAACCTCTGTTCCCTGCCAGCACCCAGCTCCCCTGTGACAGGATGGCCCAGGGTCTGGTCCCCGCCGTGCTGAGGGACACAGCCCCTGGGGACGCTGGCTAGGCTGGCCCTGGCTGTCGGGGCGGCAGCTTCTGCTGTGCCATCTGGCATTAGTCGGAATCACCAGGGACATTTCAAACTAAGTTCCTGGATGTCCTGCACTGGTGCAGCCCGCGTGGGCTCCGTGTGGCTTGTGGGGCACAATCAGCCTCTCTCGGACTCTGATTCCTCACCTGCGCCCACACTTGTCTCGAGGGGGCGTTGGGACGGCCAGGCCCCTGAGAATCCACTGGTGTCCAGCAGCAGTGGAGAAGAGGAGGAAGTGGCAGTGTGTTTCCACGCGCTCTTGCTGGGCACAGAGCCCGGGCCGGGGCCGGGGCGGGGGCAGTACCCATCCCAGCCCCAGCTGCCGGGTGAGGGGACAGGAGGTGGCGGCCAGCCTGAGGGGCGCCCATGCCCTGGCGGCCGCTGAAAGGCTGTCTTCAGCACAGTTGCCTGTGCTGGCTGCCAGGCTGTCTGTGACCTTCAAGACCAGCTTGTTCCAGCTCCCGTCCAGCCCTGGCCTTGGCTCCAGAGCATGGTTTAGGGAGGCCACACCCAGCCCCTGTGTTCCTGGGACCCAGCCCCTGCCAGTGCCCAGCTCCTGCTCCCCTGCCAGCGTGGGCCAGCCAGCCACATGGGCCCTGCATCTGCTCCAAGGAGCCCCTCGTGTTGCAGTGCCTACTTCCTGCCACCAGAGGGCAGCACCACCGCCCAGGCCGGCAGCTGTTTGCTGCCTGGTTGCTAGGTGGACGTTTCGCCGTGGTTCTAGGGTCCCCTGGGCCAGGTGAGGTGAGCCGAGGACAGGTGGGGGCATGGATGGCACAGAGAAGGACAGACAGAAGCTGGGGTCCTGGAGGTCACAACACGTAGGAAACGGGGCTGAGGCCGTGTCCTGGGCCAGCCTGACCCCTACCCTGCGCTGCCCCAGAGTCTGAAGCTGCCGTTTCACTCATCCTGGGGCGCAGCCAGTCTCCAGCGGATGAAAAACGTGCCTGCGTGATGGGCAGGGATGCAGCACATTGTCCTTTGTGTCCCTATAGAGGAGAACGGGACAGTGTTGACGAGCCCCGTCCCCACTCCTGCCATCCCTGGTCGGGCTCAGATGGGACGGGGTGACTCACCAGGATGTCACGCTCTCAGCTGTCTCGGCTCCCCCGCCCCCAGTGCCTGGTCCGCCCTGGCACGTGGGCCCCCGCCCCTGCTCCTCCCGTTTCCACATGCGCAGGTGTGTGTGTCTCTGCTGCTCTGAGCAGGGGCCGTGCCAGGCTCTGGGGACGCTCTGCTCACGCTCCGAGGGACATGTCTCTGTCCTTCCTGGGGCTGCAGCTCAGAGGGACCTAGCTGGACCCTGGGCCGCCCAGCGTGCTGCGTTGTTTCCTGGGCTCAGGAAATGGGAGGCCGGGTGGACCCGGGCCTCGGGTGTACAGGGCTGACCTGAGCTCCTTTTCATGACACAGTGCCCATGTCTCCAGGGTGACACCCACAACTCTGGGCCTGGCATTCCGGGTGCAGTGGGCACAGAGTGGGCACTGGACGGGAACGGGCTCCTCTGTCTGTGGCACAGGTCTCTGGCTTTTACGGCGGGACGAGGACAGCCCAAGGGAGCCCAGCCTGGAGCTCCATCAGTGCCGCAGCAATCACTTGAGGGTGCGTGGGTGTCTGCGGGGCGGCCGGCCTCAGAGAAGCGAGGCGGGGGACATGGCTCCACCAGCTGTGGGTCCAGCTGCAGCCAGGTGGCAGTCGCCTTGCCTCGTAGCCCCTCCACCCACCCAGCCCTCTTCCCCATTCAAAGCTCAGAGCTTCCTGGACTCCAGCGCTGCCACCTGCCAGTCTGTGGCTCACCTGGCTGTCCCCACAGCGCTGGTGAAGGCCCCCAGCATCCTGGCCACTGGCCTCCGTGGTGCTTTTGGGAGACGTGATGGGGTTGTGGGTCCTGCCTGATCCTGGGGGCCCGCAGTCAGGCCCTGTGGCCGCCCGTCCTGACCCGTCCGTCTGTGGTGTCCAGCACCTGCTTAAACATCCCGCGCTGTGGCCGACTCTAGGAGGACAGCAGTAATGTTCTGATCAAGGTCCCAGGACCCAGAGGGTGTGAAGCCAGCCCCCACGAGGACCGTGGCCACTGTACTCAGAGAAGAAACGACATGGGGGTCCCTGGCTGCTGAAGAGCTGCCGAGCTTGCTGGGGGATGTGGGGAGGGGGTTGCATCTGTGACCCTAGAGGGTCGTGGTTGTGCCAAGTGGAAGCAGCAGGGCTTGGGTCACCCTTCGCAGGAGGTCGTGACGGCCTTGCCACTGCAAGTGGTGCAATGATAAGGGACAGGACTGCTCACTGTGGGGGGCTGCTACAGCCAGGAACCCCACTTTGCAGTTGACCAAGTGATCTTAGCCCTGTCACCTGTCCCCAGGTAAAAGAGGCAAGCATGTCCCCTGGTGCCCCGGAGGACCAGTGCTAGTAGGGGGCTGGGGCTCCCTGGTCAGGCCCCCAGGTCCTAACACCCTCACTGGCTCGCTCACCGTTCCCAGGACACCCCAGCCTCTAACGCACCTTCTTTCTCCACAGTGTCACAGCCCCAGGTGGCGCACAGCTCCCTGGAGAAGCAGCCCAACACAGCCATCCTGTGCAACACGTGTGGAAATGTGTGTAAGGGGGAGGTGCTGCGGGTGCAGAACAAGTACTTCCACATCAAGTGCTTCATCTGCAAAGGTGAGTGCACCTCGTCCCCGGTCCTGGCAGTGGGGCCACATACGCGGCCCTCTGGGCCCCGCGTCACTGGGAGCTCTGGAGAGGCCTGGGCTATTGGAAGGCTCTGAGCCCGAATCTTCACACCGCAGCGGGGAAAGGAAGCTGCTGGGTGGAGGGTGGAGGATGGGTCCAGGTCCCCAGAGGTATCGTCCTGTGGGTCAGGGGTCACTGTCGGCCGTGTGAGCGCCACTGTGCTGGACCCACGGCCATTGCTGGGCCAGACACCAGTCCCGCACGATGGCACAAAGACCATCACCATCCATTCCCAATGAAAATCACTTTTTCTCCCGTTGTAGAAAATAACATTTAATATACTAGATTGAGATAATACCAAAAAGATGGGGAAAATTTAAACAAGAAACATGTGACGTCCCTGCATCTGAAGTGGCCCTGCCTCGAGCCGCCTTCCTTGCTCCGCTCCGCTCCGTGGGCACAGCTGGGACTATGTGCACCTGCATTTTATCTCCTGGTGATACAGGAAGACTTGCGCTGGGGGGAGGGATGGGCAGATGTCACAACACGCTGTCCCTGGGGTGGCTGTGATGGCCTCCCGGACACAGGGAGTTTCTCACTACCTTCACCGTGGTGAAGCATAGGTGTAGGAAGATTTGCTTTTCTGTGAGCAAACATTAGGAAAATGTGCAGCAGGTAGGGAATTGGGGGGTTTTGGCAGACGCTGCTGCCTGGTCCTGTGCAGGGGCCCCAGGCTGCAGTCCTTTGTTCCGTGAGGCATCCCAGGAGTCAGGGACACAAAAGCTGTAGGTCTGATGGCCCACAGCCTTAAGCTGTAAGTATGGTAGGGATGCAGAAGACACATGTAGACTTTTTATAGCAGAAGCCTCTGCCGGGGGCTGGGCCGTGGGGACATTGCAGAGGGAGGTGGTGTGTGGCTGTGACTTGAAAGTAGCCGGACTCTGCCATTCTGGGTCCTGTCTGCCAGCAGCCCTGTGAAGGCCCGTGACTATCCATTGCAGTGGGGACACCTCCATGGCCTGGAGATGTTGGGGTCAATCCCAGGCCACTCTGTGCCTCTGAACGAAGTCCTGGGGAGAAGCCGTGGCCTCCCTGGAGGGGGAGAGGAGGGCAAGGGCAGCAGGTGGAACTGGGGACTCTGGAGACTCACCAGGAACCAGGGGTCCCCTGTGCACCCACAGGCCCCTCAGCCCCAGGGCCCCCCACCACCCCACTGTCCTCCCCAAAGCAGCCAGAGCCCCGGGGTCAGCAACAGGACACCCCAGGACATGGCTTGGGGGCTGTTTGAAAGGAGAAAGGCATGGATGACTCTCCCAGCACACAAGGCTGCGGAGGAGGGCTGGTCCCCGCGTCGCCCCTGTGACGCATGCGCACTGCCCGGGCTCCAGAAAGGAAGGGTGTGCCCATCCGGCGCCCTGGCCCTGCCTTCCCCGGGCATCTTCCCAAAGCTTTCCGCTGGGCTTTCCAGGCCCCTCAGGACTGTCTGGCGTCATTGCCCAGCGCTCCGAGAAGACCCCCAGCTCTGACGCACCCCGGCTCTGGAAGGGCTGCACTGTGCTGCTCTCCGCAGAGCTCAGTTTGAAAGATGAGGCGGAAGTGGATAGTAGGCTTTCCCTCTATGCTGGCTGCAGGGATGCTATATATGACACAGTACAGGACCAGAGTCCCAGAGCCAACCTCACCTGGTGTGACCTGCATGTGGCAGGTGGCGGGAGTGGCCCACAGCTCCTTCCTGCCAGCCACAGCTGGCCAGATGAGAGTGCAGCAGTGTGGCCACCTGGTGCCTGTGACCACACCTGTCCACGGCACTGCCCGAAGTGGCGAGTGGCAACAGGGGGCGTGTGGCAGGAGTCTGGGCACACAGGCCTGGCAGCAGGGCCCCACCCATCCCCATAGCCAGCGTCAGCCACTCAACAGGTGCCATGTTGGCCCTGGAAACCCAGCAGGGCTATGCCTCGGTCAGCTGCCACCTTACCCCAGGGCTGGCCAATGTCACATCTGAATAGGGTCACCAAAGACTCAGCTTCTCTCTCCACTCCCCATCCCCAACTGTCCTCTCTCGCAAATCTCACTCTGTACCTGTCAACACTACCTCTCCTCATGGCCTCAAGATGGCTGCTGTAGCTCCAACATTGTACTCTCATGGGCTGGTGTGCAACCTAGGAAGAGACTGAGAGGAGATCTGTATAGGCAGAGTATCCTGTCCTTTCCCTGAAGTCTCCCCACAGACTTCCCATATGGCTAGAAGGGCAATGGGCCAGGGAGGAAGGAGAGGAACAAGATAAGGCAGGGTTGGGAGTGTGTGTGGAGGGGGTCATTGTAGGCTTCATGAAGGAGGTGACCTCTGAAGCCCAGGTGGCACCCAGAGGATCAGCCAGTGCAAAGGCCTGGGGCAGGGTGGGCTTTGGGAGCAGCAGGATGCCCGTGTGGCTGGAGCAGAATGAGTGAGGGGGTGGAGGGAGCGGGGGTGGTGGCACCAGGGCCTCCTGTGAGGACCTTGACTTTGACATGCGGAGAGAGGGCAGAGGAGGTCCCGGTGGGCGTCAGAGTATGGGGCAGGGGAGGAGAGTCCACAGCAGGTGCAGGGCCCAGGCTGGAGATGAAGGTGGCCCAGACAGGGACGAGAGGACATCTGGTTCCAGAGAGACGTTGATGGCCAACTGGCTCCGTCTTCTCGCTGTGAACTGGGGCAGGTAGATGTAGGGTACACGGCAGCCATACAAGGAGCAATCAACACATATAGCGTTTACATTTTTAAAATTTACTACAAAACACTGCCATTAATCCCCTCACTGTGAACACACTCATCCCATCATTCTTGCCACTTTCTGCAACAGTTCTGGAGTCCTCTTTCCTGAGTGTCTTTACCAGGTGTGTTAAGAAAACACAGCAAGTGCTGCTGCCCACTGCAATGCCACGGGAAGGCAGCTCGTAAAACATGGTGCGGTGTCCTCATCCACCTTCCTCACCAGATCTGGCACCATGTGACTTCTGGCTCCTCCCCAACATCAAAATGACCGTGAAAAGACATGTGAATCCATTCAGGACATCGAGGCAACAACACAACTTAGACACTCACGAAAGAGGACTCCAGAGCTGCTGCAGAAAGTAGCAAGAATGATGGGATGAGTGTGTTCAAATCGAGAGGGAGGATTGTAAGGGGGATTCATGGCAATGTGTCTTTTCCTATAATAATTTTTTTTTATGTGGGTACCCAGAGTCGAACTCAGGACCTCATGCTTGCCAGCAGGCGCTTGTGCCTCTGAGTGGTATCACCAGCCCTTTTTTTCCTTTATGTGGGTACCGGGAGTCGAACTCAGGACCTTGCGCTTGCCAGGCAGGCACTTATGCCACTGAGCTATCTCACCGGCCCTCCTGTAATAATTTTTTAAAATTAAATATTCAGTGGTAATTTTTGTTCATACCTCATGCAGCATACAGTATTGCCTTTTAAAAATGAAAGCTGTCCCCATTCCACAAACAACTTGTCATTTGCCCAGCAACGCTCCCGGCTCTACTGACCGTCCTGGGCCAGGCTCTGTGCTCCGGGCTGTGCCTGTTCTGCAGCGACCTTCCAGGCCGTCCTGTCAGGTGGGGAGACGAAGCCACACAAGCACAACCTCCAGAAAGCAGGTGTTTCCTCATCCCTGAGCCCTGGAACTTAGTCCAGCGTCTTGGAAAGAGCCAAGCAACCAGGCAGGGAGGGAAGGGTGTGCATCCGGGGAGAGCCCGGGAGCTGTGTGTAGCTTGGTAATGGTGGGGTCACCCCGGGGACACGTCCATCTGGGGCTATAATAGCGCCACCAGAGCTGCGCTGGGCCCTCCAGGAGGGGCCAGGCCCTGGTGCAAAAGACCTGCACCCTGCCTTGGGGGTCTTGGGGGGTGTGGCGGGTGTTTATAGAAACCATCCAGGGCTCCCCAAGTCCCACATAGCTCTGACAGGTTTGCTGGCCCCTGGCCCTGGGCACACGTGGGCATGCAGGGGTGATGGGTCAGAGAGCAGAGTTGTGATCATTGTCACCGTGGGGTGGGTTCCCCGGGGAGCGGGCTGCTTTGCTCTGTCCCTTCCCCTGCTCGCTTGCCTGCAGCTTCTGCCGGCACTGTGGGCTGTGTCTTTTCTGATATTGGAAGCCACACTGCACCCATCATTTTGTATCCTAACTTGCTTCTAAATACCATGCAGTCTTTCTTTCCCTCCCTCTTTCTTTTCTTTCCTTCCTTCCTTCCTTTTGTTCTTTTGCCATACTAGGGGTGGAACCTGGGGCCTTCACACTACACTCCTTCTCCAGCCCTTTTTTTATTTTTTTAAATTTTGAGACAGGATCTTGCCGAATTGCCCAGGCCAGGCTTGAACTATCAGTCGTCCTGCCTCAGCTTCCCAGAGTGCTGGGATTACAGGCCTGTGCCACCACACCTTGCTCTTTCTTCAACATATAAATTTCTTGGCATCTATTTCAATATTGGCCCAAATGCCTTCAGATTCCTGGCCCACAGAGAACTGTGGGTCCCCGCTCGGGGACACTTGCGTCATTTCAGCCAGACACAGATCTGCTCATTTTTTTTTTTTTTTTTCCTTTTTCGGTACCAGGAATTGAACTCAGGGCCTCGAGCTTGCCAGGAAGTCACTGTGCCACTGAGCTACATCCCCGGCCCTTGGGCCGCTCAGGTTTTAGACCTCGTCGCATTGGTTTCGTCTGATGATCTATCACGCAGGATTGGTATTTTTAACTCTGCAGAGGAAGACTCAGGTTCGAGGAGGCTGAGGAAGTACTCCAGGGTCAACAGTGGGGAAGGGGCAAGAGAAGGGGTGGGAACCGGGGCTTCCTGACTCCGCAGCTGGCATGCCAGAGCTACGAGGAGCATGGCTGAACTGAACCTCTGTGGGGATTCCTGGGTCAAAGAGCAGGGGCAGGTTTTACATTCTTCAGAGTAGATGCCAGATTGGGATTCCAGGAAGTGGCAGGAGTCGCCCTTCTGACCATGCCGCCCCCTCCTGGATGCTTCTGGTAATGACCACAGTGTGAGCCCCAAGTCACCACACCCTGCCCACCCTGTCCTCTCTCCCAATTTGCTATTTTGCGAAATGGAATATGATAGCATGTGGTAGCTTGATAAGGATTTCTCGAATTACAGTGAATTTGGGCTTTTATTTTTGGTAGCAGAGATCTGGGCTGCCTCAAAGTGACCTTGGTGTCCTCAGGACAGCCAGGCCCTGACCGTGGCTGAGGTGGCAAGAGGGGCTCATGGGGCGGGGCTGCAGCTGATGGCAGTAGTGTCACCTCCTAGCGCCTGCCTTGTGGGCTCTCACTGCTGTAGGGTCACAGGGGCCACTGCACATTGCCCTCCTTCCAGGATGAGCCAGAGCCCCTGCCTCTCTGCAAGAGACAGCGCAGCCTGCCAGACTCCTGTCCCTCCGGCCCTGGCCCCACAGCCCGCCCTCCCCATCGAGTGCACTAACCGGGTCTGTGGGGCTCTTGGTGGCCAAGTCCCAGGTCTCACCTTGTCACCAGAATGACGACAGCTCCCTACAGAAGGGGACAGCTGGGCTCCGGAACCAGGACTCCAGCTGCCACCCTGGCTTGTCCCCAAGAGCCCGGTCACAGGTTTTGTCAGTGGTCTCGCTTTGGCACTGAGGCGCCACCAGATTTGTGCGAAAGGTGACCTCACGGTTCTGTTTCAGAGATGCCCGTGTTACAACACACCAGAGATGGCAACATTGTCATGGAAATGTCTAGGCGTCACTTTAAGACTTTAAGGCTATTTTCAAAACTACGCTCTGGGGAGTCGCTGAAGTGTGTCAGTCCTGAGGGCCAGGATGGCCAGGCTGGGGACAGGCAGGGGCCTCCTATGTGACCTCAGCAGGGCAGTCAGGGCGCACTGCATATTCCCTTCAAAACCCTGCATGGCTCCCGAGTGCCCTAGGCTGGAGGGGTTATGTGGCAGGGACACACACGTGTCCCCAGTTGCTCACTCGGGAGCTCTGAGCTGTGGTGACCGGAGACTTGTCCAAGAGTGGGTGTATCATTCCCACCTGCCAGTTCCCTCTGCCAAGCTTTGCAGCTGCCACTTCCTGGAGCAGATGCTGGGGGAAGGAGACAGAAGGCCTGGCCTTGTCACCATGGGACATGGGAACCAGAAGAGTGGGGCAGGGCGGGGCCCGGCCATAGGACTACTCATTCTCCCAGACCTCCTGCCTGGGGGCACAGCTGGCGTGCGATAGGTGCTCAGGGTTCAGCCTGCCCTCCATGGTCTGTCCTAGAAATCACCTGCCTGGCACATGGGGGCAGGGCCTCATGGCCAGTGGGTCAAGAGGCCTTGTGGGCATCCCTGCGAAGGTGGAGGCTGGGCTGGCCCTCAGGATAGTCCTGTCCTCACCCCGAATCACTGTCCCTTTCCAAGCTTTCTGGAGAAAAGTCCACTCCACCCAAGCCAGGGGCCGGAGCTGGTGTCTGTCCCTGAGCCTGGTCCCCAGGCACACGGGTCCCCGGGTCTGTGCCCAGGAGGCTGCATCAGGCAGGGGCCCGACTGGGATGCATCTGGAGACACGGAGCCACCACACCCTTCTAACATGTGTCATGTCCTCACTGCAGCATGCGGCTGTGACCTGGCGGAGGGTGGCTTCTTCGTGCGGCAGGGCGAGTACATCTGCACCCAGGACTACCAGCGACTCTACGGTACGCGCTGCTGCAGCTGCGAGCAGCTCATCGAGGGCGAGGTGGTGTCAGCGCTGGGCAAGACCTACCACCCCGCCTGCTTCGTGTGTGCCGTCTGCCGGTGAGTGTGCCCCTGCCCTCCTGCTCATGGGCCCCAGCCAGTCCCAGAACTGCCCATGCTGTCCCCACTGTCCCCTGGACAGCGTCCCTCCTGGGCCTTGCCCTCCACTCCTCCCTTCCCTCCTGATGCTGCCCACCCACCATGTCCATGTACAGCCCCTCCATGCCCACCCATGGCTGCTCCTCTGCCCTGTCACACCCTGCTCTACTCTCTGTCCCCGATCTGCGAGTGACACTTGCACCCACCCCTTGCCCAAATCCACCAGCTGCTGCCCTGGCTCAGGCCCCAACCTTCCTTGCCAGCTCTTCCGCAGTCTCCACATTGTGCAGCCCCCTCTGCCCAACAGATCTCCCTGCTATGGCCCCAAGAGAATGTCCAAGCCCCTCAGCCATGCCCAGAGCAGCATCACAGCCTGCTTCATTCATTCATTCGTTCATGCATGCATTCATTCATTCATTCATTCATTCATTCATTCATTCATTCATTCTGTGCCTGCATGTACCAGGCCCAGGACTGGGTGAAGGTGGGCTACCTGGCTGAAGCTCTTGATGCAGTGGGACCTGGAGAGGCTTCCCACCCTGGGGAGCTCCCTTCTCCTTCGTCACCTTCCCAGCGCTCCTACAGTGGGGTACTGTCCAGGCTTGAGGGTGTGGCCGCATCTCAGACAGCTCTGGGAGGACAGGGCTGGCCCAACTCCTCCCTGGTCCCCGTATCTGGCAGAGTAGATGTGATTACTTGGAGAGACGAGGTCCCTGAACCCCGTGGCGGGGCACACCGCTCGCCTCTCCCCTCATCTCCAGCTGAGCAGGGAGCTGGTGGGCAGCCTCCCTGGGCCCCTTACCCTGCCGCAGCCTCCAGCAGGTCCTCCAGGGGCCAGTGTTACATTTCCAGGAAACAAAGTGGAAAAACGAAACACAGAGTTTATTCTCTGCTCTTTGCTCCCTGCCCCACCACGCCCAGTTTCAGAGGATGTTCCCTGTGTTGCTCCACAGTGGCTGTGGTTATAGTCTGTGCTCGAGACAGAAACAGCCTCTGTCAAATGCTGAGGGGAGGAAGCCGTGGCGGCGGGGATATTTCTGATGAAAGAGTCCAAGTGTATCATTACTGCGCAGCTCGGGTCAGAGGTCCCCAGGGATGGTCTTATGTTTGATTTCTGTATACATAGCTTAGCAACAAGGTTGACATAATCACAGTCATTCTGAAAGATGACCTCCGGATGATCTGCTATTTAAAAATAATAGCAGATGGTGCTGGCCATATTGGAGTGACCAGGACTGAACTGGACCAGAGTGACCCAGCACAGACAACCAGACGGCTGGACAGAGCATGAGAACCGGATGTTTGTAGCTAGCCAGAGAAGAGGACACTGCCGTGGGGTCACCTGCTTTCCACAGGGAGGGTCCTGAAGGCTGGCACAACGGGGACTGAGCAAAGTGTGGCACCTTGAGTCAGGACCAGGCAGAAGGTGACAGCAGCTGGGCATGTGAGGCAGAAGGGAAAGAGCAACAGGGTGAGATGTCCAGAGGTGAGTGGAGGGTGCCTTCAAGTCTGGACCAGACTCAGAGCCGTGCGTCCACCGAGGGAGTATCACAGGTGGGGCAAAGAGTGGCCAGGCTGCTGAGGCACACAGGTCCCAGGGAAACATCTGTGCTCTAAGCAGAAGCCCAGGTCCTTGTTGAACACCCAGAACGTGCAGTAGGGACACCCCAAGTGCTATTCCTTCTTATTAATAGGACTAAAATAGCCCTGGAGTGAAGGCTGCCATAAACCCATCTACCAAAAACAGCCCATCTACCAAAGATCATGCTGATCTGCTAGAGACCAACTGCTACCAGAGCAGAGCCCAACACTGTAAGGGAAGGTAGGAAAACCCAGCACTCAATTATATAAAATGCACAACCTATACTCAAAAATTGCTGGTCCTAAGAAATTAGAAAATATGACTCCAAACCAGAAGAAAAGTCAGCCAATGTCAGTACACCCAGAGAGTACAGTGGTGGTGAAATGAACAGACACTGATTTAAAATAGCTACTGTAGCCAGGTGTGGTGGCACATGCCTGTAATCACAGCACTTGGGAGGCTGAGACAGGAGGAATCGCTGAGAGTTTGAGGCCAGCCTGGGCTACAAAGTGAGTTCAAGGCCAGCCTGAACTGCATAGTGAAACTCTGTTTCAATAAAATAAAATAAAATAAAAGCTACTGTAAATATGTTTCAGCCCCTGGACATCGCAGGAGAGTTATGGAAGGTAGAAAAAGGGACCAATGAGAAATCTAGACATGAAAAATAGAAGAAAAGATTGATAAAGTTGAAAACACAGCAAAAGAAACCATTCAAACCGGAGCAGAGAGAGGGAAAAAGACTGACACACGTGAAATGAGCTTTACTGACCTGTGGATGCGGATCACGCCATCTCTATGTCAGCCTGTCTGCTTCTCTGTGTGCATAGAACAGACCAAAGAATGCTCGCAGAGATACTGGGTGGAAAATTTCCAAATTTGAAGACAACTATACACCCATTTGTCCAAGAATCTCAGTGAACCTTAAATAGAATAAACTCACCAGAAACCTACCAAATTCATCTCAATCAGGTCGCTGATAACCAGTGATGGAAAGAAGTCTTTTTTTTTTTTTTTTTTTTGTGGGTACTGGGGGTCGAACTCAGGACCTCGCTCGCCAGCAGGTGCCTGTGCCGCTGAGCGATATCACTGGCCCCTTTTTCGTATGTGGGATCCGGGAGTCGAACTCAGGCCCTCGCGCTTGCCGGGCAGGCGCTTAAGCCGCTGAGCCATCTCACCGGCCCTGGAAAGAAGTCTTAAGCTCTGAGAAAAAAGTCCACCCGCGGTCCGTAGAGAATCAGAGCGATACAGACTTCGTCACAGCTATGGTTGCTGGAAAACAATAGAACATCTTTAAAGAGGGGCAACCCAGGGCTGACCTGCGCCCAGCCTCATCACAGACTTAAGCACAGTGATGCCGGCTCTGGCATCTCTGCCCCCTGAGGTCCCACACCAGGGGGCGGCAGGCCTGCTCAGGCCCTGGGAGGGAGGTGGCTGTGTCACTGGGCTCGGGATCGCGCTCCCGGGAGAGGAAGGCTGATGGCGGGGCTGCCTGTGACCAGCTCTCTTGTTGCAGGCTGCCCTTCCCGCCCGGGGACCGAGTGACCTTCAACGGGAAGGAATGTGTGTGCCAGAAGTGCTCCCTGCCCACACCAGCGGGCAGTGGCACCCACGGGCCACAGGGCCTGCGGAGTAAGTGAGCACTGGGTGGCTGGATGGGGTGGGCACCAGGGACAGGGATGGCCGTGATAACATGGGACCAGGACAGGCACTGTCACAGCTATAGTGTGGATGCACACGGGGAAGGGGCAGGAGCAGACGTCCCCAGGACTGCCACATCACCAAGCCTTTGCCCAGGCCATGCCCCCTCCCCGTTCCATGTCTGCTTTCCCACACCACCCCTCCTGCTGGGCCCAGCTCTGATCCCTCCTCCAGAAAGCCTTCCTTGCCTCCCTCTGGTCCTCTCTTGCCAGATCCACACTCAGTTCCCCGCCACCCTTCAGTTCCAGGCCATCAGAAGTGCTTTGGGGACCCCTGGAGAGCCCTGGACTCTGGATGTTCTTGGGAAGCAGGAGGTTGTCACTGTGAAAGAGCAAATGCTGGGGTGCCATGGTTACAGATGGGCAGAGCGATGGCCACTGGGAGCAGCCAGGTGACATTCCCAGCCAGGGGGGCTCTTCTGGGGCAGGGATGGGATGCCAGGGCTGGAAGTGGTGCCCTGCACACCAGGACCTGCTGCTACCTGGTGCCTACCAAGGAAGTGTCATTCTCAGAGCCAGCCTGTGCACGTGGCCACTGTGTTGTCCCCAGGGGCAGAGCCACGTGCCTAGGGACAGAGAACAGGGAGGGTTTCTGTGACTCCCTTCATCATCTTCCCTCAAGCTCCGTCATCTTCACTCCATGCCCCACGCCCTCTTTCTTCCCAGCTGTGTGGTATGTCTGTGAGGGGTCCCACGTCGCACCCCCCCAGCTCTGTGCTGGCCTCTGTGGCTGTTGTCATCATTTTACTCTGTGAATGAAGCAAAGCCGCGCCATAGGGCAGCAAGCTTGCAGTGGTGCCAGGGGGCAGCTTGTGGGCTTGAGGCTTGCCAGGGTGGTGTTGGGGTACCCTGCTCTTCTGGAGATGCCCTAGGGGCGCCGTGTTCTGTCCTTGGTGTGGGTCAGCTGGATGGGTGAGGACCCTCAAGCCTGGGACATGTGCCTGCCCAATTGTGGGGTCGCAGGGAGGCAGCCCAGGACCTACATGGGCCGTTTCACTCTTCCCACCGCTGCTCGCAAGGTGTACCCCCGCCCCCGTGGCTCCCAGGGGACACTGGGTTGAGCCCCGCCCTCTCAGTCACTGCCTAATGTCAGAACCCAGTTAGTCCCTGTTCCCTGGACATCAGGTCCAGCTGAGAACTGAGCCCCGGCTGTGCTAACCCCCTGGGGGAGGCTGCTGGCTCTGCCTTGTCCCTCTGTGGCCCAGTCTCCTGGAAGCGGGCTGGACAGTCCTACAAGGGTCACAAGAGTTGCACAGCGGGTAGACAGCTGGCCCTGGACACATGGCGCCCATGTGGTGGGCAGCACTGATCACGCACAGCTGTGTCTGTGGTTGGCAGCGCCCCACAAGGCCACGCTGAGCTCCTCGGGGATTGCAGTTTCCATGACGACGTGATCCTGTCTCCCACTCCCTGCTCATTGTTAGTGATGCTCCCACCTCATGTCACAGGAGGGGGGGGACCGGGAGTGGGGTCTGCATCACACTGTCAGGCCCAGGCAGAGAAAGTGAGACCCAGCCCCTTGGGGGTGTGCGAGGTGGGCATGGTGCTAATGCAGGGAGGGTGGCAAAGACGGCCGCCACCTCACATCAGCAGCACGGTGGGTAGGGTGCGGCCGGACCCCTAAGTAGCTACCACTGCACACATCCATGGAGTCGTTCACCAAACACAGCCCTCACAGCAGGCGCCGGGCCTGGATTCACTGTCTGGGGCTGACCCTAGGACTGTCCCTAACATGTGTTCCATTCCTGGGGCACAGAGAGGCGAGGTGACTTGGCCCCGGTCACACAGCCCGTGGGGCAGAGCTGGGTTTGGACGGCTCCAGGGCCCTGCCTGACCCCGCTTCAGGCCACCATGCTCCAGTCCCCTGTCCCCCTGTGGGCCTAGTTTGCTCACAAGCCAGCTGGGGCTCAGAGCAGGTGTGCTGTCCCCGCACTGTGGACACTTGGGGACGGATTTCTCGGAGTTGGAGTGTCTGTCCTGGGCACCGCTGCCACCCCCAGCTGTGGCCATCAAAGGGGTCTCCAGACATTGCCAGTGTTCCCTGCGGACAAGTGGGCCCAGCTGAGAGCTTATGAATGTGGCATCGCCCTCTGCTGCAGGGCCGGGGTCCCCTGTGTGTTCTGCAGGGAAGGAGTGGGGTGGGGATGACCCTGGGACTCCGAGGGCCTCTTCGTTCGCTCCCTTGCTCGTTCCTCCCCCAGGTGTCTCTTGGGCCCTGACCTGTCCTGGTACCCAGGGTCCCGAGCCCCCTTTCCCTCAGAGCCCAGACCCTGGAGTTCAAGTCTGTCCCCTCTTTCTCCAGCGCTGCATAGGGATTCGAATACTGATCATTTAGGAGACTCAGCTTGACCGGCAGTTTCGTGGGTGCTTTTTTTTTTTTTTAATTCTTAAAATTGATGGCTCAGATGTCGCCAAGGGGCGTAATAAAGCCATGCATCATGCAGAATCTTTTAAGCTCCCACTGCTTGCCAGGCCTGAGCTGTGCTGACGCCGGGTCCACTGTGCCAGTCCCGTGAGTGAGGTGTGAGTGCTGGAGTGATCACCCTGCACAGCCACACGCTCTCCCACACTTGTGTGCACACCAAGCGTGCTCAGATAGGCACACCTGCAGGAACACACACATGCAGACACACTCAGGTGCATACACACTTGAACACACACAGACACACGTGTTCACACAGACTCGCCTGTGTACACACAGACACGCGCAGTTGGCCTCTATCTCTGCAGGTGCCACATCCGCAGATAGAAATGACCTCAGGTCGGAAATACGTGAGCATCATTGCGTGTGTGCTGAGCACGTGAGGCTTTCCTCGTCACTGTTCCCTGCACGGGGCAGCAGTTACATAGCCTGAGCCTGTGTTGGGTGCCAAAGGTAACCTAGAGGTGATTTAAGCGCCCAGGAGGATATGCAAAGGGTACCTGCAAACACACCTGTCACAGGAGGACTTAGCGTGTGTGGATTTGGGGACCCTTGGGGGGGTCCTGGAATCCAACCCCTCTGGATCCCGAGGGACGACTGTGCTCATGCACAGCCATGCACACACTCGCACACACATATGATGCTTGCACACAGACATGCATGCACACGCAGTCCACAGAGATACATGTACACAGCCCCACACGCCCGTGCAGCCCACATCCGGGCCCGCCCAGCCCTCCCCTTGCAAGGCTCCCACTCATCCCTTTCTGAGTGACAGTGAGTGGCAGGTTCACAAGGTGGTGGGGCTGTGAGCGGGTGGCTCAGCAGAACAGGGCTGGGGTGCCCAGGCCCCAGGACCCCAGGGGGCTGAGCGGGCAGGCGGCGCTGAGAGAGGAAAGAGGGCACAGGGAGGTGCTCAGGAGCCCAGGCCAGGCCCACAGCTGGCCCCAGGAGGCAGAGTGGTGGTCACTATGGGGAAGGTTGGGAGACAAGGCAGGGTGGCTGCCCAGGCCCCTCCCTTCAGGCCTGGCCCTGTGCCATGTCCAAGCCACCT
The DNA here is from genome assembly GCA_028451465.1 of Erethizon dorsatum. Lineage (NCBI taxonomy): Eukaryota > Metazoa > Chordata > Mammalia > Rodentia > Erethizontidae > Erethizon > Erethizon dorsatum. The sequence continues at coordinate 97,129,381 of CM051836.1, read as the reverse complement.
CTGTCCCCGAGAGGCTCCTGTCTTTGGAAGGCAGAGCCCCATCAGCAGCTCCCAGCTCCCAGCCCAGGTGCATACAATTGGTGCTCCGTACACACAGGGACCGACGTCACCATGACTTTTCTGTGTGCTCCACCTGCTGCCCCGTGACAGGGTCCCTCTGTCCCCATCCCCGGGGGCACTCAGGCACTTCTTTGGGGCCTGAGAACAGCAGGGCAGGGTGTGGATGAGGGCCCGCCTGCTCCAGGGCACACCAAGGACCCCTGGTGGTGCTCAGCCTGTGGTGCTGCCCGGGGCCCTGTGTGAGGGGTCTGCGTTCTGCTCCTTCCTGCAGGCTGTGGGGGCTGCGGCTTGGAAATTAAGAACGGGCAGGCGCTGGTGGCACTGGACAAGCACTGGCACGTGGGCTGCTTCAAATGCGAGACCTGCGGGAAGCAGCTGAACGCTGAGTACATCAGCAAGTGAGTGCGGCCATGGGGTGGGATGTCACCTACACCCCCATGCTCCACAGGGCGGGTACCCAGGCACTGCCCCCACGTGTCCCCAACCCTGTGACACAGCCTGCTTCTTCCTCTCCACCCAGCCTACTCTTCCTCAAGCGGCATGCATAGGCCTCCAGTCCTTTTCCGTTGACGAGGGACAGGGCTCCCCTCTGAGTTTGTCCCCAGACGTCACCATCCACCCTCCTGGCACCTGGACCTTCCTGGTGCCAGTGTCCCACAGAGCAAAGTGACATCAGCAGGTGCCAGCTGTGGTCCTGGGAAGGAGGGCGGGGCTGGTCGTCTGAGGTGCTGGGGGACACTCAGGGCTGACTGTGGCCTTGAGTGTGAGGCTGCTCGTGGCCAGGAGCCAGGGTGCACTTTAGTGCTGGAGGGAGGAAACTGAGGCAGGCAGCCCCGCACAGTGCAGGTGAGGGCAAGGCGATGGACCAGCTTGAAAGTGCAGCCCTCTGGGTGCGCGTTGGCGCCTGCTAGGCTCAGGCCCCACCAGAGGCTTGAGCTGAAGACCACGGTTCTGGCACCCCGAAGAGGGAGCACCGGCACAGGGGAGTGGGGAGAGACCCTGCGGTACAAGTTCGTGGAATACAGCGTGTGCCTGCCCACACACGCGTGTGCACACACAGCATGGAGCGAAGCACACGTGTACACGCATGCACACTGGGCCACGTTGAGGACATCCAGGCACAGGATGTGTCCATGTTCGCCTCCTGGTTGACCCTGCTCTCTGACTCCTCAGACACCCGGGGGGCCTGGGTGGAGAACTCGTGACGCCCATCTGTGTTACTCTACAAGGGCACACAGCCCCGCAGTGGTCTCAGGGTGAAGGCAAAGTCCCCACACCAAGACGTGCTCGCACCCAGGGTGGGTGGGACTGCAGGAAGCCTTGGCAAGCCAAGGCAGCCAGTCCCTGCCTTGGTCACAGCAGAGCAAGCAGGGAAGGAGACGCGGGAGATGCACGCAGGCAGATTCGGGCCGTGGTGCTGAGTGCTTTGGAAGATAATGACAGCGCCCAGCCCCCAGCGGGCTGCTGTCCCCCACACGGCTCCAGTGGCTCACCCACACCATGTTACTTAGCAGCCTCCTGAGAAGCTCTAGAATTGAGGGGGAGGGCGTGTTGGTGTTGCCATGGAGACATGAGCGTTGAGCCTGCGGGTGTGCTGCAGGTGCACCCATCCATGGGGTGCGCCCGGGGCCTGCAGTGGGCAACTTGGAAAGTGGGTCCTAAGGACTGGTTTGCGTCCCCTCTTGAAGGAAGGGCTGTGTGTTCCCCTCCCTGGGCTCCTCCCTGCTCTCTGGGATTCGAGCCATGGAGGGGCAGCCACAGAGGGCAGGCAGCCCTGGGCTGTGACCCAGTGTCTGTGGGCAGCAGCGAGGGCAGGAGGGCAGTGCTGCATGCAGCCTGACCCTCAGCAGCTCTACAGTCCTCCCTTCTGTCCTGGATGAGTGCCATCGAGACCCAGCCTGAACAACAGTGACTTTAGCCTCCTCCCTGGTCTCCTCCACACCTGCTCACTGGGAGCTGTGGCCTGTGGTTGAGGGGACAGTCCTGTTAGTAATAGCAGTGACCTCAGCCACCATTGCAGAAGTGCTTGTGTCACAGCTTCTCTCGTGTGGCCCTTGCTGTTATTTCTCTGTGTTACTGGTGGGGAAGCTGAGCTGCACCCAGAGAGGTTAAGCAACTTGCCCAAGGTTGCACAGCCAAGACGCGGTATTGGAGGCCAAGTCTATTTGCATCTTTCTAAACTGGTGCTGAACTCTTGGTGGAAGGAAGTGGGCAGGACAGGGACATCTAGGAACTTCTTTCACATCTCAGATGCAGCTTTTGTTCCCTCGCCTCGGCCCCTGGAGCTAGGCCCCAGCCCCTTGATCACCCCGTGGCAGGCGGCCTGGCCTCTCTGTGCCTCAGTTTCCCCATCTGTGCAGCAGGATGGTCTTGTGATGGTTCCCTTAGGGCTGTCACTGTGAGCACCCTGGGCCCCCACGTGGACAGCAGCCCTCCTGTGCTCGGTCCTCGCCTGACCGTGCCCCGTCCTGACCGCCTGTCTCATTGCAGGGATGGGCTGCCCTACTGCGAAGCCGATTACCACGCCAAGTTCGGCATCCGCTGCAATGGCTGTGAGAAGTTCATCACGGGGCGCGTGCTGGAGGTGAGCAGGGCCAGGCCTGCACTGGCCCTCTGGGTACTGAGGCCCCCGCTGTCCCCAAGTTCATTGTGAGGCCGGGCCTTCCTCTGCGTGTCCTTCAAGGTGTTCTGCCCAGCCCCGCTACCCTTCCTTCCAGCTCTGTGCAGCGCACGGCAGGTGCTTCCTCCCCACAGAACCCTTTGGGTCCCATGCTGTGTTCAGAGTTGGAGTTGGCCATGGGTGGGACCTGGAGCTGCGCTGGTCCTGCCTTTCCTGTCTAGCGTGGGACTCAGAGACGTGGGGTTGGAAGTGAGGCCTGGAGGTGGGGGTGGGGGCTGTGGAATCCCCACCGGGGCACAGAGTGGTCACCTGGCAGATGGCTGAGCAGTGATTACTGGGTGGGAAGCTTCAGGTGCTGGCAGTGGTGGGTTCTGGCTCTGGGTGGCAGGGACATGGTTATGCTTCTGGGTGACAGTTACACATATGATGCACACTTCCGTGTGGCTGCCCCAGCTCCTGGGCCAGCCCCTCCTGGGTGGGCCACAGAATATGGATCTCAGGGGACAGGAGGAGGCTGTGTACTGGCCAGGGGTGTGGGAGTCCTTGCTGTGGCCCTGTGGGTTTGCCACTGGGGATGGGGATAAGGCTGCTGGGAGTGAGGGATGCAGAAGCCGGAGGCCACCTGCGCAGGCGGGCGTGACGCTCTCTACCCGGCTCCCACAGGGCTGAGAGAGCCTCACTGGAATTCACAGCACTGCTGAGTTGCTGCCCCTGCAATCACACTGGGCCCACAAAGTGGCCTGGGCTGAAGTGCAGGGACCGGCAACCCCTCCCCAACCCTACATCTGTGGGGCGCGGCCTCACTGTCCTGGTTCCGCTCAGGAATGGCCCTCTTCACAGAGCTCCATCCTTTAGGGTGAGTTTAATAATTCACTCACGGATGGGAGAAAGGTCGATCAGGTAAAGAGTAGCGTGAAGAAGAAAAAGCCCACCGACAATGCAGGCGCCTTGACTCTGGGCGGGGTGCCCCCACTTCCTCTCCATGGAATCCTTGTTGATGTCAAACCATTTATGCAATATTATATCATGAGTTTTTCCAACTCCAATTTCCAATGTAGTGGGTTTCCTGTCATTACAGAGTCCTCGTGAGCAATTTTTTTGTGTGTGGTTTGGGTCTTTGAAACAGCTTTATTAACAGTTTTATTAGATAGAACTCACCCCCTTCCAAGTGTACCATTCAGTGGCGTTCTGTATCCTCACCGCATCACCACAGCCAATTTCTGGGCGTTTCCATCACTGTAGAGAGAGCCCCACACCCCTCAGCTGCCACTTCCTGGCCCTCGAGCTCTCCAGCCACAAATCGACTTCCTGTCTCCATAGAGGCCCCTCTCCTGGACATTTGGCATGGATGGGATCCCACCCCGGGGGTCTCGGGGACCTGCTGCTTCCTCACAGCAGGCGCAGGATGTTGGGGTCGTTCCTGGACGGGACCGGCTCAGTGTCGCTCTGCATGTCACTCGGCAATGCCAGGACTCACTGGTGACTATTGACAGTGGACGTTGTAGTAATTTCCAGCTTTCCACTGCAATAAGCAACACTGCAGTGAACCCCCTTTTAAAAAATACGGCTTTCTTTGCATTTCTAATTTTCCTCCACGTAAATTTACAGAAATGTAAGAATCGGGTCAAAACTCTGAGCATTTTTACAGTTCTCGGTGGTTACCGTAGCAGTTGCCGTAAACTGCTTTCTAACTTACAGAGTGTGGTATTTCGCATCCCGCCTTTGCCAATGGAGAGGTGAACACAGATCTGTCTCCCTTCCACCCTGAGGGAGGCTAAGTCTTTTCTTTGTCTGTCACTTTGGGCCAGTTATACTTCTTACATTTTAATTACCTCTCATAAATTCTGCCTGCTCGTATAGCGGGGTCTTGGTATCTTTTTGTGTGAGTGGATAGTACAGTAAGATTGTGATGTTTGCTTTGCTTTATATTTTCTAAATATCTTCCTGCATGGCGATCATATATAATGTTGTATCTGATACCCGCGTGCATGTCCTCTGGAGGTGGACAAATGACCCCTCCTGTCCCCTCACCCACAGCCCCCACGTATGCCTGGCCTCTGCCCTTCCCCCACAGGTGTCCCCTCCCCTGCTCTGGACCCTTACCCTGCCCATCTTCCTCCTCCCCGGTGGCCTTCTAAATCTCCCCATTTGGAGCACCCGTGGGCTCAGCCTGGCATGGATTCCTGCAGCGGCTGCGCAGTCCCTCTCCTCCCTCACAGCTGGCCTTGCTTGTCTCTTGAGGACCCCCGGGAACCTCGTGTCCTGGAAACCCCAACATCTCTGGCTTCCCTTCCTGACTGGTCTATCCCTCCCCTCTCCAGGGCTCCTGCTGCCTCCCTTCCTCTCAAGTCCCCCAGGCACCTGGTGCCTCTGCCCATGTGCACCTGCCCAGCCCACACAGTTGCCCCCTGATGCGTTGTCCTCAGAAATGCAGGTGGCTCCAAAGTTCAGCCAGGTGTGGGAAGTCCCATGGGCTGGTCCACCAGGAGGTAGAGCTGGACTTGAACACAGGCTTCCCCTTGCTCCACTCAGCCTCTGCCAGGGTGCAGGCCGGGGTTTGCATCTTGATTTCATCCTGTGTCCACGCTGTGACCCTTCATGGCTAGCATGGATGCAGCTGGACCAGAGGCTGCAGATGTAGCCAGCCAGGTGTGGAGAGGCCTGGCTGGGTGGGGACAGCCTGATGCAGCCCTGGCTACCCTGCCTTCTCTGGCTGGAGCCACGGCTGCCCCTGTCCAGGTGCCCAGGGAGTCTTGGGGCATCCTCTGTGTTGTCCCCAGCTCAGTGCTGCCCCGGGGAACACATGGGAGTGGCTTCTACCTCAGGCCCTGGTGTCCCTCCTTGGTGGCTGTGAGGGCACAGGCAAGCCCGTGTGTGCAGTGTACATGTCCCTGATCATAACCCTGGGCCAAATACAGAACTGGGGATGTGGTCCCTGTGACCAGCCACCAGGCACACTAGGGTCATCTGGGAGGGACTGTCTGGTTGCCAGGAATTGGCGGGTATGCAGTGGAGGATGCCAGGCCTGGTGAGGAAGATCCTGCTCTTGTTTTCTCCTCTGCCAGGAGGCAGGCAAGTGTGCAGCGGGGCTGAGGCTCTGCAGAGCTCTGAGCAGCCTCCTGGCGCTGTGAGGCGGGAGCTGCGGGCGGAGACAAGCCGGGCTCCGTGGCAGGGAGCTGCCACCGCCTTGGCACCGCCTGATGCTTGGCCAGGCTGCTGGCGCCCAGCTGGTGGGCTCTTGGGGAGCAGCGGCAGCCAGTGACAGATCCAGAAAACAGGGAAAGAACTAGGACGCTGGCTGAGTGAGGTGTCCACTCACTGGCTGGTGCCCTGGAGGAGGGCCGTCGACCGGACCGGGGTGCCAGGACCCAGTGCAGGTAGGAAGTGGGTAGAGGGGGCTCATGAGAGCGGTGCTGGGGGTAGCAAGGGGGCTCCTGGGGGCAGGTGCAGTGGGCATGAAACCCCCAAAGCACCTGTCACTCCTGTTTCTGTCTCCAAACTGCTGTCAGCGCCCTGCTGTCCCCCTGCAGAGGCTGAGCAGGGAACATCCTGGGCCCTGCCAGCACCGGGGCCCTCGTCTGTGCCGTGCCTGCCTGCAGTGGGCGCGGTGCCATCTTAAGCACTGGGTGCCAGCAGTGTCCGCCCGTGAAATGTGCATTCGGTGGTGACAGGGGTTTTCCTTCCCCGTTCTGCTCCCATCCTCCTGAGCTTGTAGCCTGCCACCTCCTGCTGTCCCTGGGGTCTGGGGGAGCCTGCTCTGTGAAGGAGGCTGCTGTTGCCTGCCACTGGCTGAGGTGGACAGCTGGGCACGTGGGGGCAGCAGTGTGGGTGGTGAGGAGCTCCTGCCGCCTGGCAGAGGCCACCACGGGGCTGGCTCCTGGGGAGCTGCGGCCTAAGCTGGGGGAGGGGAGAGGTGTTGGTGGGAGCCCCTGGCTGTGCCTCCACATCCTGCCTCCCTGCAGGGGTGGGGGCTTCTTTCTCAGCCCGCCTACCCAAGGTCTGGGCCCTGCTCCCAGGTATAGTATGGGCACCTATGGCTGTCTCCATGGCAACAAGAAGCCCCGCATCCCTCTGGGACCACCAATTAGTTCCTTGTCCCTTCATTCCTTCCTTGCTGCTTCTGTCTCTCTGTCCTTCCCTCCTTTCTCTCCCCATTCACCTCATAGACCCTCGCTGGACTCAGTGTATGTCCTGCCCTGGGCTAGGGCTGGGACAGTAACACACCTGCCTTGAGGACAGGTGGCCTTGTGGGGTCCCAGGAAGAGAGGGAGACACCCAGGTCACTTCAGCATTTCTCCCTTCCAAAGGCACCGTCTCTGTGACTGCAGGGCGCTTGGCGGGGGCCTCCTCCTCCGTCTCCTCGTGGTGCCTCCCATCCTATCCTGTCAGCTCGGCGACTGTGTCATCAGCAGAAAGTGAGCTATGTGTGTCTGGACAGACACCAGGCCCCCATTTTAAAATAAATGTTCAAAAAAACACACCCAGAAGGAATATTTGTTTATCACACAGTAAACAGAATCATTAATAAAAAAAGCCGCCACCCAAGCTACTGAGCATTCAGAAGGGATTTAAATTCCACACTCTAGACAATAGCACAGACACACGGACACATGCAACACAGACACAGAAAGACACGGGCACACATGCACACAAACATAAACACAGAGACACACAGAGAAAAACACAGACACAAACAGGCACAGATGCAGACGCACACGCAGACACGCCTTCAGCCGTCGTCACGCCCCTTAGCACTGCGACCCCGCAGGGGCCTCCAGCCCTTTCCTGAGACTCCGTCCGCACCAACCCAGGCTCTGCGCAGCTTTGATCCCTGGCCTGGCCTCAGAGTCGGGGGATGTGGACCGGACCCTTGGTCTCCATGGCAGGTCCCCAAGCCTTGAGTGGCCCAGGTTCCTCAGCGCTCCACCAGATCACTCCGTCAGAGCCCCTTCTTGGTGACTGCATCTGAGTGGCTGCATGGCCCCTCAGTCGTGGACACTCCGACACAGTGAGGTGGTGAGGGATAGGAGGAGGGGTGGGCCTGGCCTTGTGGAGGGGAGAAGCGGGGTGTGTGTGGGGGTGTCTGCTGCAGGTGTCAGGGTGAAGAGCCCTGGGGGCTGCTGGCCGTCTAGCGCAGGACACTCCCAGGGACCACTGCCCTCCCCCTGCTCTTGATTCTCTTCTCGCTGATCCCATTTTTGCCTTGCACCTTGGTGAGGAACTGTTTTAAGATCAAGATACAGCTCTGGGGCCAGTGAGATAGCTCAGCAGCATAAGCGCCTGCCTGGCAAGTGTGAGGTCCTGAGTTTGACTCACAGTACCCACATATGGTGATATCGTTTAGCGGCATGGGCAGCTGCTGGTGCGCGAGGTCCTGAGTTTGACGCCCGGTACCCACAAAAAAAAAAAAAGATACAACTCTGGAAATTCAAAGAGCAGCTCCAGCTTGGACCTGGATGAGCATTCCTAGAGCTGCTGGCCCGGGCCAACCCTCCATGCAGGGCACCTGGGAGGGTGTGGGCTAGCAGGAGATGTGGCCGGCCTCAGGGGTATGGAGGTTGTGGCTCAAGGGCGTGCATGGGCCCACCTGGCTCACGGGGCCACCTGCTGGCTCTGGGAGGAGAGGTAAGCATCTGCCCTGAGCTCTGGGCTCCACCCTCCTTGTTCTGTCTTATTAAAGATGACAGCCACTCGCCAGGGGCACTGGCATTCTTCTGCAACCGTGCGCCAGTCTCCTGGACCTGCTCTGCTCTGAAAACCCAAGCCATCTTGAGGCGCTCACGGGCAGGGCCACCTGTCTTCAGTGCCATAGGGCTTCTGGGGAGCAGCTGGAGGGAGAGGCTGCCAGCGGGTGTGCAGGGCTGCATGTTGGAGCTCGACTTGCATTTCCTGGTGACGTTGATCTGATGTCATCTCATGCACGTGGGTCCTTTGCCCGTTTCTAAGCGGGACCATTTGTCTCTTGTTGAGTGGTTGGAGCTCTTTATATATTCCAGATGCCACACCCTCATCGGGTGCATGATTTGCAAATATTCTCTCCCCTTTTTCTGTGTTTTTGAGACAAGTTCTCGCTTGTAGTTCAGGCTGGCCTTGAACTCGCACCGATCCTCCCGGCTCAGCCTCCTGAGTGCTGGGATGACAGGTGTGCGCCACCACGCCCAGCTCTCTCCCATTCTTTACTTTGCCCTTTCACTGTTCTGTTAAAGTCCTGTGGTGAACAAGAGGTTTTAATTGCACTGAAGTCTAGTGTCTCCTTTTATTTCTGGCTGCTCGTGGCTTTTGGTGTCAAATCTACGAATCCATTGTCACATCTGAGGTCACGTGGATCTGTCCTTGCGCTCTCTTCTAATCCTTACACCATCCTAGCTCTGCTCCCAGAGCAGAGCCACTGTGCGCTGTGAACGGAGGTGTATATGCATCACAGTCGTGCAGCTCACACACAGGACATGCTCGTGTGACCGGCACCCCAGTCCAGGCCGAGAGCCTGCCCAGCCCCAGACCCCGGGGCCCTGGCAGTGACCACCCCACAGGACAGCACAGATTGGTTTTGCCTCATTTTGAATTTGGTGCACGCGGGATCTGCCCTGCTGTTTCCGGCTTCCGCTCCATGTTCGGTCTTTCTGTGTCCTCCGTGTTGCTCGTTCGGGGCATGAGGGTCAGGTCACAGGAGAACAGGTTCCACACCCCGGACTTGAGCCCTGCCTGCCTGGGCTGAGAGCCCTCGAGGCCAGACTTACACCTCCGCACTCCGGGGCCAGGCTGTGGGGCTCTGATGCCCGCCCCACACCTGCCCAAGGTGTGACCTCGTCCTTTCCTCCACCTCTCTGAGCCCCAGGTGGAAATGGCGGTGCGAACACACAAGTTAGTGTGTGTGAAGCGCTTCCCTGCAGCCCCGCTGCTGGGGGCTCGGAGCCTGCCAGTGTCAAAACTGCCCCCAGCAGCCACCTCTCTCCCCGATTCATGGGTGGATGTGCTGCATAGACTTGCCGGGTGGAGCCAGGGCTGGTTTGCCCAGAAAGATGCACTTTCTCCCCCTGTGGCTGTCACAGAACTTCTGCTGTTGGAAGCCGTGGGGCTGGGGCAGCTGGACGAGGTGGCTGTGGAGACCAGTCACAGGTTGCAAACTTGGGAATGCCTGTTCTATTTGGGCTCATTAAAAATGCCCTGAGCCTTCAGTTGACAGCTGTGACATGGGCATCAGGTGGCTTTCACTCCTAAAATGCAGAGCTGTTGGAATCTCTCATTCATACTTCAAACAAAATGTTGCTCTGACCACCTGGCGAGGTGGCCGCCATAACCACCACAGTGACCGCGTGCCCCTCATTCAGGGCAGGCACCGTGTGTGACCCGCTGCCCCACAGAGCCCTGTCACCAGCAGCTGTGGTGTAGTCCAGCTGCCACCTGCCCTGGGGGCGGCTCACGGGAAAGAGGAAGCCCTGATAACTGCTAACACCCAGAGACAGCGCTTGAAGGGACCAGAGGGGACACAGGGTGGCGGGAGCCAAGGCTGGGCACAGAGGGCCGGCAGGACCGGGACGTGTGCGGGTGGCGTGGATGGGCTTGAGGACTGGCAGAGGCCACGCCCAGACCCTGCGGGAGAGGAGCCGCTCTGGATTCTCCCTCCCTTCGGCACCGGGCCGGCACCAGAGGCGAAAGACAAGCGAGGTGCTTGTGACGACATTTTCCCACTACTTACGTGCTCAGGAAAGTGACGGTCACAAATTCCAATCCAGGCAGTGAGTGTGAACCGTCTTGCCATTTTAGGAAAGAATGAAACATGGAATTTATCTCCCACATTTAGTAACGGCCTCGCCCCACATTGCCCGAGGGCAGGAACCGCTCACTGCCGAGTCACCCTGGACTCGATACTCCGGGGCGATTAGATTCTCCTTGCGCCTTGCAAAAGCAAGCCAGGCCGGCTAACGTGATTTGTGCAGGTTATTTCTGTGTTGATATTCGTAATCTAATTTAATGGAGTTTAAGAATTACGAAAATAAAAAATGCCGATTGAGCAAATTGAGGAATACAGAGAGTTGCAAAGAAAATCCTTCGTTTTCACCCCCCACTTCGCTCCTCCATCTGGGAGAGAAAGCTGCCTTCCTCCTCCCCTCCTGCTTTCCCCGCCCCCTTCCTCCCATCCCGGAGACGCAGGGGTCAGAAGCCAGGCCCCCTCCATGCTGACTACCCACAGCCACACCTGGGGACTGGCAGCACACCTGCTGTCCCGGACGCGGAGCTCGGGCGAGGGTAGCTCGGTCTCTCCTGGCTTCACCCAGGGCTGCTTCTATGGCCAGGGGCACCTATGGAATCAGCTCTAGGAAGGGTCTCTGCCTGGTGGCTGCCAGGCCCTTGGACACGCACCCCATCCAGTGTCCCCGAGGACCGGTGTGCGGTGCCCACATCGAGTGCCAGGACGGACACCCCGTCTGTGCTCTCTTTCAGGCAGGGGACAAGCACTACCACCCTTCCTGTGCACTATGCGCCAGGTGCGGCCAGATGTTTGCGGAAGGCGAGGAGATGTATCTTCAAGGTAAAAATGCCCCGGGGTCCACACCACGTGCTGGACACGTACGGTCAGCTGCTTGCTTTGCCCAGGAGCTTGGGGTGGGTGGGCACCCAGGTCCTCAGCCCACACTGCCCACTGAGGGTCCCTGTGAGCCCAGGACGGCACAGGCAGAGGGCTATCAGGAGCCAGATGTGCTGGCCACGTGGGTCCCATGAGCAGAGCTTAAGCAAGCGCTGCTGCTGTGTCGCTGTCCCCAAGTGTCCCACCGGGCCTCATCCTCGTTCTCTGCTGCCAGCGAGATCTCCTTTATACACGGGACGTCTCTGTTCACAGAGCTCTTCTGAGTCTTCCGTTTCCCAGGAAACCCACTCAAAATAATCCCTATGCAGAGAAATGCACTGGGGTAGCATATTCTGCACCCTCACTCTCCATGAGCTACACCCAAGTCTTACTTTGCTTTACTGCGTGTGGCCTGTAAGTAAAGCAAGCAAGGTACGTCCTGATAAAATGCCAGAGAAGGTGTCATCCTGGGGTCAGGACCAGGGTGACAGGGAGGATGCTCCAGGCCATGGGGAGCCAAGGCCCAGGGTTGCAGGGGCTGGTGACAGACACCAGCAAGCAGGTGGGGAATTTCCACTGCAGGCAGGGCCACAGCTGGGAAGCCACAGCATGGCTGCGAGGTCACCAGACATGGAGGGTGGCCAATGTCCAGCTCATGGATTGTCGCTAAGCTCAGAGCTAGCAGGTGGTGTTGATGCGGACAGAGACATCCAAGGCTCACAGGGTACATGACCCAGGCCTGGAGGATGCCCGGAGGAGGCATGGGCAGAGTTAGGCCTGGCCACATCAGGGGGCAGGGACCGTGGGGCCCAGGCCCAGAAGCAGGAGGCCCGTTGTCCAGCTTGAAGGGGGTGCAGCTGCAGGATACAGGTGGGACAGGTGGGGACAGAGCCTGCACAGGTGGGCGTGGCTAGGCAGGGCAAGGTGGACAGCTGGCCCCACGGCCTGAGGAGAGGAGCTGGAGGGTGGAGGCCAGCTGGAAGGCTTTGCCTGGCCCGCGGGCAGACAACCAGAGCCCCAGCACCAATTTGGATGTGGCAGAGGGGCTGAGATGAGGGTGGTGAAACTGAGACTTCACCAACCACACTCCTTTGGGGTGACTTTTGTCACCCCCCCTCCTGGGGTCCCAGAGGTGGTGGGGCAGGGCCGGGTGGCGAAATGGCAGCAGCTGCATCTGCTACACTGTCCCACAGACGGCCCGCTGAGTGGCCGCACATGAACCCATCCCAGGCAATGTCCAACAGGCCTCCCCTTCTGGCAGCGATGCCAGATGGAGCGGCCTCGTCCACAGTCCCCGGTGTCGCTGTTGTCCCCGAGTCTGCCGGAGAGGACTGAAAGGCGTCTGTGTGTGTCCAGCTGTGCGGGGCTGCCCTGCAGGGAGGGCACCATGAATGGTGTTTTCAGACAGCGGCCAGGCGGGAGTCCAGCATGACAGCGCTCAGGGCACCAGCTCACGCCCAGGGCGACCTGGTCTGTGGCACAGAGAGGTTCTTCATGCTTGGAGCTGAGGCTGGCACCCACCTCCAGTAGGACCTACTGGAGCATCTGGGGGACCCTGGCTGTCCCACACTGTGCATGGTCAGAGCGAGCTGGCATTTGAACTCTGCTCTGTGGGGCACAGGCACCTGTGTCCAGGGCCCTCTTCGGAACAGGTCACCCTGAGACCTCTGCTCAGGCTCCCTGGGGTGCGTCTCCACAGAGATGCTGTTTGATGGGGGAATCGCCATACTCAGAGCTTTGGCAGGCCCGAGTTCCCAGGACCCCACAGCCTCCAGGTCACCCCTAAACCACCCCTGCTCCCGCTGGAGACTCTTGTGGTAAACACAGGGCCAGGGAGGCCGGGCCTCACTGGTTATCAAGGAGCCCACCAGCCTGGGCAACACAGTGAGACCCCGTCTCAAAACAAAACACAAAAGGGCTGGGGATGCTGCTCAGGGCTGAGGTCCGGGTGAGAAGTCAGGGGTTCGGCCCCTTCCCCACTGTGGAGGGGGAAACGGGGAAACCAAGGCAGGGCATCACATGCCGGGCATTGAGGCTCAGGCTGGAGGAGCAGGGGAAGGGGGCTGCGTGTGGTACTGCAGCCCCCAATTACACCCCAGGACCTCATGATCGGGCTGCAGGACACAACGAAGCTGCACGTGTCGGACTGTGCGTGTCCCAGAGGGTGCCCCACTAGAGTAGGCCAGCGACAGGTGATTTCAGCCTGTTTAGTTTGCTTTTTTAGGTTTCTATACTTTTTAATGAGGAATGCCTTCTACCTTTATCATCATAAAAATGTTTAAACGGTGTTTTACACACACACACGCGCGCATGCACGAGTGCTCTCTGGAAGCCCTGTGGATGCAGACATTTTGGGGTGAGGGGTCACAACCTCCCTTTCTGAGCGGGGTCCGTGTTCCTGGGGTGCTCTAACACAGGAGGGGTGTGTAGTGCCTTCCTCAGCCCCCTGTGCCAGCCCCGAGGGGCCAGTGTGGGGGAGGTCCCAGGGGGAGGGACGCAGCCCCTATCTTCAGGGGACGCAGGGGTTGGGGGGAGAACAGCCACGCAGTCAGTGAGGAGAGCGAGTGCGCCGGCTTTGGGGGTGCAGGGAAGCAGGAAGCAGGTGCGGGTGCGGGAGCAGGAAGTTGTGATTATAGTCGGCGTCTGTACAGTAGTCACCCAGCCCCTGTCCCTGTGTTGTCCTCCACTTAACCAACTGTGTCTACCAAGGACCCGAGGAGGCAGGGTGACCTCCAGCACTCAGTTTTAGGGGGACAGCCAGTGCCTGGGCAGCCCAAGGCCAAGTCAGAGAGGAGCAGAGGGCTGGGCGTGGGGCATGGGCACCTGGTGGCCTTGTTGTGCTGCTGGTCCTGTCTGTTGACTCAGTGGCGGGGCTGACAGGTGAGGAAGCTGAGGCAAGGCAGCCTCCAAGACTGAGTGGGTTAATGGCAGGGTGGGCCAGGTGCCAGAGCTGGTGCCACACCCACACCTTGTGCCCACTGGAACCGCTCTCCACTTGGCCGGGAAGCCCCGACACACGTGTGCCCTGGTGCCTGAGGCCGGGTGCCACCCGGCTGAGGCCACTGTCCCTATGGTTGGGCCTGGCTGGCAGGCAGCTGAGGCCACCGCGGAGGGTGCGGTGCCTGGTGCTCAGGAACCCTGCTTCCTCCGGGGGGGCAGTCAACACTTGGTGCATCTGCCCCATTGCTGTGTGTGACACCCACTGCAGGCCCGGCAGGGTGAGTGGGTATCCCTGCGCGGCCCACAGACTCCCGCCTTGCCATGGGACTCGCTCTGACCACCTCTTGGTACCCCGCCTGCAGGTTCTTCCATCTGGCACCCAGCGTGTCGACAGGCAGCCAGGACTGAGGACAAAAACAAGGTTGGTGGCTCCCCCAGTCCCCACGCATTCTTCTCAGCCTGTGCACCACCTTCTATGTCAGGAGGTCCCAGGGCTCCAGGCCTTGGGGAGGAGTGACGAGGTGTGAACATAGCTCAGGTAGAGGTGACACAATGAGGCCGGGCCCTTGGGGAGCCTCCGGCTCTGGCCCCGTGGCCTCAGGGCACACGAGTGGCCATGGCCATGGAAGTTTGGGGATGGCTGCAAAGTCAGAGGCCCCAAACAGTCCCTGAGACCACTCTGATGCCAACTGCAAGTGTGAGGGTCCTCAAACCATCATCAGGTTTGATAACTGGTAGAAGGGCTCTTGCCACCACCAAAAGCTGGTGTCCTTGTGGGATGACAGCTTACGACAGGGAAGGACACAGAAATCAGACACAGAAAGAGCCACCTAGGCCAGGTCCAGGAGGTCCAGATGCAGAGCTTCCTTGTCCTCTCCCTGTGGGGTCAGGATGTGTCACCTTCCCCACATTCATGTGACAATGCACCAGGTTTTACTGGGGCTCCCTGACATAGGTGTGATTGGCAAATGATTCTACCAATCCGCTGGACCCATGTGACCAGAAACCCCACCATGAGTCACGTGGTTGGTCTTTCGGATGTGGCCAACCTCGCCCTAAACAAAGATAGTTCATGGCACACACCTGTCATCCCAGCAGTCTGGAGGCTGAGGCAGGAGGATCGCAAATTAGAGCCCAGCCTGGCAACTTAGCAATTTAGTAAGACCCTGTCTTAAAATTAAAGAAAAGAAACAAAACAAACAAAAAAACTGGGAATGTAGCTCAGTGGAAAGGCACTGCGTTCAATCCCCAGTACAGCAAAAAAAAAAAAAAAAAAAAAAAAAATGCTCCTGTCAGGTTGGACGGAGATGACTTCCCTGCCTCCCAGAAATCAAAGGCCAAGGCCAGCTCTCTCCCTGGGTGCAGCAAGGTTCTCACTGCCCACGTGGGCATGGGAGGGGTGGCTGTGACCAAGGCTGGTGAGGGGCTGTGCCCTCCGGACCTGGTGTCCAGGGCAGAGACTGGGTCACCCCCTCCACAGCCGGCAGTGCCACAACAGCTGGCATGGTGGGAGCACCAGGGGAACCACAGCCCCACAGGGAGGGACAACCTCAGAGGGCCACCTCTAGATGACATGTGGGCCGGCCCCAAGGAGAGAGGGACTGAGAGCTGAAGGCAGAAGGGAGGAGACAGGGCCGGCTGCTTGTGCAAAGGCCCTGAGGTGAGCCCCTTTCTGCTCACTTCACCTGGAGGCCTCAGAGGCCATGCTCTTGATCCCAGAAGACCTGCTCCTGTGGGGTCGTGGCTCAGGGACTCACAAGTGTAGCTGAAGGAAGGAGCAAGGCTAGAGGGAGGACTGCAGCCCCTGGGACCACAGGGGCTCTGAGGATAGGCATGTGGCAGGGCTCATGATGCCCCCAGGATGGCCGCCTCCACCAGCAGTGAGGACGCAGAGCAGGGCGAAGGTGGAATCAGGAGCCAGTTTGGGGGGACACAGGCTGGGCTGCAGCGAGCACAGAGGCGGGAGGCCATGCAGTGGGAGGAAGCTCGGGCAGCCCCCGGCTCCTGAGACCACCCCCAGTTGCTCTGTGCCTTGGATTCTGTACCACCCTCCCTCCCACAGTCACAGCTGTCATCGTCAAGTCCTGCTGTGGTGTCAGTGGCCAGGATGGCAGGAAGCTGCTGGCTCATGGTGCACCCCATCACCCTCTCACACAGCCACTCTGGTCCATGATTCATTCCTCAAACTGCAGCTCCACCGCCTGGGCCCCTCCAAGAGCCATGTGGTGACCCTGTGGTGACCATTCTGCAGTGTCCCAAAGGCTGGCAGAGGCCCACAGAAGGGACCTGGGGAGGGACCCGGCTTGCTACGGGACTCGGACACTCGCACACGTGTGTGCATGGGAACATCCTGTGCCCCGAGCATGGCTGGAACTGGGGAAGGGCAGCCCATGGCCACAGCCAGCTCCCTTGGCGACTGCACAGGGCAGCCCTGCTGCGCATAGCTGGGCTGGGCTTCAGGAAGCATCTGAACAGCCCCTGCTGTCCTCGGGGTCGCTGAGCAGCCAGGGGCCTCTAAGGCTATATGTGCAGGACGGAGAGGGCCTCGTCCTGCCCTGAGCAGGTGGACAGCTTCCCGGCCGTGGTGTCTGCAGCGTGCAGAAGCAGTGGCTGTGCAGCTGAGTCCTCAGGCAGCCCAGGCACAGCCGCTCCCTGGCGCGGCACCACAGCTGGCCCAGCTCCAGCCTGGCGCGCTCTGCCCAGCTGCTGGAAGGGGACAGGGCCACCCTGTTCCTAGACAGTGACTGTGCACAGCCGGGCAGGCTTGGGCAGTGTGAGCAGCTACCAGCCTGAGAAGTGCATTGCAGAGGTGGCATCCATGTCACTGACCCTCTTGAAGCTGTCATGGAGGCAGAGGTGGCACCACTGTGTCACTCAGCCATCACAATGAGAAATGACTCACCTGTCAGGGCTTAGCAGTTGCTATAACAAGTGTCCCTCCTTGCCAGCCTCAGATGGCTCCAGGGCCCTGAGGGAGCCACACTGTCCCTGCTGTGGCTTGCTTTCCAGCAAGCGTGGCTCCCACTGTGGGAACAGGAGTGCCCCAGAACAAGGACCTCAGTGGACCTCAGACGGTGTGGTCCCAGCTGCCTTGGGCTTCTGATGCTTCCCAGAGCCATCCCTGGAGGTGGAAATGGAAGTTCTCCATGTCCTGGAGAAGGAGCTGAGGCCCAGGGTGTCCTCACGGGCATGGACTGGGGCCACCTTCTGTTCAGGCAGCACTGGAGACAGCTGAGGGTACAGGGGTGGCATCAGCTACAGGCTTAGAGGCCCGTGGTCCGGGGGGACAGGCAGGTCCTCAAATTGACACCTGCTCCACATGCAGTGCTGGGGCCGAGGGAACCGAGGAGGTGGGCAGGGCTCCAGCAGGGACCCCACAGGTGCATGAATGAGGGAAGAGTCGGCATGGCATCACCCTGTCCCTCCTCTCTCCTTAGATGCAGAGCCCCAGGTACAGCCAGGCCTGCGTGGGCGCCGTGCCCTGTGCCTTACAGGTTGGTGCCCCACTGCCTGCCATGTGGCGTGTCTGGTCCCCATGTCCGCCTGTCATGCTGATGTCAAGCTGATCATAGGACGAGCTGCAGGGACAAAGGCCTAAAGCCAGGGACTTCAACAGCGGAGACTCCTGTCTCCGCTGCAGGCTGAGGTCCCAGGGCCCTGTGGGCAGGGCATCTCTCTGTCCTAGGCTGGCAGACAGCATCTTCTCCCTGTGTCTTCAAATGGTCGTCCCTGTGTGTGTCTGTGTCCCAATCTCATCCTTTTTTTTTTTTTTTTTTTTTTTTTTGGTATTTTGAGGTAGGGTCTCGCTATGTAGCCCAGGCTGGTCTCAAACTCTCACTATCCTCCTGCCTCAGCCTCCTGGGTGCTGGGATTATAGGTGTGCGCCACCATGCCCACAGGATCTCCTCCTCCTACAAGGACTCCAGTAAGATCAAAAGAGGCCCATCCTGGTGGCCTCATGACCTTGGTGACCTCTGTCACCTGTCTCCACACAGGCTCACTGAGGTCAGAGTTTGGGGGCATCCAGCTCAGCCTCTGGCAGGTGGGGCCACCAGCACCCTCCAAAGGGGTGGGGACACTGAAGCCGACTGGGCAGAATTCTGGGCAGGGGTAGGGGCAATGGCCATGAGTCGGTGGGCGCCCAGCAGCGGACATGGGGTTGCTGGCCAGGAGAGCTGTGAGGTCTTGGGAAGACCATGAAGAGAGATGCCTCTCCCCGAGAGTGGTGAGAAGGAGCTTGGGCCCCAGGTGACACAGTGGGGGCACAGGAGGGGGACTGCAGGAAACCTCCAGCCCAGGGTGTGTAGCAGGCACGAGGAGGGGTCAGGAGGCCGAGACAGGGGGCCCTCGAGGAGGGACTAGGCAGAGCTTTGGCATGGGCAGCCACACGGGGACCAGGGACACAGACCAAAGGCAGGGCGGCCACAGTGCCCAGTGCTGACCTGGGGCGACCCAACCACTGATAACCAGGAGGTCTCCTGCGAGGCCTTGGCTTGGGGGACACGTCCTGTGTCACCCCAGATCTAGGTTGGGAGTATGTCTGCACAACAGTGGGGAAGGGGCGCCCATGTCACTGAGCCCACGCGGCCACGTGATGGCACGGCTCGCCCTCCTCCGAGATCCAGAGTACTGCCTGCGGCCGCTCAGGAGCCTCAACGCCTTTCCCACCGGCGCCAGGCACGGCTGCATCGCCGGTGGCCGCAGGACTGCTGTCTCTTGGACTGGGGCTTCCCGGTGTCCGGTCCACGCGGTGCACATTTCTGAGGAATCCTTCTGCCTGGGTGCCTCCTGAGCTGGCGTGGCTGCTGCAGCGCCGGTATGGAGATCCCCTCCCTCAGCCTCCCCGTCTCTGTTCCAGGAAACCAGGACGTCCTCCGAGAGCATCATTTCTGTCCCTGCCTCCAGCACATCCGGGTCTCCGAGCCGTGTGATCTACGTAAGTGGGGCGGCGGGGGTGTGGCTGGCCCTGACCTCTTGGCTTTGGGGCTGACTCTAAGTAGGAAATGTGGATGGCTTTGCTTGACACGAAGAGGACCCTGGGCACTCATCCCCAGCAGTGCGGTGACACAGCTGTTGCTATCGGTGCGAGAACAGCATCGCAGCCCGGTACGCACAGGTGGGCTGGTGCAGACCTGCTGGCGCGTACATGGAAAGCATCCTGCATGCTCCGGGAAGGCAATGTGTAAAGGATGCGCTCTGTGTGTGTGTGTGTGTGTGTGTGTGTGCGCACATGCATGTGTGTGCAAGTATGAAAATGATCAGAAACATTGTAACAAATGGTAACCAGCAGTTACCTGTGCACTTAGGAGCAGAGATGAGGGTTCTTATTGGCCAGCTGTACTGCTGTTAAGAGCTCAAATTCGTCTGCTAGGGAATCCCAAGGCACAGGGTGAGGGTTGGCACATTGGGCAAGGCGCCAGGTAACATGTGACGAGTCACTCCTGCAGCCCCCACTCAGGTCAGAACCTCTGGTTTCCACACCACAGTGGGGATCGGATCTGCTTGTGTCTGTGCACACTTTCAGCCCTTCATGTTGCACAACAGCTGGACACAAGGTCACTCAGACCCTTCCTCTAATAGGGCAGGCCCTCTGTTCTTGGGTCATGGTGACTTGTCACTTGCCGAGACTGGTGGCACCATGGCCCTTACGAGTTGCCTGCTCTGAGGCTTCGCCTGCTGTGCGAGGCTGTCGAGTGGCCGTGTGACCCTGGGCGAGATGTTTCCCTCTCTGATCCCTGGAGAGCCCTGCATCCACTGTCCAGGGCTCGTCGAGGCTGTGTGCAGAGGATGAACCGGAGAGTGCCACTGTGATCGTTGTTACTCTGAGGACACCAGTCCTCGGGGGTTGCGACAGCAGAGACCCCAGGTGGGGGCTGGAACAGGAGGGACGACTGTCTCACATCCTGGGGGCTGGAAGTCCAGGACCAAGGCGTCACAGGGCCAGCTTCCCCTGAGGGTGATGCCCTGGCTCAAAGACGATGCCTTCTCCCTGTGTCCTCACGCAGTCGCTGTGTGTGCCTATGTCCTGGTCTCTTCTTCTAGGGACACCAGTGGAACCTGCCGTGCAGACCTCACGCTGCCTTCACGACCTCTTTGAAGGCCTGATTCCAAGGCCAGGCACTTCCTGAGGCCCTGGGGGCTAGGATGTCATCCTAAGAATTCAGGGAGGTACAATGCAGCCATAGCCCGATGTCATCGTTAGGAGTAATGATAATTGTGGCTGGCAATACTTACCTAAGGCGGCATCTGCAGAGGGCCTGGCACAGGGCCCAGCTCAGGTGACCTCTGGGAGGTGGCACTACTGCTGTTGATGGGAACTGCAACATGGTACAGACAAGGCTCTTTTAGAAAAGCAAGTTGGACCCAGGTGTGGGAGTGCACGCCTGTAGTTTCAGCACTCTGAGAGGCTGAGGCAGGAAGACTGCAAGTTCAAGCCCAGCATAAGCAACTTAGCTAACCTGTGTCACAATTTTTTTTTTCTTTTAAAGCTCTGGGGACATAGATCAGTGCAAAAGCCCTGAGATAACTAACTAAATAAATGATTAAAAAACAAACTGGCCTTCACAAAGGGCCTGGGAACTGTGGTGCCCACACAGTCATGCCATGAGCAGTGACGGTCACCTTCACAGTCCCAACCCTGCTTTCAGAGCCAGCTCTCCATGACCCCCATGCCTGGGCTCCCTGCAGGGACCCCACGGTCCCTGCTGCAGAGAAGCCGTGGTTGGTGCCTTTGTCTCCACCAGGCAGTTGCTAGCACAGCCCAGTGCCGACCCCATGCTGGCCCTGGAGACCCAGCCATGCTGGGTCTGGACAGTGACCACGGGACAGTGGGGGTGTTGGTGGTGAGGACGTCCCCACTGCTGGGTGAGCTGGTTACGCCGTGTCTTAGCGTGTGTGGCCTCCCGCCCAGCACAGAGGCGGACGGTCGATTCTAGTTTTAAACAGAGGCCTCGCACAAATCCCGTGGACCCAGCGTCCTGGGTCTGAAGAGCCAGTTCTGTGGCTGGCGCCGTGGAGAGCGTGTGGCCCCAGGCAGCGCCACGCTGCCTTCTCCAGCCTAAGGGCTGGCAGGTGTGAACGCCTGGGGTGGCAGAGCGGCGCATAGACTGGCCTGCGTGACGTGGCTGCTCTGCCCTGCCTGTCATTTCCTCCCTGCCTCTGTCTGCTGTCATTCCACTGTGCACCTGCCCTGGGCCTAGTGCTGGGCGCCCTCCACACCCACCTCAGAGTGCTGCCCGACACGGCACTGCCCGGCACCTGTCTGCTGCTTCTCATCGAACATGGCTCCTCTTCCGTCCCCAGGCAGGAGGGTGCCTCCCCCAACGCCACGTGCACATCTCACCAGCCCTCATGTGTATCCTTAATAAACACAGTGGTCCACACAGAGGAGAAATGAACACCGCTCATTACGTGAAGGAGGAACGAACATAGCTCATTCTCTCCTTAGCAGAGGCTGCTGCCGGCTGGTGGAGCGCACCGCGGGGCTCCCCTTTCTCTAGGTGCGATTTATTTGTTAGCAGTTCAAGGTCATGCTGAACACAGTACTTCATGACCTTTTTGGCCGTGGCAATAAAGCTGCGGGTATGGACAGTGCAAAAGCAGAGTTGCTCCGTGCTGTTATTGCTGGCTGGGTGTGTTGCAGCTGTGGAGCCAGATGTGGTCAGTTGATTATTTTGTTGCATGAAGTGCAAGAAAAAAAAAAGCAAAGAGAAAAAGCGCTTGTTTATACACACACCATTGCAGCCTTCCCCAGTTAGCATAGCGTGTTGTCTTGGCAACCTCCCAAGGCACTGCGCAGGAGGAATTGGATCGAAAGGCCAACTTGGCAACCTGTCTGCAGGCTGTGGTGGGTAGCTGCTGGCTACCGGCATCACTTGGGCAGGAAGGGCTACATGGGGAGACCTGAGGGACAGGGACTTCCCAGGGCTGGGCTTTGCTGACCCAGGCACCCCCCCTACAAGGGCTGGGCTAGGAAAGCGGGAGGCAGGTGAGTGTGTATGGGGGTGTGGTATGCAGCGTTGGCATCTGACGTTCACAGCAGGGGAGTGGGTGCAGAGCCTCAGTATGGTACCCCCTTTCTACAGGAGAAGCCCAGAGAGCACCCCAACTTCTCACTGCTGGACTGGTTTCAACTCTGTCACAGGTGCCCCTGAGAACCTGGGCTGTGTCAAGCTGAGGGTGGAGAGGACTCAATGACAAATCGGAGAGGGTCCTGGACCCCACTAGCATGGCCAGGGAGCCAGGGGAGGACACAGGGGCAGTGACAGCAGGCAAAGATCAGCCTCTTGCCCAAAAGAGAAAAACCGTAGGTAGATGGGGATGGAAAAGCAAGGTGGGAATCCTGGAGGAGGGGCGTCGGCTGCATCCAAAAGGGGAGAGGACGCGCAAGGAAAAGAGGCCAGGAAGGGCACGTGTCAGAAAAGGAATAGCATGCACCAAGGACTCTGGGTGACAGGGCCTGCAGGATGTGAGCAGCTAGGTCCGAGGAGGCCAGGAGCAGACCCCATGGCCTGGCGCAGGTTCCCTAAGCAGAGGGAGCGGCTGGGAATTCCTGGCAGAAGCCTGACCATCACGGCACCAACGCTGGCTCTGAATTTGACCTCAGGCTCCAAGAAGAACCTCCTGAGCATGAGATGCGGGCCTGCACTCAGTGTGCATGCAACACATGCTGCCCCGGGCCCAGGCTCGGGAGAGCTCTGGCATTGGTCTAGGGATCTGGGAAGGCTTCCTGGAGGAGGCAGGCTGGGGCTGCTGGCCCCAGGGAATTCCAGAGTGGGGCTGAGCCTGGCTCACTGCATGCACGCTGTGGGGGAGATGTCTTAGGGTGAACAGGCTGGGAATAAGGGGGACAAAGTAGAGGGCTACGCCATCAACCTAAGCAGGGGCTGCCTGGGGGGCTGGGCTGGAGCCCCAGTGACACGGCTGGAGCTTGGGGGACATCATGGCAGCAGGGCCTGGGGAGGGGAGGCCGTGGCACAATCTCCATGCGGCGGAGGAAGGGAGGTGCCCAGCCCAGAGCCACCTGAAGCTGGCCAAGGGGCCAGGTCGGGCAGTGGAGCAGGTGTGTGACCATGCAGAGGGAGACAGGAGGTGCCCAACGGGACCCAGGGCAGGAAGCAGCTCCAGCCAGGTGGGCCTT
Source organism: Erethizon dorsatum (assembly GCA_028451465.1). Classification (NCBI taxonomy): domain Eukaryota; kingdom Metazoa; phylum Chordata; class Mammalia; order Rodentia; family Erethizontidae; genus Erethizon; species Erethizon dorsatum. Next base: position 97,106,056 of record CM051836.1, on the reverse strand, counting down.
GCCTGAGCGAGCGCGGCGGCTCAGACGTGCTATCAGCGAGCCCGAGGGAGGCTGGGCGGCCTGGTGTGGTCTGGGCCCGCAACACAGCCAAGGTCCTGATCTGTCCTCCTAGAGTCCCAGAGCCCTAAGGCAGGCATCTCACTGTTATTGTATGTGTGCAAATGTGCTGAGTGTGTGTGTGTGTACAAGCGTGTGGGTGTGTGTGAGTGTAGTGGGGTGGGGGATTGTGTACACTACTATGTGTGTAGGTGCACATAAGTTTGTAGGTGTGTAAGTAGGGAGTGTGTTTTAAGTGTGCAAATGTGTGGGCAGTGGACAGATGTAAAGTGTGGGTTGCACAGATGTGTGCTAGTGTGGGAGTGTGGTATGTGCCTCCCATGATCTTAGGCACGTTCATGCTCACAAATGTATATGTGGTATGAAGACATGCACTGTGTATTTGTATGTATGTACCCATGCATGTGGGTGTTTGCACACACATTGCACTTATATGCACACAGACGTGTAAGCATACACATGTGTTTGTACGAGCACATGTGTATTTGCACATGCACAACGGACATGTGTATATCTGCATGTTTTTACGTATGCGTGTGTGCACAGGTGTGTGTATATGTGGCCACGTTTTGTTGTGCACACATGTGTGTTTGCATAGGTATATGTACACACGTGTGGACACACAAACTTTTGTATTTGTATCCTTGCATGTGTGTATACTTGTGTGAGTGTATATATTTATATGCATATTTGCATGGATGCACACACTTGCATATTTATTTTGTGTGTGCATGCACATGTGCATTTGTGTGCATCCACGCACATGTGTATTTTATGTGTGCAGACATCCATGAATGTGTGTTTGAATGTGTACATACAAGTAGGTGTGTTTTTTGTTTGCACATGCACATGTGTACATTTATGAACATGCATGTTTGCTTTTTATGTGCACCTCTGTGTATTATTTGTGTGGGTGTATCTGTGCGTGTTCTCATGCATATACACGTGTATTTGTGTATCTGCCCATGAATTGTATACATGCACTGAGTTTTTTCATATGCCTGTACACATGCCCACGTGTATACATGTGTATGCATGCACGGGTGTATGTATTTGTGTGTGTGTGTGTATATGCACGTGTGTGCGTGCATTTAGGTCACAGTGTGAGTCTCACACCACCATGCCTTCGAGCTGCCTGTGCTGTGATTTTCCACGCTTTATAGGGAAGGAAGCCGAGGCTTGGAGCAGGCATATGCTCGAGGCCATGCGGCCCTCGTGGCTGGCGGCTATGTCTGCCCGTGTATCTGCCCTGAATCCCTGTGCTCTGCCCGCCCGGTCCTGACCCTGGTGCTGATGGCCGATCCACTGCAGCCCCGTGACACCAGCTGTGCCACTCACTCCTGGCATTGGAGAAGCCGCTGCCCTCGGGGACCCAAGCCCATCCCCTCCCTCTGCTGTTTATCCTCAGGCCAAGCTCGGTGATGAGATCCTGGACTACAGGGACCTGGCAGCTCTCCCCAAAAACAAGGCAATCTATAACATCGACCGTCCTGACATGATCTCCTACTCACCCTACGTCAGCCACTCTGCAGGGGACAGGCAGAGCTACAGCGAGGTACACCCCCACCCCACGGGGGGATGCACATGCCTGCAGGCTGCCCCAGCAGGGAGGCATCAGCCCTTGCACATGGCCCTTGCAGACACCACGTAGTCGATCCCATGGCTCCCCACGCTCTGCTGTCCCACAGATAACCAGTCACCCTTAAGTAAATAATCCCCGGTGCTGTCTGACCATGACCTCGCCCTGGCCCAAGGAGCGAGTCTGGAAGAGTTGTCGACCAGAGCAGCAAGTCAGGGATGCACCAGTGTTTAGGGAAAGGGATGAAAACCTCTGGATTTTCCTCCACATGGGAGTACCTTAATGATGCATGAAACGCAGCACTTTCCTTTATCTGAACACCTTGACCACATAGTGTCCTTGCTGCCCAGCTCGCTGCCCTCTCCTGTGATTCCTTGAGCCACTTCACTGGCCTGGTTGGGCCACAGATTGCCACCTCCCGATGTTCCTGTGGACGGTGCCCTTTGTCATGTGGTGGCTTCTTATTTGGGAATTTGCTCTTCTTTTTTGGCTGCCTGGGATAGGAGGGATTGGTTCTGCCTCAGGGAGGGGTCTCCTGGGGCCTCCCAGACGCTGCTGTGAGTGGAGAGTCTCCCTGGCTGTGTGGGGACTGATGTCCTCGCCCCCAGCTCTTGCCCACCCCCAGATGGCACTGGGTTCCAAGCCCCTCCTGTCCCCTAGCCCCTGATTGGGCCAAGGCCGTGCTCTGCTGTCTCTACGGCCGGCGTCTGCTGGGGAGGCTGGCAGGGTCCAACCCAGCCCTGAGGCTCCCGGCCGCCTTTCTGCTGACCCGAGAGTTGAGGGGTGAGGGGCTCCTGATGGGCCACACTGTGCCCTGAGCCACCAAAAGACTTCTTGGGAAAATTGGTCTCCATGGAAGCGGCAGGCAGGGACATTGCCTGAGGCTGTCCTTCCCAGGCACCTTGAGCACATGTCTCCAAAATCAAGCTTGCATCCTGGCCTGTGTCCCTCCTCATGGGGGTCCCTGTCTGGGTCTCAGGGCTGTCAGGCGAATGCCGGCCCCGTATGGCCCGCTGGTCACCAGATGACCCCTGTGTCCCTGTAACTGCCTGGTGCCACGGCACTAACAGGCCACTCTGTTGTGTCCACAGTCACCTCAGTTGCTCTCTCCAACGCCGACTGAGGTAACCCCCTCCCACCTGCATGCTTGCCCTGTCCGCGCATGGCGCTGTGCCGCCCCTTTGTAAAGATGACCAGCGCGAGGAAGGGCCTTGGGTCTCAGCCCCCGGGGCTGCGATGCCTTCCTCACCTTGGTTATTTTTATAGTCATGTCTCATCTGCATGTCTCCTGTCTGCAGCCCTGCCACCGCAGGTGTGTGGGCCACGGCCACTGAGCGGGTGGGGGTCTGGGTTGTAGCGTCCCTGGGTTAGCTCAGGTCCACTTGGTGCCCCACAGCGGGACATGTGGGTGGCACTCAGACCCTCAAGGACAGCACTCTGAAAGTGTTTATCAAGTAGCCCTCTTACCCACGTTAATCAGCAGTACTGGTGGCTACAAGTGGGACTCAGGTGGCCACAGTCCAAGGACGTCACAGTAGTCAGGAATAAAGGACAGGGTCGACAGAGCTCTGTGCTCTGCACCCTCAGAGGAACTTCTGTGATCTGCCCCAGTTACCAATGGAGAAACTGAGGCATAGAGAAGTCAAATAACTTTCCCAGGGTCACAAGCTATAGGAAGAGACAGAGGAGGGTTCCCTGGCCCCTTGTTCCAGACAACCTGCCCCAGGAGCTGGCTACTGGCTGGTGTCACCTGGGCACTCTGTAAATGACCAGAGCTGAGTGGCCTGTCACCCTGCCTCAGCACCCACAGGGGACTCTCCAGGAGTGGTATCGGCTGCACTCACACAGGGCTCTGGGTCTGCCCAAGGCCCAGTCTCATTGCAAAGCCCCTCTTGGGCTGGGACCCCAAGCTGGATGCCGCATCCAACGCTCAGCGGGAAGCTGCACAGCCCGAGGGGTCGCTGTGCCCAGAGCCTCGGCTGCCCTGGCTGGCCCCTGTGTCCCCCCTCCACATCCTAGGCTTTCCGAGTCCAACCTTCAGTGGTTCCAGGAGGACAAATCTCCTCACCTCCCAGGCCACGGCCCTCCTCTCACTTCTCATAGCTTTGAAGAACCAGAATCTTCTGCAGAACCTCTCCGGTCCCCTTAGAAACAGCCCCAGGAGGCTCGGGAGGAACGGATACCATGCCGACCCTGTGCTGCTCAGCGGCCAGGAAGGGCTGGCTTTGCCTAGACCACCCTGGGACCCAGGCAGCCAAGCGAACGGGCAGGTGACCGGCTCAGACCAGCCTTCTCAGCTTATGTCAGCTGGTGGCCCCGAGTCCAGGCTGGCAGACAGGACACCTGTAAGGTGCACACCAGGTGGTGGGGCTGTCCAGAGGGTGCCCAGGGTGCAGAGGGACAGCCCAGGGACAGATGCCTCAGGGAGGACAGGCAGGAAGGCTCCCCAAGGAGGCGTGGAGGAGACGCGGCAGGCTGTGGGCACGGAGGCCTCCTGTTGAAGGTCAGGTCAGACAGGCCGGGCAGCAGTGAGGGCCAGATCAGACCCCACTCATGCCCAGTGAGGGACAAAGCAGTGGCAGCCACCCCTCAGCAGGATGCCAGGCTAGGCTGGTATGACCCAGGCCACCGTGCCATGCTGCGGAGGGCCAGCCAGCCTGCGGCCCTGCACCAGGTACCATGCCATCTCATGCTGCTGCTGTGGCTGCTCCCTACAGTGCCCCCTCCTGCTCGGACGGGGCTGTGTTGTGTGTGCTTGCAGGGCTCCTTCATCTGGGCTTCTCAACCAGGAGGGGCACCTTCTGCTCTCCGGTAGTGGCCCCAGAACGCACACTGGGGTGGGGACATCTCAGTGGTTCTCAGACTGTGTTCTGAGGAGCCCTGGGTGACAGGGAGGGTTGGGCAGGAGGGGAAGGGCCAAGTCTTCCTCCTCCCGCAAAGTCCCAGCCCACAGGACTGGCAGGTGTGGGGAGGGGTGGGTGCCGGTGGGCACAGGGGCTGTGCTCAGCACTGCCACCAGCCCACCTGGCTCCTCAGGTACTCCTAAGCAGGTGCAGGGGGATTCTGTCTCAGGGCCAGGTTGAGTCCCTTGCTGGGGTCAGGGGGCGGGCACCGATAGGGCGGGTGAGGGTGGGCAGTGCCCAGGATGCCAGTGCTCACCAGCAGTGTTTTACCTCCCAGGGGGATCAGGACGACCGGTCCTACAAGCAGTGCCGGACCTCCAGCCCCAGCTCTGCCGGTTCCATCAGCCTCGGGCGCTACACCCCGACCTCACGGTCACCCCAGCACTACAGCCGTCCAGGTACTCAGACCTCTGGTTCCTTGGGCCCTGGGTGGAGCTGGACTTCTTGCTTTGCTCTTCTCAACTGGCCTCCATGTGCAACCAGAAACATGGTGGGGTGGGATCGCCAGTGGGGGGCGACAGAGAGCCCTTCCTGTGAGCAAGTTGAAGGTGAAAAGCAACTAAAGCTGACCATCCTGTGGGCTAGAGGACCCACACACCCTGGGAGGTGCAACTTGGGAGGTGCACCGTGAGCCTTGAGTGCTGAGCCTGTGTGTCAGGTGCCGAAGATGTCAGGGAAGCAAAAGCACAAAGGCAGGAGGCTGGATGGGAGCTGTCCCCGGGGAGATGCGGGCTGCAGAGGAGAAACCAGTAGGTCCAAAGTAGAGTACAAATGTCAATAACACTTCACCAAAGACAGCCATCCCCGCCAGACTCTCCCAGCTGAGAGCCTGTGGAGGGTCCTCCCACCTGTGTCACCTCCTCCCCACCGCCCCACTCTGCCCTGTTCCTCCACAGCTGCGAAGCTCCACCCCGAGCCTGTCAGGGTCTCAGGGACGATGCCTGCGGGCACTGCCTTCTCAGTGACTTTTCAAGGCGGCTTCCTTCCTGGCCAGCTGTGCATGACCCGTTCACATTCATGGGCTACAGCTCTCATTTTCGTAAACTGTGGAAAAATCAAACCCATTCATTTGCAAAGTCATTTCATTGACTCCTTGCAACGCATGTGGTACATCTTGCTCAGTAAGGATTAAGAGAGTAGATGAGTGAATGAATGAGTGAGGGATGAATGAGGGAGGGAGTGAATGAATGGGGGAGTGAATGAATGGGTGTGTGCCTGGGTAAATGAATGAGTGCACATGCGAATGAATGCACACGTGAATGAGTGCACATATGAATGCATGAGCGAATGAGTGAATTAATGGGTTGTGAATGAGTCAGTGAGTGAATTAATGAGTGAATGAGTGAGTGGGTGAATGACTGAAGTGTGAGCGAGGGACTGAGTGAATGAATGAGCGAGTGAATGAGTGAAGCGTGAGCAAGGATTGAATGAATGAGTGAGTGAATGAATGAGCGGGTGAATGAATGAATGAGTGAGCAAATGAATGAGTAATTGAGTGCATAAGCAGGTGTGCAGGTGGGTCAGCAAATGGACAGCAGTGGCTGACTCCCCAGAGCCCTTCTTCTGAGGCCCCTCTGCTGCCTGCCCTGGCCCCTGTGTCACAGGAAGGCCCACCTTGCCGACTTCTGGGCCCAGCACTAAGCCCCAGAGATTCAGGACCGTGTCCTGGCTGGTGTGGCCCATAAGGATGTCAGGAACAGACATGCCACTGGGGCCTTGACCCCAAGGAGCCCCCCAGAGTGGAGCGCCAAGACCTGGCAGCCCTGGGCCCACCACCTGGTCCTCCTGAGGGCAGTTCACCCTGCACCTGCAGGGTGTGGTCCAGAGCCTCCTTGGGGATCCCCTTCAGGTGCCTCAAAGAGATGTGCATGTCCAGAGAGAGGAGGCCCAAATGTTCCTAGTGGAGGGGGACTAGGAAGATTTGGGGGCTTTGTGCTGGCTGGCGAGCCGGGCTGACTGACCTGCTCTCTTGCCCGCAGCTGGTACTGCAAGCGTCGGTACCAGTAGCTGGCTCTCCCTGTCCCAACACCCAAGCCCTACCTCCGTGTTCCGACATCATTACATCCCCTACTTCCGAGGTAAGGCACCGAGCTGTGGGCGGGGGGTGCCTGTCCCGTGTCGCGCATGGCTTCCCTGGGCCTCTGTCTCATGCCGTGTCCCTTGCTGTGTCTGTGTCTTGTGCGTCTGGTCTGTTACTGTTGCTGTGTCCGTGCTCCCGGAAGGAAACGCTGGTGTCCACCACGCAGAATCGCAGGCAGAGGGCACAGGGTAGAGGTGAGGATGAGGATGCCTCCCCAGAGCCCTTCCATCCCCTGCCTGCATTGGCCCTGCGGGGCTGGCACTGTTAGTGTTGCGGTTGAGGCCAAAGCTGCAATGTAGAGGAGCCATGATGCCCACAGCCTGGGCTCTTGGTGGCAGGGCCAGGTCTCACTCTGTGCGGCTGCAATGCCTGGGTCTGGCCAGGACACAAACCCGCCCGCCACCCACATCCCCACACAGACGCACGGGACACGGTTACGCCCAGCCTCATATTTTCCTCTGTGTTGAGGACTGAATTGTGTACCCCAAGCCCAGAGTTAAAGCCCTGACCTCCCAGGATTGTGTTTGGAGAAAGGACGTTCAGGGAGGTGCTCCAGGTTAGATGAGGTCGTAGTGGGGCCTATGTCCATCAGGGCTCAAGGTCTTGAGTTAGGGTTGAGACCCAAAATGTCCTGCAAAGAAGCTCATGGTGTGGAAAGCTTGGTTGCCAATGGGCTTTGGAGGTAGCAGGATCATAAGGCCTCTGACTTCATCAGTGCTGGGCACACTGAAAGATGATGGAAGCAGGAGGTGGGACCTAGGTAAGGGAGTGGCCATGGCATGTGGCCTTGGGGACTTAGCTGTCCCTGGCCCCTTCCTCTCAGGAGCTCTCACCCTCTGCTTCCAGCTGCCATAAGGTGAGCAGCACCTCTGCCACTCCCTTCCACCATGCTGTTTCTGCCTCACCCCAGGCCTAAGACAAGGAGCTGGCTGACCATGGACTGAGACCTCTGCAACCTTGAGCCAAAATACGCCTCTCCCTTAAAGTGGGTTATATCAGGTGCTTTGTCACAGTGATGAGAAGCTGACCAAGACATCGTGTAAGAAGAGCAAGTGGCCCAGACATCTCTCAGTGCACACACTCAGAGCATAGGCCGTGTGAGAGGCCACCTGCAGGCCAGGAAGACAGGAAGAGAGGCTTCATGGGGATGCACACCCTGCAACCTCTGGCTGCCACTTCTAGCCCCCAGAACTGCAAGGAAATGAGTGCAGTTGAAGGTGCCACCTTGTGGGGTTCTGTTATACAGCCTCATGGACAAAGACACCACAGAAGGAAGCTCAGCATCAGAGGCCATGGCTATGACATGGCTGTTGGCTCCCCATCCCTTGCCACTGCAGGCTGGCACAGCCCTAGGTCTCCTGTCCTGGGGAGCGGGAGGGCAGGGCAGACACAGCTGGATGCTCCTGTCACTGAGGGTCACCAGACGGGGTCCTCTCTCTCCTGTGTGTTTCCATCCTTGCTGCGCCTGTGCATCCCTGGAGAAGACCCTGGGTGTGAGTCCTGCTGTCTCACCCTTCATGGGTGGCCCTGCAGCTCTGGTCTCCAGGTGGCGCTGACTCCCTGGAGAAGCAGCAAAGCCCATCACCGTGCATCCCCAGAGCAGGAGGCACCCAGACACATGCCATGTGTCACTCATAGTCCACGGAGGAGACACAGGGAAGCTGGTCTGGGCTGAAAGAGCCCTGTGAGGGCATCCACAGCAAGGGCATACACCCAAACCCTAATTCCAAGTGTTCAGGGAGCCACACAGTCACCCACGTTGACCCCAGGCACTTCCTTCCTCCGGCCCTGCAGGAAGAGCACGCAGAGGGCCCCTCCTGCCTAAAGAGTGTGCACCAGAGGCCACTGAGCCACAGCCTGCCCCATGTGGGAGGCACTGCCCTGGGGTCTGCTCTGGGTGGGGTGTGGGCACTGCCCGTGGGTGGCTTTGGGACTTTGGTGCCATCTCCTTGCTTTGGCCACTGGCACCTTTGTTCAGCAACCAGAGCAAGCCCCCTCTCCTCTCAGTACTGGATATGGGGCAGCAGGCACTCACGGCTCTGCCTCCCACCCGATTTCTGTGGCCGTCTTGCCCTGCAGCCCCTGCTCGTCCAGAACTTGCCCTGCAGGAGACCAAAGCGCAGTGAGAAGTCCCCGGTCCAGATCAGACTCAGACTTCCGCCCCGACCCTCATTCACAAGTGGGAGCCACCCTCTGACACCAGGTCCACACTGAGGCCACCAGAAGGAGCCCGTCCCACCCCCAGGTGTGTCCAGTGCACCCTGCCCACTCTCTGAGAAAGCCCTTCCTGTAGGCTCCCTGGGCAGCCTTAGCATGTTGGACTCTGCTCAGTGCAGCCCAGCTGGAAGATGTCGTGGGTACAGCACTCCCAAGCAGAGCCATGCCCTTGCCCACCAGCTCTCTCCCACCTGGCCACGTGTGGGCAGGGGCCCTGGCTTCTCTCCCCTCTTTCAGCCCAGACCAGCTTCCCTTGTGTCTCATGCCCAGGGCCACCTTCCCACCGACACCCACATTAAGTGGTGTGCTAGTAGCAATCACTTTCACTTTAGTATGAATTTCAGTCCCTGGGAGTTGTGAGCTTTAACCATGACCTCTCACCTGTCAGGAAACAGGCACCAGGGTCAAGCGAGTATGGGGTGCCACAGGGACCCAGCACTTCTGAGCGTACTCATGTGGGTGGCCCTGCTTGCTGATGAGTGAGCCTTCCCTGCACCATGTGTCCCAGGACAGGAAGGAAGGAGCAGCCCAGCTCTGCGCCTCAGGTCGAGCCCGCTGCCCTGCCTGTAAATGGCCGTTCCCCCTGCTGTCCCCTCTTCGCTGTAATCCCTGGCCCTGGCCCTCAGAGGATGGTTGTGGTCAATGATGCAGGCAGGAAGTGGCAGCGTGTGACACTACATGCAGACCTGCGCGAGTCCCAGCTGTGGTCCTAACAGGCCCTGGCTTGTTTTGCTGTCACCTTGAGAAAGGTCACCAAGAGCCACTGAACACCAAGGACATGGCAGGCACAATTGGAGCAGCAAAGTGAACGCCATCGTCCTGGGTGTCAAGTAAGTGACATGGTGTCCATGAGCACAGACTGCAGGAAAGGAAGCCTGGAATAAACAAGGGGGCACGGAGAGAAGGGACAAGTGTCCATGCAGAAGGACTCGGTGTGTGGCAACGCCATTGAGGGGTGGCCTGACTCCCATATGTGTGACTTCCTCCCAGACGGGACAGACTGGAATGGAGGAGCGGAGAGGCGGAGACATCAACAAACACTGTCCCCAGCCCGCCGTCACCACCAGCGCTGGTGCCCTCGGTGCAATGGGACAAAGAGAGGACATCACCACTGTGGTCTTCCTCCCGATCCACAGCCTGATGTCCCCACAAGGAAAGTGTCGGACAGATGATTCCCAGGTCAGGGACACTACAGGATCCCTGTACTGTCACTGTCGTCAGAACCAAGGAGACTCTGTCACTGCCAAGAGGAGCGAGGAGACGCGGGGGCTGCTGTGATGTGTTGTCCCGGGTGGGGTCCCAGGACAGAAGAGGACATTAGGAAAACAGGTCAAATCCATATAAAGCGTGGGCAGGAGGGGTCAGAGTTACAACAGGACGGGGCACAAGTGTGCAGTGACCTCCTGTGCACCCCAGAACTGTTGTATAGTTTTAATCAAAAACTTTATTTCAATTAAAAAGAAGACAAAGGAGCCTTCTGCAGTGGTCTGGGCTGCCTGCCCGCCACAGGCCTCGCGTGGGCTGAGGGACACCAGGCCACCAGCAGATGCCGGGAGCCCTGGACGTGACCCCGCCCGGTGGACCCACGCATTATGCCAGAGCAAGCTCTGCGCCTGGCGCCGTCACTCACCTGGTGAGGTGTCCTCACAGCCGCAGTGCCATCTGTGTCCTGAGTTTCTAGCTCCACGGTTCAAGGAGGAGCTGGCCTCGAGTGGGGGGCGAGCCTGTCCCGGTACAGGGTCCCTCAGGGCTGGCACAAGTGACTGTACCTTCAGGGCCGTCGTGGGTGCGCTAAGAGTACGCAGAGTCCCAGTCAGTGAGCACTGGGTTCAGGTGCAGCCTCACGGGGACAGGCAGGCGGTGGAAGAAGGCAGGTTCTGCGGTTGTCGGGCTTTCCTGGGGCTCTTGGCCCAGGGAGGGTCAGCCCAGCGGGGACCTGAGAGGAGCCAAGGTGGCAGGATTCAGTGGCCACCATTAGAGGCCCTACCAAGTCACCTGGGCCACCAAGGTTGTGCCTCAGTCTCCCCTTGGTCTCAGCCCTCCGGACAGCTGATAAGAGCCGTGGGTGCTGCAGAGACGGATGTGTACACAGGATGTGCACACAGGGGGCGCTCCTGAGACAGATGTGTACAGAGGTGTGCAGGGGGCGCTCCCGAGATGGGGTTGCACACGGGTGTGGAGACTTCTCTGGCACGTGGTGAGGTCCTTGGCTACCATGAACACTAGAGAGAAAGAACCGAGCCATCGCAGGCCCGGGTTCCGCCTGGTGTGAGCGCTGTCAGCCGTCCGCGAGGCCGTGCTCAGCGCTTGTTAAAGTCCTGCTTCTGTTGTGTTCGCTGCCCGTGGGCTGCTGTGGTTTCTTTCCTCGTGTGTGGGCCCCGTCTCCCTGGTGCAAGGCCCAGGCTGCCACCAGGGGGCACAGAAGCCCATGGGTGGCGAGGCCCAGAGGTTGTGTGCCATTCTGGAGAGAGGCACGCAGGGACAGAGTTGGCTCCATCAGCACCAGCTGGGGCAGGAGAAGGTGCTCGCGGGGGAGCCAGCAGTCCCCTTCGTGAGCCCAGCTCCCCGCCAGCTGCTCATGCCAAGCCGTGTGCCCACGTGCGTTCCCGCTGCCCTGGCTGGCTCACCCTGCCGGGCAAGGGGCCTCTCTGTCCCTGTGAGCCAGGGACAGCCCACAGGGTCCCGGCAGGTCCCCTTCTTCATGCTCACCACTGAGGAAGTTCCATTCCGTGGCGAGGTCACGCAGGGTCCCAGGAAGGTTCCGAGTCCAGAGCATCCCCACCACCACGCTGTCCTGTGGCCTCCTGTGGGGTCCCTGGGGCTCGGGAGAGATGACTGGCCTTGGGTGTCTTGCGTGACCTCACGCCTCCTCGTCAGCTGTCCAGTGCCGTCGCATCATGTCCATCATGCCATCCTTACATAGCCGCGGGCTCGTGGGGGCGTTCCCCGGGCAGCCTGGCCACCTGCACCCGTGACTTGCTCATCCAACCTCCTCCCCAGAGCAGACTCCGGACGGGCTGGGGCTGGGAGCCAGGGTTGGAGGAGACGTTCCATTTAGTCCGCCCCAAAGTAGCTGTATTAGGAGCATGACCACTGAGTGACACAGATTGTCTCTTAGTCTATAGCTGACAAAATTATTCAGTGGCTTTTGAGGCCACTTCTGCCGCATCCTAGCACCTCAGCCCCGTTCTGTGGCTAACCGGCGGGCCTCACAGGAAGCAGCCTGCACGTTCAAGGTGCACCGGAGGGCAGGCGTTGGTGTTGGCGAATGTGCAGGGTGATGGGTCACGGCCAGCGATGGCACAGGGGCACTGGGGTGTGCGCCCCAGAATCCCGGCCTCTACTAGGTGGCCCGGCCCACTGCCTGGGCACCAGGGAGCTCTCAGCCCCGCATTAAGGCTCCTTTATGGAACCACTGAACGCTCACCTCAGGGTTGGATCAACAAGTCATTGGTCCCGGCTGGAGAGTCACGGGCACCATGCCGTGGTCCCCACCGAGGCAGAGGGCATGGGCTGCTCCTCGGGCAGGAGAGGGCTCCATGCCAGTCAGCCTTTCGCTTGAGGGACTCTTTTCTTTTCTCTCCCGCCTGCCGTTCCCGCCCTCTTGTTTGGAGGCAGCGAAAGCGGCCGCAGTACGCCCAGCCTCTCGGTGCTCTCGGACAGCCGGCCGCCCTCCTCCACCTACCAGCAGGCGCCGCGCCACTTCCACGTCCCAGGTAGGTCCCTGCACGCAGTGCCTGGCCAGACTCGGCAGGTGTCCCACGATTCCCTACCCCTCTCCTCAGCTCCCCCAAACTCTGAGCTTGCGCACCCCCAAACAGACATGGGTGTGAGTCTCTCCCCAAGTCCCCCCCACACCTGGAGACGTTCCTGTCCTCCTGGCACCTGGAGAAGAGGGGCCGTCTGAGCGGGCTGCACCCTGCGCACCAAGGCTCTCGCTTGCTGCCCTCGCCGGCCACCTCTCTCCCTGTCCCCTTCAGATCGGGGTGGCAGCTGGAGTGGGGGTGCTTGCTCTAGGTGTGGGTCTTTGGCCCCAGCTCCTTCCTGAGCGCCAGCTCCTTTCTGGTGATTCCAAACCTGGGCGACTGAGTGGCGCTGACCAACGCCACCGGGCAGAAATCATCACATGGCTGCTTACCCTCCTGTTCTCTCCTTTTGGTTTCTCTCTTCTTTCCCAGACACTGGCGTGAAAGATAACATCTATAGGAAACCCCCTATCTACAAACAGCATGGTACAGTCGGAGTCTGCTGCTGTGGTTTGCCCTGCATGCTTGTCACCCCCCTCGCTTCTGAATGCGTCCTTTGCTGTGTCCCCATTGCTGTGGCACAGGCGCGGGGCCCTCGCTGTCGGGATGAAAATGTGCAGTGTCCAGTGGGTGTGGGGAGGCCCCTTTCCGTAAACGACATTGGTGCGGGGCTGCGGTGGGTCCGTAACCCAGAGGTGACACTACTCAGAGGGAAGCAGTCAGATTGGCCCCAGCCAAGATGGGAGGGACGGTGGCTTCCCGATTGATCTCCAACTGGTCAAGGCCTGGTTTTCAGAAAACAGAACAGTCTGCAGAATCACTCGCTTTCACCTCAGTGAGGATTTAGGTCCTGTGTTTGAGAAGTTCCGACAGTAGCACACAGTGCCTGGCCTTCAGTTAAAGGCCTTTCTTGCCCAACAGAGGTGTTGGGCAGCAAGGGTGTCCCCTGGCCCTTGGCTCCTCCTCCCCTGCCTACGTGAGCACACCGGGGACAGGTGTGGAGAAGCCACCTGCCTGGGCCACAGAGCAGGAGACAGAAGGAGCCCGAATCGGGGTTTCCGAGACTGGGGGCCTGTTGCTTTGCCATCTGAGCCTCTGTTTCCTCATCTGCAAATCAGTACGTATCCCCTCCGCCCTGCCCTTTGGCCGGGCTGCTTGTGAGAACCTCTTGAAATACCAGATGTGGAGGTGCAGTCTAAACCCCAGCGTGCCGTGCGCATGCGGGGCTGGCTGTGCAGTTGCTAGGGCAGGGAAGAGGGTCCCCCATATGGGAAATGCTTGTCTAGATCACCAAGGGAACGGCCAGTGAATGCGCACTTTAGGTGGAATCCTGTGGAAATTCGTCCCCCGTCCGCCTGGCAGATCCGCAGTTCTGTTGTGGGAATGCAGGGTGGGGGTTCTGTTTTTGCTTCCTCCATGACACACCAGGCTCTGTGCTTGGAGCATTTCTTCCTCTTCCCAAGCAAGAAAAAATGAGCTAATGTCTTGTTCTCCAGAGTGCTGTGAGGAGCTCGAGTCTCCAGCAGGGGCCGGAGGGGGTGGGTGAGTTAGACTGTTAACTCCCCAGCCGAGCTCTGGGGGGAAACTGAGGCCCAGGCGGGGGAAGGAGCATCCCATTAAGTGCCCCTTGTGGCACTGTGCTGGACAACCTGCATGGAACCTGCGTGCCCTGTGGTCCTGGGAGCTCGAGACACAGATGACCTGTGGCCCTTTCATTAAACACCATTAGCTCTGTGTGTTGGGTCGGGCGCCACACTTGCGCGCCTGGTACAGGAGAGGGTGGCCCCAGGGGAGTGGAAGGGACAGAAAATCAGCTGGGAAATTCCCACTAGCTCCGGCGGGCCAGCCCCGAGACAGTGCCTGGCATCCATCCTCCGCCTGCGCCCCCAGGGGAAGGTCAGGTGTTCTGTGGCATCTTTGCAATTTAAAAAAATTTCTGGATATAAGCATGTCTCCTATCCAAAGGCAACATAACTCTAATTTGCGAAAAACAAGAAAAAACAAAAAACAAACCCGAGCAAGTGCCAAAGCCCTTTTATCATTCCTGAATTTTTTTTTTTTTTTTTTTTTGTGGGTACGGGGGGGTCGACCTCAGGACCTCGCACGCCAACAGGCACCCGTGCCGCTGAGCGATATCACCGGCCCCTTTTTCGTATGTGGGATCCGGGAGTCGAACTCGGGCCCTCGCGCTTGCAAGGCAGGCGCTTACGCCGCTGAGCCATCTCACCGGCCCTCATTCCTGAATTTTGTTCATCAATTTTTTCATGAAATAGATCTCATAGAGCCCCCTTCTCTTTCCCTCTCTGTCTCCCCCCTCCCTGTGTATTTGATCGTGCCCTGGGGCAAAACACAAGCAAGCTCTGTCCCTGGCTTGCATGCAGGTGGGCCATGTAAATAGTGTGTAGCTGGGCACAACTTGAAGCTTTGGTGTGGGATATGCGTGGCCAGGCCGTCTTAGAGAGCCCTTGAAAGAGAATGCATCGTGGGCTTGGTTTCCAGCCCAAGCAACCCATGAGACATTTTGCTGTTACGAGGCTTTCCGCATCTGGGCGGCTTAGATTCTGTTGGACGTGCGTATGTGTGTGTGCGTGTGTCTGCATGGGGTGCCTGTGTGTGTGCACATGTGTGTGTGCATGCCTGTGTGTGAGGCCCGCACCCAGCTCCTGAAGCATCTAGGAGTCTGACCCTGCAGTGCCCTCTTGGGAGAGGGGAGACAGTTCAGGCCGGAGCAGCACCCTTTCCATCCCCGACCCCACCGGAAACAAACACTGGGAAAGGATGTTGAATTTCTGTACCGTTTGATTGATTCAGACAATGGAAAAGGTCAAAACATCAAGTCCTTTTAACCAACGTGTTTGCTTTCCAGCTTTCCACCAGGCTCGCTGGAGCTTCTTGTTTCCCCATGAGCCTTAC
Source organism: Erethizon dorsatum (assembly GCA_028451465.1). NCBI lineage: Eukaryota > Metazoa > Chordata > Mammalia > Rodentia > Erethizontidae > Erethizon > Erethizon dorsatum. The sequence continues at coordinate 97,090,561 of CM051836.1, read as the reverse complement.
TCCTTCTTGAGGCCTGAGTCCCCTTCTGCCCTTGGGGACTGAACCTCGGCTGTGAAGGTGGCCGGGCCCCCAGGCCCAGGGTGGGCAGCTTGTGGTGTTAGGGACAAGGATAATTAGTGTCACATAGCAGCCATCTAATGTGTGGCACAGACGACACATGGTGCTTGGGACGCAGTGGGAGTCTGGTGTTAGGGCCCGTGATGGGGAGAAGCTGTGGCAGGGTTCGGACTGCTGCACGTGGATTCCCCGCCGTCCCCGGAAGCCTGATGGCTGCGGAACACTGCTCTTGGCCGCCTGTGTTCTCAGGGTCGCCCACCTGCGTGGGACAGTGGCAGTGACACCTCGGGGTGTGCATCGTTCTTTAGTCCTTCGGCCCCATTCACACAGGATGAACCGCTTCCTCCCGTGTCTCTGGGATGCTATCCTAGAGGGCTGACTCTCACTTTGGTCTGGGGCTCATTTTTTATGGTACCGGGATTCGAACTCAGTACCTTGCACTTGCCAGGCAGGCTCTTGTGCCACTGAGCTATACCCCCAGCCCTGGGGCTCATTTCTTGGGATGCAAGAAAAGGGCAGGGGACAGCAGGCTCTGCATCCAGGAAGAAAGTGCGAGGCCTCACACTTGCATGGGGACAGCTCTAGCCGAGGTCCCTGAGGGCATAGGGAGTGACAGAGGCCTGCTTTCCCGAGAGGGCCGTTGTGGCCCCGTGTGATCCAGAAGGCACACAAGACAGAGCGCACGGACAGAGGGCCGGTCACCGGGAGGGAGGAGGCAGAGGTGGTGACAGGGTCCTGAGTCACCAACGCCACTTTCCTTTCCTTTTGATGCCACCATCAGTCCTGACGTCACCAGTGAGCAGGTGTCCTGGGTCCTTAGACAAGGAGCCAAGGGTGGGGGCTGGGATGACTTGACCTTCATTATCCAAGAAGTATTTTCTAAGCATCTGCTGATGTGCTGGCTCTGTCCCAGCTGGGGACACATGGGTGGCCGAGCACAGCCCCTGCTCCCTGGAGCTGCGATGCCAGTGGACCAGGCACAGTACACACACACACACACACACACACACATGTTCATTCTCTCTCTCAACGTGATTCCGGTTTAATTTCAATTGCAGAGACAGGCATGGCTCTGGGAAGAGCAGGCTAGCCATGCTGGTGGGTCTCTTCCTCAAAGCCAGGTCTGGAGGCTGAGGCAGGAGCAGACCTACAGCCTCCTGCAGAGCCCCGGGGCAGGGGCAATGCTGCGTTTGGCCAAGGCCTGAGCCCCACACCTCCCCAGAGTCCTGCGAGTTCCTCCCCTGGCCAGAGAGCACCTGCCGGGCACTGGCCCTGGGCCTGGCTGCCGCAGCCCTGGTCTCACCTGGGACACTCACCCATGACAGCAAGAGTGGAGGCAGAGAGCTCAGTGAGGCCCTAAGCTGAGACCCTTTGAGGGCTGCAGAGCCCAGCTGCCGCCCTAGGATGGTGGCCAGGATGGCTCCAGCTCTGCCAGCCCTGGACAGCCAGGGAAACCCGGAGGTCAGAGGTGTCCGTGTGTCAGCACCACCAAGATTTAGCTGGGTGGGCCTCCCTTGGGAGCCCTGGGCCCGAGGTGCTGCATGCATCTCACGCAGCTCACCACACCGGGCACCCGAGGAGGTACAGAGGCATACTGGATGCAGCCATGACCTGAGGCATCTCCCGGCAGTGGTTCACTGAGGACACAGGGCCCAGGGACGTCGGTCATGGCAGGTGAGGCTGGGCAAGATGGCCTGGAGTCCCATAAGGCACACATCTGCCAGGAAGAACCATAGGTCATCCCGGGCTCCAGGCAGACCAGCAAGGCTTGGGCTGCCAGCTGTGACCTTCACCCTGCACCCCAGCCTGCTCCTCTCTGAGTGAGGTCCACACACCTGCTCTCTGCTAGCCCCCTTAGCCTGTGTTTCCCCAGACCGCTGCACAGGGCCTGTCCCATTAGGAGGTATCAGCAAGTGCTCATCAGATATATGTTATCACAAGATCACCTCTGAGCCGAATCGCTCCCCCATCAAAGCATCCAGAAACCTCCTCCTCCTCCCCGGCCCGGGAGCTTCTGGAGGGCAGGGTTGTGTCTGAGTTTTCTGCATGCCCCGCACTCAGGACGTACAGGTGCACACTGCGCAAGAAAGGGGAGGGGATGAAGGGTGAAGAGTGAAGGGCCACGTGGTGCACAGAGGGGAGATCCAAGGAGGAAGCAGTGGGCAGAGGGCTGCGTGACAAATGGATGCGTGGGCAAGGGAATGGATTGAAGTTAACAAAGAGAAGGCTGAATGGATGGGTGATTGGGTGAGTGGATGGCTGAATGGATGACATCACGATAAGAAGGTGGATAGGTGGGTGGATGGATGGGTGGGTAAGTGGATGGATGATTGGATGAATGAATGGATGAGCAGCAGTAGATGAGCAGGTGGATGGATGGGTAGATGATGGAAGGAAGGAAGGATGGGTGGGTGGGAAGAATGGATGGATAGAAGGGTGGGTGGGTGGATGGGTAGGTGGATAGGAAGTTAAAAGAATAGATGAGTAAGCGGATAGAAATGAGTGAATATTTAAGTGGTTGCATATATAGATGTTCAAATTATGAATGACTCAGGAGGTGGAGTGTGGGAAGCAGTGAAGTCCGGCCTGTTCTGTATCCAGGGAGGAAATAAGAGCCTCTAACGAAGATTCCCCAGGGATACAGGGAGAGGGGTCCCCATGGCAGGTGGATCCCAGGCTCAGGAGCTGCCTGTGTGACCCCACACCACACTCTCTCTGGTTGTCCTAAACTGATCTATTTTTTCCTGATGCTCCAAAACAGCGTGCTACAAATTCGCCTCAGCATTGGCCTCGTGTTTATTCCTAATTTCTCCTGAACCGTCTGTTATTCTGGCTCTCACACTGGTTCTCTCATGTGATCCTCACCACCTGGAGGCATCGTTTACCCACTTCACAGATCGGGAAACTGAGGCTCAGAGCTGCTGAGGAAGCAAGCTACCAGTACAGCAAAGCCCAGTGTCCACCCACTCCTGCCCAAGCGCCTCATTCCCAAGAGAACCCATCACGCGCTTTGTGGGCTGCCGCACTCGGCTCTGAGACGCCTTTGCTTGGTTAACTGTGCAGGGTGGTGTTTGCTGAGGGAAGGGGCTGGGACTGAGCAATGTCCCCTCCTGGCCGACGTGGGGCTGTTTGGAGCCCTGCGGTAGCTCTGCAGCCAGTTGTGTGGCTACCCCATTGTCCACGGCTGTGTGGAGGTCTTGAGACAGGACCCGCAGGTCCCCGTGGCTGAGCTCCGCGGGCTGGGATTTCACATCCAGAGAGCCCTCTCACTGCTTTTCAACTTGCAGATTAGGCCAAGGGTGGCTGCCTGCTTCCAGGGCTCCTGGCTTGGCAGGAACGTGGCTGGATTATTTTGGCCAGCAGACTTGGTCCCAGGGGCTTTGCCTGCATGGACGGTGCTCCCAGACCTACAAGTCCCTGCTGGCCTGCTCTCCCCTAGGATGTGCTGGGCAGCGCCACGAGCTAGGGCTGATGTACGGCCACGCTCGAGGCCACTGCTGCCCAGCGACAGCCATTGTCCAGGCAACAGGAGCACCTGCGTTGCCGGGCATGCGTCGGCCCATGCGCTCCCTGCCCGTCTCCCCACCACGGCCTCCTCGGCAGGCCCACCATCCATTCGCCTTTGGGAGTAGAGAGAGCGGGACTTTTTATTTTCACCTTGCAAATCTCTGTCTCTCCTGGAGAGCCATGAAGCAGGGAGCCGTAGGCAGGAAAATGTCCATGTGTCCAGAACAGAAGTTCTCAGTCTTCGATTTTGGCCTTATCTTGTCAAGGTCCTGTAGTCCAATCCCCAGTGTCCAAGCTCTCTGGCCTGGTGTCAGTCTTGTCCTTGGTGGTGCAGGAGGCAGGGTGCTCCAAAAGACTGTCAGGGTCCAGCCCACCCCTGGCCACAGGTAAGAAGCCCAACTCGGCGGGCGTGTCCAACCCAGACCTGGGTCTGCTCTGCAGGGTGGGGAAGGAGACCGGTTCTGTTCAGTTGTGCCGTGCGTGGGGCTGGCATTCTGGCGCAGGGTCTCTGCATGCTGCGGACTGGGTGCCGGGACCCCAGCATGCCACGTGGGGTTCATTGGCTGGAAATCAGGGCAGCGCTCCTGGGTGACCTGCCCCAAATGCTGCATGTAGTGTTCTTGGTACCCAAGCTGCGCGAAGTGAATGCTCACCTGCGTGTTTTGTTGAGTTCACTTCTGGTTGTATTTTTCATTTCTTTGTTGCATGGACTTTGCCCTGTGGCATAAGTCACGCCATGTTCTGTGTTTTGTGGTCAGCGAGGTGGGAGAGACAGGAAGGACTTTGGGCACAGACTGCCAGGGTTCCCATCAGTCTCTGTCCCCACTAGTCTGTGACCTTGAGCAGGGCGTGTCCCTGAGACTCGATCCCCAATCTGTGATGTAACGTGAAGCCCTTGCCTGCTGGGTCTGGTGCGGAGGGGCAGCGATGTACACAGACTGCCTGGCTTGTGTCTGGCACCAAGGGCCTCCGAGGCTGGCCCTGGCCCTTCTGTGCTCCGCCTGCAGCACAGGGTAGCATGCACCTGGCCCTTGAAGTGTCTGTCACACACCAGGTGGCTGCCTCTGAGGATGCAGTTTTCCGCATCTCAGGGTGTAGGTAGACTGAAACGAGGCATTGCGTCTCCACCTGCTGCTCCGCCCCGGGCGTGCAGCCTCCGCCTGGCATCTCCCCCAGAGTCTGCACCAGCTTGCCTGGGCCCTCAGTCCTAAAAGGCCCTCATACCATTGACCTCTTCCTGTTTCATTTTCTATTTTTGACCATAACGATAAAGTGGGAAACACAGAATTCATGGTGCGTTGCTTCTACAAATTGATTTTTCCTTTCCAGCCGCAAGGCGATTGGATGGAGAGGATGGAAGCTTTGACCAGGACAGCAGGAAGGTAATTGGGGGAGCAAGTTTCATACCGGGAGCCCCGAAACTCCGTGCCAGCCTTTCCCATTGTAGCCGCAGGCTCCTCTACTGCCTCTGGTTCTTAGGATCCTGAAGGCCAGCAGTGGGGGCACGTCTACCACCTCCTTGCTATACTCAAGACGAGGCTTCTGCCCACATCCTGGCTGGATGTCGGGTAACCTGGCTATGGCTCTGTAACCGAGGAGGACATTCTGTGCCTAAGTGCATTCTGGGGGCACTGAGGATGATGGCTGTAAAACAGGTTGGCTTTTCCAGCAGGGTCCACAGGGCATGTGGACACAGTGCTCACCGAGAGGGCATGGGCATGAACGGCAAGCGTGGCTCTGCTCCAATGATGCCATTTGGGCCCCTGCCCTCCCTGAGCCTCAGTTTTCTCATCTGCAAAATGGGGCAGCAGCATTTACCACCAAATGCTTCCCATCCTCCAATCCCCCTGCACGGTGAGACTTTTTAAAAGCTGGGCCTTGGGCCGGTGAGATGGCTCAGCGGCGTAAGCACCTACCTGGCAAGCGCGAGGGCCCGAGTTCGACTCCCGGAGCCCACATACGAAAAAAGGGCCGGTGATATCGCTCAGCAGCACGGGCGCCTACTGGCGCGCGAGGTCCTGAGGTCGACCCCCGGTACCCACACACACACACACACAAAAGCTGGGCCTTGCTCACACAGTTTCCTCATGGCAGGCCCTGCTCGTAGGTTATTAAAGGAAGCTGCTAGAAGGCTCTGGGGGCCATGTGCACCACTGCCGGTGACCTCCACGTTCACGTGACCGTTTCTGCTCTGCAGAAGACCAGTTGGCTGCTGCTCAAGGGAGATGCCGATGTGAGGACGGCCTCTCCGGACCGGGACAGCCAGTCTCTGTCGCACAGTAGCGGGCTGGAGCGAGAGCTGCTCCCGAGAGCACCCGGAGACAGCTTCTACTCACGTGAGTGGCTCTTCTGAGCCCGGGGCTGCACCGTGCCCAGAGGCCTCCAACATGGGGGCCCAGCGCTGCACAACCCCCTGCATCGCAGCCTAGCTCCTTAAAACACGTGACAGCGAGCTGGCCACGCGAGGGGAGCCCAGATAGGAGAGTGGAGGCCTCACCCCCGCCACATCCCCACCCTGACGAGAAGCAGCCAGCATGTGCACAGTGGCCGCGGCACGGGGTCTCCTGGTGACACTCCCAGAGCTGGCCGGCAGGGATCCTGAGTCACATTAGGAAAGCACTCTCGGGGCCCGATTCCTCAGAGTGGATGGGAGCATGGTCCAGGGGTGAGTCCAGAGCTGGAGCTGGTGACGGGGTGCCCTGGGCGAGGCGCTGGAGAGGCCCAGGTGACAAGGCCACCATTGCCTGCTGCTGGGGTGTTGTGAAGACTGAGCTGGGAGTGACGTGTGGGTGCAGAGAAAACTGAGTCATGTTCATCGCTGTAAATCCTAGACGAAGCCAACGGCGAGTGCGGTCGGACTCCCTGGGGGCCTCCTGGGAGCACCTCTGGGTCCCAGACGGCTGGGGTCTTTTTCTGTGGCCCAGGTGGGGACTAAGGGTAGAAGCAGAGGCCAGGAGGGGGGTGTGGTGGGAGACACAGAGGAAAGGTCCCAGCTCTGCAGGAGACAGACCCCGACCCACGTGTGACCAGGCTGCCCCATGGGTCTTTAGGAGACTTGGCTGGGGCACGGTGGTGCCCTGCTGGGCAGGTAGTAGGTGCTCAGCGAAAGGCCGCCATCCATCTTCGTCCTCACCCTCACTGCCGTGATTCTGAGCAGCACTGCTTTGCCACCACAAGCTGGAAGTGTCCGCGGGAGACGAACATGTGGAGGCGCAGACACCTGGAATTGTGGTTGTTACAGGGTGGCTGCAAACTAGGACAGGTGTGCTCTTCTGTGTGGACCTTTGTGAGCAGGTGTCCTCCTGCCTCTGCCCTCGGGGTCTCAGAGCCAATGCCCAAGCCTGCAGTCAGCCTGGCAGGGGACACCGACACAGTCCCCTGGGGAGGGCGGACTCCTGAGGTGTGCTGTGGCGTGGTGGGCAGGGCCTGGTCTCCCTGTGGCTGCCTGAGCCTCCTGGGGGCAGCTGCACACCTGTCCTGCAGCCCTCCCCCTGCCTGGGACCCCTGCCCAGGCGCTGTGCTCCTGCCTGGCATGCATGGGCCCCTCATGTGCCCCAGCTCAGGAGCAGCCCAGCAGCCCTCCCTGCCCCGAGCCTTAGCTCCAGGACTGAGAGTGAGCGTTTGGGCATCTGAAGATGGTGCTCTCCGGATTCCAGTCCTTCCCCTGGGGGGCGGGCAGGCCTCAATCTGCCAGCCCAGTTCCTCCGTACCTGTGACTACTGTCCCTAGCAATTTCCACTCTACTCTGTGGCTCAGGACTGAGAGAAGGGACGCTGGAGGGAGACGCCCGGCTGGAGACAGCTGCCACTGTCAAGCTGTGTGACCCATGTGTGTAGCCCTCACCCCCACACTGCTTCCTCATCTGCACATGCCGAAGTGTGGGTGCCCTGGGCCATCCCAGGACATGTGGGCTGAAGGGCAGAGGTCCCTGCAAAGCCAGGCTGTGCTGGTCACTCTCACAGCTGCAGAGACCTGCCTGCCAGCCCCACCACTTCTGCCGCGTCCCTATCGCAAGCTGTGCCTGGCCCAGCACCTGCAGGAGCCCAGCTGCCTGCAAACCTCCTGCATGGCACACACACTGTGGGCGCGTCCTCGCCTCTGCCACGCTTGCCGTGTGACCACAACTGCAGCTGTGTCCTCCTTCACTTCCCAGGGCTGCCCTGAGGCCAGTCTTGCATGCAGGAGCCCTCTGTGTCTCCCTGTGGCTTCTGTCCCGATGATGTGGCCTTGTTTCCTGATGTGGCTGGAAGCAACACGAGGACTGGGCTGCAGGTTGGACCTGTCCTGGGGAGCCTTGCTGTCTGCCCCGCCATCCTGTTGGTGCCACACTCTTTTCCAGGGCTCTTTCCAGCCTCCCCTAGTGGCTCCAATGTGGGTCCCTGGCTCCAGACCCATTGCACCCGCCTGTGACTGTGTGGAGCATTGGGATGCAGCAAGCCCTGCCCACCTCTCCCTGGGCCACCCCTCTGTAGCGAGCCGAGGAAGGTAGGACTGTGACACTCAACACAGTGGGTGCTCAATAAATGTTGGTTGAATTGAGATGCGTTAAATTCAACGGGTATTTATTGAGCACCCACTCTGTGCCAGACAATGAGTGGGGTGCCGAGGGGGAGACAGACAAGCGAGAGCAGCCCCCAGCTAGAGCCACATGCGGGGAGCTGGAGAGGCAGAGATACCATTGGAAGTAGTCACATTTTGCCTGCCCGCCTGGGTACCTGGTGGCTCGCGGGAGCCAGTCACAGCCTCATCCCACCATAACACCATCCACATCTCCTGCCAGGACCGAGCTCATCCTTCAGCCCCTCATCCATCCCTCCACCCTCCTGAGCACCTACTATGTGCTGGGCATGGTGCTAGGTGGCACAGAGGTAGTGGTGAATAACTACCCAGGGTGACAACCCTGTCCCCTCAGGCTGTGGTTCTCAGCCTCTATGAAGAAACATGCATTTAATGCAGGCGGCTTCCTTTTCCTGTTGTACGTCTAGGACTATCTGGACCATGTGCAGTAATCTGGTTTGTGGATGCGCCAATTTCCAAACTGCTTGCTGTGTTTTTGAAGGAGGCCCTGTAGGATGAGGCTTGGTACCCAGGAAGAGCGCAAGGTGGCCTGTCCTCTGCCCCGGCCTGGGCCCTGTAGACGGCTTGCTGCTGCTCTTTCCGGTCCTGCCCTCTCTCCCGAGGTCCCTACACACACAGGCACGTGCACATGCATTGTAGTCAGAGAAGTCCCTGGCTGGCTGGGGGCCCTGCCGAGGGGACTCAGAGGCCCCCAGAAGAGCCCTGACACTTGCAAAGTGAATAAGCCCCCTCCTCAACCCAGCACGGGGCCTAGGGTGGTGGTGGGGCAGGGTGCAGGGCCGGAGCTTGGATCAGCAACAGAGGCTGCACGGGGGAGGCCCCAACCTGCCTGTCGCTTTGGCATTGTGTCCCCTTCTGTGTGTCCCCTCCACTGTGAGGCCCCCTGTGGAGTCCTGTGCTTGTCTTTTCTGGTTGCTGTCCCCACGGGCCACCCATGGGGAGGGAGATGGGAGACGCAGGGCCCAGTGCTGCTGTAGGGCCGTGCTCCTTGGTAGCCGCAGGAGGAAGGGGGCAGACGGGGTGTTCTCCTCCCCGAGTCCTGCAGAGTTCCAGGGTGGGAGGACGCCATCCTCACATCGCCTAGTCCTAGGCTCCCGATTCGCCACAGGAACACCAGGCAGGATCAGCATAGCCCTGTTGCGGGGCTGCGGCGGAGACCCCATGGGGTTGAGTCGCAGGCATCAGATCAGAAGAAGAGTCTTATAGCAGGCAAAATGGGGCCCAGGGGAGGGAGGCACGGCCCAGTCACCCAGCGCGTCTTTTGCAAGCGCTTCATTCTGAGCAGAGGCCAAAACAGGCGTAATTCCCGCAGGTCCCGCGGAGCGGTAGTCCAGTTCAGGAGGGGGCAGAAGGAGGGCGGTGTAAGCGGTATTGACCCACGCGCGTGCGCTCTTACACGTGGGAGACACAGGGCAGGAGGCGGTGGCCGGCAGACCCAGGGCAGAGCCAGAATGATGCCGCTGCTGGGGAGAGGACGGAGGCGTCCCTGGCAGGGGAGGACCTGCGTGGGCCTGGTGACCTGATCCCAGAGGAGGCACTGTCCAGAGGGCTCTGGCCAGGCCTCAGGCCTCACAGGCATTTCCAGGATGGGGATGGGCGAGAAGGGAGCAGGACACAGCACAGGATGGCCACTGGGGTCAGAGACAGAGGGACGGCAGGCACAAGTTGGGAGCTGGCAGGGACAGGTCGGGGAGGTCTCGTGTGGTACAGGAAGCGGATGGGCACTGCAGGCTGCCAGTGGGAGGTGGGTGCCCACCTTCAGGCTTAACTCACAGACACCCACTTGGCAGAGTGTGGGCAGGGGCATTCATGGCCATGCGGTGAGCAGCGGGAGCCCTCGATCCGGCTGGCTGGGGGCCCTGTATGAGCACGGGAGCCCACAGAGGGGCTGCGGCCCTGGGTGGCAGAATCAGAAGACTCTGGGCTGGGCATTCCGGCCAGGGTGGGCCAAGGAGCCTTTGATTAGAGATGGGGGCAGATGGGCGTGGGGACCCGGAGCCATCCGGTGGAGCTGTCAGGAGGGGTGGGCACCGCTCAGAGCTCAGAGCAGGGGTCTGAGCCAGAGGCAGAGGCCTGGGATGCCCAGCTCTCACTGCCTGGAGCCTGAGATGCCAGCACCCTGCCTGTTGTCCCCAGGTGTCACCCACCGTCCTCAGTGCAGGCACACAGGGTATGTGTAAGCTTGAGCCACGTGGACCCAAACTTCAGTGACTCTCTTACCCCACTCCCAGCTCACTCCATGTCAGCTCTTCCATGGGGACAGAGAGTACAGAGTGGGTGGGATGGCACCCGCAACCGGATGCTGTAGGCAGTGGGGGAGGGGCGTCGGGGAAGGAGAATGCGGTGGGGGCAGGGCTGAGGATGCCAGAATGGGGGCGCCAGCCATGCCCTGAGCTGGGGAAGGCAGGGAGGAGAGGCCAAGGGAGGCCACCTGGCACCCAGCAGCAACTGGGGGTCATGTGGAGTCTTTCTGGAAAGACCAGTGTCCACCTGGGGAGACCAAGTACTCTCTGCCCCTGCTCATCCCTGAGCCCCCAAGGGCAGTGGGAGCTGCAGGGGTTGGGCAGGACCTGGCCCAGGAGTGGGCACTTGGGAGCCCTGGGGAGCAGCAGTGTCCTTTGTGGGGCTACTGCAGCCTCTTCACTTTTCAGACCCCCCTGTGCCTCTGTGACCAGCAGTCTCGCCCACAGCCAGGGACTGGAAGGGGTGTGTGTTCAGACACTGGGGACAGGGGCAGTGCATGTGTCTGCTTGGGTGTCACTGTGGACTGTTACCTCAGCCCCCCCCCAGGCTCCTGTGTCCCCCTCACTCCGCCAGGGGTCTGCAGATTGCCATCGCTATGGGAAGCTCCATCTCTTGCCCCGGAAATGCTGGGTTCGTGGGGGAAGGCACAGCCCAGGAGCCATCATGGGGCTCAGGAAAGCAGCCACCAGCATGGAGAGCCCACTGTATGTGATGGGGGCACACGAGGGGACCCCACCCTGTTCCCCAGAAGCCAGACATGTCCAAGGGAGAAAACAGAAGTCACAGACAAGGCGCTGCAGGCTCCTGGTGGCGTGGGGACATGCGCGTGGCCGCCGTGCATATGGAGCTGCAGATGTGAGAGAAAGCCATGTGAGGGGCCGGCAGAGCACTAGGGTTGAACCCCAGCTTGTCACTTCCTGAGTGGCCTTGGGCACAAGACAAAGCTCTCTGGGTTTGGAAGACCCTGGGTGTAAGAACGGGGCTGGTCCGGTGCTCCTGGCAGGGAGCACACATGGGAGGCACACGGCATCCTACGGCTAGGCCCTCAGGAGATGTCCAGGCAGGGCACGCTCAGGTCCACAGCCAGGCTCCATCCAGGCTTGGCAGCCGGCTTGGGACTGCCATGGTTGCTTCCAAAGCCTGAGGCTCTGATTAGTCCAGGGCCTTCTTGTCCACTGTCACTTGGGACTTGCAGGGGTTCCACCACCTCCTTCCTCAGATGGAGATAATGAGGCTCAGGAAAGCACCAGAACTGCACAGGCCACGCAGCTGCAGTCACACATTGACACCAGTGAGCCAGTGGCAGTCTGCCTGGGGTGTGGCTTGCTGGCCAGCTGTCCACAGGGTGCTGTGGTGAGCCATCTGCCTGTGCTACCTCAGGACACCCGTGCACCCATGAGGGCTGCACCTTGAACGTCAACTGCTCTGACCTCGAGAGCAGCTGCAAGAGGACAGAGCCAAGGGCAGCCTGCAGGGTGCTGAAGCGAGAGGCAGGGGCAGCCTTCAAGGGGAAGTGCGGGGGAATGCTTACGCCAGCCTGGTGTGGGTTCGGGGTCCCAGGTTCTCGGGGTCTAATGTGACCCGGGGTCATGATTGCCCAGCTGCAACGTGCCCCTGGGGCCTCCACACCCATCCTCATCCCTCTGTTTAATGTACACGCGGCCACACACTGAGTTCATCACACGCGCAGGATTTAGACTGCGTGCCTGCAACCCCACAGGGCAGAGCTACTGGGAGCAGGTGGAGTGACAGGCTCCTAAAGCCAGAAGCCCTGGGCGCTCTCTAGTTGTTTAAGTGTGGGCCACTTGATCCCATTAGGCCTCAGCTTCCTAGTCTGTAAAATGGGCTCCCATTCAGAGCATAGGCAGTGAGAATGGGGTGACATTGCTGGCTGTGTGAAGAGACTTTACATAATGGTGGTTCTTGCCCTGAATGCACGGGGGTCTCCAGGGCCTTTAAATTCAACCAGCGTCTGGTCCCTCCCCAAGAGAGACCAGTGTGACAGGTGTGGACAGCAACTCAGAAGTGAGGTCCTCTGGACACCACTCTCCCTGCCCTCCCCACTGGGCACAAGCAAAAGAACCCAGAAATGACACAGCAGATGCCACAGGGTGAGAAGAGGAAGAAGGGCTGATGTCTCCCCACCACGCCGCAGACCCTGAGCGGGAGGCCGGCAGGCACCCCGAGTGCGGGAGATGCCAGGAGATGGTCTCCCTCTGTGGCTGGGCCTCCCGTCCCCACCAAGGACGCACATCCACCGTGGGCAGCACTGGCAGGGCTGGACAGGAGCACGGCACCAGCAGACCCAAGAAGCACTTCAACAGGCGTTCTGCAGGTGGAATGTCACCAGGCCCTACACACCGAAGCTAGACAGGGTGACAGTCTGCTACACTGAGGCCGAGGCTCCTCACATAGTACCCCGAATATCCAGGATTCAGTAGAAAAGTTACTCAGCACAGCAAGAACCATGAAATTAACTATTGAAGTGGAAAAATCAACAGATAATAACACAGAAAAGAATGAGATGCTGGAATTACCTGATAAGGATTTTAAGACATCTACCATAAAATTGCTTCAACAAGCATTTATAAATCATTTTGGAACAAAAGAAAGCAAGAAAAAGTCCCACCAAAGAAACAGAAATTATTTTTGAAGTCAAATGGAAACTATAGAACTGAAAAATAAAGTAACCATAATTAAAAATTCACTGAATGGGTTCAAAAAGAGACAACCAAATATGAGAAAAGAGAGCCAGTGTCTGCAGATAGATAGAAAACAAAAGCCGTCTAACGTGAACAACAGAGAGAAAGGACAAAATAAGCAGCTCTCCTGGGGACCTGAGGACAAGGTTTGCATCATTGGATTCCCAGAAGGAGAGGAGAAAGAATGGGATTGAAAAAGTATCAGAGAAATGTGATGATTCAACACTGTAATCCCAGAACCTGGGAGGCTGAGGCAGGAGGATTGCAAGTTGGAGTCAATTTAGCAAGACCCTATCTAAAAATAAAAATGGAAAAAGGGCTGGAGGTGTAGATCAGTGATGGAGCACTGCTGGTTTTGATTTCAAATATAGCAAATCTCTATATCTCTATCTATATATCTCTATCTCTATATATCTCTAGCTCTATATATCTATCTCTATTTCTATATCTCTATATCTGTATCTGCATCTATATATCTATATAGCTATCTCTATCTCTATCTATATCATCTATATCTTCAAAGAAGCAGTGGCTGAAAACTCACCACATTTTGCAAAAGGCACAAATCTACAAATTCAAGAAACTGAATGAATGTCAAAGAAATCCACACCTAGACACATCATGATTAAACTCCTGAAAATTAAGGACTCAAAAAAAACCCACGAAAAATAAACACCACCATCTTGAAAGCACTCTGTGAGAAAATATGGGAAACACCTAACTGAATGACTGCAGATTTTGTAGCTGAAACTATGGCAACCAGGAGGGAGTTGCGTGTCTCACGGGCTGAACGAAAAGGATTGTCAGTATGAGTCTATGGTCAGCAAAAATATCCGTCAGGATGGAGGGGAGATAAAGACTTCCTCAGACAATGGAAAGCTGCGACGATGTATCCCGACCGGAGCTTAGGGAGTGGCTAAAGATGTTCTCCAAACAGTGGTCACAGGAGAGAGCTTGGTGCTTCAGAAAGGAAAGGACATCAGAATAGATGAGCGAGGGGCTGCGTGTAATAGATCCGCCTTCTTTTCTCTAGTCTCTTCTATCACATTTGACAGTTGAAGCAGATACATTACACTTTCTGAGGCAGGTGCCCCACGCAGGTGGAAGGGAGCCCTGTTTGCAGGGAGGCCTCGGGACATGTGAGGTGGCTTAATGGGAGTCAGGCTTCTACACCACCTGGGTGCAGTTGAGTGTCGGGACCGTGGACAGCAGTCCAGGCACTGGGAACCTCTCTCCCATCCAGGGGCTCGTGGTGTGTCCAGGTCACTGGCTTGAGGTGAGGTATGGGTTCAGTGAGGGCACTTGCTGATCTTAGAGGGCAGTTGTGTCCAGATGCTGCTGTCCAGCCGAACATCCTGGAGGACTTGCAAAAGCTTGGACCCTGGGCCAGAGCCCCAGACCTAGAATTCCGACTGGGTAGGTCTGCAGTGGGGCTGAGAATTTGTTTCTGAAGTTCCCTGTGAGGTTAATGGTGCTAGTTGGGGGCCCACTTCGAGAACCACTGCATGGGGCATATTCGGCTCACAAGTGGCGCGTGTGTCAGCTAAACAGCCCCTCAGGCTCCCAGAGTGTGCCAGGCTTCTTGTATAACCCCAGAAGCAGGTGTTTCTGGACTCTGTCTCCATCCGGGGACTGCTGCCGCTGAGCTGGGTGCCCTCAGGCAGGTACCCACCTGTCTCTAGGCCACTCATCTGGAGGGACCTCAGAGAGGCTGGGGCAGCAGGAGCAGCCCAGCAGCCCTGGCCCCAGGCCCCTCACCCGGCTCTCTCTTGTACACCACCGTTCGCCTAAGAATTCATGGGACAAGGGGTTTCCTCTGCTATGAGAAGTTTGAGGACCCAGCCTAGATGCTGTAAAAGGCCTCTGCTGACCTATATACAGAACCTTCCCATGGGCCACCCTGCAACATGCAAGTCCCCAAGGCAGTTCCCCAGCTTAACCATCTGCTGGCTTCCTGTGGCCTTTACAAAGCCTCTTTCCTGTCCTCACCGGGTCCCCAAGGAGCCCAAATGAAAGGCACGGGGCCCGTATCCTTGCCTGGAAGCCCACAGGCAGGTAGGTGGTTCTGTGTGTGGTGGAGGCACAGTGCCTGGTCCTCTGTGTATGCATGGCCTTGTGGCACTGAGGATGGTGACCCACCATCCCCTGCCACTGTCCCAGAGCAGCCCAGGGATCCCAGAAACAGACGGTTGGTCGACTTGTGGTGTGTGGTTAGTCTACACTGCTGGGTACCAGCTAGGGACGCGCAGATGAGGCAGATGCGGCCCTTGCTCTCAGGGCCCACGGGCTGGTGGAAAGACAGTTTGGGGACTGAGAGAGGCCTGCAAAGGGTGCTCCTGGTGTAGGGTCCCCACCCCATGGGATGCAGGAGGCTGTGCCACAGCTGCTGCACTGGAAGGCACCCTCTGAGCCAGGCGGCTGCTCTCCAGGGCTCCCCTCTGCTCTCCCTGCGATGACGATGACCTTGAACTAGGAGGTCTCAGCCCCCTCCTGACGGCGCTATCCAGTGAGTGCTGCTGCACAGGAGGTCAGAGGCCTGGGGTCTCAGGCCAGTGCTTTTCATACCAAGCAAAACTGGCAATTTGGATTTTAATGTGAAAATCCCCTTGCTGCGAGGAACTCTGGGGATTTTTTTAGAAAGTAAAATCGTCAGCCAGGCCTGGTGGTGCATGCCTGTATTCCCAGCTATTTGGGAGGCTGAGGCAGGGTGATCACTTAAGTGCACAAATTCAAGACCAGCCTGGGCAACAGTAAGACCCTGTCTCAGAAAAGGAAAGAAGGAAGGAAGGGAGGGAGGGAGGGGAGGAGGGAGGGAGGGAAGAAGGAAGGGAGGGAGGAAGGAAGGGAGGGAGGGAGGAAGGAAGGAAGTCTCCAGGTCCCATTTGACTTGGGGCAGCCTGCCTCTGCTACACCTGGCACTAGATGGCATAGCCCTACTGCCCCCCTTGTGCCAAGACCCATCTCCATCTGGAGAGTAAGGGGGTGGCCGGGGTGACAGATGAGGCTGAGATCCCGGCCTGTCATGAACGCAGTGCCCGCTGTAATTGTCAGGTTGTGGGTAGGTGCTGTAGGCACCCTTCCCTGGCTGTTTCCTCAGTGTGCACCCTGGGGACGGGAGGTCCCAGCTGAGGTGAGAGAGACCCTGGTCCCGCATGTTGTCACCCTTGCAACTGTGTCCCCTCCATCAGGAGGCCAGCCAGGGCGTCCTGTCTCCAGCCATGCTGAGTACGTGTGACCAGGTTGTGCTGCGTCTGTTTCAGGCTTCCCCTATTCCAAATCCGATTCTCCCCCAGGACCCGGAAAGAACAGCTTGGACCACCGGGTAGGTACCCACCCTCCGCGGCCCCGCTGTACTAACCAGCATCTCTGCCATCCTGGGCCCATCCCACAACTTCCTGACCACACAGCTGGGAAGAGAGGCTGGGCCCCCCTTGCCCACCAGCCCCACCTGATGCCCCACCCGGGGATGTTGCCACCGTCACTGCTTTCTTTATAGCAGGACCAGACCAGACCAGACTGGCCACCCCCATGTGCCCTCTCTGCTCTGCCCGGGGGCCAGGGAGACCTCAGTGTGTGGGGGTGGGGAGACGGGGACAGCCGGGTGCATCAGATCCAGCTGCAGGAAGACACCTGGAGCCGCTGCCTCCTGCCGTAGGTGGAGCTCAGGGAGGCCCAGAAAGGACAGTTGTGCTTCTGAGGTGGTGGGAGCCTGGTGTCTGCCTGGGCTGCGATGCCGTTAGCAGGATCACGTGATTGCGGGGATGACACCCTGAGCTCCTGGATGCCGGGCATGGCTTGGCTCTCCTTCCTTCCCTGCTCCCAGCCGCAGGCCGAGCTGACTCTTTTTCGAGCCCCGGTTCAGTCGCCCCTGCAGAGAGCAGCTCGCTGTTGTCCCGGATCTGCAGGGAGGATGCCTGGGGTGGGGAGGGTCTGATGGTGCCGGAGCCACCGCCTGCTCTGTGATCAAGAGGGCCTCTGTCACCCAGGGCAAGAGACGGCCTCAAGAGAGGCCACTAAGGCACCGAGGCCTGTTTGCTGCCCAGGAGCAGCCGTGACAGTGAGTGTGCAGCCCAGGGATGCCCTGTCCCTGTGGTCAGGGACACTCCTGAGGACAGGGACCCCACCTCCCAACGCGACAAGTGACCTCTGGGGCCAGCCACGTGCTTCTCTCTCTTCCTCTGCTGCTGGGTGTTGGTGCCAGGCCCCGCCTCCGGGGTCCCTGTAGCCCTCTGCATGGTTGGATTCTAGCAGATCCTGATCCCAACCCCTCCCACTAACCACACTTCCCTTTCTGGAATGGGCCACACGGGAACTGTGCATGGGCCGTGCTCCGAATCTCCTCCAAAGGATTTCTCCCCACTTTGTCTTCCACAGGGAAAGCAGGGGACAGGAAACTGGTGCCCAGGACCCCTGCACCACTAGGATATGAGTCCCCTGCTCAGTGTCAGGGCCTGGGGCACTGGGGAAACTGTCTAGAATGTTCTCTCCTCACCAGGAGCAGCTGTTCTCTAGCCCAGGGCTGCTGGACACAGGTCTCATGATGTGGACACAGCCGCATCAGGCCCTGGGGGGTCGCTCAATGCGAGGGAGGGGCATTGCGAATGGAACAGAGTGCTCCACTTTCCCAGCCTGCTCATTCTCTTAGTTCACACACAGCAGTGGCATCTGCAGCGCTCGGGGTCACCTGAAACAGCTGAGAACAGCTGGTCCAACATCTGGCAGGACTGTCTTTAGCCCACCAGGACCACCAAGGGCCAACTCTTAAACTTTGCAGGATTGGGCACTAGCCCTACTGGTTTTTGGCTTTGGGGTATTTTCCTCTCTAATATTCTTTCCCATTTTTTTGTGCTAAGACTGTTTTGTACTTTTATGCCTGCGCTCAGCAGGGAGTCCACATGCATGACCTGTCCATGACCCACCTTTTACAGTGCTGCCGTCCCACAGCTGGGCTCAGGTCCTCATGCCGGGATCCCCAGTGAGCTCGTGTCCACACACTGCTGCTGGTGGCCTGCAGCGCTGAGCCATTTACTAGAGGCTTTCTTGATTTCTTTTACTTGCAGAAAGGATTCAGGGGGCAGAAGTAAAAGCACAAATGCAGGGAAAGCAAAATCCTACTAATGTCAAATCACGAAAGGAAGAGGAAGACTACAGGAGAAAATTAATGTCAAAAACAAAGAAAACGATAATGAGCTTCCTGCTAGCCCTGGCACAGACACAGTGTGACTGTGACCACTGGTGTGGTCCTCACTGTCTGGTAGTAGAACAGGAAAAGTTCTTCTTCCAACAGGAATATTTTTATAAGGGTTCAAAGCACCACATGTGTCAAAGGTCATTAAAATGGCCTGATAACCAAGCCTGTGTGGAGGTAGATGCACACCACCTCCCCACGACATGGGTAGAATAATAGCTACCTACCACAGGTGTCCCTGGAGACAAAGCAGAGAGGGTTCCAACAAGGGCTACCTGGCTACTGGCCACCTACGGGTGTGTGTGGTCACGCCCTGGAAGATGAAAACCTTGATGTTAAATGTGAACAGATGGATCCTATATTAAAAGATAAAGGCTGTCCAGTGGGCTTTACAAAATACCATTGTCAGAGTGAGGCATTGCAAGATACACACTTACAATTATTTTTAAATAATTAGAAGTAAATGACAAGAAAGAGATACTAAAATCACAACTACAAAGAAGGCAGGAGTAGCAATATTGGTGTCAGATAAGATGGAAGCTAAAAGAAATTAATAGAAATAATCATGTGAAAAGGGAACCCTAATTCATACTAACAACCCTGTGTAATAAAGCAAGTATAGAATTTATAAACTTAAATGCACCAAGCAATACAACCATGCCAGACATCTTGAAAAAAATACAAGGTAGCTGATTTGAATACAACTCTCTTAAAATAAAATATGGATCTAGTGAACAAAAAAAAAAATTACAGTACACAGAATAATTGAATAGTCCAAACAGCAAGTCTAATCCAACAGGTCTGTGGAAAAATATATATCTTTTTAATTCAGTTTTCACATATTCATAGAATATTTACAAAATATGTAAGTATATATAGACATACATGATTTCTTAAAAAAATTATATTTGTGTATAATTCGTGCAAACAATATCTTAACAAATTAAATAAGCATGAGATTTCCCAACTATAATGCTGGAAAGATCAAAAACCTATACAACTTGGAACCCGATGGCTCTGAGTTCCAATCCCTGCTGTCTTTGAACAAGTTAAATTTTCTGAGTCTTTATTTCCTAAAATTAAAAAAAAAAAAATCCTTACCTCTTAAAGTTATGATGGAGACAAATACCATCCCGGTTGTGATATCTTTTCCTATATTCCATAACATGGTTCCCACGTGAACCATTATTTGAAAGGAATGGCACTACTTTGCCATCCATGGCTGCTGTGAGGAGACATGGCTCCAGTGTAGCCATGGCAAGAAGGGAATGGCAGCCTGGGACAAGCAACAATTATCTCATCCCTGTTAGTAGTGATCTAACTATAATTTTTGGAAAGTAAAACAAAATAGGCTCACATCTCTCCAGTCCCACATATTTGTTTTATGATCTTGGAAAAGATGTTTAACTTCTCTGAGCCTTGTCTGTTAAAGTAAGCAATGATGCTCCCTCCTAAAGTTACAGTGAGATTAGAGACTGCATCTGAGGAGCCCTGGTGCATACCTGCCAAAGGGGAAATAAATAATGCATTCCTTTAAAATCCCTAGGACTCGGGCCGGTGAGATGGCTCAGCGGCGTAAGCGCCTGACTTGCAAGCGCGAGGGCCCGAGTTCGACTCCCGGAACCCACATACGAAAAAGGGGCCGGTGATATCGCTCAGTGGCATGGGTGCCTGTTGGCGCGCGAGGTCCTGAGGTCGTCCCCCTGGTACCCACAAAAAAAAAAAAAAAAAAAAAAAAAATCCCTAGGACTCCACTGTGCATTCTGGGCGAGGCAGTAACCCCAGATGCACTGGCACTGAGGTCTTGTGGAGCCGGGCCTTCTGCACCTAGGAGACAGGACAAGCCTCCCCTGGCCAGCTGTGGACCCATCTAACACTTCCGTCCTCCATCCCTCCCAGAGTCCCCATGGCCTCAGAGCCTGCAAGACTAGAGGAAGCTGGTTTTGGGGGGGAGTGAGTCCCCACCTTTGGGGGGGGCTGGGTGTTCTGCTGGCTGTGATGCAGGGCATGGGTGCTAGGTGGCAGCATTTCCCTTTTGCGTGAGGTTGCAGGCGGGCTCCTTGCTGGAGACCTGGGAGGACATGTGCACCAGGGTGCTGGCTGGAGACCGAGACAGTGTCTGAAAAACCCTGCTCTCATAAACTCCTACAGAGAAGGGGTGGCAGTGAGAGGCCAGGGATCAGGGCTAGGACAAGAGTGAGGTGCCGTCATCGAGCTACATCATGTTGGCTTGCAGTACTTCAGAGATCCAAATTAATGCAGAAAAACTCACAATTTAAATAAAGAACAGTTCCAGCCCTCCGCTGACACACTTACCCCACTCATCAGCCTGGTCCCAGCAGGAGGAAGGTCCTGGCTTCTTTCTAGGCCTCGGTTTCCCTATTGCAGTTGAAGAGCTTTGGACTTGGAGTCTTTTCCTGCTCCCACATGCTAGGGTACCAGTGGCAAACCTTTCAGAGCTTTCAGTGATAATGGCCGGCTGCGGCATGCATGCCATAGGTTCACCACCACTGCTCTAGGGCCACAACCAACTCCTCGATCCCGGGCTATCTCCTCCTGGGTTACCACTGGAAGCAGCTGTCGCTGTGACAGGACCCAAGGCCCGCACGCTGGCCCTTCACCTGCAGAACTCTGCTGAAATGTCATCCCTGTGCTCAGTTTCAGAAGCACTGGCTATCAGCCCTGACCTCATTTCAGCCCCTGTGCTGGGTGCTGAGATCAGGCGTAAATAAGACATTTTCTTCCGGGGGCTCAGCCTGCTGCAGGCAGCATGTGTACAACCGTGTGCAGCGCAGCTCTCTGCAAACCAACGCCAGACGCCCGCAGTGGGCAGGAGCAGACAGGAGAGGGACGGACGAGCCCCCGTGGGGTCTGGCTCATGCCCACGGTGCTGGGGACCCTGCAGGGAGGTATGAGGTTATGTAGGTGATTTCTTCAGGTGGGCAGAGGGGACAGGAAACTCCAGACACGAATGGACATGGTGCACTAACGTGGCAGTTTGCTGGTGGGTGCCATGGGCAGGTGAGGAACGTGCCCGAGGACTGGCAGGGGCTGTTACCTCCATGCCCCTAGGAGTGTCACCCCCTTGGGGTTATTGTCAGAACCAGGGCCACTCTGCAGGGATTGCTGATGACCGCCCTGGATCTGTGCCTGGGGCTTCCAAACTCCAGACTCCTTTAGTCCTCAAAACAGTCACCCCTGAAGCTGCCAGGGTGCCAGAGGAGAGGCAGGGCCCCTCTCGTGTTGGAGCCTCAGCTGGGTGAACTTTGGCACATAGCCACATGCACCAGTGCAGCTGGACTCTGGGCCCTGGGAACAGAGGAGAGGATGGGCACAGCCCCAGCAGGCAGCAGCTGGTGTGACCCCCTTGGCTGTCTTCTGGGGCACACAGGCATGGGGTGGATACTCGGTCCTCACAGAGCACTGGGCACAGCGGTGACAGGAGCAGAGGAACTGCAGGGCGCCACAGCAAGGAACCAGTGCCCAGCTACCCGCTGAGGTCCCTGCCAGCTCTAGAGCAGGCCAGGGGCCCTGACCCCGGGATCGTCTTTAAGGTGGGTCGGAGTCAACCCAAAGGCAGGACCGGCAGAAGCCTCCGGGCCAGCGAGCACTGGGCAGGCCCGCGGGGCTCGCATCCTGGACTCTGCTTTTCAGAGCTGTGTGTTGGCGTCCTCCAGTGGTCACCCCGCCGTCAGTGTGTGGCAAGCAGCCTCCTCCTGGCTGTGCAAGGCCTGGGCCCTGCCATCCCGTGCAGCCCGCCTCTTGCCGCCTCTCTCTCTCTCTTTTCCAGAATGCCAATATGGCCCCTTGCGGAGCAGAGCCAGATGCCGGCTGGGGCATGCGAGGTACACACTGCAGGGACCCCCCGTGGGCCTCTGACTGGGCAGAGGGTTGTTGACCCGTTTCTACCAGTCTCGTTCTGAGACTGGCCCTCGGGGTCTGCTCGCAGAAGGCTCTGGGCACAATGGGCAAGGAGACCTGGGGAGGACATCTTTACCACCAGCCCTGGGTTACCCACCCCAGGGGCAGGGCTGCCTAGCTTGTGGGGTGCTCTGCACACTTGGGGAACCAGAGTACTAGCTAGAGTGCCTAAGCGACACAGCAGGGTCATGCCCTGCCTCACCCTGGCTCCCTGTGTATCTGCTGGCCCAGACCAGGAGGCTGGCAGGAGGTGGCCCACCCGGTCCCAGGCCTGGCTGCCCGCTCCCTTTCACCCTCTGGGGACTGCTGGGGCTGGGTCCCACGTGGGTAGCAGCGTGGGGGCGTCCAGCGTCCTCCTCTAAGTGACTCTCCAGATGCCCAGGCCTCCAGCCAGACACCAGGACCCCACGTGGCACGTGGGGAACTCCAGGACTGGCCCTGCCCCACGGGTTTCCCCTCTTGCCATGGGTCCTGCGTGCACAGGGGCCTCCTAGCCACATGGCTTTATGTTCAGTAAAGAGCTTTCGTGGGGAAGAAAGGCGTTTGAAGGGCTGGGGTGTGGCTCAGTGGGCGAGCGCTTGCCTAACATGCACGAGGCCCGGATTCCATCCTCAGCACCGCAAAAGAAAGAAAAAGAAAACCTTCCAAAAGCCAGCACGCAGAGCTCAGCAGTTTAAAGGAGGAAGAATGAAGGAGGGAAGGCAGTAAGAGGCTGGGGTGGAGAGTCAGGTCAGGTGAGGGCGTCAGTCTCCACAGCACCCCATAAAGCTTTGCCCTCAGACGCCCACTGCACAAGTGGGTAAACGGAGGCACACATCTCTCAGGGTGGCCCAGACCACCAGGAGAGCCGGTGTCACAGTCCAGCTTCCAATCTGGCCTCCATCTCCTGACCATGCCTCCTGCTCTCAGTGTCCCTTGGGGAGATCCCCAGAACCCCTCCACTATGGCCCTAAGACCAGAGCCCCACGCAGACCGCTCAGGGGACTGGGAGACCGTGCATGGCTGAGCTGACTGCGGGGTCCAGGGTGTCCTCCAGGGTGGGGCTTGCTTCCCTAAATGCCCCCCACCCTGTGGTCTCCGCTTTTCTCTTACAGAGTACAAGGTAAGAGGGCACCACCCACGCTGACCTCTTCCCGTGCTGCACCCGCCAGGTTAAAAGTTCCTTTCTGTTTGCTCTTCCTGTGCAACATGTATGTATCTCGGTTTGCCTCTGGCTCGGCTCCTGGGCCCTGCGCATGCCCGTTTCTCCAGGTGAACCTGTGGTTTCTACCCCCAGATCTACCCTTACGACTCCCTCATCGTGACAAACCGCATCCGTGTGAAGCTGCCCAAAGACGTGGACAGGACCAGACTGGAGGTGAGGGGCACAGGGAGACTCGTTTCTGCTGGGGAGAGGCCTCCAACACTGGGGGCAGTGACAGGGACCGGGCAGGGCTCAGGGTCCAGGCCCACGCTGCTTCACAGGCCCCAACAACACTGGCTGTACAGGGGCCCCAGTTCGTGGCCCACAGGAAGGCTCTGCAGTGGCAGCGAGCTCTGCAGGTGTCAGGTCCCCAGTGCTGGCACGAAGTACCCGGCCCAGCTGGCAGGCTCCGTGGCTGGGCAATGCTTCCTGTGGGCCATGTTCACCTAGTCTAGAATAACGAGCTCAGTAGAAAGCAGGCGTGGCTTAAAAGTTCCAACAGGAGACCACCCAGAGTGGTGTGGGATAATATTTATTGGCAGGAAGAACTTTATTGAGCATCTACTGTGTGCTGAGGCTCCAAGGACCCCATGCAACACCACCTGATCCTCACAACCGCCCTCCGAGGATGGGACCTTGGCCAGTGGCATCCTATCCCCAATCCCTTTTCTGAACATGGCACTGCTCCCCCAGGGCTCTTTTGCTGGGGCGAGGGGTCTCCAGGCTCCAGGGCAGAGGCCGCAGGTCCGTCTGTCCCCAGGCTGGGGGCGTGTGAGGCAAGGGAAGTTGTGGGAGGCACGGAGGCCACCAAGGGCCGCCAGCAGCACCCAGGGCTCAGGAGGTTGACTGAGCGGAGACTGGGTGGGTCTGCCAAGGGTGGCCTCCATGGGGGGCAGCTGGAACTGGCAGTGCCCTGCGTGCGGGCATGGGGACTCCATGGGGAGCCCTGTAGGGGGAGGGGGAGGACTCTGCTCAACAGAGAAGGGGGCAGGGCGCTCCAGGCCAGGACTCAGGGTAAAGGCTTGGGTGGGGCTGTGGGATGTGTCCCTGCACAGGGGGGAACCCACGAGCGGTCACGCAGCAAGCACCAGGTTTCCTGGACAGCTGGCTGTGCACCCTTGACCCTTGATTTCCACATCTTTGAGATGAATGTATTGGTCATGAGTGGTGGCATATGCCTATCATCCCGGAATTTGGGAGGCTGAGGCAGGAAGATCACAAGTTTGAGCCCAGCCTGGACAACTTAGTGACTCAGCGAGACTGTCTCAAAATAAAAAGCTAAAAGGGCTGGGGATGCAGCTCAGTGCGAAGACCCTGGGTTCAATCCCCAGTACCACAGAAACAAAACAGAACACACACAGATGAGGCTTGCTTGAGTGACCGAGCAGGTGTGAGGTCATGTGAAGCCCCCACCTGGGCAGTGGCTGCGAGGAGAGTGATAAAGGTGCTGCTTGGCTGCAGCACCAGGAGGGAACCCACCAGCCGCAACCTGTGTTGTAACTGATAGGGACCCAGCCCAAAGTGACTGAGCACCACAGGAGCTAACGGGTCGGCTCACGTGACAGAAGGCGCTCCGGGTGGTTTGGTCAAGGGCTGGACCGAGGCCCCAGCACGGCTGCTTTCCTTCCACCTCTCTGCGAGCTCCATGTGTAGACGGATTTTTCAGGCTCAGCATCCGCAGAAAGCCCCAGCTGTCCCTCAGCAGTCCTGGCAGAGCCCTCCCTCAGCCTCAGGCTGGGTGATGTGATCGCCCCTAAATCAACCAGTTTGGCCCAGGGAATGTGGTGCCCCGACTGGCCACGTGCCTAGACCTGGTGCTACAGGTGCTGCCCGTGCCACCTGAACTGCAGGGACCCAAGTGGCTCTGGGGAAACTCTGAGACCTGAGGTGGGCGAGGGTGCTGAGGGACAAGCAGGAAGAGCCCACTACAGGGAGGGACACGGAGGGGACAGCGCTCACAGCCAGCCCTCCACCACAGTGTCTGTCTGCAGCCAGGCCACTCACATGTGCCAGGTACCCGCTGCGCCAGCAGAGGACCCGCAGGGCGGAAGCTGGCAGCTTAGCTGCATGTTTGGACCTTGCCCTGCGGAAGAGGAAAGGCTGCGGACGCTGCTGGTGTGTCAGGATGTGTGGGTCATCGTGCGAGGGCCCAGGCAGCAGGGGCAGCTGGAAGCTGCTGTGTGGGTCTGGGGTGCCAGGTGCCCCCCCCGGGCAGGGGCCGCAATGCCTGGCACACAGAGGAGCTCAGAGTGGGAGAAGTTACGGGGTGCACAGTGCAGCATCCTAGTCTCCGGTGGCTGCTGGGCCCTTGGGGTTGGTGTCATGTCCCCAGCACACTTGGCTGCATGACACAGGTGCTTCCTGAAGCCAGGCGGCTCTCAGGTGATTAGGTTGAGAGCACCTATGTGGTGGCTTAGCCTTCAGAGGAGCCCATGCCATGCCAGCAGCCTGTCAGGACTCGCTGCTGTCCTTGGAGCCAGGTGTGCCTTTGGCAACATCTGTTTTCCCTGTGCGTGTGCACATACATATGTGCACGCCCGAACTGGGATAAAGAAGAAAAGGTGGGAAGTTTCAGGTGGATTGAGCAGAAAAATGAATCCTTTTAAGAAGCTCCTGTGGTGGGGACACTGGGCTTGATTGCTCAAGTCTCCAAGAGCGTGCCTTGCCAGTCCTCCTCCTCCTGCAGCTCAGCCAAGCCAGGTGGCACTGGACATGTTCCCGAGTGGGCCATGTCTCTGTCCCTCTGAGCCTGCAGGGGCAGGGACGTGGGATGGTCAGGGGGCCTCTCCCAGCAGAAGCTGGCCCCTTGATGTTTCTATGTTGGGGAAGACCTTTATTTGTATTCTAAAAACCTTCATAACTATTATAAAAGTCCAGAAAAGCACAAAGAACACACAAACCTTATGGGAGTCCCTCACCTGGTCCCAAGGCCTCTAACTCCCTGGTGCACCAGCCCCCCGAAATCTCTTTTGCACAAACCCCCAGAGGTAACAGAATCCTCTTTTGGATAAGTAGGGCTCCCACTCACCTTTTCCTTTTAAATTTGACATGGACATTTTCTGTGGCAAATCATGGGGATCCGGCCCCATCCTTCAGAGGGCTGCATGGTGGGTCCCGTGTGGGAGGCCCCTAGGCCCAGGCTTGGAGTGAAGGGCAATGCTTCTGCTCACACCCCATTGGCTGAGCTCGGTGTATGCCAAGCTCACTGCAAGGCAGGCTGGGAGGTGGAGTTGCCTAGGTGCCCAGGCAGAGGGTGTGGGCATGGTGGGCAGCTCTGCAGGGCCCATAACCAGAAGGACGACTGTGGTGTCAAGCTGTCAGAGCAGTCATCCACCTGCAGTGGCACAGTGCCCAGCTGAGTCTTTTGCTCATTCTTGGGATATGCACCAGGCACTGAGGGGGGCCCCAGGGTGTCTGTGAGCAAATCCTGGCATGATCTGTGCCCTAGCAGACTCACAGGAGGTGGGCATCAACCAGCAAATTATCCAGATGAGCCTTATAATCATATGCCAGTGTCAGGGCCCTGAAGGAGAGGATCATGGGCCTGTGAGTGTATGCTTAAACTGAGCGAATGTCAACTCAGTGCAGCCTGTGTGTGTGTGTGTGTGCATGTGTGTGTGCACACATGTGTGTTGTGAGCAAGGGAAGGGATGGCAGGTAGGAAGAGAATTTCAAGAAGAGCAGACTACGTGTGCACAGGCTCTGGGGCACAAGGGCCAGGACTGTCTGAGGGACCCGAGGAGGTAAAGGCGATGATGGCCTGGGCCCTGCGGGGTCCTGGCTGTGCCAGGCGGGTTGGTTTTTAGCCTGAGAACAGTGGGGGGGGGGTGCCTGGTTAGGTCTGTGCTTTAGAACAGCCCATGGCAGCGTGGTGAAGCTTGGACCCATTGCGAGGACACAGGGAGACAGTGGAGGCGCAGTCTGGGTCCTCGGGGTGAGATGTGATGGCTCTGTGGGCGTGGGGGGGCACAGCTGAAGGCGAGTGGGTGGATTCAGGTAATGCTTGGGAAATCAAGCCGGAAGGACTTGGAGATGGAGAAGGTATCGTGGTGACAGGGAGGACTCTGGGCAAGCTGGAGGGACATGGATGTGGCAGTCACCCCATGAAGCAGAGGGCGCCTGGACTGATGGTGCTGGCTCCCTGGCCTTCATGCTATGGCCGCAGGCACTGAGGGTGCTCAGTCTGGTGACAAGGAAAGTGCTGTGCTGGTGCCCAGTTAACATCCATCACCTGTGCACAAGGCCTGGTGACCCTGCTCTGGAAGGAGACTGGCTGAGCCCGTGGCACCAGTGAGCAGAGAAGCACCAGCAGTGGACTCCAGGGGTCCCAGATGCCTCCTCTGTCCCGGAGGATTGGATCCCAGTCCCTGGCCCTGGGACACCAAGGCCTTGCCTTGTCCATCTCAGGCCCTTTGTGCATGAAACAGTTGCCCTGGGGCATGGTGGGCCAGGAGCCCCAGCCTGAGGGGCAGGAGCTCACGTGACCCCAGACAGAGCCAGGGTCCTCTGATCTGTGGCTACTCCCTGCACCTCTCCCCATGCTCATCAGAGGGCGTTGTCCTTTGTGCCTGTGTTGGTCTCCTGCCATCCAAATGCAGCATCCTGGGGGCAGAGTGAGTGCCTGATTCTGGGGCCTGGTGTGAGTCCAGAATGCCTGGCTGCATGACTGTGGGCAAGGTGCTTGGCCACCAAGCTGGATCTCACACCTGTCAAGTGACATCCCTGCTCATTGAGCACCTACTGTGATGGGCACTGGGCAGGCAGTGTGTGTACAGGGTCGAGTCATTGCTTCCCCGTCACTCTGTCTTAGCCACCTTCTCGTCACTGGAACACAATAACACAACTTAAAGGAGGAGGGGTTGATGTTGGCTCACAATTTCAGTCCATGGTTGGCTGGTTTCAAGACAAGCCCCACTGGGGCTGAGTGGAAGAAAGCTGCTCACCTCATGGTGACCGGAAAGCAGAGAGGGAAGAGAGGAGCCAGGGAGGGAGACAGACCCAGGTCAAACCCCCAGTGACAGCCTCATCCAACTACAACCCACTTCCTAACAGCAAGTCAGCTATACAGCATGCATAATCTAATCACCTTCCAAAAGCCCTGCCTCTGAACACAGGCTTCTGTGGGGACATCTAGATCTAAATCATAACATTCTGCCCTGGCCCAGAAAGACTCATATGCCTCTCTCTGTGCAAAATGCATTTAGTCCATCTCTAAGAGTCGCCAAAGTGTTAACAATTCCAGCAAAGTCTCTTCTCAGACTCAGGGCAAACTCTTCACTGTGAGCCCCAATAAAAATCAAAAAGAAAGTTAAGCACTACCAATATACACAGGCACCGGATAAACATTCTCATTTCAAAAGGGAGAAATCAGGAACTAGAAAGGAATGAGACTAAAACCCAGCAGGGCAAACATTAAATCTTATAGCTCCATATCCAGCACTTGGGGCCAGTTGAAGCATGTTATGAGCTCCAAAGGGCTTGGGCAGCCCCACCCCTATGGGATTGCTGGTTGCAGCCCTTCGTGGCCTCTCATTTGGGGTAGCTTTGCTTGCTGCCTGCAGCTTTCTTCAGCAGATGTTCCACATTCCCAGCTTCTCCAACTTCCTGGGTTCTCCACTGCATTGTTGGCTTCACTATCACAGCTCCATGCACTGCCTTCTCGGGCTCACTGCCCGGCCTCCCAGGCCTTCTTCTGAAATCTGGGTGGAAGCCTCCCTGACCCCATAACACTTGCATTCTGTATGCCTGTAAAACCAGCACCATGTGGATGATGCCAGGGTCTGCCTCTAGCTTGAGCGGTAGCCAGGCCTCATTGGACCATGGTGGCAGAGATCTCTGAATGCCTGAATGGCTGAGCGCCGTGGAACAAATCTAGAGGAACCAATTCCCTGAGTCCAGAAGGACATTCTCGGGTTCTCCTCTCAAAGCAAAGTCTTTCAAAAGAGTTTACCTTTACCCTTTTATACCCTTGAGCCAGTGAAAAGTGGGGAGTCTCACTGATTCCTAAGATAGGCATCTTTTCTGTTGTCCTAATGAAAAGTACTTGGCTTCTTTTTAATGCTAATCGTTTTGTCAACCACAGTCTCAAAGTCTTCAATTTGTAGGCACTTTCTTTCCAATGAAACTGTATGCTTTTATATCTTTTTGCTCTAATATTTCCTCCTGCTATTTACTAAATATCTGGCTAAAAGCTGCCAGCAGTACCCATGCCATAGTCTGAATATCCTACTGCCTTGAAATTTCCTTTGCCAGATTAATTATTCCACTGCCCTAAATGTCAGTCTTCTTCAAAGTCTCAGGACATGGGTAAAATGTAGACAAGTTTTCTGCCGAATTGTAACACACAAGGCCTCTAGCACAACTGCCAATGGAGTCCTTTTTTCCAACTGAAACCTCCTGAGCCTGGCCTTTGTTGCCTGCATTTCTGTCAGCACTCTGGTCTTCTGAGCTCTGACCAGAATCACCCATCAAGCTCAGCTTACAGCATTCTAGGGCTTTTCTAGCCAGCATCTCTAAACCTTTCCAAACCCCTTCCACAAACTAGATCCAAATGCTTTGAGTCACATGGTTAGGTATAGTCACAACAGTGACCCCACTCTTGGTACCAAAATGTTACTCATCTTCTCATCACTGAGACAAAATACTCAACATTCACAACTTAAAGGAGGGGATGTTTATTTTAGCTCATGTTTTCAGTTCATGGCCAGCTCATTCCAAGGCAGGAAGGGTATGGGGGAATGGCCTGGGTGGATGAAAGCTGCTCATGTCATGGAGCCAGGAAGCAGAGAGCAAGGAGAGAAGCTTGGGTGGGGGGGGGAATGCACCCTTCCAGATCACACCCACAGTGACCCATTTCTAATATCAAGTCAGCTATAGCACCCTGTAGTTCAATTATCTTCCAAAAACCCCACCTCTGGACACATGAGGCCCTGGGGAGACATTGTAGACCCAAACCATAACCCGCCCCTGTTCTCCAGCTGATAGATAACCATGGAGATGATGCTGCATTAGAAAAGGGGACAGGAGCTGTGGAAGTGGCCCCAAAACAACTATCACCAGCACCTGGCCATGTGTGAGTGGAGGCAGAGTTACCACAGAGCTCAGCTGCAGGACAAGGAAGTCCCTTCCTGGGCCCAAGATTCATGGGCATAACATGCTAAAAGGGCACTAGATTTGGTGTATTTAGCAAGCACTTGCCCACTGCATGCTGAGCTCTGTCTTAAGCACATGGTTCGTTTTAACATACTTGGTTTCCACAACTTGGCAAGGTGTCCAGTGTGTTTCCAGGGCTGCACAGCTCGCGAGACACACAGCTGGGATTTGAGCTAAGGTGGCACTCAGAGCCATCGCACTTTCTGTGTTCTGGTATTGAAACCGGTCTGCTAACCTCTTCCCTGCCTGGCCTCCCAGTGCATACTCACAGACACCTCGCTGCTTAGGTGGGAGTATGTGTGAGCCGGGTGCCCTAGAGAGCCAGACTGGTAGGGGACAGACACATACATGCATGTTTGCACGTGCGCATACACAGACACATATGTAGAACATGCATAGATGCATAGATACCTACAGAGACATGTGCATGTATGTACATATATAAAAAGACATATATAGCTACGTATGCACATACGTGCATGCATATATACATGCATATGTGGGCACATGCATGTATGCATAAATATATACATAGATGGATATGAACATACATAGATACACATGTGTATATATATAAATATGTGCATAATAGAAACATACATAGATGTTTAGACCCATACATACATACACATCCATAGCCATGTACATGCATGCATGCTTACATATAGACACATGTGTGCAGACACATGCATGGATATACACATGACTGAGGGTGTGCTGAAGGACTTGGCACCCAGAACCACTGGGCTGGGAACTCTGAAACTTAGAGACTTGGAGACTTTGAGGCAGAACCTCCTAATAGGCTCTCCCTTAAAGCCTCTAAGTTTTTAAGAGCCCCCTGGTTTTTGCTCTGAAATCCTTCAACAATCAGACGAACCCCACCCCAGTATCGAAGGTAATCTGCTTTCCTGAAGGCAGCTGACTGGGTGTGAACCACACCTGCAAAATACCTTCACAGCAACATCTAGTGATTGGCCAACCATCAGGCATGAGGGCCGAGCCAAACAGGACGTGCAGTGTGGCTACCACAGAAAGCTGGGCGAGTGGGCAGTGAGGACCTGAAGGCCTTGGTCCCCATGAGTCCTCCAGGGTCTTGTGGTCAAATGCCAGTGGCTGGGCTGAGAAGAGGAGGCTCCCACGGGAGCCTTGTGTCCTCTGGCTGTCCTCCTTCAGCCCTGAGGCTGGACACACCCCTGAGTTTGCTGGAGCGG
This sequence comes from Erethizon dorsatum, assembly GCA_028451465.1. Classification (NCBI taxonomy): domain Eukaryota; kingdom Metazoa; phylum Chordata; class Mammalia; order Rodentia; family Erethizontidae; genus Erethizon; species Erethizon dorsatum. The sequence goes on along the minus strand of CM051836.1, from coordinate 97,058,818 downwards.
CTAAAGGCCAGGATGGTGGAGCCTGGAAAGCCGCCCTGCCATTGCAGGCTGAGAACAGGGCACCCCCACCCACGGGCTGAGGGTCCGCGAGGCTCCCTGTGGACACTGGAGAGAAGCCCCAGAGCCCTGGGTGGCTGGAGAAAGCATAGAAGGTCTGGGAGGCCCAGCAGGGCAGGAGGGCCCTGTGCAGCTGTAGTGAGCAGTGCAGGTGGCTCAGGAAGGAGGCCGGGAGTCCCGATGCACAGTGCAGAGAGCCAGCACATACTGAGTCAGTGGGCACATGGGCTGCACTGCCCACCTGAGCCAAGAGCCAGCTCAAAAGGGACATAGTGCAGGGGACATGGCTTGACCCTGGGACCGGTTGCTCAGTGCAATCCAAGGGGACCTCTCCAGGAGGTGATATTGGAGTCAGGACCTGCAGGATGAGGAGGAGCTGCTGGTGCAGGCCTGGCACATTCTCGAGCCTATAGATGCCCGTCATGGAGCAAAGGAGCAACTGGAGGGGTGGGCAAGGCCGTGGCAAGGCAGCATGGCATGGCAGCTCTGAGCCTCAGTCCCCTCTGCCCCACAGGCTGGGGAGAGGTCACAGAGGTGGTGGCAGGGCGGGTGCTCCACAGACAGCAGTGGCTCTTGTCATTATGGAGACGATGTTGCTGAGGCCCCTGCAGGGGACCCAGTCAGCCCAGCGCTGGTGCAGGGGTGGCTGAGACGGGTGGGCTGGGGCAGGAAGATGGTGACATGTCCATGTTGGGTGGGGCGTACAGGTGGCCTGGAGGAGGCCCAGTACAGGAGTTGGGGCTGGGCCAGGGGACTGTGCCTGCTGGAATAGAGGCCACATCAGGTCCCTGCAGCCTGCATTCCAAGATGGCCAACAGCTTTTTAATTTTTTTTCCCAATACTGGGGATCGAATCCAGTGCCTTCACCCTGAGCTACATCCAGTTTGTTGGCTTTTTTCCAGTAGCAGCTTTTGGACTCAGTATTCTGGGGGTTTCTTGACTTCTCTCCTCTCAATCACTCCAACAACTGGCTCCAAAGCCTAGCACATGCCACATAATTCAGTGATTTTCTGAAACACACAAAGGGCAGTGATCCATGTTGGAGCTTCTCAGAGATAGCAATGTTTCCCCGTCCGTTCCTCTCTCGATCAGGACAACTACCTTTCGTGTTAGTAGCTTTGCTTTAAATTTGAGGAAACTGCATCTGTTTTTTTGGCAAGAATCATTTTTTTAATTGCAGCAAGGCTGGGTGTGGTGGCGCACGCCTGTAATCCCAGCACTCAGGGTGAGGCAGGAGGATCACTGCAAGTTTGAGGCTGGTCTGGGCTACAAAGTGAGTTCAAGGCCAGCCTGAACTGCATAGTGAGACCCTGTTTCAAAAAGACCAAAAAAAATTTTTTGATTGCAGCAAAATTCACCATTTTAACCCAATTCAGTGCCATTTCATACATTTGCAATGTTGCATAACCGTCACTGCTATCTCATTCCAGAACATTCTCATCACCCGGAAAGGAAACTCCACACCCACTAATTAGTAGTCACTCCCGGTTCCTCTCTCCCCGCCTCTGGCAACCGCAGTCTGTTTTCTGTCCCTTGGACCCGCTGATCCTAGATGCTTCATACAAATGGAATCTTACAGGTTGGGGTCTTCCATGTCTGGCTCACTTCACTTAGCCTGGCGTTGTCCAGGCTTACCTGTGTGGCACCAAGTACCAGGATTTCCTTGCTACCTAAGATGAGACACTATGCATCATAAGGATGCGTGCCCCCTCCTGCCCCAGCCTGTCCCAGCCTCCCGTGGGTCTTCCCGGGCGGAGCCACACGAGTGGAAAGCCCCGGGCTCCCCAGGACAGCGTCTCAGAGCGGATGCCCTCGCCCACCCAGGCCAGGCCCTGAGGAGTGAGCAGTTCCTGTGGGCCTGGTGAGGAAGACAGCTGTGAGAGCAGACAGGGCCGGGGCGGTGGGGCGGCCTCATGGAGCCTGCTCTGACCAGCTGAGGTCACAGTGAAGGTGGCCATGCCAGTGCCAGGCACTGAACAGCACTGATTCTAGGCTCCAAGGTGGTACAAGGGCCACCGCTGTACAGAGGCAGAGACGGTGGCTCCCCGAGGCCAGCTCAGTACACAGCACTCCAAAGGCTCCAGCACCCGGGCCCTTGACCAGCAGGCTGTGCAGCCGCCCCAGGTGCCCCAGCCCAGGAGCGGGGCTCAGACGCAGAGCAGCTGCTCTCCGTCGCACACTGGAGTGGGACTCTCTGCTCCCTGGCCACGCCTCCGCTTCCTCGGCTAGAAATGGGGAGGAGTGGGGGGCAGGCTACCTATCTTCTGCTCACTGGCAGCAGCCATGACAATGCAATGAAATGGTAAATGTGACAGTTTAAAGAAACTGGGGAAAAGCTGGGCCTTCCCGGCAAGTAGACGCCCTCTCTGGGTGTCTGTCTGCCCGGGAAGGGGCGCCTTAGGATCAGGAGGCCAGGGCGCTGGCTCCAGCGGTGCATGGTCCTTGCATGCCCCTGGCGGCGTCTCCGTCCTCTGGGTGTGACACAGAGGGAATCCGGGGAACTGTCAAAGTCCCCAGCATGCTTCAGAGGCCAGCCCTGTCTCCAGCTCTGCCTCTGCACAGAGGACCTTAGAGGCTGGTCCGGCGGGAGTGTGGCTGCAGAGCTGCTAACTGCTCCTCTGTTTTCCCTTGTTTGAAGAGACACTTGTCGCCTGAGGAGTTCCAGGAAGTGTTTGGCATGAGCATCGAGGAGTTTGACCGCCTGGCCCTGTGGAAGAGGAATGAGCTGAAGAAGAAAGCCCTGCTGTTCTGACGGCCGCCAGCCTCTCACCACAGGGCCCTGAGGGACAGAAGAGAACCATGCCAAGCCTCCAGTGCACCTCGCTGTGGCTTCTCTGTGTCGTGGGGGGACAGGGCACCTGGAGAGTCAGGCAAGGAGGGAGGAGGCCCCAGCAGCACCCCTCTTTGTGCCAGTGATACTCCCGCCTGTAGTTTAGGGCCTGTCACAAGCTTGACCCGCCTTTCCCCTGCTGTGGTTGGCATCAGGAGACACTGTGGCCTGGTTGTCACGGAAGATGGCTGCAGCCACCCTCACATTGTCACGGAAGATGGCTGCAGCCACCCTCACAGCATCCTCAGAGTGTCCGGCCCCTGCGCCAGGTGCTTGGGTACAGGTGACTGGGATGTGATGTCGGTGGCTGATGCTGAAACCCTCGGGGTGGCTGCTCGGAGCGGGGCAGGCTCGGCTGGCCTCGCAGACTCGGGCCAGGGTAGGAGGGTGATGCTGACGTCCGCGGGCTGTGCCAAGTGCAAAGCGCGGGATTTCCGCAGCTGTCAGCGACAGGTCTTTTCAGGGACAGGCGTCAGGCTGATAGGGCACCTACGCCAGTGCTCCACCAGACACTGCATCCTTCTTCCAAATCATCCCCTAGATGCCTCAGTGATATCTTTCGGGTTACACAGAAGTTTTTATTTTATTATAAAGTATAGCTTCCTTCCACAGAAGAAGACGTATATAGAGTTTAGTTTCTCATCTCTGTGAGGGCCACCTCCAGCCTTACCCCACGCGCAGGTCTTTGTGGCTCCGGTTCTCCGTGTTCCCGGTGGACACGGTGCCTTGTTTGTCTCCTTGTGTCTCTCTTCCTCTGTGTGTCACGCGGCCACCCTGAAGACACACCCCTCTAATGCTGTGTGTAAATACATGTGAATTGTACCCACCCATCTTCCCTGCAGTTGTTCTTCCAAGTCTCAGAAAGGAAACCTCCCACTGGCCAAAGCCCTGGAATAAAGGTGTCCACCCCCCCAGCCTGGCCCCACATGGCTTTGGGCTCACCGTCGGCCAAAGTGGGCACCTGGGGATGTCCTCACACACGTCCCCGACACGCACGCCTAATGCTCTTGGGGCAGGAGGGCAGGGACGCTGCCTCTTCCAATCTGCACGGTGCCCACCAGGGCTCGCAGGGACAGACACTCATGTCTGCACTTAGGTTCTGTCCACTGTGTGGCCATCACAGGACCACAGGACGGCTGAGGCCAGTTTTCCCTCCTGGCAGGTCCCAGCTATCCCTGCCCCAGAGTGGTCCTTAGCATCCTCATGGCCCGGCCCAGCCTGGCACCCAGCTTCACACCAGCCCACTGTGGACGGGGATTTTTAGCTTCCTGCCACTCAGCTGCTCCAGCCAGTGCACTGGAAACCCCCTTTCTCGTTTGCCTGATGTCCGTCTGATCCCAGGGCCATCTGGAAAAATAAAAGATGCCGAGCTATTCCTTGCGAAAGGCAGAGGTAGGAGTATGTGTGGCTTCTGAAGGTTCAGGTGGGTCACGGGGGAGGGGCCCGGTGCCTGTAGCAGGAACACCTAGGGGTCCCATCCCTGCCCCTACCCCAGGCAGCCACAGGGGCTCTGAGCCTCATCTTTCTCTGGAGCCATCCTCAGCCTGCCCAGACCACCAATCTGGTGGCTGGGATGTGTGAGACCTGGCATCTGCCACACCAGGGCAGGTTGGGGAGATCAACCCCAGACGACGCCCCAGGACTGACCACTGCTGGACAGAAAAGGCACCCAGGAGACACCTGATGTGTCCAAGGTCAGGGGAAGCTATCTGGAGAGGGTGCTTCCCAAGGGGAGGCCTTCCTGGAGGAGGCGGAAGGGAAAGGCATGCAGGGCAGCTGGGACAGCAGGGCAGGTTCCAGAAGCTTTGGTGGCTGGCTGCGGCCAAGCACAGGGCTGGAAGGAGACAGAACACGAGCAGCCGACACGGGACCAACATACACCCAGCACAGAGATGGGAAAGGGCGCAAAGCCTCCATGCACTCTGGGGGAGGGCTGAGGCCTGTGGGAGGGGGCCTACCTCCCCACTTCCGCATTTCAGCTCTCCCCAAACCCAGTCCTTTGGGGTTTCGTGTTGACTTCATTCCTTAGGCTTGCTTGGTTACATCACTGGGGTGGTGATCAGCTCAGCCTGCAGCCCCTCTCCTTTCCTGGTGGGGTGGGTGTGGGGCTGAAAGTCTCAGGCTGTAATCCTGCCTTGTCCGAGGCCAGCCCCATCCTGAAGCCACCAGGGGCTGCCAGCTCAGCTGGCTCCTCAGCATAGGAAAAGTCCCTGTGGAGATTCCAAGGACTTTAGGAGTATCATGCCAGGAGACAGACAAGACCGAATCTCTGTTTCCCGGTATCACCTGGGGCCTGCCCGCCCCCAGGGCTAATCTAGTGGCTGTCGACGGCACCAACCTTCCCGGGTCAGCGCCTGCTGGGGCCTGTATTGGAATGCCTGGGACCAAGAGACCTGCTGGGTCTCCTTCCTGCGCCTCCGCAGGGTGGCCATGCGTGGCAAGTGACTTGGATCTGAATACAGAACCTCAGCACCCACTGTAGCAGGAAGGGAGTGTGTCGAGGGTGTTGGGTTCAGAAGTGACGCACGTCCCTTTCACTCACAGCCCATTGGCCAGAACTGGTCACATGACTCCACCCAGCTGCAAAGGGGTCCAGGAAGCAGGGGATCCATGTACTGGAGATGGGAGAGGACGAGAGCCAGGGGAGAACCCAAGGTGTCCTGCAGCTGAGGCCACACCAGCTCCCCTTTCCCCACGTCGACCCCCCCAGTGCCTTTGGGGCTTTTCTTGAGAATCCCTTTGGGGTCATCAGCCACTGAGTCCTCCATGCAGACCTGCCCACAGGCACCACATGGGCCACCAGACCCTCCAAGTCCTTGCTGTGTGCAGTGCCCCTCCTGGAGGGTTTCACCTGGGACGTGGGTCCTACTCCATGACCTGCAGTCCCCAGCGCAGGTGACGGGACCAAGCCATCTGAAGAGAGGACTTCCAGTGGCCTAGTGAAGGACTGCCTGTGGACACCCTCTGTTCTGCCTGGAGTTCATCCGCCTGGGCAGCCGCCCCCTGGAGGAAGGTGATGTGAACTTGGGGAGTCGAGAGGTGGGGAGGAAAAGCAGGGGCCTAGCCAGGAGCCAGAGCAGCCCAGGCCATGGGGAAGGGGAGGGAGGGAGGGAGGAGGTGGCCAGGAGGGGGAGGGGGGCAGGAACGGGGCGCTGGAGGGGCCGTGCTTCAGGCAGGCGGACGCCCTGTGTGGGCTGCAGACCAGTGCTGTGCAGAAGCTCGCCGCGCCCTTCCTGCGCCTCCCCAGGTCTCCTGTGGAGTCAGGCGATGAGCCAGGGCCAGCGCCAGGGCCCCCAGTGCACGCATCCCCAGCCCCCGAGCACAGAGTCTCTGGAACAGCTGAGCGCTTCTTGTGTTTTAGATCAGAACAACACTCAAGGGTGTCCTCCCTGTCCTCGCCCTACCTGCACCCGGTCCCCCTGAGGAGGTGTCGGCGTGGGCTGCCTGTGCGCCATCCTGTGGACACATCTCCAGGTCCCCCCAGAGCCTCGGGCTGGGACCCGCCCTGGCCAGCCCCTGGGGGAGGTGGCGGAGGATTCACCACTTCTTTCTCTCTGAGCACATGGGGTCCTCTGATAGTCCTAGAAGGTGGACCCTTCCTGAGCCCCCACTTTCCAGATGAGACCGAGGCAGAGAGCAGCATGATGTCGCCCGTCTGGGATTACCCAGCTGTGGACGTCTTTAGGTCCCACGCCCCACTCTAGAAAGACCTGTGTGCTCGCTGGGGGAAGCAGGAGCACGCAGGTCACCTCCAGACCAGCCGCCCTGCTGGGGCTCCCATCTCGCCTGCAGGGACGCCCCTCGTGTGCCTGGGGAGGGGCAGGGGCACCTGGAAGTGGTCCAGACGTGTGGCCACCTGGGGGAGGCTGGACAGCTGGCTTCCAGCTGGGGACAGGTGGGACACCCACCGTGGTGCTAGTGAGTCTGAGGCTCCTCGCAGGGAGACTGTACATGGGGTACAAGGCTGCTTCCTGTCACCTTAGTTCCTGAGGACCCCAGAAGGCCATAGCCCCATAGCCAAGACTTGGTCTGGTGGCGTCTGCCTAGCTCTGCCCCACTGCACCCCCTCCCCAAAGCTACCGAGCTGTGCTCTGTCCCTCCCATTGTTTACGGTTCCCAGCCCCCCAGCCCCCAGAGCAGAGGGGTATGCGTTGCACATGTTTGTGTAAATGACGTTGGTGAACCCTGGGTCATCCTGGGACCCAGTCCCCTCCTCCCACAGTGCACAGAATCACAGGGTCAGGTGCGTCACCCACTGCCAGGTGGGGTCCCCTGCCCAGTGCAGCCACTGTGCCCAAGCCAGGAGGTCATGTTCCCAGCAGGAGTGCACCTGTGACAGGTGGAGGGGAAGGACACAAACACTCCTGGGGCACTGCCACCCTTGCCGGGCCTGGGCCAAGCTTGGTTTCCTGGGTTGGGAGGCCTGCTGTACGTGGTGCACACAGTGCTTGGGCCCACAGCAAAGCCTGTGTCTGCTGGCTCCACTGTCCCGAGACACCCAGGGCCCCTGCACCCCAAACTCGTGCACTCCCGACTCCTGCACCCTTACCTTCCAGCGTGCAGCTGTCTGGTACAGACCGGCCGAGCCCCTGGGAGGACCTCGTGGGCTCCTACTGAGTCAGACTGCGGCACACCATCCTCCACCTGCCCTGCCTCCCTCTCTGGCCTCTTTTTTTTGAACTGAGGATTGAGCTAGGCATGCACTCCACCGCTGAGTCATATCCCCAGCCCTTTTCATTTTTTATTTTGAGACAGTTGCCCAGGTTGGTCTGGAACTTGCAGTCCTCCTGCCTCAGCTTCACCAGTAGCTGGAATTACAGGCCTGAGCCACTAGGCCCAGCCCAGCTCACCCCTCTCCTCTTACAGCCTTGCTTCTTGAGCAGCTTCTTCTCATCTCCCTCCCAAACACTGTCCTTAGCAAAAGCTCTTCCCTCTGCCTGCAATGCCCTACCTGGCAAGCTCCTACTCATCCTTCAATACCCCATGACTGTCTCTTCCTCCCAACTGTTAAACCCCAATAACCCAGTTCATCAAAAGAAATTTACAGAGCAGGGTGCTGGCAAAACAGAGATAACCGGATACTCCCCTTGCCCTTGAGGACTGATCACAAACTGCGGAGGATGTGACCAAAGCCAGGGGCCATGCAGCCCAGGGAAATGAGCTAGTGCAAGGGAAGAGCCGGGAAAGGAGCCCAGCCGGAGGGAGGTGGGGTGCCTGGGAGGCTCCCATGCCGCTGAGTTCCCCGGATCAAGTCCAGGCGCGAGCAGGGGTCAGCCAGAAAGGGGTGGGACATGGGAAGGGCCTTCCAGGGCAGAGAAACAGTGCTGGCCAGGCTGAGGACAGGAAGCTGCAGGGCGCATCCAGGAGCCAGGCCAGAGCTGTGGTGAGTCAGCCCCTGCTCCAGGCTCCAGGCTTGCCCGTTCCAGGAGGAGGACCCTTCCACTTCAGCCCAGCATGGTCTCCAGGCCCTTCTGGGAGCCACCATGCCCTGCCATGGCCCTGCCCTCACCCCCTTGTGGACCATCTGTGGGCAGGAAGCCTGGCAGCCTGGAGGTGCATCTCAGGTCCCATCCCCTGCTGGGACAGAGCCACGTGACTCGCAATGCAGTGCCCAGCAGCTGCTTCACCCCCCACCCAGCCCTCCTCCCCACTGCTGCTCCCTGGAATCAACTCCCCCAGATGCCCCTGGACCCCAGGCCTGGTGTCGGGATCCACAGTGGGGAGCACCCAGCCTCAGACACCTGCATTTCCACTGCCCTTGCCTGTGTGGATTGGACGATTCCATATCATGTGGCCAAGCCTGAGGGCTGAGGATCCGGCTCTGACGCTAGACATGCTGTGCCCCCAGCTAGGTCCTCAGTGCCAAACCTCTTGCACCTGCAATGGGATGGTCCTGACATGTTTGGGGGGATTGTGCACGCATGCCCAGTGCAAAGAGACTGCAGATGGCATTTCCCAGCCCTCGAATGAAATGCTCCTTTAAAATATGTCTTAAATATGTGTAGTTAGACTCCTCGTGCCACCTCAGGCCAATGTCACTCATGTCCTCCCCTCACTAACCTTGACTTCCTTAGGGGCCTGTGTGGCAGCTCCATGTCGTTTGGGGCCGGGCCTGGTGTGGCCTTTGTTTTCAGTGAAAAGCTTGGGGAAACAGCCTTAGGAACAGGGCTTTGTATGATACGTTCACGATGCACAGCTTACCCAATCACTGCCAGAAGTAAATGCTGGATGCATTAGGGTGTGAATGAATGAATGAATGAATGAATGAATGGAGAGCTTAAGTAAAAGAAACTTAGTCATCGCAGAACAGAATCAGAGCAATGCACGTGGACCAGGGGCCTCAGAGACCATCCAGCCCCATGCCGGTCTCCATGGGAGGAGCCCTAAGGCGGGAAGGGGAGAGATCACCTAAGCCAGGGAAAGAACTCACGCCCCTCTCACGGGGCGGTGCAGACTGTGTGAGAAGGGAAATGAAGGAGTTTTTGTGTGAGCCATGTTCTGCTCTAGGAGGAAATGGATGTCGTTTTTAGGGGCACCCATACTTACATTTTGTCACTATTGGGCTGGCAGGTTGTCCAGAAATCCCCGTAGGTACTCGCCCTGTAACTTCAGAAAAGTTCATTGTAAAGTGCTGCGGGATGGCTCTGCTGGAACTGGCTTGGCCCACTCAGCGCCCGCAGGGAAAAGAGAGCGTGACATTCTGATGGACTGGGTGACAGTGCTGAGGTGTTGCCTCTGTACCTGCCCCTCCCTCAGCGCCAAGGTGACATCCTCAGCTCCCTGACATCCCAGGGCAGACCTCACGCTGGCCTTGTCCTGGAGGACCTGGTGACAGCCGAGAGCTGGGCACTGCTCTGCGGCCCAGGAGGATGCAGGGAGACCTTAGCCCCCGTGTTCTTGGAATGCTCCAGGACACAAGGGCCACCTCGCCTCTCCTCGCTGCCCGCCTCTCCTCTGCTCTCTAACGCTGTCTCTCCTCTTCCCTGCCCATCCCCGCCCAGGATGGTCTGGGCCTGTGCGTGCATCTCTGCCCCAGCTGTCCCCTGGGCCGGAGTGTCTTCACAGTCAAGCCCATCTGTGAAGGAGCCCGACTCCCCTGCCCCCTTGCCCTGGGCTGCCCCATAGGGGATAGGTTGGAGGCACCAGGCCTGGGGCAGGGAGATTGGCACGGATGCTTTGGCCAGAATTCTGGGAGAATGCAAGGGCCTGGAGAAGCTTGTGCCAGGGACCCACCAGGACCACACCGTGACTCCACAAGGTGGGTGACGGAGAGGGATCAGCCCGGACTGGGCCCTGCTTTCTGGGATGGGCTGGCATGGAGCTGTCCACAGTGAGGGTCCTGGGAAGAGTAGCAAGTTTAGGGTGGGAGGGCAGACCATTCTCTCCATAGCATTAGGTCTTATGTGCCCAAGCGCCGCCCTGGAGCAGGCGCCTAGGAGCTAGCTAGTGGCAGGGCTGAGGATCCATGGAGGGGGTGACAGGACATGCTGGGGCTGGAAGGGTGGGTGGGGTCATAGACCTGTGTGAGATGGCCAGGAGGAAGTGCAGAGGGGGCCGACCTAAGAGCTGAGAGCAGGACCCACATGGGCACTGCCTGTGGAGCCCTCAGTCCTTTCAGAGTCTGGGGGAGGAAAAGCAAGGCACGAGAGAGGGAGGAGCAGGAGGAACACAGGAGGGCGGACTCCGGGAGTAGGGGCGTCCGGGATCGAGTCTGACAGGATCCAGCTGTGTCTGCCGGGCTTCGACCCTGGTGACCTTGGCAAGGAGGGTGCTGTGGAGGAAACCAGACCATGGTGGCTGAGGACTGGCAGCAGGTGCAGAGCAGCAGCGGCAGCTTGGGCGGTGGTTGGTGGGGAATTGAGGCCTGTTTTGTGGGGGCTCCTGGGAGATGCCCTATTCTGTGATGAAAGAGACAGAGCTGATGGGAAGGAGGCAGGGGAGGGAGAGGAGGAGGAAAGAGTGGCACCTCTCGAGAGCACACTGCCTGCTGGCTTATTTTTTTTTATTATTATTTTAAAGAGAAGAAAAAACATAACAAATAAAAAAAAGAACAAATTTTCAAAACACCATAATACGAGGGTAACCATGGTTAATGCATTACGTATTATTATCTTTAAGTTAGTTATTCAGGATACCAGACATTAGCATTCAATTGTCCAAACATTATTGGCACAAACCTTACTCTTCAATGAACTGAGGAAAATTGGTAGTGTATCTATCTTAACCATCTTATATATATATACAATTTTTTTCCCTTTCCCTTCTTTCTTTTCCCTATTCCAGTCTCTCTTTCCTTTTGACCAGTTTTTTTTTTTTTTGATTCACCATGTCTATTGTACATTTTGGATCTTATTTACTCTTTCAGTTTCTCATACTAGAGAGACAATACGATGCTTACACATGTGCGTCCGGTTTATTTCACTTATGAGTATTTTTTCGAGTTGCATCCATTTACCTATAAAAGTCTCCAGGTAATCCTTCTTTATGGCTGAATAGTACTCCATTGTATAAAAATACCACATCTTTCTTATCCATTCCTCAGTTGATGGGCATTTGGGTTGTTTCCAAGATCTGGCTATTACAAATTGTGCTGCTATAAACATGGGTGCACATATATCGCTGTGGTACGATTGCCTGCTGGCTTATTTTTTATTTTATTTTTATTTTATTTTTTATTTTTTTTATTTTAAAGAGAAGAAAAAACAAAACAAATCAAAAGAAGAACAAATTTTCAAACCAACATAATAGGAGGGTAACAATGGTTAATACATTACGTATTACTATCTTTAAGTTAGTTATTCAGGACACCAGACATTAGTATTCAATTGTCCAAACATTATTGGCACAAACCTTACTCTTCAATGAACTAAGTAAAAATGGTAGTGTATCTATCTTAACCATCTTATATATATATATATATATATACAATTTTTTTCCCCTTTCCCTTCTTTCTTTTCCCTATTCCAGTCTCTCTTTCCTTTTGACCAGTTTCTTTTTGATTCACCATGTCTATTGTACATTTTGGATCTTATTTACTCTTTCAGTTTCTCATACTAGAGAGATAATACGATGCTTACACATGTGCTTCTGGTTTATTTCACTTATGAGTATTTTCTCAAGTTGCATCCATTTACCTATAAAAGTCTCCAGTTTATCCTTCTTTATGGCTGAATAGTACTCCATTGTATAAAAATACCACATCTTTCTTATCCATTCCTCAGTTGATGGGCATTTGGGTTGTTTCCAAGATCTGGCTATTACAAATTGTGCTGCTATAAACATGGGTGCACATATATCGCTGTGGTACGATTGCCTGCTGGCTTATTATAAAGAGTTCAACCTCACATGACCAACTGATTAAGTCAACACATAAGTATGGATGTGGACCGTGTGCCGGTATTGGGGGATAAATGCTGTTATGGAAAAACAGAAATTCCATTTGACCCAGCTGTTCCCCTTCTAGGTGTTATCTCGAAAGAGTTAAAAAATCATATTACAGTGATCCATGCGCTCCCATTTTATAGAAGCACAACTCATAATAGCTAAATCTTGGAAGAGACCTATATGTCCATCAGCAGATGAATGGATAAAGAAAATGTATTCACACACCATGGAGTACTACTCTGCCATAAAGAAGGATAAACTTGAGTCACTTGTAGGAAAATGGGTGCATCTTGAGACCATAATGTTAAGTGAACTAAATCACACACAAGCACAAATATTGCATGGTTCTCTTATATGAGAAACCCAAAGTATACATAATTTAAAGAGCAAAATAAAGATAGATAATACAAAATAGAGAGATAGATCTTTTGCAAGTGCAAAAGGGACAAAGAGATGGAGGGAGGGGAAGGGGACATAGAATGAAGATGTGTTATGTACATGCACCAACTCCCCATGATGGATGTAACCATCATGTACTGCAGACATGTGCTAATAAAAATAAAAAATGGAAGACAGTAAGTGGGTTAAGGGAGCAGAATGTCAAGAGAGGCTGTTTTATATAGGGTGGTCAGGGATGGTGACAATGTGGTTGCACCTGGGGGAGGGGAGTCCCTCCTTCCACGGAACAGGAAAGGAAGCTGGTTAGTTGGTGGCATCAATATGCTCAGCATAGGTATGGGCGACTGATTTTGACTCTTGATTTTTTCTGATCAAATGACACACATTCACTGAGCCCTGTCCTGGGAAACTCATGGTTGCATGGAAGAGACCAATCTGGAGACAGATTGTTACCAAATGGGGTGTTGAGCACAGTGATATAGGGTGTGGCTGAGGAGGTGGAGGAAACTGGGATGCCCTCCTGTGGAGCTGAGATAGTGTCACAGAGGAGGTGACATGTGGACTAGGTCATGGAGAATGGATAGGAGTTTGTCAGCAGGAAGGGAACTTACATCTATGAGATAACTACATATGATGGGCGATTATATATACAGCCCTATTTAATTTCCAGAAAAATCCAGCAAGGTAGGTGTTGCACATATTTCACTGATATGGCTAAGGAGGCCCAGAGGAGTGAAGAGATCTTCCCAAGGTCACACAGGTGCTAGAGCTGGGTTTCAAAAGATGATTTTGATGCTCAGGTTTCTCTAAAACCCACACCACCAGTGTTTGCAAAGGCACCAAGAGGCATCCTGCATGCTCAGGGCCAGGTGGCAAGTGGTTCTCTCACATGATGCAGAGAGCGTGAAAGAATCTGAAGACAGTGAGTGTAAGGGGTTGTGGTTGGCAGGCTGTTTCCCCCAATATCACACGATGGTTATCCCATCGTTCCTTGGCTCCTATTATTTCAGATGCAAGGTCATCTGTCATCTCTGTCGTTCTTTCTGAGAATGGGAAGGAGCTGTTTGTTGCTCCAGCTGGTTTTTAGCAGCTGTGGTAGGTGATCCCCACTTCCTGGTGTTCTTGTCCTGTGTGGTCCTTTCCCTTTTGCAATGGGCTGGACCTACCGACTTGCTCCTAAGGCCCAGAAGACAGCAGATGTGATGGCATGGCACCTGCCATACTGGGATCCACAAGACTGTGGCTTCCATCTGGGGTGCTTTCTCCACCACCTCTCCCAAGCAGTCTGAGGTCACTGGCTTCCTTGGTGTGAATGATCCCATGTAGGACCTCATGCTGTAAGGAAATGAGATTAGCCAGCAGCTGGCGAGGAATGGCAGCTTGTGAATAGCCACATAAGCGATCTCGGAAGCAGCCCTCCCTAGTCCAGCCTTTCCATGAGACCCCAGCCCAGCCAATGGTGTCCTGAAGCCTCACAAGAGACCACGAGCCGCAGGCACCCAGTTACACCAGGCTGGATTCTGCCCCGCAGAAATGATGATGGCAAATGTCAGCCTCCAAGTTTGGGGGTTATTTGTTATGCAGTCATAGATAACGAATGCAGTAGGCTTGTGAGTGCTGACTGCATTGGTGGACTGACATTGTTTCCTAAACTGGGTCTAGAATTTCCCACATGGGCCCTGTTGCTATGGGGATCTCTGCTCCAAGAGTTTAGGAGCAAGAATCTAGGACACCGCACCAAAACTGTCCAGCAAGAAGCTTGTGTCGGCAGACACATCATCGCTAATCCTTTCGTCAAGAACTGTGTTCCTGGGAAAGTCAAGAAAGGTGCCCGATTGCTGACGCCACCAACTAGACCTCGGAGTCTCAGACCAGGTCTGGGATTTCCATACAAAGGGTGGGTCCAACTCTCAGTCAGTGAACCCAGGCTTACTGTCCCATAGAATTGAAAGTTCTGTTTGTATCAGGAAGGCTGTGGTGGGAAAGATGGATTTGACTGAAGTCAGAAAATTTCAGTTTCATTAGGGGAAAAGTGTCTGCTAATCCAAGCTCGTGTGGCATCTCCAGTGGTCTGTGAGGTAATGAGCCCCTTGTTTGTAGAGGTAAGGACAGGCTGGACCACACGTCTGGTCTGGGACAAGTGTTTCCAAGCATGCCTTGAAGGGTCATACTGAGTTTATTAATTTATTAACCCAAAACATGTTTGTTGAGTGGCTACCTACTGGCTTCAGTTTGAAATCCTGTATGTTAATGTCAAATTGTCACACAGCAGCTCAAATAAATAGGGATTTTGTTTTTCTACCTAACAGGCAATTTGGGGTTAGGTGATTGCTGTTTCAGTGCAAGGGTCAGAATTCTTCTCATTCTCTTGACTTTTCCTTGTGGTTGCAAGATGGCCACTGCGGCTCCGGAAATCACATGTGTGTTCGAGGTAATGATCTCTGCTGCTGAAAGACACCATCAGCTGGGTCTGTTCCTCTACTAAGAGAGCAAAAACTTTCCTAGAAGCCAGGGGTGTGCTGGAAATTCTTCATACCAGCATTTTGGGGCCAGGGAGGAACAGGGAAGTCCAGATCCTTTACAAGCACTGATTTTTGTTGCATAAATTTTCCTACAGGGCCTGACTTCAAACTGCCAGGACAATATTGCTGACTGCAGAGTTGGGAAGAGATTCTAGTAGCACATAGTTATATAGGGTTTCTACCATATAGATGAAGGGCATGTAAAATCCTCCAGGGCATAGAGAAGAGTAAACTAGCAAAATAATTAGGGAATAATGGATTTTGACTGTTTATTATCTTTGTTTAAATATATTTTTTCAATTCAAAGGTTATGTAAATTAATCTTTCAGTAATGAATGTATTCGATCTCACAATCACAAATTCCTGAATGATGGACGGCCCCACTCAGCCTCGGAGTCTGCTCCAAACTGGCCCAGCCCCGGCTGCGAGAGCCCTTTTAGCCTCCTCCTATTATAGACGGCTAAGTTAGGTAGAAATATTCCAGGCAGTCAGACGGGGCGGAGCCCTCGAGGGAGTCAGCGCAGAGGATGAGAACACATCACAGCTCTGGCTGGAGGCGCATGTGTTGAAGGCCAGGCCTCCAGATAAAGATGGAATGACCAGGCCTGCGTGCCTCCTCGAGGGATAAGCACTGTATTATAATTAGTATCACCTGGTCCGGTAAAGTCTAGATAGACATCAGTCACCCAAGTGGGTGACAAGGACCCCTTGATCCATCCCTTCCTAAAAAGGTCTTTGTTCTTTCCATGCACCCTTGCTACGTGACCTGCTCCCCTATTGGATCAATCCCGCCTAAGCGGCTATACTTGTAATCTTACTGGTGGATCACAGTTTTGTCCCACGTTGCACCCATCTCGGGATTTCGCTCCCACCTTGTGATTTTGCTCTATAAAACTTCCTCTGTGAAGTGGGGCCCATGAGAACTCACTTTTAGGTCTCCTGCTGTTTCTCAATGAAGTTTCTTACTTTTAACCTCCGTCACTTATTCTTGGAATTCATTCTTCCATTTTGGCATATCTGACATCTGGCAGGTTGAGAGTTATATTTATCCCCCCATATCGCTTCCGCAGTCACTTCCTTGACCAAAGTCACACGGCCACCCTGGGTCCATGGAAGACTGGGATGGCAAGAAATGACTCCTGCAGCAGAGCATGGCTCGGGAGGAGGGGCTGGGGTGGCCGTGGCAGCCAACCACAACATCTCCCATGCACTGATTGCCCTGGAACAAAACTGCACCGGATACTTGAGGCATCTGGAGCCCGGCCAGGAGCCGGTCCTTTCCATTCCTGCTCTCATGGGGACAAGAGCGAGCTCTGAAACAAGGAAACGTGACTGTGGCTGAGGCCAGAAAGCAGGAGCATAGGACGCCGTGACTGTGTGTGATTGAGAGGGGCTCAGGGCATTGCATTCGTTTTTTATTGTTTCATAACAAATCACCACAGATGCAGAAGCTGGAAACAGCACACGCCTTCCTTAGCTTAGGTTTCAGCGGTATCAGCTGGTCCTCCGCTCAGGGTCCCTGCTGCATCACCCAGTATGCTGGCTGCGTCTTCAGCGCGTCCCAGCTCATTCAGATTCTTGGCAGAATTCTCCCTGGCCTGTGTGACCAAGGGTCCAGCTTTGGTCTGGCCCTGGCTGCAGGCTGTCCTCAGTTCCCAGTGTCACTTTTTGCCCAGGGTCCTCTCCAAAGGCCCGCTCAGCAGGTGCAGCCTCTCTTGTGCACGCAGGCGGAGTCCTGCATGACGTTCACACCCGTCACCTTTGGCAGGGACTATTGCTTAGATCCAGGCACGGGTTCTGCCTGCACTTGAGGTTTGGGGTCATCTTAAGGTGTGGCGGCCATAGCTGTATGTGGTGAGGGGGTGGCCTGATGCCTTTCCGGGGACAGGAACATTTAGGGTGAGATCTGGCCAGGCTCACAGAGGAGAGTGTGGTAGACGGTGCAGCACAGCAGAGGCCTGTAGCCTGGGGTGACACCTTTTATAGTTACGGGGTCACTTTGTGGTCCTGATCCCTGAGGACGTCCCTAACCAGGAGCCCTGGCTGGGGAGGGGTGGGGGGCTGCCTGTGGACATGGAGGACCTCCCTGGGCAAATGGGATTAGAGTCCGGCCTGTCCGCAGTGCGCATGTGCGTGTGCATGAGCATGCACAGGTGAGCACAGGTGTGTGCAAGGAGCTGGGGATGGGTGGGCATCGGCCTCCCCTAGTGCCTTCATGGTGCCAGGTCTGGTGCTGGCACAGAATCTAGCCACAGTTGGCCTTCTGGGCTCCCGCGGGGTCTCACCTACCTGGGGCTCGGCCACTCTGACAGGAACTTCCGGCAGGGCTGCAAGGAGCCAGCCTGAGTGCCGGGAAGGAAGGGAGAGAGGAAGACTCTGCCATCGCAGAGCTTCCCCTGAGTAGCCGGGGGCAGAGGGGCTGTTTACCTGGGGGGAAGAATGTGGCGGAGCGGTAGGGGGCCTTGAAGGAAGCACTTTGTTTTGGCCATGACAAGCTTGTGAGGCCTCCCGGGGCCTGGGGAGGTCAGGGCTAAAGACTGGGACCTGGCAGTGACCACAGTGTGGGCGGTGGGCAGCGACTTAAGCCTGGGAGACGCTGAGGTTTCCGGGGAGGGGTCCACGCACGGGGAAGGCCCCTGGCTCAGCGCGGCCTGCCGCCCCGTGCAGGTGAGCAAGGGGGCACTCTAGAGGCGGAGGAGGTGCAGCCAGCCGGGTGGAAGGGATCCCAGAGCATAGGGCCACCTTCCGGAAAGCTCGAATTAGATGAGGGCAGAGGTTTTAAGGCAGGTGGATAGATGGGGGTGGCAGAGCCCTGAGGCACCTTTATCAGGCCTTAAAGTGAGACATGGAAATGGTGCATCCTGGCCTAGCCCCAAAGGTTTGCTTCTGTCCACTTCTAATGAACACATGCTTTGAAATGTTTGCAGAATGACTACAAGATGAACGAAGGATTGGGATTAAGTGACTTCGGGTGGCACGTGATCTCTCTCTTTAGGCCTCAGTTTCCCTGTGTGTAAAGCAAGTCTGCTTCGCTCTCAGCCCTACAGACCCGAGCTCTGGGTTTGGGATGAGCCCTGTGGGGTTTCAGAGGGTCTTCAGCAGCCTCGAACGGGTGAGCTGCAGCTAGGTGTCCCGCTGCACCCCTGCCTCCGCCCGCGCGGCCCCGCCCAGCCTCCCTTTGTTTCTCCCGGCCCCGCCCCCTCCGCACAGCTCCCTCCCCATAGGCCGGGGGCCGTTCCACGGGGCGGGGCGTGGGCGGTGGGCGGGGCTCCGGCTACGCTTGCGCAGTGTCCTCCGGCCGCAGCCCAGTGCCGGGCGTCTGTCCGCGCCGAGCCGGGCCGAGCCGGGACTCGCAGAGGCGGCGCCGGCCCCGCCCCGGGCTCCATTGTTGAGGCGGCTGCGCGTGTGGTGCGGTGCGGTGCGGTGCGGTGAGGTGAGGGACGCTGCGATCGACGGCGCCGCGGGCCGGAGGTGAGGCTCGGGGCGGGAATCCGGGGTCCGGCAGTTTCCGGTTGGGTCCAGGGTCGGGCCGGGTCCCGGGCGCGGCCAGGGTCCGAGAGCTGCACTGGGGTCCTGGGCCGTGAGGGGTCCAGGGCCCGATCGGGGTCCCCTGGCCTGACGGGGGACCTGGGTCGAATCGAGGTGCCGGGCCTGGCGGCGGCTGTGCGGGTCCGGGATCCCGGGGTCTCTGCCCGGCGGCGGCGTCTCCCTCGCCCTGGGCGCGGTAGCCTGGCCGGGTCTGACCCGTGCGCCCCACGTTGTCTCCCCCGGGCGGCACTCGGGCCCCGCGCCTATCGCGACGCTCGCGGGGCGGCCCCGGTCCCCCTCCCCCAGTGTGCGACTGTCCATGGTTTGTCGTCGAGGGTGACTGCGTGGACACGCGCGCCCGGCTCCTTCCTTGTCCCCTTCACGGTGTGGTCTGTTCCCTGTGTGTGTGTGTCCCCGAAGGGAACCGCGTGGACACGCGTGTGGGGTTCCCGTCACGCTGAGAGTGGGGGCTCAGTCTCTGCACCCCCCCGTGGTCTTACTAGTTCCCCGGGTGTCGTTGCGGGTGACAGCGTGGACCTGCGCGCGTGGGGTCCTGGCCACCCCACAAATGACCCCCCCTCGTGCCTGTTCGGATCCCACTGCCGCGGGCTGATGTCTGTGTTGGGATTGTCTTGGCGAGCCCAGGTGCGCTGGGCGCAGCTGGCCGGCAGAACTGTCACCGGCTCCTTGATTGATTGTCCACTGTGCCAAGTGGCAGAAGCCAGGAGCGGCGAGCTGCCCTCTGTCGCGGGGCTGGGGACCGCAGCGTCCTGCTCCACTGGGGCCGAGTGGAAGCAGCGCGGTCCCTCTGTCCCAACACTTGTGAATTTCTTCCGTTAGGATTGGCAAGAAAAAAAAAATCCAGATTCAACTTTAGCTCTCAGGGCCTGGAGAGTACAGGAAACTCTCCCAAGAATTTGGCGGGCTGGAAAATGTGTTTGAAGCCGAGTCCACACCCAGGGAAGGAGGCCAAGGCAGCTCTGGTTGGAGGTCAGATCTTTGAAGGCAGCGCTGGGGTGAGGTCCTGTGGGGGGACTCCATCCAAGCCCGAGGGGAGGCGCCCTCTCTAGGAAGCGGCCCCAAAGGACACTCATTAGTCCTTTCGTCAGACGTCTCAAACACACCTATTGTGTTGAGGCTAAAATCCGACAAGACAGCCTTTTCCTGTGGTTGGAGTGAAAAAGCAGCAGCCTTAGGCGCAAGGAGCTCTAATATCTAACCTGAAATTTTTCTAAACAAGCTACGATGTCTAACAGGGACACAGACAAAGCTGCCGAGAGCCATGGCTGTGGCGATGATGAGGCACACACAGGGCATGGCCCTACCTGGTATTTGCTGTCCTGCCCTCACCTGTTCGGCTGCTGCTTAGCGGTTCTTACTGTCTGCGCAGTTCTTCCCTCGGAAGCCTTCCCTGGCCCAGGTCCTGGCCCCGGAGTTCATGGTCCTCAGGGACAGCTGGGGTTTGGGCAGTAAGTGGCTTACTGTCTCACAGGTTGAAAAACGCAGTGTGTACCCAGAGCCGGAAGAGAGCGGCGACATGAGAGATCTTTTTCTGTATCATGAGCGCAAATCCTTGACTCTCCAAAGGGTTTTTAGATTAATTTTTTGCTATTGCTTTCTAGTGTTTGCTGCATAGTGCAAATTAGAATTTATTGAGTCTAATTTTGGCTCTGGAATTAATTGACTGTTTCTGGAAGGCGGCCTCTGTAGATGGTTTCTAAGAATCTCAGCCCTCCACCTTTAATTCTTTCAACCTAATGTAGTGGAGGAAAGTTCACATTGTCTAAAGAGAAAAATTCCTTTTCTTTCCTTTTAGTTTCTTTGCCCCTCTCTCTTCGCTCCCCCACTTCTTTTTCCTCTTCCTCCTCCTCTTCCTCCTTCCTCCCTCCTCCCTCCCTCCTCCCTCCCTCCCTCTCTGTCTCTCTCTCCCCTCTTTCTCTCTCCCTCTCTCCTCAGTTTATATTTTCCTTTCTCTTTGCAGTAGTGGGGATTGAACCCAGGGATATTCTAACACTGAGCTACATCTCTAGTCCTTTTTATTTATTTATTTTTTTTGAGACAAGGTCTTACTGAGTTCCCCAGGCTGGCCTCAAACTTTTGATCCTCCTGCCTCAGGCTCTTTAGCTGGCGTTATAGTTCTGTGCGATCACATCAAGATCATTTTGGTTTCTTTTTCAAAAGACAGTATATGGAGTATGCAACCTGTCAGTGTTATGGACAGACATCTATGATAAACCTAAAGTAACACTTTCAGTATTATCTTTTGTGTTCTTCATCTTATTCAGTTTTACTTGCAACATTTTCACTATATCAAATTGATGTGTTCTTTTTCTTAATTAAATTATTGAGTGTATATATATTATTTTTTTTTTTTTTTTTTTTTTTTGGTGGGTACCGGGGGAACGACCTCAGGACCTCGCGCGCCAGCAGGCGCCCGTGCCGCTGAGCGATATCACCGGTCCCTTTTTCGTATGTGGGTTCCGGGAGTTGAACTCGGGCCCTCGCGCTTGCCGGGCAGGCGCTTAAGCCGCTGAGCCATCTCACCGGCCCGAGTGTATATATTTTTTTTGGTCAGTCTTTGAAGTGTCACATGATGTCTTCCAACTGTAGCCTCATCTACATCCCAATGTGTAACAGAGATTTTATTTTGGAGAGTCTGAAATAAATGGAATTTTGAGTAGATGTGCTTGGCTTTGTACAACGCTATAAAAAAGCATAATTTAAATGATGACTTACAAAAGTAGTATCATATGTTAAGTGACCTATAGGGGAGACTGATTCTCAGGCCTGTAGTACCCAGCCCTTTAAAATATTAAATCCAGTGCTGGGGATGTAGCTCAGTGGCACAGCGCCTGTCTGGCAAGAGCAAGGTCGTGAGTTCAATTCCTGGTGCCCCCCCAAAATAAAATAAAAAAAATTAAATCCCTTTTCAGTGTATCTGTTTGGTGCGGTGGGACTTTGGTTTGCCTGAGTTTGTTCAAGCCACATGTCTTCAAGGCTTTGCAGTTTCCTGTGCTGGTCATTGTTTTCTGGGTGATTACAGGGATTAAAA
This sequence comes from Erethizon dorsatum, assembly GCA_028451465.1. Lineage (NCBI taxonomy): Eukaryota > Metazoa > Chordata > Mammalia > Rodentia > Erethizontidae > Erethizon > Erethizon dorsatum. Next base: position 97,037,046 of record CM051836.1, on the reverse strand, counting down.
AGATGATAGCTATCTGGTCAAGTGGTGATGCTACTGGGTTACAAGTTTTACTTTTTAGGATATTTTGCCTTTTTGATTTCTGTTCTTTAAAATGCTCTTTGTCATATGCTTCTTTCTTGTGGTTTCTTTTGTTAGGGAATCAAATTAAAACACGAAGGATCTTCAAAACTTGACTGGATTTTCTTTATGGTGTTCTTAGATTTTAATGTTTTAATTGAAACTTAACTAGTTAATGCTGGTTCTTCCCTGAGAGTACTTTTTGCCTGTGGCAGGCTTGGTTTGTTTTTGAGACAGGGTCTCCAGGCTGGCCTGGAACTCGAGGTAACCTTCTTGCCTCAGCCTCCTGAGTGTTGGGACTTCAGGTGTGTGCCACCACACCTGGCCAGGCTTGGTTTTTATATGGATTGAGTGATGAGGGGTTTCTGACGGAGGGCTGTGTGGGTGGAAGAGGTGGACTTGACTCTGCCTCAGTAGTGTCCTCTTGCTCATACCTAGGGGCCCACGCGGTGTCATTCGCCTGTCCCTGGAGCACCCCTTGGTTTGACACCGTTGGTGCGTGTGCCAGAGATCTGACGTGGCTGCAGGAGTGTTTTAAATAATGATGTTTCTTCCCTTTTTCTCAGACTCTGACACTCTTTTCTTTTTCTTTTTCTTTCTTTCTTTTTTTTTTTTTTTGTTGTTGTTGTCTTTTTGAGACAGGGTCTCACTCTATAGTTCAGGCTGGCCTTGAACTCACTTTGTAGCCCAGACTGGCCTCGAACTTGCAGGGATCCTCCTGCCTCAGCCTCCCGAGTGCTGGGATTACAGGCGTGTGCCACCACGCCCGGCTTTTGACATTTCTATAAATTATCTTGTTTCTTTATTTTCGTCTAGACCTTGAAGTTCAGAGACAAGTTTTCTTTGACTGTAAGTCTGAGTCTTTGATATTATGCCCACCCTCCCCACCTCACCTACCAAATTTCCATTTTAAAGTTCCGATTGCACGGACAGCTGTTATTGCAGGGGTACCTCAGAAGCTTTTTTGGTTGTTGCTGGAATGTAAATATAAATCGCATATTAAGGACAACTTACCTCGTTCTTTGGGGCAGGGGATTGAAGTAGAAATGTGACCCCATTAAGTAAGACTTTGTTAAGCCGAGTTCCTTGAACTCCAGCTCCCTCTGTAAAGCGGAGCCAGTTGTTCTTAATACCTGTTCTACCTAACTCAAGTGATTGTTCTGAAGCGCAAATGAAATTAGGAAGGCAACGGAATTTTCTAAGTTGTAAAATATATGTTGCCAAAGATTTAAAAAAATGCTTCATGAAGAATTTAATGCCTCTAAGCTGGGTGTGGTGGTGCACGTCTGAAGTTCCAGCATGGTGAGAGGCTGAGGCAGGAGGATGGCAAGTTTGAGCCCAAACTGGGCAGTTTAGGGAGACCCTGTTTCAAAATTTAAAAAAATGTTTAAAAAGGGCTGGGGATGTAGGTCAATGTGAAGGCACTGGGCTCAATCCTCAGCACGCGAGCGCGCACCCCAGTTGATTTTTCTTTAAAATGCCAAATGTTTGATATACTCAAGACCCTTAGAATATATGTTAGGCAATTTCATTTAGGGTTGTTTTCTATCTTTAATTGCCAATGTTGTTTGATATGTGTCTTGGGGAATCATCAAGTTCATGTTCCAGTTACCATTCATCTTTGTAAGCAAGGTTGACCCTTTCACTGTCTCTTCAGCTATGTTCGTCCCTGTGAACCTTCCCTTAAGGAAGCCCAGTCTCTTTCTTGACACCTTGGTTCCTGAGTGACCTGTCTTGAGGTTGCAGAAGGCCAAGGTCATGAAAGCATGCTCCTGTTGGCACGTGAAGCCCCCAGCACCGTGCCTCAGAGAACTTTCGCTTTCCCTACAGATGTGAAGTTATGGGATTCTACATGGCATCAACAAACACAGCACAGATTTCTGGCTCGGCGTAGAGGAAGAAGTGGACCTGGTCGGATCTCAGGGCAGCAGAGCAGGTGCTAGGAGGGGTTCCTGCGGGGCTGGGGTCCGGGTTGGTGCACATTTAGTCTCGTGTGATGCTTCAGTAAGACAGGCAATAACAGTAGTTTTATGTGTTAAAGGAAAGGCAGCGAATTACTGGAAACCTAAATCTGCAGCTGTTCTGAGCAATTCATAATTCCCCAAATCTGCATGTGCCAGAGCAAGTCCGGAATCTGTTTGGGGTGGAATCCGGCCAGCCCTGCCGTTTGATTCAAGGAAGTCAATAGACTTTTGTTGGATGCCCACGTCGTGCCATTGCGTTGGGCGCTGGTGCTGAGAGCACTGTATTAGTCCCCTCCCGCTGCCATAAAGAACCACCGCAGATTTAATGGCTTCCAACCCCATGCACGCTCCCTCACGGTTCTGTGCAGGTCTCACCTGGGTCTCCCTGGCACAAGTCCAGGTGTCAGCAGAGCTGTGCTCCCCATGGAGGCTCCAGGATAGGACTGCTGCCAAGCTCATGCAGGTCGTCGGCTAAATGCGGGTCCTTGCACAGGACAAGGTCTCCATGCCCTTGCGTGCTGCCAGCTGGGGACACCGATAGCTCCTAGTAGCCTCTCTGTGGCTGCTGCACGTGGCCTGTCTGCTCAGCTCCGGAAGGGGCTGTGGCACCCTGCTCAGGCTGTCTGGCTTCTCCTGTATGACTGGCTCCTCTACCCAGAGAAAGTGGGATTGGATCCGGCACACCTAAATAACCCGGATAATCTCCCTATCCAGGGTCTGGAGCAGAGTCCCTTTTGCATGTTATTTCACATAATCACAAACTCCAGCAATTAGGGCATGGATGTTGGCGCGGGCCAGTCATTCCGCCCACCGCAATTACCCGATCCTTTTATTACGTCCTGTGAAGTTGTTACTGTTACCTTTGGTTAACAGAGACGTTAACTAAGGCACCAAAATTTTAAGCAAATTGGCAAGAACACTGAGATGTTGTAAATGACAGACTTCTTCTGCCTGAACTTGAACTGTGGGTCAGTTTTACAGCAGCGGCGGTAGATCAGTCAGAAACGCTCAATTTTGTGTTTTGGAGCATTTAAGTGGCCTGCTCTGATTATAGAAGTTTTTTTTTTTTTTTTTTTTTTTTTAATTTTAAAGAGAAGAAAAAACAAAACAAATCAAAAAAAGAACAAATTTTCAAAACAACATAGTATGAGGGTAACAATGGTCAATGCATTACGTATTGTTATCTTTAAGTTAGTTATTCAGGATACCAGACATTAGCATTCAATTGTCCAAACATTATTGGCTCAAACCTTACTCTTCAATGAACTAAGTAAAACTGGTAGTGTATCTATCTTAACCATCTTATATACATATACAATTTTTTTCCCTTTCCATTCTTTTCCCCATTCCAGTCTCTCTTTCTTATTGACCAGTTTCTTTTTGATTCACCGTGTCTATTGTACATTTTGGATCTTATTTACTCTTTCAGTTTCTCATACTAGAGAGACAATACGATGCTTACACATGTGCGTCTGGTTTATTTCACTTATGAGTATTTTCTCGAGTTGCATCCATTTACCTATAAAAGTCTCCAGTTTATCCTTCTTTATGGCTGAATAGTACTCCATTGTATAAAAATACCACATCTTTCTTATCCATTCCTCAGTTGATGGGCATTTGGGTTGTTTCCAAGATCTGGCTATTACAAATTGTGCTGCTATAAACATGGGTGCACATATATCACTGTGGTACGATGTTTTTAATTCTTCTGGGAAGATGCCCAGAAGGGGAATAGCTGGGTCAAATGGGGCCTCCAACCCTAGTTTTTTGAGGAATCTCCACCCTGATTTCCACAGTGGCTGTACCAGTCGACACTCCCACCAACAGTGAAGAAGGGTTCCTTTTTCCCCACAGCCCCTCCAGCATTTGTTATTAGTTGATTTCTTTATAGTAGCCATTCTTTCTGGAGTGAGATGGTATCTCAGTGTTGTTTTAATTTGCATCTCTCGAATGACTAGTGATGTTGCACATTTTTTTGTATATTTATTTGCCATTAGTATTTCTTCATCTGAGAAATGTGTATTCATCTCAGATGCCCATTTTTGGAGTGGGTCTTTAAATTTGGGAGGTCTGATTTTTTTGAGTTCTTTATATGTTCTCGATAGTAATCCTTTGTCTGAGGAACAGCTGGCAAACATTTTTTCCCACGTTGTGGGTTGTCTTTTCACTCTGTTGGTGGTTTCTCTTGCTGTGCAAAAGCTTTTTAATAAGATGAGATCCCAGTTATTGATTCTTTGGGATAGTTCCCGTGCGGTTGAGTTTTTATTCATAAAGTCTTTGCCTACACCAATGTCTTCAAGGGATTTACCTATCCTACCTTCCAGCAGATTTAATGTTTCTGTTTTAATATTTAGATCTCTGATCCATTTTGAATTTAGTTTAGTGCATGGTGAAAGATATGGGTCTAGTTTTAATCTTCGGCATGTATAGAGCCAGTTTTTCCAGCACCATTTATTAAAGAGGCTTTCTTTCTTCCACTGAATGTGTTTGGCACCTTTGTCAAAGATAAGGTGGCTTAGTATGTCTGGGGTTGTTTCAGCATCTTCTAATCTGTTCCATTGATCTTCAGGTCTGTTTTTTTGCCAGTACCACACTGTTTTTATCACAGTAGCTTTATAGTATAATTTCAAGTCGGGGATTGTGATGCCCCCTGCCTTGCCTTTGTTGCCCAGAATTGCCTTTGCTATTCTAGGTCTCTTCTGATTCCAAAAGAATTTTAGGATTGTTTTCTCTAATTCTGTGAGATATGCTGTTGGAATTTTGATTGGAATTGCATTAAATCTGTATAACAATTTTGGAAGTATGGCCATTTTCACTATATTGGTTCTTCCTATCCAGGAGCAAGGGATATCTTTCCATTTTCTGATATCCTCTTCAATCTCCTTTTTCAGAGTTCTGTAGTTTTCAGTGTATAGGTCTTTTACATCCTTTGTGAGGTTGATTCCTAGGTATTTCATTTTTTTGGATGTTATTGTGAAAGGTATTGTTTCCCTAATTTCTCTTTCAGTAAGTTTGTTATTTGTGTACAGGAAGGCTATTGACTTTGGAGTATTGACTTTGTATCCAGCTACACTACTGAATTTGCTTATTAAATCTAGCAGTTTTTTAGTGGAGTTTTTGGGGTCTTCTGTGTAGAGTATCATGTCATCTGCAAATAACGATAATTTAACTTCTTCCTTTCCAATCATTATTCCCTTTATTTCTTTCTCTTGTCTAATTGCTCTGGCTAAAGTTTCCAGAACTATGTTGAATAAGAGTGGGGACAGTGGACATCCTTGTCTTGTTCCTGATTTTAGAGGGAAGGCTTTCAGTTTTTGGCCATTTAGTATAATATTGGCTGTTGGTTTGTCATAGATAGCTTTTACCAGGTTGAGATAAAGACCCTCTATTCCAATTTTGTGTAGGGTTTTTATCATGAAAAGGTGCTGGACTTTGTCAAAAGCTTTTTCTGCATCTATTGAGATGATCATGTGATTTTTGTCTTTGGTTCTGTTAATATGGTGTATTACATTGATTGATTTACGTATGTTGAACCATCCCTGCATCCCAGGGATGAATCCAACTTGGTCATGGTGTATAATCTTCTTGATGATTTGTTGGATTCTGTTTGCCAGTATCTTATTAAGGATTTTTGCATCTATGTTCATTAGGGAGATTGGCCTGTAGTTCTCTTTCTTAGTTGGGTCCTTCTCTGGTTTTGGTATCAGGGTAATGCTTGCTTCCAGGAATGAATTTGGGAGTATTGCTTCCCTTTCAATTTCATTAAAAAGTTTGAGAGGCCGGTGAGATGGCTCAGCGGCTTAAGCGCCTGCTCAGCAAGTGCGAGGGCCCGAGTTCGACTCCCGGAACCCACATACGAAAAAGGGGCCGGTGATATCTCTCAGCGGCACGGGCGCCTCCTGGCGCGCGACGTCCTGAGGTCGACCCCCGGTACCCACAAAAAAAAAAAAAAAAAAAAGTTTGAGAAGTAGTGGCGTTAGGTCTTCTCTAAATTTCTTGTAGAATTCAGCAGTGAATCCATCAGGGCCTGGGCTTTTCTTTGTTGGGAGGTTTTTAATTACATCTTCAATTTCATTGGTTGATATTGGTTTATTTAGGATTTTTAAATCTTCTTGATTCAGCTTTGGTAATTCATACGAATCTAGGAATCTGTCCATTTCTTCTGCATTTTCCATCTTAGTAGAATATAGATTTTTAAAATAGGTATAGATGATCTTCTGGATTTCTGCAGGGTCCGTCGTGATATCACCCTTTTCATTTTCAATTGCATGGATTTGAGTCTTTTCTTTTTTTAATAAGGTTGGATAAGGGTTTGTCAATCTTATTTATTCTTTCAAAGAACCAACTTTTTGCTTCATTGATTCTTTGTATTGTGTTTTAGTATCCAATACATTAATTTCTGCTCTGATCTTTGTAATTTCCTCCCTTGTACGGGCTTTTGGCTTAACCTGCTCTTCTTTTTCTAGAAGTTCGCGGTTCACCATTAAGTTGTTTATTTGCGCTTGCTCTATTTTCCTAATATAAGTATTTAATGCTATAAATTTCCCTCTTAGGACTGCTTTCATTGTATCCCATAAGTTCCGGTATGTTGTACTGTCATTATCATTCAGTTGTAGAAATTGTCTAATTTCTTCTTTAATTTCATCTGTGACCCATTGGTTGTTCAGGAGGGTGCTCTTTAATTTCCATGTGTTTAGGGAGTTTTTGTGATTTCTTTTGCCATTGATTTCCAATTTCATTGCACTATGGTCTGATAATATGCATGGGATAATTTCAATTCCTTTGCATTTACTTAAGCAGGTTTTATGAGCTAGTATGTGGTCTATTTTGGGGACCTGAGAAGAATGTGTATTCTGATGTTGTGGGGTGGAACACTCTGTAGACATCTACTAAGTCCATTTGTTCAAAAGTTTGGTTCAGTTCTATTATTTCATTATTGATTTTCTGTCTAGTTGATCTGTCTTTTTGTGACAGTGGAGTATTGAGATCTCCCAATATAATTGTATTAGTGCTTATTTGATTTTTCATGTCCTTTAGTACTTGTTTTATATAGTTGGGTGCATTGGTATTTGACGCATATATATTTATGATCGTTATCTCTTCCTCTTGGATTGTTCCCTTTACAAGGATGTAATGACTATCTTTATCTCTCTGAATCATTCTTGGCTTGAAATTCACTTTGTCTGCAAAAGGAATAGCTACCCCTGCTTTTTCTCTGGGTTCCTGTTGCATGGAGTATTGTTTTCCATCCTTTGACTTTCAGTCTATGAATTTCTTTCTGAATTAAATATGTTTCTTGTATACAGCATATTGTTGGATCTTGCTTCTTGATCCATTTTGCCAGTCTGTGCCTTTTGATTGGTGAATTGAGACCGTTAACATTGATGGTTAAAACTGATATGTATTGACTTATACTTGTCATGATATTTTCCTGTTGTTGGTTCCCACTCTTTGTTTTTCCTCTTTCCTGCTATTTAATTATCTGCCCTGCCTGGTGGATTCCTTCTGTTGGGGTTCCTATCTCTTTCTAGAATGTCTTTCAGAACATTTTGGAGTGCTGGTTTGGTGGTCATAAATTTTCTTAGATGTTCTTTGTCATGAAAGTATTTTATTTCTCCATCAATTTTGAAAGATAGTTTTGCGAGGTATATCAATCTGGGTTGAAAATTATTTTCCTTTAGAGCTTGAAATACGTCATTCCAAGCTCTTCTTGAATTGAGGGTTTGTGCTGAAAAGTCAGCTGTGATTCTGATGGATTTTCCTTCATAGGTGATTTGTCTCTTCTCCCTAACAGCTTTTAAGATTCTGCCCTTCTGTTGAATTTCTGGGATCTTGACTATGATATGTCTGGCTGAAGTTTTTTTTGATCATGTCAGTTGGTGTTCTAAAAGCTTCACTTATTGGGGGGTCAAATTCTTTTTCTCTTCCAGGAAAGTTCTCCCTGACAATGTCTTTGAACAAGGTTTTAATGTCATTTATGCTATCTCCTGCTTTTTCATTTATTCCAATTATTCTTAAGTTGTTTATCTTTGAGTCATCTAGCAGCTGCTGAATTGATTTTTCATGGTCCCTTGCTGTTTTTAAGAATTCTTTCTTTTCATGATCACTAATTGCAAGCCTGTCTTCTATATCTGAGATCCTGTCCTCACATTGGCTTAATCTGCTACAAATACTTTCAATGGAACTTTTGTTCTCTTGGATATCTGCTTGAATCTGCTTTATGGATTCCATTTCTTTCCTATGCTGAGCATTCATGGTTTCTATAGTTTTCTTAAGCTCATCTATTTTTTTTGTCTGTATCAGCTATAGTGTTCTTAAGCATAGTCTTCATTGTGGACATTATCTCTGCAGTTATCTGTGAAATTATTTCTGTTTTAATTTTTTCCAGAGCCTCATTCAATTGTTTTGTTGTTACCCCTTCAGATATGCCAGGTGGGTGGCTTTCGGATTGTCCCACCTCATTGCCCCCTAGGTTTGCCTTTGGTGAATTGGATGTGTGGGGTTGCATCTTGTTTAAGTGTCGTCACATTTTTTCTTTCTTTAATTCCTGGGGTGATGTTTGTAAGTTACCTATGATAGGTTACTTTATTGCTAGTGTTCAAGATCCTTAGAAGATGACTACTTCTCTGCAGTATCTTCCAAGTGGAGCTTGCTTTTGGGTTTTGAGCTTTCTGCCAGATCCTACCTCTTTAATTCGTTGGATGTGAGAAGTTGCTACCTGTTTGGCCCAGTCCTTGATTCTTTGGTACTGTGCCACTGTATTTTCTGTGTCCCTTAGTCAATATCAATCATGAAATATCAGGAAGGAAAGCTGTTTAGAACAATTATTTTACATTTGGCTATAATGGTAACTGAAGCATCAAACACAGCGTAGAAAATGACAGACTGAGCTAACCAGTTATTTACCACTTTTAGCTGTATAAAGTAGAGTTGCGGTTATATAACAAAATCTAAAACACACCAGAAAAATTATATGCAGTATACAAGTCCTTAGTATGTCAATTTTTCCCCTCAGGAGTTTAAATTTAAAATGAGTTAAGGAGGAAATAGAGTATTGTGAGAAGAGGAAGGAATTAGATGTAAGGTTAGAGGACCAAGAGGGATCCCACTAACATTGGGACACTGGTGCAGAGGACTGGTGGGAAAAAGAGAAGGAAGGGATAAAAGGAAGAACAGATCACAACCACAATCACAAAGAGGTTAGAGGTGCTGTTTACACTCATATAAAAGCCAGAGAGAATAATGAAGGAAAGAGCAAATAGACAAACAGAAACAAAAATGAAGACAAAAACAACAAAGCAAACAGATAAAAAAGAAATAAAACCCCACAAAAGAAAAACAAAAAAACAAAAAAACAAAAGTAAAAACCCCTTAACCAGAACAAAAAACTAATGAGAGAGAAAAAATAAAATAAAATAAAATAAAGAGAGTCAGTTCCAGGCGTTGACTCTGCTGTAGGCAGGCGCCGTGTGATGAGAGCCCTGTTCAGTGCAGGTCCGTCCCAGCGAGCCAGGAGCGCCCTCTGGCGGGCGGTGAGCAGAGCGTGGACGTTCAGGCGGAGCCCGGTCTCCTCCGCCCGCCGCTGTCAGCGCACTGCTTTTGCGCCACTCTGATTTTTTTGCCACGCGCCCCACAATGGCGCCGGGCCAGTCGCTCTCTGGCGTGGGACAGGTGTGGCTGAGAGACCAGTCTCGTTCACCCGCCGTCCTCAGCGCACTTTCGTGGGGCTGAGAGGCACCGCACTGCCCTGTCCGGGGCACGAGTTCCCAGAGCTGTTTTCGCTCCGCTCTGATTTTCGCCGCACCCCCCACAATGGCGCCCAGCCAGTTGCTCTCTGGCGCGGAACAGCTGTGCCTGAGAGACACTCACTCACCGCCGGCCAGCGCCGTTCTCCGCTGCTCCCCTGCCCCGCCGCTGTCTCGCGATCCTCCGTGGGGCCTCCCTGGGCGCCAGCTGTCACCGTGTGTCTGCAGCTTTGAGCTTCTGTCGCGCCGTGATTCCTGGGACGGTAGAAGGTGCGCGCGGGGTCTGCTCCTTCTTTGTTGAAAAGTCCCCTTCACTGGTGCCGGGGGTCCCAGGCTGCGCTTCAGAACTTTTCTGGGTCCTGAGGGGGCATCTGCCCCCCTCCTGCGCTCTCCCGGTCACTATATTCCCGTAGTCCAATGGCAACTTTTAGAGAGTTTCTCTGCGTGCTTCTTACTCATCCGCCGTCTTTTTTCCTCCCCCCTGATTATAGAAGTTTTGCCAAGAAGTCGTTAGAATAATTCCTGCACTCGGGCAACACCCACGTACCAAGACTGGGACCTGGACAGCCCTTCGTGGGGTGAGAAGGGCGTGATTCTGCGTCCCTTTCCAGGGTGGAGACAGCTAAGTCAGCTCACAGCAAGTTGGTTTCTGAGCATGCAACTCTTTCAAGGCCAGAGTGAAACCTAAGAAAGAAAGTCTGTGCCTTTGTTGATGGTTAGGAAGGAGGCAGCTGTGGACAAGGAAGCAGCTGCTGGTGACAGTTGCCTAGTGCTTCAAGGCCAAGCTGTTCATCATGGAGGTGTCCTAGGTAGTTTTCATTATTTTTTTCCCTGTATAGTAAATGACAAGCTCTGCTTTGAAATAAATTTCCTATAAGAAACCATAATCCGGGCTGGGGATGTAGCTCCATGATAGACCATTTGCCTAGCACGTGTGAGGCTCTGGGTTCCAGCCCCAGCACAAAACAACCAACCAAAATGAGCCAAAACAAAACAAAACAAAACAAAAAACCCAAGAAAAACAACAACCCAAAAACAAAAAAACAAAACACCAAACCAGAATCTACAATTGTAAGGTTTTTGACTCGGACTTCAGGAATTTATAAACTCCCAGGCAAAAGTTGTGTACGTGTACTGGGAAAGGAGTTACAGCTTTCCAGACATTTTCAAAGTGGTTGGATTCCAAGAAGTTTGAGAATATGCCACCTAGTATGATATTCTTGTTGGTGAGGTATCAGATTTTGTTTAAACATCAAATACCACTTTCTAAAGAAAGTTATATGGGCACATACTTTTAGGGTCAAAAGTTCTTCAAGACTTAGAACAAAAACAGCAATTATCTACCCTGCCCTTCTCCACCCCAATTCTCATCCCCAGAGGCCATCACTGTAATATTTTAGCTGCGGGTTGTGTGTGTGTGTGTGTGCACACGTGAGTCTGATATGCATCACATTATGGGAGGAGAAAATAATTTAGGTCATTTACTCTGCCTCCTGCTGCCCTTCTATGTCTCTGTCCTCCTGGTCTAATTATCGTGCTATTGTGATAGAGTAAGAAATACACATTTGATCTTTGTCCTGGTTCCTGGCCCAGAGCCCTTGAAACTCTTGTGATTTCCCGAGTGTTGGGAGTGGTGGGAACATCTCTCCTCAGGCAGTTTGGTCTTATTCCTGGTTCCTGACACAAGAGCTGAGCTCTCTGGCCTCGCTGGAGTACTAAGGGTATGTTTTGTATAATAGCGAGCTGGCCGGGGCTGGGGGTCTGTGGGCAGCGTCAGGCCGGGGCTGGCTGCCAGGAAGACCAAGGCTTCCTGGTGTTCAAGATTTCGGTCCCACCCTCCAGCTTCCTGGGAGGGTGCAGGGGATGGAGATCGAGTTAGTTACTGGTAGCCAGGCTGCCCGCGTAACGAGATGAACAAAACCCTGAACTGTGGGCTGGAGAGCTTTCCTTACGGAGGGGCTGGGAGGGTGGCATGTCCAGCGGGCACCCTGCCCCACGCCGCACCCTGCCCTGGGCTCTTCCTGAGTTGGATCCTTCGTAATAAGCTGGTGCTAGAAAGCCAAGTATTCCCTGAGCTCTGAGTGCCCCGCCCAGACAGCCCGTGGCCGGGACCGCCCGCGGCTCCTGCTGGGCCCCCTGCTCACGTCCCTGCTGTCAAGGTGCAGGCCGCTCCTGCAGGGCTCGGCTGGTTCCTGTCCCTGTGCCCTCCTCCCATTCATCCGTTTGCCCATCGGGCACCTCCTCTGTGTGTGGGGCATCAGCTGCACCCCTGCCTGGGTAGGGTGAGTTGCTGTGAGGTGCAATGCAGTGTCCGACGGATTGTAGATGTGCTGAGGTGGCCTGAGAGGTGGAACAGGGTCCCCGGGGGTTTCAGCTGAGCATGCGCTCCTGCAAGGAGGGAGAAGGCACCCAGGAGGAGGCGTGAGATCGCTGTGGGGAGCTGGGCACCGAGGCTTTCTCAGCTCTGGAAGGTCCTAGGCAGCCAGCTTGCGTGTCCTTCCTGGATCCCTCAGCATCCTGAGAGAGCGTCACCCCGATGTCACCAACACCCCGCACATCCCTGTCCTGTTGTGATGTTGAGCAGATTGGGGTGGCCTGGGCCATGGGAGAAGAGCGTGTGGCTTTGACCTACACGGACGTCTGTCCAGTGTGGCACCAGGCAGTGGAGCCGCCTGTCCTTTGAGGCTCCAGCTCCGTGTTCATTTGGAGAGAACAGAGCTGCTCTGCAGACGGCGGGGATGTTTCACCTGATGAGATCCACTCATCCGCCCCTGAGGGAGGCAACCTAAGGAGCGCCCGGCTCTGCCACTAATTATCAACTAGGGGCATCGTGGACATCAAGCGACTGTCTGAGCCCGTGCCCATCGCAGAAGGTAAACAGCCGGATGAGACAATGGGTCTCCGGCGCTTTGGGCAGTGCTGGGCACCGTGAGCACCAAGCGCGATGGTGCTCATAAGCATGGTCGACAGTAAGTGGGCTGCACGGAGGGGGAAACCCGCGAGGTTCTCGGGCAGGAGCTGAGCGGAGGAGTTCGGGGAAAGGTGGCTGAGAAACAGCTGTGCCGAGGAACGAGGCGTGATTCGTTACTATGAAATAAGCAAAATTTGGGCAGTCAGTTTACAACTGGAGACTCACCTGACCTTAGGTCTTCCTGGGTCAACAGCACGGAGGGCTTTGGTGCTGTGTCGGGTGGCGTTGGTGGCAGTGTGACTTCAGCCACAGCTGCAGGCTGCAGGATGTGCTGCCGCTGTGCAGGGAGCGGCCCTGTAACTTGAACTATGGTCTGGCTTGTACAGAAGGGACAGCATGGAGATTGTAATTGTTACACCAAGTGGGGCCGGCAGGGCCTGCGGCTGCCTCGGCCGGCCTCGGGGAAGGTCAGGAGTGAGCCTGGGGGAAGATTTTTGTGCAGTGTAACTAATGACTGCCCCAAAGAGTTCCATTGTGATTCCAGCATTTTTTGGGGGGAGACCAGGAATCAAACTCAGGACCTTGCGCTTGCCAGGCAGGCGCCGTGTCGCTGAGCTATTTCCCTGGCCCTGATTCCAGTGTTTTCAAGTCAAAATCACATTGTCTGGCTGCTCATTTAGGGTCAGATTTATGTGCACATGTTGGTTTGCAAATTTCAGGTGATAGAGAAATATATATTGTAGGGTCAAAAGGTGGTCTTTGCATCCCCTCTTAAAGGTGATGATTGCTGGTAGTTTTGTATGAATTCCAAACATTTTTGTGCATTACAAGTACAAAATGTGAGTCCTGGATATATTTAATAATAGCCAACGGTTACTTGTTTATTTAACACATATTTATTGAGCTGCCCCCTGCATACCAGACCAATATTGGTGCTTTATATGTGTAACTCGTTTCATTCTTAGAGCAGTCCCATCACTGTGACATTGAGTAAACCGAGGCACAGAGAGACTGGAGATCATATCCAACATCACACAGCCAGTAGGGATGTAGGAGCCCCGGCAGCCTGGCTTTGGAGCCTTTAATGGTCACTGCACGTGGCCTGCCCAGAGCTCGCCTCCTACAGGTGTCCCTGCTGTGTTGCAGCAGGGTATGCAAGGTTCCTTTACCCCCTAAGCCTAAAGAGCTAATCTCCAAATAGCTCCACACCCTGCAAGGATCCCCCAAAGGCAGCCTCACAACCTTAGACATGGGTGGGAGAGGAGAAGGCACGACGGATGCCCTGGGCTGCAGACACAGGCAGTGAGCGTCAGTGTCGTGGGCCTGCCGCCCCTCGCTCCCTTTGCTCTGGGTAGGCGTTGTGCGGTGGCCCCCTCCAGGCCATTGCACCAAGCTCCTGACCTCCCCAGCTGGTGTTTCTCCAGCCCTGTCTGAATAGCATTCTCGTCATGCCCCAGATGTCTCTGGATGGCCTTTGGTGGGGTCTGGTGGGGTCCTGCTGCTAACAGTGTCGCGCATTAAAGTTTTAGTTCTGATTCCAAAGAGGCTTTGGAGAGATCTGATAGCCCATCCAAGTCCACTAAAAATAGATATACGGGGCCATGTAGAAAAATCACTTCTTCATTGTGGCTTTTATAATGTATTGGAAGCCACCTACGCCTACGTTGAAAAATCAGAGCACTTCTTGTATCTCGGTAAGACTCCCAGGTGCGAGTGGCACCGTGTCTGGTGTAAACGCAGGAGTGAGGGTCCCTCTGAGACCTGCGCATTGCTCCCTAGGCAAATTGAGCAGGACAGGAGGTCCCAGCAGCTGCGCACCTGGTATTTGTCAGCTACTTTACACGTGGAATTGCAGTTAATATGACCATGCAGGTAAATGTTTTATTAAAGATGAAGGCAGAGGCTTAGGGAGTTGAGAATGTTGCCAATGGTCCATAATTTCAAGTGGGAAAATGAAGAACTTGGTGAACTCGGGCCTGGCTTCGAAGCCCTTTATCTTTCCGTAACACTCGGACGCTTCCTGACTGGTCCGGAAGTGATTGATATTTCGACTTGGGATCTGCTGCTCCAGGCATATGTATGATTGACCCTGGGGAGAGAAGCCGATCGGGTAAGACTGGCTCTTTGTGGCAATCAAGAGACGGCCCACACAAGGAAGGCAAAGGCACCTTCCTCAGCGTTGGCACTGTCACCATGCTTGGCAGAGAGAGGCCCGCAGGGGACCTGATGTATCGCAGTGGGAAGGGGCAGCCCAGGCAAGCCTGACAGAGGCTGTCACCCCAGAAGCTGGTGGCTGCAGGCTGTGGCCGAGCCCTGTTTTTATGTATGGTCTGGGCTTTCTCTTGTCAGTGAGCATATTAAATTACGGGTTGCATGTGTTGGAAATTTCTGGGAGTATGTTTCCGGAAAGAAGTTTCTCACATCGGAATTTAATCAGAAGGGATATAAACAGGTGGCTGTTAACCGGGATGACTGGAAACAGGAGGGCCTCCCAGGGCCACCTCGGCACCATGGTGTCTGTTCCCGTGGGCAGTGCCTGCTCATTGGCTTGTAGCTGACCCAAAGCATTCTGCATCTTCTGTGCACCCCACTGTTTGTGAGGCTCAGTTTCCACATAATCCAGCAGCTTGCGTTTGTGACCTTTACTGGTGGAATGGTGCCTGGAATTTGTGACTCGTGAGGGATCTTAGAGGGCTGCTGCTCAGCCCCCTGATTGATGGGTAATCAGGGTCCGGTCTCGGCCCAGCTTTCCTGAGGGCTCGGGAGCGTTGGGGGGCCGGATGTGTGGCCTGATGTGGCCTGTGGTGCAATGGTGCTGGTAGCTCCCTTTGACTCTCGTTATCACAGAAACCTTAGATTGGTCTCTGGGTGTCATCAGAAATAGTGCGTTCACGGGTTCGCTTCTAGGGTGCTGTTTCCCTCCTCCAGTTGCCAGCTAGAGCGCGGAGGAAGGACCTTGCCGTGGACTGGATCTTGTGACCCCAGATGCATATGACGAAGCACTGGCCCCAGTGTGATGGGAGCTGGGGCCTCGGCGAGGTGGCTGCGGCCGCAGGAGGACCCGGGGCAGGGACTGTGAGCAAGGTTAGATCCCTTAGGAAGAGACATGGCACACGCTGTCTGTCCTTGCTTGTGGGGACACTGCGGAATGGGGCAGGAAGAGTGGCCTCCCCAGGACCCGAATTTCCTGGCACCTTGTTCTTGGACATCCAGTGTCAGGACCACAAGAAGCGGTCCCTGTTGTTTCAGCCACCTGGTCTATGATGCAGACTGACACAGCCGTGCTTCCAGGGCACTGACGATGCCTTAAAGTGAGCACCTCGGTGGAGTCCTTCGTGAGTAAACAAGAGCGCTGTGAAATGCAGCCAGCGCCCTGCTCACGTCCCCCGAGTGCATCTTATCTATATTACATCACTTCCTGTTTTCTCTGTGCCTCTCTGATCTATTCGGATTAAATCATACGTGGTACAGCTTTATGCTTTCAGTGTTCCACGTGTTTTCTCAGTGATTTTCCTGGTGCTCAGATGAAGTGCGGAGTCCGTGGCTTGGCAGTCAAGGCTCATGATCTGGGTGCAATCTGTGAGTTAGGGTTTCATTGTTTTCAGTTAATACCATTAACTTTACACTCCAGCCAGTAGGTTAAAGCCCTTTTCTGGAGCCCAGTCTAAGAGCCATGCTTATGGCTTGTTATTTTCCAACTCTTTGTCTTTGCGTGAGCCCCTCTGCCTGCTTGGAGGCTGCGGCTGCTCCTGCTTCTTCAGCCTGCTCCACCCCGAGAGACTCTGAGAGCCTCCTTTTCAGGGCCCCTCTCCAATCTGGAGCTGCTCGCTCACCCTTGGAATTCTGCTATAGTTTAAGTTTTTCCTCTCAGTCAGGGTGAAAGTACCTGACTTGAGCCAGGTGTTGTCTTTGTTTTGAGCTTAGATTTTGAATCTAAGCAGTGGAACCCCAAAGCCCTGGCGTGGAAAGGAAGTCCCACCCCGGCACTGCTGTGTGGCCGCAGTTCCCACTTGTAAAACCTTTCCAGGGACCTTGTAGGGATTACACGTTTCCTGCTAAGAGAACACTAGGTAGCTTCCTGTCCCCTTTAAATTGTGAATATCTTCTCTGTTTAGCTGGTTATGTTTTCCACAAGATTTCAAAGATTATTTTGTGAGGCGAGTACAGCTTAGCAACTGTGTCTGCTTCCTTTATAGTATTAAATTATCTTTCCTCCTTTCATCCATTACAGCGACAGCATAAAGACTGCCCATAGGGTCACAGGTTCGTTGTCATCCGGAGAAAGGGATCCCAGTATGGACGACTGCAAACCCACTTATAAACATACTCAGGAAAGATTGTGCAGTTGGTCACATCTCCGGACAGATGAACTGGATAACGCAGTTCCAAAACGATGGGGAGTTTCTCTCATGCCATCTGCACAAGTGTAGGTGACAGCCCTGTGTTTATGCGTGGAGTCGATCTGGTTGGATTTGTCCTCGGTCCTGAGTGCTTTGCTCGGGTGATTGGGTATCTCACTTGGGTAAACAGATCAGGCTTTTTCCCATTGGGAAGAGAAAGTTTACTTGCTCTCAGTGTTGCCATGGGACCTTAGGGGTTGGAGCAGGGGCTGGCTGGGGTTTGTTGGCTAAGAAATGGAGGTGCCATCAGAGAGCCTCTGTGACATGTGGAATGACAGGCTGCAGAGAGACCTCTGCTTGGGGTGCCCCACCTCTGAGTTACGGATGTTTCTCTAGTGGTGCAGGATTTGCACGAGGTGCGTTGGATTTCTGCTGCACTGCCCCGTGCTGTCTCGCGAGCTTTGCCTGGGTATCTTTGTAGGGAAGGCAGGACATCAGTCCTTGCAACCCGGTATTTATAGCAACTGGTGCCTCCTATGTGGGTCCCTTCTGTGCTCTGTTTCTTAGGGGAAGTGGTCTGTAGGTCTCCTACGAAAACCACACCGTTCACCTTCAGATGTCTTCCCAGGTGAGGAAGCTGCTCGGGGATGCCCTGGCCCCTTGGCAGGATGGGCTGCCTGCCTGGTAGAGGGGCTGCGGAGCTGGCTAGCTACCTCTCCTCACCCACCTCTCCCTCTCCTTACTTCTTCTCCTCCTCCCCTCCTTTGAAAAACATTTCTTTCTGAAAATAGGCAGCTAGTTTGGGTCCTTTGCTGTACACTGCTAATCATGTAGGGGGTGAGCCCCAGGAAGCGGGGGAGTTTCCTCTTGGTGCGGGATTTAGCGCTGGCTACTCCTGATCATCGAGCAGAGCTGCGTGGCTTTGGATGCATTCTCTGTCCATTCTCAGCCATCATGCCAGGGTAGGTGGGGCTTATCTACAGTTAGTGAGGAGACAGCGTGGCCCCAAGTGTGAAGGGGACCTCCTGGTCCCATGGCTGGGAAGTGGCACTGTAGACCAAATGCAGATTGGCTCAATCAGATGGGCAGCCTCATTCCCGAAGGCTCTCTTCTGTGGGTGGGGACGCCGGGCCTGGGCTGGAGAAACCTGTAGGGTCGCCAGCCTCTCGCTCTTCTCCTCCCAGCCCTCAGGTCTGCCTCAGGAAGTGTGGGGTGTTGGGGTGCATTTTACGATGGGGAGGAGCAACCCTCCAGGCCTGCATTAGATACCCTCATTATTCCTGTGGCTCCTTTGGCGGGCAGTCAATTACAACCCTAACTAATAGGGTTAATTAGCGTACCTGCTAATTGTCTCTTATTATCCATTTTTAGTTGTCGGTAGGGCTTTGCAATACCCCTGTAAATAGTATTTGATATCATAGGGAGGAATAGAATTTTATATCAGAATATTATATAATCCATTTTAAACTTTTGAACTGGACATTTGCCACTGTCTAGTATATTTTTGGAATTAGAATTTCACAAAACAGCACTTGTCTTTAACATGGGTGGTGAGTGGCATATTTTTCATTCTGTTAAGAAATGTTGGTTGCCTGGGGCAATTGGACATTCACAGACAAAAAAAGATGAACATTGACATAAACTTCTTATATTACACAAAAATTAACTCAGAGTGAGTCGCAGACTTACATATGAAACAGAACTATACAACTTTAGCATACAAACCGTGGAGACTCTTACTGAGGGTTCGGTACAGAATTCTTACTTAGACTCGTAACCCAGAAGCTGAGTCAATAAGAGGAAAAACTGATTAATTGGACTTCGTCCCATTTAAGAACTTTTGCTTTGCTGAAGACCCTGTGCAGAGGACGCACAGGTGAGCTATAGTTTGGGAGGAAATATTTGTAAATCACGTATCTAATGAAATATTCAAGTCTACAGTTTCTAAAGAACTCCCAAAATTCAACAGTAAAACAAACCATGCAGTTAGAAAGTGGGTAAAATACATGAGGAGACATCTCACCAAGAGGGTGTGCTGATGACAGATGGCCCACGAGAAGACACCCAGTGTCCTTCCTTGGCCATCAGAGAAGTGCAAACTAAGACTGCTGCGAGACTTCATGGTGTAACTACCAGAATGGCTAAAAGTAAGAGCGACCACGGCAACACTGGCACGGCTGCGGGGGCACTGGGTCACACACACGTGGCTGGAAGGAGTGGAAGACAGTGCGGCAGCTCTGGAAGACAGTGTGGCAGTTTCTAAAAAAAACAAAACAGGTGGCTCGAATAGATCTCAGAGTCGTGGTTTAGATATGAGGTGTCCCCAAAGACACAGCATTGAAGGCTTGATCCCTGAGGCAGCAAGTTAGAAAGTGACCATGGGGAGGGTGCTCCTGATCAGTTTGCTGATGAATTCCCCGCCGATCAGGCTGCTGGGGGTGGGGCCCAGTGGGCGGCTGCAGGTCCCTGGGCCAGGCCTTCAGAGGCCCTGTCTTTTTTTCTAGCCCTTCCTTGCTCCTCCCTGCTTTCTGCCGTGCTGTTTCTGCCTCGTCCCGGGCCTGATGGAGGCAGCTGGTGTGGACGGAGACCTCTGAAGCCAGGCGCCCCAGTGAATCTCTCTTCCTCTAAGTTGTTACCTTTCCAAGACAAAAAGCTGACCAGTGCGCCCAGTAATTACACTCGAGGGCTTCTGTCCCAGAGAACTGAAGATGCGGTCACTCAAGACCTGTACGTGCATATGTAGTGGCGCTCTGCATAGCAGCCCAAACTGGAAACATCCCGACACCCCTCGGGCTGCGTGGTGAAAGCGACTGTGGCCATTCGCGCTGTGGATGCTGCTCAGTCAGTAGCTTCTCTGTCTTCCAAGCTAGAAATGCCATTCTCCGCTCCCTCATTCCTCCTGTGCCTGATGGGACTGCGCTGTGCTTTTATTTCAAAGGCGTTGCTGTGCCTTCCCACTGCGACAGCCTGAGCGTCACAGCACTGCAGTGCATGGGCACGGTCGTGGTGGCCACGTACCTGCCTTCCGTTATCGGAGGACACCACCTGCCCTTGCTCTCCACATTACGTCGGATTGAGCTTTCACAAATGACCAGACTTCCAAAGTGTCCGATTCAGTTTTCCAGATAAGTGCATGCTTTCTCTTAGAAACTGTCTCCCTTGTCTGCAGGAGGCCCAGAGAGCTCAGAGAGAAACTTGGCATCTGCATTCCGAGGTCAGGTGAGAGCCCCTGAGTGAGGACCGGGAGGACTGGGCGGTATTGGGCAAAAGTGTTGGTTCTGGGATCAAAAGGCCTCTTGTCTTTGTTCTAATACAGATGTCCTTGGAAAAGTCACTAAATTTCTTTGAGTTTGGTTTCATTCTCTTAAAAAAAAAAAAAAGAGGGCCAGTGAGATGGCTCAGCGGTGTAAGCGCCTGCCTGGCAAGCGCGAGGGCCCGAGTTCGACTCCCGGAACCCACATATGAAAAAAGGGCCGGTGATATCGCTCAGTGGCACGGGCGCCTGCTGGCGTGCGAGGTCCTGAGGTCAACCCCCGGTACCCACAAAAAAAAAAAAAAAAAAGGAAACTTATGAGCTCTAGACACTGCATCACACATGGTCACCGAGAGGAGCGGGTGAGATGCGTGTCGAGGCTGCTTTGCCTCTGTAAAGTGACATACACGTGTGAGGGGAGTGGTGTGAGGGGCGTTTCTGCCACCACTGTGTGGCTGCCTAAGAAGGACACTGGCAGAGCTGCCTGGTGACCGCCCATGGTATTGTGCTGTGCACACCTGTACCGCACGTGGTCCCCACTCAGGACAGCTGGGGTTCTGTGTTAATGCGGAGCAGCCCCTGCCTGCCCCTCTGTGGGGAGGGTCAGCATCCTGCTGTGTCTGGGGTTCTTTCCAGAAGGGCCCCTCCCTGGAGGGCAGGATCGCTGCTGTCCCTGCACTGCCAGTCTGCACGCTGGGGAGCAGCAGGGGGGATGGGAGGGTCCCTTCACGGTCAGCCTGCCCAGCCCTACTTCTGGCAGAGGTGACCAGCATGACAAGCAGCAGACTCGGAGACAGCTGGGCCGTGTTAGCCGAGGGCTTTTATGGTTTCTGTGGCCTCCAAACAGCCAGTGGCAGAGCTGCCAGGGCTCACGAGCTCTCGGGGACGCCAGGTCAGCCAAGGGACTGAAGAGCCAGGAAGAAACCTGCTCCGCCCACACTGGCCCTCGGTGGCTGCTGGGAGGTCTGCATTGGGACAGGCCTCCACACCCTTGGAGCCACACTCTTAGTGCTCCTCTCAAACTTCTGGGTGTCTGTGACAGATTCAGGGACCTCAAGGGGTCCTGTGAGGTCCAGATAAGACTCAATATAGCAACCAACCTGGGAACCCAGCAGGTCTGCAGCAACCAAGAGCTTGGATTGGTATTTTTGGGATGATCGTATGCAGAAGTGGTTATCGACCCTGCGCCTGCGTGGTCCTTGAACTGTGGTGAACAGAATGGGTGTGTGTGTATGTTCTGGTGCTTTCAGGAGAATGGGAAGAGCAGCTGGGCGTGGTGGCACACACCTGTAATTCCAGCTACTTTGGAGGCTGAAGCAGGAGGATCCCAAGTTGAGCCCAGCCTGGGCAACTTAGACCCTGTCTCAAAATAAAAAAATAAAAACAGGGTTGGGGGTGTAGCTCAGTGCGAAGACTCTGGGTTCACTCCCCAGTAATGCAAAAAAAAAAAAAAAAAAAAGTGTGGGGGGGAACAGCCAGGCAGGGTGGCACCGCCTGTAATCTCAGCTATTTAAAAGGCAGAGGCAGGAGGACCCTGAGTTCCTTCATGCTGTGTTCTTGCTCGGAGTGACAGGAGTGTTCTTGTGCTGTGCCTTACTTATCTGTCACCTGGAGTCAGCCGGGCAGGAGCCGAGCCAGGCCCAACATTCCCAGCTTGTGGCCCCTGGCAGCACTGCTTCCTGTTCTGTGTTGCTGTCCCTCGTTTCCCCCCTTGTAAGATAGATGCAAAGCTGCAGTGTCGAGGTGGCTTTGGAGTTGGGGTGGGGGTGCACTCTCTGTATGGCCAACAGTCAGATGCGAAGTTTTCTCATTTAGAATTCTGTCTCTATCATTCACGGCCCAGGAGATACAGGAAGTTGTCTGCCTGGAAACCTACACCAGAATATTTCTTTACCTGGAGGTTTATTTGGTTTGAACTGGAGCAAGTCCCTGATGTTGGTTTTCTTCATCCTGTGAGCAGAGAGAACTGTAAACCCTCGTTGCGGGGCTGAGGGCTCAGCCTTGCTTCCTCACACTCAGAGCCTCGGTGCGGGTTTGTGGAGCTGAGCTGTGGCTGTCCCTGTGAAAGGTCCCCCAGCGCTGTGCTGCACCTCAAAGGCTGGGAGCCGCTGGTCTCTGGGGACCTGGATGCCTGGCAAAAGCAGCGCCCGAGCTTTCACTCGTGGAAGAGCCGTGGTGCGTTGGGGTGGTGGAGAGGGTATGTATTACCCAAACAAGCACAGGGGTGGTGGAAATGCCATATCCCGCCACGTCTGCCGCGGAGGAGATTTGTTTCAGTTGTTGCTTTATTCTGGTCTCCACCTGTTCCGCCCTCTCTTCTTGGAGCAGTTGTGGGACACAGAACCGCAGTCTAGTTTCCTGGCCGCAGCGATCTTGTATGAAGCACTCTTGAGGTGTGTGTTTGTCACACTCTTGGTCACACTGTGTTGCACTGCGCTGGACAGTTTATAGCCACTGCTTCTTAACAGGCGATGTGGAGTCATGCTGCCTGCGTTTTGTTAGGTAGCTGTGTAATTTGGGGCAAATTTTAAAGCTTGCCTGCACCTGACTTTCTTCATCATAAGATGGGACAACCAGGGCCGTTGCTTCCCCCAGGGTTGTTCTGAGATTTCTAAATACAAACCTATAATAAAGCACTTAGCTTAGGGGCTGGCACAGAGAAAGTGCTCAGTAAACTTGGTATTGTTTCGTCAATACCCCCATCACCACGACCACCATTGTTTATTAATGTAAATACTCAGAGCTAATAAATTGGTCAAAGGTAGTGAATGCATCCTTGGCCCTTGAACCAAGGATTTCTTTGGTTTTAACTGGAAGGTGAATTCACCACCTAAATATTGGCCCCTTGAAAACCTTGAGCTTCAAATGAGTGCAGCCAGGAGATTCTAGGGCTGGACCATTCCCACTACAGGCTGGATTTCGTCTCTGTGCGGGGACAGCCCTGGGGTTTTGCTCATTTCTTTGGCTTCCCTCGCCGAGCTGAGCATCCCGTAGGGTGACTGGCTGTTTCCAGCAGCTTCCTGGGTGCGCTGGGGGAGGGCCTGCTGCTGGAAGCCCTCTGTACCTGGCCCGTGGTATTACCCAGCTCTGAGGGACACGGCGGGGCCTCCCCTGGCCGCCGCGCTCTTGTCCTGGCTCTCTCCTCCCTCTGCTCACATTTCTTTCTTCTTCTCCTCTTTCTCAGTAGGTTGTGGCTTCTTTTTGAGCAAGGACTGTTGTCCTTGGCACTCCTGGATCCCCAGCTCTTAGCAGTGTCCGGCACAGTGTCAGGTGCTGTCTAATACAATGAAATGATAATCTAGCGGAACCTGGGAGTGTGCCGTGAGCTGTCGAGCTGCGTGGTGTGAAGTGTTCAGGTTAAGCACAAGGAGTTTAACATCATCTCGTGACGTTCAAACACATCTGACTGCGCTGTGGGGACCCGCAGGAGCCTGCTCCTGAGCAGGGTTAGAAACTCTTGCTCAGCTGTGTGACTTAGCTTCGGTGACTTCAAGCCACCCTGAAAAGATGCAATACTTCACGTCATGTGCTTTTCTCTCCCCAAGGACTGATCGAGGCTCAAAGAGGGGGACACAGCGAGAGTCTAGGAGCCCGGTGAGGCACTCTGCGCCCATCCCGGGGTTGCCCGAGTGCCCCAGCTGCCCGCAGGGCTCCTCTTGCTGGGAGGCGGGGGGTGGTGCTCTGGTCTTACATTGTTATGAATGCTAATCATGGTTTCTTACATTTGTATTTTGCAAATAGTTCACAAGGAATTTTAAAATCATGGCCTCTTCTCGTCCCTTCTGTGACTGGCAGGACTCTTCATCCTACCTTCTGTTTCCGGGTGATTTTCCTGTGGCTCCTGGAAGCTCAGAGCCTAACCCCGTCCTGGAGGGGCTCAGCCACCGAGCTGGGTGTCCCTGCTCTTGGGCTCTTGCTTCCTTCAAGCTGCTCCTGCTGTCCCTATGTGTAAGGCTCAGTCCCCTGTCCTGCCGCCTCCTCCTCCTGGCCCCGGCTCACTGAGGTCAGAGCTGTCAGTGGGGTCAGCGGCGATCTCACTGTTGGGGAGCTGTGTTTGTAGCTGTCCCTTCCCAGCAGAGCTGCTGACGGGGGCCCTGCCGTAGTCACCCGTGTGGCCACTGCAATGCCAGGCTTGGTGTCTGGACCATGGTACACACGTCATCAACGCACATTGCCCTAGGAGGCCACCAGCGGCATTCAACCTGGAAAACTACAGCTGAATTAATTGAATTTTTATTTAAGACATTTGAAAAGAAATCTCTTTATGAAAGTTGACCTGTTTCTCCATGGGAGTTACATTTCAGCCTAGAAAGGCAGCTGCGTGCCCAGAGGCCTTTGGGCTCCCCGTCTGGGACAGATGAATTTAATTTGTTGTCGTATGACTTATTCTCCTTCTGTGGTTTTATTAGATCTGCTTCCAAATGGAATAGATTTTTCTATAAAAGTCACACTTCCTTTTTGAGAAGTGTGACACTAATTTTATGGGACGATCTTCGAACGATTACCTGCCAGTAGCAGACACGCGGCCCTGGCTTACACCCCGGGTTCGGGCCCTCGAAGCCCAGGGAGAGAGCGAAGAGTTCTCTATGGCGGCCATTCCGTCACAGTTAGGGCTGGAAGCTGGCATTTCTGCAGCTGCCAGGAGGGCGGGCGTGTGCAGGTGACGGTGTGGAGCACGCTGTGGCATGACAGCCGTGCGTCGGCCTGGTCTCTGCTCACTCCCTACCCCAGGCTCTCTGCCTGTGGATCATGCACGGGGCCACTGGACGCCCCTCCTTTTTCTTTCTCCATGGCCCTGAAGACAGCAAGTGAAAGTGCTTTGACTTACACATTCTGGAAAATCTCAGACTCACTCTTTTTCCTTCCCCAGCGCTGGGGATGGAGCCCAGGGCCTCGTGAATACAAGGCAAGCGCTCCACCCCTGCACCACATCCCGGGCCCTGCTCGTGTTTCTGAAGCACTGTTAATCGGCTGCATGCCACGAAACGGTGTGCTGACTTGTTTAATCTCATTATGTGCTGGGAGTATTGTGACCCTACTGTTGTTATCCTTGTTTTACCGATGAAGAAACTGAGGTACAGAAAAGTTAAGCATGTTGTCGAGGTCATAGAAGTTTTTTTTTTTAATAAGTTTTTAATTGGCACATAATAGCTTTATGCTTTTATGGCGTTGCAAAGTAACATTTAGGTTGTAACGTTTCAATCTAAAAGAGTACCTTGATTTAGTGTAACATGCTTTATATGTTTTTTGGCCTGTTAGTCAGACTGTTAATCTCTGTATATGATCATTAACTTGATAAGGACTTATAAAATAAATAAATGAGTCTGATGCTGGCAAAAAGTGAGGAAGGGGGAAAAAAAGAATTGAGATGTGTTGTGTCCACTTACCAATTCCCCACAATGAATGTAATCATTATGTACTGCAAATATGTACTGGTAAAAATAAAAATTTTTTTTAGAACTCATGACCTTTTAATACACAAGTACACTGTGTAGCTGGGAGTGGTGGCCCACATCTGCATCCCAGCACTCGGGAGGCTGAGGCAGGAGAGTCTTGGAGTTCAAGGCCAACCTGAACTACATAGCAAGACCCTGTCTCAAATAAAACAAAACAGAACAGAACAAAAAATTTTTAAAAATACAGTGTCATGATCAGATCGGAGTATCTGGTATATTTGTCACTCAGATGCTTATTTCTCGGTGTTGGGGACATTAAAGTCCCCGCTTCTGGCATGGCAGAGGGGCATCTCAGAGGAGAAATAATTCATGGCAAAGCAGGGCAGGCAGAAGGCAGCAAAGTGAAACAGCAGCAAGTGACGGCAGCAGGCCTACGGCCTCTTTCTGTCCCTTATGTTCCATCCAGGCTACCTCCCCAGTGGGTAGCACTCATACCCTGGGTGGGGCAGCCTTAATCCCAGCATTGCCCCATGAATCAATCCCAGCATCACATCCTTAACCCCAGCATCATACATCCTAGATCCAGCCACCTCCAAAGAGCCCCCCTTATGACCGCATGAGGCTTTGGGGGGACATCTAGATACAAGCCGTAACACCCATCATTATTTAAAAGTTACTTGTCAATTTGTTAGGTAATAGATGGTTTTACATTTTCGTTTGCATTTTTGAACATTAGTAAAGTTGAGTGGCATTGACTTGTGACTTGGGTGTTCTTGTCATTTAGGTTGAGAGTAATGGGAATTGTTTTTTCCACCATTTGTTCAGATATTTTGTGGTTATTACAGGCTGGGCTGGCGATCTCAGAGGTTACAGTTTCCATTGTGCCAGTCCGTGACCTATGCAGCCCTGTGCCTGTGCGAGGTGCTTAGAGGGGGCCTTGGTGACAACGAGGAGTGTCACATATTTCCCATAGTTCACTCCAGCGGGTGTCAGCCGTGGAGAGCCTCGGGCAGCCCCGTGGCGGGGTGGTTGCCTCTGTGGAGGGAGGGGGTGCTCGGAGGAGGCCTCCTGCATCTTTCTTTTGCCATAATGTGGTAAACATCTCCACCGGATTTAGAGGTCTTCATGTGTTTCTTAGGGGATATACAAGACTCATGGCGTGAAAACCTTGCTAAATGAGCTCATTCACATAAAAAGCAGCGCAGAGGTGGCCGTGGGGGATGGAGGGAGCAGGAAAAGTGGGCTGCGGGGTCCTTTGAGGCGGCAGGAGGCTAGCTTGGAGGAGAGGAGGCAGGGGCTGTGCCTCGGCCAGTGGACACCTCATTGCACGCTGCGCCTGGGAACCTGCGTGGCCATGGTGTCCCCTCCTGGGCTTGCGTGGCTGGGCCTCTTACCCTCACCTCGCTCAGGATCAGGGTGTCGGCCACCGTGGGGGTGGCATGCACTGCCAGCCCTCCCTGGCGTGGGAGTGTGGACGGCACGCCGTGTTTCGAGCTGCTTGGGGACTGTGTCAAGACTCCGCACGTCACGGGAGGAGGTGAGGCCTGGCTGGGAGCCACAGCTGAAGCGGCCTTTGTGCGACAGCTGCATCTTTGGCTTCGTGTGTGCTGGAGGGGCAGAGGGGTGGCCGGTGGATTGTGGGGTGTGTAGTAGCTGAACCCTCAAGTTCCTGGGGCACCACTGTCCATATTCAAGGCCAGTAAAAACAGCAAGCTGCAGAACAATACTGACAATGCCCCATTTGTGTATTCGCCAAGGAGCTCAGGGAGAGATGCCCAGCGCACTGCTAGTGCCCTGGTGCGGACGGGGGCCGAGGCCCAGACACGATGGTGAACGGACAGTTTCCCTGTTTTGTGTGATTTTTTTTTTTTTTTTGTGGGTACCGGGGGTCGACCTCAGGACCTCACGGGCCAGCAGGCGCCCGTGCGGCTGAGCGATATCACCGGCCCTTTTTTCGTATGTGGGTTCCGGGAGTCGAACTCGGGCCCTCGCGCTTGCCAGGCAGGTGCTTATGCCACTGAGCCATCTCACCGGCCCTGTTTTGTGTGATTTTGAGTTTTTATTTTTACTATTTTATTATTTAGCGAGTCTTAGTGATTTCTAAGTGTGTTGGGGACTTGTGATTAAAGCGGTATTTACTTTTGAAAATTTGGGACATGATAGGATATAACCCGTGACTGCGGGCAACTTCCTTTCTGTGCCTCCGTTTCCTCCTCTGTGAGGGACTAATATGGTACCGATTTTACAGAGTGATGAGAATTGAGGGCGATGAAACTGTGTCCGGCATCTAGAGCGCATTCTCAGTGTGGTTATTATTTCAACATTTTCGAGGGAAAGAATGCTAATCGTCGTTGTGACTTAATGCAGTAAGCTCCCCGGGCTCCCTCGTGCTTTTGGAAGGGACTTGAATTCCATCCGGGTGCTGTGATGGAGAAAGCAGTGGCCTTTTTGTTGCCTGTGGGCTGGGCTCTCATTAGCCTGTAATCTGGGGCCCCACTTCTTCGACGCCCCACTCCTATTAAACAGACATGGACACACTCTTCTCTGGCTGGCACTGGGGGAATCATGTGCCATGTGCCAAACACGAGAAACACATGAAATACGCGGCAGGCAGTACCGACCTGGAGAACAAAGGGCGTGTCTGTCCGGTGCAGGGCTGCTGCCTTTGCCGTTTCTCGACGACATTGCAGGAAAGCGAGGCAGCTCTGCAGATCTGCCCGACAGCCCTGGCTCTCCTCTTCTTGATTTGGCCAGTTGTCATCTGCTGTCATCGCAGTGGCAGCTGAATGCACAGCTTGCTTTGATTTGCATTTTTGGGTGTTGGTGCTATTTATAAACAATTAAGAAAAGACGGGGAGGCCTGTTTATGGCAAGCTGGCCAATTCAACACAACACAGAGAAATCTGTTAGCACAGTTTGCCTGCGTGCAGGCACAAAGCAGTCGAACAAGCGTACACGTTTGCCTGTATTTAAACATTTTCTCTCTCAAAAAGACACGTAGCCAGTGGCCAGATGGTTTGCAGGCCCCGTCCCTGAAGTACTGCGCGGGAGTATGGCTGTCAGACATCTGCAACCTGAAGCCTTCCTAAAGCAGAGCTGTAATTTTGATGGCTCCCCACACCTCCTCTTTGGGGCCATTGATGAGGAGTGAAGGAGCTCTCAGAAAAGGATCAGCTTACACAGGCTGGGTGGATTGTGACAATGACTCTCCTTTCTTCCTTTTGTGCCCCATCCCCCGCCTTCCTTTCCTAATGTTACCTGCAGGGCAGGGTTGTCCTTCCTGTGTATTTCACCGTTTCTTGGTGCCTCCATCGTACTGTTTGGTTTGTCTGTTTCTGCCAGCAAAAGTAGGAGATCCCTGCTGTGTCACTGAGTGAGTGTCTGTTGAATGAAGGAGCGGGATAGGAGGCTTTTCCTTTCTCCCGTCACCTCGTGGAACGGCGCTGTTCGGGGAGCAGGGCTGCGGGTAGCGGAGGCCACATAGGTTGGTGGAATGGCCGATGTCCTCAGATGCGTCCCTGGAAGAAAGTGGGTGCTCGAATAGAAGTGACAGGGACGGTCTGTGACGTCCGCGGAGGCCCTCACAGGGACAGAGGAGCGAGCTCGCTGCAGGTTCCGCGTGTCCCCCCACCTCAGGAGAGCCTGTCTCTCTTCGTCTCTCTTTCTCTTTCTCTCTCTCGGTAGTGGTACCAGGGATTGAACCCACAGTCTTGCACCTGCTAGGCGCGCTCTCTACCACTGGGCCAGGCCCTGCCCCTGACTCTAAGCTTCCCGGTTCCAGGTAGCTTCTCCCCACGGCCCCTCTTCACCCTGCCTGTGTAATGACGGGGGAGAAAATGTGCTCTGTGCTCAGAGGTGTGCAGAAAACTCAGCAGCTGGAAATCACGCCCGCAGCTTCTGTACCTAGGAAAGGTGCTGGTTTCAAAATGCCTCTTCGTTCCTACTTGTCCCATACATTTTATCAAACAGTTAAGAAAAACTGATTTTAGAAAGTGGAGGGGGAAAAAAAAAAGACCCACAGCATAAAAGTTTTCATTTTATTCTTGGTCTGGCATCAAGGCCCTTCAGGCTGTTGTTAAGGTATAACTCAAATCTGATTAGAAGCCAGCATTGAGCTCGAAGTTGTGTATGATTTTAGAAGGCAGACACGGCACCGACTCCGTCTGCTAAGAGGTCTTGTTAATCTCAATTTGCAGGAAGGGATGGCAGATGGTGAGGTGGGGAGTGTTCAGATGCGAGGTCACTGATAGCTTTTACTTCCGTGTATTGCATTGGGATTTGGGACCATGAAGCCCTCTGGGAACTGCTTATTATCTGTCCCCTAAACAACCAGCTGGGTTCTTTTCCATGCTGGGCTCAGAAAGATTGCTCCTAGTACAGTCAGTGAGGGTGGATTGTTGGTTGTTTGGAAATCAGGGTGTTTTCTTTGTTCCATCCCCAATTCTGGAAGCAGAGCTGTCCAAAGGTTGTATTGTATTTCAATCTACTGTATTTCAAATCTGAGTTTTTTTTTTTTTTTTTTTAAGGGATATAAGCCAGTGAAGGTCCACTTTGGTGGTTAGTTGTTTAGTTTTTTTTTTTTTTTTTTTTGTGGGTACCGGGGTGTCGACCTCAGGACCTCGCACGCCAGCAGGCGCCCGTGCCGCTGAGCGATATCACCGGCCCCTTTTTCCGTATGTGGGATCCGGGAGTCGAACTCGGGCTCTCGCGCTTGCCAGGCAGGCGCTTACGCCACTGAGCCATCTCACCGGCCCCAGTTGTGTAGTTATTGATGTGGCTAAGAGGTGTCCTGCGACTCAGCGGGATGCGAGTCTGAGAGCGTGATGCGGGCTTTCTGGATGGGGCTGTAGACAGGACGCCGAGCACCTGATGGACATTTATTAAAGCTCTTTTTATTTCACCTGAATTCAGATTTTACATCAGTATGGGTTGAGCATCTCTTCACTGAAATGCCTGGGACCAGAAGTATTTTCAGATTTTGGACTTTTTTGGATGTTGGAATATTTGCCTTGACTACTGGTTGAACATCCCTAATCTGGAGATCTGAAATTGAGCTGTATGAAGCTTACAAAGTTTGGGATTTGGAAGCATTGCAGATTTCAGATTTGGATGCTTAAACCCTATTTAGGAAACCAGCAGAAGAGCTTGGAGGAATTGTCTTGCTCATCCAATCCAGACCCCGCACACATCTTATAAAAATCCCGCGTTGCTTGCAGGGAAAGTGCTTTCCCTGGTGCTCTCAGGACTGGACAGCTGTCCCATCCCTGGTCCCTCCTGGCTGTGCACCTGTCCTCTTTCCTCCTCCTTGCGTCTCTCATCAGAGGACCCAGCGCTGGCCACAGCTTTGCTGAGGCTGATGCCACTATGGAATGAACGCTGGCGCAGCCCTAGCCTCTGCTGTCTGGTGCAGCTTAATCTTGCTGGCCACACAGGTGACAGGAAGCGTGCAGTTCTGCAAAACCAGAGCAGAAGATGAGGCCACAGCGGCGCCTCTTATCTAGGGTGGGCGGGAGGCATGGACAGGCGTGTGTTACAATTCGATGTCAACAGGAAGTCGGGGACTTGCGCGGAGTCAGACCGGAGTGTGGAGGTTTTATTAAATGAGAGTCCATCTGGGCACACTTGGGCATACAGCTGTGCCTTCTGTGTTACCCTTATTAATGAGCAGGCCTCGTGATCATGCGTAAGGTTAGAACAGTTAGATTCCTCCCGATGCAGTGGGCCTCAAGCTGCACCCAACACAGAAATCATTCTCGGTATCCAGGAAACAGTTTCCTATCAAGTGGGAGAGTAGCTAACCCTGGGCGGATCCTAGCGTAGGATTGCCCAGGCAAGGCTGCTTCAGATTAGCACAGAAACCGAACCAGAGGGGTGACTTCTCCCGAGGCCTGGCTGTGTGTGCCTGTGGCATTGGAGCGAGCTGTTCCTCATGATTCTCTGGCCTGTAAGTAATGCTTCCTCCATTCCTTTGTTCATTCCTTTGTTTCAGTTAATTACTCCATTGATACCAGGTGACAACACCCTTGAGTCAGAACGTGGCAATGTCCACTCTCTCCCCAGGTTTTTAGCTCTTTTTTGTGTGTATGTTTTTGAGACAGGGTCTTTTTTTTTTTTTTTTTTTTTTTGTGGGTACCGGGGGTCGACCTCAGGACCTCGTGTGCCAGCAGGCGCCTGTGCCGCTGAGCGATATCACCGGCCCTTTTTTTGTATGTGGGTTCCGGGAGTCGAACTCGGGCCCTCGCACTTGCCAGGCAGGCGCTTACGCCGCTGAGCCATCTCACCGGCCCTGAGACGGGATCTTGCTATGCAGTTCAGGCTGTCCTTGAACTCACTTTATAGCCCAGGCTGGTCTCAAACTCACAGCAGTCCTCCTGCCTCAGCCTCCTGAGTGCTGGGATTACAGGTGTGTGCCACCATGCCAGGCTTTTTAGCTCTTTTTAAAAGCTGTGCCTGTGGTTTTGTGTTGGCTGGTTGCAGTTGTGCGTGGCGGTTTACTCTTACGCATCTTAGAATCTGCTGCAGTCAGGACCTGCTCAGGGTCAGTGGGGACGAGGACAGTTGTGACAGCCACCTGCCCCGTGGCAGAGACAGCACTTGTGTGGCTGTCCTGTTGCCCACCCTCTCCCACCTGTTGTGAGTGTGCCCGACTCCTCTAATCTGCACCTTTCAGCTTTGTCTGGGTTTCCTTGGTTATTTCTGTAACATGCCGCTGCAGGCTGCGGAAAGGCGTGGCCATCTGGCACAGAGCTGCACTGGAAAGGACGGTTTGCTGGAACCAAGAACAGAGACGTTTCTGCAGGCACTCGTCCCTCATTCTTTAGGGAGGCAGGACGGGATGCGTACTGGATGTGCGGAGAGTTTACTCACGCTTCCTTTCGGCAGGGTTGCGGAGTTTTGGTGGTTTCTCTGATAATTGTAATCATTGCACATGTCATTCTTGCAGGTTCTGATAAGTCAGGATTTATTCAGTGTGAATTTGCTAGAGACGGCTGTCTTTTTAGCCAAATGCACGTTCAATGTGTCCCTGGCAGGGCTGTTGGAGGTGCTTGCTGTGGCTCAGTCTTAGGGAATCATACTGGCTTGGATACGGTTTAGACCACGGAGAGCGGACACATCTACGGGGCTTTTGCTGCACTGATTATTAATTGCTAATATAGCAAGGAACTCTTGAGCCCTACCTCCGAATACATACTTACTTTTTAAAATCACAGCCCTCAGGTGGTCACTGAATCAGTCAGGGTTTTCAGGTGGTTGGATCCTGCTTGCCGTCTCTGGTTCAGACCTCTTCTAAGCCTCTCTGTACTTCTGTGCGCCCTGCCAGGTACCCTGCACCACAGCCTGCTTCTGCTGCCCACCCTCAGCCCCCAGAGGGTTCTAGATGAACAAGCTGGGAGCCCCCTGGGCATCTACTAGGGTTTTTGGACCTCGCTTTCTCCAGCCTTGGAGACTGAAGCGATGTTATTAGAGGCTAAGGCTTTTTAGGCTTGTATGCCAATGTTAATGGTGGATATGGACAAAGAATGTTTTAACATCTCCTTCCTTCCTGAGAAAAGATACTTTGTGACCTCATCCTTTCTTCCAGCAAGAAACATATAGTTTGTGTATTGATGCATGCTGTGCAGTGGAGTGTTGGCTGACAAACTTCCTAACCTCATCTCCCACCAGCCCCTCGTTCCTGGGCGGCGGCGCACGTGAGCCTGTTGCAGCGGGACCTTGCTGGGCCCCAGGACTGACGCTTAGGAGACCCGTGGCCTGAGGGAAGCAGATGTACACAGTGATGAGAGACTCAGAGGGGCACCAGCAGGGGTGCCCATAGGTGCCGCCCGTCCATGGGTGTGTGCTGCACCCATGCACCCTCCACCCCCTTACTCGTCGTACTCCTTTGGCATTCCCTTCCCATGGCATTGAGAGCTGGTGAAGGACAGGCCATGGGTGTGCGTTCTTTAAGAAACCCGTATATATGTTTTCCTCTTATAAAGCACAGCAGGGCAGAGCATGGGAGTGAGCCAGTTTGCTGTGGCTGTCAGGGAATGCCTGCTGAGACTGTGTAGTTTATAAAGAAAAGCACTTTATTTTGCTCACAGTGTTGGAGGCTAAAATTTGGATATCAGGGAGTTCATTGATTTGGCTTCGGGTGAGGGCACCTTTACCGGTCACCTGACAATAGGCAGGCTGGGGAGGGCCCGGGAGTGACCTTACACTGGCCCCGCCTCTGAAGGGTGCCACAGCTTCCTAACACGGCCACACTGGGGACACAAATCCCGGGGGGACACAAAGCATATGCACCCCACAGCGGTGGGTGAGGACGGTGTGTTTCATGGTGGGCTTCAAGGAGAGAGTCCCTAGGTTGCCTGGGGGGAGGGCTCACAGAGGGAAAGAAGTGCTTTTCTTTTCTTTAACTCTTTATTTGGAAATAAATCAGACCTACGGAAAAGTTGCAGGAATGAAGTACAAAGAACTTCTGTATGCCCGTCATTCCGATTCTGCAGGCGTTCTACCTTCCTCTCGGGGTGTAAATTCTTCTGAGATGTTTGAGAGTGGAAGCTAGGGTGTAGGAGAAGAAGAGGGCTTTTCCAGGAATCTGGGCAAGAGATGAGGGCGGCCGGGCCTGGGGGACGTCTCCGCAGTGGGGCCAAGCATGGGACGGTTGGATGATGGGAGTGAGAGTTTTAGGGACGACTTCTTGCCTGTCTGATCGAGTGACTGGAAGACAAGAGGGACTGTCGCTAGGATGGGACGGGGCTTGTGCTGGAGTGGGGAACGGAAAGTTGCTTCAGGCGTTTGAGGGCAAGGAGGTCCAGGAGTGTCAGGGAGAAAGGACAGAAAGCAAAACTGAAGAGACCACAAGCAGCCACCACGTTAGATCAGCCGATTCCGTCATTGAGAAGGCAGATGCAGATGGGACCAGGCCGGCCGGAAGATGCAGTGTGCCCAGCGCCTCGTCCCAGGGTGACCCGCAGTGGTCCGTCTGCCTGCTGCCTGCTAGGAGGTAGCGGGTGCTTGCCTTGCCTTGGTGTTGACACCGCCTTGCTCGCCGCTGCTCCCGTTTCTCGTGTGGCTCCTCTTCCTGCTCAGCTTCCTCCAGTTTCGTTTTCCTCATTCTTTATCTCCGCCCCCGAAGTCGGGCAGGCCCGGTGTCCACACACGCAATTAGTCATGTCCCCGGCATTCCTCAGCAAGGTGAGCGTGAGTTCAGCTTCCCGCAGCAGGCAGCTGGAAATGCGAGTTTGGAATCGAGGGCAGAGGTCCAACACGAAGGTGCAAATGTAGGAAGGATCAGTGTGTAGACGGCATTGGAAATCACGCGTTGGACGAATCCCCTAGAGCTAGCATACAATGAGGAGAGGAAAAGGAGGTGGGGTCTCCTGGGTGGGGAAGAAGGGCGGGGACGCCCAGGAGAGCCGTGCAGAAGCGCGGGTGACAGGTGCCGTACAGCGGGTCAGGTCTGTGGGCCGCGGAGATGGGAACTGAACACGCCCAGCGGCCCCGGCACAGGGAAGCCACCAAGCGCCTCTGGCCAGAGCTGTCCCAGGCCAGTGGGTGAGGAGACTTTGGAACTTCAGGGTCCTCATCCCGCGGACAGACTGGAAACTAAACGTGCAGTTTTAATCTTTTAGCTGTGGGGTACACTGTGTTGCAGGCATTGAGAGAACATTTTCCCGTAGTCCTGGCCCCTTTCCGTAGTGCGTGTGCTTTAGGGATAAGCGATACGGGGAGAAGTAGCCTTTTTGTTTTGTTGAGGCAAAGACGAGTGAGCTGATAATTCCTGATTGTTCATGTTTTCCCGCAGTGCCTGCTGCTCAGTGAGCAGACATTGGTCTGTGTTAGGTTAGTTTTATGTCCTTGAGCGAGTTATTTAAACTTCTGGAGTGCTCATTTTCTCACCTGCAAAATGGTGGCACCTACCCTCCAGATTGTATTATTATTATTTTTTGTTTGTTTTGTTTTTTTGTTTTTTTGAGACAGAGGTTTGCTACTAATCTCAGTCTGGCCTTGAACTCACTTTGTAGCCCAGGCTGGCCTCAAACGTGCAGTGATCCTCCTGCCTCAGCCTCCCGAGTGCTGGGATTGCAGGCGTGCATCACCACCCCCGGCTTTCAATTTTTTAAATACCAACTTGTTTAGAAGAGCGGTTCTCATTGAGTTTATTGGTGTTCCATGAAATCTACAAGGGAGACAGTTTGGTTTCTCCAAGAGAGAAATTGCTGTGGTGTTTTGAGCACTTACTGTGTGGTTGCCACGTGGTCAGCATGTTACTTATCATCTTTATTTAACCCTTCTAACCACTCTTTAAGGTGCTGATTATCCTTTAACAACTACTTCTTTACAGATAATAATTATACTGATAGTGACGGTGGTAGTTGTCAACACTTACGGAGGATTTTTTCATATGTTAAGAGCTCTGCTAAGTTCTTCACATAGGACATTTAGAAAAAAAAAAAAAGAATCGCAGCTGCACTGCAGATGAGTCCCTGGTCGCCCTCACTTTGCACATGGAGGTAAAATACTGCACCAGTGTGGGCGAGGCTTACAGCAAGCGTGGGGCGGGGGAGAATTTTGGCCCAGTCCTCCCAGCGCCTTGGTCTGCACGCGCTCCCTGGGTCCAGACGGTTGTCATTGTGTTTTCCTGGAGCCTGGCTCTCATCTGTTCCGAGGATGGCAGCTCCCAAGCCCGAAACATCTAGTGTGTGAGCACCGGATCCTCTAATTTGCTTCCATTAACACCTTGACATATGCTACCCAGTCGCTGTGCCCGCCCCCCCGCCCCCTGTGTCCATATGCTCAGCGTTGGGATCCATCTGCCGGGAGCCGGGACCGAAACAGATGCTGGCCTCACAGCCCCATCCCCGGGGAGCAGCTCAGCCTTTTCTCCCCTGGCGGCTTGAGGCTGGATCCTGTGCCCGCCGTCAGGAGCCCGTGGCTCCTCCTCTGGGCCAGCAGGGTCGACTTGGAGGGGAGTGGAGCCCAGGGCCGCAGCACTTCCTGTGAGCAGAGGTTAGGACTCAGAACTCAGAGGCCCAGCTGCAGAAAGGGGCGGTGGAGAAAGAGCCACGCGCAGATTTGCAGGAGGAGAAGGCGCAGTGGAGGCTGGGGATTTGGGCAGGCGGAGGCCGCTCCTCACCCTCAGTCCCTGTTCGCAGCGCCCCAGGCCCGCCTTGCAATGCACTTCCTCCCAGCCTCTAGAGCCGTGCTGCTCCGAGCACTCTGCAGTGTTAGAATGCGGTCCTTTGTCTTGAGTGTCAGCTTTTCCTTTTTTGGAGGTTAATTCTCTGAATACCCAGAGCAGAAGCAAGCAATCTTTTTCTGTAAAAGTCCAGATTATTTCTGAATCTGCAGGTTCTTTCCCTACTCAGTACTGTTCTTCACAAATTACTAAACAGCTTGGGGAGTAGGAGGACATTTTATTCAATGGACCTCGGCCTGAAGGTGCCTTCTCCAGCGGGGGCTGGGGCTGGGTGATGAGGGCGGCTCGCATGCAGCCACAGGGCTTCTCACGAGAAGGGTACATTTCCCGGGGTCAGGTGCCAACGCCAACATGGGCTTGGGCGGATCTGTCATAGTGCCGGTGGGTGTGTTTTTATCATGATAATGAGATTATAATGAGTCCGAGTGTCTGCATGGTGCCTGCACCTGGTCCAGCTGGCCTCGAGTTCTCCTTGGGCTGTGATAACTGGACAACTCTGCGGTCGCCCAGTTGGAAGCGCGTGGGTACTGGCATCTGTCTTTCACTCTTGCAAGTGAGTGAGTCCGAGAGTACACAGGTCTATCAGTGAGCTCAGGGTTCAGGTTGGCGACAGGTTGGCAAATATTTTGAGATTTAAATTTGTGCTGCGGCTGCTCAACCCTCTGTTGTCCTCTGAAGCCTGTCTCAGATGATGAACAGCGGATGCCAAGGCTGTGTGCCAGGGATGGGCACGGGGCCAGATTTGGGGTGTTGTGTCAGCCCCGGCTAGATGGGGGTGAGCCTGCGCAGACTCTAACTGCTCCTGAGTTATTCAGGTCTCGTTGAATGTAACAGCGTGGGGATTATCCGCCAGATGCCAAGCGCAGGGTCAGGGACCTCATTGCTATTCAGCCACCTCCTCGTGTGGGAAGCGATTTGACTTCAGGCTCTGTGGAAGGCGTCCGGGGCTCACTGAGACCATGGGGGAGGGTGACAGTGGCCTCTTTCTTGTTTCTGAAGGATATCATCAAACACCCTTTCCTTGGTGTGTCAAGTCCCATGGCTTAGGGCTTGGCTTCACCAGCGAGACCCATGGACCGGAGCACTGGGGGTACCAGATGCTGGTTGGAAATGCAGACTGTCAGACCCCACTGCAGACCCAAGATGCAGACCCCACGTGTAACAAGACCCCTGGGCAAGGGGTAGCTCCATGACATGTTGTGGGAGAAGCTTATTGTGGGGTGGCCAGTCTGGAGCATTCCCGAGGACCCTCCATCGCTCATTTTCTTACACTGAAAATAGAATAATGTGGCTTCAGCGCTGTGCTAACGGCCTCGTGTCTCTTCATCTCTTCAGACAGCTTGGCAGAGTCACAGCCGGGTGTCCTGATGGAAAGGTAGTGCTGCTGCTCA
The DNA here is from genome assembly GCA_028451465.1 of Erethizon dorsatum. Lineage (NCBI taxonomy): Eukaryota > Metazoa > Chordata > Mammalia > Rodentia > Erethizontidae > Erethizon > Erethizon dorsatum. The sequence goes on along the minus strand of CM051836.1, from coordinate 96,998,804 downwards.
CTAATGTGGGGCAGTGCAGAGAGTTGTAGACTAGTTAAAGAAAACAAGACCACTCCTGTGATCCCTTGTTCCCTCAGTGCCTCAGTTTCCCTATCTGTCGCATGCAGTATCTGACAGGTCATGGGTGAGTGTTCTGTTCTGCATTTCCGGGCTGTGTGTTTTGGCCCTCTCTCTGTCCCCCGCCATCTGAAGGAGGATGTTCCTGCTCCCCATTCTCCTTTGTGACCCCCCCTTGACGGACAGGTGCAGGCTGGGGCCAGGGGTGTGAGCTGACCTGCACTAGGATGAAGTTTGCGGGAGTCGCAGGTGCCGGAGGTCCGTCCAGCAGGGGAGTCTGGGGTCCTGGAAGCTACTGGTTTCTTTCTGTCCTTGGATCCAAAGTTACTGTTTCCATAACTTCATTAGCGCAGGCTTTTTGGTCAATGAAATAATGTCCCGAGACTCCTGTCGTCAAGCCGGGGTGAGTAGATGGAGCTGAATGGGAGACGGCTGTCATCTCGGTTGTTCGCAGCGTGGTGCCTCACAGCTGGTGCCTGGGCATCCCCATGGTTCCCTTCATTTCACCCCGTCCCCTCCCTGTCTCTCCTGGGAGTGCAGAGGGCTGTCGCCAGCTCAAAGCCACTGCTCCTTCCCACACGAAGCTGCTGTCCCTGTGTCAGCGATGTCAGCGATCTGCTGCTCCGACAACGGTGGGCCAGAGCAGGTGGCCTTGGGCAGCATGGGGCAGCAGCATGGGCTGGCAGGGTGGGCTTCCACTCCTTGCCCACAGCTTAAGTGGTATTCTAAGTGATGCCCCTCTGCTTAGAGGCAGTGCCAGGCCATTGTGATGTGCTGCTTGACTTAGCGGGGGTGCCATCAAGAGAGCAGCCTTTGGGCGACCAGGGTTGAGTTATAGCCCACTCTGGCTGTTGACTGGACCTGTGCCGCTGGACACCCCTTTGCTCCCTGGGCTTCTGTGTCGGCTTCGTAAAGCCACAGCCCTGGAGGAGATACCTTTCCTGATGCCCTGTGACTTAGGAGCCCCATCGCTGAGAGATAATTCAGTCAGGGCAGGTGGTCGGCAGAGGGCGTGGTCTGCACTGGCGCCCTTGCCTTCCTCGCGACTGTGCACTCTCCCTGTAGCCTGGGTGACGTTGCACGTTATTGGTGTGACACTTTGTACCACCTCGCCTCAGCTGCACCTCAGCAGGATCTTTCTAGCTTTGGGGGAAGACAGAGTGGTCGGGTTTGAGTTGGTCTTGTCCTTTCTGGCTGTGTGGGCTATTCATCTCTCTGAATTTCATGTTCCTCACCCGCAAAATGAGAATAAAGCCTGCTTTATTATTATTTTTTATTTCATGAGGCTACATTTAAAATCAGTCTTCCCACCATTCCCTTTTATTTACGGCTTTATGCCTTCTCGTTGATACAGTGTCAGGATGCGCTTCCCTCCCGTCCCAGATCCCGTGGCTGGACCCTGCCTGTCTCCTAGGAAACAGAGTTAGCCCTTCACCCGCTGAGCACCCTGCGCGCTCGCTGTCCAAGGCCACACTGTTGGGGAGCAGAGCCTTTTCCTACGTCCTGCTCAACCGGACCTCGTGTACCCAGACAGAGTGTAGTGTTTCCTGTTGAATTCCACGTCACCGGGACTGAGAGGTTTTTTTCTCGGACTCTGACCTACAGCCCCAGTGGCCTTTCTAAGCACCCAGAGTCCCAATCTGTGAAGACGACACAACTCATCCCTCAGCCCCAGAACTCACTCACGGCCTTTGCCTCATCTTTCCTGCCACACAGGCTCAGGTGACCACCGATCTGCTAGATCTGTGCAGCGGATGCATTTTGCCGGCCTGGAATCTCGTAACAGTAGAAGCACACCGTGTGCCTTATTAGCATCTTCCACACAGGTGTTCTGAGATCCATCTGAGTTCAGCGTATGGGGGGTTATTCCATGTTATTCCACTGCAGCGTGTTATTCCATTGTGTGACTCAGTGTAATTTGTTTCTCCACCTGCTTGTGGATGGCCCTTTAGGTTATGCTCATTTGGGTTGTCATGAATAGAGTTGGCATGTGCCTGTGTGGACATGTGCAGCGCTGTCTTGGGTAAGCCTTTGGGAGTGAATCACTGCTTATGTGATAAGTCATTTTTGTGTTTGTGAGAAACTGCAGGACTCTTCCCCAGAGGGATTGCTCTCTGTTCCTTCCTACCTGGAAAGTGAGTGAGGCAGGAGATTAGGGCGGGGCAAGCTGGCTGGACAACAGGGCATGAACTGCCAGTCATGGAAAACTGTCAAGTCAGCCAGGGTTCATGTGCGGAACAACTTCCAATGGACTGGATCAGACAGTGAAAGATGGTGATATAAAAGATGGTGGCCATTGACTGCGGCCACTGCTGTCCTGTTTCTGCAGTGGCCCATCCTGCACACAGCACATAGCTTCACTTTTCTTACCTCTCTTCTTCATTTTTTTGTTTTTCTTCTTTTGCTTTAAATAAATGTTACTTTTTCACATTCATCGGTTGTCCTGGCCAGTTCTTTGGATGGGACAGCAAAAGCTTGGAACCACCAGACACCACACCACCCGGCAACATATGGATTCTGGGTTTCCCACAATTCATTGATCATTTAAATTTTAATTGCTCTGGCATTGGGGCTCGTTACGGTGATTTCAGTTTACATTCATCTGATGACTTACGGGGAAATGTCTCCTACTCTTTGTTTTTTATGAGGCTGTCTTTCTATACTTTCAGTGTTTCGTACATTGGTGTAAATGTTTTGTCAGACACAGGTACTGTATTGCAAGTGTTTTCTTCCCATTTTTTTCAGTGATCATTAAAAAATTCCTTTTGTTCATTTTTTTATTTGTTAGTACGTTTGGTATACTCAGAAATCTTGGCCCAACCTGAAGTCATAAATATTTCTCCTCTGGTGTCTTGTCGATGTGTTATGCTTTCTGTTTAGGTCTGATTACTTTTTATGTGGTGTAACTGAGGGGTGGAGTCCAGAGTTTTTCCATATTGATACCCAGTATCTTTGTTCCAGAGTGTTTGTCCTCCTTCGAGTTGTCTGGGTGACTTTGTCATAGGCGCATTGCCTGTTTAAGTGTGGCTTTATTTCTGGGCTTTGTTGTGTCTTTCTAAGCTATCCGAACACCAGTGCCATACTGGCTGATTACTGTGGCTGTGTCGCAAGCCTTGACAGTAGGCAGCAGAAGTCTTCCAGCATTGTTCTTTTGCTCGATATTGTTTGTCTGTCCTTGTGCTTTTAATTTTAGAACTAGCTTTTTTTCTTTTTGGCTCCAAATTGCCCATTTCTGGCATCTTGACTGGGACTCTGTTGAGTCCACAGATGATCTGGGGAGAACGACTGTCTAGCAGTACGGGCTCTTGTGCTCTGACTCCTGTCTCTGTCCCTTAGCTTAGGGTTTTTTTTTTTTTTGGTACTGGGAATTGAACTCAGGACCTCACGCTTGCCAGGCAGGTGCTGCACCACTGAGCTAAATCCCCAGCCCTGCTTAGGTCTTTATTGTATTTTCCATCTCATGTTGTGAGTTCATAGGTCTTTTGCTGAGTTTAAGTTTATCTTTGTGAAGTCTGCATATTTTAATGCTATTAGAAATGGTACGGATTTTTCTCCTTTTACTGTTCAGTTCTTGCCAGTTACTAAAGAGCTCACTGTTTTATGAGGAAATTTATAAGTCAGTTGACTTATGACTGGGGCCCAAGTGTTTGGGCTGCCGTGAACCCCTGTGGACTTGGGCTCAGGCCCACAAGGCTCCCTGGACTGGCTTTGCCTCGACTTGGAAGAGAGGAGTCTTGATTGCTGGGGAAGGTGAGGGGCCAGGGCATCCCTGAGATCACGAACCAAGGTCACTGGCAGGAAGTCCAAGCAGCGACCTGAAAATGTTGGATCAGGCCATGCTGCCACACGAGAGGGCGACAGTGAGGCAATCGGCTTGCAAGGGCACTGGGGCCAGAGTGATGAGGGCTTCTGTGGCTGGACCACAGGGAGCTTAGAGCCCTCACATGTTTAGAGTGGGAGCAAACAACCATTCTTATTGTTTATTTGTGTTTATTTGTCTGAAGTGTGGCTGTCGATGGCATTTTAATCCTGTGCTGTGAGTTCAGTTCCGAGGCACCATGCACCCCTGCTGCACAGTTACCCCCCCACCTCTACATTTTCCATCCTCCCGAGTGGAAACCGTCCCCTCCCCCCAGCACCCACCGTTCCACTTCCTGTCTCTGAATTGTCTGCTTCTCGGAACTTCAAGTGAGTGGAGTCGTGCAACGTTTGTTCCCGTAGTGGCTGGCTCTTCCGCTTGGCACACAGTCTTGGGGTCCCTCCAGTGGCAGTGGGCTCGGACCCCTTCCTCCTTCGGGCCGGGTCACCTTCCGCTGTGCACGCAGACCCTGCCTTGTTATCTGCTCATCCATCCGGGGACCGCTGGCCTCTTGGGCACGGCGAGCCACTGTGAAGGGCGGGAGGGTCTGGAGCTTGAAAAGAGACCCGAAGGCAGGAGCAGCCCCCCTTCCGTGAGTGGGGGGCCATGAAATCCAGGGTCTTCAGCGCGGAGGACTGCGGCGGGGGGGAGGACCGACTCTCCTAGTGATAATGGCGGGATTATAGGTGATCCAGCGCTGTCCGAGTCAAACCCGGGGTGGATGGCGCCCTCACCCGCTCGTGCCTGTCCTCTCCGAAGACTAGGAGGACCCCCAGCTGGATAAAAGCCCGTGAATGAACGAATGGTCTACTGGCGGTGTGTAGAGCAGACCGAGACCTGGATGCTTTAATGACAGTGGCCTTCCACCACAACTTGTCCCATCCGTTCACTTGTTCCCAATTTCATTTACTGTACTTGTTTTATTTGGGGTTTTTCTAGTTTTTTACTTTTATCAATAAAGCTTCTTTCTCTGACTCTGTGTGGGTATAGTTTTTGTCTTAGTAAATACCAGTGTCTCTCAGTCTTCATTTTGTAGTTGTTATCCCCAGGAAACCTTTTCAGACCTTATTTTCTATCCACAGATATTTAGGACACTGTGCACAGTATTTTGGAGGCTGTGCTGTATCCATATCAACAGTAGGATTTTTGTCCCTGCCACCAACCAGTTTTCTTTGGAGAAGACACCACCCACCCCCGTGGAGAACAGAGGCTCAGCCCCGAGCAGAGGGCACAGTGTGCATTGGTAGGCGCGTGTTTAACCTGTAAGAAGTCGCCAAACTGGCGCATCATCCCACGTGCCAGGAGCAACGCACCAGAGTTCCGCTTCCTCTCCATCCCGGCCGACTTGCGGGTGGCCAGTGTTTGTCACGTTGGCCATTTCATGGGGAAATGTGGCATTTCATTGTAGTTTAATGTGCATTTCCCTAATAAATGACACAAAGCGTCTCTTCGTATGCTTTTTTGTGGCTCTTACGTCTTCTTGGGTGAAGTGTCTGTTTAGATCTTCTGCCCAGCTTTAAAAATTGGGTTGTTTTAGTATTGGTATGGCTGAGGTTTAAAAAAAATATGTTCCGAACACAAGTCCTTTATTGGATATATATATTTTGCAGATATTTTTCCCAGTCTCTGGCTTGCTGTTTTATTTTTGTAAAAGTATTTTTCAAGAGCGTGCATTTTTGATTTTCATGAAGTGTGACTTATGGGGTTTTTCTTTCATAGTTCTGTTTTTTTGTATATTATTTATAGGAACCTTTGCTGAATTCAGTTTTAAAGTTTTAGCTTTTACACTTAGGCCTGTGACCTGATTCAAGCTAATTTCTGTATATGGTATGAGGTAAAGGGCTTGTTGCCTTTTAAAAATTGTCTGTATATAGCACCTCAGTGGGCCCGGCCTCTTTTTTTAAAAAGATCATCCTTTCCCATCAAATTGCCTTGGCACTGCTCTGAAATTCAGCCGGCCTTTTATCTGTGGTCCTAGTCTCCTGGCTGGCAGGAGGATTACAAGTTCAAGCAAAGCCTGGACAATTTAGCAACTTAGTGAGCAGCTCAGGGCAAAGACCCTGGGCTCAATCCCCAGGACCATCAAAAAACAAAGGCCTCATAGTTCATTAGTGCTTATTGTAGATGGTTGTGTCATTGCCCAGTTCTGGGTTCAGTTGACTTGATTTTACTTTTGTTTTCCATAGTTTGTGGCATTGTATAGGTGATTTTGTTCCAGTTTTATTTCTACTGATTGACCTAGAAGACTAAAACAAGAGATTTTGAGAATTTGATATAGAATTGTCTGCTGGATGCTTTTTGCATTGTTGTTGTTGTTGTTGTTGTGCGTGCGAGGGACGGGGCCCAGGGCCTTGGGCAGAGCTGGGCCGTGTTCTGCCACTGGGCCACACCCGCAGCCTGGGTGTCTTCTGGTCATGGTCCCCAGTATAACTTCTGACTGTTGCAAATCTGTATACGGTTTGCTTGTCTCCTCGCTTGTGTGTACGGAATCGTGTCTGTCGTGTGTGTCACTGTGTACCCCACACTTGGATCCCCAGTATTCGTGCAGTGAATTTATCATTGTTGCATCCAGTACACCTCCAGCTTTTCTTGCAATAAATAGAGTGTGGCTTTGCACTCCCCATCCACGCTCCTGTCGCTGTCATCTTGTCCTCTAGTGACTGCGCTTACCTCTTCTCATCTAGAGCCAATTCTGGTCTCTCTTCTGAGACCAGAGTCCCAGAGCTCCACTCGTCCCTCTCCTGCAAGAGCGGTTCCATGAGCCACCTGTGTGCCCACAGCTCTGGACCAAGAGCCCTGCGATGTCTCCAGCTGTGTCTCACTAGGCTGTAAATTTTGAGTGCAATCTTGAAACATGGTCAGCATTGAACAGTTTGACCACTGGATTAAATGGAGGGAATGTACGCTTTCAGGATCTCACTGAAGACTTCCGTTAGTAGCCAGCTTGGTTTAACATCAAGTATGTTCTCCCAGCCTGGGAACAGAAAGTGTGGATCCTGCCCCATGAGCAGGTCGCAGGTATTGTTGCGATTAGTGAAAATGCATCCGGACTTCACCTCCAGCTCTTGCTTTCTGTACAATAGTAGGAGGATATTTTGATTAGGATTTGCATCACCCATGCCTGAATTAATCTGACTCTTAAGGATCACAATCATTTCCCCAAAGAATGTGTGCTGTGGATTTCACCCCAGGTACTCTCGGGGTCTCAGATCCCAGAGGCCCTGCGGTCTTGCTGGGCAGATAATGGCTTTTCTTCCGGGGTTGCGAGTCAGAGACGTGGTGACTTGCATTCACAGTCATCCTGCCTCTCCTCCAGTGGTCATCTGGGCTGTTAAAGACTCCAGATGTCCCCTCCCCAGGGAACGTTTCCACCCAGACGGCAGCTAAGGCTAGGCTGGTTTTTCTGGGATTCCTTAGATCAACCTTTAAGCAGCTCATTTAGATTATCTGCAGAGGCCTGTGGAAATATTTGGAAGAGGCCGAGGGGAGTCTGAACTGTAACCCTATAAGGGAAAATATGCAAGGGCCTTGCTTGCGTCCCAGCCAGTCTGCTGCGTGGCCACAGAGCCCTGATCCGCTCTCATGGCAAGGACACTGCCAGTGGCCATCAGCTGCTGGAGGACGTGAACTGAGGGAATCAGTTTCTCCACTTTGGATGGGATGTCCCACGCGTATCACAGAGGACTCCTGATACTGGTGGACAATCTGGTGTCTCTGTGATTTACTCTTTAAGACACTCAGGGGTAGTCTGCCATGGAGAATTAGGAAGACACCAGTGGTTAATTCACCGCGTGGTACTGAGGCTTTCTCGGGCAGCTTGCTGGACATTTCGGGTGGAGGAAAGTCATGCGGGTCCCTGCCTGCAGGCTGCCTCCTGCCTGTGAAGAAGGCGACCCCCCCAGCCCCCAGGACAGGGCCGGTCAGAGGTGTCCCGAGGGGTCATCGGGAGAGAGCGCCAGGTACAGGGGCTGTGCGAGGGACCAGGCAGAGGCCGGTGTGGGCAGAGCAAGTGTGCCAGGTGTGGGACCTGCTGGGTGTGAGGTACAAGCAGATGTGGAAAGAGAGGAACCTGGGGCGTGAGTGGGGCCCGGGGTTCGAGAAGTCATCGGAAAGAAGCGCAGAAGGGATGAGGTCTTCCTGACGTGCGGGCCTGGCCTGGAGCTTCTTAGCTGGAACCTCAGATCCAGCTCAGGGGTCCCCAGAGTGAGGGGTGACTGTTCTCCAGCATGCGGAGGACTGGCCGTGGCCAGCCCAGGGGAAGTCAGCGTGAGGTGGGCTCGCCCCGCTATGCCCTCGCCCGAGGACGGGTGCACACGCGCTGCGGACTCCTTGTCCCCTGTGGGGCTGCAGCTCAGACTCCCTGATCCCCGGGGCTCACGCGTGCTCCGTGTCGCCTCCTTGTCCCGTCTTGCCATTTTACATCTGACTTTGAGTCCCAGTTAGACAGTCTTCTCCCCGGCCCAGTTTATGAAAGCATTTACCTCTTCTAGAACTTGAATGGTTTTGTTTCTTATATTTAGATTCTCAGATATCTTTGAAGTTTTTCTGGTATATGGTGTTATGTACTCAATTTTACCCCAAGTGGCTACCGCTTTGGGCTACTCACCCTCATTACTGAGTTGACGGTCTCTCTTGCTGATCCCGAGCCCTGCCTTTTCCCATGTGCTGTATTTCCATGTGAATTGGAGTCCATTCCCAGACTTTGTCTCCTGTTCTGTCGATCCAGCCGGGAGTTCACGCGTCAGTGCGATGCTGTTTTAGCGACAGAATCTTTATATTGTCTCAGGAGACAGAGATCTGGTCGCTCTTCATGGGTTTTAGACATCCTCAAATTCTTATTTTCTACATGAACCTTAGAACCATTTGTTTAGTTTCAGAAACAAAACAAAATTTGTTGGTATATTTATTGGAGTCACACTAAAAATATTTGTTAACTTAGGGAGAGTTGACATCTTTGCGACATTAAATTGTCCTAACCCAAAGCAAGGAACATCTTTCTATTTGTTCAGTTTTACTTCTTTGTCTTTCAGGAGTGTTTCAAAATTGTCTTTTGTAAGTTTTACATCTCTTGCTGAGTTAATTTAAACATTTTATATATTTTCATTATAACTGGGATCTTGTATTCCATGGTATCTTCAGGCTGTCTATTGTTATAAAATAAACATGCAGAATGCTGTAGTTTTCATCTCCCCTCTGCTTTATTAATGTTTTTGTTACATGTTTTGGTTTTATTATTGATTTTTTGGGTTTTTCCAGGTATGCTTTCACATCAGCTGTGAATAGAGGCGATTTTATTTTTTTCTTTTTCATTCTTAGGTTTCCAACTGTTTTCTAACTGCATTGGCTAATACATATTGAACACCAATCCAAAACTTTTTGCGTGGTAACACGATGCTCAGAAAGTTTGAGATCTCGGAGTTTTTTGGGTTTTAGATGTTTTGTTTAGGCGTGCTTGGCTGGAAAGGCCTGTGTACACATTCCTAAACATGAGACATCCCAAGCACGAGATGCCGCCCCAGGGCATGGAGCATCTGTGGTCCCAGGCACCTCGGGAGAGGGCAGCCCAGCCCGCGTGGCAGCGCAGTGTCGGAGGCGTGAGAAGCGGGCCTCTGACCTGTTTCTACTTTCCGGAGGACCTCTGTGTTTCCTCTTAAGGATAGCATGTTGCTTTATTTTTAACATTAGTACACACATTTTATTAAGCTAAGGAACTGTCTTATCAATTCCAGTTTTGTCTTTTAAAGGATCCGGAGTGGGTATTGAGTACTGAGTGTCGCCCAGAGCCTATGCAGCAAATCATATAACCCTGTCCCTGGTGTGTTAATGGGGTCGACTGCGTAAGATTTACCAGATGCCCTGCGATCCGGGAATGAACGACTCTTCATTCATCTGCTCACGACATCATATTAATATTGTGTTGTTTCCATTTGCTAGTATTTTATTTAGGATTTTTACACTGGTATTTATTAATGAGGTTGGTCTTCAGTTTTCTTTCTTGGGCTGTTGCTTTCAGCTTTAGGCTCGTGCTTCCAAAAAGGACCAAGAAGCTGGTGTTTGTTTCTGTCCTCTAGAACGACTGGTGCTGCAGCCTCAGTCTTCTGCTGTGGGAGAACAGGATTTGGGGCTTTTTTGGAGGGTAACTTTTTGATAACTTTCTCTGCGCAGCTACAGAAGTTGATCTGTAATGCAGTATCAAAATGTTCTAAAGCAATTTAGTAAACTGGATGTTTTCTGTACAGTGATCTGTTTTACCTAGTTTCAGATGTATTTGCAGAGAGTTGCGTGGAACAGTCTCCCGCGACTCTTCCTGCGTGGGGCTGTTCCAGGGCGGCGCAGAGACAGAAGGAGGTAGCGGTGTTCACGGACAGCAGCCTTGGGTCCCAGCCCTTGACGTGAGTTCCAGTGAGAAGAGCGTCGCTGGTGATAACCTCACAGCTGCCCTGCACACAGGGCTGGGCTCTAACCCCACATTAACATTAAAATACCGTGATGCCTAGTAATCATCCTAGTTTAAGGATGAGATAGTGTGGGGAAGATTTACTTGCTCACAGTTACACAAGCGGAAGCATCAGAGGCAGGACTTGAATGCAGGTCTTGGGAGAGTCCTATATCCAGATCTTTTGTTTGATGTGGTCGTGATCTTACGTTGTGCTGTGTAGTTGTGGTGGTGGTCATTTGGAGATTTTTTTTTTTTTTAAGTTAGTGATTGACTCCCACGTCACTGACTGCATCTGTAGGACAGCGGATGTCAGGGCCGGGTGTTGGACAGAGGAGGGGCTCCCAGGGCTCAGCTGTCCCTCCCCAGCCTGCCGCCTCGGGCCTGTCACTTGGCTTTTCTTAATCTCATTTCTCTCATCTGCAGTATTTCAGAGCTAATAAGATCCTGATGATCAAATGAGATAAATGATACAGAAGCATTTCACACATTGGAATGTGAGCAGTTGTGACTCTGAGTGGACACACAGGGCAGGGTTCAGGGTTGCACGGAGGGCGAGGTGAGCAGAACGCGCTCTTGATCAAGCCTCTTCCCTCCTGAGCCGCTGTCCCATCGGCAAATTGAGAGGGTTGGATGAACTCGTCTGTGCAAAGTTTGTTGTAATATAAGGACCTATCTGGAAAACATTGGTGTAAAGCGCAGCCTGAGTAATGATCCTGGAGGATGTAATTGTGCAGATTTCCTTCCTGCATTGTGAGAGGTCACTTGAAGGTCATCTCAGGGGAATAATGTCATCTTCCACTGTGGGATGCAGAGTCAGCACCATGGCATGAAAGCAGTGACATGCGAAATCAGTGGTCCTGGTTCTGATCCCCGTTCCGGCTCTTATTATTAACTCTTTGACCTTAGGCAACGACATAACTTCCTTAGCCTCAGTTTCTCCACCTGCAGGATGGGAACTAACGCTGCCTGAGAGCTCCCAGCAAGCATGGGAAGCCACGTCATTCTCTCTTGCTGCGTGCGCGCCTGGCTCGCGGGAAGGCAGGCCAGTCAGTCAAGAGACCCAGGGCTGTGTTCATTTCGGCAGATGATTGGAGAGGGGCTTCTGCACAGGTGCTGGGCTCACCTCCTCACCCCTCGCCCCCACCTGGTGGGGTCACTCCTTCCACTCGCGGTGCGCTGGCAGTGCCCACTCTCTAGCCCCGCAGGCCAGATGTCCAGCGCCGCACAGGCCCTGCCGCTGCCCCCATAGAACCCTGCACCCTCCGGTGCTCCCTGCCATGTCGAATGGATGATCCCGGCCACACTGAGTACTCACTGTGTACCCAGTGGCCACCAGGTGCTCTGTCTGTGACAGGTCACATGTGGGTGCCTGGCACAGTGCCTTTTACCCCATGTTTTCAGAACATGCAAAGCCCCTGATTTTAGCAATCATTCTTTCAGTGATGTGCTTTCTTTTTTTTTTTTTTTTTTTGGTACCGGGAGTCAAACTCAGGACCTTGCTCTTGCCAGGCAAGTGCTTGTGCTGCTGAGCTATATCCCTGGCCCCCAGTGATGCACTTTCTGTGTGCACTGTGCTCTTGGCTGCTAGGAGATGAGCAAAGAGTAGGACCTGCTCTTAGCTGGTTGAGCAGCTACTGTGAGGAGAAACAAAACCCCACAAGCACCAAATGCACCCTGGGCCAGTAAATGTGCAGCACCACTGGTCAGGGCAAGTGACGTCATCAGGACAGTTCATAGGAGGGACTGAGTATGGCGGCTAGAGAGACCGTGATGAGGAGGAGCTGATCGGGACACGCAGCCAGAGAACGCTGGGAGAAACACTCGAGCATTGGAAAGGTCTGGCAAGGGTAGAAGTGTCTTAGTCTGTAAAAATTCTAAAACAGAGTAGATTTTTAGCAGTTGTGGCTCTCAGCCATGTCTTGAGAATCTTTGATTGTAATTTCAGGTGAACAGAAACTACTCAGATTAGCTTGAGAAAAAGAATGCAATGATGCCTTACTACAAGTATACAAGGGCCACATGGAACTCAGGTGCAGCCTGGCGTCCCCCACCGGGAAGGTTTCAGGAGTCTGACAGCGTCCATCTGTCCACCTCTTCTCCCCCTGTGCCTCTTGCTTCTGAGTGTCCCAACTTTGGAGTGCACTTTGGAGCATGGCAGCTCATCCTTTCCTTTGGTGGTGAATCAGTCACTTCCTTGTTGCTGAGATACAGTATTGTACTTACAGATTCAAGAAGGAGAGGTTTATTTTGGCTCACAGTTTGTAGAGGTTTCAGTCCACAATTGGCTGGCTCCAAGGTGGGTTGGCACAGCAGAGGGCCCTGGTGGAGGAGAAACAGTCCATGGCAGGGCAGGCAGGAAGCGGTGAGAGATCAAGGGTTGAGGAGGGAGATAGACCCTTCCAGGCCACGCCTTCAGTGACCCACCTCCTCCAGCCAGGCTTCACCTCCTAACATCACATGAATGTCACATCCACTGATGAGTGTCACATCCCCATGATTCAGTCACCTCCCAAAAGCCACACCTCTGAGCACATGATGCTATGTGTTTGGGGGGGGGGCATCTAGATATAAACCATAACAGTGGCTTCTGTCCTTGGCATGTGTGTGCTGAAAGGGCCACTCCATGGTTCCGGCATTTCCATACCAGAGCACTGCCTGGAGTGGCATGGTCCCAGGCGGGATGCACAGGGTGGGGAATGTGCTGGCCAGGTGGGTGGACCCTCATGGGAGGCACAGCAGGGCCCTGCAGGGGGAACTGGCTGTCTGGGGTGTACCCTATGTCAGAAGGCACTGTTCCCCCAGGGTGGTCACACCAGACCTTGGGCTCTGGAGTGGGCAGTGTGACACCCTTGGGACAGTGTAGGGGGGTTGGGGCACAGGTGATGTTTTCTTGGGTCTTCTTTAGGTATCAGTGCTGTCAGTGGGACCCAGCGTAAACCTGGCAGGATACATGTGATTTGAGAGCACAGAGGGAAGATGGGGGTGGACTGCAGGCCTGTGGGTTGGACATAGACTCATGAACATTTGTAACACTTCTGCTTCTAGCTTTTAGCACCATGGTCAAAAAATAGGTATCTCTGTGTTTCTTTTTTTTTTTTTTTTGTGGTTACTGGGAGTTGACCTCAGGACCTTGTGTTTGCCAGGAAGCCCTTGTGCCGCTGAGCGATATCACCGGCCCTTTTTTTCCTTTATGTGGGCTCCAGGAGTCAAACTCAGGACCTCGCGCTTGCTGGGCAGGTGCTTATGCCGCTGAGCCATCTCACTGGCCCTCTGTGTTTCTTTATCACATCTACACACACACACGCACGCACACACACACACACACACACACACACACAATTTGCATTTACCCAAGCGAGATAATTAGAGGCGTATTCATAGTTTTGCAAGTGTATTTCATATTTTGCTTGGTGGAAGATTCTGGATCCTCGCATCTACTTCTCCGTCCAGACTGTTGAGATGATGGGAAGCATGGGAGGAAACCCTGGCCCCCTGGAAGGAAGCAGGTGGCGGGGGAAATCTTCCCACATCCTTTTCAGGAGCAGGTGGGTGCTCTTTGACCCGACCCCAAAACTCAATTCAACACTTAGGACTTGCCTTGAGGTGGCATCTGAGGAGGTACTGGCCTTTGCTATGTGACTGTTTCAGTTTATTTTGCATTTTAGGAAGGTTACTTTTACCTGCCTTTGCAGATTTCCCAAATGTAGACTCCTTATACAACAGGAAGAATCATGCTGGTTACTATTGCCCCTGTCTCTGTATTGGAGGGTAAGGACCTCTTCAGGTGGTGGATACAAAGTTTCCAAAGTTCTTGTCTCCTCTTGGAAGCTTAGATTTTTCCATTGGCAAGAAATGTTGCCCATTGTTTCCTTGAAGTGGTAAAGGTCCCCTGAGCTAGAGTCAAATCACAGCTGGCCTGTTACTTGTTCTTCCAAGTCAAAATGATGCCACACGAAAGAGGTGGCGCAAGATGGGCCACGACTCAGACAGTCGCCCGAATGGGTTCTTCAGAGCAGTGATAATGAAACTTTTAGAGACCGAGTGCCCAAACTGCAACCCAAAACCCACTTATTTATCACAAAGTGCCAACACTGCAATGAAACCTGAGCACTGAGGTTTTAGTTTAGGAAAATAAAAATTCCTACATTAACATCTTTTGTCTTAAGAGATAAACAACACCCACGCCATAGGTTCACCACCACTGCTCTAGTCGGTCCCTGCGGAAGCGCTGGTGTGTGGTCTCCCGGGGCAGGAGGGGGACTTAATAAGCGCGATGTCTTTAACTACACACTCGGTATCAAGGACATGCCAAGGACACTTCTCCGCGAGAGAGCCCGTGTGAACCGTGGAGAATACGGCACCGAGCATGCGTGTGGTTTGATGTCTCTGCTTGGTTTGTGCTAAGATGCAAGCAGTTTTGCGTTTATTTGCACCACTAGTGAAAACTTCTTTGCTCCGTCCTCCTGGGCACCGGGCGTCCTTGTCATAGTACACGAATGGGCTCACAGCATACTGGCCACGGAGCCAGCCCTGCAGAAGCAGGGGTTGGGCATTGGGTTTCTGAAGTCGTGCCCTAGGAGTTACTGGCAAATTGGTATGATCTTAAACTCCCACCTCCTGCTTCACCTTCAAATTTAATGTCACATCCCGACAGCGGGTGTTGACCTCAGGCTCTGGGTCTGACACCACCTGTGGCAGCTGGTTTTGGGGCCTCTGCCACCCGGGCTCTGCTGCCCCCCAGCTAAAGTGAAGGAGCCATGCATCTGGGAAGGAAAAGGATGTGCGGGTCTTCAGTTGCCCGGTTTTCAGCCAACTTGCTTTTCAGGTTACAATGCGACATTTAATGATCAAGCTAAAAATGAAATGCCGTGTGGATGGATTTTGACATTTGCAAACCAAGGGGCTAACACCCTCCCTCCTGCTTCCTTTGTTTCCAGCAATGGAAGAGTTAATAGTTGAACTTCGCCTCTTTCTTGAGCTTCTGGACCACGAATACCTAACGTCGACTGTCAGGGAGAAGAAGGCGGTGCTGACCAACATCCTGCTTCGGATACAGTCGTCCCGAGGTGAGCCTCCTCCTTCCGGTCTCTCCTGGCTTCCGCAGTGTCTCTAATTCCATCTCCTTCAAGTATGCATCCTCGTGAGGTTATGTGTTCATCATGTTTTCGTGGAGGCCTCCACACGCACCAGGTGCCGTTCCTCCAGGTGCAGAAGGCAAGGCCTTCAGGAACTGAGAGTCCCGGGTGCCCTAGATTCACTAGAAGGACTCGCAGCACCCGGCGCGCAGCTGTCCTTGTGCAGCCCGGGGCACATGCGCAGTGGTGAGGAGACTCCGCCCCCACCAGGAGGCGAGAAAGACCCAGGGGAGCCTGGGGAACCCTGTATCAGACTTCTGTGCGCTCTCCCTCCCTGAGCGTCACTAAGCACGTTGGGTCCCTGCGCAGCGCTTCTGTTCAGGAAAGCCGCTGAGGCTCAGTGCTCGACTCTTCTTGGGCAGGTCACGTGGGCGCCCTGTGCCCCGCACAGGGCAGAACTCGACTCCGGGAAGGGCAGGTGCTCTGTGTAAGCCATGCTGCGAACACAAGCAGCGTGGGCACCGTGCCAGCCTTACCAGTTAGGGAGCAGTGGGGACACTTCTGAAATTCATGTTCCCAGGCACACACTTATAATCTCAACACTTGGAAGGCCGAGGCGGAGGGTCCCAAGTTGGAGCCCAGCCTGGGCAACTTAATGACTTTAGCAAAACCCCGTCTCGAAATAAAAAATAAAATAGGGCCAGGGATGTAGCTCAGTGTGAAGACTCTGGGTTCAGCACCCAATAGCATTAGAGAGGGGGAGTGGGGAGAAAGGAGAAACTTAATCAAAATTTATGGGTTCCCAGGGAGGTGTCTGTTCCCTTCGTACCTGAGTGCCACCTGGAGCAGAAGCTTAGGTAAGAGAGGCTGTATGGCCTCAGGTGCACCAGGCTCCACACTTCCAGCTGGTGATGTCGCCATCAGGCCCTTCCCTTCCCTTCCCTTTCTTCCCTTTCTTGCCACAGATTCCTCTCTTCTTCCCCGGAGAATACCGATGCCTCCTTGCCAGATGGGGGTAGAGGTTAGGAGAACATCAGTGTTCGCCACGTGTCTGGTGTGGGTTCGAGAGGTCAGCCAGCAGTGGTCTCCTCTGCTCCTTACCTGGATCTTTGGTTTTGGTCACCATTTGCAGGCTTCGACGTGAAGGACCATGCTCAGAGGCCAGAGACCAACAGCCTGCCGGCACCGCCGCAGATGCCCTTGCCGGAGATCCCTCAGCCCTGGCTGGTGAGTGGACTGACCCCATCCTTCCCCGGGGTGTGGCAGCCTGGGGTGTGCATGCGCCAGGTGTGTGACAGAAGCCAGCTCTGGAGACCAAAGGCCCCGGTGTCCCCAGGGCTCCTGCTGAGTTTCCAGGCCCAGAAGCCACCGGTGACACCGATCCGGATCCTCTGAGCACAGTCTCTCCTTGGGAAGCCGATCTTCCCTTGCAAAGCACTGGCGCTACAGGCCTTTGGAAATGGGTTCTTACAGCAGGTTAAGGAAAAAACCAAACCAAACCAAAAAATACCCTAAAAACCTGGGGGATTTGGCTAGCAAAACAGCATTGGTAGACTCTGAGGATGTGAGCCATTTTCTAAGTTTTAACTCTGAATTCCTCAGTCTGAAATTTGGGCAGTCATCGATGGAGCAGTTGTTGACTAAGCGCTCTTTTTTTTTAAAAAGAGAAAAATATGTCCTCTCCTGGGATGTGTAATTTATTGATTTTATGCCTTTAACATTTGTGTAGGGCTTCATTTTCCCCATCTGGAGATGCACGCGCACACTTCTTCCTGTCCCTTTCAGCGTTTCCGCTGCTCACTCAGGGAAGCTGGACCCCATTCAGAGCTGGGGCGAACGCAGTGACCAGCCCTGCTCTGGATTTCCCTGCAGTGTGGCTCCTCCGACATGAGCCCCGGGAAGGCAGGATGGGCCTCATCTGCCTGTCTCCGCTGAGGCCCTGGCGTGGAGTCCAGCGTCCAGCAGTCCCCGTGGTCATAGTTGTAGCCTGGCAGGAGCCCTGTGCTCGGTGGGTTCCTAGCACAGAGCACAGGTCATGCCTACTTTCCTGTCACTTACACAGGTCGCCGTCCAGAGCCCCCGGGATACCCGAGGCCTTGCGTAGTGCCACCCTTCATTGCTATGCATTCTGTTCTAGATTTGGGTCCTTTGATCTGATGATGACGAAAATTAAAAACCAGCCCAGGAAGTACAAGAGAGCAGGCACAGCGCTAGCTGGGGAGTGTGAGAAAAAAGGGCGACTTGAGATCGGCACTGAGGCAGGCCTGGCGCTGGTGGAGAAGGCCCACTGTGCTGCGGACAGGAAGTGGCCAGCTTTCTCGGGCGGCTGGACTGTGCTGGGGCCTGGCTGATTCTTGTCTCACTTATAGTTCTGGGAGGTGGCTCTGGAGACATCCTTGGGGCTCAATCTGCTCCCTATGAGACAATCACTCCTGCTTGGGGTTGGAGTGACACTGTCCTGGGTGATCTGTCTGCAGAGGCGCTGCTGGAATCGAGGGCATCTGGGACAGATATTATAAAAGCTGGCAGTTGTCTGTCCCTGAAAATCTCCAGAGTACTCAGTCTTCCTGTCTTGCCCTCCCTTGCGAAGGGGGACGAGATAGGTGAGGTAAACCAAGGGATAGGCTTCGTGTTACCAGGTTTCAGACCAGCATTCCTCACGGGCTCAGCACGCCTGCAGCAGAGCCGAGCAGAGCTTTCCTCTTTCTAAGCTGAGTGTGTCTGACCGCCTTGTTACAGTGCCGGAAAGCTGGCACGGAAGCTCTAGAATTTCATTCATAGTTGACTTGCCCACACCTAATTGGGCAGTTTTTGTTTTTCCAGTTTGTCTTCACTGACTCTTTCTAAGCATCTCAGAGAAGCTTTAACTCTCCTTTGCACCCATTTTTTCTCTAGTTTGTTTGTGCCATAGTCAGTTATGGGAATGCGAGTTTTGAGAGCAAAGCCGACTCACAGGGGCATGGCTCACCTGGTGGGGCATTCTGTGCGTGCTTTGGAGTGGAGCCTGTTGGCCACGGATAGTCTGTGTTTTGTGGACGTCAGTCAGGGCATTGTGCAGAGGGGCTCGGGGGCATCTTCACCCCAGTGGTTCAGCCAAGTGGCTGCTGAGACAGCTCCACCTCATTTTTTTGAGCGTTTTTTAGTGAATGTATAATTGGGGGCGTGAGCTGTCCCGTAAGCCAGGGTTGCCTCGGTGACTGGCTCAGGCCTGTGGTCATTGCTTCTCGGCAGACCTGGCGTGTTTTGGGTGAGGATGGAGTGGGAAGGCGGCTGCGCCCCATAAAGAAAGGCACAGGCCACAGGGCCTGGGTGCCAGGGTTCGTGTGAGGACCTGGGCCTGCGGGTTTGGGCAGTGACCATGGAGGGGGCGCAGGGCTTTGCAGGCAGAGACACGGGACTTTGCCACCAAAGCAGGCTCGACCCTTGCGGATTTTCTGTTGTCCAGTTTGCCCCAACTGCTTATCATTTCTCACACTTTCGAGCCACTGTTGCAGCTGGTTGTTACCGTTTTGGTGGCATGTGTTGAACTGGCTGTCACCTTGTGTCACAGTTATTGTGTCTTGAATTCTTTGAGAAGTAAGAACGATCTTTTCCCTCGTCCTCCCGTTGGCGCCTCGCAGAGCTTTCTGCGGTTAGTAACTGTCTCCACATTCTTCCCGTTGAACTGACCCGTGAGCTTGGGCGGTGGCTCCGGTCTCGTAGGCTTCTTGTGTCTCTCGAGTCACGGAATGTGTAGGAAACACTGCGCCGGCCCCAGGCCGAGGGGCACGGAAGTGTCAGCCCTGTGCTGTGAGGGATGTTCTCAGAACGAGAGCAACACCGGGCCTGGAAGCAGGAGTTACAGCTCTGTGGGGTTGAGAAGGAGGAAGAGCAGGTGATGTATGGCGCCTGGTCGGCGCTTTCTAGAAATCCGCAACAGCAGGAGGTTACGTAGCGTTCAGAGGGGTGAGGGAGAACAGTCTAATTCTCTAATCTGTAGGGCCAGGGCTTATGTAAATTTCATGCCTTTTTACTCCAGCAAAGTGAATTTTCTATTGTGGTGAACATGGGTACCAGGGAATGTGCCACCCTACCCATTTTAAGTGCACAGTCACACGGTTGTCCCTGCCTCCATCTCCACAACATCTGCACCTTCCTGACCGAAGCTCTGTCCCCTGAAGCACTGCCTCCCCATCCCCAGGTGCTGCTGCCCCCCTCTCAGTGACCCTGCGAGCCCTGTGTCAAGTCCTCATGTCCTTCACAGCACTTCTGTCACCTGTCTGACAGACAAGATTATGAGGCCCTTTGTGATCATGTGACAAAATTAGGCAGCAGAGGTTACAGAATTGAGACTGAAGCCCAGCACTTGAAACAAGAAAGCCACCATTTCCCCGGGGAGCCTGATGTGGCTGTTTTTGGGGACGGGGACCACTGTGCTTTCCTTGGCTGTGGAGAATCTCAGCTTTGGCCTTGCGTGCCCTTAAATACCCTCTCTGGTGGAATTCCAGATGTGGAGCCTGTTGGCCCCCTGCTGAGTCTTCTGCCTTCCCCCTGGGAGAGGACAGGGAGGCCATGGTCCTGAAGGCACTCACTGCTTGTCGTGCATGAGTAAACGAGGGGGCTGTGGGAAACGCGTGCGAATACCTTCCCGTGTTTACCCCCGCTGTGGGGAACTGAGTGGGGGTGATCAGAATGGGATGGGTGGACTCGCGTGAGGACTTTGACTCTGCCAGGAGGTGTCCTGTCTCAGCTCACGATGGGAGGATTGAAGCCACGCATGCAGTTCAGGACCCTCTGGAAGTCACTACCCAGTGCCCAGCTTTCCTCAGTGGCCCAGGTGCCTGCGCCATGCGAGGCTCGTGTCACACACGGCGCACAGGCCTTGCTGGGGGTGCAGCCGCCTGCCTGTGTCGGTTAGAAGGGGGTGTGTGGCTCTGGGCAGAGTGAACTTGAACCCTGATTCTCTTATTCAGATTGTATAATTTTTGGCTGTTACTCTTAACAGATTTTGTTTATTGTGATGAGAAACGCAATCTGGAACACCACCTTATGTATAGAGTTACAGCCAGGAAGTGGCTGCCAATTCTAGGCTCTTGTTTTTCTTGGCTAAACTCAGGTCTCAGGGTTCACCAGCATTTCTTGTCCAAAGGACAAAGGAATAAATTGGGGTGATCACGGGGAAGATGGTGGGGAGGGGCAGAGGGCGGAGCAGTGGCAAGGGAGCAATTGTCTCTTTTAGGAAGTGACAGATCCGGTTGCACCGTGTGGCCCGGAAGTGTAGGTCAGGCCCAGGGGCCGGCTGCTCTGTCCCTTCTTTGCCGTTCTCTGCCCAGCACCTGCGGTGTCAGCCCTGCAGCGGCTCAGTCCTAGGAGAGGCCTTCAAGTCCATGGGCCTCAGTTTCCTGATGGTGGAGTCACAGTTGAAGCACTGACATCTCAGTGTGATTTGATGATCGAGAGAAAAACCATAAAATGTCCCAAGATGATGTCTGGCCCATAGCAGGCAAGCAGTACATGGTAGTTATTACTGTTATGTTGTTGAAATAATAGCAACAATGGCAACGCTACTGTATCAACACCACCCAGTTAGGTGAACACCATTTGTTACTACAGTAGCCCTCTTCAGGAAAAGAAGATGGGCCATCCTCTGGGGGCCCTTCCCTAGAGTAGCAAGATCAGTCCCCGGGGCTTTTCTGTCCAGAAAGATGGGAACCGAACCTGTGGCTGGTGTTGGAAGCCACTCGAGCCTGTCAACTGTGACACCTGAGCAGTGGGTACAGCTTCCTCCAGGGAGACCCAGACGGTTTTCTTAGCTAGATGTGAAAAAACGCTGCCTTGGGTGTGAATTGGAGGGAGGGCCACGCCAGTGAAATCGGGGTCCCAGCTGCCGGTGTGGCCGTTTCTGTCCTCTCGCTGGGCCCATGGAGGCTGCGGTTAGCCTCTGTTTTCTTCGCAGGTCTCTGGAGGTGCTGTGGCCCAGGCTGCCGTCCTTGGTGTCACCTTCTGTCCTGTGGGAGGTGAGCAGGAAGTCCGGGATGGACAGGAGGTGGTGTTAGAGGGCTGTGTGTGCTCGGGGCTCTTCCGTTACTGCACCTACAAAGAGCGATTCCTCGAGTCTGTTCCGAGCTGCAGGTCAGGGCATGCCGGAGGGACCTGCTCTGGCTGGATGGAGGTCACCAACTCGTTTATGTCTTCGCACAGGGTCAGCCCTTACTGCACTGTGACAGAGGTGGACCTGGATTTATGGCCCGTTGACCTGGACTCTGGTCAGAGTCCTACAGCAGCACTCGTAGTAGGGGGTGGCACAAAGGTGACGGCTCTGCCCTTGCAACAGGCAAGGAGGTCGCTCAGCGCCACTGGAAGGGAAGGGTGCAGAGACCCAGGCCTCGGTCCCTTTGGGAACCAGCCTTTCTTCTTTTGCACCTTTAAAAACTCATGATAATTGTGATTTCATTGAGCTGTCATCCATTGGCAAGGACCCGGAAGCTTTTTCCCTGGAAGCGGGCTCTGATTAAGCCAGGAGCCTTTCTTGGCCTCCCCTTGGTTCGACCCTAACAACCCACGCGTTTCAGAAGCCCCTGTGTGCAGACTCCCGGGACCAGGGTGTTTGGGAGTGGAGTCCTGATCCTTTTTGGAGGTAGAGGGCGCGCCTGCAGAAGTCCTTTTTGAGCAGTATTATTTTAAAGTCAAAACAGTTTGATTTTTTAAGTTATGTGGAAAATGCAGTCCCAGCAAATAAGTGCCAGGAAAAGGCAACTGTTTGCTAAGTTTTTAGTGGGTGTCCTCCTGCCTCTGTGCTATGAAAGCAGAAGCACACGCTTTGCAGTCAGGGGTCTCGGGGCGGCTGTTGTCTTTCACTCGGCGATGTCTTTGTGGGTGACTGTGGGGAGACCGTGCCGCGCTGTTCCGTGCCTGCCTGGGATGCAGCAATGCATGGGAGCCTTTGTCTCCCAGTGAACACTTCGGTTGTTTTAGGTTTTGCCAAACCTCCTTGGGCATCTTTTCCTCCCGTGAAGAAGGGACCTTTGTGGTCATATATTTCCAGGGGTGGAATTATGGGGTCCCAGAGCCTGTCTTTCAGCAGGTCATTCCAAATATGTGGGCCCATAGGGTTAGACAGCGTGTATTCAGATGTCCCCTGATGAGGAGTCACCTCTGCCTTTCCCAAAGCTCTCAGGAAAGGCGTATGGCCTGGGCACATACGGCTTCTTGACTCAGCCTCCCTAACACTGCCCCGGGACGTGAGTATCTGACTGTGTCACCGGAGGAAGCCAGGACACCTGCTTCTCACAGACAAAAGACACACAGCGAATCAGACCCTCCTTTCCAAAAGCAGCAAGCAGGATTTTAACCCTCGTGGCCCCCTGCCCAGGCCTTGCCTGGCACTGACCGTGGCATATTGGGCTCCATTTTAGAACAAGCTCTTTAGGAGGCTGTGGAGGTCCGGGAAGTGGCCCGGCGTGAGATGGCAGGGTGGCAGTGGCCCACCCGGAAGACCCGCCTCCTGAAGGGAGCAGCAGGGAATAGGATCTGTTGGGACCGTGGGCGAGGTGGGGTGGAGGTGAGGGCTGTCGGTGTCTGAGCAGTGTGGTGCGCAGAGGTCTGGACGGAGCACTCCTCCTCCTCCTCCTCCACCTCTTCCTCCTCCCCCTCCCCTCCCCTCCCCCTCCTCCTCCTCCTCCTCCACCTTCTCCTCCTCCACTTCCTCCTCCTCCTCCAGCTGGCGGGCAGCAGAAGCGGGCTGGGTCGCAGCGGCGATTAGTCATCCACCCAGGACTCCTTGGAAAGCGATGGAATCGCACATTCTAGAGACTACATAAAAATAAAAAACAGCAAAAAACCCATGATTTCATTGGAACAGTGTCCTACTTGGAAGCTTAACTTGGTAGGTCTTCAGTTTGGGCCTCGCTCCATTCTGTTCTCTGTAACATCCTTCTTCCCCGTGTAGTCACATAAGAGAGGCGCGTGGAATGGTTTGCACTCCTGGGAGAGAGACGGAACATAGCAAAGGTCTTCAGCCGACGGCCGGGTGCCTGCAGGCCCCGCCCTGTCATGTCTGAGTGTTGGATTTTACGCAGGATGTGTTGGGGCCTGAGCCCCAGTTTCTGCATCTGCACAACGGGATGCCGTAGAACTCTCCTTTCAGAGAGCCTGTCTAGATGGGCCGATGTCACCTGTGACCAGTGCACAGCGTCAGCCCAGTGCCAGGCAGGGACTGGGCTCTGGCGAGTGTGGCACTCTGCGAGCCTCTCCTCTTGGCAGAGGGAGCCAGGGGGGAGAACCAGCAGGCGCTGTAGCTGTTGAGAAGGAGAAGCGGACGTTGTGGATTAGACGACAGGTTTTGTGAGGAGCGAGTGTTCTGTCTGGGGAGTGGCGTCCAGTCTGTCAGAGCGGCTCCTCGGGGACGGGGCCTCGGGCTGGCCTCCCATGCCATCCCTGTGGGTCTGGGTTCTGGGCCTCACTGTGACAGTGATGCGCCATGGCTGAGTGGCCTTGGAGTCCGAGGGGTTCTGGGGAGGCCTGCAGGGATGAGGAGGAGCCCTTCCCCTGCCTCTGCATCTAGCGGGAAAGGCAGCTCTCTTTCCAGCACTGCTGCTGATCTCTGCCGGTTTCCTTCTTCCCTCAGCCTCCCGACAGCGGACCCCCGCCGCTACCTACGTCCTCCCTCCCGGAAGGCTACTACGAGGAAGCCGTGCCGCTGAGCCCCGGAAAGGCCCCGGAGTACATCACGTCCAGTGAGTGGCGGGCTGCGGGGCTCGGGTTGACCAGGCCTTGCCCGGGTGTGGAGGGGGATGGGCTTTGGGCCCCACCACAGAAACTGGGGGTTGAAGTGAACTTGGCCCCCAGGGCAGTAGTGGTGCAGGGAGGGGTCTGAAGAGCGGAAGTGCCACCGAGTGCCCTGACCCAGCGCTTCCTGGAGGCCCCAAGTCAGCAGATCTTGTGCCATAGAAGTGAGCGTCACCAGCTGAAGTGTTCCCTTTGGTCAGCAGAGCAGTGGTTCCTTGTGGCCTGTTTTATGGGTCCCAGCCCCTCAGTCTTCAGCCAGAGTCTGACCCCTCACACACAGATTGGAGTCGCTCTGCCAGGCGGCTGGTTGGGCAGGAATGACTGGGTACGGAGCGCAGAGGCCTCTCAATTGCAGGCTTTCTTTCTGTGGGGAGAACAGGTTTTGCTGGAAAGTTTGTGTGGAAGTCGTAGTTCTCACGGCTCAGTGTCCGCTCACTGATAACCCTGAGGCACCTGTGGTAGCGCTGGCTTTTGTACGGGATGACCAGCCCACGCGGAGAACCCGACAGTCGTCTCTCCAGCTCGCTCTGAGTGACCCGTGTTTCTCCTCGCAGTCTCCTGTCAGGCGCCCTGTCTCAGAGAGAATCGCACTGGCGTGTGAGTCTGTTGGCTGAGGGCGTCCCGCTTGCCTTCTTGTAAGATAGATGCCTGGGAAGTGAGTGATTGCTGGCTTCAAGGGCAGCGTCCCCTGTGGTTAATGCGTCACGCCGAGCTCTCTCCCTCGCCTGTCCTGCGCTGCAGAGGCTCCCTTCTCCCAGTGTCCGGATGATGTTACCTCAGAGCTCTGCTCCATGGAGACTGGCGTTTTCCAGTCTTTCCCTTGCTGCACAGTGAATGGGCCTGGCCGCCTCTCAAAGCAGAATCTGTCAATGGTGGGAGGCAACTGTCAGAGCAGAGTTCCCCAGGGTCCTTTTTCGGGGCCCCGTAGGAGCAGGCAGTGGAACTGTGCCCCAAGGCCGAGCACTTTCCCGCCCACCTGGCCCTGGGACGTCCTGTTCAGGCCACGCTCCTGTCAGTCATCCCTGTGGCTCTGGTGAGCAGGGGCACAACTCCGATTCGGAGGCCAGGGCATTTCAGGAGTTGAGATCTGCAAGGTGAATGTCTTACTTTCTCTTCCACTTAAGAACCTTTTGGCAGAAAAGAGGCCATGCATTGCCACAACCTCTAAGGGTCCCCTGGCCAGTGAGCCGATGTGGACACAGAGAAGCACAAGGCCTGGCGCCGTCCAAGCCTTGTCATGTCATGCTCCTTTCTTGTGGCTGTCAGTGAGTGTGCCGGGAGCCTTGGTACTGCCTTCTCCCCTCCTCCTGACGAGCTCTCAGGGCCACACACTGAGACAATCCTGCTTGGCTTGGGGCCCTCGTGGGCTTCCTGCTAAGGAGCCCCTGGTGGCAGGCGTGTGGCTTGAACCCTCCTCGGCCGCTGTCCTGCTAGCTGTGGCGCTGCCTGCCCCTCCCCTGATGAGTGACAGGCACAGGCGGCCTGAGTCAAGCCCAGCCTGACCTGCCTCCTTCTCCAGTTAGGAACTCAGGCCATTCGCCGAACCCCAGCTCGGTTCTGGCTTTGTCAGAGACTCAGGGGTCATGGGGGACCGAGCTGGCCGCTCTTCTCCAGAAAGGAAGGCTGTTCTCTCCACCTAGGAGGGCGGCTGTGGGGAAGAGGCCTGGGGACAACTGGGGACGAGGAAGGACAGGTTGGCACTCATGTGTTCACTCACCGATGCTTTGTGGGGTCTGCAGGAGGGGCTGGGAGCTGTCCCCAGAGCCGCAGGCACCTGTCCGCATTGAGGCAGGGGCCCGGCAGGACCTGGAGGGCTGTGACTCTGCCGTGACTCTGTGCTGGTGACATGGGTGACAACATACCCTGTGCCTCACTTTTTAGCTGCTGCCTGTGACAGAAACCCCCTGGTCCTCAGAGAGGACACAGTCCCTCCCTCCAGCCCCGGTGACACTCATTCTCCCCCAGCTGAACACAAAGTCCCCTCTGAGAGCCTGACTTAGATCCCGAGACTCGAGGTTAGCCATGTGGGCCCTTCTTCTGCAGGTGGAGGAGGCTGGGCGCAGGGCAGAAGGGAGGTGTCTGCTTGCTCATTTATGCATGGAAGCAAGGGAGGGACTGTCATGGACTCGGTCCCCTTGTATTCAGTGGTCAGCGGCCACAGCCATGATTTCCTTTAGCACCAGCTGTGTTCCCTTTGCCGCCGCAGCCTCCTTGCTGAGCCACAGCTTGTCCTCTGATGGGCGACCCCGGGCTGGTGTGGAACAGCCTGGGCCATCAGGACTTCCTCTATTGGACAGCTGTGGCTCATCAGCTTTAATCACAGGGCCGGGGTGGGGTCGGGGATCCCGCATGCTCCTCCTGGCCCTTGTGTGGTCACAGCTTCCTCACAGTCAGGATCAGCCCCCTGGACCTCCTCAGTGACCGTGACACTTTCCCTGCCCGTGGCTTTCCAGGCCTGAGGAGCCCAGTGTGCCTGGGGACAGTCTCTGCTTCCTGCTTAGTGGAACCATGGCCACTTCCTGCCCTTGGGCCAGTGCATCCAGATCCCTGGGAAGGGAGGCACAGGTGTCGGGAGTGGATCACCAGGAGCCGCTGCCCATCGCAGCTCTGTCCTTGGGCCTGGCAAGTGCTGGCCATGGGGGCGGGGGAGATACCACTGGGAGATACTCCGGGGACCTCGCCAGCTGCCCGAGGTGTTACAAGGGCTGGCACTGTCACTGAGGTTCAGAATCCGAACCACCTGCCCTTTGGGCAGGCTTCTTCAGGCAGGTGGGGGTGGTGGCTACCATGCTTCATGCGCGGCATACGAGGCCCTTGCTTGGGGCAAGGCCACATGTGAAAGAACGAAGGGCGTTCACTTTTGTTGTCCCGCCCCGCAGGTAGTGGATCATGGTGACAGCTCTTCTCAGGGGCAGCTGGTAGGGACAGTGTCACGTGGTGGGGGTCAGTGCTGGCCTCTGCTGTCTGCAGGCGGATGATCAGAAGCACCCAGACCAGTTTTCCTGACTGGAAGGCCACATGGCCAAGCTTCACGCTCACTTCCTCACTGCAGCCACAGCCACTTGTATGTGAGCCCGTGGGGACAAGAGTCTGGGAAGGCGAGTGACACGTGTGTGGGTCATGGTGCCAGGCTGGGGAGGCGTTGCCAGGCATTGACCTGGCACATGGACCCCACACTGTGCCTTTGTGAGAGTCTGTGCCCAGACCACTGGGTACCAGTTTTATGTCAGGTTCCTCTCAAGTCCTGAGCACACAGCTCAAGGCAAAGCTGGTGAATCAGAGCTGACAGGAGGGTGCCACGTGACAGGAATAGGGGCCAGGGACATCAAAGCTAGCTGCTTTTGCCACTTGCTCATGTCTTTGGGACTCAGTGGTGTCTGCTTTCACACAGGCCGCATTAACCCACTTCAGTTTGATGACGCAGTGCCTTGTAGACCACCCCGGGTGGTGACGGAGCGCCCCGTGGACCGCCCCGGGTGGTGGCGGGGCGCCCCGTGGACCGCTCCGGGTGGTGACGGGGTGCCCTGTAGAGTGCTATCTTATTTACTTTTCTCATTGCTGATACAAAAGGTTAAAGGAGGAAAGGTTTACGTAGCCCACAGTTTGTAGAGGTTTCAGTCCATAATCAGCTGGCTCCAAGGCAGGGTGGCGTGGCAGAGGGATTGCAGAGGAGAAATGGTTCATGGTGGTCAGAAGGCAGCAAAGCAAGCCAGGGAACCAACAAGCGACCTTTGCAGGTTCTTTCTGCCCCTCTTTATATTCTGTCCAGACTACCAGGATTAGGGTGCCAAACCAATCAGTGGGGTGATTTAGTAATCACCCTTAATCCCAGCGTCACACACTCTAAATCCAGCCACCTCTGAAAAAGCCCCACCTGTGACTGCATGAGGCTTTGTGGGGACATCTAACACAGCCATATCAACCGCTCTGGTTGGTGACGGCATGCTGCTCGATGCGTCAGATAACCCACAGCTCATGCCAGGCAGCCCAGGTTGCTTCCTGACCTGGTGTCTGGTGGTGAAGGCTTCATCTCTGCTAGAGCTTCAGCAGCCAGGAGCAATTTTCAAAAGTAAAATAGTGGTCTTCAAAAGATGATGTAGCTTAAAAATCCCAGGGGTCTGCAAGAGCTTCACCTGCCCGCGCCTGCCGAAGGTACCCGTCCCCATTTTGGGAGCAGCTGGGGTCTGATTAGAGGAGTGGAACCTCCATGATAAGGAATGAGATCATCCTAGGGATTAGGCGGCTCACAGCCACAGGAGCTGTGGACATCAGTGGCGGCTGCTGCCTGTTCCTCGAGTAGGGTGTGGAGGAGAGGCTGGGCTTGAATTGGGAAGATCAAGGGCAGACGGAAATGCTCCAGACAAACCCCATCCCACCTGTCTTATCTCCCCTGGACTTTGGTGCAGGTGACCAGCAGCAGGCGCTGGTGCCCTTGGCCCTGGAGTTGGGAGTGAGCCTGTCCCAGAACCCCAGGATACTAAGGAGGAGAGCAGGTGGCTGCTGGGCGTGCCTGGTCCCTGTGCTGACATGGAGTGCGGCGCCTGCTGGTTCCTCGAAGTGTTCTCTTGGGGCCAACCCCAGCCCAGACTCTAAGGAAGCTGGAGCTGGAAGCCCCACTTCACTCGGTCCACACCGTGCAGCTCTCATTGGTATTTTGGGCTTCAGATTTAGATTTTTATTTTCAGTTTTGTAATTTCCCACCCCACCCCCTTGTCCTCTTGCCACGCTCTCCCTCTCAGGGTGCAGGCGAATGTTGCATGAAGCTCGGGGTGTGACGCGTGGTGTTTCGAGCGATGCCTGGCTGCTCCGGCCCTGCTGGTGGCTGTGGCGGCATAGGCGTATGTCACCTGCTTCCATGGCTCTCAGGGTCACGAAGCTCTCCCGTGCCCTTCATTTGGTCCTCACAGTAGCAGAGAAGGGGGCCAGGCAGGCGATCTTTTTTTTTTGTGGGTACCGGGGGTCGAACTCAGGACCTCGTGCGCCAGCAGGCGCCCGTGCTGTTAAGCAATATCACCGGCCCTTTTTTCGTATGTGGGTACCAGGAGTCAAACTCAGGACCTCGCGCTTGCCAGGCAGGCGCTTACGCCACTGAGCCATCTCACTGGCCTGGGGCAGGCGATCTTAAAGACACTGAGCCTCCCGTTGAACAATGACTGTGCTCCTCGGGAGTGGGGCTGGGCCTGGCCGGCCTGGCCACTTCGAACCATGAGTCAGCTCGCTGCATCGCACGGAACCGTGGTGGCCTCCCGTCCCACCTGGAAGTGAGAGCCACAGCCTGCACGTGGAAACCCAAAGGAGCATCTCCAGAATTTAGCTGTATTTCCTGATGTGCTCCGCTTGGACACATTCACCCCGTAGCATCCGTCTCCCACTGCAGCGTAAGAACAAAGAAGGTGAACGTTTTCGTGTTTTGTGTCTGGCACGTGAGCGCTGAGGAAACACTTGAATTAGGGCTGGCTGCTTTTATGGCTCCTTAGCTTTGTTCTGTTGATTTGCCTGTGCTGAATTTTCATTTTCTTTTTCTTTTCCTTTTCCTTTTTTGCAGAACACCTAATCTGCCCATTTTTGGTGCTCAGAACTCTTGAAATGTAAGAGCAGGGAGATGTGCGTTAGCTTCCTGTTGCTGTAAGGAGATAGCTGAGCGTTAACTTTTATAGAGGGAAGGTTTATTTTGGCTGACAGTTCTGAGGTTCTAGTCCAACACTGAGTGGCCCCGTACCCTGGGCCTGTGGCGAGGGAGGTGCACTGCGGCAGGAGTGTGTGGCGGGACCAAACCTCTCACCTCAGGCCAAGAAGCCGAGAAAGACAGGAAGAGCCTGGGGTCCTGCAGTCCCCTCCAGGGCACGCACCCCCCCATGACCCGGAGACCTCCAGCAGGCCCCACCCAAGGGTTCCACCCTGGGCCAGGCTTTAGCACCATGACCCTGGAGGGGACACTCCTGCCCGAGCCCACGACTTTTCTGCCCAGCCTTTTTCTTCTCTAAAAAAGCAAGGTCAGGGGCTGGTGAGATGGCTCAGTGGCGTAAGTGCCTGCCTGGCAAGCACGAGGGCCTGAGTTCAACTCCTGGAACCCACATACGAAAAAGGGGCTGGTGATATCGCTCAGCAGCACAGGCACCTGCTGGCGTGCGAAGTCCTGAGGTCGACCCCCCGGTACCCAAAAAAAAAAAAAAAAAAAAAAAGCAAGGTCAGACAGCAGAGAGGCCTGGCGGCTCTCACGCTGCTACCTGATCAGAGCCAGTGAGTCACAGTGAGGCGGAGTCCCAGGGTCTCCTGCTCCTACCAGGGACAGGCACGGTGGAGAGGATGCCAGGCTCACTCAGCGCTTACCCTCTACCAGGAGCTTGCGGGGCTCTGAGGGTGCGTTGAGGACGAGGCCTGGGGTTGTGTGTGAGAGAGGGCACGACCCTGGGCAGCGTGTGCCACGCACCTTCCCTGCGAGGGGGCTGCCCCCGGTTTGCCGGATGTGCACTGTGTGCCATTGTGTTTACGCTGTTTTTTTAAAAAATCTGGAATAAATATTTTATTGTTAAAAATAGCCATTTATTGGAGCATCCTGTGTGAAGTGGAGCCCTCCAAGAGGGATCCCAGGTGGTGCCAGGCCTGATGGTGCCCGGTCAGCACCCTTTCCGCCTTTGCCCCGGATGCACCCCTGCCTGCTGCACCCCACACCACTCATGGCAGCGTCAGGGTGCTCGGGATTCCTCCCTCCTCCCCTTCTGTGTCTTCTGAGACTTTCCTGAAGTGTTCCTTTCCTCCTTACACAACGCCAAGCCCCAGCCCCCCGACAGGCGACTCCCGCTGGGTCCGAGACCCCATTGCTGTGCTGAACCAACAAGCGTGAGGCCTTCTGTTCCCTTTATTGGGCAACTGCTGAAGATGATTTTTGGAGCTGATTTTCTCTGAGGCCCTTTACTCCCAGCTGCTCTTGTTGCCTGCAAGTTGGCCGAAGTTTTCTAGAAATGGCTCAATCCTGTTGTCAGAGGAAGGCAGGACAAGGAGCTCTCTGTCTCTCCACAGCTGTTGACCTCGTCCCAGTCCCCAGGATGAGAAGGGGCTGCCCGGGGACATCGTTTGCTCTTCCAGTGTAAAATCAAGCGCGCTGGCTTCCGTCTGAGCCCTGGTGTGTCGGGCTGTGTGGTCTTGGCCGAGTTACTTCATCTTTGAGCCTCATTCTCCCTCCGCTGTGAATGAGACTATGGTGCTCGCCCCTGCTCCGGTGGCCGAGGGCTCATGAGAGCCTTTGCAAGCGCGACACAGGCTGTGTGTTCCTGGCTCCGTCCCCCCACCTGGCACACGGACACCAACACCAGAGAGCGCCGCCGGTGCATAGGGGGGATCTTCATACCCAGTTGCTGCGTGAGCGGGGAAAGGCACCTCTCCCTGCTCATGGATCTGTCATTGTTCTTTCCTCCACTTGTCATAAAATGTCTTTGGAGTTTGATGTTCCAGAAAACAAACTGAGCTCTGGGGGGCTCTGAAACAGAGGTGGAGGGGACCCTGAGTATTCCATTGTCCCTCAGCTGAGTGCCCCAGCACCTCTCCCGGCGGTCCCTGCAGGTGCCTGCCATCCCTAGGGCCACTGCGCGGTTACCCAGCAGGCTCCTCGGCTCTTGCCTGGAATCCTCCTCAGCTTCTTTTCATCACCGAGGATCTACGTAGGCCGTGCATCTTTCTGCTCACTGCTCTGAGTGTGGATTCTGTGCTAGGAAATTAAAATGCAAACCTGACTTCCCGCTTTGGGCCGTGACTGTGTCCCGGACGGATCCTCGGACGGAGGGGAAGTCAGAGGTGAATCAGACGCTGCCTCCAACAGCTTGCCCTCCCGAGTGGCTGCAGGTGCTGATGCACTGGTGACAGTCCTTGTGTTAGCTGAACACCCCGAGGGCTCACACACACAGCTCGTGGGACAGGTCTTCCTGTTGTATGTGTCCTCGCCAGGAACTCTGCTGTCACACCCAACAGATGGTCTCCCTTCCACTGGGGCTTAGGGGCTCTGTGTGGCATCGACAGCGTGACGGGAGAGTCCGTATTAGGCACTGGGGGGCACAGAGGAGGGCATTTGACCCAGGCGTTCTTGCGCTCCGTGTGCTGTGACAGAGTGCCCCTCCTCAAGGCTCTGCAGGCTGGAGTGCCAGATCTGGCGGTGGCGGCACGGTTGGGTTCTGTGCAGGCCTCTGTCTGCCTGGTGGGCGCCGCCGTGTCATAGTGTCCCCTCATGGCATAGACAGCCACACCCTCTCTCACAAAGCCACCAGTCCTGTCGGGTTAGCATCCTACCCTTGCAACCATCTTCAGCCTGAATTACCACCTTGAGCCCTTGTCTCCAAACAGAGTCACATTAAAATTAAAACCTGCATAGCTGAGTGCTGGGGAGGCCCGGGTCCGTCCACAGCACCAGCCTCGGTATTCAGAGAGGGCTGGCTGGAGGAGGCGTCAGGTACTGAAGTCCCCCGAGATGGGCGCACTTACCCAGGCAAGGGCAGAAGGGAGCGGCTGTCATGAAGCCTGGGGCCTGGGCAGAGACCCGAGGAAATGGAGAGTGTGGCACACGCTTGGGGAACTGAACATCATGTGCACAGCGGGGTGCAGTCCTGGGAAGGTGACGGGGAGGAGAGAGGTGGCCTGGCTGGTGCCGAGTCTTTGGAAGGGTCTGAGCACCTGGCAGTGCCAGGAGGGGCTCAGAGGCCTCCAGCACTGAGGTATGGATGCAGGAGAGCAAAGGACCACGCGGGCAGGAGTTGCAGGTGCTCGCTGTGGGGCCTGGTGAGTGTCCACAGCGTGAGGTCTGGCCAGTGTCCCATCCACACGAAACTGTCCGGAGATGGTTGACATAAACAGATGGTTGGGTTTCCGTGGTCCGAGCCTTTGAGAGGGGCAGGTGCTGCTTCACAGCGAATTCCGTGGTGGCAGAAATGTGACCATGAGCCCCAGAGCCCGCAGGTGAGCTTTGAGCTCAGGTCTCCTTACCCTGCCTGCCTATCTCTTCTCAGATTATGACTCAGATGCCATGAGCAGCTCCTACGAGTCGTACGACGAGGAGGAGGAGGACGGGAAGGGGAAGAAGGCCCGGCACCAGTGGCCCTCGGAGGAGGCCTCCATGGACCTAGTGAAGGATGCCAAGATCTGCGCCTTCCTGCTGCGCAAGAAGCGCTTCGGCCAGTGGACCAAGCTGCTCTGCGTCATCAAGGACACCAAGCTGCTGGTAAGGGACGGGCAGTGTGCTGCTGTGCGACCGCTCAGATGTCCCACCACATGAGAAGGGACACCCTGGTGCTCAGCAATTGCTGTGTCCTTTGGGCAGCGCCACGCTCTGGACCCAGCCCAGGGTGAGGCGAGTCCATGCCAGCACCGGCATGACTTCTGGGATGCTGGCATGACTTCCGGGATGCTGGCATGACTTCCGGGATACCTGCTTCCCCAGCGAGCCAGCAGATGGGCCCTGTTCCTGGGCTGGGCCTGCAGCTCGGTCCGTGGAAACGCAGTGTAGCCTGCCAGGAGTTTCAGATGGGTTTTCTCATTTGTAGTGAGTCAGTGAATTCCTCAAAGCCAGGTCATAAGAAGTGGGAAGGCAGGCGGGGGAGGATGCAGGGAAGGAGGCCAGGAGGGGAAATTCTTTTGGAAAGCTTGAGGCCAAGTCTTTTTTTCACTGGAGAAGCGGAACAGGAAGATGAAGTAGCCGAGGCGGCTGGCTGCACTGCCGGACTCCTCCAGGGCTCCTCCGGAAGCCGGGCCTCTGAGCTGTGACCTCCCTCCCTCTCCCCTCTTCTCTCCTCTCTTCCGTCCCTTCTTCCCTTCCTTCAGAAACCAGAGTTGAAATCAGAGCTATGAACTTTACAGTATTTTTTTTTTTTTTTTGCCTTTTGTTTTCCTTTCAGGTTAACCTTGGGGGGAGGGGGAAATCACTCAAAAGTCTGCCATTAAAACAGAAAGCTTGAGAATTTTGAGTTTCTGAACATCATGTTTTAGTGAAGAAGATAATCCTTTTTTAAAACTGAGTTTTATGTATGAATTATGGGTGTTTTTATTTTTCTAGATTCTTAGGACACTGTATTTTTTAATTAATGTTTTTGTTTAATTTTTTAAACAGTGAGAGTACATATTTTTTCCACATGTGCAGCCTGAATTTCTCCCAAGTTTACAGTATGCCAAAAATGATGCCATGGGGAATTTTAAAGCATGAAAAACACAGATTAATATGGTCCTTATTTAAAATCTGATCTCATAGCTGCAAGATGTGGATTTATCACAGAAAGATTTTAAAAATACACAACTCTTTTTTTCCTCTCTTCCCCGGTACTTGGGGTTGAGCCCTAGGCTTTGCACTGAACTACATCTCAAGTCTTTAAAAAATTTTTTTTAAATTTCGGGACAGAGTCTTGTTATATTGCCTGGGCTGGCCATGAACTTTGGAAACCTCCTGCCTCGGCCTCCTCAGTCGCTGGGATTACAGTGTAGGCCACCATGCCCGGCTGTCAGTTCTTATTTAAAAGAGAAGTCTACACACAGTGTGGGCCGTCCTGTGGCTGTGGTGGATGGGGGTCAGCAATTTGGGGTCCACATCCCTGGGTCTCTCTCCCTCACCCCTCTACCTGTCCCCTCCTCGCATATCCTTTGTGCCTCTCCTGTAAGTCTCCCCTCTCCATAGCAGGAGGATAACAGCTCCCATTTAGAGGAGTTGTACGTATTGAAGAAGAAGTTCATGGAAAACTAGGGAAAGCCCTGTCTTTGATAAAATGCAAACCCTGTTATTTCTGTCGTGAAGCTTTTTTAACATAGAGAAGTAGTCTAAGATCCAAGGACCTCTGTCAACAGCGAA
This sequence comes from Erethizon dorsatum, assembly GCA_028451465.1. Taxonomy (NCBI): domain Eukaryota; kingdom Metazoa; phylum Chordata; class Mammalia; order Rodentia; family Erethizontidae; genus Erethizon; species Erethizon dorsatum. The sequence continues at coordinate 96,963,789 of CM051836.1, read as the reverse complement.
GACATCGGCAGTGATAAAGCAAGTACTTCCCAGCCTCGAACAGTCCCAAAGCTGCGAGTAATAGTGAAAGCCACGTCCCTCCCTCCAGGTTCCCCGGCTGCCTACCGAGCCCCCTGTGGACTTGGTCCTGTCTGTGCCCAGGTGTCTCTGGGGGACACTGTGATGCCTTCAGCACAAAGCGCTTGCTGTGAGCCCCGGTCCCTGCCCCTCCCCAGGCCCTGCACCCCGGGCCCTTGTCCTTTGACTCAACTGTGCTGCCGCCTGCCCTCTTCCGGCCCTCTTCCTCCTCCCCTCCTACTGGCCTGTCCTTGGGGGCAGCCTGAGAAGTGTCCTGTGTCTGGGCAGCTTCCCTGGGCCCGACCTGCCAGGGTCTCCGGATGGCGTTTGTCATATTGCTACGACCGTGCATTGTGACAGCGTAATATACGGGGTGGAGGAGCTGTGAACTCCCCTTACCAACCCCTGCCGTGGCGCTGTCCATTTCTCTTTCACCTTTTCCCCTGCTATTCAAAATCTAAAAAATCTGAGCATTCCTAGCAACCTGAGCTTGGTTGGTTTGGGAGTATTTTTTTAGACAGGGCAACCATCGGTTGAATTTCTTGAAGGAGGTGTATCCCTTAGCTGGACCCTGAGAATCACAGATTTAAAGCTGTGAAACAGGTAGGGCTCTAGAGCGTTTCTGAAAGCAGGCGTCTATCCATTCATTCCTCATGAGTCAGGGGTGTCGGCCCAGGCCCCCAGCTCTGCAGTCTTGCTTCTTGGGGCTGAGGTCCTTTCTGACACTTCCAGTTACCCAGCGAACTGCAGCCTCCCCATCTGCAGTGTGGACCACTGAGGTGATTAAATGGGATGTGTGAACTGCTTCGGCAGCAGATGTTGTTGTTACTGATAATTTCATGTAATTTAAGTAATAAGAATAGCAAAGTACATTTTATTAATGAGGAAATGGGCTCAGAAAAGAAACTTCCTGGGACCCAGATTAAGTTAGTAACAGAGCAAGGGACCCAGATACCTGACCTCTGGGCGTGAGTCTTTCCTGTAAGAAGGAGGCTTCCATGTCCAGGTAGTAGAGTTCAAAGAAGCTGCGGGCAGAGGTTTGATTCTGCTCCATGTACAGAGTAAGCAGAGCCATTGAGCCAGTCTCAGCTGCGAGTTAGTCAGGGGACATCCTCAGAGTGGACACAGCAGTGTTCCCGAGTGGCAGGGTGTCAGGAGGCGAGGCAGTGACGCTTCCACCCATCAGGCACTGGGATTTATGCTCGTAATAAGACCGCTCATCTGCCTGCAAGGAGGGACATAGAGATGACATGGGCAGGTGCCACGCAGTGTGGTCCGTGAAGTCCCCGCTTGTTACACTGTCTCCCTGCGTTGGATGGTGTAGCTGCAACAAATGAAGTGGTGTGCTTTATACGCTGCATTATTCACACAAATGCAACTACGTTTTACGTGTTTTTATTTACACACGTGTATTCATGAAGTTCGGTGGAGCCGCTCTGGTTGCAGGGGAGCGTTGCTTCCCGCTGAATCGCATCCTAGCTGCTCCGTGCCATTTGCAGTGTGAGCAGGCAGGCGGATGCTTTCCCTGCGTGGAAGTAGTGTGTGGATGTGAAACGGGGCTTTCCCGTGAGGTCCCCGCTGCGTTGTGTCCCCACTGTCAGATGGGCCCCGTGGCCCAGCCTGCACTTGAGGGCTTACGGCGCTGCGTCTCCTCAGGGTTTCATTCAAACCTCCTCACCACGTGTACCCATCTGTTGTGTTGGACGCAGTGCTACAAAAGTTCCAAGGACCAGCAGCCGCAGATGGAGCTGCCGCTGCAGGGCTGCAGCATCGCGTACATCCCGAAAGACAGCAAGAAGAAGAAGCACGAGTTGAAAATCACGCAGCAAGGCACAGACCCGCTGGTGCTCGCGGTCCAGAGCAAGGAGCAGGCCGAGCAGTGGCTGAAGGTAGGCTGTGCTGGGACGGGGCCGCCTCCGCACCCTCGCCTCCTGATCTACCCAGTGGGGCACCCTGGTGACCAAGATCCTATGTCACCCGGCCCTTCTGAAAGAGGCCATCTGTCCCCTGCTTATAGGCTGCCTCCGGGACTTTCTCTTTTATTTCCTGTAGTTTCACTTTATTTTCTCTGCACATGGATCTTTCTTGGTTTATTCTGCTTGGGATTTGCTGGGCTTCTGCATTGTCGTCTTTCTATGTTTTAGAATTCCCAGCTGTTTTCTTCAAGTACATCTTTGCCCTCTTCCCCTTTCCGCGAGACAGTGTTTAATCAGCAGACTTGCTCAGCTCTTCTCACCCTCTCTTCATATTTTCTGTCCTTTCTTTAGTCTGGCTGATTTTTTCTCGCTGTCTTCCAGCGCACCGTTTCTCTCTTTGGCTGTTTCTAATGTGCTGTCGCATCCCTTTTGTTCATTGTGCTCTTAGCGTTGGTCATGGTAGTTGTCCTGGTGTACTCACGGTGCTCTGATGAAATAGTACAGATTGGGTGGCTTATAAACAACAAAACTGTTTTCAGTTTTCGAGGCTGGAAGTCCAAGATCTGGGTCCCGCAAGCTCAGTGTCTGAGGGCTGCGTTCTCCTAGGGAGCCATCTCCTTGCTGTGTCGCTATATCATGGGCAGGGCTCTAATCCTGTTGACAGGGCTCCCGCCAGGGATTTCATGACTCCTAGAGGCCTCGTGTTATGGCTATGTCTAGATGGCCCCCCAAAACCTCATGCAGCCGTAGGGTTTTTTCGGAGGTGGCTGAAACTAGAGTGTGTGATTGATTTGTAGTGCAAGGCTGGGAGTAAGGGTGCTGGGACTAATGGTGGGTGATTGCTGGATCAGTCCACTGATTGGATTGGCACCACCCTAATCCTGGTAGACTGGATACAGTATAAGGGACAGAAAGAGGCTTGTCTCGCACCTTACCTGTTGCTTTTGCTGTTTTCTGCCACCATGAACTGTTGTCCCTTTGTCATGTGCCACCCTGCCTTGGAGCCAGCCAATTATGGACTGAAACCTCTACAAACTGTGAGCTAAATAAACCTTTCCTCTTTTCACTTGTGGGTGTTGGGTATTTTGTCTCAGCAACGAGAGAAGTAACTAAGATACCCCGCCTCCTAATACCATTGCCTGAGGGTTAGGATTTCAGTGAATGAATTTGAGGCAACGTATTTCATCCATCCAGATAGTTTTCAGCTATAGAATTTTTGTAGAGGCTTTGTCACGGGAAGCATGAGATCAGCCTCCAGGACCCACGATGATGCCTGGTGGCTGCAGAGGGGTCCTCAGGCCTGGGCTGTGGATGGTACCAGTGTGTGGCCTGTGGACAGCCAGGCTGCACTGCAGGAGGGGAGCAGCGCATGCTGCCTGTGCCTGAAGCCTCTCCCCATGGATCCTTCACTGCCTGAGCCCCGCCTCTTTTGGATCAGCACCCCTCACCCCATAAAATTGGTCCATGGGGCCGCAGAGGTTGGGAACCTCTGGCATAGAGCATGGGGATGTGGTCATTTAACACTTTGTCGCCATTGGCTGTGGCTTCTCTCGTAGGAGACTGAGGAGAGGAATTTTTTTTCTTTCTGGGTGGTCCTCTCGGGATCCGTCCCGTCTAGCTGAGAAGCGCACTGTGCTGCAGATCCGCCCCACCGCCCAAGATCTCCAGGGTCCTTTCAGTTTTACAGAGTGCTTCCCGCCTTCCATGTCTCGGAACCTTGTGTCGCTGTGAGCAGTTCCGTGTGACAACCGGGGCCGAGCTGGGAGTCAGCGATGGCTGCTTGGGCTTTGTCTGTCACACCCATCCCGTTCACACGTTCGCCTGGCAGCTGCCATCCTCCCTCACCCCTGCCTGCGATCTCAGGACAATGGTGGCTGAGTGTGAAGCTTGCTTGCTTGCTTTTCTTTCTTTCTCTCTTGTTTTGGAGAGGCACAGGCAGACTTACTAGGCAGAATCAAAGAAGTGCACTGCAGAAAAGAGTGTGGGCGCCCGAGGGAGGGAGAGACGCTTTCTTGATAGTCGTCCTCTTCACCTGGTCCCACTTTTGGGCACATGGACCCTTCCTTGCACACTTGGTGTCTGACTGTTCCTTCCTGCCTTCCGGCTTGTTGAAGCTCTTGTGCATTCTGTGGGGCGCTCCCTGCTTCTTGCCATCAGGCTGCCAGGAAGTCATCAGGAGTCAGATAATCAGATCATCAGAAACCATACTCTTCCATGCTGCTACCGAGTGGAATAATCCTGCATCCCACTCCCTCGGCTGTGAGCTCCGTGCAGACAGACACACTTGGCTGAATAGAGTGATGGCTCCCTTTGCATGTGGAATTAATTGCAAGAACTTTTTAGCACTTGCTGGTAGTTCTTAAAAGAGAAGTAAATAATACAAAGTACATTATCTTTTTCCAAGGAACTTAAATCGATTGCTTATTCTAATGTTTGTGATGTTATCTCCGTAACGACAATACAAGACCGTAAGTGGTCCTGATTAGAAGTGAAGGTCGGATCCCATAAGCAATTCCAGTTACTGGATCATAATCATCACAGGCTAGCGAGCCCTGAGACAGACGATCTGGTTTTCTCTCCCAGATACAGCCAGCAGATTGGCTGCCTTGTCAGGGTCACCTGGAGATTTTTAAAACATTAATGCTAAGGGATTCAGACTCATTAGGGATGTAAAGATTTTCTTCTTCTGATGTTGTATCTTTTATGTCTTTTTAAGGTTCGAAAGTGCTACAGATGGCCTTGAAGTGTGCCTCCTCTGCTTAACTCTCTCCACCCTCAAAGGGAACTTTTACCCTGAATTTGGTTATTTTTAAAAATGCTTCCACTTGTGCACAGTGCGCCATGAACGGTATACGGACTCATAGTTAAACTTTTCTGTGGGAATGACTTGTAGCTCTGTGGATCCTGCAGGGTCCTTGTCACCTGGGATTGCCTTAACCTGTCCTCTTGTGCATGGCTCCTTGGCACATTTCCTTGCCGTCAGGTGGACTTGAAACCAAGGTCACCCTTGTGCGTGTGTCCCACGGTCCCATGAGTCACAGGCTCTCCAGGACGGGCACTGCTGAGTTCAGGATGTGCACACTGTCAGCCTCACTAGATCCTGCCCAGTTTCTTTCCAGGGTTGTGCCGTCACACTTCTGCCAGCATGTGGGGGAGTTGTCTTTATTTTGGATATGTCTGCACCTGTGCAAGCAGACAAAAGGCAACCTGAATCGCCCTCAGCCCATTATTTTCACCTGAACGAAGTGTTTTGGGGATTTTGCTCTGCAGAGAATCAAGCCCTTCTTCCTTCTGTGTTACAGTGCAGTGTCTCGTCACGTAAGCGTACCGTAGTTTCAGATGTCTCCCGCTCGTGGCCACCGGCCTCAGCTGTTCGGTGGGACCCGCAGTCTCCACAGTAACCCACCCCAGGCAGTGCAGAGCGTTCATCCCACGCTCTCGTTGTCTGCGGGCTAAATTCCCAGAAAGCCTAACTGCTTACGTGAAGGCTTTAAGCATTTGTAATCTGGACACAGGGCCAAATCACTCTTCCTACCAGTTTCAATTTTCTCTCCCACCAGCAGCGTATCAGAGTGGCCAGCAGAGCATGTTAGCAAAGTTTTGAATTATTATTTTTTTTTTAAAGAGAAGAAAACAAAACAAAACAAAACAAAACAAAACAAAAAAGAACAAAATTTCAAAACAACATAATAGGAGGGTAACAATGGTTAATACATTACATATTGTTATCTTTAAATTAGTTACTCAGGGTACAAGATATCAGCATTCAATTGTCCAAACATTACTGGCATAAACCTTTCTCTTCAATGAACTAAGCAAAATTAGTAGTGTATCTATCTTAACCATCTTATATATAAATACAATTTTTTTCTTTTCCCTTCTTTCTTTTCCCCATTCTCCCATCTCAGACTCTCTTTCCTTTTGACCAGTTTCTTTCTGATTCATCATATCTATTGTATATTTTGGATCTTATTTACTCTTTCAGTTTCTCACACTAGGGAGACAATATGATGTTTACACATGTGCATCCGGTTAATTTCACTTATGAGTATTTTCTCGAGTTGCATCCATTTACCTATAAAAGTCCCCAGTTTATCCTTCTTTATGGCTGAATAGTACTCCATTGTATAAAAAATACCACATCTTTTTTATCCATTCCTCGGTTGATGGGCATTTAGGTTGTTTCCAAGATCTGGCTATTACAAATTGTGCTGCTATAAACATGGGTGCACATATATCGCTGTGGTACGATGTTTTTAATTCTTCTGGGAAGATGCCCAGAAGGGGACTAGCTGGGTCAAATGGGACCTCCAACCCTAGTTTTTTGAGGAATCTCCACACTGACTTCCACAGTGGCTGCACCAGTCGACACTCCCACCAGCAGTGGAGAAGAGTTCCTTTTTCCCCAGAGCCCCACCAGCTTTGTTATTGGTTGATTTCTTGATAATAGCCATTCTTTCTGGGGTGAGATGGTATCTCAGTGTTGTTTTAATTTGCATCTCTCGAGTGACAGTGATGTTGCACATTTTTATGTATATTTATTTGCCATTTGTATTTCCTCATCTGAGAAATGTGTATTCATCTCAGATGCCCATTTTTTGAGTGGGTCTTTAAATTTGGGAGGTCTGATTTTTTTGAGTTCTTTATATGTTCTCGATAGTAATCCTTTGTCTGAGGAACAGCTGGCAAACATTTTTTCCCACGTTGTGGGTTGTCTCTTCACTCTGTTGGTGGTTTCTCTTGCTGTGCAAAAACTTTTTAATAAGATGAGATCCCAGTTGTTGATACTTTGTGATAGTTCCTGTGCGGTTGAGGTTTTAGTCATAAAGTCTTTGCCTACACCAATGTCTTCAAGGGTTTTACCTATCCTACCTTCCAGCAGATTTAATGTTTCTGTTTTAATATTTAGATCTCTGATCCATTTTGAATTTAGTTTAGTGCATGGTGAAAGATATGGGTCTAGTTTTAATCTTCGGCATGTGCAGAGCCAGTTTTTCCAGCACCATTTATTAATGAGGCTGTCTTTCTTCCAGGGAATGTGTTTGGCACCTTTGTAAAATATAAGGTGGCTTAGTATGTCTGGAGTTGTTTCAGCATCTTCTAATCTGTTCCATTGGTCTTCGGGTCTTTTTTTTGCCAATACCACACTGTTTTTATCACAGTAGCTTTATAGTATAATTTCAGGTCAGGAATTGTGATGCCCCCTGCTTTACCTTTGTTGCCCAGAATTGCCTTTGCTATTCTAGGTCTCTTCTGATTCCAAATGAATTTTAGGATTGTTTTCTCTAATTCTGTGAGATATGCTGTTGGAATTTTGATTGGAATTGCATTAAATCTGTATAACAATTTTGGAAGTATGGCCATTTTCACTATATTGGTTCTTCCTATCCAGGAGCAAGGGATATCTTTCCATTTTCTGATATCCTCTTCAATCTCCTTTTTCACAGTACTGTAGTTTTCAGTGTAGAGGTCTTTTACATCCTTTGTGAGGTTGATTCCTAGGTATTTCATTTTTTTGGATGTTATTGTGAAAGGTATTGTTTCCCTAATTTCTCTTTCAGTAAGTTTGTTATTTGTGTACAGAAAGACTATTGCTTTTTGAGAATTGACTTTGTATCCCTCTACACTACAGAATTTGCTTATTAAATCGAGCAATTTTTTGGTGGAGTTTTTGGGGTCTTCTATGTAGAGTATCATGTCATCTACAAATAATGATAATTTAACTTCTTCCTTTCCAATCCTTATTCCTTTTATTTCTTTCTCTTGTCTAATTGCTCTGGCTAAAGTTTCCAGGGCTATGTTGAATAAGAGTGGGGACAGTGGACATCCTTGTCTTGTTCCTGATTTTAGAGGGAAGGCTTTCAGTTTTTGGCCATTTAGTATAATATTGGCTGTTGGTTTGTCATAGATAGCTTTTACCAGGTTGAGATAAAGACCCTCTATTCCAATTTTGTGTAGGGTTTTTATCATGAAAAGGTGCTGGACTTTGTCAAAAGCTTTTTCTGCATCTATTGAGATGATCATGTGATTTTTGTCTTTGGTTCTGTTAATATGGTGTATTACATTGATTGATTTATGTATGTTGAACCATCCCTGCATCCCAGGGATGAATCCAACTTGGTCATGGTGTATAATCTTCTTGATGATTTGTTGGATTCTGTTTGCCAGTATCTTATTAAGGATTTTTGCATCTATGTTCATTAGGGAGATTGGCCTGTAATTCTCTTTCTTAGTTGGGTCCTTCTCTGGTTTTGGTATCAGGGTAATGCTTGCTTCCAGGAATGAATTTGGAAGTATTGCTTCCCTTTTGATTTCATTAAAAAGTTTGAGAAGTATTGGTGTTAGGTCTTCTCTAAATTTCTTGTAGAATTCGGCAGTGAATCCATCAGGGCGTGGGCTTTTCTTTGTTGGGAGGTTTTTAATTACATCTTCGATTTCATTGGTTGATATTGGTTTATTTAGGATTTTTAAATCTTCTTGATTCAGTTTTGGTAATTCATACGTATCTAGGAATCTGTCCATTTCTTCTGCATTTTCCATCTTATTAGAATATAAATTTTCAAAATAGGTATAGATGATCTGGATTTCTGCATGGTCTGTCGTGATATCACCCTTTTCATTTTCAATTGTGTGGATTTGAGTCTTTTCTTTCCTTTTTTTAATAAGGTTGGATAAGGGTTTGTCAATCTTATTTATTCTTTCAAAGAACCAACTCTTTGATTCATTGATTCTTTGTATTGTTTTTTTAGTCTCCAATATGTTAATTTCTGCTCTGATCTTTATAATTTCCTCCCTTGTATGAGCTTTTGGCTTAGCCTGCTCTTCTTTTTCTATAAGTTCGAGGTTCACCATTAAGTTGTTTATTTGTGCTTGCTCTATTTTCCTGATATAGGTATTTAATGCTATAAATTTCCCTCTTAGGACTGCTTTCATTGTATCCCATAAGTTCTGGTATGTTGTACTGTCATTATCATTCAGTTGTAGAAAGTGTCTAATTTCTTCTCTAATTTCATGTGTGACCCATTGGTTGTTCAGGAGGGTGCTGTTTAATTTCCATGTGTTTAGGAAGTTTTTGTGATTTCTTTTGCCATTGATTTCCAATTTCATTGCACTATGGTCTGATAATAGACATGGGATAATTTCAATTCCTTTGCATTTACTTAAGCAGGTTTTATGAGCTAGTATGTGGTCTATTTTGGGGACCTGAGAAGAATGTGTATTCTGATGTTGTGGGGTGGAACACTGTAGACATCTACTAAGTCCATTTGTTCAAAAGTTTGGTTCAGTTCTAATATTTCATTATTGATTTTTTGTCTAGTTGATCTGTCTTTTTGTGACAGTGGAGTATTGAGTTCCCCCAATACAATTGTATTAGTGCTTATTTGATTTTTCATGTCCTTTAATACTTGTTTTATGTAGTTGGGTGCACTGGTATTTGTTGCATATATATTTATGATCATTATCTCTTCCTCTTGGATTGTTCCCTTTACAAGGATGTAATGACTGTCTTTATCTCTCTGAATCATTCTTGGCTTGAAATTCACTTTGTCTGCAAAAAGAATAGCTACCCCTGCTTTTTCCTGGGTTCCTGTTGCATGGAGTATTGTTTTTCATCCTTTGACTTTCAGTCTATGAATTTCTTTCTGAATTAAATGTGTTTTTTGTATACAGCATATTGTTGGATCTTGCTTCTTGATCCAATTTGCCAGTCTGTGCCTTTTGATTGGTGAATTGAGACCATTAACATTGATGGTTAAAACTGATATGTATTGACTTATACTTGTCATGCTATTTTCCTGTTGTTGGTTCCCCTTCTCCCCCACTGCCCCGTTTAATTATCTGCCCTGCCTGGTAGATTCCTTCTGTTGGGGTTCCTGGAGTTGTAGTCCTTGTTATCTCCTTCTAGAATGTCCTTCAGAACATTTTGGAGTGCTGATTTGGTGGTCATAAATTTTCTCAGATGTTCTTTGTCCTGGAAATATTTTATTTCTCCATCAATTTTGAAAGATAGTTTTGCAGGGTACATCAATCTGGGTTGAAAGTTATTTTCCTTTAGAGCTTGAAATACATCATTCCAAGCTCTTCTTGACTTGAGGGTTTGTGCTGAAAAGTCAGCTGTGATTCTGATTGGATTTCCTTTATAGGTGATTTGTCTCTTTTCCCTAACAGCTTTTAAGATTCTGCCCTTCTGTTGAATTTCTGGGATCTTGACTATGATATGTCTGACTGAAGATTTTTTTTGATCATGGCTTGTTGGAGTTATATAAGCCTCATTTATATGAAGATCAAATTCTTTTACTCTACCAGGGAAATTCTCTGTGATAATGTCTGATGTCATTTATGCTATCTCTTGCTTTTTCATTGATTCCAATTAATCTTAAGTTATTTCTCTTTGTGTCATCTAGCAGCTGCTGGATTGATTTTTCATGGTCTCTTGCTATTTTTAAGAATTCTTTATTTTCATGATCACAAATCACAAGCCTATCTCCTATATCTGAGATCCTGTCCTCACATTGGCTTAATCTGCTACAAATACTTTCAATGGAATTTTTGTTCTCCTGGATATCTGCTTGAATCTGCCTTATGGAGTCCATTTCTTTCCTATGCTGAGCATTCATGGTTTCCATCATTTTCTTAAGCTTCTCTATTTTTTTGTCTGTGTCTGCTCTAGCATCCTTAAGCATGGTCTTCATTGTGGACATTATCTCTGCAGTTACCTGAGAAATTATTTCTGATTTAAATTTTTCCAGAGCCTCATAACTGCTTTGTTGTTACCATTTCAGAGATGTCAGGTGGGTGGCTTTCGGTTTGTCCCACCTCATTGCCCCCTGGTTTGCCTTTGGTGAACTGGATGTGTGGGGTTGCATCTTGTTTAAGTGTTGTCTCATTTTCTTTTCTTTCTTTAGTTTAATTCCTGGGGTGATGTTTGTAAATTGCCTATGGTAGGTTTCTTTATTGCTAGTGTTTAAAATCCTTAGGAGATGACTACTTCTCTGTGGTATCTTCCAGGCATAGTTTATTTTTGGGTTTTGAGCCTGCTGCAGGATCCTACCTCTTCAATTTGTTGGGTATGAGAAGTTGCTGCCTGTTTGGCCCAGTCCTTGGTTCTTTGGTACTGTGCCACTGTATTTTCTGTGACCCTTAGTCAATCTCAGTCATGGAATACCAGGAAGAAACACTGTTTAGAACAATTATGTCACTTTTGGCTATAATGGTACCTAAAGCATCAAACACAACCTAGAAAATGACAGTCTGAACTAACCAGTTATTTGCCACTTTTAACCATATAAAGTAGAGTTGCGGTTATATAACAAAATCTAAAACACACCAGAAAAATTATATGCAGTATATAAGTCCTTAGTATGTCAATTTTGCCCTCAGGAGTTTAAATTTAAAATGAGTTAAGGAGGAAATAGAGAATTGGGAGAAGAGGAAGGAATTAGATGTAAGGCTGGAGGACGAAGAGGGATCCTGCTAACATTGGGAGACTGGTGTAGAGGACTGGTGGGAAAAAGAGAAGGAAGGGATAGAAGGAAGAACAAATCAGAACCAGAATCACAAGGAGGTTAGAGGCTCTGTTTACCCTCATATAAAAACCAGATAGAATAATGAAGGAAAGAGCAAACAGACAAACAAAAACGAAGACAAAAACAGCAAAACAAGCAAACAAACAAACAAAACACACACACACAAAAAAAACCCACCTTCACCAGAACAAAAAAACGAATGAGAGAAAAAGAGGAAGAAAAGAAAAGAATCAGTGGCGGGTGTTGACTCTGCTGTGGCAGGCACCGCGGCGAGAGTCCTGTCCGTGCAGGTCCGTCCCAGCGGGCGGCAGCTGCTCCGGCGGGCGGTGAGCGGAAGCGCGCGCTCTCGGCGGAGACCAGGCTCGTTGGCCGCCGCCGCCAGCGCACTTCCCGCGGGTCCGAGAGCCGCGGCGCCGCGCCGAGTCCCGAGCGCTGTGTTCGGTCGCGCTGCTTCTCTGGCCCCGCACGATGGCGCCCGGCCAGTCGCGCTCTCGCGCGGACGGCTGCGCCTCGGAGGCGCCACCGCGGCCAGCGCAGTCCTCCGCCGCTCCCCTGCCCGCCGCTGTCCCCCGATCCTCACGCCCCGGGGCGCCGGCTGTCACCGCGTGTCCGCAGATTTGAGCTTCTGTCGCGCCGCAGTTCCTGTATAAATACATTAAAGAGCAAAATTAAAGAAAGATAATAGGAAAGAAGGAGATAGACCTTCTTTTCTTATAGATGCGTTTAAGCTATGTTTTCTTATAAGCATAGCCCCAGCTATATACTGCACTTTGTGCCTCTGGTATCATTCAGTTCAGAATATTTGCTAATTGTTTCTTCTTCGGCCAATTACTTATTTGGGAATATATCACTGACTAAACAGTTGATGACTTTAGAAAATCATCTGTTTTTTAAAAAATCTGTTTTTTTTGTGGGTACCGGGAGTCAACCTCAGGACCTTGCGCTTGCCAGCGAGCACTTGTGCTGCTGAGCGATATCACTGGCCCTTTTTTTCCTTTATGCGGGTACCGGGAGTCGAACTCAGGACCTTGCGCTTGCCAGGCAGGCACTTATGCCGCTGAGGTATCTCACTAGCCCCCACAAAAATCTCTATTTTTAACTCTGTCGCACTGACAGACTTTCTGTGAGTTGGTGGCGTAGAGACGTATGGATCTAATGCATCGCTCAGCGGAGAGTTGGTTTGGGGAAGGGTCCCCTGCCCCTGAGTAAGGGACCTATGTTTTGCAGTTGTTTGGTGCCCTGGCTTGCACCAGCTTGTCAATCACAGTCTGTAACAGTCAAGTGCCGATCTCATTCTTACTCATTTACTGACTTGTTTTTTCAAAATAACCTCAGACTTTGTAAGGATAATTGGATGGGAGTATGTCAATACCACCATGATAGCTTTAGTCTCTCCTCTTGAAGGCCACACCTTTATGATTGAGATGAGCCTTTTTCCTTTTTTTTTGTAAATAAAGAACTACAGTCGTGAAAGAAACAGCCTGACCTGGGTGGAAGGCGACGCGCCAGAGAGACAGGAAAGCGGGCAAGGGGCCTGAACCCAGAGCCTGTCCTGGCTCCCCTAAACTCATGATGGTTGCGTCAGCCACCGATTTTTATCTGTCCAGTGGAAACAGTGCTTATCAGGATTATCAAAAAGGTAGAATGAAAAAAATGATCTAAATATACTCTTGGAACTATTATAAACAGCTAAAATATGAAAATTGGATATTGCTCACATCACCCCTTTAATTCCCTGCGAAAGCCCTAATGATTCTCCAACAGGAATCATTTCTTAACACAAATGCCAGCTGTTCTGTTATCATGATCTGCTGTTACCCATTAGCTCCAGACTGGACATTCGAGGTTTTGATAGTTTGAAACACAGCTTTAACGTAACAATAAAAAATCCTTTAATAAGAAACACGAACCTTTGTCCAGTATTATAACTCGAGAGGTGGCATCTAACTGACCCGTGCCCTTGCACACCGTTCTTTGGAAACCTCCGAAGCTGCTCGTCTTGTCCCTGCCTTCTTGGCACCAGCAGCTCTTATTAGCTGACTGCGCATGCGTGTGTGCGCGTGTGTGTATGTGTGCGTTCACAGATGCTGTAAGTGTGAGCCTTCGTGCAGAGGTCAAACAGAAGACCAAGAGCCAAAATTCCCAGAAGCACAGTGGTCAGGTTTCCTTAAAAAATGTGCAGAAACTGTGTTTCTGGAGAGGCGGGCTCAAGTTCAAAGCAAACAAAAGTACCACAGAGCATGTAACAATGTGTTTTCTGGAGGATTCGTGACTTGGGATTTGGATGCAGTCCTCTCGAATGCATATTGACCTTCCCGTAGAACAGAACTGCATTAAACAGAACTTAAACACAACTACGTTAATGTGAAGAGCCACTCAGAGCCGGGGTAGGCGCCTGTGTTCCTGCCTTCTGCGTCTGCAGTGTCTCTTGGCGTGAGATGAGCCCCGGGGCAGAAGGACGTGGTGTGTCACAACCTGACCCGCCCACTGGTGGACACTGCCTTCCCACGTCACCCTCTCTGTGTCCGGGCACCGTTACTGCTGAGCCTGGAGGTAGACAGAGCCTCATGGTGCGAGCATGCTGTCCGTGCCCCTGGCCTGAGCCCCCTAATGCCCATCCCTTTCACGTACTGTGGGTCGCGCCGCTCCCTCTGCAGGGGATCCGAGTTGAAGCTGGGAGAGGGACTGGTGACCCAGGAGCTGGCCGCGCAGTGGTCAGTGTGCAGCATTTGCAGTGGGGCAGTTCCGTGGGCTTCTCGCAGAGGTGTTGGCCCGAGCAGCCCTGATGGCCAGGTGCCCTCGCTGCTGGGAGCAGGAGCTGGGGTGGGGCGTGGCTGGGCAGGCGTGTGTGCCAGTGTGCACGCCACGAGGCTTCCCTGACGTGCCTTTTTTTCTTAAACACTTCCACCCCTGTGGAGATCGCTGCAAAGAAGACTGGAGGACTTTGTCATGGGGGTCCACTTACTTTACTGACAGCCTCATTTCTTTCCTGCTGTCTTTCATTTGTTCATTTTCTCTTCGTGGTAACTCTCAAGTCTGGTTCAGTCCCTCACTCCCTGGTCTTCTCTTGGCTTAGTCACACCATGAGCTGGGTGTGAGGGCCACAGACCCAAGCAGGTACAGGCTCTGCTGTGACAGTGAGCGCAGTGTGGCTGGGGCACAGCCCCTTCCTCCCCAGCTGTCCTGACCAGGCAGCCCTGGCTGTCTGGGTGTGTGCTGTGCGGGTGGCCGTGTGTGTGACCCAGCTCTCTGTCACTGTGACACAACACCTAGGCAAACAGCTTCTAAGGAGGAGAGGCCTCTGTGGCTCATAGGTCCAGCGCTTCCAGTTGCTGTGGGCCTGGGACAAGGCAGCGTGTCATGGCAGGGGCATGGGTGCAGGAGGCCACTCACCTCATAGCAGCCAGGAAGCCAGAAAAGAGAGACAGGAAGGGGATGGAGTCCCCACACCCCCAGGGGATGGCCTAGTGACTTAGCTGGCTCACTGGGCCCTCCCTGTAAAGGATCCCATCTCCCGGTGGTCACAGGCTGGCCACTAAATCTTCCGTGTGTGTCCCTGTCTTTTGGGACACTGCTTCACACACAGCAGGAGGCCAGAGCCTGAGTCTTCAGTTCCTGGGGAATGCGCATCTCCTGCAGGGGATCCTATGTGCAACCCCAGAGGCCGGAGAGTAGGGGAGCAGGTTGAGAACAAAGGGGAGAGAGAAAGAAACCCTGAAACGCTGAGATCCGGGTCTTTGCAGGCTCTGTGGAACGGGCAGCAGGCGTCAGTGCAGACACAGAGGTCCTCAAGTCCAGGTTTGTCGGTGTCGTTGACCCGGGCCTTCCTTTAACCAAAGCCTCGACTGTGGGAAGGGGCAGAGGTTAACCTACTGGCCCTGTTGGAGACACAGGCGGGCTGCTGCTGGATTTTGTCATCGCTCCATTTTCACACTGGTCCCTGGGCCGCTGTTAGATGGGGAGTGCAAGGTGCAGAGCCAGCACTCGGCCTTTTATGTGTAGGGAGCAGGTGAGCCCAGCCCAGGCCATGCTGTCCTGCTGCTTCCCTAGGGAAAGGACCAAGTCTCGTCCTTAAACCAAACCAGACTGGGCCTCGTTAACTGAAGATGTAATCATCGCATGGCGGGAGGGGATAAAGAGTACTGCAAGAGTGAAATCAGCGCGGAAGTGATGAACAGGAAGAGAGACACTGACCTTTGCCCTCGGCTGCCTTGGGAAGGCACAGGTCACCGACAGCACAAAGTGTCTGTGTCTCAGGCTTTTGCACCTCAGGATTCACAAGGAGGAAGCTGCTGCCATGAGCGCCCTCATCTGCTTCCTTCCTTGGCTTCTTGCGTCCCTCATCCCAGATGTGGGCATTGCTCTGTTGCTTTTCTTTTTTTTTTTTTTTTTTTTTGTGGGTACCGGGGAGTCGACCTCAGGACCTCGCGTGCCAGCAGGCGCCCGTGCCGCTGAGCGATATCACCGGCCCCTTTTTCGTATGTGGGTTCCGGGAGTCGAACTCGGGCCCTCGCGCTTGCCGGGCAGGCGCTTAAGCTGCTGAGCCATCTCACCGGCCCTGCTCTGTTGCTTTTCCATGAAACAGCTGAGCGGCAAAACGAATGGAAACACGATCCAGGCCTTGTCAGTTCTTGGGTTGAGTCCCAGCGCCAGTGCACACCAAGCAAATTCGGCTCGGAGCCGCCTGCTGAGATCTGGCTGCAGGGCTGCTTGGATATTTGGGGCTTTGGCCAGAAGGAGCTTGGGTTTGACTCAAATTGCAGCTTAGCTCCACAAAGAATAGATGGCGTTTTGAAAGATTTGCCTGCCGACTGCACGGGAGGACCTCATCTGTCCTGTGCACTGTGTGTCCCCACGACCGGCCACGCCTGCTCATCCTGCGAGCTCCATAGTGATGAAGGAACAAGCGAGTGACAAGCTGGGGTGGCCATGAAGGCCCCGCCTGCCGCAGGCTGGCCTACACTGGTTTTCTGAGCTCTGGGCACAGGTCCTGTCGGTGTGGATAATCATGGTGGTGCCCGTGGCTTGAAGGTGTGGATGCCAGGCTCTGGCTAAGGTATCTTGCACATGGGACCTCACTTTCTCTTAGCCCTTGTTCTGCAAGACAGATCATTCTGATTCCTTCCTTTGCCAGCAAAGAAAGATTCAGAGAGGTTAAGTCCTTTCCTCTGAGGCTACACAGCTAGGCACTGATGTTCCTGCTTTGTAATTCACTGAGGAAGTAGATTCAGCCAGTGGGAGGGTTCCTGAAGCCTAGCACGAGGAGCTCTGCCTGCTGTTCTAATGGTGAAACCCCGAACGCGAGAAAGGCGCTTGGAAAGTCCCAGTCTGTGAGCATTGCTTCGCTGTGGTCACTTCCCTGGCCCCGGTCTCTCTGCTTTCCTTCTGCAGAAACCTCTCCCAGGGCTGCCCGGCTGCTGTCTTCTACCCACCCCCACCCCCTTCCCTGGGTCTCTGCAGGCTGCCCTGCTGTGCCCCTCAGTCTCTGCTTTATCCTCTTGAAGTCCCCCCTTTCATGCTGGGAGAGGTGGGGCGTTCGTCTTCCTCCTCATCGCTGTCTTGCTGTCTCCCCTGGCCGACTCGCTGGGCCATGGCTGTGGGCACCACCCTTTTGCCCATGTGACCCCTACTTTATTTCCAGCTGTGACCGGAGATTTGCCTGGCTCCCCTCCCCCCGGCCTGATTCTCCATCTTATGCATCTGCATGCCCAGCATCAGCCGGTTGCTGAGAACAGAAACCCAGGCGTCGTCCTGGAGGTGGCTCTGTTCTAGGGCTCTGATCCCATTCGTGAAGACGGAACCCTCCTGTCCTAACCCTCTGCTAAGGGCCCATCTTCCTGCCGTTGCCCGGGGAGTTTCCGAGCATGACATTTGCAAGGACAGATGCTCTCGGGCCCACTGCACCCTGGGGTCTCTGTGAGCCCCTCCCACCCACCGATGGGCCTTTGTACCAGCTGTACCCTCCGTCCCCCTTCTCTGCCAGTCACAAGGCCAGAGCCTTCTGGCACCCAGCGCCAGCATGAGTCACCCAAAGGGGCTCGGGTCTCTTAATCTTATTAGAAAGCCACCCTCCTCCTACTTTATCTTTGTGGCTCTTCCTGCTGCTGCACAGCAGCTTCGTTTTTGAAAGCTCTTATTGTTTATGATGAGACCTAAATGATATGGGGTGAACTCCACGAGAGCAGGAGCCTCGAAGGCACTGCTCTGCTGTCTCCCCAGAACTGCGTGGAGGGTTTGGTTGAGGGAATGAACGAACAGCCACCCTGTTGCCTCACTTGCCAAGTGCTTCTGACCCCACAGAGTCCCTGCCACCCCGTACGCCAGTCTGTCCCCTCCGTTTGGCTGTTTCCATGCGGGCTCTGCCTTCGGTGGACTCGGTCAATGTCTCTGCTTCCTGCAGGTGATCAAAGAAGCCTACAGCGGATGCAGTGGACCCTCGGACCTGGAGTGCCCAGCCCCAGCCAGCGCCCCGGTGCAGAAGGTGGAGCTGGAGAAGGTAACAGACCAGGTCTGAGTTGGGTCTCCCGCGTAAAACGTTCAGAGTTTTGAAAGTAGATTTTTACTTTTGGTTGAGGTGTACATGGCAACTGTACATTCTTACAGGGTGCGGCGTGACCTGTTAGTGCAGGCCAGGGTCCTCGGCATACCCACCACCCCAGACACTTGCCATTTTCATTGTGTTGGGAACATTCAAAATCAGCCCGCATTTTAATAACATCCCGAGTTCAGCATTTCTAGGTGGAAAACAGTGCAGCGCTGCTTCCTGCCCGCTGAGATGCCTCCTGGGCTAAGCTGGGTGTCAGTTCTCAGGCTGTGGTTTGTTTGCTCTTCCCAGCCGTGGGTGAGGAGGAGGGCTTAAGGGTGCAGTGGGTCTGGTAGAGGGTCGCTCACTGTTGGAGGAGGGCTGAGAGCAGGTCCGGCTCCTCAGGCCCAGCAGGCTCTTCCTAAACCCAGCCTCCCAGCAGTTTGTTCCCTGCAGGCTGGGACCCGGCCCTGGGTCATCCTCACCCTCTGGGAAGGCAGAAGATTCCATTCTGCCATGCAGTGGTGGGCTGTCGCATGCACGCCCCTCCTCGCCACGCACGGAACCCAGCATGGCTGCGCCATGTGCCACCTGCCTGTGCTTTGTATAAGGCTGATACCGTTTCCTTGGAGACCCATGGCTTCCAGCCATGCATCTTCTGTGGGCAGCTTGAGCCCCAGGAACTTTCTGAGGCCTCTGTCTTCAGCCCTGACCAGGGGACAAGCACATGCTTTTCATCCTTGTATTCATCGGAGTTCCCCAGAGAAGCAGGACCAATGGACGTGCATGTGTGGGAGGAGATGTTCTAAGGAGTTGGCTCGCACAGTCACGGCGGGTGCAAGTCCACATCTGCAGTGTGGGCCGGGGGCAGAGACTCCAGAGGTCCCCAGTGCAGATGAGCCCATGCATCTGCTGGGGAGTTCCCTCCCCCTGGGAGGCAGGTCTTCCTGTTCTCTTATTAAGGCCTTCACCTGATTGGATGAGGCCCACCCACACCATGGAAGGCCATGCCCAGAATTCTCCAATTTAATTCATCTAGAAACACCGCCAAACTCACACACAGAATTCACCATCTGATATTTTGACAGGACAACCCTTTTTCTCCCTGACGGTAAAATGAATTCCTGCTTTTCATAGAAAATGCAGAAAGTTTAGAGAAACACAAATAGAGAGTGAAAAGTCCCTCAGAAGTCTGCCCCGTAGAGGAGGTGACCCCTCTTCAGTGCCTTCCATACTGCTAACCAGCCTTTTCCTGTTCCCGTCTTGCTCTTACAGTTTGGATAATTTTATGCAAATTCCTTATGCTGCTTTCTCCCCACTTCATCACAAGCAACAAGCAGTTTTGCATTTTCAACAGCAGCATATGACACTCGCAGGACTCTGTTCACTTCTACCTGTCCTGCCCACACCCTGCTACAGTGTTCTTTGCTAAGCTATTTAAAATGACCCTTGGGCCGGTGAGATAGCTCAGTGGCATAAGCGCCTGCCTGACAAGCGCGAGGTCCTGAGTTCGACTCCCGGTACCCACATAAAGGAAAAAAGGGCCGGTGATATCGCTCAGCGACACAAGCGCTTGCTGGCAAGCATGAGGTCCTGAGGTCGACTCCTGGTACCCACTTAAAAAAAAAAAAAAAATGACCCAGTAGTTGACATTTTTTGCATAAATCTTTGTGGCATCTCTGCCTATTGCCCGAGAAGATTTTCCTGGGAGCTGAATTCCTAGACCAAAGGATAGAGCTGTTTTGTTTGGTTTGGTTTGGTTTGGTTTGGTTTTCTCAGATTTTGACTCAAGTAGTTAATCAGGGTACTTTCCAAAAGCTTGGTGTGGTGTTGTTTCCGGTCACAGTGCATGGCATTTTTTCCCCACACTCCTGTCAGAACCGACTCCTTGCCTTTCTGGATTTCGGTTTCTGAGGCAGCATTGGTGACAGGTGCCCTCTATACCCCCGGTTCTTTGCCCAAGGCTCTGGAAGAGTCACAGGCATGGCCCTCCTCGGCCAGCACCACCCGGCCCCACCATGTGAGTGGAGCCTGTGTGTCCCTGTGTCCTGGGAATCATGCACAGGTTTCCTTTGTGTCCGGCTCCGGTCTGTGAGGCTTGGGCAGGGCGGGGAGAGATCTGAGGGACAAGTTTGAGGCTGTTCCTGCCACTGTGACTCCACAGGTCGCTGGGTAGGGATGAAGGGGTCCGGCTGCAAACCCCACATCTCAGTCAGATGCTAAGGCAGAGTCCTAATTGTGCTCATTAAATCCAGATGTTGGGCTGAAGTGGTCACGTGGATCCCTGGCTCCTTTGAAGTTTCCGTAGTAACTTGTTCCTCCCTATGAACATCCCGAGAGTCACAAGGAGGTACTTGACATTCGCCCAAATGTTAGTGAGTGGCAGGAGGAAATTAAATGGACGATGGAATGAATATTAATTTATGCAAGGATAATATGGCTTGACAAGGGAATTTTTTTGTGATCCTAATATGTTCTCAAAATCGTTTGCAAGAAAAAATGATTTGAATGAAATAGGCAGGGTCCTGTCGCAGCCAGTTGCTTCTCTTCATCTCGTGTGTTTTTAAGGCTTTTGTGGCAGTGTTGCCAGCCAGGCAGAGGCGGAATGAAGCCCGGGTCTCCGTGTGGTGCTGCGACTTCGGCCCACGTTCCTTCCACTTTGCAGATGGCCCATTCTGCATTGGTGCCCTCGTGGCCCTGAAGGAGTAACCTAGCCCTTTGTGTGCTTCCAGAAGCTGTCCTCGGAGAGGCCCAGCTCGGACGGCGAGGGTGCCGTGGAGAATGGAATTGCATGCAACGGGAAGGAGCAAGGTGAGCGCCACCTGTGCCCAGTGCGCACAAACCACCGTGCAGGTGCAGGAGGTGTGGTTGTGAGACGCAGCCTGGGTGCCTCGGCCATGCACATGTCGCTGTCCCGTGTCCTGCCACACCTCGGCACGGCTGTGGCCCGCAGCCTGCATTTGTGCCTTGAGAGTTTACACCGATGACTACGGTAGGTGCTTCGTCCCTTGAGTGACCACTGAGACAGGCTTGGGTTTGCGTCGGGAGCAGCCGGCGAGGCCAGATTTCCAGGAAGAGAGCTTTGGGTAGAGATCGGAACCCGATTCGCCTGGGAGCGCTGCCCTTGCTTGGCATGCGATCGTGCACAAGCTTTCTCTGTTATAAGCCTCAGCTTCCTCATCTTCAAATGAAGAGGCCAAGCTTGCAGATTTCTGAAACTTCTTTAAAAAAAATTGTCTGAAAATGTCCTTATTTTACTTGTATTTAATTTTTTAAAACAATTATGGCAAAATGCACTCATGATAAAATTCACCATCTTGACCCATTGCACGTGTACCATTCAGTGGCCACAGACACAGTCTCAGTGTCGAGCAGTTGCCACCCCATCCATCGCCAGACCTTCCCGGACGGGAACTTCGTGACCCCCCACCCCCATCCCCATCCTGAGCTGCTGGCCACCACCATGTTGTTTCTGTGGATCTGGCTGCTCTAGGACCTCATGGAAGGCCCCTTAGGATTTGTCCCTTTGTCACTGGCTGATTCACTTCCTATGATGTCTTCAGGGTTCATCCACATTGCAGTGGGCATTAGAATTTCCTTCCTTTTTAGGGCTGAGTAATATTCCATTATACACACTGACCACATTTTCCTTATCCATTTATCTGTCACCCACACTCCATCAGTGCCGCCTGCCTCGGGGCTGTTGTGAGTAATCTGCTGTGAACGTGGGTGTACAGATGATGGAAACACTTTTAAGCTAAGCTTTATAGAAGTACAAACTACATCATAGTACAATTCACCTGTTTGGGCCTGCACTTCTGCGAGTCTTGATAAGCACCTGCGGGTGTGTAACCACCACCACAATCAGACAACGCCTGTCACCCAGGTGTGGCCTTGCGCTCCTTTGTGTCCCCGAGGTCTGCACCCCACTGCCCCGACGAGTGCTGCTCCGTCTCTGAGCCCTGCGGTCACAGTGGCAGCTCTGGGTTGGGCTCGTTCTTATGACACCACGTCCACCGATCTTCCACGCTGTGCGATGGACACGGTGGTGCATCCACGCACCCACACAGGGCGTCTGGGTGGTTGTGTATAAAGCTGTTCCCGACA
This sequence comes from Erethizon dorsatum, assembly GCA_028451465.1. NCBI lineage: Eukaryota > Metazoa > Chordata > Mammalia > Rodentia > Erethizontidae > Erethizon > Erethizon dorsatum. The sequence goes on along the minus strand of CM051836.1, from coordinate 96,941,659 downwards.
GCGCCAGGCAGACTCTCGTGTGGACACATGGTTCCGTGTTGCTTGCGTGCGTATCCCGGAGTGGCACTGCTAGGTCTTACGTGTTCTGTCAGCCCGGCCCCGTCCTTCCCATTTTGGGTCCCTCTTTGGTCATCTTCGCTGGTGTGTGGCGATGGTGGTGTCCTTAGTGACCGGCAGCGGTGAGATGTCCTCACGCACTCCCTTGTCAGTCTCCTTTGATGACCCCCCATCTCCGCCTGTACTCTTACTGGTGCATTTCTCCTTATTGAGCTTGGAGGGTGCTGCGTGTCCCGAGCGCAGACCCCGCAGCGGGTGTGTGTCTCGCACAGGTCTCCCCGTCTGTGCTGGACGTTAATTTCTGAGGTGAGGGTGGTGTCGGAGGAAGCCGAACCTCTGTGTGCTCCTAGGACCTGTACCCTTGGCTGCAGGGGTCACGAATCCACGCCCAGGCCCCCCACCCTCTGCGGCTAGCGTGAAAGAGCTTGAAGTCCCCCTGTGCCCACAGCAACCCAGCCCCAAACCCGTGGGGACTGTCACACAGGACAGGGGTCACTCAGGAAGGTCATGCTGTCTGCGTCCCCATATGTGGCTTTCCAGTTTGGTCTCAGTATAATTTTAGTCCTGTCTGTCGGAAGCCAGTCAGTGAAACGTATTATCTGTGTCTTCCACAGGGACATTAATTATGTGCAATCCGAACCGGCAAAACTATTTTTGTTTTGTCCTAGAGCAAAATAACATCTCCGTGTTCCTGCTTCACTGTTTGTCTTTTGTTATTGTTGTTGTTGTTTGTTTTTCATTTTTTTGTTTGGTTTTGTTTTGAGGTGCAGTCCCACTCTGTCGCCCAGGCGGGTCTCAAACTCGGGGGTTCAAGCTGTCCTCCCGCCTCAGCCTCCCAAGTGCTGGATGACAGGTGTGCGCGGGCCTGGCCCCTGCTGTGCTGCTGAGGTGTGAGAGACACTGGCTGCCCCTTTTCTTTTCTATTCTGTTATTTCTTCCCCCAAGGTGCCTGAGTGAGGTGGGCTCTGCAGAGTAGGGCATCCATCTGGACGCGCATGCGGGCGGACCTGTCAGTATCTGACGTCCCCGTTTGCCACCGGCCAGGGCCACCTCTGTCCTTGGGATGAAAGATGGCCTGGTCCAGGCTTTGTCTTCCGCCTGCTGTGGTGCTCAGCTCATGGCAGACACTAAAGTCAGCGGAGGAGCCTGATGCTCAGAGGCATCCTAACCGCCATCTCCTCTCGCTCTTGGCCTCTTGTGGAGAGATTTCAGCCCAGCCCCCTTTGCCAGCCACGCTGTGACTCACGCAGATTTCTCTGCTGGTCCAGTAGAGAAAGCCTGAAACCCCGACAGCTGTGCCTCGACATTCGGGTCACACCAGCAGGCGGCAGCCGTCCTCAGTGCCTGTGGCTGGAGCCAGGAGTATGGCTCGGAGACTCCTGCCTCTTCCTTTGAGGTGGGGTCCCTCTGGTTCAAACACCAGTGCAGTGTGAGCCAGGCTTGATGGCACACACCTGCAGTCCCAGCACTCTAGGACGCCGAGGCAGGAGGATCACAAGTTCAAGTTCAGCCTGGGTAACTTAGCAACTTAGTGAGACTCAAAAATAAATAAATAAATTAAAAAAAATAATAAAAGGGCTGGGATACAGCTCAGTGTGAAAGCCTGGGCCCAATCCCCAGTAGTGCACACGCGCACACACACACACGACCCTGATGGAGAGCCATTTTCGGTGGCTCTGAAGCATTCCACTGACACCGAGGCAAGGTGAGGGAAGGGGTGAGGTTCTGATCCCCGGCCCCATGGGAGTGGTGGGACAGCTAGCGCTGCGCACCCTGGGTCCTCAGGCCAGGGTCCGCGGGGAGACGTGTTGAGCAGCAGTCAGTGGAGTTGTCCCCAACCTTTCCTCCTGCCGGCTGCATAGAAAAGCATCCAGAGTCCCATTTCTGTAGGACGGGCCTGATGATAGTTATGGCTTTATAAGCTGAGCAGGTCGTGCTTTGTCTCGGCTGTCTGTGTCACTCGTGTCCCCACCCAGCCCGGGTCCTTGCACGCTTTTGCCGTCCTCTGCCCGGTGCAGTCAGCCAGGAGCTCTGAGTTTCAGGCCATTGTTTCCTAATTCTGTTACGGACACTTGATTCTGCCTCGTGCTTGCCAAGTAGCCGCCGCAAGCGGGTCTGGATGGTTTCCTTCCCACGAGGATGAACCAGCTTCTGCTTTTGCAAAAGTTAATTGGCGAGCATCCGAGGAGTTAAGGGCATTCGTGATCCCCTTACGGCTCCGTAGCCGGAGTCCACAAGTGCTTTCCCGGCAGGAGCCAATCTCAGGAGAGCTGAGGGAGACCTAGCAGCCCAGCTCCAGGCATGAGCCGGGCAGCAGGTACCGTGCGTGGCAAGGGTGCTAGCTGGACACCACTGTCCTCAGCTGTGGCGCTGGGCAGAGCTTCACTGGACCAGGAGGAGGTAGAAGACACCCTGCATGTGCTTTGCCAACAGCAGGGCGCAGCCACCACAGGTGCCTTTCCTTCTGGTTTGGTGGAACTGCAGAGCGAGTGAGCTGTCCCTGCGGCAGATGCCTCCATCTGGTGGTGATGGGGCTGCGCCTTGCAGCTGGGGCGCTGAACAGGTTTTCGGTGCTTTCCGGGTGTACATGAGACAGTGGAAGAGGGCCAGGGTGGTGTTCCTGTGTGTGTCATTCCTGAGATCATATGAGGGCTTAATCTGCTTCATTTAAAATAGCACGCAATTGTTAGGACTACGGTGTATTAGTCAGCTCGGCCTGCCAGAGCAGAGCACCACCAGCCCCGGGCGAGACCATGGGCGCCCATGCTCTGGCTCAGAGGGGCACCGGGGCTGGTTTCCACGGCGGTGCCGTGCTCTCAGTGCATCCTCAGCTGCTCCTCCTGTGCACACGGCCTCTTCTTGCAGGGATGCTAACCCTGGGGGCCAGGGCCCCACCCGCGTGAGCCCCTCTCACCTGGGAGCTACTGTGGTCCATGTGGACTCCACGCCCTGGCGTCTGCCTGTGAACAGGTCCAGGCTCACCTGACTGTCCAGTGTTTAAGGGGAGCCAGAAATCCTTCCCGTGCGGCATCCATGGGCTTATGTGCTGACCTTCAGTTCCTCACTGAGCGCAGCACTGCGGGCAGGAAGGCAGTGCGGGCCCAAGAGCCCCACGTAGGGCGGAGCGAGGGCCCGGCAGATGGGCCGGGGTCCCCCGGAGGACCCAGCACCCCATTTGCTGCACCTGCACCACTTCCCCCCACTCCTCAGACCCTGGGCGTCGCAGCAGCAGGTCCTCTTCTGCCTGGCGGCTTCCCTCGGGGGTCCGCAGGCTCGGTCCCTGCCCGGAGTGCTCAGCTCAGGGGCAACACTTGGACACAAGGGCGCCACTCACCCGTGCACCCCTGCGTGATCTCATTGCAGCGCTGCCACCATCGTACACCCCCTGTGAATGCATGCACTCGTGTGTGTGTGTTGTTTGTGATGCATGTAGACATCCGTGTGCACACCTGTGTTGTTTGTGATGCATGCGTGTGCCTGCATTGCTTGTTGACGAGTGTGTGTTGCTTGTGACAGGCGTGGGTGTGCCCTAGTGCCTGTGTGCTGAGCCTGCTGTGGAGACGCAGTGCCCCGTGAGCAGCCCTCCCTGTGTCGTGCTGTGGTCCCCGCATCCGGGCCCGCAGCTGATGCGGAGATGCTCGAGGGCCTGGGGAGTGGGAGGAGTTGGAGGGATGTGTGGTGGTTTATGCTTTCCTTTTCTCATTTAACATTAACACTTTTGTTTTTGTTGACAGTGAAGAGGAAGAAAAGTTCCAAATCGGAGGCTAAAGGGACAGTACCTAAAGTCACTGGGAAGAAAATCACCAAGATCATCGGTTTGGGAAAGAAGAAGCCGTCCACGGATGAGCAGACCTCGTCCGCCGAGGAGGATGTGCCCACCTGTGGTGAGAGGAGACGCGCGAGTCCCAGCAGTGGGCGGGTGGGCGGGCGCATCCCCTGAGCTGCTACCGGGCAGGGTCTCCCGTGCAGGGTCCCCCACGCCTTGGCCATGGGGGCTTTCGCGGTGTGCTGTGGGCGTCTGGGTTGTGGGAAGTGCAGCTTTACTGCTTAAACACAAGGCGTCACAGGAGTTTGGGATGATCCCGAGCTTCTTTCCAGATGACAGACCCTGTGAGCTTCTTCCAGTTCCTCTCCAGTGTCACTAGCCCAGGACAGCTGGGGCTTGGTGAGGGGAGGGGGCAGAGAACAGCAGAGCTGTGGGACTGAGATCGGGGTGCTCCCTCGGGCTGCGGGGAGAAACCTGAACTTCTCCCACGGTTACATTTCCAAACCTCAGTTTCAACCCAGTGGAACTGCGTGGGCTCAGACCCACGCAGCCTTTGTCCGTTCACTGTTTCCCAGGCAGCTGCTTGTCAGGGACCGTGTTGAGCTCGTGGTGCACAACGGTGACCAGAACGGCTCTGCCCTCCCATGGATCCAACCTAGACAGGCGCAAAACACGGAGTCGCAGAGACACACACTCGTCCTCAGCCTGATCAGTCACAGGCAGGGAGACAGAGGCAGCGTGGGTGCCCTGGGGACCTGAGTTGGGTCCGGGGCAGGCTGATGGGGGCAGCCTCTGGGAAGGGCTGAGGTCACTGTATTTCTCAGCAGCCAGGTTTAGAAGAATCATGTCACTGCTTTAGGAGGAAAGCTATAACTATAGATGGATATTCAGCCTTCTTTCTTTGACTGTGTTGGAATTAAACCCAGGGTCTCCCGTATGCTAGGCAGGTGCTCCACCACTGACCCACGCCCATCACCCAGTACCTTTTCAAAGCAGTGGCTGCATACTCAGTGTCCCCGCAGTGTAAATCCATAACTCCTTTTATTTGTAGCCATTCTGTTTGCACCTGCACACCTTCCTCCCTCGGCACCCCCCACCGCTCTTTCGTTGAGGATACATCATGTCCAAGACATGGGATTTTCCTTGGGAGGCCACAGACGTGTCATCTGGGTCCTCCCCACTGATATATTTACCCTTGGGTAATCTGTCCCGAGCGCTGCTGTCCCTGCCCGTGAGCCTTTGTTGGAGGGATGTGGTGGAGCCCATGGGAGCGGGCACAGGCACACAGTGTGCAGGGCGGGTGAGGGCCGAGGGAGGGAGACAGGCGAGTCTCCTCCCTCCCGCCTCCGCAGGTGCCTATGTTCCAGGCCGTGCATAACATCCACCTCCCGTGGACAGTGAAGTCCTGAGGGGAGACCATGGTGACGGCCTTGTGAGTTGAAGGCATCCCCTCAGAGAGTCCGCTAAGCGACCGCCCGGGGGGTTGGGTTGGGGAGTCTGGTGTCACTGTGCAGGGAGCTGGGGTCTGGGTGAACTTGTCCTTGGTCGAGGGCAGCTGGGGTCAGAAGCCAGGCAGCTGGTCCTGCCCTCTTCTCCCAATTCCCTCTCGGGAGCAGGGAACGTGGCTGTGGGTTTCCCAGGTGGCCAATCGTGGCTGGGGCAGGGAAGGGTATGGGGATGCATGGTGCTGTGCCCAGTGGACACGACACTCCCCGTGAGACGACTTCATTGGACATTCGGGGAGGTGACACACTTGTCACTTTGGGTCCCAACCACCTCCCAACAATCAGGTGCCAGCTGGCCCGAGGAGGCGCAGTCTAAGGCTCAGAGCCCCATGTCGGGTGTCTTCGTCCCACACCTCCATGCTGGCCTGGGAGGCCACATGCTGGAGGGTCAGAGGCGGCGCTGTGGGCGTCGGCGCCGTGTTGGCCGTGGGCAGTGCCTGCACACTTGATGACTCTGCCTGCTGCTCTGTGGACGTCCTTGCGGGCCCAGCTTTCTCCCAGCTGGTTACAAATGAGTCCTGACAGTGTGCTCAGGTGTCCGTACTTTAGTCACATGTGATCAAAGCAAGGTCCCTCTCGGTTGGGCCCTCCATTCCTTCCTCTGCCTCCCTCATGCAGCTGCCTGAAGTCCAGAGCCACCTGGCCTGTGACCAGAGACGCTGGACACAGGGACAGCTGGCTGTGGGAGGCTTTGCATCTGCCCCTCAGCCTATACTTTTTATTGAGTCTGTGCCTGTGAATTAAATGTGTGTGTGCGTGTGTGTGTGTGTGTGTGTGTGTATTACTGGGAACTGAACCCAGGGCCTTCACACTGACCTGTAGCTCTAGAGATTTTTTTTTTTTTTTTTTTTTTTTTTTTTTTTTGAGCCAAGGTCTCTTAAGTCACTAAGTTGCCCAGACTGAGTTTGAACTTGTGACTCTCCTGCCTCAGCCTCCCAGAGTGCCGGGATTACAGGTGTATACACCATGCCTGGCTTGTAAACTTTATATTTTTAATGATGCCTTCTCACGCACTTATGCCATGGTGCTGAAAAACATTTCCTGCTTTAGAATTTGGAGCAGAAATAATCTCAAACCACTGACCTGAAATTCCCAAATTTTAAAGGTGCAGTAGCACCCTACCACAACAGAAATAGGATCAAAAACCCCAAAAACCAACGAAACTAAGAGCAGACCATGTAACGACTGGCCAGCTGTGTGGCTCCCCAAAGCCACAGCCTCCAGTTCTGCGGGGCTCAGGCACCAGGCCTGGCCACGCCTTGGCACCCTGGCGCTGGGCTCGCAGACCCTGGAGGTGATGACCGGGGCCCTGGCTGGCCTGGTTTCATAGGCAGCCTGGCTGTGGGCCGGAAGGAGGTGGGGCCCACCTCTCACCCAGGCCCCTCTGTGGTGCTCTGCAGTCTCTCTGCCTGGCTGTGCCTTCCCACCCAGCAAAGGGACCCCGGGCCCTATTCGTGAGAGGTGGGGCCGCGCGGCCGCGTTGGCTCCTGGTTACATCAGCAGGCCTGCTATCCAGGCCACTGTCTTTTTTTATTTTTCCCTTTTTAAAGCATAAACCCAAGAAAGGCACTGGATATGGTAATGTCCCGTGAAGTCATGCTCTAAATACCGTGTGGCTCTGCCATGTATAATCATTCCTTTTGTGGCTGCAACATCAGGAAATTCATAGCATAGGGGGACGTGGGCCACATCCCGTCTAGGAGGGACAGCCACATCCCGGAGTGCACAAGCCTCACGGGCGGCAGGCAGTGTGTGGTGACCGCTGCCCCTGTCCTGAAGGACTTGACACTGGAGCCAGTGGGTGCCCTCATGTGACCCTGAAATCATTGTCATGTGGGTTTCAAAGGGAGCGCTGTCGCTGCTGCAGGGATGGCACGACAGTGGCAGCCTCCTGTTGGCTGCCTGAATCCCCAGACAGGCGGGGAGCCTCTCTGCCCTGCTCACAACTCCAGGTCACCTTCTGCGTCGAGGCCAGGCTCCCACTCGGCCTGCATCTCAGGCTGTCCATCCTGTCGGTGTCTGGAGGGTCCCTGTCTCCGTTCCCTCTGTGTCTGTCCCCTCCTGGAGCTCCGGGTGTGCTGTGTGGGCCCCGCAGCCCGAGCTGCTGCCTGACAGTCTCTCCATGTACGGGAACCTAGCGCCTGCATGGTCCAGGTACCTCGAGGGATCCGGCCTTGTGGTTCTCAGAAACACCGTGCCGTGTGTCCGCTTATGCTCAGGAGACTGACTGAGACTCCATATAGGTGGCAGACAGTTCATAAAAGTCCCCAAAATGGGCTTTTGGTGTGACCGGTTATTATAGACGGTATCAAAGCCACAGACCCCAAACACCTGTAAATGACTCAGGTGTTCGGGTGCCAGGGCGGAGCCCACGCTGTCAAGCAGGGCTTCCTTTTAAATAATGATAACCGTACCTGACTGGGTGAAGATCATCGCTTGAGAGTGACAGCTCTTTCCCGTCATCTTTCATACCCGATGGGCGTCAGCTCTGGCTGTACCCCGTGGCTCCCAAGTACCTCGGTCGACTTTAACCTGCTCTGTGTACACCGAGGGTGCCATCGCTGGCCCCTGAGCCACGCGCTTACGTCTCCACTGTCGTTCTCCATCCCAGGGAAAGCAGGGTGCCCTTTTTTGTGTGGGCACCCATCCAGCCAAACGGAAACTTAAACTGTGTGTGTGCCTCCTAGATTTATTTAGCAAATATCTTGGAAATATTTATAAATAATAGATAAAGTTCACTCTGGGTCCTGAATGTACTATTCTGTTTTGGTTTTATGGTGTTGCTGAGTGCAGTAAAGTATGTAAGCCTCAGCACATAAGAGTGGTAAAAAGTGTTTTCTGGATGCCTTTGGAAAAAGGATTGGGAGCATTTGTCTGCTTTTCTTAACATTTTTTAGCTGTGTGTGTGCATGTGCACGTGTACATGAATTGAAAGAGGTTGACTGACATGGGTCAGAAATCCTTGTTTACATCCCCGTCCACGTCGTGTGCACCATTTAACTCCCTTTCTGACCTTTGAGGAGGGCGGCTATGTGCTGCGCTGTGGAGCGGTTGGAGCTCGCAGCCACCCTGTCAGTCTATCTCTTGCCTTATTTCTAGAAACATGCATTTTGTGCTTGTGACAACTGAAAATTTCCCATTTCCTGAATTTCCCTTTTTAAAAAATGGGGATGACTGCCGGGGATATAGCTCAGTGGCATAGCCCTGCCTGGTAAGCGCGAGGTCGTGAGTTTGATTCTCGGTACAAAAAGGGGGGGTTGATTCTTGTCATTCTGTCAGCTGTGGCAGTGTCTCTCTGCAATACACTGAAGACACCGTGCCCCGCCTGAGACAGTACGGCTGAGCCCACACAGAGCTTGGTCCACATGGGCCTCCCCTCGGTACCAAGATACAGCGCGAGGCCTGTGGGATGCCTTTGGACCAAGCCTTCCTTCCTTTGTGGGGTCACTCCAGGGCTGGGACCTTACTTTCATTTTCAGATAGTTTTTTTTTTTTTTCCTCACATTAAGCCGAAATCCACCTTACAACTTGTGTGCACTTAACAGCATTTGTGGTATCTCAAAATCAATCCATGTCCTTTCGACGAGTCCCCTTTGGCTACTGGACGGCAGCTGTCAACAGCCCCATTTCCTTCCAGCTGTCCCCACCCCCTGACTCAGTGACTTGGTGACGGTCATCTCCAGATTGTGAACGTTAGACACCTGGACCCATTCTTAGCACACATGAAGCCGGGGCTTCTGGAGGAGGCCTCTGCTGTCTTTTTTTTTTTTTTTTAAATAAAGATTATTGAAAAGCTACTGTACTTCCACTTCATAGTGACAAACAAAAACAAAACACATCGTTTGCAAGGGGGGCTGGTGAGATGGCTCAGCAGCGTACGCTCCTGCCTGGCAAGCGTGAGGGCCCGAGTTCGACTCCCGGAACCCACATACGAAGAAAGGGCCGGTGATATTGCTCAGCGGCACGGGCACCTGCTGGCGCGTGAGGTCCTGAGGTCGACCCCTGGTACCCACAAAAAAAAAAAAAAAAAGAGTATTAAAACATGAAATATTGGTAAATCTCACCACAAAATTTACAAGACCTATGTACAGAAAACTAGAAAATGTTACAGAGAAATTGATTTTAAGAAACATTTTAAGGTGAAACACTTGAAGATAACAGTTTTCCAAAAACTGATCTAATAATCTAATTCTAATGAAAATTCCAGGTTTTTTTTAATTGGCAGGCTTTTCTAGAATTGATAATGAAAATCCAAAAGACTTGAAATCATTAAAACAATTTTGAAAAGGAAGAAAACTTTGGAAGGCTAACAAGACATTATTTCCAGAATTAATATACATTTGTAGTATCTTATTTGCTCTTTCAGCTTCTCACTCTAGGGAGACAATCTGATGCTTACACATATGAATCTGATTTATTTCACTTATGAGTATGGACTCAAGTTGCATCCATTTACCTATAAAATCTCCAGTTTATCCTTTTTTATGGCTGATTAATACTCCGTTGTATAAAAAGACCACATCTTTTTTATCCATTCCTTGGTTGATGGGCATTTGGGTTGTTTCCAAGATTTAGCTATTACAAATTGTGGTGCTATAAACATGGATGCACATGTATTGCTGTAGCACGATGTTTTTAATTCTTCTGGGAAGATGCCCAGAAGGGGAAGAGCTGGGTCGAAGGGGACCTCCAACCTTAGTTGTCCTCTGCGTCTTGGGAAGAGCCCCAGACCCTGCTGGCGTGGAGTCTCAGTGTGGTAGCGACTCCGGTTTACGTGGGTTGGCATTCAGAGTTGTGGGCATGCTGAGTTTGCTGTTTGCATGCCACCTTCCTGGTCGTCTGTAACAAGGTGACAGCAGCAGGACCCAGGCCATCTCCCCTACGCCCCGCCTCCGCAGGCAGCCCAGGGCTGACTTCGTCTCGTCTCCTTGCAGGCTACCTGAACGTGCTCTCCAACAGCCGCTGGCGGGAGCGCTGGTGCAGGGTGAAGGACAACAAACTCATCTTCCACAAGGACAGGGCCGACTTGAAGACGCACATCGTCTCCATCCCACTCCGCGGCTGCGAGGTGATCCCAGGCCTGGACTCCAAGCACCCCCTGACCTTCCGGCTGCTCCGCAATGGACAGGAGGTGGCCGTGTTGGAGGTACAGGGTTTTCAGCGGCCACTCTCCATGGGCGCCTCACGGGGGTTTCCTTCCCCCAGCCACATTCTGCCTCCCTGCCCCTGTCCCTTCCACCTGGCTGATGGCACCTGTTTGGAATGTCCCGTTCCATCCCTTGGCCCTGCTGTTACCATCTGCTTTTCCTCCTCTCTCGCCTGTCTTTCTGAGCAGCGCCAACAGTGCCAACAGTACCAACCGTGCCAGTTTTGGTCCCATCGTACATGTCAGGTTTGCCAGGTTCCTTGTTTCGCACTCCGCTTCCTGTTGTGTTTGTGATGAAACCCGCAGCTCCCGAGAGCGGATTCTTGTTCGAGGCACCCGGGGCAGGAGCTTGTGAAACCCCAGTGGGAACATTTCCCTCAATCCGCTGCCTCAGAGCCATTGTAAATGAGTCCTGACCTGTCCTTCGGGACGTTCTCAGCTTCTTTCCTGATGGAACAGCATTCGGGCACTGCCCGGTGGCCCTCTAGACAGCAAGCCGGGCATCTTTGCATTATGGACTTTTGGCTTCCACACATTCTATGTGTTTGGCCACTTTGTTATTCACCAAAGTAGAAAAGGGCAATTGAAAGTAATAGCTTCGGCTCCAAACTTTCATTTCTGAAAAGTTTCCTTTCTCATCTTGTTATATTAGCTTATTTTCTCTCCAGGATTGACTCAGATGTCTCCTTTGTCTCCCCCTCTTAGCATTGTTATAGCTATTATCAAGATGCAGAGCTACACACACACACCTCTACCCACATATTCACAGCCGCCACGGCTGTGAATTCCCAGAGTGCGTGTGTTTCCGCTGTGTGGTCGCAGAAACAAGGCTGTATGCGACTCAGGGCTGTGGGCTGGTGCATGGTCTCGGTCAGACAGAGCCAGGCCCCAGATGCTAGCAGGAGTACGGGGTGGAGCCAGCATCAAGGTGCCCAGACAGGCAGCTACAGCATCTCTTGAATTTCGGAGGCAGGAGTTTGTTTCAGGGACTGTTTTCACACAGGCTACCTTTTATTTGGGGGCAGGACTGGGGCCCGGAGCAGGTGAAAAATAGGACAGCATCTCCTTCCTCCAAGGCTTGGTAGCCCAGTCCCCTCATGAGAGGGCCCAGAGGACCGACTGCGCCCCCTGGTGGTCTCTCTGCAGCCACACGCTCCTGCGGAAGGATCCACTTGGGACCCCTTAGGAGAGCTGTGTCCAGTGTGGCTCTGTCGCAGGCCCTGATCACAGCAGGGTCCTTCGGCTTCTTTTCCCTTTGGTACAACCCCCGCGTTGTGCTGCAGTCAGTGTCTGTGTGGACGTTATGTGTTGTGGGGACTGTTGGGTGGATGGCCGTGGGAAGGCTGGAACCCCTAACCCTCTGATGTAAGGCTGAGGTCTCCCTGGGAGCTTTGGCAGGGGATCCAAGAGACGGGACAAGGGGAAGGAGGTGGAGTGGCACGTGCTTGGTTGGGGCACACAGGTGTGAGGCTGGGCTGGGTGTGCAGGCCTGAGTCCTGGAGGACAGGGCCAGGGCTCCGATCCTTCTGGAGCGTCACGGCCCCTGGCGATGCTTGTTCCCCGAGAGTGACACAGAGCAGATTTGGTTCCCTGAGTGACAGTGAAATCTGGAGTTAACCGGTGTCATGCTGTGTAAGACAATTGAGTTAAAAGTGACACAAACCAAGAAAAGCCACAGCATTTTACAATAAGTGCAAAAGCCTACCTTCATTAGTATCAAAACACAGTGAGCCAACCAAAAGTTGTGTTCCATACTTCTCCTAAGACCATTTTAACTTTTATTTTGAGATATTTCAGAATGACAGATGTTACAGGAATAGTACAAAGAACGCCCATATACCCTTCACCCGGGGTCCCCAAACGGTGACATTTTCCTGAGTCCAGTCTCTTGTCAGCTCCCCTGGTCCCCTCCATATGGAGTAGAAAGTGTCCTGGAATCGTTTACAACATTTCCTTGTATCTGCATACACTCCCTATGTATTTGCTGAGGAGAAGAGCAGATACCAGAAGCACAGCGTGGCTGTCAGGACCTGAACGTTCCTGTCCCACTCTTCTGGGGCTCCCCCGTCTTGCTCACACTTCCCGGGTTATTCCAGCCCTGTCCTTTACAACCTGGAGGAAGCCCGTGCTCACGTGTTGACTTAGCTGCCAGGCGTCTGTCGCCTCCCCTGCCTGTCTGGTTTCCCGCCACTGACACTTTCCAAGGCTCAGACCAGCTCCTCACTGGGGGCACGGGTGCTGTTTGCTCGTGTTGGATCTGGAAGGCCCCTCGGCAGGAGCCCTGTGGAAGTGGCATTAATTTATAGCTCCCTATGGGGTGCGGGTGTCCATGTGTCTCAATCCTAGTGGCGTTGACTTGGACCCCCTGGTTACTGTGGTCCCCCTGTGACAGTAACATGTGGGAAGGTCCTCTGAGACTGTCGCTGTCCTGCTAATGCTCAGCATCTCATCCACTAACCTGGGGTCACCCATTAATGACCTGCCCGAAAGAGTCACTGCAAGGACAGTTGCTGATTGGTGACCATGTAGGCCATTGTCCCCTCTGCACCTGTTAGGGAACGGCTGCACCTGTTAAGAAGATTGTCCCTTCCTCCCATCTCATTCTCAGTGAACGCACCCAGGAAATAAACAGGTGCATGTGTGCACATGTGTGTGATGCACACACATGCTCATCCACGTTTGTGTGTTGTGCATATTTATAAGTCAGTGCACACAGCCACACCCCCACCTCAGGGTCTCGTTTCTGTATCTACTCATAACCAAAGAGTCATGAGGCGATTGCTGGTACCTGTCCCAGTCCAACAGCACAGGCCTGCTTTCCAAATGCCTACAAGGACCATTCATAAAATGAACTAGGAGTAAACTCTGGTGTAATAGCACCCTTCACACCTTAGCTGTTGTGTTAAGTGCTGTAAAAAATGCCGCCATGACGTAGCTGTAGACACGCAGGGATGTGTTTGGTCGACACCATTCTTCCTCATTGCTGGGGATGGGACCCAGGCCGCGTGCACGCCGGGCACACTCTCCGCGCCTGAGCCACAGCCCCCCTCCTGGCAGAGATTTTGTCTGAGGAGGGACTAAAGACCTGTGAAGAGAACATGACTGTGATTTTTTCAAAGTCGAAGTGTTCGGCTGAGTTCATTTTCAATTTGGTGAACACCGACCCTGTTCTTACTCTCTGCGTGGTTGGCCCCCTTCCACGCTGCGGTGCTGGCCCCACTCGGGCCTTGTAGCGATGATTTATTAGGTGGGAAATATCAGCCCCAGCCACTTCCACCAGCATTCAAAAGAGAACTTCTTAGTTCGTGGCTCTCCCTGGCATCAAATAGAATCATAAACCCAATTCTCCTTACACCTTTAAGCTCTACCTATAAATACTTCTCTAATTTAAAACTTTATAATTTTTATAAAAATAAAATTTATTTTTCCTTCACCATTCAGTCTGTTCATACATTTGATAGCCCAATTACCCCTAAACTTTAAATGCTGTTGACATTTTGATTAGTCACATTTATTTAGACCTCTCGTACCCCATTATAAAATATAACATTACTGGTTTTCCAAGTCATGTCACAAGGATGGCTTAAAATTTGATGAGTATAATCTTAGAGATCTATTTTAGATGTGCAAGGTAAGCAGATCAAATTGTGGGGTCGGCTGGACTGTGGGATTGGCCTGTGTGGGGCTGCCTGGTGACCCCCACACCGTGGGGCCCCTGTGGGCAGGGGGCACACAGCCGACCCAGCAGCAGGTGCAGTTTGCGCCGTCCCTGACATTAGAGTGGCCTGCAGCCCTGAGCATGGTCGAGCTGTCTGGGTAGGGCAGCAGCAGCCAGGGCCACTCTGCCACCGAGTGACCAGGACTCTTGGAGCAGCTGCCTTCATGGCGTGGAGCTGGCAGCAGTAATGCCCGTGTCACACACCCAGCGCCTCCTCCTGGGCTCATCGGCATGGTTCTGCCCTTGGCATCCTTGCTCCCGAACCCCCGCTGTGAACCCCCCACTCAGGCCGGGACGGCGTCCTCTGTGTCACCCCTTCATCTTTCATTGCCTCTCCTGTCGCGTGGTCCCTTCCTGGGGAATCTTTGAAAGCAGAAGAACTCATGAGAACACGCTGCCTCTCCCCCACAGGCCTCCTCTTCGGAAGACATGGGCAGGTGGATCGGGATCCTGCTGGCGGAGACGGGGTCGTCCACAGACCCGGGGGCCCTGCACTACGACTACATAGACGTGGAGATGTCCGCCAATGTCATCCAGACCGCCAAGCAGACCTTCTGGTAAGCCCGCCGCGGCCATAGTCACCCCCGGAACACGTTACCCCAGCTTTGGTGTAAGTGTGGACAAAACAAACCTACCCAAAAGACCTTCCCTTTTGTATTATTTTAGTCCTCATTTTTTAAAATATTTGTTTATCGTTTCATCTCTCTGGGTTTCAGTTAGAGCAGAGACTGGAAAACTTATATAAAGGACCAGATAGCAAATATGTTCGGCTTTGTGGACCAGAAGTTCCCTCTCCGAACCACTCAGCGCTGCCACGGGAGTAGGAGGCAATGTTTGAGTGAATGGATGACAATAAAACTTTATTTGCAAGCCGGCAGTTGCATTTGGCCTGGGTGCTGCATTTGCCCATCCACATACCCTGTGAGGCAGAAATGGCTCTGCGTGTTGCCTCAGAGAGGACTGAGGGTGTTAAGCCACCAGTCCAGTGCGTTAAGTTGCGATTCTAATACAATGCTATTCTGTGCAAAAACATTCTTTTGAACCCTAAATATTTCCTTCCTTTCATGATGGCAAAGATATTTACAGCTGCAGTTCTCTGTGCAGTCTGCAGATGCTGGGGGCATTTGAGACCCTTTCTGGCAGGTTGCAAGGTCTTGATGCTCACATGCCTGACGCAGAGGCAGCAGGGCTGTGGGCTGACACCTCCGCATGAGGGTGGCTGCCCACGTGTGCTCATGGCGTGGCCTTTGCCCCATGCCTGCGGCAGTGGGGGTGCAAGGCTTCACCCAGGCTGTCCTGACTTGTAGGGGACAGCTGCTTTTCTGCGGGGCCAGCGTGTCGGTCTTGTCTCTCAAGGCCGGGGCTGAGTTGTATGGTGGCTGCAGGGGGCGCTCTCTTGCTGCTGAGTTGCTAGCCCACTGGCTGCCTTTCAGAACCAGCTGGTTTTAACAGGGTGTGGTGGTGCTCGCCTGTAATTTCAGCACTAAGGGAGGCTGAGGCAAGAGGATTGCAAGTTTGAGTCCCTCTGGGATAACTTAGTGAGACTCATCTCAAAATTGAAAATAAGAAGGGCTGCAGATCTAGCTCAAGGCAGATGCCCTGGGTTCCATTCCCAGTACCACAAAAACAAAAAATGTGTTGTTTTTACTTTAAAAGATGGCTGGTAGACAAACTGTAGTTCAGACTTAAGCTCCGTGGACGTTGTCTTAGCAATGAGCTAATTGCAGCTGTCCTAGGAAAACAGCGCCTGCAGCTAGGATAGAAATTAGGGTAGTCCATCTGCACCCCTGCTGGTAGCTGGGCAGCTTCCTAGCACATGGGGACCCTTGTGGCAAGACGGTGGCCAAACCCTGGGGTATGCTGGCCTTGGGTCCTAGAGAAGATGGCTGGCACTGAAGGACCTGCACCAGAGGCGCCCGAGGGGAGGGTGGCCTGTCCCAAGGGCAGGGCTGGCATGGGCCTCACAGCCAGGACACAGCCAGCCTCATGACGGGGTAGCGGGGAGACACTAGGAAACCGACGTGTTGAGTTTGCGTGTGGCACCAAGAGCACTGCAGCAGGCCAAGAAGCCATCGACGTGGGCCGCCCCCTTCCAAGTACCCGCCTGTGTGGGCTGCAGCTCCTCTCCCGCTCTGCCAGCGCCACAGGCGGCCCAGCTGACGGTGCAGGCACAGGGCCAGCCAGGCCCGAGATAGGCTGCACATGCGGGGACAGCGCCTCTCTGATCGTGTCTTATTTTGATTTATATTTTCATGAAAATATACATTATATTTTATAAATATCTTTATAAAATACAGTTTTCATAAAGATACATTATTTCTGTTGAAATAGAATGGGTTCACAGGTATGGTTTTTAAAATGGGTAGATTTTTCAAGTTTCCTTCCACATGCAGTAGCAGTGGACAGGAAACCTTGGTTGGGTGCTGGTGGCACAGTTGTGCGCGAAGGACAGGATGCGTCTGAGAAACGCCGCCTGGTGAGCGCGCTGTGAGGCGGCATGGCAGGGCTTCCCAGGGCCTCACAGGACAGGTCACCCATAAATCTGGTTCTGCTGTATAACAGCTGAATCGGTGGAAGTGTGCGCGGTTGTTAACTGTCCTTCTAAGTCCACCAGCAACGTCAGCTCCAACCAGCAAACCTAAGCGAAACCCTGAATAAAAATGATTCCTGCAGAACACAGTTTGGCTTTTACTTTGCAAATTAGTAGATTGTTAACCTAAGCCGAATGTGAGAAGGTCACATTTTTTGAGAAAGAAATACAGATTGCAGTATCAGAAAACTTATTCACTAAAAGATGCATGTGCTAAGTTTATGCCTCAAGAAACTCGTCTGCTTCGTTAAAATCAGCTTTAAAGCAATAAAACTTATTTTCATTTTTTAGTTTTCTAGGCAGACATTCCTATGAAACGTAACAGAAGAGATTTAACAAAGAAACACATTCAAATTATGTGACTTGGCAGTGTGATATTCTAAGGTGAAATGGAGTTTTTTTGCTTTTTTGTAGATCCGCAGCCAGTTAATGAATCTTTTCGAGGTTGTTAAGAGGATTATCCGAGGGATATTGTGTATTGTCTGAGGAAGGAAGGACAACAATACATTTTGGAAAGTAATAATGTAGATTCTCCCGGGAAATGTATATTTAGGGCTGATGGAAACAGTTGAAGCTCATTTCCCTGAAAGCTTATTTTTAAATGAAACGCGGGGAGTGTATAATAGAGGGGAAATACCGTGACGCTTTCCCGGGACCCTTGCCCGCGGTGCCTGTGGCAGACCCACGGGGAGCTTAGCAGCGCTGTCCGGCAGTGAGGGAGGAGTGGCGACAGTGTCCTCCTGCAATGGCCAGCAGAAACACAGAAATGACACCCAGGATTTGGAGGCAGATTTATTTATGTCGATGGACACTGATTGGGATCATTCCCAGAACATCAGGCCCTGGTCTCTGGTGGTCTAGGGCTTCTATGGGATAAGCAAGCAGGAAGTACAGAGGCAGAAGGGCTTGTCCACTGGGGATTGATTTATACAATGTGCATCACAGTGACCAGCTGTGCATCACAGGGACCAGCTGTTTCTAAGAGACAAGAGCAACCGGACCTGGAACAGGAACTGTTACCTGGGCAACTAAGAAGCTGAAGTGTACTGGCTGGGAGGGGGGCATCTTCTGCTGTGCTCTGGTCACCCTCGTCCAGCTGTCAGCTGTGGGTTCTCGTGCTTTCGGTTGAAGCTCATTTCCACCCTTTCGTCGCCTGCAGATGCTGCTGTGGAGAGCATCTTGGCACCACGTACCCTCTGGGCTGGGAGAGTGGTTTTCCTCACTGGCCTGTGTCCCTCTCTGTCCCTATTGGGGTGCACTGGCCACTGGCAAAGGTGGCTAAGACATTCTGCCTGTGCATGTCATGTTTGTCCTTACCCCATGAGCCCTGCCAAGGGACACCATAGGCCTCCCCAGTGTCTGTCCCTACCCACCCCATCCAGGCTTCCTGACTCAGTTGCCTTCATGAGGTCCAGGACAGTGGCTTGTGTAGGGAGGGAAAGGTGTGCTCACACACGTGTGTATCTGAGTTTGTGGCACACACAGCTGGGCCCCAGGTCCTGCGTGAACGGCTTTGTGGCTCACAGCAGCATGCACACAGCCCTGTCCCAGCCTGGCCTCAGGGGAGGCATCTTGGTCAAAAAGCTTGAAGGCGCACACTTGGAAGTCCCAACCTCCTCTCACTGCGGAGCTCTTTGCTGTCTTTCCCCTTGTGCTTTTCTCCTCCACACATCTTATTGTCCTGCACTAGCTGGTCTGTGTTTTAAGTGTAGAATGTGCAGGTCCCTTCCCGCAGCCAGAGGAGGAGGTGAAAGCCGCAGGTGTTAGAAGTGGACAGAGCCGTCTGTGCTGCTGTCGGCCAGCAGGGGGCAGTGGCGCTACAGGAGCCCGGGGTGCCGCAGTTGCGGGAAGCCTCTCCTCTGTACTCAGCCCTGGAGGGGCAGCTGGGGGAGAGGCAAAGCTCGCTCTCCCCTATTTCCCTTTCCATTTTTTCATGTTTTAAAAAATCCTTCTGGTGGCCTTAGAAATGCAAGAGCTTGTGAAGAGACAAAACTGGGGGGAGCTTTATAAAACTCCAGGTGACTGTAGCTGCCCACTTGGACCAAATGCCGCTGAGGTTTTCTTCCTGGGCATCTACATTTCCCCTAGAACAGCGCTGCCACCTGCAGAGCCGGGCCTAGTGCTTACACCCAGCCATTAGGGCGGCCGTCGTCCGGGGCCCTGATGGGGTCCCCCGAGGGACAAAGCTGAGTCCCCAGAGGGGGTGCTGTAATGGGGAGAGACAGTACACACACACACACACACACACACATGCGCGCGCGTGCGCGTCCCTGATCTGGGGAGGGGAAGGCGGGACAGGAGAGGCAGCGATGCAGGGATGGGCCTTGAGACCTGGGACAGACCAGGCCAGTGAGAGGAGAGGAGTGCGAGAAGAGGTCTGTGTCTGTCTGTCTGTCTCTCTCCCTGCAGCACTTTGGCTGTTTCTTAGATGAATTTGGAAGCTGCCAGGTTGTGCTAGCTGCTGGCTGGCATGACCAGGCCCTGCAGAGGGACACGCACCTGTCCCTTCTCTGAACACGCGGCACTCGCACCCTCTCCTGAGCGCCAGGTGTTGGCTCTGCCTGCCCCAGGCAGAGGCCTGGTCCTCCTGGGTGCCAGCTGGGCATCCTCCAGGCTAGCTCAGTGCCAACACCAGGGCCAGAGTCAGGCCTGCAGGCAGAAGGCTCGGTGCCACATGCTGCTCCGGCTCAGGGTCGCTCGTAAGTCCAGGCTGTGCCCCATGCAGTGGCAGAACAGCCACTTACTGTTGAGAATCAGGTTGTAGCCACTGGATGAGGCAACAGGAGGATGAGCCGGGGGCATCTCAGGGCACCGGCCCTGGATGTGCCCCTCCCAGCAGCTCTGCAGTCCTTGTCTGGGGCTTTCATGGCGTGGTGGCTCTGGCATGCACCCAGCCCTGTCCTCAGATACTACACAGTGTGTCACCGAGGCTTGTGGGCACCTGTGACGGGGCAGTGACAGAGGTGGTCTCTCTTTACTGACCCGCGCCGTGTGCAAGAATCGCTATGGCTCCCAGCGCGCAGCGTCCCCCGCCCTGCTGCCCCTCTGGAGGGAGGGCCTGCCCTAAACAGCCGCCCACTTCCCTGGCCCCCGCCTAGCGTCCTTTCCGTCTGGTGCTCCACGGCAGCCCTGAGCACGTTGGCTCCCAAGATGCACCGACGGCCAGAGGAGAGCCGTTGGCCGGCCGTGACTCCTCTTCCCTCTTGCCCCCAGTTTCATGAACAGGCGCGGGGTGTCCACCAGCCCTTACCTGGGGAGCACCGCCAATGGCTACGCGAACCCCAGCGGCACCGCGCTGCACTATGATGACGTCCCCTGCATCAATGGCTCGGTGAGTGGCTGCGCGGCTCCTGCTTCCATCTGGATGGGGGCTCTTGGGGTTGCTGCACCCCTGGGCTCTAGCCACCGACAGAAACACAGGGACCTGGGGACCCCAGCAGCTGGTCCCTACCCGGCAGTGTCATCAGTGAAACATCTCTGCATGTGGTAAGACAAGGCTGGGGGACAGTGCGTTCCTCCCTGAGGCTGGGGCGGATCTGTCACCACACAGGGTAAGTTGTCCATAAGCAGTTGCTTCCCAACAGGAGGAGGGTGCTGGGCGGTCACTGCCAGGTGCCACGGAGCAGTAACCACAGCGCGGCTCAGGATGGCCCCATCCCTCACAGCCCTGAACTTGAGCGGTGCTGCCCATGAGGGTCTGAGCCACTCCCTGGAGGCCTGGGATGTTACTCTGGTCTGTGACACCGCTTGGCTGCAGGAACCTGACTTGCTCCAGTGCCACATGTGATGAGCAGATTTGGCTGAGATCCTGGGCCCGGCTGTCTCCCGTTTGTCTAGCAGCTGTGCTGGGAGCATCCTTTCCCCGCCATGCCCTGCCCCATGCCCATCCCAGGCCAACTTCCTTATGCTGCCGGCTGAGGTGTAGGGTGAGGCGTCTTCAGGTTGTGTGCCTGACCACAGCAGCTTTTTTTCTTTTCTTTTTCTATCTTTTTTTATTTTTATTTGTTGCGATACTGGGGATTGGAGGCAGCACTTTTTTTTTAATGTGGGTACCGGGAGTCGAACTCAGGACCTCGTGCTTGCCAGCAAGCGCTTGTGCTGCTGAGCGATATCACTGGCCCCTTTTTTTCCTTTATGTGGATACCGGGGGTCGAACACAGGCCCTCGCACTTGCCGTGCAGGCGCTTATGCCACTGAGCCTTCTCACCAGCCCTGAAGGCAGCACTTTTACACTGAGCTATGGCCCCAAGCTTTTATATTTTTTGGGACAGAGTCTCACTAAATTGCTAGATTACCTGGGTTGGGCTAGGACTTGCAGTCCTCCTGCCTCAGCCTCTCTGAATGCTGGGCTACTGAAGATTTTAAAACCAAGTCCGGAGGGCCTCTTTGTGGCCACCTTGCTTACTGTGGCTTCTCCTCGCTCCTCCTCAAACCTGCTTTCCCACGTGCTGGGCCAGCGATCGTGTGACTTTGTTTCTGGAGGGCTTCATGGCTAGTTTCGTGACATTCATGCACTATGACCAGGTCCTTGACATTAGCGGTGTCTCAACTTAAGCGATTTTTAGCCATTCAGCTTCCCAGATGTTTAAACCAAGTTGAAACCACACACGTCTAATCAAGAAACTTGTTTTTTTTTTATTTTTGTTGTTGTTGTTTTTATTTTTAAGACAGGGCCTCACTAGGTAGTTCAAGCTGGCCTTGAACTCACTATGTAGCCCATACTGGCCTGGAACACCGGTGACCCTCCTGCCTCGGCCTCCCCAGTGCTGGGATTACAGGTGTGCGCCACCACGCCCAGCACTTCTCTGGGTTTCTGTCACTGTTTCCTAAGCCTTCCATGTGACGCAATCCTTGGTATTTTAGGAAAATGATAGTCTGGTTGAGACCATTTTAGTAACTCTGGACGAATATGTGCTAGGCTGTCAGGGTGAAGCACTCGCTTCCAAGTTTACCTGCGTCGTTTTTGGATGGTGGGACAGTCCCCAGCCCCACGGAAGGAGGCATGAAGTGACTGCAGTTTAATCTTTTCTATTTTTATAACCAAAGCCTGTAATTACTGTCTGGCCCTGGGAAATTGCAAGAATACGAAAATAGGATAAAAGGAGCAGAGCGTATGAATTAATGTTTCCTTTTTTAATGCAAGGCAGTTCATAAAGACCTTAAAGCTTAATAGGGCCTGGCAGTGGTGGCAGCGCGGGGTTTTATTTCTACTCGGAAGTGAGCACGTGCTCCAGGGTCTCTGTCCGCAAAGCGGCTGTGGCTCTCTTAGCCCTTCCTGAGCAATCGCAGTGTCTCCCTTTGGTTTCAAAGCACTGTGTTCTGAGCCGAGATCATTTCCTGCTCAGTTGTGGCACTTGATTCAGGAGTCACCGAGTGGGGAACGCAGACGTGTGGCTGTGACCAGGAACTGGGACATTGGCCGGCATGGTGGGCGTGGAGCAACCCGGTGGGCTCCTTTCTAGTCCTTGACCCCCAGACAGCCCAGGCTCAGCAGTGGCAGGGTGTGTCCAGCTCTGTCTACCACTAGCGGGGTGACTTCTGCCTCAGTTTTCCCCCTGCTCCCCAAAAGAGATTCAGCGTGACAGTGTGCGAAGGTCCTCAGGCCTTTGCCCAGAGCGCAGCAGGCGCCGTGGGGCGAGCAGAGCCCTTCCTGGTCTCACGTGCCTTGCCTGGGGCTGGAGTCCAGGCCTCCACCCAGCGACCTTGTCCTTGCTCCGAGTCCTTTCCACACCCTGCATTCGGGGACTTCCCAGCTCTGGTTCGCTAGAGAAGGACATGGCGGATCAGTATTTTCTGCTTTGAAAAACAGAATGAAACCAAAATATCATAATGTAATAGCTCTGGGAATGATCGAGGGAAAAGCAGTTTCCATAGACCCCAGAAGCAAAGGTGTCCTCGTGAGCTGTTCTCTCCGCTCACGTGTGGGGAGTGTGTGGTGCGCGCATCTCGGGGACCGCCCCGGGGTCCCTGTGTGCGAGTGCTGGGCGCTGCTAACCCCTGGCTTGCTAACCTGCTCTCTCCCTGTCCGCACGAACGCAGGGCTGTGTGTGGCAGCGGGACGCGGAGGACGGCGGCCGTCCCGCCTGCTGCGGCCAGGGCCCGGGAGAAGAGGTGCTGTATGGTAACGCGGGCCTCTACGATAACTTGCCGTCTCCGAAAATCTTTGCTCGCTCCTCTCCTGCCGACAGGAAGGCTTCGCGGCTGTCTGCGGACAAGCTGTCCTCTAACCACTACAAGTCCCCCGCCTCGGGCCTGCCCTGCACCCCGTCTGTCACTAACACCTCTTCTATGGGGAGGGCGTCTCTCGGGCCCCACTCCCAGGTACAGCATTGCTTCCGGGGTGCCGGAGCCGCCCGGGATCCCTGCCCGCTGGGGCTCTGCAGCCATGGGGTGCTCATGGGGTGCAGAAACACACACACCCAGGCAAAGCATAACTTCTTCCTCAACTAGAAAATCCCAAGGGACAGGGGACACATTCCTGGTTGGTGCGCAGCTGATAGAAGCACTGGGTTGTCTTTCCCCTCTTGGAAATTTCCTACCCTAGTGGGAAGAGGAGGGGCTGACATCACTGGGTAACAGACAGCCTGAGGCAGAGCTGTGCCCATCCCACTCTCTCTCTAGCTACGTGACAAATGCTAACTGAGTCTTCCTGAATTTCTTACCTGAGAATTTCTTAGGCTTTGCCTGGAGCTCTGAGCGCCTCCTGTAAAATCCTCTGCCCGCATAAAGCAGTGGGCGAGCTTTGCATTTCCCTCCCTCCCTTCCCGGTAATCGGGAGACACTGGGGGGGGGGGGGCTAGATGGTGTGGCGTGCGTGCAGCAGCGCCTCCCACGGGGCCAGGCGGCTGTGGCTGGGCGTGGGCACCACTGGCCTCAGAGAACCTCCGCCCGAGCCTGGTCGTTGTGGTTCATTTTCTCACCGAGCACCACCTGTCCACACACTCATCTGTCTCTTCGCTGGCCCCAGGTGAAAGCTTGAGGCCCCTCGGGCTGGCCCCAGGTTAGCGGGGTCACTGGACGCTTGGCTGATACGTGGTTTTCCGGTTACTGCTGTTTACCTGTGTTCTCATTTCCAAATTGGAGAGTAGCTTCCCCATCCATCCTCTTATGGCCACTTTACAGGGCCTGCTGAGCGATGGGGACCATGCCCTTGCTGGACACGTGTCATCCGCTGTGGGTGCCCATCCCCCTAAAGAGCCCTGTGGGGCGAGGCTGGTCACTTGGTGTTTCCTTAGACGAGCAGGAGAGACTCAGACAGTTTCCCTAGCTTGCTCTGGGGCTCCTAAAGGAGAATGAGAATTAGACCTCACGCTGTCTCCCTCACATCCCAGGCCCAGCGAGAGAGTAGGGCAGCATCAGCGCCTGGGGCCAGGGTTACGTCTGCAATGAGCCCGCTGAGTCCCCAGTGAAGGTCCTGGTGGAGTCACTGAGGCCCGGCGCCAGCTCTAATGGCTTCTAGCAGTAGAGGCAGCAGGAGAACTATTAGCCACCTGGGACCATCACGGCACCAGGGTCTGGAAATCGCATCGGTTTCCTTCTTCATTCTGTGTCCTGGCTATGCAAGGTTCTACTACGAGGGACTGAAAGAAATTATTGCAGGGGGAAAAGTGTTTTTGCCTGTTTTGTTTCTAATTTTCTACATCTTTTCTGACAGCTCAAGGGTAAGAAGCCCCTAGCAGCATCTAATGGGGTACCTGGAAAAGGAAAGACTCCAAGCAGTCAGCAGAAAAAGGCGGATTCCACGGCTGGCGTGAAGCGGACAGCTTCGAGTGAGTCCCCACCCAGTGCCGCCATCCTGCTTCCAAGTGCTGGGTGCAGAGTCGAGGCCAACTGAGCCGCTCGGGGAGCGAGTGCGGGGGTGGGGTCTGTGGGGGGTGGCGCCCCTCTCTGCTGAAGCAGAGAGTGGCGAGGACTCCTAACCCAGCCTCTGCCACGGTGCTGGGACAGGAAACAGCGCCAGCTCCGGACGCTTGTGTAGACGCACAGTTGTGGAGAGGCCCCTGTGAGGGCAGCCGCGGCGTCCCTGGACTTCGGTCCTGAGACTCACTGTGTCCCCGATGTGCTGTGGAGAAGTCACACACACACCCAGTGTGCCTCTTCCTCCCAGGTGTGCGGACAGCTGGCTCTGTGGTGGCTGCAGCTAAGGGCATAGTCAGTGCTGTGGAGAGGCTCAGGGACGCCCGGGGTGTTAGTCCCGCTGTGTGCGGGCCACCGTGGTCCACAGCCAGCCACTGTGACCCGGCCCTGGGGTAGCTGCTCTCATCCACCTCTGAATAGTGAGAAACAGCTGCCCAGTGGTGTAGGCCTCCCCAGGGGCCACACGGGACACATCACGGAGCCAGGGCAGGGACTGGTTTCCAGGCCACAGGGCCAGTGGAAGCAGATGGGGCAGAGGCTGGGAGATGGAGTTTGGCCCTGCTTTTACCTCCAAGTGGCAGGCGCTGTCCCCTCAGATGGTGTCTGCTTCCGGCCTCCTGTCGTTGGGTGTCTGGATAGTGGCCACGCTAGAGGAGCAGTGCCTGTGACTCCTGCCACTGTTGCCTGGGATTGGGACCTCAACTTGTCCAATCTGGAGCAGTGTCCCTGGTCCCCCAGTCCCTGTACTAATGAGGACAAGGCAGTTATTTTTATAGCAGCTGCCACCAGGCAGAGGAGGGATCAGGCTGAACACCTACCCGTAGCTGCCCTCCGCGGCTCTGTGATGCAGTTTTAGAGGCAGGAGGTGGAGGAGGGCCACGGGCACACGAGGCCGGGACCGCTCTGCAGCACTGGGCTGCGGCTGTCTCTCAGAGTCCCGTGCACGCCCCAGGTGCCCGTGCACACCTCTGTTGCCCTCAGACCCCGCTGCCGTAGACGGGGCGGGCCCCACGCTGGGTTTAGTGTGCGGACTTACTTGACCCTGTCTTTGCAGCGCATCCCATCTCCCTGACGTGCTTGGATGTGTCTGTGACAGTGCTGTGTGTTGGGAGAGGCACTGGTAGAGGACACGTCGCCCCTGGAAAGCTTTGTTCCTCAAGCCCCGAATCACGTGACGTCTCTTAAACTCGCGTTCCTCCTAGTACTGATGCGTGGTTTAGTTCCTAGGCAGTTTATGCCTTTATTTTGTGGCATCTTGTGTAGGGAATTTTTATGAACTTTGGTGACATCTTACAGTGACAAAAGACAACAAGTAATTGCACTCTGTGTTTTTGCCAGTAAATTCAGCCAGTCTCTTCAGAAGATGGGGACAGTTATAGGTTACTATCTGTAAATCTATTCGGGGACATCGTAGTGTAGACACAAGCGAGTAGAGTTTGAACTCAGTCTGTTTGTAAAATGTACCGTCGCCTTGGCCACGAGGGGCAGCAGGTTGGATCAGCGAGACTGAACGGTGTCCTCGGCTGCCGGTCCCTGTCATGCTGATCTGCGGGTTCTCTCTGGGGAGTGGACGTCCCCAGAGAGTCGTAACTGTCCCTGTGGTCCCTTGAAGCTGTGGCAGCCTGCACTGCGAGGACTGCAAGCCCAGCGCTCAGGCAGGCCTTGGGTGTGACCCGCTGTCCCGGGCACGGGGCTCTGGGGCTGTCGTCATGTAGCCATTGCTGCGAGGACTCACAAGGCAGCCCTGGCCTCTCTGCTCTGTAGACCAGAAGCTGAGGCAGGGTGACGGGTGCGCAGCAGAATCTCAGGCGGGAAGGGGCCGTGTCTGGTGACCGGCCGTCAGGGCACCCTCAGCTGTCGGGCAGATTCTGGTCTAGGGAGCGGCAGACCCTGGAGGTGGAGTCACAGAGATTTGGTGACTACTGCGAGAAGCAGTGTATTCTTCCAAAGAGCCTTTTCCTAAATCACCGTTACGAAAGGTCAGCGTAGGAAGAGGCAGCAAGCGGGCTCAGCGCCCTGTGGACTGGGTTGACGTCGGCTGGCTCTGAATTGTCCCTAACACTCCTTTCCCCGTTGCTCTTTCCTCACTGTGTTTAATAAGCACTGATGCAGAGCTCAGTGGAGGGCTGCATACTGACCAGTCCACCTTCAGAACAACCCTGTGAGCTCCCTGCTGTCACCACTTCACGGATGAGGACCCAGAGGCACAGAGACACCAAGACCTTGTTCAGGGTCACACAGCTCCAAGCGCCATGCTGGGCCCCAGGCGCACCCTGCGCTGCCTCTTCACCTACTCGTGGCTGCCATGGATCAGAGCAGGACAGGCTTAGAAGGAGCAGAGCGAACAGTGTCGGGGCGGGGTCTGGGACGCAGAGCTGGAGGCCGGAAGTGATCCCGTCGGTCAGAGACTCCTGAGCCTCCAGGCTGCGGTACTCAGCCGCAGCTTGCTGCAGAAGGATGACGAGTTCCTGAAAGGGGTGGAAGTTAAAAGATCCCCAGGACCCCATTTCATTGTACATGATCACTTCTGAGAGCCTGGGGGCACTGGAATGGTCACTGTTTCTTTCCTTGGTCCGGCCTGGCCTTGCTTGGCCGGGTGGGTGGTGCTGTGGGCTCTGAGTGCTGCCTGCTGCCTGCACCTGACTCCCTGTGCTGCTCCCTTAGATGCCGACCAGTACAAATATGGCAAGAACCGGGTGGAGGCGGACGCGAAGCGGCTGCAGACCAAAGAGGACGAGCTGCTGCAGAGGAAGGAGACCCTGCGGAACAGGCTGGCACAGCTGCGGAAGGAGAGGAGAGACCTGCGGGCTGCCATCGAAGTGAACGCGGGTAGGCAGGGACTCTGGCCGGCCCAGCGCCTCTTGATGGCTCCCTGCTCTGCCCATGTGATCAGCAGCCCATGCTCTGGTGTGGCAGGAGTGTGGCATCCTGGGCAGTGCCTCCGGGCTGGGGGTGCTGCAGACGGGCCCTGGCTGGGCACCAGTGTGGTTGTGCTGGGCACCCCAGGCTGCCCAGTGGTCACCGGACTCCAGCTCAGGTCTAGACAGCAGAGTTGGCCAGGAGGGTGAGGCCTGCATCCGTGGGCCTCGGTAGGTCCCGGTCCTGTGCAGGCTTTCAAGTCAGTGGCATTTTCTTAAGTGAGAAGCCAAGGCCCAGACTGGGAGGCCTGGAACATCAGGCCTGTGCCCGGGTCCCTCCCCAGCTTGGGAAAGCTGGGGCCTAGGCTGGGTTGTGGGGACACCCGGGTGCTGCTTGAGGCTCCAGCACCGTCTCTGCTCACAGGCAGGAAGACCCAGGTGGTGCTGGAGGACAAACTGAGGAAGCTGGAGGAGGAGTGCAAGCAGAGGGAGGCAGAGCGCGTGAGCCTGGAGCTGGAGCTGACCGAGGTCAAGGAGAGCCTGAAGAAAGCCCTGGCTGGTGGTGTCACCCTGGGACTGGCCATTGAGCCCAAGTCAGGCACGTCAAGCCCACAGGTGAGCATCCTGTCGGCGTGCGCAGAGGAGCTGGGGTGCCAGGCAGGCACTGACGTCCCCGGCCTGCATGGCTCAGTCGCGGGTGTGCACAGGCCTCAGCCATGCTGCTGCGTTTCTGTGTCACAAGCCAGAGGCTGAGGTGTGTGGCACAGGACACCCACAGCCTGTGTCCCAGAGCCCTTGGTTTGGCTCCTGCTTTCCCCCATGGTTCTGTGACAGTGGGGATTGTGCTGAGGCCCTGGGTCCCCCTCCTGCAAGGGTCCTCTGCAGCTCCAGCCATCTCTCAGCTTCTCTAGCATTAGTCTCTGGCTCGCTCCATCGTGAACACATTCTGCCTCGGCCTGCATCCCCTCCAGTTGCCGCCTGGTGTCCCGCACAGCTCCCTGCCCTTCCCCAGTAGACTTGGGGACAGTAGTTTTTTCTCTCAGTGTCCGGGCTTCCCACTCCCTGCCCACCTCTGGGTCTGCCCTCCCAGGCGACTTCAGGACTCTGACCCAGCAGGCCCTTCCAGCTCTCCTCGCTCTGACTGTAGGAGTCTTTTGCATGGCTCCTGCTGGCTCCTCCTGCAGTGACCCCAAGCTCCTGGGTCCCTGTCCCTCCAGAACCCCCCGTCCCCTGCATCAGCGCCTCCTGCTCACTGCACACCCTTCTGGCCCCGGGCGCTGGCTCAACGTCCTGAGGCCCCGGCCTGGGCTGCTGTGTTGGCTTTGCAGCCTCCTATCCTCCGTGGGCCTCTCCGTGGACGTGGTCGCTGTCCTCTGCTAGACACTGGTGGCAGAGCGTGTCCTCAGAAGAGCGGCCTGCTGGGTGGACGTTCTCCATGCCAGTGGCATGCTGGAGATCAGTGCCATCATCTGTCCTTGTCACCGATGTGGCATCTGCTCCCCCAGGTCCTCCCTGGCCTTGGGAGCATTTCCTAGGGAAGCTCAATTAGACCTGAGAGCCGTGCTTAGAAACCCTGGTCAGGGAGCCCCACAGGGGACAAGAGCTCTGTTTCAGTGGTACATGGAGCACCGTTCTAAAAGGACATCCTAGACACCACACAGTGTGACTATACCTCACTGTTGTGGCAGCACCTGCAGGGAGGGTTCAGTCCTTGGAGACTCCATGGGAGGGCGCTGCAGGCTGCCAGGACGGTTTCCCAGCATCTGTAATCCCTCCAGAAGGCACAGGTAGGGCTGTGGTGGCCAAGAGCACAGGCTGCTCTGCTCCAAGTCCTCGAGAAGCCTCTCCTAGCACGTGCCCAGGGGACCACAGATGCCAGGCACCCTGTGTCTGCTGTGTGCACTGTGACTGGGTCCCCAAGCTGATGCAGGTGCATTAGTCAGGTTTCCTGCTGCTGGGACAGAATTCCCAACCCCCACAAAGGAGGAGAGATTTAATTTGACTAAAGAGGGTTCAGTCCGTGGTCGGCTGGCTCCAAGGCGGAAGCAGCATGGTGGGAGAGGGTGGAACAAAGCTGCTCGCATCCAGCCTCCAGGAAGCAGGGAGAGAATGGAGTTGCTGGGACAAGGATGCACCCTTCCAGGTCACACCCCAGTGACCACCTCCAACCAGCCCCCACCTCCTACCGCACCGCCAGCCATTCGTGCATGGGTGAATCCACCAATGAGTGTAGACCTCATGCTCTTGTCACCTTCCGAAAGCCCCACCTCGGAACACAGGAGACTTTGGGGACATTCCAGATCTAAACCGTAACACAGGCCAGTCCTGTCCGGGGGGGACACTGCACAGGGAGGAAAAACAAAGTGGCGCTTGCCCTGGGCCTTGCTGCCCACCTGTCAACGGGCGTGATAAAGGTGCGTGGAGGATTAGGCACCAACCCTGTGGTAGCCCTCGCTGCCCGTTGGTCTTGGCCATTTTCCAAATCCATTTGCTCTCTGAGATAAGGCCTTCTGCTGGCCAGGCCCGGCCGAAAGCCACTGCTCACACAGAGCGGCCTGTGTCGCCCGCAGTCCCCCGTGTTCCGGCATCGGACTTTGGAGAACTCACCGGTCTCCAGCTGTGACACGAGTGACGCCGAGGGGCCCTTGCCTGTGAACAGTGCTGCCGTCCTGAGGAAGAGCCCACCGGCCACGGGCAGCTCACCCTGCCGGGGCCATGTGCTTCGGAAGGCCAAGGTGGGTCCCTGTCCTGGCCAGGTGTCCCCCATGCAGCCATGGAGGGAATATTCACTGGGTTCCCACCGTGTCAGGCCATTTTTCAGGACCTGGGTTCTGGGGGCCAAAGAGAGTGGGCCCCTGCAGTGCTAGCTTTGGCCTGGGCCTCCTGACTCCCCGGCTGGTCTCTTGGTGGAGTGAACATTGGGCCAGGTGGCCTGTGGCCCTTTGCACTGCTTAAGTGTTATCATTCTTCCAAAAAGAAAGAGAAAAGCTGAGGAATATACTTTTCTCCCCACCCTACCGCTGTGCCAGGCCCCTGTATCTGACCCCTGGGACATTACCGGTTACCTGTGGATGCCTCCCTGTCTTGGGTCACCACCAACAGTCCTTGATGCCAGACCGAGACATCTCAGACCTGTTGGCCACACAAGCTCCAGCTTCTCTGAGCAGGCAGTTCTCGGTCATGCCACCAACAGCTGGCTGCAGGGCGACATGGCTCGGGAGGGAGGTAGCCATCCCTAGAAGGTCTGGAAGCTTGGTGGCAGCCATCTTGCCCCCTAGATGGGATCTGACGCGCAGCCTCACAGAGAGTAGGCTTGAGCAGACGTTCAGATTTCTGGGAACAGGGACAGGGACCTGGACTGTGACCCTGAAACAGCACGCTGCAGGCCCGTCAGACTTGGCTTCTCTCAGGTGTTCCAGTCTCTGGGTGGGATGAATACCGGAAGTGGGGTTGCCAGGCCCCCGGTGTTCGGTGTTGGAGGTGCCCCATCTTGCCTTCCACGGAGGCCACGTGCCCACCCTTTTGGTCCTGAAGACTCAGGTTGTGGTGCTGCGTGCCCGCCTGGGTCTGGCCCTTGGGATTTACACAGCTTTCGTTTCTCCAGGAATGGGAACTGAAGAACGGGACATAGGAAGGGAGGTGGCCCCAGCCCCAGGCAGAGACTGCACCCCACCCAGCTCCCCATCTGTGACACGGTGCTCCCAGGAGCGGCCCACGTGGGACATCCGAGGCTCTGTGACCAAGTTCTGCCCCACCACCTTTGCCGGCCTGCCCACGTGTCCTTCCTACTGTAGAATGGTGCCCTTTTGAAAAGTTTACTTGTAAGACTTTAGCTTCTGATTTTTCTTGTTAAAAAAAATAGAAAGAGACGATGCGCTATTGTGAAAGATTCCTGCGGCCGATGACAAGCTGCATCTCTGCCAAGAGCTGAACGACTGCTTTGCCCAGGTCCTGCCCGCCACAGCCAACAGACGCCAGACGGGTGGACAGAAGGGCCCTGACCCACTGCCCACGCCTCTCCGGGGTCCCAGCTGTGGCCGTGTGGCGTCAGGATCACCCCGTGGCCAACTCGAGGGTTGTGGCTCTGTGGCCGCGGTGGGGGCGGCGTGTCCAGTGCCCCCTTCGGCACCAGCAGTGAAGGCGGGAGAGCCTCGTGCTGTGAAGCAGTTACCACCTTTTAATATTGTTTTCTTTCAGACAGATGCTTTTGCCTCCAGGAC
This sequence comes from Erethizon dorsatum, assembly GCA_028451465.1. NCBI lineage: Eukaryota > Metazoa > Chordata > Mammalia > Rodentia > Erethizontidae > Erethizon > Erethizon dorsatum. Next base: position 96,909,942 of record CM051836.1, on the reverse strand, counting down.
CTGAAAGGTGCCATTGTTTTTTAGAAAATGTCTCATTTTGCCACGTGTTTCACTTAGCGCTGGAGTCTTCAGAGTTCCGTGTCCTATTTTGTGATCATCTGTACTGCTTGTGACAGGCATTGGGGTGGTTTATTTTGCCAAGTGGGGCCGGAGCAAGCCTGGGACAGGAGGCAGGATCTGGGCTTGCAGGCTGGGGACCCGCGGAATCTGGGAGCCGGAGCCAGCCCCGTCTGTATGCTAAGGTGTGGACGTGTGGTGCGCCTGGCCTGGCCCCCGCTGCCCCGTGCCTCGCTGCGCTCCGTGCAGTGTTCCTGCAGGGTCCAGGCAAGGAGAGCGAGACAGACAGCACCAGGGGCAACTTCTGCCTGGGTCCGCAGGAAATGGAGTTCTGGGTCTCCAGAGGTGCCGTCAGGGAAGACGCAGCCTCAACACGGAAGGGACAGCACCGGACCCGCTGCGCGCTGGCTCAGGCCCGCTCACTAGCCACGCGGCGTGGAGCGCAAGCCTCTCATCCCCAGCCCAAAGCGCTCTCCTGATGGCACAAAGCATCTCCTGCACTGTCCACAGGCCTCGGGGCTGGGGTCCATTCTCCGTCACACCTGGGGGCCCCAAGGGGCTGTTGGATTCACTTACAGAGCAGGAAAGTCATCTGGGACATGAGAAAGTTTTCCAGCAAGAATTGGAAGCTGCTGCCCTGCTCCCCTGGAACTTGAATGTATTGAGAAGCCATCGCCTGAGTGTCCAAGAGTCGCCAGGCCCTCGACCTGGGGCTGCCACCCAGTCACACCAGCGCTCACCACTCCCTCCAGGGCTGGTTTCCCACTGTAACAGGAAGCTGCGGCCACTTCATTACATAGGAAACTACATTTTTGTAAAGGGAAGAAATTTCTAGACCAGAAATTTTTGCTGTCTTTGGGTCTAATAAAATTCTCAAATCCAGGCTTGCTGGCCAATCTGGCTGGCAGCCAATGGTCAGGGGTGCTGCTGGTTTCAGGTTGCTCCCGAGAAGAGGGACGGGCACCACCCTCAGGTCTAGGGGACGCCCACGGCCTGGAGCAGGCGCATAGCAGAGGTGGCCATGGGCAGCGCCGCCACCAGCCCTTGTGCCTGCAGAGCCTGCAGCTTCGGGAAGTCACCTCGCCCCGGGACACCACTCGCGGGGCTGGGAGCTGGGTCTGGGCCCTGGTCCTCTCGTACAATGAGTGCAGCTTTGTCATCCAGTCTTGTTACCAAAAGTCTTTGAAGGAGGCAGTAAAGTGGAGTGACCCCTGCGGGTTCCCGGGGTGTCTACAATGGGCCCCGAGGAACGCAAGCTCCCAACATAAGTCCTGGGCCCTGTGGGCCCCAGTGTTCCCAGATTTGACCAGAAAGTCAGTTTAAAGCATTTGTTTCAAAGTAAGTTATTTATTTGTATATGTCCCATAAGTATAGCTTTAATTTATACCTGTACATATTAGACACACAGGGACATCTTGTCCAATTCTGAGGGGGATCTCACTTTGTCACCCTCTCAAAGCATGTCCCAGCAGTGACCCTGGCCCTGGGGCAGCGCAGGCACCCCCGGTCCTTGGTACCAAAGCTGGGGACGGGTGGCGGAGGGCTGGCCCACCCCTTTCTGCTGGGTACAGGGCAGGCTGCCCCGGGTCCAGTGTCTTCAAAGTGTCACTTGTCACCTTCACAGGTCGTGGTGCTCACAGAGTGTGGTCCCATGGCAAGGAGGCCACCCAGTGGGAGGGACGGCCCAGCACAGGTCAGGGAGGCCCCAGCTCTGGGCTTCAGCCCTTCCTCCACTGTGAGGCCACTGTGTCACTCCCTGGACTTCTGCTTCTGGCCGTAGTTAGGCGAGATGTCACCACCCACAGAGCTCCTCCGTTGTGTTCTGTGGTGTTTGTAGCCCCTGCATGGAGACGGCCATGCTGGTCACAGGGCTCAGTCTCGTACCCACCTCGGCTCAAGTGCTGGCCTTACTGTCACTTGCCTCAAGAGGCAGCGCCCTGCAAGTGACCAGGTGCCTGCGCAGCCATCCAGAACCTCCCAGAACATTTCCCGGGGCCCAGGGTGCCAGCTCCATGCCGTTTGTGTGAATCCTTGCCCCTCCCTGCCCACACCAGGCTGCCTGGCCCTGGCCACTGCAGCCATCTCCCTGGCCCGAGTCGTTTGGCTGTTTCTAAATAACCGTGCCTACCTGGCAGGGCGGGGTTCGCCACTTTGAGGACTCTGCACAGAGCCCATGTCCTGGGCCTGCCCCCAAGGGGACATCCCCAGAATCGTGCTGGCTCCCGAGGGCAGCTCTGTGTGTCCCCCACGTGTACCCATCAGCAGCTCTGAGCGGGCAGTGGCAGGACAGGGCCAGGGCTCCTCTGTCCCTCCCCAGCGTGCTCCCACTGCTGGCAGGATGTCCCCAGGTTCTAAGCTGTGGCGACTCTAAAATGGCAAACAATTTCCTTCCTCTTTTTTTTCTGTAATACTTAACAGGAAAAGTAATTCCAAATGCATGATGTGATTAATGTTGGGGTCCTGTTACCAACCCCATGGCAGGCCGGGTTCATACTGTGAAACAAAACTGCAAGTAAAAGACCTGCCGTGTGCGTGCTGCATGCACGGCACAGCCGTTGGGGAGGCCCGGGGAGGCTGTCTGCGAGGATGGGGCACGCGTCCCCGGCCCCCCAGGACTTCCTGTCACGATTGCCCGGAAACGCCGGCGTCTCAGTAGCTGTGGCGGAAGAGTTCCCTGCGGGCTTGTCAGATCATAACCCTTGGGGACCAAAGGTGTTTTTAATCAGATTATCTTTGTAACTGATTTTCTAACGAGAAAGGAAATACTCGCCTTGAATTTCAGCATCATTTTACATGATAGATATCCAGGATTAATTGACCATGGCCATACGTTGCAAAATGTTTTCATATTAAGAATGTAATTATTGCCTTATTGTATTTTTTAAAAACTAAAGTTATATTTAAAATTCTCTTTGAAAGAAACAGGCAAAGAAACAGGAGAGATTTTTTTTTTAATTAAATATGTTGTTCGTGCCCATTTGAAATGACTGTAAATATGTCTTCACTGTGTCTCTCTGTATTTAAGTCATAAAGTAAAAAAAAAAAAAAACTTATGGAAAGAGGCATCAGTGGGAATCTTAGTCTCTGGCCATTGACCCCATTTTGTAATAGCTGCACTTGAATTCTCTGCTTTACAGATTGAGTTTTCTGCTGTTTTCTGCGGTGTAGCCTTTGACCGGCGCCCTGTGGCGCGACGCGTGTGTGTGTTAATAAAACACTCTGACCGGGCCCCAGTGTCCTGTTGCCCTGGCTCGCGCGTCACAGGGGTGGGGTCGGAGGTCACGGGGAGGCGGGCTCGTCATGGAGGAGCCACGATGGTTTCGGGGCTTTTTAGTCCGCAGACCCAAATATACAACTCCAGAAACACCTACGCACTGGCAGGAAGGCAAATACAGACAGGTCGCTGATGGGAGGACCCAGAAGGTGATTTCTGGGGTGGTAGGGGAGGGGGCAGCTAGCTTTGAGGGCCATTGCGTAGGATTTGCAGCACAGTGAGGGTTATTTGAGCCAGGCTGTGGGGTTTAAGTAGGAGTTCAACAAGGAGAGGTGGGGAAGGTGTTCCAGAGCAAGGAAAGAGCAGGTGCAGAGGTGGGGAGGGGGGTGAGCTATGTGGGCAAAAGGGTGGCCAAGTGTGGATGAGAGCGGGGCACAGGGAGAGGAAAGAAGGTAGGTGAGTCAAGGGCAGACTGGACGGGGAGGGCGCCTAAGGTGCTTGCTGAGGGTGACCTGAGCCTCCATAGGTGCATACGCTGGCTGGACGATAGGTGGAGATGGAGTTGAAAGAGGTAAGGGAACCCCACCTGGCTCCCAGAACTAACCCCCGAGTGGACCCTGCTTGAACTACGCAGTCAGCCACCTGAGCAGCAGGGCATGTGCTGTTCCCTAGACGAGACACCCAGAGGGGAGCGTAGCGGAGTGACACGGGCAAGGAGTGCAGTCTGGGTGTTGAGCCTGAAGGTCTGAGGAACAGGATGTCCTTGGCCACAAGAGGAGGAGGTGCAGCCTGGAGGCTCTGGGCCCCGGCTGGTGACACCTTCCAAAGCCAAATGGTGGGGGCTGCAACGCCCCTCCTCACTAATGCACAGTCCTGCGGTGCTAGTGAGCCAGGGCTGCTCACCCCCAGGGGACCAATGTGCCCGTGCAGTGCCGGGGGCTGGGCCGGGGAGGAAGGTGCGCTCCTGTCGCTGGAGGCACAGTGGAGCCCCAAGGCTCTGGGCTCTGCCCTCGCAGCCCATGGAGCCCGCCTAGTGCCTGCTATGGGGGCCATGGCTTGGGGAGCCAGTGACCCCCAAGCCCCTCCTGCATGAGAAACAGGGACACATTAGTGGTGTCCCTGACGCGGACATTTAGGATGGAAATGCCAGCGACTCTGCAATGCTGTCACCCTCGGCCACTGCTTTGTGCAAACCTGATGAAAGGGCAGCTCTTGGACCTCCTAAGCTGGGTGTCGAGCGGGGCTTAGACACGCAGGTGGCCACCCGGGGACTCCGCAGGGACAGGAGCCTGGCAGGCTTGTGTCCTCCACTCCTGGGGCCTCGCAGCAAACCATGACTGGAAAGGTTCCCCCCAAGGGCGGGTTCCCGGCAAGTCTCCGCCAGCCCCAGCTGTTTATTTTTTTAATTTATTTCATTTCATTTTTTATTTTATTTTATACAGTATCTTAGTAAGTTGCCCAGGCTGGGTCCTGAGATCCTCCAGCTTCAGCCTCCCCAGTGGCTGGGATTACAGGGATGTGCCACCGTGCCTAGCCACCCAACCACTTTCCTCTTGATTTCTAGACTGCCCACCTACAGCTGTCCATGTGGGTCTCACCCACCATGGGGTGCCCATGGGGTCCCACCATGGCTCAAGCCCACCACCCCGTCCCTGACCCCACCTGCTACCCTGACCACTTCTGTTTTATCAGCAGGACTAAGGGCGAGGACGGCAGTGCCAAGGAAGGGCATTGTCCTTATGATTTGTCCATGACCTTGCAAGCTTCTATCCTTTTCTTTGACACTGTTGCTGGCACAGCTCTGAGCTCCAACTGGAGGCCACTGGGCCTTCAGGGCTTGGCTGGAGCCCTGGAGTAGCCTTGGTTTCAGCTAAAAGCCACGTCCCCCTTTCCACGCACTTGGGGATACCATGGCCCCCTCCTCTGTGAGTGGGGTGTCCACATAGGCCCCGACCATGGCCAGGCACGTGATGGCATGCAGGGACTGCAGAGCCAGCAGCAATGTCATTGTCACCGTGTGTGATGCCTTCCTGGGCTCCTACAAGGCCTCTGCCTCTCGTGCACAGTCTCTGTGGGACCCTGGTGTCCTGCCAGGTCGTCAGGCAGGCTCCCGAAGGAGGATGGTGGGGCTCTGAAGCTCCTTGTAACCCTGTTGCTCGTTCCCCAGGCGGAGACACCTCCCCAGGGCCGGGCATGCCTATGGGCAGGGACATCGACAAACAAGTAGCCTGGGGCTCTGGCTTCCTGCTCCATCCTGGAAGCAGAGTGGGAAAACACAAGCCCATGCCCCTCTGCGCATCGCCCCAGCCCTGGTGTCCCCACCCCGCTGTCCTGCACATGTCCTCACCCTCACCCTGCCAGCCCAGGGCCAACATGGCCTCCACTGCCCAGATTTTGGGCACCGGGCACCAGGCTGGGTCAGGGCCCCTGGTCTGGGGCCTCCTTCAAGGTCAGGCTTCAGCCCCCGGTCCGGCTCCAGGTCCAGAGCTCCAAATCATGCACAGGTCCTGGCCTGGTGCCCACCCAGGGCCCTGCACCAGGTCAGAGACTCCTGGGCCCGGCTCCCGCCTGAGGCTTGGATGTTGTACACCAGCTCACACCCCATGAGCATAGCCCGGCACCGAGCAGGAGGCACACGTGAGCATGTGTGCATGTGCACAGGGCGTCACTTCCACACCCATCTCCCTAAACTTTTTCATTCCCATCCCATTTGAGGACCTGCCTTGGGGGGTTCCCCCGAGCCCCCTGCATGGTGGCTCTGAGAGGACTCCAGGGGAATGCGCGTAGGGAGATGCAGAGAAGACCTTTGTGAGAAGGCAAGAGCTGATCATATTGGTTTAATCTTTGTTAAAAGCATCACAAATGATTTATTGATTTTTAAAAAGGAAAAATAAGAAAGAATGCATGGCCTCTGTTATGTGCATATACCAAGTATGGGACCCCCATCGGGTCGGGGGACACGCTGGACACCACCTTCGCTCCTAGCACCTGCCCTGGTGCCCGCGGGTGTGCTTGTGCCTTGGGCACACGTGCCTTCATGACCCGCTGTGAGGCCACAGACCTAAGTAGCAATCGCCTCTATGGTTACGGAGATGGGGGCGACAGGATTACGTTGGGTGACATCTCGTTCCCAGGGTCCTGGGGCCATACACCCAAGACGTTCTGAACGGAAATAACATAAAATACAAGGAAAACACAAATAACTAAGGGAGGCCCCGACACACGCAGCCGAGAAAGTGGAACTGAGTGGCAGGGAAGGTCCAGGCCCGCGCTGGCCCCGCAGGCACTGGGAGCTGGGCTGCTCCGTGCTGGCTGAGCCAGGACTGTGCTCAGGGAGCCCTGCACTCGGGCGGGACAGGCAGGTGGCCGGTGGGAGGCAGGTCCCCGCTCAGGTGTAGAGAGAGGTGGGAGGGCCACGGCAAAGATGTCAGAGAACCACAGCCTCTGACGTTTTGAGTCCCTGTCCCCAGTCCCTCCCCACGGAGGAAGCGCGCAGAGTGGGGGGTTCCAGGGTTGGCAGCAGCGGTAGAGGTGTTGGTGCAACTGGGCTGGCTTCCCACTGTCCCTGAGTCCCATCTGTGACCTGGCCTGGATGCCAGGGGCCACCCACAAGGCAAAGACGGAGTGTCTGGGCATCGCCTGGTGTGAAAGCCCGTCCCCAGACACCCCTAACAGGCCATGCTGCTTCCTTGGGAAGATGGATGCCAACCTGGTACCAGCCTGGGCCCTGGCATGGCTATCAGAGAGCCTGGGCTGGAGGGGGTGAAGGAGGAGGAACAGAAACAGGACACTGACTCCATTCCAAGGCAAAAGGTGAAGGCCCCACTGTGTCCCTGCCTGGCAGCCTGAGCAGCTGAAGCCGCCCTCCTTGAGGGGCAGAGGCCTGGTTCTGGGGCCACCCTTGCTACCACCTTGCTGTTACCTCGGGAAAGTCACCCTTTCTCCTCATCTTCGCCAAGAGGAGCCTGCTCCTGGGGATCGCCTGCTCTGCCCCCATCCCGGCTGGTTCTATGGGCCCCCCAGGGGTGAACTGTGCGGAGAACTGGGTGCACTGGGGGGAGGCGCTGAGCCCTTTCTGGGGCAGCTGGCTCTGTGCACAACTCAGGCTGGGCAGCCAGACTTCAGGAGGGCACCACCTGCCGGCGGGAGCAGGAACTGCAGGCAGGGATCCTTTCACGGAGGCCCCAAACCCCTAGGGGAAACCAGGGTGAACCCCAGAGAAGGACCGCTGGGTGCTCTGGAAAGGGGGTTCCCGAGAACGTGGCTGATAGAGCCACCCAGATGGTGACTACCTGGCCATATAAACAGAAAGATAAAGGAAGCCCCAGCGTGAGCAGCCACCAGAGAGAATTTACATCATCTGCAGTTTACAGAGGGACGGAGGCAGGGAGGCGTGGAGACGGCCCAGCCCACGGACTGCCGGGGCTCTGGGGCGCCCTCTGCAGGGGCGGGGGCGCAGGCCTGGTGCGGGGCGGGTAGGAGGGGTCAGGGCAGCTGTGTGCGGCCCCCGCGCGTAGGCGCCCCAGGGTGGCATGGGGTCCCTGGGCCACTGCAGGGCTGGGGGGGGTCGGCTCCTGAGCTTCCGTGGCTTGGGTGTGTGTGGGCTGAACAGGGAGGAGGTCTGTCCCTGTGGGGGCAGCTGGCGGAGGTGGCCTCTGGGCAGGTCTCAGGATGTCGCTCCAGCGGCAGGAGTGGTCTGTGCCCCGTGGGTGGGCGGTGGGAGGAGTGCACTGGCCGGGCATCAGCTCACCAGGTAGCTGTGCATCTCCCGGGAGTTGATGCTCAGGACCACTCCTGAGTGGTTGCCTAGGAACAGAAGAGAGGCCGCCCGTGAGCACAGGCCCCTGGGCTGGAGACCGCGTGGGGGCCACGCAGGGATGCAGTGGTGGCATCAGCCACGCATCAAGCCAGCAGCATGCGGTGCGCACCCGAGGTTCCTGCAGTCCGTGCTGTGCGGTGGTGGGATCCCCACATTTCCCAGGGTGATTGAACAAGGGGGAGTGCCCGGTGCTGACACAAGCAGTGGACCCGAAGGAGGGCTGATGGGTGAGGCTGTGCCACTGACCTGGCATGGGCAGCAAGGGGACATGGGCAGGGCTGAGGCTCCGCCCCCTCCTGGCAGGGGCTGCTGCAGGGAGAGAGGGCGGCAGGGGACCTTCATGGATTGGTCACTTGGGTGGCCTGGCAGGGGCTGCGCAGGGAGCCCAGCGGACAGGGAGGGCCCAGGACTGAGTTGCTCTGAGGAGTGTGTCCCCACCCTAGTTTGTGGGACGGTGGCTGAGTGCCTGGCACTGTCAGGTCTGTGACGGCCAGGTCCGGAGAGGAGCCAGGCTGTTCAAGTGAGTGCCCGGCAAGACCCTCATCACACTGACCCCTGTGCCATCATCTGTGACAGCAGGGTCACCGTGGAGGCCCCTCAGGAGGACTTTCACGGGTGATGCCTGGTGCACACGAAGGGTGGTTAGGATACTGTTAAGCTCTTGTTATTTTAGGGGCTTAAAAGCCAAGCTCCTGTTTTCCTGGGACCCCATGGCTTTCCCTGGCATGGCTATGACCCTGCCTGTGGGGGGGGCCACTCCATGGGACAAGGCCACCTCTGTCCTTGGTGCAGACAACTCGAGGGTCTTTGAGGTGTGCAGGATGCTTGCAGGCCAGCAGGGGGTGCACACAGACCGAGACTCGGCTTCCCATCTGAGAAATGGGCACAGCACCCGAGTCTGCCTCTTGGGGTAGATTACGTTCAGAAGTGCTGAGCCTGGAGCCAGCAAATTCCAGGTGTCTGGGCTCCAGCACTGGGCTGGCAGATGTAGGAAGGCCAGGGACCCCAGCATGGTTGGGGTGGATGGGGGGCACGGATGGGGACAGGGCACCACACAGCACTCAGGAGAGCTGGAGGACCCAGGCTTGGGGTCAGCCTGACCTGGCCAGGATCCGAGCTCAGCCACTGAGAGCTGGGAGGCCCCAGGTGAGCGGCAGTGCCCTTCTGAGCCTCGGTCTCCATGGTTTAACAGTGAAGGCTGTGGTTTCTACCTCATGTGGTTCTGGGGACCTAAGGCACCCTGAGGCAGGGTGGGTGTGGTTTTTAAAGTCAGGTCATAGCAATAGCGATAACTGGTCCTGATAGGGGTCTGGGTCCTGTGCTCTGCCCTGGACACTGCACTTATACGCCCTTGTGGCCACTGCTGCAGTGGGTGCTATCACCGTGGCCGGCGCAATGGACAGGCTGGGCAGAGAGAAGGAACTGGAAAAATCTGGCCCAGGGTCGGTGGGCCTGCTGGGACCTGGGGCGTGTGCGGTCCCTCCTCCCGTGCCTCTGTGTTCTCAGGGCTGCTGATGCCACAGCACAGCGACGGTGCCCCCACAGCCGATCCTGACTGTGCAGTATGGTGGGCTCAATGCCCAAACCTCTCCAGCCTGAGCCTCAGTTCTCCCACTCAGTTCTCCACTCTCGGGAGACAGAGGTGTGGTGCTGTCAGCGCTAGACGGCATTATGCCCCTTGCCTTGGAGTGGAATTCTGGGGGTGCCTCAGTCCACCAGCAAGACACGGCTTCAGGGCGTGACCTGAGTCCTGCTGCGGCCAATTCCTCAGCTGCTTGGAGCTCACCAGCTGTGCCATGGGGGACCCAAGCCACAGAGTGGCCAAGCGTAGGCGTCGGGGACAGCATGGCCGAGGCCGAGCTGCCCGCCTGTGCTGACTGCCGGGCACTGAGGCTTCGAGCCAGCTGTGGGCCAGTGCAGATGACAATGTTCTGCCCTGGAAACAGAGCGAGGAGGCCGAGAGGTCAAGTGGCACTGCTGAGTGATGTGATCGGTGCTGTCTCCCTGGGCATGGCCAGGAGGGTGCGAGAAGGTGGAGGTGAGGATGCTGTGTAAACTATAGAGCCCCGTGCATGCGTGTGTGTGTGTGCGTGTCTGAGTGCGACACTCGCGGATGGACACTTGGTACCCTGGCGTCCAGAGGGCAGAGTCAGGCTCCCCATGAAGGCCCAGCTCCCCGACCTCCCTGCCTCTGCAGGGCCGAGTGGGCCAGATGCACCGCCAGGCACGGCCCCCCAGCTCCCACCCGCCTCGGGCTCCATCCATCGGTCTCAGGGGCCCTGCGCTCTCTCACCCTGCATAGCGCCCTGCGCGTCCTCACTGTGGCTCACGGGGCTTGTCATCTCCTGCTCCTTCTCGTTGTGCATCTGCGCGTACACCGTCCTGCCTGGGCGTTTCCTGCAGGGCAGAGGGCGCTCAGCCCTGGCAGGAGCCACAGCCATCCCTGCTCTCTCCCCCCCCCCCCCGTCCTGCCCGATTCTGGAGTCCATGGCTGTGGAGACCCAGCATCAATGCTCCTTTACCTCCCACCGCCTGGCAGCTTGGGGACAGTGACCTGGGCACTTCAGAAGGGCAGACAGCAGCAGGAGCTCTGCCCTCTGCACCCGCACTTCCCCTCCTCCTCCCGTCCTCCTCTTCTTCCTCCCCTCACGGGCCCCTTTCACAGATGAGGACACTGAGGCTCAGAGATCGGACAGTGTGGACTCCTGCAGGGCCTGCACCCAGTGGTCCTTGTGTGGAGCTGGAGGGGCAGGGACACAGGAGCCTAGCAGCAAGGGGTCCTGGGGGCTCCCCACCCCTAGAGCACTCCAATCCCTGCAACTTGGGATTTTATGGGGCCCAAGGCCCGCCAGCCTCCTCAGTGTGGGGCACAGCTTGGCCCCACCTGCTGGCCAAATGCGGACTCAGGACCAGAGGCCCAGGCTCGATGTCCCCACCTCCTGCTGGCCGTGGGGCTCACACGATGGCTGTACAGTGCAGGGAGGGAGAAGACGGGAGGGGCGATTCTGGCTAGGCACTTGGAGGGGGGCTGTGTCCTTCACTCAGGAGGGGCTCTGCAGAGTGATTTGACTTTGAGGTGCCTATAGGACATCCAGGTGGGCCTGTCAGGAAACCAGGGCCTCGCCGAGTTTGGAAATCAAGAAAGGCCACAACCTGGATCCTGCTGCAGTCAATCTGTGCAGCAAACTCCTATGTATCCTTCAGGATCCCACTGAGATATCCCCTCCTCGAGGACATGCTGCTGGGTGGAGCTGAGTCCCAGAGATGGGGCCCGCGTCCCGCATGGTGGGCACATGCATCGCTACTGCAACCAAGACGAGAGGTGCACAGAGTGGGCGGGAGAGGACCCGGGGAGGGATGGCAGCTGTCCAGGCCGGGGAAGGGGGGTTTAGAAGGAGCATTCGGGGCTCTGCCAGGCATAAAGAGAAGGTTGGCCGCACCACTCAGCGGCCCCCAAGGGTGGGGGGATCCATGGAGGCCCTAGAGGTGGTTCAGCAGGAGGGGACAGGAGGGGACAGCAGGCTCAGCAGGGACCCCTTCCCGGGTCCAGGGTCCAGGACCCTGGTCAGTGTGACCAGCACTCTAGTGACCCTGCATAGGGGGGTCCCTCCTATGACCTCAGGGGCCCCAGCCGGCATCTCACCGCACCCCTGGGCGTGGAGCCCCCGTGGGAGGAGGGGCAGCAGCTGTCCTAGCGCACACGGGCGTCGGGGTCGCAAGTGGGCCCTCCCACAGCGCCCCTCCAGCTGCCCAGCCCGGCCCCACCCAGAGCCGCCCAGCAGAGCACGGCGGCCTTGCCTTTTGAACTTGTAGAGGATGATCGCGCCCACCACAAAGAGCCCCACGACGAAGAGGACCACCACGGCCCAGTACCCGCCGCCGCCACCGCCGCCTGGCCTCCGCGACTCTGCAAACAAAGCAGCCAGGGCCTGGGATCAGCCTGTCCCCTGCCCTGGCCTGGATGGAGGCCACCTCACACCGCCTGGCTGAGAGAGGGCAGCGGGTTACCAGGGACAGTGTGGCTGTGTGGTCTTTCGGGAACCTGGTCACCTGCCCGTCAACTCAGTGTGGTGGGGACAGCAGTGTACGGCCCTTGTTCTGCGGAGGGGACGCAGCAATCCGCTGGGGGGCTGCCCGCTTGTCAGGGGTGGCGTGTGCCGGGGGGGCGGTACGAGTGAGCAGGGCCACGCAGAAGGGAGGAGCAGAGATGTCGGGGCCCCTGAACCGGGTGAGAATGAAGGCAAGAGCTCTGGCCATGACCCAGGAGGGACACTGAGGCCCCTGAGCTGCCCCCGGCCAGGGCCGACAGGGATAAGCACGGACGAGCATGGAGCGGGGGTGCTCACCTGTGTCCGTGTCCCTCAGGGCCACCAGGACGCGCAGTCCCCCCTGGAGGAGGAAGCTGATCTTCTGGGTGCTCAGCACCTGGTGGATGGCCGCGAGTCTCTGAAAGCGGAGGAGAGGAGGTGGCCTGGGGACCTCATCTGTGAGCCGGGTAGTAACCAGGTAGCCAGTGGTCACCAGGAACCAGAGGAACAAGGAGGTGTTCCTGGGTTCCTGCCTAGGCCGTGGAGGAGCAGAGGCAGGACCGGGGCGCCCGGGAAGCCCAGCCCCACCATGGGCATGGAAGGCATTGTGGGACAGAAGACCAAGAAGAGGCTGAGGCAGGGCGGGTAGGAGACTCAGAGTGGGGGCCCCGAGGTGGGGTGCGGCGCTGGAGAGGCGGCAGCCAGATAACGGCCAGTGGTGGGCCCCAGGGACTTCCTGGGATACGAGTGACACAGCGAACCCCTGGCCACCTCCTGCTGACCCGTTTCCGCAATTCTAGGTCTTCCTGGACAGACCTCGGAGCCCTCGGGCTCTGCGATGGGCACAGCTAAGGGCCGCCTGGCCTGACTACTCCTGGCCTCTGGAGAGAAAGGGCCAGGCCCTGCTCACCCCACGCCTCCCCACAGTATACCCTAGGTCACCATTGTGGGGGCAACTCCTCAGGGCTCATCCCTTTGCACAAGTGCGTACAAAGGGTTTGGGGACGGGACAGGCAGCTGTCACTGGCTGCCCCTGAGTCCCCCTCTGCATGGGAAACCTCAGGGAGGACAGTGATGGCTCTGCTTCTGCTGGTCAGGGGTATCCTGGGTGAGCTCATGGGATTCCCAGGCTAGCTCCTGCTCAGGGTGAATGGGGGTCCTGGGGCTGGAGCGGGGGGTGACCGCTGTCCCTGAGCTGTGGCAGAGCCCCACACTCCAAAGAGCTCCCGTCCTCTACACCCCGCAGGCCCTCTGGTCGTTTCTGACGCTGGCCACCGAGGAGCGGGGTGGCATCTCGCCATGGCTTTGATTCGCACTTCCCTGCATTTGCTGGGCCCCCGTTCGTCTGCTCCGGAGAAGTGGCCACATGGGCGCTATGCCCACCTTTGCACAGGCAGCCTGTTCTCTCGCTATTGAGCTGTGTGTGCTCCCCATGGGGTTTGGACATCTCCCCTCAACAGATGTCTGCTTGGCAAAGGTTTCCTCCCGTCCTGCGGCCACTACTTCACCCCGTGTTTCCGCGGCTGTGCAGACGCCTCTGGTTTGGAAAAACCCACCCACCGGTGTCTGCTTTGCAGCCTGTGTTTTGGGCTCAGATCCAAGGTTTCGCTGCTCAAGGCCGCGCTGGGGAGCTGCCCCGGTTTCCTCTCCCGCGGCGCTTTGCAGTTCTGGCCCGTCGGAGCCTCTGGTCCAGTCTGGTTGATTTCTGGCGTGATGTGAGCTGAGGGCAGCCCCGTTCTTCCGCACGGGGACTCCCTGTTTCCCCAAATCACGCACTGAAGAGACGCCTCGCCCCCTTGGGTGTTCTCTGTGCCTCTACTGAAAATCAGCTGACCCCAAACGTGTGGGTTTGCTTCTGTGCGTTCACATCTCTCTCGGGTCTGCATCCTGCCAGCACCACGCGGTTTGGTCACAGTGCCAATGGTCTGAAGTCAGGCGGTGGGATGCACCGAGCTTTGTTCCTTTCATTCAAGATAGCTTTGGCTACTCTGGGTCTTTTGTGGTTCCGTGTGACTTTTAGGATACCCTTTTCTATTTCTGTGAAAAATGCCACTGAACTCTCCCCAGGGATGCAGCTAATCAGCCAATGGCTTTGGGTGGTACAACCTTTCACTCCACGAACACCACAACTCCCCACCATCCATGCTGTCTTCCCATTTTTTGCTGCGATGTCTTATGGTTTCTGAGCGCAGGTCTTTGGCTTCCTTGGTTAAACTGATTCTTAAGCCTGTAATTTCAGTAGTTGGTACTGAATGGGGTTGCTCTCTTGGTTCCTTTCTCCCATGGTTGTGCACAGCACTGCCACTGGTGTCCCCAGGCCCCTGTGCCATCCCTGTGACCCTTGCTGCTCCTTCTGCCCCACGTCCGTGCTTAGGGCTGGCACCCACAGGTTGCCGGGTTTGTGTTCTCCCTGCCTAGGCGCTTGCCACTCTGCCCAGGACACTTGCACGCATATGTCACCAGGACCCGTGTGGAGGCACCTGGTCACCGCCCAGTGCGCCAGCTGTGCTCACACCAAGCTCGGCCCAAGGTCCTCAGCACAGCCCAGGCCGCACGTGCACCAGGGCCTCTGCCCAGCTCCCGACACTTTGTCACCTCCAAAAGAACCCCTGGCCTTAGCAGTCACCCTGTTTTCTGGGTCCCCAGCCCCACGGCTATCTCTCTCTCTGTGGCTCTGCGTCTCTGGATGGAACCACGGCTGCAGTCCCTGTGTCACAAGGCTCCCGAGGTCCCTCTTCATTACATGTACCTGGGTGTCACTTCTCCTCGGGGCTGGAGGAGGCTTGTTCCTTCCATGGACGGGCCACACTCTGCACACTCATCTGCCGATGGCCATTGGGTCGTTTCTGTCTTGGGCCGTGAAGAATGTCACTGCTTGGGCCACACCTGTACGTGACCCCATAGTCTGATTCCTCTTGAGTGTACACTAGAAGTGGAGTCGCCAGGCCATGGGGCCCTTCTGGGTTTAACCTTCTCAGAAACTGCCGGGCTGCTTTCTGCCTTGGCTGTCCCCGTCCTCCAGAGTGTGAGGGTCTGATGCTTCCTCACCAGTACTGGCATTGTCTGCTTTTTTATGTTAGCAGCTGCCATGGGTGCAAAGGGACCGGGGTTCACCTTGGGGTCCCCTTCCACGCCTGCCATGCGGCAGGACTTCCATCCCTGCCGAGGGTTCCTGCTCGGCAGCTGTCCTGTGTAGTGAGAAGTTTGCTATATGTGTGGAGGTCGGGCTGCCCTGTCCAGAGTCCCTGCTGCCGGTGTCTCTTGGACCCTTGTATCTCCCAGCATCCCTTGCAGCCAGGCTGAGGCCATGTGACCAGCTCCAGCCAATGACGTGGGAGGGAAAGCAAGGGCATCCCTGGTGAAGGGGTCCACCCCTCTGCTCAGTGACCTTGGAGGCCATGTGACCTCCAGAGGGTGGAGCCACAAGGTGCAGGCCAGCACCATGAATCAGACTGCAACAGGGTAAGAAAGAAGCCTTTACAGGATGCACTCAGAGGTGACCCCAACTGGCCACTGGGCCTCCAGCCTGCAGGGCGACCGGGCATCCGGTGGCCATGGGACATACCTTGTCATTTGAGAAGCTCCTCTTCCTCGTGGGCCTGGGCGGGGGCAGCAGCACATACAGGTCAGCCACGGTGGGCAGTCCCGGCTTCACCACAGTCACCAGCAGCTCCTCGGGGACGCTGGTCTCCTGCGGAAGAGAACACTCGGATCCCCTTTGTCTCTCTGTCTCCTGCCACATGCCAGACCCCTGGGGACATCTCTCCTCCTGTCCCCGGCAGCTGCATGGCTGGCTGGAATCCACGTCACCCTGCGCTGCCGCCTTCTGTGTGTCCCCTGCCCTCAGCACCTCCCCCAGCCAGGCCACAGCCCCACAAGGCTCTGCTGCTGTGGCCTCTCTGCCTCCTGGGAACCTTGCCCCACACACTGCCATCTGAGGATCTCCTATTCATCCTTCAACGCCCAGGACAATTTTACCAGCACTGTCCACAGGATGAGGGGAAGAACGGCCATGATGGCCTCAACCTGTGACACTGTCCCTGGGGGGTGCCCTGTGCCCACTCAGATGGCTACTTCTGCTTCCTGTGAGCCCGAGTGTAGCAGCCACATTTGGTTCCCCCCTCTGAGAGTCCAGCTCAGAAGAGAAACTCGGTCAGTGAATGAAGATCCCCTGCAGAGACTGGACCTTGGGGCGTGCCCACAGCTGGCACTCTAGGTGTGCATGGATACCACAGTCCCGTCCCTCCCCCTCGAGGCAACACCCAGCCTGATGCCACCCTTGCTGACCCTGTCCTGCCCGAGGTCACCTTGGAGAGCAGCCGGGTGACCATCAGACCCACGTCCTCCCTCCACTCGGGCGTGTTGGGGTTGAAAGCATCCAGCTCCCGGGAGAAGCGCAGAGGCACTGCCTGGAACTGATCTGAGGACAGCAGAGACGACGGTGCCGGTCAGCGCTGGTCAACCTGGCCATAGTCCCCAACCTTCTGAAGCAGGCCAGAAAGTGTCCTGCTTCTGCCTCTGAAAAGCAGGGGCTTCCCTGTGAGCCAACAGCGGTGCAGCTGCCCCAGCAGGGCCACGCTCTGGCTGCCGTATACCAACGACGGCTCTGACAATGACAATGACGATGGCCATGACAGAGACCTGGGAGGGAGGCGTGGCAGGGTGCAAGCTGTCGTATGAGAGTCGCCCCTCTGCTCAAGAGGATGTATGCACTGTCATTCCTGAGGGACGCTTGGGCTCTGACGGGTTCCCCCCACCAGATTAAGAGTCCCTTAGAGCAAAGGTCTTGTCTGTGCCTTCCACGTTTCCCAGGTTCTATGGCTCAGAGCTCTCAAGAGTCCCCAGGAGCCCCAGGGCCAAGCCGTCATCTGTCCGCTGACTCCGGGCCGCAGATGGGAGAAGGCTCTGCGGGGCTGAGGGGCCCGGACTGAGTGCTCTGTGTACTGAGCCGGTGTCCTGTATCAAGCGTGTCCTCAGTGACGAGGAGGACCTGCTGATGGTGGCCTCCTCCGGGGGGGAGGGATCTGCCGGGCAGCCCGCCCGGCACACACTGTGCCGTGCGTTTAACTGATGGCTGCTGTCTACGTCGGGAGCCCTCTCACTTTACAGCATGGCTGGAGAGTCCTCAGACAGGCCTGGCTCTCGCTGCTGGGGACCTCAGAGGGTGGCCGAGCGGGTCCTCACCCACGTGGGTGTCTCTTATGTGCCACGAGACATGGTGATTATTTTACAGTTGGGGAAACTGAGCCCGGAGCAGCAGGGAGGCTTTGCCAGGGCCACACAGTGGCTGTGTCCCCCTTGCCCCTCTCTCCCAGCCCACGGCCGCCCGGGGTGCCCAGGACGTCCTGACTGCACCAGGCCTCAGGGTGGGGACTCACCCAGCACACGGACCACCCTGGAGTCCTGCAGCACCGAGCTCCCGCAGGCTGCCTGCACCGTCACGCGCACATCCCCTGGGGCCACGAACCGCGTGGTCACCGAGTTGTCCAGGGAGAGGAGGGGCTGCGGGCAGAGTGGGACTCAGGCTGGCCTGGCAGGTGCTGGAGGAGCCTGCAGCCCCTCCCTGCTCCCAGCCCTCTGTGTTGGCGCCCCCAGCGGCTATGGGGGGCTTTGTGCTGACATGGGGCAGCTGTCTGCTGAATGAGTGTCAGATGCCTCTGGCGGGGGGGGTCTCAAGGCCCAGCTTGAGCACAGGCGGCATTGCCCTCTCTCCAGGCATTCTGCTGACGTGGCAGACTCCCGCTGAAGCACTATCCATGGCTCCCAGGCTCCCAGTGCTTACAGGGTGAGACTTCCAAGATCTGGTCCATGCCAGGGACATTCTCTGCTGGGAAGCCTGACTGCCCCCACTGGCAATGGCCTCCCCACCCCTTATGCTGTTGCACACCTTTCTTGCCCCTTCCTGTGACCCTTGTCACATCCTGATTTGAGTCAATCGCTTTGTCCCATCTCTTTCCCAGGCATAGGGAAGCACCGCCCCTATCCATCCCATGTCCACCGGGCAGATGGCCCTGGAGTACAAGCCCAGGACTGCAGCCTCTCGATGGCATCAGGAGGAGCCCCAGGGGTGGAGAGCAAGTCCTACCCTGTCCCGCTGCCTGATAGCTAGGCAGTGCTGGCCCAACTCTGCACCCCACACAGGAGCCTGCAGGAAGGCAGGTAGGGCTGATTCAGCACACCTGTAGGCTATGGCCGATCCACCAGTAGAAGACAGTGAGGTTGGGGTTCAGGGGCAGCAGCACAGCTGTGAGGTTCACATCCTGATTGATGCCAATGACGGGAGCCACCTCCAGGTAGAGGGCTTGTAGGGGAGCTGCAGGGGCCCAAAAAGCCAGGTTAGACAACAGCAGGGCAAAGGGCATTACAGAGGGTGCTGATAGTTCATGGCCACTTCCAGCTTCATTGCTTTCTCCATCACCACCACCATCACCATCATCAGCATCATCACCATCACCATCATCATCACCAGCACCACCATCATCACCATTATCATCATCACCATCATCACAACCATCATCACCATCACCATCATCATCACCAGCACCACCATCATTACCATTATCATCATCACCATCATCACCATCATTACCGTCATCATCATCCCATCATCATCGCCATCACCATCACCATCATCATCGCCATCACCATCATCATCGCCATCGCCATCATCACCATCACCACCACTATTGCCATCATCGGCATCACCATCATCGCCATCACCATCATCACCACCATCATTACCATTGTCACAGTGATTACTTTCAGCATCACAACCATCATCACCACCACCACCACCACTATCATCTTCATCACTACCATCATCACCTCCACCAGCCCAGCCCTGAGGGACTCCCTGTGTTTCCCCAATGACCAAGTCCTCTGTCACAGGAAGTGACTCTGGGCCTCATAGGAGCAACAGACTTACAGTTGACCTGGACGAAGAGCACGGCCTCATCATGCCCCGCCGTGTTCTCTGCCCTGACAGACACGCGGTAGATGCCGGGGCTCTCATAGCGGTGCCGGACGGGCTCACCGGTCAGTGTGAGGTTCACGTACATGGCCTTGAAGCCGTCTCCCAGGTCCACCTGGTACTTAGTGGTCAGGAGGTCACCCTGCAGGGAAGCACCACCAGACCACTCAGCAGTGGGGACCCATGGAAGACCAGGTTCAGGTCTGTCCCGGCCTCCACAGAGACAAGGCCACGGCTGAGTGGCCTCCACAGAGACTGGCACACTCCAGCTGCACAGGCGGGAGTTGGAGGGGCTGCAGGCAGACTTAAGGAGGCAGTTTGGGGGCTGGTGTGGCCAGGAGACCCTTGAGGCAGAGCCCAGAAGCTGGGAAGTGGCTCTCACACCAAAGAGGGCTCCAGCAATACAACCAGGAAGACCCTTGGACAGCTCACAGCAAGGTGCCGTTCCCTCACCCTCTGCAGAGCAGGAAGGAGGCTTGGCTGCTGCGCAGGCACAGGAGGGCGCCCAGCCACCAGCAGAGGTGGAGACCACGGGAGGGCTCAGCCCCACCGCTCTCGTGCCCAGCAGGTGTCTGGCTGTGGCGCCCACGGCGCGTCCCAGCAGTGACGACCCAGCAGCGTTCACAGACTCACGGGGAAGCAAGCGCCTCCTCGTGTTGTCTGCCCATCTTCTCACTGCACAGTTTGGGCTCTGGCTGCTGCATTCCAATGGTTCTCTGCACAGACCAGAGCTGGTGGCCCGGCCTTTGTGGTTGGGAAACATCCCTATCGCTTGCATGAAGCTCTGCAACCCCCTGGCTGGCCTGTCCCACAGCCAAAGTGTCCCTGGCTGCGCCCAGCTCGGCACCTTGTCCTTCCAGGCTGTGAAGTCACAGCTGGCTTGGGGCTCCTTGCTGTACCTTGAATGCTTTCCCCCACGCTTCTCCCACATGTGGCTTCCCATTTTCCACGTAAGTGTGGGATCCATTTGCATCCATCCTTGAGGGAGGTCCAGGCAGCCATGTGGCCGGGTAGAAAGGCTGTCCCCTCCCCACAGCACTCTGCAATGTCAGGCAGCTGCAGCCCAGTCTCCAGGGCTGCGTCCCGTGAGCATGGCCTGTGTTTTAGCGGGTATATGATGGTATTTTCACTGGTGCACAAATGTGTCTCCAAGACTATAGGGGAGCATGAATATGCGTGACTGGGTGTGTGAGCTGGTGTGTGTGTGTGTGTGTGTGTCCAGCCCCAGTCCCACTGTCCTGCACCCCTTTCCCAAGGAAGCCAGTAGCCTCTGCTAGGCTGGGGAGCACAGGGAGCCCTCTTCTGAGAGCATCTTCAGGTAGCTCCCCTCCCCTCCACCTGCCCAGCCCCTGCCCGGGTGCCCTGGGCCGGGTGGGGGGGGCACAGTGGCCTGGGGCGAGGGGCTGGGGCTGCTGGGATCCAGGTAGGCTGCGCGGACACAGAGAAGTTGCGGGCTCCAGGCTCTAGGGGGCAGCAGACGCCCGTGTCTCCTGAAAGTGTGCCCGAACTCAGAGCCACCACAGCCCACCCTGAGGGGCCGGGGGCTTTGTCCTCCTGCCGCCCAACGTGCTGCTGTGAAGAGAAACCCCACCCCCACTTCCCCAGGGGCATCCCCATGGCTCAGTGCAGGCCACGTATACAAGGGGACCCAGAGTGAAGAGAAACAGAGCAAGGAGCTTGGGTCTAGGGGCCACGGACTTGGTCTCCTGCACCCAGAGTCCCTGGGCTGGGATCCTGCATCACCCTGCTACTTGGTACGGCACGGCTTGAGGGAGCAACCTCAGCTGCCCAGGTCTTGGTTTCCCCACCTGTACAGCACGCTGGCCAGCGCGCCCAGCAAGAGCACGGAAGAACAAAGGAGGAGGCTACCTAAAGCGCTTGGCAGGCGCTGTCCTTCCTCTGCAGTCTCAAGTTTCCTGTTCGCATTAGGCCAGTGTCCCCGCTTTCCGACTCCAGAGACCTCTGGCACCATCCTGCCACCCGCTGGGGCACTGTGTTTTGAGGGACACTGGCTGCATTTCTCGGCTGGGAATCCCCACGCTCGGCAACCTAGTGAAGCCTGGGTCCTGGGGGACCCCCACCCAACCGTCCCCGGAGCCCCCAGGTGCGAAAAGGTGCCTCTGAGTCTCCTGGGTACTTTTCTGTAGTTCTGAATTTTCCGCGCATTTGTAAGTTTTCCTACTTTTCATTTCCAAATTTCCTATAGTGAGCGTTAGTTATTCCTATAATCAAAAACGTAAGCGTGCTCTGTATTCATTTTCAAAAACTAGAAAGAAATATAAAAATTAATAGCTCCCTTGGGGAAACACGGTTTTGGGTGATATTTTGTTCTTGATTTCTTTTTACGTATTTTCTAAATATTCTACAATGAATGTATTATTTTTAAAATCAGAAAGAAACAAAATGCTTGTTCTAAGGTAAAAATAGTAAGAGTGGGAGATTGGGAGGAGATTTCTGTGTTATATTTGGGTGTGTGTATTTATAAAATCTATATTTAAACCTATATCCACCCAGAGACACACACGGGATTCATCTTTGGTTGTGTGACTATTAGAAATAGATTTTTTTTTTAAAAAAAGATCTGCTTTTGTTAGGATCCTAAATTAACTAAATCCATAATATAATTAGAGGTTTACATTTTTTTTCTGACACCCATGAATGAATACATTTGCCTTCTAGACCAGTACAGGACAGCGTGGCCCTGGACAGCCCAGTGTGGGGACCCTGGCAGGGGCCCTCTGAGCCCCCTGTACCCTGTTCTTCCGGCTCTGTTTCATCTCCAAGCTCTGGTGTGGACCCGGGGTGACTTCTGGCTCTGGCCCCTCTTGCAGTTCCGGGCGGGCTGGTCTCTGAGGTGATGTCCCAGCCAGTACGGTGTCCCCCGACCAGCTGCCCCATGGCAGTCACCAGCGGCCACTCACCTGCTCCTGCTGTACCACAAACAGCACGTCCTCTCCGGGCCGCATGGCCACTGCCTCACCAAGGATGCTCACTCGCAGGCCCCGGGGCGGCATAAGGGGACACTGTAGTAGCCCTGAGCCCTGTTGCAGGTCCACGCCACCCTCACACACATTGGACACCACTTTCCGGTACCTGGTAGACGAGAGAGGGCCAGGGTCACATCACACAGCTGGGGGATGGGGCTGCACAGTCTGGCCATGGATGTGCTTGTCAACAAGGGTGGCTTTGGCTCAGCCCTTAGGGCTCCATCTGCCACCCCTCCTGCCTACTCTGCCCGACTGCTGGTGCTGCCCTGCTTGAGGAGAGGGCTCTGTGGTTCTGAGGGCACCAGAACTGGTAGTGGCCTGGCACTCTCTTGGCCTGGTCCTACCGGTAAGAGTAACGCTGCTGTTGTGGCTCGGTCTGAGTTGTCCTGGTCTTGCTGAGAAGCGCAGAGGACAGAGTGCCCGACAGGCCTGGCCCTGGCTCCCCGGATGGCCGTGAGCAACACGCCCTCTTCTTGGGCTCTGTCACCCAGTTGCCTGGAGAGAGCTGGGCTCGAGGTGCCTGGTCTATCAACCCCTCCCTGTGACACCTGTTTACTGAACGTTTTAAAATGACAGGCCCTGGGAAGGAGGTGACGCATGCACCCCTGCCCTAGCGGAACAGACTGTCCACATCAGTGGAGAATCGTGGCTGTGACAGTGCGGGGGAGAGGTGGCACCTGGGGACTCTCTCCTGAGAACGAGGCCTTCAACTGAGCCTGGGAGGTGAGCAGGAGGAAGACTGTCACAGGCAAGAGGAGTGTCATGGGCAAAGGCCCTGCGGTGGCAGAGGGAGCAGGGGGCACGAGGCTAGGAGGGGCCGCTGGGTACCGCCTGAGGGGCCCTGGGACAATTTTCAGAGACTGCTGGGAAGCCACTGTGTGGGTGGTACCACAGCCTGCAAAGCTCCCTCAGCCTGCTCAGAATGCAGTCTGAGAAGCTGGCATTGCTCGACAGTGCTCGGGGCCTGCGTCCCTCAGGGCTGGGCTCTCCCGGTGGTTCAGACACAGACCAGACAACTGGAAGTTTATCTCTCAAAGGCCTGCGCGCTGAGTGTGTGACGGAGGACGTGCTTCTCTAAGAGCTGCCCACCCACAGCTCCCTGGTGCTCAGTGTGCACACGGCATGGCATGGAATCCTTCACCCTTGACACAGGTCCTGGCTCTGATGCTTCTGATGACGGGCCCTGCTCGCCAAGCCTGGGGGTGTGCTGGAGAGGCCCTGCGGCTAGCAGATGGATGGAAAAATGATTGGAAGGATGAGTGGATATGTAGATGGGTGGTGGATGGATGGATGGGAAATGGATAGGTGAACGGTAGTTGGATGGATAGGTGGGTGGAGGGAGTGACGGATGGATGGATGGGTAGATAGACGGTAGATGGATGGACGGGTGGATGAGTAGATAGATGGTGGGTGGATGATGCACAGATGGATGGATGGGTTGATGGCTAGCTGGCTGGGTAGATGGATGGGCAGCCAGAGGGATGGATGGTAGATGAATGATCAGAAGGATGGACGAATAGATAGATGGATTGTAGATGTGTGGGTAGATGGATGGGTGGGTGGGGGTGGATGGATGTGTAGATGAGAGAATGCATGGATAGAGAGATGGATAGAAGGATAGATGGATGGATGGGAAATGGATTAGTGGACCTATGGATAGCCAGGTGGGTGGGTAGGTAGATGGGTTGATGGGTGGGTAGATAGATGGATGGATGTGGGGGTAGATAGATGGGCAGAATGATGGATGGATGAATGATTAGAAGATGGATGGATGAAAAGATGGATAGATAGCCAGATAGGTGGGTAGCTGGATGGATGGATGGGAAATGGATAGGTGAACGGTAGATGAATGGGTGGGTGGGTGAGTGGATGGATAGTTAGATGGCTCAGTGGTAGTTGGGTGGATTGGTAGGTGGATAGACGGATGGATGGAGGGATAAATAGATGGACAGCGGATGCGTGTCGGAAGGATGTCTTGATGTATGTGTGAATGGGTGGACGGACGGCAGCGTATGTGCTGCTGAGGCCAATGCCTGCAGTTTCTGGTCTTGCTTCCCGTTTCCTCCAGCTGCGCAGGGAAGTGCTGGGATTTCCCATGAGCCCTCGGGCATTTTCTCCCCTCTCTGAAGACTTCCTCATGGAGGACAGGAGACATGGGCCTTTTCATGGAGTGTGCTGAAGGCTCACAGCTCTTACACACCGGGCACTTGTGCGTGAAGTGAACACTTCAGAAGCAGCATGCTCAGCCCAGCAGGGACAGTGTCATCACTGCCCCATCTGCTGGGCACTGGGCCTCCTGCCCAGCCTGCATCACGCGCCCAGCTGCAGGGCACCCGCTGGGGTCGAGGCTCACAGTCCAGCAGGGAGCGCAGCGAGATGATGGCTGTGACTGAGACTAGGGCTCTGACACAAGTGAGCTGGTGGCACAGGGGTGGGCATTCGGAAGGCTTCCTGGAGGAGACACCATTCCGGTGGAGACCCACAGGCAGGGACAGGTGTCCGCAGCACCCACTGGGGCCTGGCTCCGGAGCCCTGGTGAGCGAGTGGCCCGGGAGCCACAGATCAGGGCCCCGGGGCAGGGTTCCTCCTCTGGGCAGCCTTTGCCCGCAGCAGGTGGGAGCCCAACCACTGGGCCCTTTCCCGTCCCCTGCTGACCCCCTGGGTACAACAGGATCTCCTGTCCTGTGACCGGATGCCAAGGCCACGGTCTATGCCTGGTGACTCGCAGGAGCCCTCAAGCAGGAGGATGCCCTCGGCTACACGCGGGTGGAGGCCATGCTCACCCAAGGCTGCTGGTGTAGGTCTGGCCCACTATGCAGTCGTTAGGCGGGGCCAGGGGGTTGAACCAGAAGTTGGCTGCACACTTGGCGCCAGGCTCCGAGGAGGGCGTGCGCTCGAACCCGTAGTCGCTGGGAGAGGAGAGAACAGAGTCAGGCACAGGAGGGAGAGGCTGGGAAGGGGATCTCAGGCCAGGGCCCACCCTGTCCCCAAGGGAGAGGAGGCCCAAACAGGACAGCGACAGTCACAGTGACAGGAAATGCAAAGGGTGCTGTGCTCCTGGGCCGGAGGGCTTCCTGGAGGAGGAGGCGAGAGTCTCAGGATGCACAGGCGCCTCCGCAGGAGCAGCCACATGAGGGCTGGGGGCTGGGATGTAGGGGCAGGATGGGAGGGGACAGGGCAGTGGCCCAGAGGCCTGAGAGCCACATTGTCCTGGGCAGCAAGCAGCCACAGGCTTTTTTTTCCCCCAGTACTGGAAATTGAGCCCAGGGCCTTTGCATGGAACTACACCCCCAGCCCTTGTTTTATTTATTTTGAGACAGGGTCTCCGTGAGTTGCTATGTTGCCCAGGCTGGGTTTAACCTTGCAATCCTCCTGCCTCAGCCTCCCAGAGAACTAGGAACATGGGTGTGCAGGTGTGCACCACCACACCTGGCCCACAGGCACTGTTGATCAGAGCAGGGGGGTGGTGCGTGGCTCTCAGCAGAGTCCCCAATGGAGGAGAGGGGCTGGGGTGCAACCTGCCCTCATGATGCCCTGCGTGCCTCAGTTTCTCCTCCCGCCTGTGAGAGGCCGCAGGGCGGTTTGGAAAACGTGCCCAGGAGTTCGTTAACACTTCAAACCCAAGGGGCACCGGGACCTGACACATAAGGCTCTGATGGCGGCCTGTGACTTGGGGACTGGGCCTGAAAAGTCAGAGTGGCCTCCAGGGACCTGGGAGGGACACAGCAGGGAGGTCAGTCCTCACCAGAGGAAGTCGGAGTCGCGGCACTGGCATACGCGTGCCGTGAGTGCCGAGGTGAAGGTCCGGCCCTGGACGCACCAGGACGCCGGCTTCCTCTTCCGGAAACTCCTCTGTTGGCCCATGATGCAGCGGTCGCCCTGCGGCGGGGACATAGGATGAGGGGCCGCCGGGAGGGGACAGCTGTCCACCGGCTGGCACTGCCCATCCTGCAGTTCCTCGGACAGCAGCTGGGGCAGGAGCCGCCACTTTTACAAATGGGGAAACTGAGGCCCACAGTGCCAGGTGAGTCCGAGGCCACACTGTGATGGCCTCTCCCTCCCAGCCTTCCCGGGCACAGGGGGTACCCAGAAGACCCCCAGGCAGGAGCCCCACCTGGAGGCTGGCAAGGTCCCAGGAGCCATAGTCGTCCTCGCCACACGGCCTGGAGAAGGAGGGCCGGAAGTCCACCTTGACCAGCTCCCAGTCAGAGCGGAAGCTGATGTGACCAAAGACCCTGGGGACGGGGCCAGGAGACAGCACCTTAGCCAGGCCACGTCTGCTTGGCTGCTCTGGCCACACTGTCCCCATTATGGCACTTGTCACCTGTAGCTTCCTGGCTGCACTGGTGTGGTACTGCAGACCAGGCTGCAGGAGCCTTGGTCTCTGAGCCACCATGGGGACCCTTCCAGGTGTGGGGACCCACACTGTTCCTTGCCCTGTGCTTCGCAGAGCGGCTGAGAACGGGGCTGCGTCAGGGCTGTGTCAGGGCCGGCCGGCTTCTCCCTGCCATCCTCCCTCCCTCAGGTGACCCTGCAAGGGAAGGCCAGGCACTTCCAGCCCTGGGGTGCAGGAGCAGGGATGATTTCGAGATGCCAGCCATGCAGGGGCGTCCAAAGTGTGCCAGAAGCCACAACTACACCTGTTTATGGAAAGAGGCACCGAGGCCCAGAGAGGTGGAGCAACTTGCCCAAGGTCACACAGCTTGTCTGCCTCGGTCAGCCCTTCTAACTGTCTGAGCAGCTTCCTCTCCATTCCTGCCCCCTGTTCCTCACTCTTGGGCTCCCAGGACCACCCCAAAAAAGGGGCCTGTCCTGTCCTGGCCTGGTCCTTCTCCAGTCCAGCTTGCAGTGCCCTGGCCACATTACCAGAGGTCAAGCATCTATGTGGGGAGGTGATGCCTACATCTGTGACCTTGCGCAGGCCCCTTTTTCTCTGTGCCTCCATTTCCTTGGCTTTGATGGGGCCCCTTCAGGATGGTGTTGGGGCAGTGATGGTTGGGCAGTGCAGCACGGCAGGAGATGCACACACACATCGCTGACACCCATGGTCCTCCTCTATGGCTCCTTGAGGGCCATGTCCTCTCCATGGCCCCAAATTCACTGTCCTGCATCCACTGCTGATGACTCAGCACCCAGGACGTGCGCCAGAGTCTTCTCAGCCACCCTCGCTGCCTGTGGCTGGCAGTCCTGCTCCAAGTCTGTTATGGTTTATATCTAAAACACCCCCAAAGCCTCATGTGCTCCCAGGTGGGGCTTTTGGGAGTGACTGAATCATGAGTGTGATACCGGGTCATAGGTGTGATACTGGGTCATGGGTGCAATAGTGGGTCATGGGCATGTGACAGTGGATTGTGGGCATGAGTCACTGATTGGATTAGCACAGTTCTGGGTGTGGCTGAGTGGATTTACTGAAGACAGAAGACCCACACTGGGTGTGGGTGGCACCAAGCAATAGGCTTGTAGCCTGGATGGATAAAAGGGAAAGGGAGGCTGCTGCTTCCTGCCTGCCCTGCCATGGACTGTTTCTCCTCTGCGATGCTCCTCTGCCACACCGCCCTGCCTCGGAGCCAGGCGGCTATGGATTGAACCCTCTACGAACTGTGAGCTGAAGTAAAACTCTCCTCCTTTAACTTGTGGATGTCACGTACTGTCTCTCAGCGACATGGAAGGAACTAAAACTGTCCCTCTGCCTGAGTGAGCATGTGGCCTGAGGACCCTCCTGCTACCTAGGGGTGAGGGTCCCCATGGATAGTATCCCCTGGGGCCTGGCTTCTCCTCTGCCCACTCAGCTGCCCTTGCAGCCACCAAATTCAACCGAGGACCTGGCTGGTGGCTGCAGCTGTGGGTGGCCTTGGCCCCGAGGTGCCTGTGTCCCCCTTGTCACCTGCCCTGACCCACTGCTGCAGCCTCTCTCCACTGTCACCCTCTGACCTCACAAACACCTTGTGGGGACATGTTCAGGTCCCCAGCCGAGCTGGCACTGCCCTGCTGCAGCCATGGGGTTGTGCTGATGGTACCGACTGTGCTGGTGAGCGCCTGGGATCCCGTCCTCTCTTTATGCCTCCCCAGGAGGAGCGCAGGACGATTATGCCCATCTTACAGGTGGGGAAACTAAGGCTGGGTAAGGGACCCACCCAGGATGGCAGAGCCGCAGCCTCCATGGGGAGCTAACATTGGGTGTCACAACCTAGCAGCCTCCTGCAGCCTCAGTTTATCCATCCTGAGTGGCATGGAGGACGCTGATGCTTGGCTTGGTCTCATTAATCCCAATGACAGTGATAGAACTCAAAACCTGCGTGGATGCTGTGAGCCGTGGCTGCCAACCTGATGCCCGACACACAGGGGACCAGCAGTGGCCTGACCTGAAGGACAGTCCTGTGCCTGCCACACTCCACCCCGGCTCGGCTTCCAGGGAGCCCCTCCTTGCTCTGTGCCACTGTCACTCAACCAGTCCCTACCCCAGCCAGCCTCGTCTGGACACATCTGCTTCCATGCCAGGTTCTGGGGGTCGTGGACGTGGGGGAACTGATGTCTAGTGGGCACCGTAGGGAAGAGGGGAGAAGCCTGCACGGGACAGAAGCTGCTGGGGATGCCCAGCTGGGGACAGCACTGTGGCTGTGGGACAGCAGAGTCTCCATCGTGCTGCACCTGTGCCCAGCTTTCCAGGGGCTCAGGCCCTGCTGGGGCACAGGAAGTAGCAACGGGATGGCCTTCCTTCCTCTTCTTTGGGCAGTGTGGCCACCACGGTGGTCAAGCCTTTGTGTCCCCAGGATCCTGTAAGTTCCTGTCCCAGGCCACAGCAGCTCTAAACACCAGGATCCCTGTGCCCCTTTGTCCCTCACGGGGTGCGTCTGGCCCAGAGATGCTGGCTGAGCTGTGGCTTTGGGGTCCTGGACGGGGACAGTGGGGTCCCAGCCCGGCTCCTGGCACTGCCCTGCCTGCTTTCAGTCCTCTCTGCACCTGTGGCTGAGGCAGCCACCCAGGCTCCTCCTGGTACCCAGTGTCACCTGCGAGGCATGGTGAGGTCCAGGCTGGCTGGTTTCACCCTCGCCAGGCCGGTACCCGGTGAGGACAATGTCCCGGAGCGGGGACTCCATGCCTGCCTCGCAGGGGCTGGGGAGGGGCTGGGGCGTGAGGAGCTGCTGCCCTGCAGGAGGACGTCCGCGTGAGACCGCGACTCGCCTCCTAGTCCTGCGCGGCCGCTGGTGCCCACGCCACTCACGTCATGACCAGCGTCTCGTCTCCCGGCTCGCTCAGCAGCCCGTCCACGAACACCGAGGTGCCGGTGAAGTTATGCGTGCTCCACGTGACGCCCTCATCCACGCTGAACCTGCGGGCGGGGCCTCAGCGTCCCACGTAGGCCGCAGCTGCACCCCAGGCTCCTCCTCTCTGGGCGCAGGGTCAGCAGCCTCTTTGCCAGCTCCCGCCCGAGCCACAGTGGGGTCGCGAGACCACGCGTGTGCCCTGGGCCCTTTACCCGCCTACTACGCTGACGCCCGGCACTCCCGAGGGGCAGGGATCGCCAGGCCTTGGGAACACCCAGTCCAGCCCCACCCCTGCTCTTTAGACTAAAGTGAAACTGGCTTCCTACCAGCTGCCCTAGCTCTCTGCCTTTGGGACCCTAAGTTTACCCTGTCCTCAGTTTCCCTACGGGCCCTTCAGATGTCCAAAGCTGCTGCCAACTCTGCCCATGTGGGCACTCACTGCT
This sequence comes from Erethizon dorsatum, assembly GCA_028451465.1. Taxonomy (NCBI): domain Eukaryota; kingdom Metazoa; phylum Chordata; class Mammalia; order Rodentia; family Erethizontidae; genus Erethizon; species Erethizon dorsatum. Next base: position 96,880,159 of record CM051836.1, on the reverse strand, counting down.
GGTTCCAGCCCTCCACTGACTGAGCCTTAGGTCACCTGCCCTGGAAAGCCCTCCCCGCCCCTCAGGGGGCTCCTCTCTGGGCCCACACCCGCAAGCTCCCTCTGTTGCACCCTGGGGAGCTGGGGGGTCGCCCAGGCTCTGGGGCTGAGCGCCACCCTGGCCCTGGGAGCTGCTCTGGGGTGTCCCCTGCCATCGCCCTCCCCAACCAGCTGGCCTCCCCGCACCCACTTGAGGATCTTCAGAGGGATGGAGGTGTCCTTGATGGCCACAATCACGCCGCCGTGGTCCAGGTAGAGGATGTGATGCTCCTCCTCAAACACCTGAGGGACAGGGCATGGTGGGCCGGGGGCTGGGATGGGGATGTTGGGGAAACCAGCATGTGAGGTGACCCCTCCTGCCTGCCATGGCCCTTGGAGATGGTGCCAATCCTTCCATGGCCTCAGAACGCTGCAAGAGGAGCCCTGACCACTGTTCTCCATCCTCTACCACCGGCCACTCTGGCCTCTTCCCCTCTTCCCTGAATGCACCCCAGGACCTTTGCACATGTCATCTCCCTGCCTGCCAACCCTAGGACCTTTGCACATGTGGTCTCCTGGCCTGCCAAGCTCTCCCCCAGACGATTCCACCTTGTTAGCACCTCACCCCCCGCTGCTCACGAGAACTCTCCTGTGCACACTTCCGGCTGAGTAAAGAACGCAGGCCCCTTAGAATGGGGCAGAGCCAGGGGATCCGGGGGATGAGTCCCAAGGTCCCACGCCCTCCCTCCCTATTTAGTGGGGAGGGGGCTTCCGGTCAGGCCAAATGTCACAAGCAGAGCCATGGAGAATGGCTGTGGCTGAGCCCTGCCCTGTGGCCTGGCGGGACGTCCTCGAGCTGTGGGCACCAGCCCTGGGAGGGATAGGCAGCCGTGGGCCGCTGTGCACCCCAGAGAGAGCTGTAGGGAAGCCTATCCTGCCACGCACGTCCAGTTCAGCAGTGAGCCCTTGCCCATCCTGCTCCTGCTGGGGCGCCTCTTGTGGTGACCAAATGTGGACTAGCACAGGGCTTGTCACCTGCACCCACTGCACTGCCACAGCACCGGGTCCCAACCAGAGTACTGGGGACAAATGAGGATGCGTTCCAAGGAACCTGCACCCTGAGCCCAGGCAGCCCTGGGGCAGGTGGGGGGTGTGGTGCGGTCTCTGTGGGGAGGGCTCCTTTCCAGAAGCTACCTTGCGCATGACTGTGACTCGGGGACAGCGAGCAGTCCAGGCCAGGGCCGCTCTCCCGGAAGTAGTGAGCTCCACACCCCAGTGAGCATCCAGGAGAAGCAAAGCTCTTTTCCCAAGAACGTGCATGCGTGCAGGACCCTGGGGGGCCAGAACTGTGCTGGTCCCAAGAGGCTGACTGGGACACTTGGCAGAGTGGCCGACCCTGCCTGTCCCCTTCCCGAGTGTGCCCAGCAGGACCTGCCCCGCGCAGGGCCCTAATCTGCTGTCTCTCGGGGCTCCCCCGCCAAGGGTGACAGGCGTGGAAGGCCAGGGTGAACCCTGAATTGCACAGCCAGGGCTCCAAGGGGACCCTCGGCCACCACACTCCTCCCCCAGGACAGTAGGAGGGCTTTGGTCACAGCCACCATGGAGCGGATGGAAGGGGAGCCTCTGAGCCATCCCGGGGACCCAAAGGAACATCGCTCTCATTAGCTTGGGGTCTCTGGCAAAAGGGGCCTGGGTTCCCCACCTCCCAGCAGGACTGTGGCTCTGCCAGCAGCCGAGGCTGTGGCTCTCTGTGCCTCGATGGGTTCCCAGCACCCGGCCCATCCCTGGGCCAACCTTTCCCTGTGTCCCTGGCCTGAGTTCCGCAGGGCTCCTAGGGTTCACTGGCTCCTGGGCCCCGCTGTCCTCGGTCACCCAGGAGCTGAGTGTGTCAAAGACCATGTCCACTCCAGGAGGTGTGTCTGTCACTGTCCTTCCTGCCCTGGTCCTGTTCTCTGAGGTGTGTCACATGTCCCCACGTGGTGGCCAGGTGGGTGCTGCATCTGCCTTCTGTGCTGTGTGTCCACCTGCTGCCCGCTGCCCGGGCACCTGCTTTTTCTCCTCTTCCTCTCAGTGAATGCCAGGCCCAGTGTGAGCACCTCGCTCGCTGGTACACACATGCACACGCACATACTGGCCAGCACCCCTGGGTGCCCCCCAGCCCCTCTCACCCGCACCCCAGCCTGGCTCTGTTCTCTCATCTAGGTCTGTCATCCTGAGGTTTGAAACCTGAACAAGCCACTCAGCGAGGGTGGCACCATTGAGCGCCTTACCCCCTGTCCGTAAAACCACAGGGGCTGCTAGCAATGGACAAGTGGTGACCTTTGAGAGACTCGGGCATCTTCGCAGGTTTTAGTGAAATAGAAATATTATAATACGATAAATCGCTTTTGCCCTTTTCAAAATTCCTTGTTTCTTGCATGTGATTAAAAATGATCAGGCCTTAAGCCAAGGTGGCGGGCGGACCTTGCATGTCGGGGATGAATGTGTTTGTCCAGAGCCAGTGTCACCGCCACCGCGAGGGGCCGCACGTGGCCACAACACGGCCAGACCGAACTGGACTCCTCCCTGTCTGCAAAGCCTCGCGCTGCTCCAGGAAGCTCCACCCCCAACTCAGGGGCCAAGGTGAGGCAAGGGCTGTGCTGGGGACATGGGGGTCCTGCAGTTGCCACGGCTGCCCAGGGTGGGCAGGGCCAACTCCCTCCTCCTTTGGCCTCGCTGCCCCCACATGCTGAAGGCCAAGGGGGATTCCCTGGTCTGACTCTGACCTCCACCGGGGGCCCCAGGTAGGTGGAAGGGGCCGCTTCCCACATGCGCCCTTCTTCCTTCCTCATCTTGGCCACACTCTGCCTGTGGATCACATCCCTGATGTTCCCCAGAGCCCAACCCGACTCCCCAAGGCTCCCAGACCTGCCGTTCTCCCCTCTTCCTCTACCCATGCATCCCGTCCACCCAACTACCGCCTGCAGAAGCCAACCAGCACAGGTGAGTCCCCCACCTCCAGTCTTTGGCCACAGAGGACACTGGGTGGCTCCATTCATGTGGCAGGGCCACCAGGTGCTACAGGGGCCACTTGGCTGGGCTGGGGCAGGTGACAGGACAGCCGTCTCCTGGGAGTGCAGGGTCGGCGGTAGGACTGGGTGCGCACTGCCTTACCTGCCGCCAGGTGCGCCCACAGTCTGCTGTGATGTACATCTCCTCCTTGTACTCCACCAGCTGCGAGCCCAGGTTACCTGGCCACAGGGAAAGGGAGCGTTGCTCTTGGGGTCCACCAGCTCCCCCCTTTCACCAGGATGGAGCCAGACAGTCCCCAGGTGTGCAAGGTGCCTGTGCCCTGGTCCCCAGCTCCGTTACCAGAGCTGCCCGTCAGCGTGTCCCTGCCATCCTCTCCCGTAGTGGACCTGCTTTGGCTCCTGGGCTCGGGCCCAGGTCCCCTCCATGCAGTGATAGCCCAGCCCTGCCCAAACCCCCTAACCCAGGTGGCTCAGCAACTGCCCAGGTGTGGACAGAGCTCAGGCCCCTCAGAGGACCCACAGGTGTGGCTCAAGAATAAGAAGTACAGCCATGCATTGGGATGCATATTTGAAGTCCCAGCAATCTGGGAGGCTGAGGCAGAAGGACCCCAAATTAGAGTCCAGCCCAGGCAACTTAGCAACTTAGTGAGACCCTGTCTCAAAATTTTAAAAAATTAAAGGGGCTCAGGATGTAGCTCACTGTGAAAGCTCTGGGTTCAATCTCCAGTAAAGAAAAAAAAGAAGAAAGAAAAAGAAAAAAGTGTGGTGGCCAGGGATAGGCTGCAGGGACCAGAGGCAGGCACAGGGTGTGTGAGACTGTTGAAGGGCAGGCAAGGGGGCTGGGGGGGCATGGGGGTAGGCACACACCCCGGGAAGACCGGGGCTTCTCAGGTCCTGCCCGCCTGAGCCCTGTTCTGCCTGTCACCCAGATGGCCATGCCAAGGGGCTTGGATGTGACTGTAGGAGCAAGGTCACAGAGGGCACACAGGACAAGGCCATGGCAGGAGTGCTGCTTTGTGACATGACAGCCTCTACCATACCCCTGGTCATGGCAGGAACAGGGTTCCTGTCCCCAGAATAAGGTGGGGATGACACTGAAGCCACCTGGACTTCTATGGAGCCCCAGAGGGCCTGGCCTGGGTGACGTGCACATCATTTGCCTTTGCTTTATTCCTGTGCTGGGGATGTCACTTGCCATTTGAAGCCTTATCTATATGACACACTCTGAAGTATTTTATTCAGTTCAAATTTAGGCATTATTGGAAATTCCCAAGGGAAATGGATTGTCCTCAAATAGGTGAGTTCAAGTCCTAAGTAGAGTATGTGCTTGCTTTTCCTGAAGTTGATCCATCCATCCACCCATCCATCCATCCACTCATGCATCCACCCCTCCATTATCCATCCTACCATTCATTATCCATGCATCCATCCATCCATCCATTCATTATCCATGCATCCATCTGTCCATCCATCCATTATCCATGCATCCATCCATCCACTCATGCATCCACCCCTCCATTATCCATCCTACCATTCATTATCCATGCATCCATCCATCCATCCATTCATTATCCATGCATCCATCTGTCCATCCATCCATTATCCATGCATCCATCCATCCACTCATGCATCCACCCCTCCATTATCCATCCTACCATTCATTATCCATGCATCCATCCATCCATCCATTATCCATGCATCCATCCATCCACTCATGCATCCACACCTCCATTATCCATGCAGGCATACATGCATCCATTATCCATCCATGCATCCATCCACTCATTCATCCATCCCCCATTACCCATGCATCCCTGCATCTATCTATCCACCCATTATCCATGCCTCCATCCATCCATTCATCCATCCATTCATTATCTATGCATCCATCCATCTACTCTTCAATCATCCATGCATCCATCCATTCATCTTTTTTTTGTGTGTGTGTGGGTACCGGGGGTCAACCTCAGGACCTCGCGCACCAGCAGGCACCCATGCCGCTGAGTGATATCACTGGCCCTTTTTTCGTATGTGGGTTCCGGGAGTTGAACTCGGGCCCTCGCGCTTGCCAGGCAGGTGCTTATGCCTCTGAGCCATCTCACCGGCCCCATCCATTCATCTTTATAAGGCTATTATCCCTCCAACCATCCATCCCTCCATCCACACTTTTACTCCTTCTTCTTCTTCATTGTCTCCACTCAGGAACCTCTTCCTGCATGTATCTAGCATTTCCTGAGCCCTCTGCTCAGCCCTCTGCTGAGCTCTGGGAGTCTGAGCTGTGTGCACTCTGCCCCACTTCCTCACAGCTCTCCGTCTAGCAAGGGTGAAGGTGGCTGCGCAGTCCCACTAAGAGCCAGGATAGTGGACCTGCGAGGACAGTGGCCAAGGAGGGACTGAGGTAGGACATGACCTGCAGCTGAGCCTGGAGAGATAAATGTGAGCTGTCGGAGGGCATAGGCTGCAGGGAGGGGGGCAGAGGTGTGGGGGGCGGGGTCTGCAGATGGAAGGCCGGGCAGAGGGTAGGTGCTGGATCTGGGCGCTGCTGACCCAGCCCCTCCTGGCAGTGACCTCGCTGTGTTGGGAATGCTCGGCCCCATCAGGGCAGCGAGTGGGGAGCTGGTCCGGCTCGGGAGGACCACCCACCTCGCTTCCTCCGCAGGCTCAGGCTGGCCAGGAAGATGTAAGCGAAGAGCAGGTGGCCGCCAAGATGAGAAAGGGCACAGTGAGATACGGAGGCAGCACCTTGCCCCAGGAGGAAAAGCGGGGTGGGGGGTGCTGCATTGAAGCCCCCATCGCAGGCGGACAGCACCCACTTCCTGCGTGGCCCACACATGTCTCGTGGATGCACAGAGCCTATTGGGGGCTGGAATACTCACTCCCAGCTCTAAAGGCCTCCAAGGAGTGGTGACACTGACACTATGCCTTTTGTGTTTTGGTTAAGAAGTTGGGGTTCCTGCCAATCATGACAGTGCACTGTAAATGCACTATACCACTGTGGTTTGTATCTGGAGGCCCCCCGCAAAGCCTCACGTGCTCAGAGCTGGGGCTTGTGGAGGGTGACTCAGTTACTGGGGCCTACAGCTGGCTTGGTGTAAAGGGGCAGGGCCTGGTGAGAAGAGGCAGTCACAGGGGCGTGGCCTGGAAGGGTTCATCTCCCTCCCAGCTCCTCCCTTCTCTCTGCTTCCTGTGCCCCATGCCACGAGCAGCTCCCCTCCGCCAGGCCCTTCCACTGTGCCACTCATGGTTCTCCATGACAGCTGAGCGTCTTGGAGAAACTAAGGCACTGTTCCCTAACAGACACACAATGGTCCAAAGCCCCTGCCTGGCCACCCATTTCCCTCTGTGCAGAGAGCTTCCCTGGGCCACAGTGGCACCCACCTGCACCCATGATGAGGCCAGGAGCCGTGTCCTTGGTGTGCACGGTGCCTGACACGTAGGGGTTGTCCGCCCAGCGCAGGTGCAGGTGCAGGTGGCAGTCAGGCTGTGAGGAGAAGGCAGGGTCAGCACGAGGGAGGAGGATCTGGGGGAAATCCAGGCCTGGGGCCAGTTCCACCCAAGATGTCTGGGGAGAAGGTAGGGCCAGGGGTGCCATGGAGGAGAGGACAGAGCTCTGGCAGCATGAGCTGAGTCTGACTGCCAGGTGAAGGCAGGAAGGACGAGGACGGCCTCAGCAGGGACTATCCCCAGTGGCCTGGGGTGGGGTGGGCACCCAGCCAGGCACCCAGAAGGTCAACAGTCAGTTGATGTTCTAGAAGAGCGCACCCTGCCTCATCCGGGGAGGGGCCTCCGCCTGGCTGCAGCTGCTTCGAAGGAGGGCCCCCACACCTGGGTCCCAGCAAGGTGACTTTGCAACGTGGCCCCCGCGTGCAGGCCTGGGCCAGGGGATGTGATTCCTGGGGCCTGCACAGCCCAGCTTCCATCCCTCCATCCCTCCAGGGTTGGGGTGCGCTCAGTGGTGAGTGCTTGCCTAGCTTCATGGGGCTCTGAGTCTATCCCTAGCACTGCACAAACATATGAAAAGCCTTTGCCCACTTACACCATCACCAGGGGGCTTCTTATGTGACCACAGGTGCCTGGGGTCAGAGGATGGCTGTGGGACACCCCAATCCCCCCCACCATCCGAGGGACACAGGGGTAAGCAAGGCCTGCCAGAGCCACAGGGAAATGGCCCTGGCAATCCCCTGAGTGGCTGTGTGGCCTTGGGACAGCGCTCAGTCTCTCGGCACCTCTTTTTCTTACTCTGAGATGGGCAATGACCCCTGCTGTACAGAGTCATGGCTGACACCGCACAGTGGGGCAGAGTTGGGGTCCAGCCCACCTCGAGGCTGCTCAACGGCCTGCTTAAGAAAGGTAAATGTTTTCTTTGCCCGCCTTTAAATGTACTTTCTAGAAAAGACACCTCTAGTTTAGAAATACCCTACAACTGGGCACCCAAAGATCTTGATCCTTTAGGAGGTGCTGCTAATTTTCTGGACACCTTGGACCTCAGTTTCCTCATCTGCAAAATGGAATTGGTGGTTCCTGCTCCCCACATATGCTGGGGCTATTCTGGAACCCCCCCAATCAGTGTGTCTCTCCCTCCGCGTTTCTGTAACACTTTCTTCCAGCCAAGTCCAAGCATGCTTTCTACAGCTGTCCTAAGGTAGAAATGAAACCATATAAGCCAGGCGTGGTGGTGGATACTTGTAATCCCAGCACTGGGGAGGCTGAGGCAGGAGGATCGCCTCAAATTTTAGGCCAGCCTGGGCAACACTGTGAGTTCAAGGCCAGCCTGAACTGCATAGCAAAGCCTTGTCTCAAACAAACAGAAATAAATAAAGAGGAAAGGAGGAATTAAACCATTCAGTACATTGGATATAGGTCTAGACCCGCTGTCACCAGGGTGCAACAAGGACATTCTGTAAACCCTGGAATAGGCAAATAGAGCCCCTGCCAGCCCCTCCAGCTCCTGGCTGGAGCCAGGTCAAAGGGAGCCCCCTCCCCTGCTGCCCCACTCGGTGTCCGTTCCCTCTGTGGGCAGGGGGACAGTGAAAGCTGACAGTGGGGACCCTCGAGCCGAAGATGGCAGGGCCCCCTGACACAGGACTATGGTCACTGTGTCACCCCGTTCAGGCCTGAATGGGGACAGACCGGACCCCTGGGAATCCATGAGATACTCAGATGTCTCCTCCGGGCTTTCGTGACCGGGATTCCTGACCGGTGCGGAGCCCTCACTGTCCCCCTGCCCGCGGATGGACCAGACACCGAGCGGGGCAGCGGGGGAGGGGCTCCGCTCAGGGGGAGTTCCAGCCAGGAAGAGCCTCGGCCGGATGTGGCACAGAGACTCCTCAGTGGTGCCCAGGGTGCCAACATGGCGCGGTGGTTTGATGCCCTCGGTTTGCTGGAGGCCAGGGGTGCTGCAGGCCACCTGGGCTACCCTTTCTTGGCCCCCCTCCTCAGCCCTATGTGCTGAGCACCTGGGCTCCCCTTCCGTGTGTGCAGTGAGCAGAGTGACGTTAGATGTGCTGCATTATGGGACAGTTGTCCCATCCCCTCCCGGGCCCCAGTCACAGGCAGGCTGTCCTGGTGGCCAGGCACTTTTTTGGGCCAGAGGAAGAGAACGCCTCTGGGACCCATGTGCCCCAGCTGTGCCTGCTGAGGACCCCTCCCCCCACCTGAGCACCACGTGGTTTGCGTGTCTGATGGCAGAGAGGAGGGTTCCACATGGCTCCCAGGCCAGGCTGGGCCCAGGGGTGGAGAGCAGCCTGGCAGACCAGGGCTCGGGATGCCCGAGAAGGAGACCAGACATCACGAGCCTCCTCTAGGCACCTAGACAGATGGGGCCCCCCGAGGCTGCCAGGGCAAAGGCCGGAGACCCAAGGGTGTACCTGCACCTGGTTCTGAGAGGCCTTGACGGAGATAACCCCAGTGCGTCGGGCTTGGCGGGCTGGGAGGCGGGCGGTGGGCTCCGAGGCCCAAGGCTGCCCCTTCCGCACGCAATGGCTGGTAGGTGCTCTGAAGAAGTGCCCAGCAGAACCTCGTGGTATCAGCAGGCCGGAGGCCAGGGCCACGTGCCAGCCACCTAGAGGCCTTGGCTCCCGCTCCTGTGGAGTCTGAGAGACACAGCCAGACCCCCAGCACAGGGGGTTTGAGTCTGGCTCTGGGGAACCCTTTCCCATGGCCGTATGCGCGGCTGAAACAGCCCCGATCCTGCTGGTCTATTAGCAATGCCATCGCTGGGGGAGACACCCATACCAAGCTGCTGAAGGGCTGGGAGGAGACGGACCCGGGAGGAGGGGAAGAAAGGGGCCGAGGACGTGGAGCGGCAGTCCCCAGCAAGGACTCTGCATGTGCGCTGAGGGACTGCCCAGGAAGCCCGCTTGCTGCTGTTTCCAGCCGTGCGTGCGTGTGCGTGTGTGAGTGTGCGCATGTGGGGGCTGCACTCGGCCTTACTTCCCTTTGCCTAATTCCTGTGTTCCCCAAGTATTCCATCCTGAGCAGTGATCGCCCTCAGGACAAGAAATCAGCCCTCGAGTGCAGCTTCTCCTGACCACAGAATGCCTGGCGCCATCACGATGGAGCCCTGGGAAGAGCGCCTGTCCTGTCCCGAGTCTTCCCACCTCTGGACGATGTCACAGCCCCATAGGTGGGAGGCCCAGCCACCCCACTGCGGTGCTTCTGGCACCCCGCCGTCTTCCTGTGCTCCATCAGGTGCCCTGCACGCCTGCCTGGGGCGGCACCCTTGCTCTGATTCTTATTATTTTAAGGCCAGGATATAAATCTCGCCAAGGTTATCTCCTCACTGAGCCGCATAATTGCAGACAAGAATCTATTCTTGGAGGAAACTTGCTCTCACAGATTAATATGGCTTAACTCTGCCGATGATGGTGCAAAAATCAGCCCTTCACGGCAGTTCTGTGCTCTGGGGTGTCTGCAAATGTCAGGTAATTAACCCCACGCCTCGGGCAGGTGTTGGGAGGCCCGGGTCCACCCAACTCCCCGCCCGGGAAGGGGGTCTCTCGGGCATAGCTCAGTCAGAGCCCGGGCCGGGTTCGAGCACTTGCTCTGCTCCTAGGCTCAGGAGGAGGGGGAACTGGTTCCTCCACAACGGTTCCCATCAGAGGGCAGGGACAGGCCCTACATCCCTCATCCCTGCTGGGTGCCAGGCAGAGTCCCCGCCCACAGAGGGGTTTTCTGAGCGCTTCCTGATGCAGCCTGAGCACCTGGCACAGGGCCAGGCACTCACAGCGCTGGTGTGGATTGGCTGGATGGAACCCTGTAAAATAGGAACTATGGTTCTGTTTTCCACATGAGGAAGCTGATGCAGAGCAATGGGTGGGTTCAGGTGTCCCCAGAGTGTGGTCCCTGTGCACTGGGCAGGGCTCAGGGATGCTGGGGGCAGTGAGCCCCCGTGGTAGGCAAGGTGTGGTCCCACGGGGGCAAGGGACAGTGACACATGAGAAGCCTGGCCAGACGTGGGGTCACTCAAACTGCTCATCCCTGGCCCTGCTGGTGAAGGAGTGTCACCCCAAGCCAGGGCAGGGAAGGCCAGGAGCCCTCGGTGCTGTCTCCATACTCACCAGGGATCCCTAGGCCACCTGGGCCCCCATAGCCACCCAGGACTCGGGAGTCCCAGCTAGCTTGGGAGCCCTGCCCCCAGACAGCCAGGGGACTCAGACGCCCACATCCACACGGAAGGGCACTCGGTGAGTGGGGCCAGCCGCGGAGCTGAGACGCTTGGCCACCGCACACGACCGTGAGAAGGGACCTGGCCATTGACAGCAAACACCACTCTCTGCCGCCCCTTTCCCCGGGCACAGCGTTGTCCAGGCCCTGACGCTGCGCAGTGGGAGGGTGCAGATGTTCCTATAGCAGGCTTGGAAGCATCCTGCCTGTCCCCATCTGCCCTCTTGCTCCTCTGCTGGCACCGGGGGACACATCTGTCCACACAGGTCCCCGGAGAGGTGGCACAGAGCACAGACGCCGACCTGGGCAGTGACCACACAGGTGGACAGGCCGGCCCAAGACAGCAGGGTCACCAGCCAGGCCCTTAGACCTGGGTCCTTCATCCCAGTGCTTTGTGGCCGTGCTGGCCACACCCCCCTTTCCATGCCCCCCAATCTGTGCCCTGCGGCCATGCAGCTGGGTTGGCCAGGGAGGACTCACCGGCTGGCAGTTGGTTGGCTTCCCATTCATATCGCTGCTGGGTGGCCTCAGGAAGTCCCAGTCGCGGCCCTTGTTGTAGGTGATGAGTGTCATCACCTTCCCATCAACCTTCCGGTTCGCTAGAAAGACCCCTTTCACCCCTCTGACCTGGGACAGAGCACAGAAGGACCATGAGCTGCCCTTGGGGCTCTTCGGGGACCTCCAAGGCACTGCATGTACCATTCATGAGACCCTGAACCCTTGGTCATTGGATGGCGAGGACAGCCCTCATCCCCTGACTGCCTGTGCCCCAAGGCCACACTATTCTCACCCCACAGCCCACTAGGGGACCCACAGGCCCTGGACCAGTGGCATGGCTGACGGGCCTGCCCTGGGGACGTGCGTGGCTCAGTCACCTGATCTGGGGGAGCAGGTCTGCTCCATGCACAGCTCCATCTCCCCTCTGCTGCTCCATTTCTTTGGGGTCCTGCTAAGCTCATAGAGGTGACCCACATGGATCCAGGGCATTTGCAAAGCTGGGCAACTTTGTCTGGGAAACCCTGATGGTCCCAAGGTGAGTTCCTTGGCAAGTCCTTATTGCATGGACAACTTAGGCCTGCATTTAGGCCTGCTCGCATGGCGGGACCAGGCACAGGAAGCCCCCGTTTCCCACACCTTGGAGGGCAGAGGCCACCTCTGCTCCTCCGTATACTGCCTGCTATTGTTTCTCAAAAGTGCCTCAGGAAACTGAGGCCCAGAGGCTTCTGTGATTTATGCAGAGTCCTCTAACCAGAGGTCATGATTGCAATGATAGAAATAACTCAGTCACTCGTGCCTTCGAGGTGCAGGCACTAGGCTTAGTGCGTGTCATCTTGTATGTGTCTCACAACTCCAGGAGGCTGGTGGATTTCCCGTGTTCCATGTGCAGGTCTGTAAATGTGTGGCTCATGGGTAGCACACCATCGGTAGTGCCAGCATAGATGGGCAGATGAACAGATGGATGGATGGATGGATGGATGAAAAGATAGGTAGATGAATGGATGGATAGATGTCAGATAGGTGGGTGATGAATGGATTGTCAGATAAATGAATGGATAGATGATGGATAGATGGATATATGGATGGGTGGATGGATGTGCAGATGTATGGATTGATGGGTGAATTGATAGGTGGAGGATGGATGGATGGATGGATGAATGGATGGATAGAGGGATGGATGGGTGGGTGGAGGAATGGATGGATGGATGGATAGAGGGATGGATGGGTGGGTGGAGGGATGGATGGATGGATGGATGGATAGAGGGATGGATGGGTGGGTGGAGGGATGGATGGACGGATGGATGGATAGTGGGATGGATGGGTGGGTGGAGGGATGGATGGATGGATGGATGGATGGATGAATGGATGGATAGAGGGATGGATGGGTGGGTGGAGGGATGGATGGATGGATGGATGAATGGATGGATAGAGGGATGAATGGGTGGGTGGAGGGATGGATGGATGGATGGACAGAGGGATGGATGGGTGGGTGGAGGGATGGATGGATGGATGGATGGATAGAGGGATGGATGGGTGGGTGGAGGGATGGATGGACGGATGGGTGGGTGGATGAATGGATGAATGGATGGATGGATGGTGTGTTAGTTTCCTGTTGCTACTGTTTCAGATTATCACAGGCTCAGTGGCTTTAAACACCACATGCATTGTTTTATAGTTTTGGCGGTCAGCAGGTCTCGGATCTGGGGCAAGGGACTGTATTCCTCTCCGGAGGCTCCAGGGAGGACCCATTTCTTCGCTTCTTCCGGCTTGTGGCAGCTGCCCCTGTTCTCTGGCTCCCAGACCTTCTCCTTCCTCTTCCAAACCAGCAACACTGCGTCTCTCTATTGCCACATATTTTTTCTCTTTTTCTCTTTGTCTGCCTCCCTCTCCCACGCTGGATGACCCTGGTGACCCTGTTGGCCCATTCAGAAAATCCATGATCTTCCCACCTGGTAACTGCTGGACTCAATTCCATCTACAGCCTCCTTTCCCCTCTGTGTGTCACGTGTCACACATACTGGTTCTGGGAATTAGGAAGCGGATATCTTGGGGGGCATTATTCAGCCTAGCACAGTCTACCCTCTGATCCCCAAAGATGCCCATGAGTCCTTCATGTAAATACCTTCAACCCATCCCAGGGTCCCTGAAGTTCTCATCTCATGACAGCATTCATTCAAAGTCAAAAAAATCCCATCAGAATTTCCCATCAGGCCAAAAGTTCCAAATTTCCTCATCTAAACCAAGTGAGGGAGCTCCAGGTGTAAGCCAGCTGTGCATCCCTGACACTAGAAGACAGGTCACCTGCTTCCACAGTGCAATGATGGGACAGGCACTAGGTAATTGCTAGAGACATCCCCCATGTCCCAGGGCACGAAGGGCAGCTCTTGTCCCAGCAGCGTCATCAGCCGCTTCCTGCCTATACACTCATGGGTCTGACAGCCTTGGTCCCCTCTGACCCAAGCTGGTGGGCTTCTTCCACCATTACACCCTCAAATACTCGATGGATGTCCTTGATGTCACAGGGATTTGCCCCGTGGCGCAGCCTCTCCTACCCACCTGTCCCAGGTGACCCAATCTCTATTTCGTGGCTTCCGCTGCAATCACCAGAGGGAAATCACACACCTAATTACTTCTAGGAGGCTTCCGTGTGACCAGGGTTTCGGATCTTCCTGAGGCGTCTCCCCAACATACCGGCACACCCTGTGCTCTGTCTTCCACCCCTGCTTTCCCGACTAAGTCTCCCTGCTGTCCTCCCCAGGGCGCTGGGGGGCTGGTGCCTCCCTTGGCCGAGCCCAGGTTCCTCCTGAACAGTTCTTCCCTGTCTGTCCCAGCCCACTTCACTACGGAACCCAGGCCACACCGGCCACACACTGTCCATCGGCCTCCTTGGGTGAATCTCCAGGTCCACCGCGTGCAAGCTGTGCTCTGCAGATAACCGTGGGACATCTGTCTCCCCCTCTCTGGCAAGGACCGCCCCCCCCTTTCCAGCAGCAAGCTCCCGCTTCCTTCTGCACCTCACCCACGCTGCCTTTCGGGCCCATTTTTCTAACAAGCCATCTAAGGCAATCCGGAGTTTTTCTACTATTTCCTCACAATTCTTCCAGCCTCTGCCAATTTCAAAGTCAACTGCACCTGTACAGGTGTTTGTCGCAGCAGCCCCTTCCTTCCGAGCTCCCACACCTACAGCTGCTGTAACAACTCAACTCGCCAGGAACCCAGCGGCCTGAACAATGCGCATTTGTCTTCCTGGAGCTCTGCAGGCGCCCAGAGTGTCTGCACAGCTAAGACCTTGGTGTCGTGGGCCGGTCCCTCTGGAGGCTCTGGGGAGGGTCCCTGCCTCGACTTCCCCGTCCACACCTCCCGGATCCTTTCTGCTGCTTCCTTCCGCTTGCCAGACCCTGAGAGCACGATGGGCCCAGACGCTGTCCCCAGCTAGGGGTCAAGAGTCCCCTGTGTGGGTCCCACAAACTGGGCAGCCTAAAGCAAGATGCTCTTTCAGCCCCTGGCGGCCCCAGCCTGTGGGCACACTGCCCCCGGCCCTGCTGGACCCAAGGCCTCCTCTGAGTCTGTCTCTTCTTCCATGTCCTGTCAGGACCCTGACCACTGGATTCAGGGCACCTGGGGGAGTCGGAGCGATCCCCATTGAGCCTGTTCCTTGATTACAGCTGCAAACACCCTGGGGGGGTCACTGGCAGCATCCCAGGGTGAGGATGGGGACATTTCTTTCGGGGGCCGCTGTTCAGACCCCTTTCACAGCTGTTTCCAGGCTCTGGCCATGGCTGCTCAGGGCAGGGGCAGGACTGCGATGCCCAGGTGCTCTTCCTGAGCCAAGCTCCAGCACAGGACCTCAAATCTGCGGTGCCTGGCCCAGCAGGGGCTTCACAGCCAGCCTTCCAAGGCCGTGTTCGCCGGTGACATCTGGCACAAAACATCTTTCCTGATCTGCGCAGAGTGCAGTCACCATGACTGTCACGATACTGGCCATGTGTCCCCGACGCCATGTGCCATGTGCTGCTGCCAAGCCAGCCCTTGCTGTGGTTAGCTCTAGTCCCAGAGAGGGCAAGCGCTGTGAAAACGCTCAGGCCGCAGGTGCTGGTCTGTGTGCAGTCAGGGCGAGGCCCTTGAGTCCTCACAGCAGCCCCAAGAGGCAGGTACTGCACAGAGAGGCTACTAACCCACCTAAGGCCACACAGCAAGCACACCAGAGCTCAGAGGTGAACCCTGGCAGGCGAAGTCCTGAGTTGCACCTGTCACCACCGCAATCCTTGTTAGGTGGAGTTCAGAGAGGCCAAGTCCCTGCTGAGGGTGCCCAGCTTGGGGGTAGTCCATGCCACAGTTGCCCCCAGCCACATGCACCTCTTATAGTCCCCCTTGCTGTTGCTGGTGGCCTCTGTGTGTGGGTCTGTGCTTCTGTGCCCTGTGCTCTTTCCCGGTTCCTTGCCTGGCTCACGTCTGCTTTGCTGCCACTCAGTTTTGCAGCCTCCCCCAGGAAGACCTCCCTGACTGCCACCTGGGCTGTGTCCCAGGCGCCTCACACTGAATCAGGGCCGCTGCTGGAGGGGGTCTGCCTGCTCCATGGAGGGGAAGTGGCCCATGTGTATGTCCCCGTGTGACACTGAGACGTCGTGTCACGCATCCCTGTGGGCAGAACAGTCTGTGTACCTCACCCTCTGTCGCTGCACCCTTGTCATGCAGCAGCCGGGGCTGGGAGGGCCCCATGCTTGGTGGCCCCCAGGACAGTCCGTAAGACCAGGGATGGCCGCCTGCCAGCGGCATTGGCCAACAGTCACCAGGCCAAGGGGCTCTGGTTCCCCTCTCTGGGTCGGCCTGGGGAGGCCTTCTGCCCGCTCTGAGCCTGTTTCCCCAGCTGTATGTGGGTTACAGGGACAGAGGGAAAGAGGAGCAGGGGACAGACAGCAGGGAGGATCAGAGCTCAGGACAGGGACAGGTGGGAGAGGGGCATGCGGGGCCCACCTCCAGGATGTCGATGACCACGCTCTCCTCAGCCTGCCGCGAGCTGCGCACATCCTCCAGCACCAGCGCGTAGCGCACGCCGCGCGGGTCCGACTGGTACAGGTTGTAGGTGTCCGTCTGGTACCACTCCTGCACGGCCACGAACACCTGATTCTCATCTGTGCTGATCACCTGCAGGTCCTGGGGACAGGGGTGGTGTCAGGGCTGGCTGGTGGTGTGGGCCCCCTCTACTCTCTGATTAGATTCACACCCTGACTCCCCAGATCCGCTTGGCAATCTTGGTGGGGAGTGTCGCTGCCCTGAGCCTCCGCGTGCACACCTCTAACACGGGTGGCATTTGGATGCTGCACACCAGGCCCAAGGAGACGCCCCAGCCCCAGGCAGTCTGTCCTCTGTCCTGGCCGGGGGCCAGAGCCCCTCCAAGCCCCCCGTGGTCAGGGGACCAGCGGGTGGGGCTGGATCGCCCCATCCCCAGGGTTCCTTCAACACCTGTTTATCAAGCACCTGCCACATGCCGGGCACTGTCCTGGACACAGTGCAGAGCCAACGCCAGCCCCACTCTCGGGCGTGCACAGCCGCAGGGAGGCGCTCTCTAAGGTTAAGTCCTCAGGCCTCACGCCGGAGACGTCCCCAGCGCCCTGCTCTACGAGCTGCCGTGGGTTGTCGCATGCAGCCCCTGGCCAGAGTGGTCCGGGAGGGCTTCCCTGAGGAGGTGGGCTTCAAAGATGAAAGTGCGGGAAAGGAACAGCACAGAGGTCATTCCCAGCCTCAGTTTCCCTTTCTGGGAACAAGTGGGTGAGGCAGTTCCTGCCTGGGCTCCACACAGGGGTCTCAACTTCCAGTTCCAGATTTTAGAACTCAGAAAAAAATCAAATTGAAAAGAAAGCCAGGCAAACCTGGTCTCTTGTCTCCTCTCTCCCAGGCAGTGCCAAAGGCCATGGGCACCTGGGGAAGGGACCTGGACACCTTTACAGCCACTATCGCTTTCCTCCATCACCCTGCACCCTCTACTGCCCTTCTCACCATACGAGGTGCAGAACGGGGACCCGGGCTGATGTTTGTGCAAAGCAGAGCCAGGCCTGTGCCGTGGCTGGAGCAGGGGCTCAGGGCCGAGTTCTGGGTCCTGTGTGTACCATCCAGATGGCCTGGTGCTGTGCAGTCCCAAGGGGCTTTTTGGGAAAGGAGTGGGACACTGTGAAGCACCAACCTTGCACCCCAAAAACCGGGACCCCAAGACACCCAGGTTATGGCAGGATGGCTTGAGGAGTAGAAGGTGCAGGGCTTGGGGGTCCCATCTATGAGGTGGGCCAGTGGGAGAGTGGGAGCTGCTGCTCCTGTCTGCCACCTCCCCTGCCCCATCCCCTGACTCAGAGCCTCAGGCCTCCGTGCGGTCCTGGTCTCATGCCTGAGCTGGCTACAGCGTGGGACTGCAGGCCCCGGGGACAAGAAATGATGCTGTTTTGCAGGGGCAGCAAGGGCTCTGTGAGGTCCCGAGTGCCCGGTGCAGGCAGGAGTCACCGAGTATAGCTCACCTTTGCCTGGGCAGCACCTGGCAAACGCATGTTCAACCTGGGCTCTGCACCAGGCAAATGCTTCTGTGATCTGGAACCCGAGACAGATGCCTACAGGGACTCCCGAGAGACCCGACATTAACATTCAAGACTGTGTACATTTAGGCTTTTTCCTAAGTGGGATTCGTGCTCTTTTCCCTGGCGGGTTCATAGCCTGCCCATTCGCATTATACAGTGAGCATTTTCCCCCGCCATGAAAATTATTTATCAGAACCACTTTTAATGCCTCATGACGGGATGTCTGTGGCCCACTGTTTCACGGAACCGTTTCCCTGCTGGTAACCCTTCAGCCTACCCCCCATTCCGGCAAGCTGGTTCCCGGACAGACACCCCTGCGCCTCTGCCATTTCCTCCACATGCATTCTAAGAGGGGAACGTGCCTTACTGGAGACCAGGAACATTTTTAGTGCTTCTTGCCTGCTGTTAAGTTGCTATCTTGAATGTTGGTATTAATTCCTCCCCACCACCAGGGTTAGGGCTGCTTCCCTTTACATTTCTCATGATTGAGATGGGCTCTCTAAAATCTAGGCTGATCAGAGCCAGGCATAATGGCACACATCTGTAACCCCAGCACTCTGGACACTGAGGCAGGAAGACCTCAAGTTTGAGCCAATCCCAGCCAACTTAATGACTTAGGGACACACGCTCTCAAAACATAAAAATGTCTGGGGGTGTAGCTCAGTGTGAAGGGTCTAGGTTAGATCCCCAGTACTGCAAAATAAATAAATAAATAAATAAATAAATAAATAAATAAATTCCTGATCAGAGTTACCAAATCTATGGAATTTTTTCATAAAATTGTATTTATTGTCTTCTTAATTTTTTTTTTTAAAGAAAGGAAATAAAACTTTTCTTGGCTTCTCCCTAGGGGAGGCTTGGTGACTTTCTAACCACCCCCCCGCCCTGTGCATGCAGCTGCTTTTGAATATCTCTGTCCTTAAGTATCTAGCTTCCAAAAGGGGAAACAGGGACTAAAAGGGAGGGAACGGGCTGTGGCCCTTTAAACCCCCTGGAATCTGCTTCAGATGGCAGTGGCTCCACCAGTTAGCACAGGGCCAGTCCGTTTGGGGACCGGGTCTTAGTGCCCACCCCAGCTGTACCAGCTGTGCAAACGGCAGCAGTAACCCAAGACATTCACCTGCCGCGAGGCGAGGAGGGGACAGGTAGCTGCTCCGAGCTAAGAGCTGAAGTCCTGGAAATGCACTTTGCCACCCTGTCTCTGCCTTCCCAGGAGCAGAAGTGCAGGCCTCAGGATGGACCAGAGCTGCAGAGGAGCTGGGGACCCTCGCTCTGGGCCCCTGTGCTACTCTTTCCCCAGGCCTCGCGCCCTCCTCTCTTCCTACGTGGTATGGATTTTATTTTTACTTTGAATAAATTTATTACAAACACAGGAACATTTTACTTTAAAGCAAACTTGCGCTTATTCTCATGAATGCTTTTCATGAGATTCATAGTTATTTGGATTTTTCTCCTCCTTTGCTTATAGCCTTGGATAACCTTTTTCTCTGTTAGGGAAGTTGGGTTTTTTTGTATTTAAAAAAAATATCAGCACAAGTGAACAATTCAAGCAAGGGGTCTGGACACATAATAAAAGCTGCTCGCTCTTTATAGCTATTACAGAGGGTAGGTTAGAACAGCAGGGCAGGGTCGTTTACACGGTTTGCTGTAGAAGGAAATGGGAAAACGAGATAAAACACAGAGCTTGGCAAAGCCAGGTCAAAGCTAGTCCACCCCAACTTTGAGGAAGCAACGGAGCCACACAAAGATCCAGGTCTTTGTCCAGAGTGCTCTGGGACATCAGCTTGAGAAGCAACACCTGCAGGCACAAATATACCCAGGCAGCCCTGTCCTAAGGGCGAGAATCTGGAACGACCCCAGTGTCCGAACTGAGCCTGGCTCTGCAGCCACGATCGTCCCCTCTGCTGCCAGCAGCTCTGCTGTCACTGACTGGAACTCTCAGACCCTTCTAGAGGACCCCCTGTGACATAGGCCACGTCAGAGCTGCAGGGGTGCCCACTTGGATCTCAGTGACCTGCAGTCACACAGGCCAGGGCCAAGGCTGGGACAGGAGGGGGGTTTGGGGGCGAGACCCCTGCTGCTGCAATCACCCCAGTTTCTAGATGTGACCCGGCAATTAAAAAACAAAAATGGCCAAAGGAAAAAAGATGGGCGTGGTTTGTGGGGAGGAAATAGGCAAGAGTTACAAATTCACCACAAAACAACCAAATCTGATCGGGAAATCCAATTAGCCCGTGCTGCACGTGCGGATGGGAAACGCGGGCGCCTCAGCTGGCAGGGACTCGGTGTCCTCAGGCTCCAGGGACGCAGCCTGGCTCAAGGTCACAGGGGGCGTGACCGAGGCCACTGCTCCGAAGAACTCCCTGGGGAATAGCCTGAGTGCCAGTGAGCACAGCGGGAGTGGGGTGGGGGAGTAGGGTGGGTCTCTCCCCACCAGGGAAAGCCTTGACATGAGGACTGATGTCCCTCAGCCCTGGGGACACCCAGTGCCACTGCGTGAAATGAAACTGTCGGCTTTTAATCTGCTTCCACAGCCCTGCCTGAAGTTCATCTACTAAACCTGCTCCTTCCCTTTCCATCTTTTCCTTTAGTTTTCAAAGAGGTGTTTAATAAGGGGCTTGTGGACCTCCCCACCTCCAGCTCAGCAGCAGTCTCTGCACCCCAATAGCTCTGGAGCCCAGGATGTTACGATCCGCAGCCCCCGCTGGCAGGGCCCTGTGGCCCCCATAGCCCTCTTACTCCACGCCCCCCTGGCTTTCTGCCCCAGGGCCTTTGCTCAGCGCTGCCCTCTGCAGAACCACTGGCATCCTCTTTGCTCTTCCCGCAGTTTCTCTGTTCCCAACGTTGGCAAGGTGCCCGGAGAGGCCTTCCCTGGTTTCCTGCCCTAAATCAGCTGTAGACACACACACACACACACACGCAAACACACACACACGCGCGCGCATACACATGATGCATACACACAAACCCTCCATTACTCTCCATCTCTGCCTTTGTGCAAATCACAACTGGTGATGCCTCATGCATGTGTCCGTCTCCCCGATCTCTGTCCAGTCCCCGGCTGAGCTCCCACAGCAGGACCCCGGCGGCATCTGCTTCAGGCCCCACTCCTCTCTGGATCTGCGGACCCCTGTGGAGTCTGGGGCTCAGGCTGACTCTGAACAGGGCCTGGGGACAGAGATCTGCGACGCCCTGGGGAGATGCGGCACTACCAGCCTTTGGGTCCTGCTCTCAGCTCTGGTCTTTACCTAGCTGTGTGACTGCCCCAGGCCACTCAAACTCTCTGAGCCTTGGCCAGGGGGGACAAGGAGCCGGCGCGGGCAGGGCTCTTCAGTGGTGCTTGAGAGGCTGCCATGTGCCAGGGGGCTGGAATGCAGAGGTGAATGAAACAGAGCCCCCCGCCCCCATGGCAGATGAGACTAGGAGAGAGATTCGGAGGTGGGGGGCCCCCAAACCCTGGGCTTCGGAAGGAGAAGGGGGACAGGGAGAGTAGAGGCCTGGATTTCAGGGCTGCTTATCAGTGGGAGCTGAGGCTCAGACCAAACCCTCAACCCCACCCCAAATTCTAAGGTGCAAAACCCTCAGTACCAAGCCCCTTGGGCCGTGAGCTCTCCTCCCTGGCTGCGACCACCCAGGCAGTGGATCTCCTCAAAGAAATCATCGATCCTGCTGCAGCTCGGTGTCCTGCCCCATGCTTTGTTTCGGACACCAAGAACCCAAACGGGACTCCAACCCATAACTGAGCAGAGGCTGTGAGGACAGAGCGGCCGCGGGCAGCGTGGTCACTGCCATTCCTGGATATCCCGACCTATGGCCCGGGCACCTGCGACCCTGCGTCTACAGCCCACAAGGCACGGCAGCCTCGAGATGGGACCATGGGGCCAGGGTTAGGGACACTCTTACCTTTGGCAATGCATACTTGGGCAGCTTCATCAGGACAAAATCACTGTGACGATAAGAGACGTAGTATTTGGTCCGGTTTGTTGAGGTTGTCTAGCAGGAAGAGAGACACATTTTAAAGGGGATTGCTTTCTTGTCAAGCCAGAGTCTCATGAGTGAAAACTATATGTTATATTCAGCTGGTGAAAATGCCCTTTTGCTTTGCTTGTACTTGTTCTGCCCAAAATGGACAGACTTTTATTCATCCTTCAAAAACCCCATACCAAATGTCCCTCCTGTGGGAAGTTAGAACTAACTCCTTTCCCCATGCTCCCTCAACACCTTGTTTCTCTACATCTGAGCTATGGAACAAGAGGAGAAAGTTCCCAGAATTTCTCTTAAAAAGAGTAGTTTGTTCTGCCACCGAGGAGACAGCCACAGAGGAGTCTAAGTCACCAAACGTTACCATCAGACCCCTCGGCATGAAAAATGAGGCAGGAGCCATTGAGCACCGTCCAAGTGGCCAGCACCTGCCGTGCACATCACGGGACTGCTCCCTGAACCTAACGAACGGCGCCGTGGACTTGGTCAGGCCCACTCTGCAGACGAGGAGGAGCCGGGGACAGAAAGAGGGCAGGGAAGGCGTGGCCTCCGAGAAATGGTTTCCTGCAGCCCGAGTCTCCCCTTGTGTGTAAGTGTGCAACTGCGTGCATCCCGTGTGTGCCTGTGTGCGTGTGCATCACGGGGTGACAGTGCATGCGTGCATGAGTGTGCGTCATCGCACATGTGCGTGTTGTACCCTGGGTGTGTCCCTGGGTGTGTATTTGTGCACAGGTGGCACCTGGGGCAGAGTGGCAGAGGATAGACATTGCCGGGCTTCGAATTCCAGCTCCAGACCTGAAGCCATGTGGCCTTGGGGCACCGTGCCCTTCTCTGAGCTCAGGTCTCCGGAAATCGGAATGAGGCCCTCTGGGGCCCTGTGACCAGGTGGGACCTGCATCCGGGGAGCTGGGGGCAGCACAGCCCAATGCAGGGGTCACAAAGTCATTGGCTGCTGCTACTGCTGCAAGTCGGTGCACGCTGGCCCTCACAGCAGGCTGGCTACGTGCAGCTGATGAGGGAAGGGATTTGAGGTCTCGGGGTGTCCTGCCCTCCATGCCCCGCCCTCCATGCCCTGAGTGGGTGCTGTGATGCTGGTTGCCTGGTGGTTCTGGGAGCTCAGGGACATGGCCCGGGGTTGGGCAGGCCAGTCAGGCTTCCTGGAGGAGGTAGCACCCTATTCCCACAGGAGGAAGAGCCACACAGCCAGGAAACCTGGGGCCTTAGCACAGGAGGGAGAGGAGCTGCCGTCCCTTCTCTGAGCCCCATCTGTGACCAGATGAGCTCTGGGGACAGTGCAGGAGAGGCAGAGGCAGGCATGGCCAGGTTGCCCGCTGTGGGAGGGCACTGGGGAGCCATGGCTGGGTGCTCATGAGCGAGGGCACTGCCAGGCCCAGGCCTGCCAGGAGCGCTGTGAAGACAGCTTGGCTTCTGCTGGGTGCGGTGGAGGGGCAAGGCTGGGGCTGCGGCCTCCCAAGAGCACACACATCTCTGCCTGGTGAGTGGAGCCCGTGAGGGCACAGCAAGGCCATGGTGAGGGCACGGCCAGCCCCACGCAGTCAGGACACCCTAACCTGGTAACATCCTGACACTGGCATTGCCCACTCTGTCTTTTTGCCTCCATTTTCTGCTGTAAAATGGGCACTGCAAAGACCTGGCCACAGGGAGTGCAGCATCTATGGCATCTGCCACTCAAGAAGGGGTGGCTGCAGGGGACCTGGTCCAGCAGCAGCCACACCAGTGCGGCGTCCGTTCTCAGGGACAGAGGGAAGCGCCCTCCCCTTGGGCTGTGGTGGATCCCAGTGTCAGAGGCCACCCCAGCACAGGAGGACCTGGGCAGGTGGGAACTGGAGGAGCCCGGGCCCAGGTGGGTGGAGCTGGAGGTGGGGCTGGGGCTGAGGCTCCGCCCCTCTGAGGTGCAGGAAGAGGATGCAGAGGAAGAGGAGGTAGGGAGGGCGGCAAAGCCCAAGGTGAGGCATGGAAGGCTTTGGGGGCTGTTGGGGCTGAGGGAAATGGGACAAAGAGCATGTAGGGCACAGTGGCCCCACAGGGAAGGCCCCGCCCAGAGAACCTTGGGGTGCTGGGACTGCTGATGGCCCCACATGGGGCTCCCCCTGCCCAACATAAACGGTGTAACCCAACATCAGTTTCAGAGAAGGTCACAGGTCATCATCCAAACCCACACTTGCCCAGACCCTGCCCTGGCCGCTGCTGTCCACCCTGTGTTGGCCGCCCAGTCCCATCCCTCCTCCATGGCCCATCCTGGTGACGGAGTCTCGACACAGCTCCCAGGGCCACACCGGCCTCCTGAGCCTGGCTCCCCGCACCCCCCACAGCAGGCCTTTCTCACCCCTGTAATGAGGCCCCCGAGTCCCCAGGAGCTGGGTGACACCTCCGTCTGCTCCTGGGGCCCTGGGCTGAGGGGCTGTAGTCAGGACAGATGGGCACAAGGCCTGTAACCCACACAAGGCAGTGTGTGCACCTGCGGCACAGAGCCTGGCGCAGGAACAGAGGACTACACGGGAGGAGGAGGGGGACGAGTGCCTGGCTGTGCCCCAGGAGGGTGCAGGGCCTGAGGGGGAGGGATACAGCCGGCCGGGTGGGAGGAGCAGGGGGTGTGGGGAGCTGAAAGTGGGGTGGGGGCACTCCTGTCGGGCTGTTCTGAGGGAGCTGTGATGCCCTCCTGTTCCCGCCCCTACCTCCAGGGCAGCCCCGGGCACAGGGCACAGGGGAGTCCGAGGGCCTCTGACCCGGGATGCAGGGCGAGCTCCCCATGGGCGGACGGTCAGGATTTCTGAACCGGCTCCACCCTGTGTTGCTAAGGTGTTGCTAAGGTGGAACCCACGGCCCTGAGGGCTCTGGGACACAGGAGCAGGGTCCCGTCCCTGGTCACTGGTTGTGGGTGGCAGCCCGGGGCACGGATCAGAGATAGCACTGATGGGTCCCAGAGTCACTGGGGGGCCCACAGGGGTGAAGGGGGTTTGGGCTGGGCCCCAGGGTGGGGAGGCTTCCAGGCAGCCAGAAGTGTCCTTGGTGAGGTTCTGTTATCTGGGGCCACGGGGGCTGCCACAGCTGCTGAACATGGGGGTGGGCAGCCACGACCAGATAAGTGTCACTTGAAGGTAAAGTAGCTGTTTTATCACCTCTTCCCTAAATGGCTCCGTCTCCTGGGTGGCTCAGACACCATGTTGCCGTCGGCAAGCTCACCTTGAGGAAGACGTAATCGTCCTGCACAGTCAGCGAGCCATGGTCAATGGGGCCGGGGAATGGGGTTGCAAGTGTCTTGTTGGAGCAGTTGTGGATCTGGCAGGCGACATAGCGAAAGCCTGTGAAGACAGCATTGGCCACAAGGCGTGGGATGGCAGCACTGGGTCTCGGCCCTGGAGGACATTGGCAGGGAGCCGTAGGGGCCGCCGAACTGAGCTCCAGGCCCTCCACACCCCTGCCCTGGGGTCGATTTGTGGGTTTGGATGTAAAGGGCCTAGCCTCACAGTTACACCTGCCGCCTGCCTAGGGATGGGGGACACACTGGGGAGGAACCTTTGAATCCCCAGGGAGGGGTGGCAGCATGCTGGAGACCATACCTCGTCTCAGAAGGAAGGGTCAGGGCGACAGTGGGCACCTCACAGAGCCCCACCCACAGGGCCTGTCCTCCCGCAGGCTCCTGCCCCAAAGTGGGCACAGGCAGGTGCACCCCGAGCAGGTGGCCCTGTGTTCTTGTCCCCCTTTCTCACATTTATGGTCCAGCAAATAGATCACCTGCTTTGCTAGGCCAATGCTGACTATTCTGGGTGCTGCGCTGAGTTTATGTGGAGGCTGAACCTCGAGCTCCTCTTCCCAGCTCGCCAGCCGGAGCAGGGACCACACAGGGCTGAGGAAAACCTGCGCTGGATCCACAGCGTGGTCCGAGGACCAGGGGCGGGGCCACAGGCCTAGAGGTGGCACCATGCAGGGAGTGTGTTGGGGGGGCCCAGGGGCTCAGGCAGGAGGAGTGGGTCCCCAGTCCCCAAGCCACGCTCGCCTCTACTGCAGTGCTCAGCCTCGGGTCCTCCGTGGACTGGGTGCCTTTTCGCCACCCCCACAGAGGGACAGCTCAGGGATGGGGTACAGGGCGGGACCAGGAGCAGGGGCCAGGCCACCGTCAAGTCCCCCTGCCACATCCCCTTCCCTGCCTTTCCAGTGGCCCTGCACAGGCCCCTGGGCGAGGGGAGCTTCCCCAGGAGGTTTCACTGGGGCAGAGGGAGCTTGGAGCCGTGTTCGGGCTGCTGTCCACTCAGTCAGTCACTGTCAGTTACAGTCAGTCTCTCACCCATTCATCCGCTCACTCACTCATTCATTTGCTCACTTGTCTACTTACTCACCCATTCATCCGCTCACTCACTCTCACTCACTCATTCACTCCCTCACCTGTCCTTCCTGCACACACCTGCCCACTCACCCCTCCATCTGCCCATCCATCTGTTTGGCCATCCCTTCCTCCCGCATTGTCAGGATCCCACTGTCCGCAGCTCACTGTGCCCGGACAGACAGACAGACAGAGGCAGGTGAAGGGCATGGCCCCTTGGCGCTGCCCGCTCCCTTTGTCATGCTATCACTGCCTGGTCGAAGGCTCTGAGCAGGCAGAGAGGCTAGCGGGCCCCATGGTGAGGAGGGCAGGGAGCCTTTCCGGCCATCACACGGGGGGTCATTTTGCTTTGGGAGCTGGGGACATTTACCACGACTGGCCCCACACCTCCCTCCCCAGGATGGGGCCGTGTGAAGCAGCTAGGCAGCCCTTGCCTAGTGCTCACACCCCCTTCTTCCTGGTGGCTGGCCAGGATGGCATGGCCATGACCACCCACTGCTATCCAGAGCCGCATGCTGCCCTCAGGTGTCTGGGACATTTGGATGTGGTGGCAGCCCTGGAGGTGGGCAAGAGGCACAGCAGGCACAGGGGGCCAGCTGTCCTGAGACTGCGTGACCCAGGCCCCCAGACCCTCTCTGAGCTCCATTCTCCTGGTTACCAAGTCTGGAGCCATGATGACACCTGCCAGGCTGACAGCTTCTTCTTCTCCCCACTTCACAGATGGGGAAACCAAGGCACACACCCTGGATCTCACTGGGGCCCCACCCACCACAGTGGGGTCCCACAGCTTCATCTGTACTATCAGGGCCAGGGGTCCCTCCTGTTCCTGTCTGCGTCCTTACCAGGGACAGCATTGGACTCTGCCTAGATGGCCCTCCTGGAATTGTGCAGGATGGAGGTTCAATCTGTAGTCCTCTAATTCAGATATTTCAGAACCTTCCATGGCTCTAGAGCACCCCACACTCCCCTTAAAGGGCCACAGAAAGACTTCCCCATCACATGGACGCAGGCCCTGCCACCTGAGGGGAAGCCAGGGGCCCCCATGCTGCCTCAGAGCTCAGCAGCCCTGCAGGGCCGGGTGGGCGGGAGATGCCCATGCTCGGGGTCCGGAACAAATTGCCCTCTTAATAGAGTTTTCCACTGGAGCAGAGCTCCCTGACTTGAATTTATCCCCAGTGGGAAACAAGCGCATTTAAAATTATGCCACATCATAACACAGCGAGGTCACCATGCCGGGCCAGTGCCGAGGACAAGAAGGGGATTGAGGGCACGGCAGAGCCACAGTGGGGACCAGAACAAGCAGGGACACCTGCGCCCCCCCCCCACTTACCTCCACTGAGGTCCTGGGCCTCCATGTGGACCAAGTCAGGGTCAGCATCCACCCCGGACACAGCCCTGGAAGAGAAGCCGAGGTTGGTGTGGGCAGCAGGTTGCTGAGGCTTTGCAGGTCACCGAGGCCTTGCATACCAGATCCCCCACCTACACCCCCATCTACACCCCCGGGGCTCCGGTGCCTGGGGTCTGAGCCACTCTTGCTGCATGGGTCCCAAGGACACAGCCTCCCTGGAGCCCGGGGGTGAGCAGTTACTTCCCCGCTCGTCTCTGGAGGTGGGCAGCCCGGGTACCACCTGAATACTGCAGACAGAGGAACCCAGAAGAGCAAAGCTACTGCCCAAGGCCACGCAGCCCTGCCAGATCCTGGATTCCAGCTGGCCCTGATCTGAGCTGTCACCCATCCCCTTTACCTTGGGGTGGCTGCTGGTCACCCACCCATCCCAGGGCACCCGTGAGGGTTCTGTGCTGTCACTGACCCCTCCCCAAGGGCGCACCCTGGTGTCCAGCCCCTCCGTGAGGTGACGGCTCTGTTGTAGCTGCCCACCTCCATCCCTGCGCTGACAGTTTTCACCAGGCTCTGCCCATGCCTGGGTTGGATGGTGCATGGTAGGCAGATGCCGTGTGCACCTCACAGGGGAGCCCCTCCACCCCGCTGGAGGCCAGGGGTGCTGTGATGTGCCCAAAGCTCACCTAGGTCTACCTGGCCCTATGCACAGCCCTGTTCACAGGACAGAGGTGGATGCCATACAGTGAGGTGGCAGCTCCTGGCCAGGATGCTCCCACTGGGACCTGGCCCACCCTCTCTGCCAGTGCCCCTCCCAGCCTTTGGGTTTGGGGACAGCCTTGGAGGTGTGTGTGGACCGCAGGAGCTGGGTGGCCATCCTGATGCCTTGTGACTTCCTGCCCAGGCTTCCTTGGACTACATGTAACTGGATGCCACCTGCCTGCCAGGTGCCTCAGCCTCCTACTGGCCAAGACACTCCAGAAGTCATGAGTTTCAGGAGCCAGTCCCACTTGCCATCCCATGTGTCCTTGCCAGTGTGACATGACATTCGCCAACCACTGGTCAGACCCAGCCTCTCAGGGCCCTTGCCCAGGAGCAAGCTGAGGCTCTGCGAAGGAGGCAGCCACTGCTGCCGGTCACATAGCACCATGGGCAGAAGCATTGCCATCTCCGTGGCTGACGGCTCCACAGGGACGGAGCAAGTCCCTTCAGTCCCCACCCTGCCTGGTGCCAGTCCCACCTGCTGCACCCCTCCAGGTACCCAGCGCCCCAGTGGAGATGCAGGTGTGGTAGAGTGGTGCATCCCGAGGGATGCCCTGGCGCTCACCAGTATCAGAGACCGGAGCACCCATGCCCACCATCCTAACCCCGGGCAGGGGTGCTCCACTTCCGGGGTGGTGTGGATTCCAGCTCTGGGAGCCAGCAGCTTGGCTCCGTGAGCTCCCACAGGGCCTCCTGCCCGCGCTGCTCCTTCTGCAGAGGATGCACAAGGCTGGCACAGCACCCGGGGTCAGACTCCAGTGGGCATGTAGGGTTGGGCTGCAGCCATCCTCTGCTAGTGGGGAGGTGACGCCTGGCCCGTCGTGGGCTCCTCCTTACTCAGTCACTCACTCGTTCACTCATCCATCAGCCACTCATCCACTCACTCATTTACTCATTCACTCATTTATTCACTTGCTCATTCATTCACTCTTCTGCTCATTCATTCATTCATTCAGTCACTTGTTCATTCACTCACTCCTCCACTCATCCACGGGCTCATTCACTCATCCACTCACTCATTCACTCACTCACTCACTCACAGTGGCCTTGAGGCCTGGTCCCTGCCCAGAGACCCTCGGTCACTGGTATCTGAGGCCACATGCAACTCGCCTATAGCAGCCCAGAGCCCAGACGCATACAGGAAATGAGCCCTGGTCGGAGGCTTTCGTGTCTGCCGAGGTCCCCAGCCCTGGGACCTGGCTTAAAACAGGATCACAGGAGAGGATGGGCGCCTGCAGCCCTGGGAGAGGGAAGCCCAGGAACACAACAGCGACTCCCACTTCTGATGCACAGGGCTCTGGGGGCCCTCGAGGGTGCCATGGCCCAAGCCTTGGGGGCAACCTCTCCCCACTCCACTTCCTTCTTCCACGGATGGAGCCTCCTTCTGCCCAGTCAGATAGGGGCCAAGGCCAGGGCTGCTGCTTGGGAGCAGCACAACTGGGGATGGGTGCCCTGCCTCCCTGAGCCTCGGTTCCCCTCTGTCACAGGATGGGAAGACACTGGGGCTGCCGTTGGATTCCAGAGACCCTGGGCACCACGGCCCAGTGCCTGGCAGGTGGTCAGCCTGCAAAGCAGGAGGCTATTGGGATTTTATACCGGGCTGCAGGGGGGCAGCGGGGAGGACGAGGGTGCTGAAGGCAACAGGTCCGGGCATCCCTGCAAGGTGCCCTAATGAGCTTGCCTGCTGTGCAGCTTAATGAATCTGGCTTGAGACCCAACAGGGGCCTGGCAATTCCTGCTGTCAGTCCAAGGACAAAGAGCTCCTCAGAAAAGCTGTCAAAACAGCATTATTCACTGCACGCCAAGGGGCCCCATCACTGCCTGTCACCACATTCCAGGAAGACCCTGCAGCGAGCAAGCGGCCAAGCGCAGTACGATTATCTCTCACGCATAACAACTTGAGTGGTTGGGGAAACTTGGGGGAAGAAATTATTTGATTTGCTGGAGATAATAGCATGTTTGAATTATTGCCAATTTCCCTTGCAGTGTCGGTGTGCTGGTTTCTCTCTCTGGCCAGAGCAGTTTCTGTGAGGCAACCAGGGCCAAGACGTCCTGTGGCTTTGTTCCCTGGGCCCATGAGGCTCAGCAACATCACTTCCTGCCCCTGGTCTCCACTTCCTGGGAGCCCTCAGGGCCCAGAGGTCCCCTCACCTGGCTGCTTCCACTCTTAACAGTTGTGACAAAGCCACTGACTGATGGTGGCACGCTGGCCCAAGGAAGGACCTGAGCCCTCCCATGGACAGCCATGGAGAGACAACCATCACTTCTCCCTGGAGCAGGGGGCACAGAAGCCAGGACTCAGTGCCCAGAGGAGAGATGCCATGGTTTAGATCTAGAACTCCTCAAACATCTCATGTGTTTAGAGGCGGGGCCTTGGGAGGTGTCTGGATCATGGGTAGTGGTCCTCATCGTGGTTTCATCCATGGATGAGCTCATGGCTGAATGTGCTGTAGGAGGTGAGGCTTGGTTAGAGATGGTCACTGGGGTGTGATCTGGGAGAATGTATTCTTGTCCTCCATTCCTCTCTCTCTGCTTTCTAGCTGCTATGATGTGAGTAGCTTTCCTCCACCCAGGCCCTTCCACCATGCTGCTTCTGCCTTGGATCCAGCCAACCATGGACTGAACCCCCTGAAACCACAAGCCAAGTAAACCCTTCGTTCTTTAAACTGTGGGTGCTGGGTACTTTGTCCCAGTTGGGAGAGCTGACAAAGTCTTCCACAGTCCCTGGGACAAAGCAGGAAGCCAGTGCCTGTGATGGTTAGCACACAGTGACTGGTAGAGTGAGAAGAGGGCAGGAGCTATTTCCACTGTGCTTCTCCACCAGGACAGGACTGTGGCCAGGATGGAGGCCAGTGTGATGGTGTAGGGTACACAGGAGCTAAGAAAGAGAACAGACATGACAGCATGTATGTGCATATGTGTGGGGCATGTGTGTACATATGTGTGTACAAGAGTGACATGTGGGAAGAACATCAGGAAACTGTGTATATCAAAAGTGTGTTGGGTCAGAGAACAGGCTGTGGCCATGCCTGGGGATGGGTGAGGGCTCTGCTCCCCTTGCCTGGGCTCCGGCTCCTGCTCTGCTGCGTGGGACCACGGGCCAGTGCCCATCCCCCAGGGACCTTGCTCAGGCCTCCAGCAAACCCCTTCCCAGTCTAGCGCTGCCTCACTGGCCCCAGCAGGGCTGAACCGGAGTGCACTAGCTTGGGGGAGCCTAGGCCCTGGGTGGGCAGGACCAAGGCTGCCCTGGGGCTGAGGGCCCACTCCCGCAGGCTCTGTGCCCACAGCCTATGCAAGTCACTCCTCCCTCCACCAGGGCTCTCAAGGCTACAGGTCCAAGGGTGTCCAGCCCTGGATCCCTGTGGGTTTCCAATGCCACCCTGCTGGAGCCACCAGTCCTCTGGTGTCCCCTGGGGCGAGGACTTGCAGGAGGAGGGGAGGGCGCTCACCAGAACACATGGTCTTTGGTCACTTGTTCCTGTAGAAGCGTCCACTTCTTCCCCAGGTCAGACGATACATAGAGCTTCAGGGTGGAAAAACAAAACAAAAGTCTGGTTATGACGTCAGGAATGAGCCACTTCTGAGACGGTAACCTTCTGCTGTGATGGGTGCCATGGGGGTCTCGGTCATGTCCCACAGACTCATAGAGACCACACGCCCAGGAAACAGACCAGTTCTAAGGGCTGATGTTGAAAAGGGGGCTCCATGCATAGCCAATGGCCCCAGAGGTCAGCTGGCAGGAGTAGGGCGAGGGCCTCTAGGGTGAAATCCAGGGAGGCCTCCCAGAGAAGGTGTGCTGGAGCCTGGAGCCAGGAAGGACTGTACAATACCCATGTGACAGTGGAGGGAGGGAGAAGGGAGGAGGCTGCAGTGCATGTGCTGGGGCTCCTCGAGGTCCTGCCGAATGCCATACCTTGGGGCCAATCCTAGGGGCCCCTTGCTCCTGTCTCCTCCCAATGCCCCATGCTGGCCCCATCCTCAGGGCCTGAATGTCTGCCCACCCTGGTCAAAGGCCTCTGAGCCCAGGGGGGTGTATGTGTGTGTGTGGCATTAATAGCTCAGATTCAACACAGTGACAGGTCCAGAGAGACTGCAGAAGAAAGAGAAAGGTTTGTCCTGGATCCTGAGCATTTTCCATTTTGCACCAGACCCTGGGCGTGATGCAACGTCCCTGCCTGAAACCTCAGCCAAGGCGGGAAGAGACGAGGCACACGGGAGCCACGGTCAGCGGGGACCCCAGTTCACCCCAGCTGCCATGGGGGGGACTGAAGCCAGGGGAGGCAATTTGGGGCCAGCTGGGGGCACAGTGGAGTGGACAGGAGGAAGGGGCAGCGAGAGGCCCACTGGGCAGGCCCCGGAGGTGTGGGCGGCAAGGAGGTGTCCTGGGGGCTGTGCCCAGGTCCTGGGAAGGAGGGGCAGCTGGTGCCCTTGAGTGTGCCAGGGCTTTGCCAGGGCATCCTGGACCAGAGTGACCTTTGGAGATGCCCAGTGGGGCTGCTGGGTCCACAGGGCGAGCCCAGAAGCTGCTCCTTCCCCATGCTTAGCTGGGCATGAAGCCCCCTCCTCTGCTGCTGACACAGTCTGACAGGGCCCTGGGATGCCCTGGCAGGAGGGGGGCAGCTCTGGGGTGGGCGTAGGGCAGTGAGCAGGGAGGAGACCCCTCTGTGCCACCCCAACCCCACCCGGCAGGGGACCCAGTCACTCCACGTTTCCATGGAAAGCTATGGTGGCTGCGAGGCACAGGACCCCAAAATATAGCGCCTGGGAACAGAGGGGACATCAGAAGCAGTGGGTGACCCGTTCCCTCCCCCTCTTCTCTGAAGCACGTGAGGAAACCCAGGGGGTGCCCTCCAACCAGAACGCCACACAGGGCCCCCAAGAAGACTCTGAACCCAGGGCCTGGCTGAGCCCCTGTGCCTGTCCGTGAGACCCCCTTGCCCCCCAGGACCCTCTGCCAGTGCCCACACTTCCTTCACCCAAGCTCCCCTCTCCATCCTGCATTTCTGCAGGCTCCGGGTCACAGCAAGCTCACACAGAACCACTTAGCTACGCTTGCTCTCGTCCATCTGAACTGCCACAGGGAGGAACAGGCACTGCCTTTCCTGAGCTCTTGTGCAGTTCCCCGCCTGGTCCACAGCCTGGTGCCTCCACAACACTGTCCCTGGGGGCAGCACCAGGTCCTAGAGCCCAAAAGAAGCCTGGTGCTAAGCATCATGGGATGCCACAGAGGGCCAAGTGTCCTGAGCGGTGGGGGCTATACCTCGGCCACATGGGTGCCCGGCCTTGCATTCCCCCTCCTGTCAGCCAAGGCAGCAGCTGCAGGCTGAGCCCCTTCATGGGCAAACCTACTCCTCCTCTTCCACAAGCTCTCCCAGCGCCTTGGTGGCAATCCCATGTGACATCCCTGCATGAGGTCCCCAGGCCTCATGAGGGCTGCTGGCAGCAGGCTGGCCCTGGGAAGCAGGAGGTGCCCAGGGGCTGGGTATGGTGGGCCTGTGCCTCAGGCGCTGGGAGGGCCGCAGCTGTGTTTTCACTGTGGTCACAGAAGTTCATGGGTTGGAGACTTCATCCTCAAATTTGTTTGTTCTTGGGGTTTGGGGGCCTCTGGGAGGTGACAGGGTTCAGACCAGGTCAAGAGGGGCCCCCGGGGTGGCACTGGTGGCTTTAGGAGAGGAGGAGAGACCCGAACACACAGACGGCCCTGTCTCACGTGAGAGCCCTGTGCCAGGTTACGATGTAATTTGAGGCCTTGCCAGATGCCCAGCGGGGGCCGGGGCCAGGCACGTGGACCCCCAGCCAATAAACCTCCACTCCTTATGATCACCCAGCCTCCGGGCCTAAGACAGCTGGCATCACAGGCAAACTGGGGCCTGACCTTGTCTCCTGAGTGGGGGGCAGGTCCTCTGTCCCTCTGTTTGGAGACATGGTGGGGAGGGCAGAGGACACTGCTGGAGGAAGCCCGGTCTGCTCTCTCTCCAGAAGGCCGGACGGTCCCCCGACAGCAGCGTCAGGAAGGCAGGGCTGTGGCGAGCCAGGGGTGTGGGTGGGACAGCTCTTGCTCTTAGCAGTTCCCTACTCACCCTGGCTGCCATTCGCTTCTCCTCCTCCTCCTCTTCCTCCTCCTCTTCCTCTTCCCTGTCTATTCTACAAATGGCTTCCCTCCCTCTGACCCACCCACTGGGCCATCCCACCACAGCTGGGAGGGGCCCTGCCCTCCGCTGTACCCACCCCACCCCTGTGGCCACCTCTGCTGTGTCAGGAAGGGATCATCTTAGGGTCCTCAGAGATGCCAGAAATACTGACACTGCTGAACTTCCTCTCAGTGCCACAGCTCACTGCCATTGCAATGGAGCGGAAAGGAACACGCCTACTTCCACGAGTGGGCTTTGACTTCCTGCTTCTCTGCATACTTTGGCACCCCCAACCTGCTGGCCTTGCACTGGAGCCAAGCGGCTCCCTGGCTGCCAGCTGGTGCACCTGGCGAGTTTTCTGAATGAGTGAGCACATCTGACTCCAGGGCAGGCTCAGTGAGCTTGCTCTGCAAAGGGCCAGAGGGTAAGTGTCCTGGCTCTGCTGCAACCACTCACCCTGCCCCTGGGGCAAGGAGGCAGCCAGAAACCACACACAGGCGTGTGGGATGGCCGTGTGCCGACAAAACTTTATTTACAAAAACAGGCGGCGCAGGCCAGTGAGATAGCTCAGTGGCATAAGTGCCTGCCCGACAAGCGCGAGGTCCTGAGTTCGACTCCCGGAACCCACATAAAGGAAAAAAAGGGCCGGTGATATCGCTCAGCAGCACAAGCACTGGCAAGTGCGAGGTCCTGAAGTCAACTCCTGGTACCCACATTAAAAAAAAAAAAAAAAACAGGCGGTGGGCCATTATGTGTGACGCCTGCTCTGGGGAACATGACAAGAAACTCACCTGTACTATTCAAAAGGACTTTTAAGCAAAGCTTTCTTCCCGAGGACATGAGCCCTACAGGGGCAAGGAATGCACATTACTTGTCCAGCATGTGGAAAAACCCAGCATGAGGCAGGTGCTCAGAAAATGCCTGTGGCGTGCAGTGGTTCTGAGCTCGGAACTTCTTGTTTTGCCCTCAATGAGAGCACCTGGCCATAGCTGTGGTGTTTTATGCAGCCAGATGCTGAGCTAAGCACATCAAATGCTGCTTCATTTAACACACAGATGCGCAAATGCTCATGCACATACACACTCACGAACCACCCATATGACGAGCAATCTTCCCTCTTTACAGATGAAAGAACTGAGGCACAGAGAGGTGAGTAAAAAATGTTCCCAAGCACACAGTGTTGGGTCACAGCAGAATTCTCTCCACATACACCTGCACTCAGCCCTGGGTTAGTGGCTGAGGAGTCCTCTGGGAAGGATGGCTGGTCACCTCTAGCCCTTTCTCTGGGTCATCTGGTGACCAGGCCAGGCCCCATCTGCCTCATGTCTCAGTTTACCCATCCAGATATCGGGAGAGCACCGCACAACCCGAAACCAATCAGGGAATAAAACAGAGGCTGCAGCCATCGTGTTCAGAAGATTGGTGACAAAGCCTCCCCATTAATGGATGGCATTATCTTTGTCATCCCTGATGTACTAGCATTTGTGATGCCTGTCCCCAGACTTTATGAAGCCTTTCCAATGTAGTCTCATGGGAGGCGATTTTACTATCCACCATCAGTTGCTCCAGAAATAGAACATTTCCGCTTAATAAATGACAAACATGAGCAAATAAACAAAAGTAAACACACCAGGGAGACCCCCGTCTGTCACCACAGCTGAAACCTACACAGGGACGTCCTGCAGGAGGGGTGTGGCTCAGAAAGCACCAGAGGGAGAGTGCTCAGAGACATCTGCACGCTGATAGGAAGGTGAGGGGGAAGAGGCCAGGCAAGACAGCAGATGGGGCCAGAGGGAAGGGGCACACAGGAGTGCATGGCAGGGTGTGGCTCAGGGGTGCCCAGGGCTGCAGCTCTTCCTGGGCATCAAGGTGGCAGCTGGGCGCAGGTAGAGGCACTCATTGCACTCCCCCCTTACTCAGGGCACCACGCTGCCCTGTTCAGGCTGGGAAGCTCAGACTGCTTGGACTCCCTTGCAGCTACATTCCTGGTTGGAGGTTTGCACTAAGGAGTTCAGGAAGACCAAAGTGAGCCGAGGCATTGCCCTGCCTCTTGGGGCATTTCTGGTGGCCAGCAGGTCATGGGCATCTGCTCCAGCTCAGGGGTATGGAGAAGAGAGGGGTTTGTGGGGAGGCAGCAGCTGGACTCTGCATCCCAGCATCCCTAGCCAGGCCAAGGGGGCTGCAGCAGTAGCAACTTCAGCTGCCTGGATCTCACCCCAGCCATAGGTCCTTGACCTTGGTAGGCCCAGTGGGCTACTGGTGTCCACCTTCCTGATGCACAGAGCTGAACACTCCCTGTGGGCCAGGCTGGCCAGCTCTGGATGTTCTTGGGGGTCCAACTGTACTAACAATTTAGAAAGTGCCAGATCCTGCAGGCCAAGTCCCTTTTCTGCTGAACTATCCAGAGTGGTGAATGATCCTACCCTGAGCGCTGGGGGATGCAAACGGTCAGAGCCAAAATGAACACAGGCTGAAGCTGAAGGCCCTCCTCGCTCACACAATTGTTCTGTTTCTTGGGGGAAAACTTGTCTCTTCTTGGTCCTGCAGCCCGAGGTCAGAGAGGGCTATAAACACGGTACTGAAGCTTGGAGTCTTGCCAGCAGCTCAGGTAGCAGCCGATATGCACAGCACCCAACATGAAGTCTGTGCCTCTCAACCCAAATTATGGGGACCCCACACCCATTGCCATGATGCTACCATTGACCTCTGGCATGGACACATGCACACACTGCTTTACGGAGGGTGGCAAGACTATGGGCTTCCTTTTCCTTTCTTTCCTGTGTGATCACTTTTACTGCTCTGAAGTTGTATTAGACAGTAATACATTGTGACCAATTTTTTTGGCCCCTAGTCAAGCATGCTTCTTCCAGGAATTCCTCCCTGGTTGCTACCCAAAGGCGTGCTCGCTCCCCTGTTTCTGGAAGGCAGCCTCGGGTTCTGATCAATTTCTCAGTGCTGGGAAGCAGAAGAGATTCTTGAAGGGGAGTAAAGTACAATAAAGCACGATGAAATAGAAAAGCGAGTCTAACTGTGTTAGAAGTAGTACCCACAGCTCTGCCAGCAAGCAGAGCACAGAGCAGAGGCTGGTGGGTGCTGTGCCCACCGTCCCCAGTGGGCCGGCGTGAGAAGGGACTGCCAGGTTTCACAGGCTCCTGATCCCAGGTGGCCCTTGAGTTTGTTGATCCTTGGAAGGAAAGCACATTGGGCTGTCATCCAGGGAGCCTTCCAGACCTCAGGTTAAGGGGTCAAAACACCCTAAATTGTGCTGGCACAGGAAGGGGGAACTGAGAGGAGCCCGAGGGCAGCCCGAGGCTGGGCAGAAGGTCTCTGCAAAGCTCGGCAGGTGTCAGGGAGGAGGGGGCGGTGGGCGGCAGGGGAGGGCTCTGGTCTATGAGTCTGCAGATTCAGTTGACTCTGGACATGGCATGTGACTCGCTTTGGTCAATGGCGTGTGCGTGGAGGTCAAGGCTGACGAGCTAAAGCTGCTGGTGCAGTTGTTTTGTCCCGAGAGCCTCAGCCCCCCACCATGGAATAGCATATTCCCCAGGAGAGAGTCATGGGATCTGCAGCCCAGAACAATCTAGCCTTGTTCTGAAGACTAAGGACCAACACCCAGGGCATGTTGCCCCAGCCAGTGGGTCCTGGGGCTGTGTGTTACTTGGCACATTGCAGCAGGCACTGCCTAATACACCAGATTTGTTGGAGCCCAAACCTGGCGTTGTTCCACCCAGCTTCTTGGGAATTAGAGAGCTCTGAAAAACTGTGAGGTTCCCCCCAAATTAAAGCTCTGGGGCCAGGGATATAGCTCAGCAGCACAGCACCTGCCTGGCAAGCATGAAGTTGTAAATTCGATTCCTGGTACAAAAAAAAAAATTGGGCAGGGGATATAGCTCAGCAGCACAGCACCTACCTGGCAAATGCAAGGTCATGAATTCGATTCCCAGTACCAAAAAAAGGAAAAAAAGATTGTGTTTGTCAAAGCCCTGCTGTCATTCTTATTAATGCCCCCAAACTGCTCTTTCCCTTTATAACCACAACTAAGCCTTTTTTCTCCCCTTTCTCTTTCCTTGTAGACACAGAAAAAAAACAAGGAAAATAATCAAGATTTCAGCTCCATTAATTTTTCAGGGCACCATAAATTAAAGAGCAATTGCAATGTAGTCAATTTCTGCAGGAAAATAAGTCTCCATGATTGCACTTTGGTATAATTACATGGAAAGCTAAGTAGCACTATTAATACCCAGCAGCACATGCTGTCCCCAAGGAGGCGGTTGGAGTGGAGAGGCATCCCACAAGGCCGGGGAAAGGAGAGATCCTGACAGCAGGCGGACCTCAGCAGGGAGGCCAGGTCCTGTTGGCAGCTTTGATCCAGATCAGCCAAGAGGTCTCTGACCTGGTTGATCACTTCTGGTAGAAATTTGTCATCCATCCATTCATTCATTTATCTAACCAGCCACCATCCATCCATTCAGTCACCTACCCACCTTCCACCTAAGCATCATCTATCCATATACCTGCCTGCCCCAACCCCACACCTGCATCCATTCTCACTGCCATCTACCACAATACCCACCTATGCATGCATCCATCTATCCATTTACTCATCAATCCCAACCCTTAAGTCCATCCATCTATCCATCCATTCATCCATCCATCCATGCACCCATCTACCTCTCTATTTGTCCATATATCCATCCATCCAACCATCCATCCATCCATCCATCCATCCATCTATATATCCATCCATCTAACCATCCATCCATCCATCTTCCATATATGCATCCATCCAACCATCCATCCATCCATCCATCCATCCATCCATCCATTCCATATATCCATCCATCCATCCATCCATCCATCCATCCATCCATCCATCCATCCATTCCATATATCCATCCATCCATTCAGCCAGGCATCCATCCACCTCTCCATCCATCTATCCATCCATCCATCCATTCAGCCATGCATCCATCCACCTCTCCATCCATCTATCCATCCATCCATCCATCCATCCAACCATCCATCCATCCATCCATCCATATATTCATCATCCATCCATCCATCCATCTATCCATTCAGCCATGCATCCATCCACCTCCACATCCATCCATCCATCCATCCATCCATCTATTCATTCATTCATTCAGCCAGCCAGCAGTTGAGATGAAAATCGTGAAGAAATCAGACACTGTCCCTGCCCTAAAGGAGCGTAGCCCAAGTGTGTGTGTAGGGTATAGATAATAATCAAACAGTAGCACAAATATATAACTAGAGTTAGTGCTCAGAAGGAGGCCGAGGACCCCAAAAGAGCAGAAGATGGGCCCATGCGAGCCTGGGGTTGCAAAAGGAAGGCTGCCAATCAGATGGCTGCTGT
This sequence comes from Erethizon dorsatum, assembly GCA_028451465.1. Taxonomy (NCBI): domain Eukaryota; kingdom Metazoa; phylum Chordata; class Mammalia; order Rodentia; family Erethizontidae; genus Erethizon; species Erethizon dorsatum. The sequence goes on along the minus strand of CM051836.1, from coordinate 96,840,476 downwards.
GCCCTGCAGACCCTGCTGGCCCTCTGTACTCTTCTTGGGCCTGGGGACAGGCCCATGTTGATGGTGTCCACAGACTCCCTCCCTCAGCCCATACAAGGCACCAACAAAAGGCTAGAGGGTGGAGGAGGGGCTGGGATGTCTCCTGGTCCCTGACTGTACAGCCACAATTTGGCAGGGGCCATGTTACCATCACCAGGGCCAGGTCTCCTCCTCCTCGTCCTTTTCCATGCTCTGATTGAGCGTAGTGGAGGCTGAAAATGCCCACCCCCTAGATCACTGTGTCAAATCCTTTGAACCTGGGATGGTTACCTTTCAGGGCCAAAAGTTGGACTTTATGGATGCGTTAGTGACATTGCAGAGATTATCTCTGAGTATTGCGGGGGTGGGGGCTGAAACACAACCCCATGAATCCTTATGAACTAGAGGGGCTGGGGAAAATTTCACACATATGCCCACATACACACACATGCACACAGGTGTGCATACCCCCCAGACCCATATGCACACACAGTGGGCACTGTGAGGATGTGGCAGAGGACTCGGGGATGCTGCCCCGAAGATGGTGTCATGCAGCCACAAGTCAAGGGACACAGCAGCCACTGGAATCTGGGAAGGGCAAGGACTGTTTCTCCCCTGGAGCCTGAGGAGGGAGCCCGGACCAGCCCAGGGGTACCGAATTCTGACTTCTGGCTCTGGAGCAGTGAAAGGATGCATTTGTGGTGTGTAAAGATGTCCTGGGGCCGCAGGAAGTCATGAAGGCCCTGTCCTTCAGCTATGGCACCTCTTCCTGCCTCAGCTTTCAGCACCGGGCTTGGTCTCCCTCCGCACACACCAGCCAGTGCGCTCCCATCCACCGGAATTGGCCCTGGCTGCCCCACACTGTAGGGTGCTGGCCTGTGGGAAGGCGCCTGGATTCCTTTAGGGTCCAGGGGACACAGCTTGCAGAGCGGGCCGCTGACCTGCCCATGGACAATCCTCTCTTCTGGTGTCTGGGCAGAGACAAGCTCTGGTGATGCTGGGAGGGGAGGTGGGCAACGTTCCAGAAGTGGAGGAAGCCCTTCCTTCCAGCCAGGGTGAGAGAGGACAGGATGAGACCCCGTCCTCATCTACAACTTCTTGACCCAGTCTCCACCTGGCCTAGCTCCCACACACTGCAAGTGGGGTGACTCCAGATGCTGACACTGGCAGCAAGGTGACCTAGAAGCCCAGTGTCCTCCAGCCCCAAAACGCCGCTGCTGCACCAGTCCAGGCTGCTGAGTCCCTTTGATGGAAAAGTCAGCTTCTGTGCTGACATCTGTCCGATCAGGCACTCGCCCTGTGGGGCCGGTGCTCCCTGATCCCAGATGGCATGGCCCATACCCTCCTACCTTGCTCTCCTTGGTGTAGGCCAGGACCTTGTCCTCGTCCTTGGGGTGGAAGAGGAGGGTCTCCACGAGGAAGGGGATGGGCTGCCTCTGGAAGCTGGCGCCCTCGTCCGTGCTCAGGAAGAGGCTCTGCTCGCGGTCGCTGAGCGAGGAGCTCACCAGGATGATCTGAAACGCAGAGCAGGTGTGAGGCCAGCTGCAGGCTCCAGGGCCACCAGGGAGGGGTATGCAGCAGGAGGTGCCAGCTCTCCTACCTGGCCTGCAGCTAAAGGCTAACCACAGTCATTCCCTCACTCATTCATGGGGTGCCCCAACACCCCACACTGTTGAGGCTGAGGCTCCATTCTGACCCAAGGCCCAAGGACTCTGCCAGAGCCGAGAATCCACTCTGAGGGAGCTGGGACCGTGGGCACATCACCCATACATCTGAAACAGGGGTTTGGGGACCATCCATGCCCCCAGGAGCAAACCGGGACAAGGGTGGGTAGGCCGGGGTGATGGGGGGACAGGAGCCGCCTGAGGCAGAGGATAATGCTGGCCCAGGGGTCCCTGGGAACTCAGGGGCTGGGGAGGGACAGGAGCAGGGGAGGGGTGGCAGGAGGCCGAGTTCTGAAGGCTAGGGGGGGCCCTGCAATGGGCTGGACAGTGTCCCCGGAAAGACAAATCCACACCTCACCCCTGTACCTGGAAGTGCGACCTTATCTAGAAATGGGGTCTTCGGCAATGTGGTCAAGGGTCTTGGGATGAGACCCTCCTGGACCTGGGGTGGCCCTAAGTCCAGCGGGCCGGTGTCCTCATGGGAAGATGGGAAAACAGACAGACAGCAGCATGAAGATAGTGGAAGGTGCGTCTCCGAGTCAGAGGGCCTGGGCTGCCGGCCACACCGATGCTGGAGGGCTCAATGTGGGGGCGTCCCCTGACCCCCTGTAGGAGCCATCACTGTCCACATCTGGACACCTGGTGTATCCTGCCTCAGGGCTGTGAGGGAACTGGCTTCCCAGCCCCAGATGCCCCGTGTCGGAGCAGCCACAGGACATGCATGGCCATGGGGGAACCTCGCGGAGTGGGGAGGGAGGTCAGCCAGTTCACATCATCACAATGTCCTGGGTGCGGCAGAGATGGCAGGGGCTGCACAGGACAGGGGTTGTGTGGGTGGCCATGGCCTCACCCAGGCTGGGCTCTGGTGGCCTGGTTAGACCGGGGACATCAATGTCTCTCTACCCGCAGTGTCTACACCATGCATCCCTGCGGCACATTTGCAGTGACAGGTGTCCTCCCATGGAGGGGTGGCCCAGGCGCACTGTTGCCTTGAAAGTGGCCACAGGTGCTGCGAAGAGGCCAATGGGCTGCTCCCCACTGTGCGCGGCCGCCTCACGGCCTCCCCTGGGAAGTTGCAACGGGCCTGGCCTTGGAGTGCCAGCCGCATGTCAGGGTCAGGGGACCTGCAGCACTCACTGGGTGGCCCGGGCCCTTTCATCTGCCTCCACTTCTGCTTTCTGCTTCCCTAGGTTGCTCAGGGTTTCCCTGGCCTGACAGAGAGTGCAGGAAGGGCTTTGGCAGTGCATAGAAGGCCATCATTTGTGTGTGACTACTCACAGCTGGACAGTCAGCTGGGGTCAGATGAAAATGTGGGCCCAGCACAGGGTGTTGGGGTGCAGTGGACCCAGCATCATTGGTCCGAGCCCCTGCCATGTGGATGGGGTTAGGTTAGGGACAGCAGTAAACCGCTGGTTTCTTCTCATCTCACATTTCCACGAGGCTTCAGGACTGTCAGCTGTTAGGATAGAGCCACACCTGGGTCACCCCTTCCTCAGCCCCATCCCTGCAGGGCCCAGTGCCTGGTGCAAGCTGGGGCTGTCCATATTGGTTGAATGAGAGAACGAACAAATGAATGAATGAATGAATGAGGACTCAGTTTAGACAGTGGTTTCATCCCCACACATGATCTCAGCTGAGGTTACTTAGCGTTCTGTGCCTCACTTTCTTTGTCAAATGGGGAGAATAACGTCACTCCCTCCCAGTGCGCCTGACACCAAGTGAGCATTTGGGGAGCAGGATTATGAGCACAGCTAGACTGTCCCCAAGGAACTCTGTAGGGGAATTCTCTCTATGCTATTGTCTCTGCTTGCTAGATGGGGAAACTGAGGCACGGAGAGGGAAGGCAAACTGCCAAGGTCACCCAGCCGATCCGGAGGGGGCCAGGTCAGGACCTGAGCCAGACTATGAGCTTGCTCTGAGGGCTGTGAAGGGAGGGGCGTGGTCCCTGGCCTGGAGCCTGTGGGTGTGAGGCGTGGGGCTGGCCGGGCTGAGAGTGACCATGGCTTTCGGACAGTGTGGACACTGCCCTCGATGGCCTCCCACACATGGCACACCCTAGAAGACAAGTCGCCCCAGAGCCTGCCCGAAGTGAGTGGCCGGCCGTCCTACATGGCCTCTTCCAAGGCTTCCAGGAACATGAATTCATCTCCTGCAGCACAGAACCGTCCTCTCCCAGGGAACTGGGGCCTGAGGACACGGATGAGGCCTCCACTGAGACTGACTCCTCCGGCGACTTTGCTCCTTGCCATGGGGACAGATGGGTGTCCTCTCAGATGTCCTTCCCAGGCCCCAGGTTGTATGGAGGTGTTCATGAGGGATGCATAATGACAGGGACCATGCCCATGAAGGAAGCGGGGCAGAAAATCACCCAGCGCCACATTTTCCGTGCATTTACATGGACAAAATCATAAGGCAGTGTGCTGTGTCCTGCCCAGGGTAAGTGCACAAATAAGAAAGTGTAATTCTGTCAGCAGAAAATGCACAGAAACAAGGGCGGAAGGCAAGAGAGTGGTCAGTTGTAAATGGTGGAGCACAAGGGATTGATTGATTGGTTGATTGATTGATTGGTTGCAGTACTGGGGCTCTATGCATACTAGGCAAATGCTCTACCACTGAGCTACATCCTTAGCCATTCATTCATTCATTCATTCATTCATTCATTCATTCATTCACTCATTGTTTGAAACAGTGTCTCGCTAAGTTGCCCTGTCTGGCCTTGAACTTGCCAACTTCCTGCTTGGTCTCCTGGTTAACTGGGATTATAGGAGTGCGCCTCTGCACCTGGCCATTTTTTAAGTACACTTTTCTATTTTAGAATGATTTCTTATTTACAGAAAAATTGCAAAGACAGCACAGAATTCACTATCTTGTACCCAGTGCCCCCATTACTAACCAGTGACATTACTATGGTACATTTGTCATAAGTAGGGCACCAGCACTGATACATTGGTAACATCTAGACCAGTGACAGGAACCTTTCAGAGCTTTCAGTGATACAAAGGGCCTGCTGCAGCACGAGTGCCACAGGTTCGCCACGACTGATGTAAACAAGGGGTGTCCAACGTTTTGGCTGGCCTAGGTTGCACTGAGTGAAGAGGAATTGTTTTGGGCCACATATAAAATATATAATCTAGTTAACATACAAAGCAGCAAGACTTCCTTTTGGACATTTTAACTTATTATTTTAAGAAATAACACCAAAGCCCACGTTTAACAATTAAATAAGAAAACTCACGTGTCTGCTTAATAATAAATGCCTGTGTTCACAGCCACACACCTGTGCAGGTGGGTGGAAATACTATGATCGCCTAATTGCACAAGCTCGTGTGACGCATGGTACACGCGGGTCTCGATTGGACTGACGGTGGCAGGTGCAGGAGGTGGGTCAGCCCTGCATGACGCCTGCCCCTACCCAGGCACCTTGTAGCCTGCACAGTCTGTGCCCAAGAACTGTGCAGTGGAGTCATAAACAATAGCACTAGAAATCACACAACACTGGTAGAAGTTTCCCGTCTTGCGGGGTCACATTCCCAGCTGTCTGGGCCACACGTGGCCCGTGGGATCCAAACACCACACTGTGGCGAGACTTCCGCTGCTTTTCCCTTCCCGTCCCAGTAGCACCCCAGCCAGGCCGCCCCGCGACATGGAGCTATTGCACCTGTCTCCTTGGGCTCCAGCTTGCTGTGAGGTCTCAGGCTTTCCTTGCTCAGGTGTCCTTGACAATTTTGAGGGGCACAAACTGATGTGTAGGGTGTCCCTCAATGGGGACTTGTAATGTGCTTCTTGGGATGCAACTGGGCCATCTGGGGTGTCTGGGGGAAGGCCGTCCTCATCGCAGCATATGGGGCACGGCGGTTACCGGGACTCAGCACCAGTGGCGACGCCCTGGTGGGGGACAGCGCCTCCTTCCACCCGATGTAGGCACGGGCCCCTTAAGGATGTAGCAGCTGTGTGAAGTATTTGGGATTCTTGTGCATGGGATGTTTGTCTCTTATTTTCTATGTTGAGTTGTAATTCAATACTATTTTGTTTGTTTGTTATTTTTGAGACAGGGTCTAGCTATGTATTTCAGGCTGGCCTGGAACTTACAGCAAGCCCCCTGCCTCAGCCTCCCAGTGCTGAGATTACAGGTGAGCACCCCCACATCCGGCTTCAATGCTATTTTGATATTGGGTGCACGGTTCATCCAGCTGTGGCTCTTGGGAGCTCTTGAGGCTCAGCCCTGTGTCCCTCTAATACAGGCCACTGTCCTTTCCTAAATACCCCACACTGCGCATGAGCGCCCAGGATAACAGGGAAGATGGAACGGGTCACTCAGACATTCTGCGTGTGGCTCAGTCCACACTGTATGCCCAGGGGAGGTCCGGGGCCCACACACCTAGATCCAGTGGGGCCATCACCCGGGGAGGTCCCAGCGCCTTCCCTGACCATGTGCCCTGGGTGACCCTCTCTTATAGCCCCGCTCCTCACACTGCCAGCTCTGGCCAGGTAAACTCAGGTTGTGTCCCCAGGTGGCCAAGACCAGCTGTGCCTGTGCTCTCCCTCCTGTGGAGCACACGGCAGGACCAGGACACCCCAACCCTGCCACTCAGGATTCAGAATCCAGCTCTGGCCTTCAAAAATGACATAAAATCCACATGCAATAAAATTAAAACAGCCTCCTCCAAATTTTTTGAGCACAAAATTTCAGGCTACTTCAACAAACCTGAACAGTTCCCATTTCTTTCTGAGGTCCCTGCTTTTAGGTGCCCCTGCACACATTCACCTGCTTTCATGATGGGTGCTCTTCCCCTTCTTCTCTGCTGAGGCTCTCATGAAGGCTGCCTCCTCCAGGAAGCCCTCTGGGGTGCAGTCATCCCTCTTTCCCTGACTGTATCCATGCACAAAGCCCAGTGATCCCCAGTGGTCTCATTCAGGGCTGCCTTCCCTTGCAGCCTGGCAGTGCCCAGGTCTTTGTAATGCCATGTCCCAGCCCAGCGCAGGGCCTGGCACAGATGTCGCATCGCAATAAATGGGCTCTGGACACGGAGTCATCTCTCCATCACAGCCCTGTGTCTGCCCTGCCCACACCCTGGGGGAGGCCCAGGGCTCTGCCAGGGGTAACCCCAAGGTGAGAGGAGAAAAGCCCTGGCCAGGGGCCTGGCCATCTTCATGGGGCTGTTTTTGGCTTCAGAGTTGGGGGCCTCAGCCGGGAACGGCAGAAGGCAGGAGGGAAAGTGCTGCGGCTGCCGAGGAAAGGGTTGTTGGAGCAAAGAAAACAAATCAATTAGCACCGCGCCGGGCGGGGGCTGGCAGATTGTTCTTCCAAATCAGGAAGCAGGCGCTATTTTAAACGGTGTATTTTTACTGCTTCCTACTCCAGGGGAGACATCTGGTACCTGGATTGGGTTTTGGGGGCCCATGAGGCCAGCTGTTGGAAGTCAGAGACAAAGGGCAGACATGCCAGGGAAAGCTGCGACAGATTTGGTCACCTGCCAGCCACTCCATGGGAGGCACGGGTGCCAGAAGGGCTGGCGAGTTTGCCAGGCCCTGTGTACGCTGGGAAGGTGTGGGACAGGTAAGTCACACGCAGTGCACCTGCCAGGTAGGTATGATTGTCCCCATTGCTTGGATGGGGAAGCTGAGGTTGGAGAAGCTGAGAACCTTGTGTGAGATCACGGTGCCAGGCTGGCTCCAACCTTCTCTCCCTACACAGCTCATCTACGCCACCCAAAAATATCACGGGCAAAGGCATTACTGCACCTGTCCGAAGGCGGCTAGCAAACACCAGGACTCAGGTGAAACTGACTTGGAAGATTCTAGAAAGGGCCTGCCATGGCTTCCAGAAGGCGGGAAGGGGCTTCTGCAGAAGTGCATGCAGTGCTTGTGGGAGGGCAGGTCTGTGGGGCCCGAGCTGGGCTCCAGTCCTCTTGGCCTGGCCAGGCAGGTCGCATGACCCGGAGCCCCACACGTCCTTCTCTGGCTGTGCAGGCTGAGCCTGCACCCCCTGCTGCCTGGACCAGCTCCCAGCAGGCTCCTGCTGGGACCTGGGTGACCACATTCTGCAGGGGCCGTGTGAGGTCCCCCTGTCCACTGGACGCCAGTGAGGACTGCCTGCGTCCATGCTGTCTTCCCAATGTGAGGCTGCCATCTCCTCCAAAAGGTGGTGCCAATGTTTCAGTCTGCCTGCCGCCAGGCACATCAAACCCCAGCTCAACACTGCGAGCTAAAAAAAATCATGAAAACAAACAGCGTCAGAGCGATTTCTCGCCTCTGCCAGAGCCTTGGCTGTCCGCCTTTCACATCCGTTCACAACTCCTTATCGGGGGGGCCCTGGTTCCTTTGCTCTTCACCAAGTTTAGGCCCACAAGGCCCCACCCCAGGCCCCAGGATGGGTGTCACCCAGAGTCACTTGTCCTTGGAATCCCACTTGCCTGGTCTGTTCCCGGCCAGACAGATGTGCCCAGCTGTGGATATAGAAGCTTGGTGCTGACGCAGGAGAGGCAGACAGTGGAGCAGACAGACAGCCGCCGACGTCCCCAGGTCTCAAATTAGAATCTGCCCAGCCCCACGTGCACCTGCATGACTCACAGGAAGCAGAGAATTCTCCCCTAGCACTTTGCTCCTGCCCTGGAGATGTCCTTCAGGGACGGTTTGCACGCTCTGGGGGCTACCTGGTGGGTGTCGCAGGAGAGCCACCTGACGATGGTCATCTGTCGGGGTCACCCTGTGGGTACACAGCCTGCGACATGGCCTTGGACACCCCAGAGACCGGGGCCTGTTGGGGATGCAGGGGTTAACAAGTGGCATGCGCCGGTGACCTGGCCAGGGGCAGAGACAGTGGACAGAGGAGAGGGCAGGTGCTAGGGACACTGCAGAGTCACAGCTTAGTGGCTGTGTGGGGACCCAAAATGCAGCACAGGGTCCCTCAGCTGTTGGCTCGGGCAGACGGGGGTGGCTGTGCTATCCGCAGAGATGGGGACCCAGGAGAGCTGGCTTGGAGGAGGTGACGGTGAGGTCACTAGAATCACTGAGATTCCTGAGGAACAGCAAAGGGAGGGGTCTGGGGTCTCGGTCAGGGGACTGGGCTCAGTAAGGATTCTGGGCTGGAGGTGGCATTTGGGGGTCCCACGCACAGACAGGTGGCCCAGCATCATGGGGTGCATGGCCCACCCTGGGAGGTCATGTGAGGCTGTCCTGAAGTGAGGTGTCTGGGTGGAGAGGGGAGGGACCATGGGAGAGGGGCATGGCCTGCCAGCTCTGCACCCATGTCCACCCTGTACCCCCTCCTGCTGCTCCGGCACCCTGGCTGTGCCAGCCAGAGGTCCCTCCCAGCCGCTGGCCCCGCTCCCTTCCCAGCCTGGCTGTCCAGGGCACTGCCAGACGTGTGCGCCGCGCCCTCCTCCTCGCAAACATTTTAAAGAACATTTGCTGTCATGTTAACTTCAAATTCAACCACGCTGACTTAGCAAATCACAGCTCTCCACGTCTGTAGGGGACAACATGACACACACCGCAGTGTAGAATGACAGTTGCAGCTGCGCGACAGGGCCAACACCTCGCCTGCTGATTGTTAGGAGAAGGCCCGAACTTCAGAAGGGCTACCCACGAACGTCAGGTGCCCGTCACCACCCCCTTCATCCTCCAGGGCCACTCCTGTCACAAGACCTTCAAGGCCCTGAGCAGGGGACGTCTTCATCACCCTCACACCCTGTCTTACTGCCCTTCCTGCGAGTCCTGCCCAGTGGCCTTAGGCACATCCACATGGCTGTACTTCCCACCCCTCCCTTTCTGGAGCTGTGTTCGCTCACTGTGTGTGTCCCCATGTGCTGCAAAGTCGGGGTGCACAGCTCCCATCTCTGGCAAACCTTCCACACCCAGGGAGGCTGGTGCATTAGCACCGGCTCTGCATGCAGACTCCTAGGCCCTAGGCCGGCTCAGCCCCTCTTGGCCCCGCCAGAAATGCAGCAGCTGGAAGGTGCAGGTGCCTGAGGAGAAGCTGCTGCCCCTGCAGGACCCTGCCAGTGTCCCAAGACCCCGGCCCCAGGTGTCGAGGGCAGTGGTGGCTGGTGGTGGGCTGAGGTCACTGCCTCCTGGCCTGGATGCCCGATGTGGCTTTGCTGACCTTCACCTGCCCTCCTGTCCACCACACGAGGACACCTCTGTCCTCTGTGCTATTGTCCCCCCCAACACCCAGCATGCTTTGTGCATCAGCCCCGAGTGACTGATGGGAGGATGCACGTATTTTACCAAATCCACCGAGCCTACCTCATACCCAGGCCTCACTTCCAGCCACTTCCTGCTCGGGACCCTTGTGCCAGCTCACCCTGTTGACCAGCTGAGACTTCTTCTCCCCCACACCTAGACCCAGGAGATTCGCTAACCTACATTCAGGGCTCCACCCCAACACCGAGCACTGTGAGAACTTCCTCCCCCGTGTAACCTTAACGACGAGGAAATCCGCCCGGGGCAGGGATCCATGGAGAGAGCTTTTAACATCTGTTCACAAGATGATTCCTAAAACACATGCGCACCCATCCTGCAAAACATGTTGGGAAGGGGAGTGGGCGCCCTGCTCTCACGGCTGCTAATTCTTGAGCTCCTCTCCTCCTCCTCTTCTTCCTCCTCTTCCTCTTCCTCTTCTTCCTCCTCCTACTTTTTTTGAGATTGGGTCTTATTATGTCGTTCAGGCTGGCCTTGAACTCACTATGTAGCCCAGGCTAGCCATGGACACATGGCACAAACCCCTTCCAGGGGTCACGTCAGTGATCTTCCTGCCTCAGCCTGCCGAGTGCTCGTTCTACAGGAGTGCACCTGGCTTTGTGCAAACTCATCAAGAGCTCAGCAAACCATGACTGGGGTGGGTGAGTGGCACTGCCCGTCCATCCTGGAGCAGGGACATTCTTGGCCTGTCCCTCTCAGCAGGGTATCTGTATTGCCCTCTGCCTTGCTGAGGGGACATCTGAGAACCCACGTGGCAGACGTGGTGGCAGACAGCACAGTGCTAACCCCTCCACGAGTCACGATAACTTGAGAAGGGTGTGTCCTGCAGATGGAGTCAAGTCAGATGAAGGACACGTGCCCCTATGTGTGCCCCTGTATGCACACACGTCCACACCCTTAAACACACATGCGGACACACACGTGTTATCTCTAGAGACACGTGCGTATGAACACACAGAATGAGAACATGCAAGCCAGGCCCGAGGGTGACAGCACCATCGGCCTTGCAGCAAGGAGACCGTGGGGACTCAGCTCTTCTCGTGTTCCCATGCACCCAGCCCCGTCCCACGTACCCAGCGTGGCGGCCTCGGCAGTGTCAAGGATGAGTAAACGCGTGTCTGTCAGTGGATGCATTACATTTATAATGAGAAAACGAACGATACCTAATTCACTTTTATGAAAGAGCAATGTGCCTGTGAGCAAATGTCTAAGAATGTACGTGAGCAGAACAGTTTTAAAAATTAAGGTTTACGTCTAGGTAACCTAGGGACACTGCTATTAATACCTTCCGGTACCAGGACCCAGAGCCTTCACACTGAACTACAGCCCACCCCTTCTCTCTCTTCCTTTCTCTCCTTCTTTCTTTTTTTCTTCTTTCTCTTTCTTTCTTTCTCTCTCTCTCTCTCTCTCTCTTTCTTCCTTCCTTCCTTCCTTCCTTCCTTCCTTCCTCCTTCCCTCCCTCCCTCCCTCTCTTTCTCTCACTCTCTCTTTCTTTCACGACAGAATCTAAGTTCCCTGGGTTGTCTCAAACTCAAAATCTCCCTGCCTCCACCTCCGAGAGTGCTGGGATTACAGGCGTGCGCCACCATGCCCAGCTAGTTACTAATACTTTTAACCCAGTATTTTTTCCTTCCCTCTCTCTCTCCCTCCTTCCTTCCACCATCCTGCCACCCCTCCACTGAAGCTGCCCTGGGGGGTGATGGCGCTGTCCAGGAGGAGGGGAGCCCATGCCCTTTGAGTCTCACATGCAGTTTAGATGCCTGCTGTCACCGTCCTATGCCACGCAGCTCCTGACCCACCATCCTGGCCCTGGGTCACAGTGGCCTGTGTCTCCCAGTCTTATCCCTGGGTAGAGAGGACAAGCACTCGCCCAAGTCCCTCCTTTATTTTGCCCCTCTCTTCCTGGAGGGGCACAGTGACCCATCCAGGGCCACTCAGCTGTGTACCCACCTGGCGTGGACACAGCGCTCCGCCTCCACCAAGAGCCATCCTCCCACTCTGTGAGGGGACTTGGGCATCCTGTAGTCAAACATCCACTCAAACGCAAGTACAGACTTGACCGTCAGCAAAGGGCTGGTTCCGACTTAATTACTGGCCCGGCAGTGCTGAAATGCCAGGGAACCTCCGAAACATCTGTAAACTGAACTGAGAGGCCAACCTTTTCCCTCTGGCCAGAAGGCTGGCTTGGATCTCGTGCCGGTCGATATCACTAAAGAGGGAAAACTTAAAATAACTCATCACCAACACCTCGCCGCCTTGTTTCGTGAACCATCGCGCTGTGGCTTTGTCACGTGCAAGGCCCGCCCCCCTCGCCGGCTATAATTGCTGATGATCTCACCTCCGGGGACGGAATGTGGTTTAACTGTTTTGTTTGGCTGTCCGAAGACTTTCTGCAATTGGTGCTAAAGAGCTCATTTGCAGGGGTGGGGTGCGGAGGACGCTAATTCTCGGGAGTGCCTGTGTTTTGGAAGATTGTCTTTAATCAGGACGGCTGCATTAACTGCATACTATTAGATCAGTGCACAATTTGTTCATTTATCTGTCCCTAATTGAACCGCGGCAGTCAGGGGACTGAGTCCCAGTACCTTTGCGTTTCCGCCTTTTCAGCTGCCGCTCTGTGGCCTCCTGAGTAACGATGACAGCGCTGGAGGAGCTGGGGACTCTCCTAAGACTTGCTCCCCAAATATTTGCCATTGGAGGCTAGACACTGCCACCACGCTGGGCCAGCTGCTCACGACGCCGCCTGGGCTCCAGGCAGAAGCCATTCCTCCCCTCCGCCATCCCTGCGGGTGAGTGAGAGGCACCTGGACTGGAGTCCGAGTTTACAGAGTCCAGGCAGGCCGTGGACTTGCGGGGGGTGTGGTCCTAGCATCAAGTCAGGGCAGAGCTCTGAGGCCCATGACTGCAATTTCTGCTACGCAGGGGAGGAAACTAAAGTTCACGTGGGTCCCCAGGCAAGGTCGGTGGCCAGTACCAACTCAGCACCCCAAAGCACTTTTCGTTCTGTGGCATAGCCCGCCCACAGCCCTGGCGATGGGATAAGCACAGGCCATGTTCTCAGAGCACACGCTGGGCCCTGGGCAGACGCTTTCTGGGCTCTGGTCCGAATCCCTCCGATGTGTCATCCCTGTCCACTGATGAAGCAAGCGGTCCCCAGCTGTGTCACCGCTGGAAGGTGATGGAACTTTGGGGAAGGCAGTGGGAAGACGTTGGGTCCCTGGGGACGTTCAGTCACTGCCCCTGAAAGGAACATGGGGACCCTGGCCTCCCCTTTCCGCCTTTGCCTCCAGGCGGTCAGGAGGCGAGCACCTGTTCCCGCCGCGATGCTCTGCGTCCCCACAGCCAGAGCGGCAGGCCAAGCGCGTAGGCAGGAAGCTCTGAAGCTGTGAGCCCAAATGAACCTTCCCTACTCCACACTAACTCTCGTGGGGACCTTGTCACAGTGATGGGACGCTGACTCTGCACCAGAGGCAGGTGGCAACTACCCGGTAACCCGGGGAGTGGGGGGCACGGGAGCTGGGGTGTACATGAGTGGTCAGACTTAGCCCACGCTGCAGAGATGGAGAAGGAACAGATCCCATCCTCCGGGAAACAAGGTTCGCAGCACAGGGGAGAGGGCAGGAGGCACTGTGGCCTTGTGGCTTTGTGTCCTTGGCTTCACAGAGCACAGCCTGGAAGAGTCAGGGCATGATGGACTCCAGGAGGCTCAGCCATTCCCCACGAGGGGCGTGGGGAGCCTCACTCCATCGGGGAGGGTCAAGGAGCCCATGGGGACGGGGGGAAGAGGGCAGAGGACGCAGGACCAGCACCACTGGGTGGCATGTGGCCAGGTGGACCTGGGACCTGTCCCCAGCCAGCCCTGCAGCTTCTCCCCCTCAGTGGCCTGGCCCAGAGCTGACCCGAGGTGCTTCCAGTGCTGGCGATCTGAACAGACACTGGTGGTCATGGGAGAGGCCTTGTCCTCTGTTCTTCTGGCGATTGCCTCTCATCTTCCCTCCCACAGATGAGCAGTGGTTTCATTAAAGTCCCTGGGGAAGACCTCTGGGGCAGGTGATGTCCCCAGGGTTCTCAGCAATTATGTGGGGACCAATAGGAACAGCCAGAACCTTCCTGCAAGTTGAAAGGAGGGGCGCCTGGGCTGTGCCCAGGGCTCTGAAGGCGCACGGGGTGGGTGGAAGCAGGGCAAGGACCCAGCACAGCCTCACAGCTGGTGAGGGCCAGCTGGATCTGCAGTTTCTGGTTTTGAAATCATAACCAGTTTCCCTGCTTCTGCTTGAATCTCCCCGGGGACAGCAAGCTTCCTACCTTTCCGCTGTGCGTGTTTCCCTTCTGAATAAACTCAACTCAGTGAGGCGCAGTAGAAAGACTTGGGACAGGCAGACCTGTGCTGAATTCTGGCTGTGCGCGGACAGCAGTGTGGCCTTGAGTCAGATCTGTGGCCTCTGGGAGCCTCAGCACTGCCCTTCAAGGACAGGGGCTGTGCCACCCTTCTTGGGCTGCTTAAGAGTATGGGGGTCTGGGTGCCCTGAGCCCTCTCTGGGCTCCATCCTTTGGGCAGGAAGCTGGTGTTTCTGGGCCACCCTGGACCGCAATTCTATTTAAATAACATGCGCTCAATTAATAATTCACAGGACTGTTGTGACAGGAGTGCATGACAATGTGATAGCAGAAGTCACTCTCGGGACATGGCCTTGAGTGCGTCACTGCATCCACTCCTGACTCCTCCTGAGGGGGTGCCATCTCCTGGCTCCCACTTTTCAGAGACATACATACTTTGCTGGAGGTCGTCCAGCTCCCAGCCGGCCGGGCTGGTGATGAGGATGCTGGTGACGGGGACACTGGTGGAGGGAACGCCATGTGGGCTCTGCTCCCCGCTCCCAGCCCACCCCAGCCCACACTGCCTCCTTTGATCTGATTTATCGATTGGGTTTCTGTGTATGAATTTGTTCTGCAAAAAGGATCCGATGTTTAAAAAATTGTTTCACCACCTTTGCTTTCATCTTATCACCATTACCCCAACACACAGACACACGCTCGCGTGAGCATGCATGCACACCCACGCACGACTGTGAGCAAAGGTGGGGCGGGGTGTGAAAGGAAGGCTTCGGGGAACCTGGCAAAGACTCCTTCTCCCCATCACCACATGTCACCCACAGGCCAGCTTCTGGGCTGGGCAGCTGCCCACATCTCCAAGGGGTCTGACCGCTTGGTCCGGGTTGGACACAGTCCCGCCAGCATGTTCTGGGTCTCCCTCTCATGGCACAAGCACAGGGCTCAGAGCTGATGGGGACCTAGGACCATGCACCTGTCACCCCCAGCCCATGATGGCCCTGTGTGCCAGCCAGGGCCCCTCAGGGGGCTCTCAGGGGGCGGATGAAGTTGGCAGGGGACGGACAGGGGTCCTCAGGGCTGATCCTCATCTAAGGGGCCAACCTGCCAACTCGCCCAGCTGCCCAGGTCAGAGACAGACCCAAGTGCCAAGGAAGAGACCCCTGCAGCCCCCGGCCTGAGCCTCAGCACGCAGGCTGTGAGAGGACAAAGAACCCCTGCCCACCCAGCTCCAGACCGCCCAGAGGAAGTGGCACAAACCCAGCTTTGTCAGCGCGTCCACACTGCACCTGTAACCAGCACTACCTGCCTTGACAGTGACACCTGCCAGGGTCCACACTGCCACCCCAGACCCTGCTGCTGTCTGCTTTGGCTGCTGGCAACCCAGGACTCTTTCCCAGAAACCTGCCCTGGCTGACAGCAGCCCCTCAACTGGCAGTGACCCCGGCTCAAGGATATGGGGTGATCGGCCAGAGCCTCAGGTTGTCCCAGCCCCTGTGGTGTCCCCAGGGTCTGCCCACAACAACAGAGGGTGCTGGAAAGAACAAAGACCCAGGATGAAAGCTGGGGTCATAACGGGCTGAGTGAGAGCCCAAGGGGGAGGCCACATGCCAGAGCCTGACCCCCAACAGAGCAAAGGCTTGACTCTGGGTGAAGCCAGCCAGCCTTTGTCTCCTATGACAAAGGAAAGTGATGATGTGCTATCAGAGAGACCAGGGCAGCGGGCTGCTCTGGGGAGATGGGAGCCTGTACAGCTCCTCTCCAACAGGATCAAAATCTTCTGACCTTGAGAGGTGGCAATAGCATTCTGGAGCCCAGAGAGGCTGGCCAGCCTGCCCAGAGACACACAGCACGTGCAGAATGGGGTCAGCATCGCTTCCCGGGCTGTGACGGCCACTGGTGCTCGGCCTTTCCTGGGCAGGAGCAGGGAGGAGGGAGCCTGCCTGGGACATCTGGGACAGTGGTGCGTGCGTGCGCGCCTCACAAGGCACAGACAACAAGGAAACAAAGAAATAGACACGGACAGGTGCAGACCCACTGGGGGCTTGGAGTCGAGGACCCCATCTGGTCTCTCTTGTGACCGCCCCTCTAGTTCACACAAAGGGTATGGAGGAAGTGGGCACAGCACTGTACCCCTGCAGGTGGGAGGGAGGGATCAGGTAGGGGACGTGGATAAGCCAGGACAAAGGCCATGCTGCCGGAGATGGCAGCACAGAGGTGGTATGGCGGGGTGAAGTGACCCCGAGCCTTCCTGGGACGTGGGTGCTGCATTTCCTGAGGAGTCGCGGGGTGGTACTGCGGAAGCAGACCCAGGGAGCCAGCCACCGGCCACCAGAGGAGTTGGCAGAGTCTGGAGAACATCAAATCGGGGTCCCCTGGAGAGCTGCAAGGACCTGAGCCATGAGATCTGGCAGGATCATGAAGGAGAGAGGGGAAAACTGGGGGATGGGCAAGCACCCCCACCCCATGAGTCCCAGAGGGAAAGCAAGAGTGGAGGGTCCTGAGCTGGTGACCCAGAGGAAGCCCAGCCTCACCTTTGCAGATGAGGAAACAGCCTTGGAGATGCCAAGAATTGTCACCAGAGACAGCTAGCGAGGGATGAGCCAGAACCTGAGCTCAAGGGTTTTGAACTTCAGAACTAAAAATGTTGCTCTGAATGCCCTTCATTTCTCCCACATAGTGAACTCCTACACATCCTTCAATGGCCAACTCAAATGTCTTGTCTTCTATGGAACATTCTTTGCTCTGTGTCAGTCCCCCAACATTGTTCCACAGCAGTTTGTCCACAGCTCCACTTTAGAATTTACTCTTCCTTGGAACAGTGGTTAATGAGTCTCCTTGGGTGGTAAGTTCTTGAGGACAGATATGGGGTTCTATTTGCACCCCAACCAACAAGCTGGGCATGTGTGGAGCTCTATAAAGATTTGTTGAATGGATGGAGGGACGGGTGTGTGTATGTGGGGGGTGGGTGGATATATCCATTTGTATATGACGGACAATCAAAGAATAGGTGAATATATAGATAGATGGCATGGGGTGGGTGAGTGGACAGATGGATGGGCAAACGGGTGACGTGCACATGTATATGCAGATGGAAATATGGATGGGTGAGCAGAGGGTCAGTGAAGACACAGATCAAGGGCACATGATAGATGTTGGGTGGTTGGATGGATGGATGGATGGATGAATGAATGGATGGATGGATGGTTGGCTGGACAGATGGATGGTTAGTTGAATGGATAGAGATAGATGAATGGATGAATGGATGAGTGGAAGGATGGATCCATGGATGGATGGATGGTTGAGTGGATGGATGGATGAATGAAGGGAGAAGGAGAGAGGGAAGGATGGATGGATGGTTGAATGATGGATGGATGGATGGATAGATGGAGGAAGGGAGGGATGGATGGATGGATGCATAGATGGAAGACTACAAGATCTGTCATTGGCATATTTAACTTCACCATGGCCTTGCACCTCACTAGCTGCTGGACCATCACTGGGCTGGGCCTGGGCTCTGCCAGGTGCAGGGCACCACCAGAATGCTCAGGGACAGCACAGGCTGCACAGGCATCAGGCAGCCCCAGGAAGGTTGGCACAGTCTGCACTGCCACAGAGCTCCCTTGCCAGAAATCACCTCCCAAGTGTACGTCGAGAGGACATAATTTCCACATGGCTGGTTTTAAAACCAAGTAATTAAATGGTTTTATAGTCAGTTTTAAAAACAAGTGCTTGAAGTTATGAGTATAAAGCATGTCTCCGTGATGGCCAAGTTGTTCTGTTTCATGATTTCCAGCGCAATGGATTTTATAATTAGGCAGCAAACATCCATCCAGGGCTAAGGCCACATTATGAAGCTCAGCTCTTGGTCTGGCCTAACTCTGCCAACACCAGGGGTCGGGGCTCTGACGACGAGGACACAGGAAAGCTGGGGCTCGGGCTGCGTGCGCGTGCGAAGGGCCACCCAGGAGAGGCTTTGCTGCCAGCCTGGCCTGGAAGCAGAGGGTCCAGGAAGCTTCCAGATAAGGCCAATCCTGACCTGGGCCCTGCCTTTGGGTGTGGGGCAACTGCTGAGACCTCAGCTACAGTGGCTCGGGCCACTGGCAGGCTCGACCCCACGCTGGAAACCTGTTCACGGGGGCTGGAGCGCGGCAGAAGCGGCTAGGGCCGCCAGCAGACACAGGACATCCAGTTCAATTTGAATTTCCCACAAATGAATAAATTTTTATTATAAATATATCCCAAGCATCACATAATTTTAATCTAAGTATGCGATATTTGTGATATGATAAAAGTCATTCATGGCTTGTATGAAATTTAAATTTAACCGTGCCCTTTAAAAGATATTTTTTTGTTGTGACATCTGGCAAGCTTATAAGGACCCGTGGCAGTGACGTAGCTCAGAGCCGCCACCCAGCAGCAGCCCTGCACTGTCCACAGTAAGTGACAGGCAGACCTGTGGGAACAGAGGCACCAGCTAGTCCCTGGGCAAGAGAGCGCCACGCACGCAGGAACAAAGGAGGAAGGGGACTGGTCGGGGACATCACTTTGGGAGGAGTTTTCTCTGGTGGTGGAAAAGCAAAGTGGGCACAAGGACACTGATACAGGAGCCGTGTGGTTGTGGCACTGAGGGGCAGTTTTGCCACGACCCCTCGCAGATTCCCCGGTGCAGCAGGGTGCTGCACGCTTGGTCAAAGACGCACCCATCTGCACAGAAGTGGCCCCTGGGCACAAACCTGGAAACGGCTGGCTCCTTTATAGGGGGACAAAGATGTCTCAGCCTCTAGGCCAAGGCAGCCCGCTCCAGGGCACACGGCCTGGCAGGGGACTTCAGCCCCATGTGTCCTTGGCTGAGAGTCCCTGCGTAGGGCACAACCTGCCCAGTGGTGGGTGGTGGCCTTGTCTCCAGGCTTAAGTTCCAGACGGGTGGGTTCTCGTGCCTTTTGCTCACTGCTGTGTCCTTTGAAACCAGGGCTGGCATTTGAGGTGCCTGCCATTGGGCCAGCTCCAGGGCCGGGCCTTACCCAAGTTACGGACCTCATCCCAGATGCCCGTGGCTGGGACGAGCTGGGGTGTGGAGCCTGCAGTGCCAGACTGGTGTGGAGCGGGGGAGGGTGGGTGGATAAAAGGATGGATGGAGGATGGGCAGAAGGACGGGTAGAAGGGTAGAAGGATAGATGGATGGATGGATGGATGGATGGGTAGGCAGGAAAGGGTGGGCAGGGTAGGTGGATGATGGGTAGGTAGGTCGGGGGTGGATGGATGGGAGGTGGACGGATGGACGGGTGGGTGAGCGAGTAGGTAGATGGATGGGTGGATGAATGGTGGATAAGTGGATAAACTCCAAGTTTCACAATATCAGGGCCTGAGCTGGCCAACCAGGGCCTCACACCTGCCCTGAGGGTTATTTTGCACTGGAAATCAGTGAAAGGGCATGGGGTTGGAGATGCCTGGTTGCTCGAAGCTGGAGAGCCTTCCATAGGCAGCATTTGCGAGGGCCAGGCTCTGGGGTGCTCGTGCTCTGAGGTCTGTACACGCCCTCTCCATGGCTGGCCTTGACGTTACCCTCGCACGGTGAGCAGCACGTCCCTGGTGGCTGGACAGGGCCTCTTAGGTCCCCAGGCAGGTCTGTCGGCCTCTGTGGAAGCAGCCTGAGCTTGCGTTGCTGCACCCAACATTTTCAGCGGGGTCCCTGCAGTGCCACAGCTTCCTGGCTCTCAGGTCACTAGGGATGGAGTGATAGCCGCAGAAACTTGCTGGGCTCTGCTGCCACCCTACCTCACCCTCCCGCTCTGTCTATCTCATTGGCTGGGTGACCCGGCAACTCCTTGACATCCTCTTGCACGACGTATGAGTATGCATGCACGTGTGTGCACGCATGTGTGTGTGCAAAGGTAGAATATTAATAAATCCATCTTAATTTCTCAAAGGGACCAAGAAGACCTATTTCTAAGGCAGCCTGTCACTCCTTCAACAGGTGGCTCCTTAAGGAGACAGATGTCCCCAGAGTCTGTAGGCCCTGGCCTCTGAGTCCCTGCAGAGGGGGATGTGGCCATGGGGAGTGGCCTGGATGGGGCCTTCGGCAGGGGTGAGGGGTGCCCAGCCCCGTCACTCCTTGGTAGGGACTCACCGACAATGTAGGACCAGGGAGGCAGAGCAGGCTGGGCTCCCAAGGGGCTCAGCTGGGGCCTCTGCTTGTGCTGGCCCTGACCGCCACACCCCATGCAGCAGCATGTCCTTGTGGAGGCTGCTGGAGGGCACAGCAGGGCGCCAGGCTGGGGCGATGTGGAGGAGGAGGCAGTATCCTGTGCCCTGCTGGGAGAGCTCTCCTCCACCCTCTCCTTCCTCCCAGACCTGATCCACCTTCCGCCCACCCCCACAGCCTCTGGAAACCATCCTGGATTCCTGTCATGTCTGTCTGGGTGAGTTCACTGTCTCTGACAAAATTCAAGGTTCTGGCTGCCGCTGCCGCTCAGCCAGCGCCTGAGTCTGGTCAGAGCACCTGTCAGCTCTCCGCCCCCCGCCTGTGCCCCACAGCCCCTCCAAACCAGCAGTGCACACAGACCCACATGGTCACCTCCCTCGGGTCCCTTCTGCTCCACCCCCCATCCCCAACATGGCAAGTGGAGGACAGGGCTGAGACCTGCAGGAGCTAGGCACGAGGGCACAGCGCGAGACTCCTTCCCATGTCACCTGCCTCCCCGTGCATTCTGGAGCACCAGGGTGCTAGGAAGAAGCTTAGGCTGCAGGCCGCGGAGCCCTGCCTGCCTGCTCAGCTCTGCCACATGGTGGGCACCCGTGGGCGCGGCCACCTCTTCTATGGGCACTGAATGGAATTTCCCATCGTTTTTAGGTGTCACAAAGGATTACTGATCTTATCATTTTTTCCCAACCATTTAAGACACTTCCTGAACTGTTTTAGCCTGTGGCCACAAAAAACAAGCCCTAACCTCTTAGACAACAAGCAAAACAGTGTCACCATGTCCCAGGGCCACTTCTAGAGGGACACTAATGGTTTGTGCAGGGGGCAATGCCGGGCCCAGATCTTTACACGATGAATAAATGCACATGTGGTGGAGGGAAGAAAAGGAAAACTTTCAGGTGCTTCTGGCCCGCACATCATCGGGCATTCTCGTGGGTGAGGGGCAGCTGGTCTCCCTGGGGCCAGAGGGCAGAGGATCCAACCTGAGGAAGCGTCCAGGACTGCCTGGCCGCACCCAGCCCTCTTCAGCCAGCCAGGACTTGAAGCCGGTTCTCTAGCTCCGTGGTCCAAGTCCCTGGATTTCACTGACTCCCAAGCTACTGGCTTCACCCACCACCCAACGGGACTCGAGGAGCTCCGGGCCCCTGTGGGTGCCACACAAGGCCCCGAGGCCACGGCTTCTGTCTTCAGATGCGGGAGCCCTTTGGAGAGGACCGTTGCACACCTATGTGGGCTATTGATTCTCACAGCCTTGGTGGCTACCATTAGCCACCACTTCCTACACGTGGGCACCATGCCCCTGCCATGTGCCCGCTGCCTTATCTGATCCCACGGTGCTGGGGAGACAGCGCCATTCTCTCTCCTGGAAAGGTGCAAGTGCCGCCTGGTGGCTAGAAATCTTTATGAACCCCAGTAACTCAGTGCCCGAGACCCCCGGCACCCCACATCCATCCTTCTCACCTCCCTGGCTCCTCTCTCTCTCCCTTTCACCCTGCAATTACCACACTCTTGCCTGGTCCCAGGGCTTCACCCCAGCAGCCCAAGCACGTGGCCCCAAGCGCTTCGCTGCAGCTGTCATTAGATTGATCGTCCCGCCTCCTGCTTTAGTTCCCACTCCTTTGAGAACCCGATGGAAGAAAGCGCCGGCCGCCTTGGGGGCAGAAGTGTCTAATACCCCACCTCTTGGCCGCCACGTTCGAGGCACTGAAGGACCCAGGCACGTCCACAGGAGCAGGGGGCTCCGCTTCGTGCCCAGCCAGCACCAGGGCCTCAGCTTCCGCAGCAAACCCATCATTGCTGTGAGCCGCTGTGGGGCATGGGCAGACCCAGAAATAGATCGCAGGGCCTTCATAGCAGGTCGTGATCCCTGCTATGGGAAACCACAGCCCCGCATATTTGTGCCTGGCTGGAGTCCTCGTTTAATTGCGACTCGGACTGTGTTTGGGAGGGCGCCGTGGGGAGGGTGGGTGTGAGCGCGATCCCAAAGACTCCCTCCCTGACAGCTTCCCCTTCCAACCACAGCTAATTGCAACTTCGGAAAGCATCTGACATCCGGTAATTCCGGAGCTGGATAGATTGCCAAAGACATCCCTGACACCGTGAACTTTGCTTAGCTCGCCTTGCAGTCATTAGTCTGAGGCCCCAAGGAGCTGGGCCAGGGAGAGGGTGTTGCCGAGCTAATCAGCCAGCTCCCACGGAGCACAGCCTGCAGATGATTACGGTCAGAGCTCACTGGCGCTGGTGGCCCCATGCTGCTGCCAAACAGCGAGGGAGAGTGAGATGCCAGGCTGCACTGGCCAACAATAAACCAAAATGCAGGGCGCTGAGCATTTGCGGGCACCATCAGACGGGCTGGTGCACGGGGACCCTGACCCGTGACACACAGAGACAGGGTCACCACAAGGGTGAGGGGCACAGCCCCAGCCCGAGTCAGCCCATTTTGTCTCCAACAGCCTGGCCTGAGCCCCAGAGGCACAGGGGTGACTTGAACAGCCCCATTCCACCCTTGGGAGCCCGTGTCACTCTCACCGTTGCTCTGGCTGTGACCCTTTCCATCCTGGTCATTTATGTGCCAGGTGGAGGCCAAGGACGCAGAGCAGGACGTGGTCCCTGTCCTCCAGGAAGCTTATAGTCAAGGTGGGAGAAAGTTTCACAGACAGAGAATGGCAGAGAGGGGAGAAGGTGCAGGTGGGGACTGTGTGGAAGAGGTGTCTAAGTGGGCAGGGAGAACCAGGAGGGGTGCCCAGAGCAGGTGACCTCGAAGGGACAACACAAAGAAGGGTGGAGTAGGCAGGGCTGCAACATCTGAGCCCAGGCAGCATGGATGCCCTGTCCCTCACAGGACAGCCTCTGGGGGCACCAGCCAGGCCCAGTCTGCCCATTTCTCTCTCCTCATACTCAAGAACTATAGAATGTGCTGGAATGTAGCATCCTAGGATGACGGGGACCCCCAGAACAGCCTGGCTCTCTCCCAGCTGGCCTCATAACAGGCCGTGCCTCCCAGCTGTGGCTCAGGGTGTCACATGCCCAGGGCAAGGAACCGGGGGCACCCTGATCCTCTGGGTCCCACCAGCTGGGTCTCCGTCTGCCCGGGCAGCCTCCCGCAGCGTGGGTCTGGCTGGCCCAGGACCCTAAGCTTGTGTTGTCTGCAATCTGTGGGACTTGGGGTGTCAGTCCTGGAGTCAGTGTGCTTCCCTGTGCCTCAGTTTCCCTGCTGAGGATGGGCTGTTATGAGAGTGGTGGTCACTCAGCTGCTGCCCAGGCCTTTCTGGTTTCCATTGGCCTCTGTGCTCCTCCCTGAGGCCTGGAACTCCTGCCCACCTGGCCCCGCATGACACTGCCTGACACGGGTCACTCATGGCTGTGATGTGAGGAAACGAGAAGCTGCGATGGACTCCAGGTCCACCAGCTCCTGTCTCCGCAGCTGGGCACAGCTCCTGCTGGGCTCCCAGGCACTTGTGCTACAGACGTTTCAGGTTGGGGGTGCCCCGAGGTCTGGCCTCTGCGTCAAGTTTGGGCAGAGGGACTGGGGGTGGAGGGAGGTATCCTGAGGACAGGGACCCTGTTGTCTCCTTGTTCTGTCCCCACCTCAGTGTGGGCCAGACACGGGGAGGTAGGTGAGGTGAGGTGAGGGTGGTGCGGGGCATGCTCTTCTGCATCTTCCATTGAAAAGGAAGGGAGACACAGTTCAGAGAGGTTAAGTCACAGGCCCCAGGCTACACAGCAGGTAAGCAAGAGCAGGGTCTGACATCCAGGCCTGAGCCCTTGGCCGGTAACTAGCCCCAAGAAGCCTGAATACTTTTACACTTTCAGCGGGAGTCCTGGGACTCTTCCAGCACCTCTGGCCTGGGTGCAGTGGTACCTGATCAATGACTTTGGAAGGATGACTAGTGCCCTGCTAGTACTGACAAGGTCCTCTGGGTGGTCCCATGACAGGTTTTCCTTTGAGAGAGAGTCTGTTCAACCCCTGCCCCAGCCCCAGGCAGAACCAGCACGGGGCAGAGGCTCAGAGACACGGCAAGAGGGATAAGACACAGAGCTCTGTGAGGATGAGAGGAGGTCGTCACCTATGTGACACCAGGCTCCAGGTTGCCCTCGGTAACCATGCAGGACCCCGGACCTCAGCTCAGTGTCCCCAACATCCTAAGCGCTGAGGGGAAGAGCTTGAGATGGAAAGCTTAATGCCATGGGTGTGGT
Source organism: Erethizon dorsatum (assembly GCA_028451465.1). Lineage (NCBI taxonomy): Eukaryota > Metazoa > Chordata > Mammalia > Rodentia > Erethizontidae > Erethizon > Erethizon dorsatum. The sequence continues at coordinate 96,815,864 of CM051836.1, read as the reverse complement.
TCACAAGTTGCCAAATTCAAAAGCCAGGCGTGATGGTGCTCACCTGTGAGCCCAGCACTCAGGAGGCTGAGGCGGGAGAATTGCTGTGAGTTCAAGGCCAGCCTGGGCTACATAGGAAGATCCTGTCTCCAAAACTCAAAACAAAAAAGCCAAATTCAGAGAGTATAGCAGCCCCACCCCACACTGTTTATTCAGGAACAAAATCAAGGGATCCCCCACAACTCCGGGACCCTGTGATGTGCTGGTGCCACTGTGGGCTGTGGCCATGAGCCACGGATGCCACCCTCAGGGTCATCGCTGTGTCACCATGAGCTGAGTCCCTCCGCAGAACCAGGATGGTGCTGACCCAAACAGCACATGTGGCAGAACCCAGAGATGGCCAGGGGCCCGGAACACAGCCCCATGTCCTGGGCACGGAGCCAGCCCCTCAGGAACCCGTAACCGGCAGGAGGAGCGCGTCAAAGGCCGGGGCTGGGTGCGGAGCAGAAAGCACGGGTTATTCCTGGGGCTGCACGAACCCCTCAGTCTCAGCACCGCAGACCGTCACGTGATAAATATTAAAAAATGAAACCCATAGTCAAATGGGCTCGAACAGATGTTCTCCACCTCCAGAAAAGCCTGGGCTCCTACCCTCCCACGGCCTCAGGGAACAAACTGTCACTTAAAGCCCCAGCCTGTCACAGTCAGAGCCTTCCCCCCAAGGCGCTGAAGCACAGTTTTAAACAGCGCGTTATTTTCTCTTTCCTGAGAACGGAGGTTCCCGGCAGAGGTGGTTCAAGTCCCACGCTGGAGTCGCACCCCAAACCCCACAGCTCCATCTCCCAGACCTCCGTGAGCACTGCCACGGCCTGTGCGGCTGAGCTCCACCAGCGGCCACCGCAGCCGCCCCAGGGGCCGGGTCCTGCAGCCCAGCTGTGGCCCCGCCAGAGACCCCCCAGGCCAGCTCCGGGCCCTCTGTGCCTTCTATGAATGCAAGGAGTGGGGCTGAGTGGGGCAGCGGGGATGTGACAGGAAGTCACTGGAAAGGTCCCTGGGTGACTTCCGCTTCCTGTCGTGACACGCAGGCCCTTCCCACCGGAAGCCTCAGGAAGCATCATCCTGCGCATGGTAGAAGGCTTTAGCATGCGTCTTTGAGCTGGCAAGAAAATGCAGCTCTTCTGTGGCCCAAGCCCAAAGCGGAAGTGGAAACCCAGAGGGGAGCTGGACCCGAGACAGCTGTCCCCACCAACCCAGAGCGGCGGTGCCCCACGCCTGTCCTTCTCTGACCAACAGAGGCCTCGGTTCGGACTGGACAAATGGTCACATGGGACAGAGATTACACTTCCCGGCCTCCTCTGAAGTGCGGCGTGACCACAGAGACAAGCTTGGCCCGATGGTGTGAGAAGTTCTGGGTGAAATGCCTGGGAAATCGCCTCTAGTGACAGCGTATCTCTTGTCACCATTTGTCTCATTTCCCAGAGGAGAGTGGCTGGATTGCTGCAGCTGTGGTGGACCATGTTGGAAATGGAAGCAATGCAGAAAGAAGCTTCAAGAAGGAGGCCAGGCCCCTCATATCCAGAAACACGACACCAGCCCTGCCCTGACCACTCCAGACCGGAAGTCAGGTCACTGCAAGCCCCTGAGGGCACATTCTCCCCCCTCCCCCTCCGTCTCCCTCCTGGCTCCCATGAGGTGAGTGGCTTTCTTCCACCACACGCCCACCAGACAGCGGTGCCAACCCAGCGTGCACCGAAACTCCAAAACTGAGCCACAATAACCCTGCCCTCCTTATAAGTTGCTTATCTCGGGTATTCTGTAACAGAAATAGAAAGCTGTCTAACACTGAAGGCTAGAAAAAGTTGTGAAAATGAAAAGCAAAATTGAGACAGCAAAAATAATTCCAAATATCATCAGTAATCTGAATAATTCCATATGATTTGAATAGCGTGTGTGAATTACAAAGATAGACAATTTTTAAACAATCTGACTGTGTACTCTTAATAAGAAAAAACCCCTAAAATACAAGGAAAAAGAAATATATACAATAAAACCATAGGGAAAGTTATACCAGGCAAAAACTAACCAAAACAAATCAGTGTGTCCACATAAGCATCATACAAAAGACATTTTTAAGGCAAAATCATGGCAAAAGGGATAAAACGTTGCTAACATAATGACAGAAGTTTCATTTTGCAAGAAAGCATAATAGTCTATAACATTCTAATCTTGTGTGCTCCTAAATATAGCTTCAAAATAAATTAGGCCGACAGAACTAGCAGTAAAAGATTGACCAACCTGCTACTCTGCTTGGAAATTTTATAAACTTTCTCAGAAGCTCACAGTCCAGCAGACAAAAATCACTGAGATTCTAGAAGATTCGAACCACAGACTCAAGAAGCTGGATGTGACAGTAGATTTGAGGTGCTTGAGCCAGCTAGAGGACTGCAGTCTGTTTAAACACCCACAGAGCCTTCGGGAGGACCCACCACACCCCGCACCGTGCCAAAAGCAAGGCTCCACCCATTTCAATGGGCTCGAACCTGCCCCCTCCTCTGACCACCCATGTGGTAGTTGGCATGAGGTCCCTAAAGACGTGCTGCCCTCTCCCTGGAATTCGTGCAGCTGGGAGGTAAAGGACTACAGGTGGCAGGTCACCCTGGATTTTGGGCAGTGTGTGGGGGGTCTAATGATTTGGGCCAGTGAACCCCCTTTGGCCACCGACATCCAGGGCTGTGAGAGCCTACTGTTCCTCTGTCACAGCAGCCAGAAGAAATGAGTGCAAGCTTCAATCAATGTAGAAACCAAAGAAGAGGTCGTACAAAACTCCTCCTGCACGCGACCATTTAGAAAACCCACCCCACAGCTCTCTGAACCCCTCCCGACCGGCACCCAAGCCTGGCCCTGGTGGGCACTGCCTTCCCACCCATTCCACCGCCTGACTGTTCCGGTGCGAGGGCTGTGGGTGAGGCATTCACAGGGCCACAAGAGCGAGGAGAGCATTAGCATTTTCTGAGTCGGTCTCAGGGACAAGGTGAAGGGGGTCACATACATGATTCGCTGAGCGGTCACCCCTGCTGGCCCAGGTGTACCACGTCCACGCACTCAAGCGAGCTTCAGTTAGTGTTCTCTCTTCCCACAAGTCAAGCAAACCTGGACACGGAGCAACCCGCCTTAATGGTTCCCAGGGAGGCACTGACCACAGGGCAGAACAACCTTGGCACTAACCCTCTTCCACCCCATGAAAGGAAACGCCTTTCTGCCTGGCCCTCCAGCTGCTAAGGGATCTGACAGGCAGAGCCTTGCCCTATGGCAACAGCCCCGCCCCTGCAACAGCCCCGCCCCCTGCAGCAGCCACGCCCCTGCAACAGCCACGCCCTCGCCGCAACAGCCACGCCCCCATTGCAACAGCCCCGCCTCCGCTGCAGTAGCTCCTTCCTTTCTGGTAGTCCCCCCTCCCTTCTTGCAACAGCCCCCAACCCCGCAACAGTCCCTTCCCTATTGCAACGTTTTTTTCAGTTGACGTCTCCCTCCTCAATCCGGACTATTTTTTAGCTGGCAAAGGAGGCCAGCCATAGAAGCAGCGAGACACCACCTCACAGCGGTGTATAGCATGGCTCCCTGTGGCTTCCTCCTAGATTTTTGCAGATTCAAAGAGCTGGGCTCCAACTCTTCTATAGTCCCCAGGCCCCTGGAGACCCCACAATCTGAATATGGTGGCTTCCAGGGTCTCTTCCCCGCCCAAGGCCCCGCTTCCTGTGGCGCTGGACAGTGTAGGGTGACCATGAAAGGACCTCACGTGGCGTGGCACGTGGTGGGTGCCCGGCAAATATTAGCGGAGCCCGATGCCCAGCCACCAGCGGCCAAAGCAAGGCATCTGCACCAACTTACAAAGGAATGCAGATTCCTCCTGGAACAGCCTTTGAAAATTACATTAGAAGAAATTAACAAGCTTGTCGGAGGGGGTTGGAAATGGGCTTGAGCACAAAAGGAGAGAAAATTTGAAAGAACAGTTTTTTCCAGCCCAATTTAACTCGTAATTGGGTATCTTTTCGAGCCTGCTAATTAAACAGCATTTTCCCTGAGTCAAAGAACGGAGTTTTGGCAGCAAAGGGCACTGTGCAGACAGAATCTGACACGCAGGTCTAGCAAGTCCCTGTAAAAAGCAACGTGAGTCAAAGTTGGCTGTATGTGCTCCGAAAAGCAAAGGCAGCCACCTCTGCAGAGGAAGCCGGCCCTGCCTGTAGTCCACGCCGCCCCCCACGCGAGGAAGCAGGCCATTATGAGTCTCCCCAGAACGCCGTGCAGCTGCTCAACACCCTTCATTGTACGCAGCTGTGCAAGGCCCGGGCTGTGCTTTAATGTGTTCATTACCACCGCGCCAACGTGGAGGTTTTTTATGTCTTCTGATAGCAGCAGACAGCAGATCAGAAGAGGCAGCAGCTACTCAATCAAATTTTCAAGGAGGAACCAGGAGGAAACGCTGCCAATTAAAACCCTCGTTGGCAAGGAGGCAGGCTTAATGAGAACCAGGCTTTCTGCCGCACAAATGCAGGACAGGGAAAGATGAAAGGGCAGCTGTCAGGCAGCTCCACTTTACCCAGAGGAGCACAGGCACCCGCCCCTGAGGCCACCGGGGGTATCCAGGTGTTGTGCAGTGCCTGGCTTTCAATTAAACTGCTTGGTAAATGTTTTGGGTGCCTCTATACAACAGTCAAAAGCAACCTCTACCCGTCCAGGTAGGACAACCAAGTCACAGCATCATGGCTGCAAATCTGGACAGAGCATTAGCCACTGCCAGGCTCTGTACCAGGGGCGTTCCTGTGCCAGGGGCAAGAAGAAACATCCAATTGCTCCTTGGCCTTGGTTCTGGGCCCACAGCTCCTGAGACCCTGGAATCCCTGAAGCTGAAAGAGAGACCTTTACATGCTAATGAGATGGCAGGTGCTGGCCCTAGCTAGTCTCAGGTCAATAGCTGGTCACCAGAAAGACCGAGGCAGGAGGAGAGGGTTGGGACTTTCAGTCCCCCTCCCTCCACCTCTGGGAAGGGGAGGAAAAGGGGCTGGGGCCTGACTTACTCACAGGCGGCCGGGGTTTAGTCAATGGGTTATAGCTAGGCAGTGGGACCATCAGAAAACCCCTGGCCCTTGGGATTCTGAGAGCTTCTGGGCTGAACAATGCCTAGAGGGACGCAGAGTGGCTGCCTAGACAGGCATGGAATCCCCATGCCCCTGCTTCGCCCTCTGCAACTCTCCCACTAGCTGCTCCTGATTTGGATCCTCTGTAATAACCTGGGGACAGTAAAAAAGTGACCCCGAGCTCTGTGTACCGATTCAGAGGAGGGTCATGGGAATTTTCAGTCGCAAGCAGAGGACAGCTGGACCTGCTCCCAGCATCCAGATGAGGCCGAGCCCTTCAGCCTGTGGCTTCTGATGCGTGCTCCAGGCAGGTGGCATCAGGACTGAGTTTCAGAGTTGTGGGACACCAGCTGGTGTCACTGTGGGAGAAGTGGCATCGGAAGACATTTTTGTTTCGGAAGTGTGGTGAGTAAACACAGTTCATGTGCCACAAGGCCTCGTTCATCCTCAAAGCCACTCGGCAAGGTTGTGACAACTGTTAGGTTAGTTTTGTAGATAGGAAATTGAGGCACGCCAACACTGCAGCCTTATCCCAGTGACAAGTGACTACGGTGCAAGCATGGCGTGGGGCAGCCCTCCCAGACACTCAGAGCTCCATCTGCAAAGCCCCCACACACACCCCAAGTGAGGCACCTCGCCCACGGTTACACCACAGTGGCCAGCACCACAGCAAATGCGTCTCCGTCTGACCCTGAACTGTCACGATCGCTAGCTAAGAAGCCAAGGGCCACCTCAAGCCGGTGTCAAAGTCCACACACACCCTGTGGCCACGGCATCACCCGTTTCCTGGGTGCAGAGGTCTCCTCTTTCCTCCATGTCTTTACCTCCTGCACCTGGCAGAAGTAATTGCTCTAAAAATTGATGCTGCAGAGAGGAGAGGACACAGGGCCCCGTTGTAGCCCCAGAAGGCCACCCCAGGCTGATCTGTTTCCCGGGGGCCTAGTCCCACCGATGTCTGATCTCACGGCCACTCCGGAAGCCAGCAGGCAGAGGAGGTGAGGAGAAGGGGTCTGGGGGCTTCGAGTCCAGGGAGAAGTCGGGGCCTCTGTGTGCACTGCGCCTGCCAGCTGCAGGACTAGGGGAGACCTGCGCCTCTTTTGAAACCATTTCTAGCTTTCCTGTCCCTCCTCTGTGACCTGTGTTCCATCCCGAGAGACCAGGGGTATTAGAAGGCAGGACTTGGGGTTTTCACTTTGGAATCAGCAGCTCCTCACCCAGGTCCTAGAGGACAGGCAGCCCAAATATTCTGGATGAGGGAACAAGGTGGAGGAGGTGGAGGAGGACCTCGGGTGCCATGGTCCCCCAGTATCACCGGGGCTGCACTCCCCACCCCAGGTGCGCTGCCTCCATTCTGAGCAGCGAGGCTTCAAGAGGCGCCTTCTCCAGCGCAGGCTCCCAAGAGGGGCAGCTGGATCACTGGAGTTGATGAGTCGAAACATAATGACAATATTATTCACTTAAAATTGGGCAATTTCTGCGAAATAAGTTACAACTGCTGAGCCGCAGCGCTCCTGTGCTAATTGGGAAATGGCATCCCTGTCTGTAAGCACTGACATCTGTCCCCATTTTCATTACCCATGGGGCTGCTCTGCTGCACAGACATGGCCAGCACTTGGCTAGGTCATCAGGGCCACCAAGGCTTGGAAAGGCAGAGCCACCACTGCATGGGAGGGAAGATGTGTGGAGAGAGGGGGCCCAGGTCTCCAAAGCGTCCATTTGCTGTGGCTTCAGCATTCCTATCATTTTCCCACTTGATGGATGAGGACGCCAGGCTCTGGCTGTCGTCATAGGAACATTAAACTCCAAACACGCCTGGGTAACTGAGTGCAGCCTGAACTTATTTTATTTTGGAAATAATGCTTCGAGTGGCCCTGTGGGGTGGCAGTGGCCAGTGGGTGGGGCCCCCAGAAGTAAGGGACAGGAAGGCGCAGGGGGGCAGTGAAGCCCTGGGTAAGGAGAGGGCTCCATGGAGAGCTGAGCAGAAAGCATCTTTCCCGGCTGGAAGGGGAGGGCAAGGCTGCACACAGCGGCTCAGAGCCTCCGGCAGGGAGGCCACGGCGCTTTCCGGCTGCTTTGCCCAGTTAAAGGGGGATTTTTTTTCTCATCTGCCACCTGCTGGGATTTTCTGTTGGTCGCTGAAATGGCCCCGGATAATCCTTTGAGGAGGTCCCGAATGTCCCCTGAGGCTGCTGCACAAGCACAGGGAGGCATAATCCCAGATAAATACGGCGGGCAGAGTGAGAGCAGCGGGTACCTGTGGGAAACCCATCCATCGGAGCAGCAGGTACCCCGATGCGGGCCACCAGGTCACCCATCTTGGAGGCATTCATCATCGGCTTTAGATAGCCCCGCAGGGCTCTTTAGGGAAGGAGCAGGTTTTCATCAAAGCTACCTGCGCCATCCATGTCATCCTTAGTACTCCCGCGGGGGTTCCAGTGTCTGGCAAGAGCCCAAGGGAGGTGCCAGGGTGTCCCATCAAGGACCCTGGCGTCTGCTCCTCCCAACCCAGGAGCTCGTTTCCCTTCGATGGTGATCTCGGGGGACTGGCTCCCTGGCCTGCTGGAACCCCCATTCCTCCCAGGCCCACAGAGCCCCCCGCCTAGGTCCACCTGCCTGGCCCGAGTCTCGCAGTGAGACAGCCAGGCCCTGGCCCTAATCAGCTGTCCCTGACAGTGCTGGGCATTACAGACAGTAACTCTGGAGGGGCTGGGACAGGCGCCCCACTGTGAGCAAGGAGAGGAGGTGAGGGCAGGAGAGAGGAAGGAGGCCTGAGGAGGACATCGGAAGAAGTGAGTAGGATTTGAGCACCAGCCTCTCTACTCTCTGCTGTGCGACCATGTGTCCTCTGAGCCTCAGTTTCCATAACCATGCACACGCGTGTGGACACTGATACGACACTAAGCGTGCCGGAGGGGATGACAGAGCCATGCAGGCACCATTTCTGCAAAGGCACTTGGCTGCACTGCCAAGAAAGCTCCCCTCACAGGCGCGAGGTGACATGCAGCTTCCCACGACTCTGTGACAAATGAAACGAGACTTAGAAACAAGACAAAGTTGTCTCACAAGTAACGCTGGAGGTCAGGAGTCAGGCAGCTCCCCAGACTCAAATCAAGGCGGGGAGGTGGGGGAGTGGGCATCCCGCGCGCTTGACTCCTCCAGTTTCCCAGCATTCCTTGCATTCCATGGCTCCATGTGCACAGCCAGGGGCCCTGTATCTCTCTACCCCTCCTCGCAGGGTCTCTGCTCTCAAGGGGCCCCGTGATTGACTAGGAGAAGCCAGCACTACCTTTGCCATGCCAAGTGACACATGGACAGGCCCCGGGGACCAGGATGTGGACTCCTTCGTAGGGGGCAGGGGGCAGCAGCACAACACTGTCCACTACAAGTGGGCTCTGCAAGTATTGTTTAAACAGGAAACTAAAAGGTGACAGCAAGCATCCCGGCCGCAGGTTGACTGCTCATGAACTGCAGGGTGGGGAAGGAGCTCGGAGTCAAGTTCATATGAGTTGTCTTTCATTTTGTATTATATATTTTGTTTTTATTAGCGCATGTTTGCAGTGTGCAATGATTACATTCCTCAGGGCAGCTGGTACATTTGCATCACACCTCTTAATTCTTTTCATTTCCCCTCCCCTTTATTCCCTCCTCCCTTCCATCTCCTTCCTTTTTGCAAAAGATCGCTCTCCCTTTTTTCTATTATCTATCTATCCTTTATTTTGTTCTTTTTTTTTTTTTTTTTTTTTTTTTTTTTTTTTTTTTTTTGTGGGTACCGGGGGGACGACCTCAGGACCTCGCGCGCCAACAGGCACCCGTGCCGCTGAGCGATATCACCGGCCCCTTTTTCGTATGTGGGTTCCGGGAGTCGAACTCGGGCCTTCGCGCTTGCAAGGCAGGCGCTTACGCCACTGAGCCATCTCACCGGCCCCTTTATTTTGTTCTTTATTTATACTTTGGGTTTCTCATATAAAAGAAGTTATGCAGTATTAAGCTTGTGTGTCTGATTTATTTCACTTAACATTGTGGTCTCAAGGTGCATCCATGTTCCTACAAATGACTCAAGTTTGTCCTTCTCTATGGCAGAGTAGTACTCCATGGTACGTAAATACCGCATTTTCTTTATCCATTCCTCTGTTGATGGACATACAGGCCGCTTCCAAATTGAGCAGTTATGAATTGTGCTGCTCTGTGATCTGCCTCTTCTCACAGCCGGGAGCGCACAGCTGGGAGCACCGCTAAGATCGCTAGCATCTGTGAGTATCGGCTGTGTGCTGACCGTGCTGCCCGCGTCCCTGCGCTGGGATGGAGCAGGGTCCCCACGAGCTCCATGCATCTTGGGGGTGAACAGAGGTCTCCAGGGACCCTGGGAGTAGGGGCTGCTATGCCCCATTCCTTATTAATCGTGTGACCTTGCTGCTTTGTATATGGGCCTCAGGCCCCACATCTCCCTCCCGCAGTGTGCAGGATTTTGTGCAGGTCAGTGTGACAAAGCACGGGACAATGCTTCAGGATATCTGTCCCGGCAGATGTCCCGCTCTGGACCTGGCCACAGCTGCCCTGCCATGCCCTGCCCGGGAGGAACTCCTCATCCACCTCCCAGGGGAGGATTCATGTCCCAGGCCGCCACAGCCTTTCCTTCTTAGAGTCGGTGCACAAATGGACGACTCGGCCTGGCCAGATTAAAGCACAGCTATGAATATGCATGGCTTGTTCCGTAATCAAACACCCCGATCCTTTCCAGAGGAAGGGATGGAGCATAATTTTCCACCACATATTTAAATTCAAATTAGTCATTATTTCATGTCGGCACAATCGCGGGAGAAGGTCATGTTTCCGCTTGTTGTTCTCTCCTACCGATTGGGGCTGGTTCCCTGGCAGGGGAGATGCACCGCACAAACACACAGCTTTCTTTCTCTTTCTGATCCCTGTTGTCAGGCACGGACTTGGACACAGTGGGCCACAGCCTTCCCCTCCTCCCTTCCCTTTCTAGCTTTCTCCTCCAGCCCCTTTCGTGTCTCCGTGTAGGTCTGAAGCCATCACAGTTCCACACACTGGGGTCCAAGGTATAGCCGGCTTCCTCCTCAGGCCTACCGAGTCACCAAGACAGCTGACAGCTCCAGAGCCCCGGGTTCCAAGGTGGGTCTGCCATTCCCCGGCCGTGTGATCTTTGACACATGACCTAACCTCTCTGAGCCTTGACTTCCTCTTCTGTAAATGGGGATAATGATGGTTCCTAATGCATACATCATCATGCAAGGCCTAGAATAGTGCTGGGTGCAAGAGGACACAGCCATAGCTGGTGTGGTAGTGTGTGCCTATATTCCCAGCACTCAGGAGGCTGAGGCAGGATGGCCGTGAATTCAAGATCAGCCTGAACTACGTAGTGAGATACTGTCTCGAACAAACAAACGAAGTACACGCCTATAAATGCCTGTATCATTGTTACGGCACTATTGTTACTACTAATACAACCAGCGGCCAAATTCTACACGTTCCTCAACCCCAAGTCGCTGTCAAACCTGCCAGAGATCCCCGGAGGATCAAGGCAGGGTGCAGGTCCCCTGTGAAGGCCCCGACTGGCCCCAGTGAGCAGCCACCGGCACTGTGTGCAGCAAGAGGACACAGCAAAACCAGAGCCACACAGCAAAGCATGCTGGGAGAGCACCTACCCCGGTATGAGCGTCCCCTGCCCTGTGGGTATGGACTCATGTCAACTTCCCCCACCAGTGCCCCGCAGTGTGCAGCAGCAAAAGCAACCCCAGGCCTGAGCCCAGTCCCCTAGGACACCGCAGACAAATAGGCCACATCCATAGAGTCCAAGTTCTCTTAATGAAAGACACGGCCACCAGCCACCAGTCCTGCCAACCTGCTGACACCCAAGACCAGCATTGCCTGGGACTGTCACAGCCCAAGCTGGCTCCAGCATGACACTTGAGAAGCCCAACCTCTGTGTATTTCAGTGGCTGGGAGGAGAGAGGATTCTGCCCCTGGCAGGAGACAATGCCAACAAGCCCTTTCCTCACTCCGAGGGGCACGGGGTGGGCAGTGCTTCTCTATTCAGCGCCCGCTGATCCCCTCTTCCTGGGGACCCGGGGGACACTGGGGGCCATCAGACAGGAAAACTGTCCCCAGGGGCTCCAACAAATCCCATAGGACCGCCTTTTCTAGTTAAAGAATTTGGTTTTAAAGGCCCAGTAAAGTGCATTCTGCTGTTACAAAGAAGCAATCCGTCTCTCTGTTGTCGCTGTTGAGATGACAAATTGATTCTTAAAAAAAATCCCAAGGCAGGTGGCTGGTGAAAGCAGGTGGTCCAAGCAGGAGCAGGGGCCCTGGGGTGGGAGGCAGCCCTGCACATTTACCCCTGGAGCTCCAGGAGAGCTGGGACTGGTGATACCACGGCCACCGTGACAGGATCCTCAGCAGGAAGGGGGTGGCAGGACAAATGCTCCCTCCAGGCCAATACATATATTTCTTTTTGTTTCTTGAGACAGGGTCTCACTGTAGTTCAGGCTGGCCTCAAACTTGCTGCAATTCCTGTCACAGCCTCCCGAGGGCTGGGATTACAAGCGTGCGCCATCATGCGGCTCCAGTTCCTATTTTCAAAGTGACAGGTGAGATAGCTCAGCAGCATAAGTGCCTGCCTGGCAAGCGTGAGGTCCTGAGTTCGATTCCCGGTACCCACATAAAAAAAAAAGTGATAGGAAGATGGGGCACGCAGGCTACAGCAGGGTATGCTAAGCTGGTCCCCTCCCCAGGGGGCTGGGGCTGCTGATGGAGGTGACCCCTAGCAGTGTGGGTCTCCATGGAAAGCCAGGACCTCCTCGGGCTGTGCAGTCCCCACCCCAGGAACCAGCCCCCGCCCAAGCTGGCTATTGGCAGCCTCTAGCGGGACAGTCATGTACGATAGAATGTGGGCCGTGGACTGTCTCATCTCGCTGTGTCCCCAGAATGGGGACAGCAGGTTTGCAGGGAGATGAATGAACCAAGGCAGCCTGGAGGAGCTTCCGTCCCCAGCTGCCAGAAGCAGAGACTGATAGCAGGGGTCTGGGAGGGCGGATGTTCCTTATGAACCCTCGACTTGGCTTTCCTTTCAATGCAGACTGGTTGGATAGGGGCTGGAGGTCAGACAGACAAGACTCACTGCAGCCAACACCTCCTGATGATCGTATACTTCTCATCACAGGAAGCTCACCACCTCCCGGGGGAGCCCTGCCGCCTCTGAGTGCCTGGCTGCCAAGAGCTTGTTCCTAACTTCCAGCTGTAACTGCACACATCTGTTCTCAGGTCTCCATCAGACACAGGCGTCCCTTGGGGGAAACAGCAAGGGTCCTGGGGCCAGCACGCCCGGGCTCAATCTCCGCTCTTCCCTTATTGGATGCATGGGGTCAGGCAAGTCAGTTAACATGCCTATGCCTTATTTCCTCCTCTTGGAGTAGAGACAATAGTTGTTCCTGCCTCATGGGGACATTCTGTGGGTTTGAGAGGAAGCACTATTGAGTCCATAGTGATACACCAAAGAGCGGAAAACAGGGGCTCAAATACACGATCAGAGCAGTAGGATCTCAGTAGCCCGAAGGTGGAAAAGACACAAATATCCACTAAGAAACCATAGAGAGGTGCATGTGTTAATGCGGGGCCTCCTCCATTCCATGGAATATTACCCAGTCATGAAAAGGAAGGCAGTCCTGGCCCCTGCTGTCCAGTGGGTGAACCTCATAGCACCAGATCAAGTGAGAGAAGCTGGTCACCATGGCCACCTGTTGCCCAACTCCATGACAAACGCAGAACAGGCAAAGGCAGGGACGGCAAAGACTGGGGGGCTGGGGCAGGGGTGACTTACTGGACGGAGGGTGCTCTTCCCGGTGATGGATGTCGTGGAACTCGACAGAGACGGCACTGACTCAGCATGGGGAATACACTAACCCCACCAACTGCACTTTCACGGGGCTAAGGTATGCGGTGTCCACCTCCGGACAGCAAGAATCCCGCAAAGGGACACACGATTGTGCAGCCAAGGCCGAGAAGAATGGCTTCTGATTGCTGGCTCCATTACCACCCCAGGCGTCCCTGAGGTCTCTTCCTTCACCTGTAAGTTTTCCCCGGAAAAGATTAGGAGTCGGCCGTGTGTACTGTTGGTGACTCTTCTGTCCGAACAGGTATTTTCCTGCGGCCTTCAACGCTCTTTGACAGTGTGCCTCTCGGCGTGTGGAAGATCTCTCAGAAGCGTCCTGGGTAAAGCACCCCAAGACCCAACACTGCCTGAGCTCACCCACGCAGGCAATTTGTGCACAGGCTGGGCAACTGTCCCTCATCAGCCGCCCATGCAGGGTGCCTCGTCCCCAGCCTGCAGATGAGGGGAGGAGCAGAGGGGCAGAGGGCTGGGAGGAGGGGAAAGAGGAGGGAAGTTACTGTTATTAGCCTCAGCGCCTGCATCTCCCCCTGTCATTCGCAGGATCTTGGCTCCAAGAGCGCTCTGGCCAGCTTTGCCATGGCAAAAAGAGGGACATGAAGACAGGGGCAGCCCTCGCACCCCACTTCCGGTTCCCTGAGAGTTTCCCTGCTTCCTCCTGGGAGCACTGACCTGGCTGGCACTGATTCTAGGGCGTTAACCTCTGGTGGCAGAGACTGTCTGCACCCTCGTTTTACAGACAGAAAACTGAGGCACAGGGAGGTCACCCAGCAGAACAGAGCCCACCCCTGGCCTGCACCCTGGCCTGCACCCCAGCCATCCGGGGCTCCAGCCCCACAGGTGCAAGGCTGTCTTCGGCTGCACCTTCCCCACCCAGCAGTCCCAGTGGGGTCCTGGAGAGGAGCCGGGGTTCATTCTCAATAACATCTTGGCTCGGACCTTGCCGACGAAGCTGTATCCTGTCACTGAGCAGAGCCTCACTCCCCAAGGTCTCCATCATTTCTGCTTGGTGACAGGTGGAGGACACCGTGTGCAGAGAGAAGGCTGAGGACTTTTTAACCACTTGCAATCCTCTATGGGCCTTGCAAAACAGCGCCGGAGCTGAGCCCGTGGAGAGACGGTGGTCGCCGTCTTCCTGCAGGTTTCGGCCAGGGATGAACGGTGGACTCGGAAGGAGACGTTCTTGGCCTCCAGCTCAGGCTGGCTGTGTGCTGAAGTGTGACTGTCTCTGGGTCTCCACCTATTGACTGAAAAATGGGAACAGGAAGTGGCTTGCTTGCCCAGTGCCCAGGAGTGTCGGGATTCACAAAGCACTCAGTGTCGCGAAGGGCCGTGTGGACCTGGCACGGGGAACAGCATCCCACGGCATCCCAACATTCAGATTGACGGAACTTGGGACCCAGAGTCCTGGCCAGATTATTAGCTCCTGGAGGCAGGGGACGGCTTTTTCCATCTCTTTGTATCCCAGCAATACTGAGGGAAACTTGTCTACACCCACAGAAGCTGACGATCCCACAGCAGGCGTGGTCTCCACCTCGACGCTGCTGTGATGATGGGACCCCTCCTCTGCCCATCCCAAGAATCGCTGTGTGACATCTGTGCCCCTAGGCAGGGAGCCTTGTTGTGCTCTGGCAGCTTTGTTCTGGGTGCAGGAAATGTACCCCAATCTTGGCCCCAGACTTCTTTTTTCTTTCTTTCTTTCTTTCTTTCTTTCTTTCTTTCTTTTTTTATGTAGGTACTGGGAGTTGAACTCAGGACCTCGTGCTTGCCAGCAGGTGCTTGTGCCACTGAGCGATATCACCGGCCCTTTTTTTTTTCCTTTGTGTGGGTACCGGGAGTCGAACTCAGGACCTTGTGCTTGCCAGGCAGGCGCTTATGCCGCTGAGCTATCTCACTGGCCCCAGACTTCCCTTTTCAAACCTAACCTGGCCCCTGGACTGTGAAGTGGCTCCCGGACTCTGGACACTCCCACGAGTCATGTCTCAGCCAATGGGGACATGAATCGAATGAGGAACTCGGAGGTGGACCCCAGTGGTGTAAAACCACTGCACCCTAACAATCTCTGTAGAGACGATGACAAAGCAACTGTAACAGCGCAGTTAATCCAGGAGCACAAAAGATCCACGATGCGAAATGCTGATCTGCCGACTGCAGTCTGTGAGGTGCACCCACAGCCGGAGCGGGGGGGGTGGTTCTGGGCCCCGACATTCTGGTTTTGGCCCTGACACTTGAGCTGGATGCTCTTGCAGTGCAGGCTGGGCCAATGGGCCGACAGCGCACCCCACCTCTCACTGCAGCCAGGCAATTCCCGGACCCCACCACACATCAGAAAGAACCAGCGGCAGGCATGCTGGGAAAAGCCGTCAGCCCCAGGATCCCCACATCCGTCACTTCTCCCTCTCGTCCTGCAGTGCACGCACTTTATTTTTATTTAGATTTTGCAGTAGTGGGGCTCCAACCCAGGGCCTTCACACTGAACTACATCCGCAGATCTTTTACAATTTTTTTTTAGATTTTGAGACAGGGCTTCACTAAGTAGCTAAGTGATCCAGGCTGGAACTTCCCGTCCTCCTGCCTCAGCCTCCCAGAGTGCTGGGATTCCAGGCATGCCCCACCATGCCTGGCTGGGCTTGGTTTAATTTGACACCGCTCAGAGCCTTGCACTGGAGTCTATAAACCAAGCCCATGTAATTAGACTAATGATGACATCGATATTCTCAGCTTAACAGGGTAATAGCAGCATTTATTTCACTTAGGAAATCGCACCGTTGGCGGGGGCTGTAGAATGAATGACGGCATTTAGGAGCTCAGCCTGGAAACTGACTCTGCCTCAGATGGGCTCGGTCAGCTGAGCTTAGCTCTGGGTTTGGGCGCCGGGGCTGGGGATCTCTCCACACACCACGGCCTGGCTTCCTGGGGCGAGAGTCACAGAGGCACTGACTGTCACTGGCTTGGGTGACTCTGCCTGGTTCCTGTCATCGTCCAACTTTGGGAGAGTCTCCTGCATTCTCTGGACCTCAGAGAATCTCCCCCTGCCAGAAGGAAGGGTCTCCCGGGCTGTCACAGCTCCTTGCTAGGCTGAAATATCTATGGAATGGCTCTGCATTCAGCCCACTGTGGCACACAGCATCTTCTTCCTAAATTTATCCTTCCGTTTCCAAAGCATGTCACTCCATTGTAGTCAGGAACCTGGACCCTGTGATCCCCAACTCTGATCCTGCCTTTGCTGAGTTGAAGGCTGCTGGGGTTCCAGCTTTCTTGGCTTCTTTTTTTCTTACCCATGACAATAATTTGTGACTCCTAATAACACCAGTGTATTTACCCCACATTTAAGGAACAGAGTGACAGATGCTGTGTTTGGGACCAGGACACAGATCGTGAATGAAGATGAAGATGCTGCCGTGACACAGATGGTCCCTAGGTGGGCGCTCACACATGTCATGCAGTCCGCAGTGCCCGTCCCTGGGTGCAGGTCCCGGTAACCACACTTACAGATGAAGAGTGATGACTGCCAGGGCAAAGGCTGGATGTGGGTGTGGTGCATTAGGGGATCCCGACCACAGACCACTCTCTGTGCTGTGCCAGGCTGGTGCTGAAACCGAAGTAGGTAATCAAAAAGACAGTGAATGATACGGAGGTGGGTTCATAGCAATGTGTCTTTTACTGTAACACATTTTAAACATCTAAACATCCACTGTATTCTTCATTTGCACCTCATATTTCAATCACCAGGAAGCAGCTGAGGGGTCAGAATATGCTGTTGGGAGGAGGGGCCTGGTTGGTAGTGGATAACTGGGGAGTGTGGCCTGGAAGGGTGTATCCTTGTCCCTGTCTCCTCCCTTCTCTCTCTGCTTCCTGGCTGCCATGCCAAGAGCAGCTTTTCTTCATGCAGGCCCTTCCACCACACTGTTTCTTCCCTGGAGCCAGAGACCATGGATTGAACCCACTGAAACTGTGAGCCAATTCAAGACTCTCCTCCTTTAAACTGTGTTGTTGGGTATTTTGTTCTAGCGATGGGAGAGTGACCAATACAAATCGTCTTGGATTAGCACACGTTGCTTCAGAGGTGGGTGCAGGTCTTGGCCTCTGTGCAGGTTTCTGGCCTCAGGTGTACAGGCTGGGCAAGGAGGGACTGAGCTAATGTGGGCACCACCTGAGAGCCAGAGAGGCTGAGTGGGTCAGCATCGCGGACAGCACCCCAGGAGCCCAGGGGGTCTGCAAGGGCTCTTGCCTTGGGGGACTTGGGGGCCTTGTGACCAGACCTGGCTGTGCCTGGTGGGCTCCTTATCCTCACAGCAGGGGCGCCACTGCCCCCGACACCACACTTATCACAGGGAGGGTTGGTGGCTCATGTTTTCTTTAGCATGAATCTGCTGTGGCCTGAGGTTGAGAGGTCTGATTTTTGGTTTAACATTTTGTTTAAAAATAACAACAACAGGGCCGGTGAGATGGCTCAGCGGCATAAGCGCCTGCCTTGCAAGCGCGAGGGCCCGAGTTCGACTCCCGGATCCCACATATGAAAAAAGGGCCGGTGATATCGCTCAGCGGCATGGGTGCCTGTTGGCGCGTGAGGTCCTGAGGTCGACCCCCCGGTACCCACAAAAAAAAAAAAAAAAAAAAAATAACAACAACACAGCAGCAAGAAGAACACAAGGCCACCTGTGTCCCTGCATCCGCACCCTGCTGCTGCTGGTCTCTTCGTTTTTCCAGGTTAAGAAGTAATGAGGGCAACTAGTTGTTTGATTTGCCTCACATCTAAAGTGAGGCTGAGCCTCTTTTTAAAGTGTTTACTAGCATTTGTATTAGAATTTGTGTTCTTGTGTACACTTTTATACCCCTCCTCCTTCAAAATTTTACTGTAGCTTTTTAAAAAAAATCTAGGACCTATGGAAAGTTGAAAGGTTTTTGTACCAGGCAGGCAGGGTTCCATTCCCAGCCCCAGGCTCTCCAGCTTGGTAATTTTGGGAACCCCCTTCTGAAGCCTCAGTCTCCTCACCTGTAAAATGGAGACATCACTTGTCCCCTGAGGTTGTTGCAGGGACCGGAGACAGGAGACTTAAAACGAACACAGCCTCGACACGATGACCATCGTCATACCTCAGGTGCTCTCCCAGTGAGCGTGTCAGATCCAACCTCTCTGCGGCCATGGGTCTCTTACCTCCCACCCGCACTCAAACCTGAGTCCCACAATGATCCCTCACGATGCAGGGACCCCCCACTCCAGCCTTCAGGACCCACGCCCTCCCCGTGCCCAGGAGTTGCCCTGACCCTTCCCTCATCCTCACCGGCAGGCCCTGCTCTTGTGGAGGACCACAGTAGCCCCCAAACAGGCAGCGACCAGAGTCTGCCACTTCCTCCCCAGCACTTTCATAGGAGGGACTTGAAAAGGCCTATGCGAAGTAATATCAAGTAGCCAGCCCAGGTACTGCTGCACCTGTCTGTAGATGATGACAAGCACAGCATCCAGCCATGAGCTGGATGAGCGCTCCTTTAAGTGCCACCAATTTTCCTTAAACTCCACATTTGAAAACCTGAGCCCCAATGGGTTATTATGAGCCTTGGGGCCACCTGTGATAGGTGACTATAGGTGACCACTGGACACTGAGCTGGAAGGTTCTGTGTGAAGCCTGGGCTATGGCTACAGAGCCTGTAAGGGAATCACCATGCCTCAGGAGCGCATGCTAGCAGCTGACTGCGGGCACATCCCCTCCCTGCCTCGCCTCCCACCCTACCCCCTTCCTGGAATCACTCCACTTGCGCCTCCAGGGCCAGGTCACACCCAGCATGAACTGTGAACACACCTGCCTCCTCTTCCAGGCAGCCCTCCTGGGTCCCTCCAGGTGGAAGATCTCTTTTTCTGTCTGTGACTTCCTGCACTTTGTGTCTCTATGACTGAATCGCAGAGGTCCACTGGTTTGTCCCCCCACAGAAGGTGAGTCTGGTGTAAGAGACAGTTTCGCTATTTAGCTTATCAGTGGACAGCTAACGAGAAGCAGAGCCCAAGATGGAGTCGGCTGGTTACAAAGAAAATACCACATATACTGTGTGAAGGGCTAATTCAACCTGCGCAGATAGTTAAGCTTAGAAATATAAAAGCAAACAGAAAAAAATGATAGAGTTAAGATGAGGATAGGTAGTTAAGGGCCCTGACTCCCCCCACCAAAAATAAAATCTTAAAAAAATCTTCTGAGGCAGTGGAATACACTAAATTAGTTAACAACCCCTCCCCACCTCCAGGCTGGGTTTTGAGGAACTTAAAAAAAGAGAATAACTGGTTTCCTTTAAACTTGGTCTCCTTTAAGCACCGTCAATTTTCCTTAAACTCCACATTTGAAAATCTGAGCCTTAACGGGTTATTATGAGCCTTGGGGCCACCTGTGAGGTGACTATAGGTGACCACTGGACACTGAGCAGATTCGGTGCTCTGCTCATCCATAGAAGATTCTGGACAAAGAACTCACCCGGTGGCCCGTGCAGGACCCTCCCAACTGGGAGCTATGCTTCCAGCTTCCTGCTTTGTGTCTGTGATTTCATTCTTCGGCCTCATGAGTCGATGTGCTCAGTTTGTATGGTGACGGCAGTTTGACCAGCACGAGCCTTGGCCACCTCCCCGCCATTCAACGAGTCTGCGGGCCGGGCTGGGCCGGGGGGGCGCTTGTGGAGGACACCACGGTGCCCCAGGAGGAGAAACCAGAGAAGAGACAGATTCCCATCCACACGTCCGAGAGGACCACACCCAGCGGCACAGCTGGAGGGGGCGGGAGACTGGGGGTCAGCAGGGCCCCCACTTGGCCGCTGGTGACAGTGGGAAACAAGGTCTCAAGGTCCACGTGCCCAGCCGTGCTGGGGAGATGATGACACCCAGCGCCTATGTCGGGGGTGCAATGGAGTTAGACACACACAGCATGTACAAACATGCACGCAGATACACACAGACACATGCACACACATGCAACATGTGTGCAGTATACACATATGTGCATACAACACACACACCAACACATGTAATAAATACGCATGTACACTCACACTCACACAGAGTGTACCCCCTCGCGGGCTTGAGGGGGTGTGGTCTTGCCACAGGCATAGAATTTTGTAGGTACTCAGCAGATGGTCACTTAAAAATAATAAAATAAATATCACAATAATACAAGTAATGATTAAAGTTACCCATGCATCCTTACTCATGATGGGGAAAATGGCGATGGAAGAGAATTCCTCACCAAAAGAACATGAAAGTAAGGGTCCACCTGACTTCAAGCACAAACCATGTACCACGGGGTCCCGTGACTTCGTGGCACACTGCTCTGACTTCCATGTGCTGTGTCCTCTGTCCCCTTCTTCTTGGGACAGTGCCACCACGTCTCATCTGGCCCCTGTCACTCACACTGCCCGGGTCAGCGACCCCAGGCAGTGCTGGGCCCAGGGGAGGGAGCTCAAACAAGTGTCTTTAGTTGCACTGTCGTGGCTGCCTCGGCATCCTGAATTGATTCAAAATGTTTCCCTTTCACAGTCCTTTTGACTTTGGGGAAGAGCCAGAAGTCACACGGTGCCAGACCCAGTGAATAAAGCAGATGAGGACACAGCGTCGTGTTTTTACGAGCTGCCTTTCTGTTGGGTGGCATCAGCAGCAGCATCAGTGTATTTGTGATCACATTTCATAAAGACACTCAGGAAAGAGGACTCCAGAGCTGCTGCAGGAAGCAGCAAGACCGAAGGGATGAGTGTGTTCCAGGCAAGGAGGAGGATTTTGAAGGGCATTCATAGCAATGTGTCTTTTACTGTGGTACATTTAAAAAATTTTAACATTTACTATATATTGCAATCACCCCTTGTGTTTTCACAGGAAAGTCGCTCACCCTACAGACTTGGGACTGCACAAATGCCACCGTTCTTCCTAGTGGCTCATGGGCCAGGAGACAGGGCACTGGGCAGGCATGTCTTTGGGCAGCAAGGAAAACGTCTGCTTCCTCAGTCCGGCTTTGCACGAGGCGCCTGACCTTCAAGCTCGTCCTGTCCATCTTGGTGTCTGCGTCCTCATGTGCACAGCTGCGCGCCTATCATTAAAACCTTGTCTGTTCACTGAGATGTGACGTCCCCCAGAAATGTGACAGCCCCAACTGCATCAATTCACAAACCAACGGAGCTTTGCAAGAAACTAATTTCTTAATTATGAACTCGGATCTTTCATTTGTCAAATTACCAAAGGGAAACAGAAACATCAGAAAATCCACCTTCCTCACCCAGCTACCAACACCGACCCAATAACCACCGCCCAGATGCTGGGTACTGCTGCTCAGTCCACCTCGAAGACAAAGAGCCGCTGTGCCGTGCCCTTCAGATCCGCGTGCAGACACACAGGTGTCCACAGCCCGGACAGAGAGGCGCCCGCCCCGCAGTGGCTCCCCTCACTCCTGGTGAGGAGCTCTCCATGTGACTGGGGAGTAAACATGTTAATTTAAATTAATTTAATTTAATTTAGAAAAACCGATATTTGATTCTGTATTGGAAAACCTAAATGTCTTTGGAACAACTGGAACACATGAGACTATTTCTTGAAGTGTAGTTTTTATGAAATCTAAATATAGGTCAAGCAATTTCCAGAGCAAATTGAGCAGTTGAATTGATACAAACTATATGTGTCAAACACACACTGGATTTCAAAGACTCAGTCTGGAAAAAAATGTAAACGCTTGTGATAATTTTTACATCAGTTATTTTCTGGCATGATCATATTTTGGATATACTGGATTAAATAAAATATATTGTCAAAATCAACTTCAACTGCTTCTGTTTATATTCTGCATGTGGCTAACAGGATTTTTTTTTTTTTTCCCAGTACAAGGGATTGAAGCCAGGGCCTTTGCACCAAGCTACACACGCAGTCCTTTTTTTTTTTTTTTTTTTTTTTTGAGACAGGGTCTTGTTAAGTCACTGAATTGCCCAGGCTGGGCTCAAATTTGTAGTCCTCCTGCCTCAGCCTCCCAGAGTGCTGGGATTACAGGTGAGCACCACCATGCCCAGCTAGGGAATTACAGCAAATTGCACACTGGACAGTCTGCTGTGTCCATGGAATGGTGCTAGCCCAGTGTGAAGGCAGGTGGGAGCCCACCTCGCGGAGTCTCACTCTGAGAGTGAACCTGCTGGAACCAGGCTCCCGGCAGCAGCTCCCGGGCTGCATTCTCAGCCAAGCTGAATACAGCCCCACGGTGCCCCACGTCTCATACTCCCAGCCCCAGAGCTTCACCTTGTGACATCACAGCAAAGGATGCACACACTGTCCCCTCGTGGGCTCTCAGGCTCTGGCCCACACACACAGGATGGCCCAGGCCAGGGCAAGCGCCATGCAGGATTTGTCCATTTGAGAAGGGCCGGTGAGGCAATGAGATGACTCACAGACAAGAGAGGCTGTTCTGACCCAAGTCACCTCTAAAGATGGCACGGAGTGCAGCCACCGTTCACCTGAGCAAGCCATCTCCATGGACCCCGGGACAGCACTGCAGGTCGCACAAGGCCCAGCCTGGAGGCTTCAGAACTTTCCACTCAGCTGCCCCAGGAATCAGTCATCAGCCTCTCTCTGTCCTCGCTCCTGCAGGGGCCATGGTCCCCAGGTGCCCTGCCCTGTACCCTGCAGAACAGACACGTGTCAGAGACGGGGGACGTCAGGACATCAAAGCCAGGTGGGGCAGGCAGAGGAGAAACCATGCCTCTAAGATGCGGTTCCCAACACATCACTGTTTTCTAAGTAAAGGGATTGCACTGGTGGGAACGTTACAGGCTGCTGTTCTCAGCGGGGATCCGTCTGCCTTCCCTTTGGTCTCTCTGTGATGGCCCAGCTGTCACCAACGTTGTGCCTTGGGGAGAGCAGACAGGACACCCTCCTGGCTGCAAAGGGACCAAGGACAGAGCCACCCTGACACCCAAGCTGAGAATAAGTGAACTCACAAACAGGGTCGTTTCCCAAATGGTAAGTGTTTTGAGGAAAAGAATGCTAAAAAGGCAGAGAGAGCTGGGCATGGTGGTGCATGCATGTAATCCCAGCATTCTGGGAGGCTGAGGCAGGAGGATCGAAAGCTCTAGCCCAGCCTGAGATATCTATCAACTTAGCGAGACCCTGTTTCAAAATAAAAAAGGGCTGGGGAGGTAGCTCAGTGCAAAGGCCCTGGGTTCAATCCCTAGTACTCCAAAAAAGGGGGGAGTAGAGAGAGATGGAGAAGAAGGCCATTTGAGATAGCATCAGGAACCCCATTCTGAGATGCTGGTGCTCAGGAGGAGACACGAGAGGCCACAGACGGAGGCCTGTGGGGATCCCTGGGGCCAGGGCCCGGGGCAGGGGCCACATGGCCGGAATGAGCAGCCGGCTGCGGGCCGGAGTGGCAGTTTCCAGGTCATCTGCATGTGGGTGCCAGTGAGACAGAGGATCAGCCTGAAGCCCCTGGACTCTCGGTCCACCATAGGAAGCTGAGCTGAGCAGCCAGATGGGCTGACACCGGTCCCAGGCTGTGTCTTGCACAGACTCTCCCACGTCCCTACCCCCATCCCTCTAACTCCTTAAAGTGGGGTCCAAATGAAGCTGGGGAGCTCTGTTTGTGCCCCTGTTTTATCTGACAAATAAGAGAGAGACTGGCTTGCCTTTTAAGTAAACAGGTCCATGGTGTTGCATGCCTGTAATCCCAGCACTCTGAGAGGCTGAGGCAGGAGGATCATACACTGCCTGCACTGTCACACAGCCACTGAGGGCTTGCCATGGTGACCCGTCCACAATGCCAAGGAAGGGGAGGTCCCTGGAGTGGTGAACTTTATAGGACAACAGCTTTTGGGAGTAGACTTCTGGGGTGAGCTGAGCCCAGCACCAGGGAATTTGTGGAGTTGGACGGGCCTCATAGACCGGGACTCACAGGAGCTGTTGAACTCGAAAGTAAAGTACACATTTTTCTTTCGCCAAAAGACACGTCCTGGATGCCAATCGAAGGTAGGCTGTTATCACCCACGAGCCACTCAGTTCAGACTTTCAAGAACCAACACATGCACGTTGTCCCTGCGAGATCAAGAGCTACTTTAATAATAAGTGAGAAAATGCTCTCTCTTCCAAGGGGATTTAAGCTGCGGAAGGAGTGCTTTGCAAGCGGATGTGTGGGAATAGTTGCAAAGCTATGAAACGAAGAAATACTCTTCATTTATAAGCAACATGCTTATAAAATCTCTCCAACGTGCAGACTTTAAAATCTTAGAAACAAAATTTTCTTAGCCTCTTTAAGAATCCTTCAAACAAAGAGTGTATGTTTATAGCCTACTTGTTAAAAAAGAAATGAGCAATGTAATATTTTCCCGTGAGTTTGCAAGAAAATTGACTGCTAATTAATGGAGATGGGACAACTGGAAGCCAATGGTTTTGCAGAGCTGTTGGATAAGGCTGACAAATGAGACCCAGGTTTCGGGAGGCGATGTGACCCCCACCTTCCTCCACTGCGTGTGCACAGGCTGCATTTCATCCGGCAGTGAGGCAAAGCCAAGGGCTCAAGACCTTCAGACGGTGAGGTCGTGTTACCCTGTTACTTCTGCTGAAGTATTACTTAAAGTAAAATTTCAATTGCAAACTTCACAGGACAAAATTTGAATGCAAATGCTTTCCTTCATCTTGAGCACATCCTGTGTAAAGTGAGCCAGGCCTGATACAAACACCTGAAATCCCATCCCTCTGGGAGGCTGAGGTGGGAGGATTGCAAATTTGGACACAGCCAGGGAAACTCAGAGACTGAGCAAGAGATCCTGCCTCAAGACAAAATGAAATAAGGGCTGGGGATGTAGCAAAGGCCCTGGGCTCAATCCCCAGCACTGGCAAAATAAAAAAAGAAAGTGTGAAGAAAGGCTTGTAGGATACCTGCCAAGGGCCACCCAGGCTGGGCCGGGCCAGTGCCCCAGCAGCTCCCTGCTAGCTGCATGGTGCACCCCGTGTGATCCTCAGTACACATGCACCTCCCTTCACTGTGGTCCCCGGAGTCACCCAGCCTCCCCAGGCCTAGGGTTCTTTCCACCTGAACACGGGCACTGGTGCCATTGCTGACCCCACACATCTGCCTGGGAACAAACGGGAGGTGAACCAGCAGCAGCAGGGGCAGGCGTGGGGGGACATTCATTCTCCTCCTACCTCCACCAACGGCCCCTCTTACAATCACAGAGGGCCCACGGGACCCTTGCCCAGTTATCCGCCCCCACCCCACCATGGTCAGCCTTAGGAGCCTCTCAGCTGCTCTCGGATGAGCCCTGTTCACTGCAGGGGTTGGGGAGGGAGGGCAGGGGACGGCGCACCCATTCACCATCCAAGAGGCCGAGCGCACACCTGTCCAGCCGGGATGAACGCGGTCTGTGGGGGAGGGCTGTGTGCAGTGACCAGAACCCAGCATGGCCCCTGCCGTGCTCGCCCCTGTCCTCTGCACTGCCAGGCTGGCCCCAGGGAGGTGCAGACAGCTCTGGGAACAAACTCACTTCCCTTTGAAAACACTGGAATAGGGGTGTGTGTGGAAAGGGGCCATTGACTCCTGGGGTGTACCAGGCCTGCCATGATGTGCCTGCCGGGTCTTGGTTGGCACTGACTGGTGACAAGCCCCACGCTGTCACAGCCTCTGGGGTGGCAGAAGCCAACAGCCCCTATGATGACTGGTGATTATCCAGCCACTGCGAGCACAGAGGGGGGACTGCTCAGCTGTCCACCTGTCCCAGGCTCCCCTGGCCACTGCTTTATGAGGCCATAAATCGGGGGTCCCAGAAGGCAGCTGCTGTCCAGCCCATTACTCACTGCTGTCCCCGCCCACTCAATGAAGTCCCCAATAACGGATGGCCTCGCTCCTCCTTGACAGCACCATCAGTAACACCTGAGACCAACCATGCAATTAGCCTTCAGAACAGGGATCGGCTGGGGGGCCCTGGGCTGTGCCCCTCCCTCTACAACAGGTTGGGAGCTCCTGCCCCACCGGGCAGAGCCTCATCCAGCCAGTGAGAGATGGCCCCACTGTCCCTAAAAGCCACATCCATCCAGGGTGGAAGGACAGACAAATGGGGCCTCACACTTGTCCCCATGTATCGGCTGTGCTCGGCCCCTGCCCTGGCCCGCAGCCTGCGGATGGAGTGGGGTCCCTGTCCCTCATGGAACTTGGGGTCTCAAGAAAGCCAGAATGACTCTACAAAAGCCATTAAAATATCTATAAAAGGACCGGTGAGATGGCTCAGCAGCGTAAGTGCCTGCCTGGCAAGCGCGAGGGCCCAAGTTCGACTCCCGGGACCCACATACGAAAAAGGGGCCGGTGATATCGCTCAGCGGCACAGGCGCCTGCTGGCACGCAACGTCCTAAGGTCAACCCCTGGTACCCACAAAAAAAAAAAAAAATCTATAAAAGGGAGAGCATGGTACTGTGTGCACTTTACACTTAGCATGCCATGTACATGTGAGACCATGTATCTATGTGCATACACGTTCCCTACATGTGCAGTACGTCACATATGTGCACACAGATGGGCGAGCGTGATGTGACGGAGATTCCTGTACACAGATCCACACTGGCCTCACGAAAGAGGACTCCAGCACTGCTTCACAAAGTGGCAAGAACGATGGGATAAGTGTGTTTGAGGGGCAATGTTTTAAGGGGGATTCGTGGCCATGTGTCTTACTGTGATACATTTTTTAAAAAGTTTTATTTAAACATTTCCTTCATTCTTTGGTCACACCTCGTAGACGAACTGAATTCAGCAGAAATCCCCCTGCCACCTTGTAAAAAGCAGTAACTTCTGCCACGGTTCCCAGACTGTGGGCCTCAGCACACTAGGGTACCATCGTCAACTCACGGGAAGCCAGTGGGATGTTTTAAGTTTTCCAGAAAAACTTAAATTTTGCACCAACTACCAGCTTGGGGTTGTTCATAGGTTCAACACCAAATCACCCTGAATCCCTTTCAGTGATACCAGGGGTTTGTAAAGCTGGGTTTTGACAATTGCTGTGATAAAAGGGAAAATCTGCGGAGCAGGGAGAGAGGGTGCTCCTGCCTGCTGCCGAGGCCAGGGTGGGAAGAGCGGGGTACACAGCCAGACACATCCTGCCAGCAGGCAGAATGAAGAATGAAAGAAAAGTATTTTTCCTTTTGATTTGTTTGTATCTTTTTAAAAAATGGTGAGATGGCTCAGCGGCGCACGTCCCTGCCTGGCAAGCACGAGGGCCTGAGGTCGACTCCCGGAACCCACATATGAAAAAAGGGTCGGTGATATCGCTCAGCGGCACGGGCGCCTGCTGGCGCGTGAGGTCCTGAGGTCAACCCCCGGTACCCACAAAAAAAATAAAAAATAAAAATGACTACCAAGTCATTAGGATATGAATACAAATTTACTAAGTTGTTTGGATCTAATTAATAAGTGGACATTTTAGGGTCTTTCGATGTTTGTTAATTTGTTTCTGTTGGCCTAGGGGTGCTATGAAAGAATTCTGAGTGCTAAGGACACCATAAGCTGGAAAAAGTGTGGGGTCCCCAGCAGAGTGGGGGTGTCTAGGGGTGTTGCCTAGCTTGTTGACCTTGGTTTCTAATACTGTTCTCCAAGGAAAGGGGCCAGAGCCCTTTGGAGGAATGGCTGATTCTTGGGCCTGGAAGAAAATAAGTTAGGTGAGCCTAGAGCATCCTGGAGGACCAGAGAGTAAGGCAATGCTCAAAGACAAAATAAAATTCACAAGGATAGGAGTCGGCACAGGGACATAGGAGCCACTGAGAGAGCTTCCAATGACAAACGCTGGAATGATTCGAACACTAAAATAAACATAGCATTACTGGATTAGAGCTAAAAGGATGACATAAATATTCATGAGTCCATCCTCATATAAATAAATGATTGCATAAGTAAATAAACGGAGGGGAAGAGACAGACCGCCCATGCGGAAGAATTCCAAGTCCCTTACGCAGATGCTGCCTGGGGGGTCAGTGGCTCCCCCCGAGTGTGGGGCACTCCAGGCAACTCCCTCCCCAGAGGACAGGCTGCAAAGGAACTTCTGGAGGAGAAACCGGACAGACAGCAGCTTGGCCAGGTGACCAAGGTCAGTGTCACCAGGACTACGTTCTGATGACAGTGCGTGTCCTTGATGTGACATGATTCCATGGTCTCCCCCCGGACCCCTGCAATAACCCCAGGTTCATCACGAGGAACACATCCGTCAATCCCAGGGAGGGACATCCTTAAAACTGCCTGACAGTGGCCTTCAAAAATGTCAGTCATCAAACAGGGAAATCTAAAAAGCTGTCATGGTCTACAGGGGCCCCTTCAGGGGACAGGACAACTGAATGTAACGTTGTGACCTGGGTCTTGGAAGAAGAAAAGGACAATAGGGAAAAGTGAGGGACTCTGACTAAAGTATGGATCTGAGTTAATCATAAAGCATCACTATTGGCTCCCTGGTTGTGACAAACACAACATCCTAGTGTGACATACAGGAACGGGGATGAGTACATGCTAATTCTCAACACAAACATCATTTCTCTGTAAATCTAAAAGTGGCAGAAGATTAAAAACTCTCACAGTGTACTTGAAAAATCAACACAGGCTCAGAGTCCGCAGACCTGCGTCTGAAGCTCAGTGCAGGTACTGCCCGGTGGGTGGCAGGGAAGTCCACGCTCAGCTAATGTCCCTCTGTCCCCTGAACATCTCCCGGCTCCCAGCCGTGCGCGGTGAGCCACCTCCTGACAAAGCCAATGCAGACTCAGAGCACCTCCCGCACGTGGACGAGGACCCTGGGATTTCTGAGTGACTGAGGTTTGAGGGCTGCCTGTCACAGCAGCTGGTGTGAGTCCCCCAGCTCCAAACTGCGGTGGAACTCAGTTTCCTCATCAGCAATGTGGTGGCAAAGAGAAGAGGTGATGTGGTACTCAGTGAGGCTCAGTGAAGGGTAGCCATTCACTTCTTCATTCCCATGCCATCCTTACCCACTGTGGCAGCATCAGCAATGTCACTCTCATGACCATCATCACCATCACCACCAACACCACCATCACCAGCAACATCACCATCATCACCAGCATCACCAGCATCACCACCATCACTACGACCACCATCGCCCTCACATCACCATCTTTTTCATCATGGTCATCATTTTCCTCCTTATCTTACGTGTCATAATGATGCTTATCTCATCATCTCTCCCTCCACTCAACGAGGAGGATGCCCAGTCTTTCCTCCAAGGACAGCTCGAACCTCTCCCTCCTCAGCAAGCCCACAGGAGGGCAGAGGTTCCTGTCTGGGAAGCTGTCTTCAAAGTATTTCTTTGGGGACTTGTTACTGTTTTTAAAATCATGTCTTGGGGCCGGTGAGATGGCTCAGCGGCTTAAGCGCCTGCCTGGCAAGCGTGAGGGCCCGAGTTCGACTCCCGGAACCCACATACGAAAAAGGGGCCGGTGATATCGTTCAGCGGCACGGGCGCCTGCTGGCGCACGAGGTCCTGAGGTCGACCCCCCGGTACCCACAAAAAAAAAATCATGTCTCATTGATCCTCTGTTGGGGGAAACAAACATGGCCCCAGCATGCGGAGTCCCATGGCCTCTGGAAATGCCAGGTGGCCCTGTTCTGCCCTCCCTCCGAGCACCTGGGCCCGAGGATGCTGACAAACAAGCCTTAATGGGAGCACGGCAAGGAGCATCAGAGGAGGAAAAAATCAATTTCAAAGCCTGCTTGCGTGCTGCACCTGGTCAGGGGAAGCTAAGGGGCCAGCTTGATGATGAGCGCTGGAAGACCGGAGCTCTGCTATAGATGAGTCAGGCAAGGGACTCCCAAAGTAAGACAGGCGACTCTGCTAACAAACAGCACAATATCTCTTACGTGTCGGGACGGCTGGCTTCCTCCTCTAGAAGGAGGTGACTGTAATACTGCCCACACTAATGCCCATGGTGCAGCGCTCCCCCTGCAAGGTACCTGTGAGCACTCGATGGGGCAGGGGACCCAGGACCCTGGGGCCAGGGGCTCACAGCCCCGCACAGCAGCCCCTCCTGCGGGGACCAGGTGGCTTCCGCAGCTCCCCCAGCCTGGCTTTTCTCAGCAGGAGCAGGAACACTGCCGTTCAGGCCCAACAGTAGCGTCAGCAATGCACCCAAGCCCACATCTACCATTGTGGACTTGATCTGACCTGAATGTCGCCTTCTAGAGGGGATCCGGGGCACGGGAGGGCCTTAGGAGGGCTCTAACCCAATGTGCCTAATGTCCTTATTTAAAATAAAACAAAGGAGATGTGCCCTCACTCTGTTGATCCTTTCCTGTGCTGTGCAGAAGGTTTTTAAATGATGTGATCGCATTTGTTGATTCTTTAGCTTTCTTGAGCAGTCGGGGCTCTATTTAGGAAGTCCTCTCCTATGCCATGTCTTCATGGGTTTTACCAATTTTATCTTCCAACAGACGTTTGTTTTAATGTGTGTGTCTTTGATCCACTTTGATTCTGTTCAGCTACATGGTCCTAGATACAGGTCTAGTCATTCTTCCGCATATATGTAACCTGTTTTCCCAGCACCGTTTGTAAGGCTATCTTTCCCCAGCGTATGCTTTTGGCCCCTTTGTCAAAGATCAGGTAGCGAAATGTGGACATAGACGGCCCTCCCACAGAAAACAGACAGCCACCAGCAATGACCGCTGGGGTGGCTGGCAAACCTGGGGCAGCTGGTGAGAGCTGGGGGTTGTCCCCGCAGCCTGTGGGAACGCAGAGAGATCTCCGCCTCACTGCTGGGCTGACAGCCTCAGAGTGACAGCAGCGGAGACTGGCAGGTGGGTCTTCAGCCTTGCAGCCTGCATGAAGCCACCCTGGTCCCCCATAAGCGAGGGATGCGATCATCCCCCCAGGCACAAGCTCATATCTCAGTTTCCCTGGCGGCTTTTTCCTTGTGGATGTACAAGCACCTCGTGTGAGAAAAGCAAAGAGGAAGCAGGTTATCAAATAAATGAATGTGACATTTTATGTTTCACAAGGTAATTCTGAACAAGTACCATTTCCTGGGAATTAGGTTGTTTACATTTTTGCCAAATCGTACCCACTTAGGTTGCTTAGCGATATTCAAAAGCAACAGCACCCTCCACATTACCAAGTTAAACGACCGCACCAGTGTGAACTCTAAAACAGAGAGTATACGTTAGATAAAGAAGTCTAATCCTCTGCTGTGTGGGGAAAGAGAAGAAAGTCACCCTGTACAAACTAGGCCTGCAGTGCCAAGTTCGCCAGCTGAGCCGTGCAAGAGAGGCAGTGAGCGCCCGTTGGTGGAGGTATGAAAGCAGAGGCAGCGGGCATCCAGTCAAGATGAGAACTTCCAAGAAGGGAGCTAGGTCAGACTCCCCTGCCAACCCGAGTTCCAGGGCCCCACTTCCCTTTAGTGGTAATGACCGCTTACTGGAAGAGGCTGGAGCCCAAGCGGCAGAGAGCATAACCCGGGAGATGGCTGCCTGGCGAGAGGATGGTAGGAGATTCAGGCAGAAGGGCTCCAATCCGCCCGCGCATGCTCGTGGGTCCCCTGCCCCTCTCCTCCTGCAGTGTCACCCCGGCCCTAGCACCAGTGCAGTTGGGAGGACCCTACCCACAGTGCACCCTAACTCCAGGCCAGGCCCAGGCACCCCAGCCAGGTGGGCTGATGTATGTTGGGGACTGCTTAAACTTCTAAAGCGCTGTACACTGCTCTAGTGATCCCCCGGCTCACATCCACCCAGAACCTCTGAAGGGATGGGAGTCTTTGCAGACGTGGTGGCGAGGATGCGCTCCTCCCAGAGTGGGCTGAGCCTGAATCTCATCCCATAATCCTCTAGGACATACACATGGAGAAGGCGGCCATGAAGGCAGAGGCGGAGTGGAGAGAGACACGGCCCTTATCCAAAGGAGTGTGGACCTGGCCCCCACCAGGAGCAGGAGGAGGCAGGAGACACATTTGGGGGTCCTCCCCGGCCCCACTTGAACTTCCCTTCTGGTCTCCAGGAAGTGGGGTGAGAGCCCATCTCTGAGATCACAAGTTGCCTGGTTTGTAGATCATTGTCACAGCGCCCACAGGTCCCCAGCACAGGTCGTATGTTAAAGTGACATGGAATGAAATCAGTGATGCAACAGAGAAAACATGGGGCCCACTGAGCCCAGAAATTCGGTCATCTCACCCTTTACAGAAAGCCTGACCACACCCAGCTCTTCAGTGAAACCCAAAGTCCCTATGAATGCCAGATCTTCCAAACCTTCTGTCCCAGGCCCAACCCAGGCCATTCCTCTGCCCTCCCTGCACAGCCACCACCCTGCATGCCCCAGGGCCTTTGCATGTTCTCATCCTGTTGATCATAGCTCATGCACTATTCTCTCAGGGCAGCCCTGTCTCCTGACTCCCCATGGACTAAGTCAAGTGCTTTTTAACGCTGTCAGAGAACGTGGACCTCTTTTTTCCCCCAAATATATCAAAGGGCTAATTAAACACAATCAATGTAATAACTAACTAAAAGCAAAGGCAATTGCAATTAATTCAGTTATTATTTACTAGATGCCAGGCCATACCATGTTTTCAACTCAGAAGGGTGGGGAGGCTGCCACCAATACCCTCCATAGGGCTTGGTACAGATCAACCAAGTCCTCTAGAAATACTGTGGGACGGACAGATGGATGGATTGATGGATGGATAGATGGATGGATGGATGGATGAATGGGTAGATGATAGATGGGTGGATGGATGATGGATAGATGGATGATGGATGGATGGATGATGGATGGATGAGTGGGTGGGTGGGTGGATAGATGGATGGATGATGGATGGATGGATGATGAATGGATGGATGTGTGGATGGATGAATGGGTAGATGATAGATGGGTGGGTGGATGGATGGATGATGGATGATGGATGGATGAGTGGGTGGGTGGGTGGATAGATGGATGGATAGATGGATGATGGATGGTTGGATGGATGGATGTGTGGATGGATGGATGGATGAGTAGATGATAGATGGGTAGGTGGATGGATGGATGATGGATGGATGAGTGGATGGGTGGGTGGATAGATGGAAGGATGGATGGATGATGGATGGATGGATGATGAATGGATGGATGTGTGGATGGATGGGTGGATGGGTAGATGATAGATGGGTGGGTGGATGGATGGATGATGGATGGATGAGTGGGTGGGTGGGTGGATAGATGGATGGATGGATGGATGATGGATGGATGGATGGATGATGAATGGATGGATGTGTGGATGGATGGATGGATGGATGGGTAGATGATAGATCGGTGGGTGGATGGATGGATGATGGATGGATGGATGAATTAGTGGGTAGATGGATGAATGGCTGGAGAACAAGCCTAACTCCAGGAGCTGCCCAAGCTAGCTGGACTTTAAGCCCTGCCCCCATATCTGTAGCTGGTCCTGCGTCATTGCCTAGCCAGGAGTCCCTGGACCTTGGATCCAGGAGCTACATGGTGCTCTTGTTCCCAGACCCTGGTGGCCCTGTGTGACAATGAAAGTACAAGGTGGATTAGAACAAAGGATCAGACAGCCCCCAGCCTGGCCCAGATCCCACTGGCCAGGGCTCTGGAGACCCAGGCAGCATGAGACCTGGCTGTGGACCTCGATTTCCTGAGGGTTCAGGCAGGAGGTGACGTTCACAGACTGGGCCTGGGCTCAAGTCTAGAAACCCCAACATACCGCCACCCACAGACTCTGTCCCTGGATACGGCGGCCAGCTCCGTCCTGCTCCTGGCCTCTGCCTCTGCCCCCACATTGCAGCTCCCACAGCCCCATGGGAGGGAAGCATCTGACTTCAGAGATTATCAGCTCCCAGGGTCTCATTATGCAGCCTTTAAGATCAGTATCCGCAGAAGAAGGGGCGCCATGCAAACATCTCCTCCACAGCAGGCTCCCGGAGCAGCGTCAAAGACGACAGCGGAAGCGGCCGGGTGCAGGCCAAACCCTTCCTCCCTGCCTCCCTCCTTCCTCCTTCCTCCCTCCTTCCTCCCTCCCTCCCTCCTTCCTTCCTCCCTCCCTCCTCCCTCCTTCCTTCCTCTCTCCCTCCCTCCTTCCTCCCTCTTTCCCTCCTTTCCTTCCTTTTTTCTTTTTTTTGCAGTACTGAGGATGGAACCAAGGGACCACAGAGCTACATCCTCAGCCCTTTTTATTTATTTTTATTTTGAGGCAGGTTCTTGCTAAATTGCCTAGGCTGGCCTCAAACTTGCCATCCTCTTGCCTCAGCCTCCCAGAGTGCAAGGATGGCAGGTACACATCACCACACCTTGTTTCTCCCCTCTTTCTTTACCATCACTTGAAGTTGGCAAGGCAGAGAGAGCAGGAGCCCAGGTGCCCAGTGTGCACCCATCCTTTCCTCCACTCTTCTCAGTAGTTCACAGGATGGGCTTTGTCGCTGCCTTAAAGGCAAAACTTGTGTCACCTGCCTGGCCACCAGGAAGACAAGGCACAGGCCCATTTGTCTTCCTCCACCTGCCACCTACTGCCAGCCGGAGACTCAGAAATCTCAGCAGCGGACACCAACCCCTCCCCCTCCCCGACCGCACGTGGCTCCGTGGGCTCCTCGTAAATAAAGACAATGGAGCCTCCCAGGCGCTGGACAGGGACAGTGAGACAGCAAACAGATCAATGGCCGTAATTACAGGCCTTGCAGTGGCTCGGCCTCCAGTTCTCTTCCTGTGCTGCTGAGCTGTGAGAACAGGAGCATTTATTCAGGCCATTATGTGTCCCCACCTCTGATTCAGCAGCATATCCCCAACATGCATCCAGAGGACACTTCGGTCAGTCCCCTCCCTGCTCCCCAACCAGAAGGGTTGGGAATGGGAACAGAGTCACAGCTCCATGGGTGGCATCTGGCCTCCTGCAGCATGGCTTCGTGACGACGATGACAAGGGTAGGGGTCTGTGAGTGCCACTGGGCAGTGGTCCCTCGGGGAACAGCTCGCTCACCTCTGACAGCCACCAGGAGGAGGTCCTACTGTTGTCCCATCTTCCAGGTGACAGGCTGGAGGCATGGAGGGCTATGGGGACTTGCCACTGCCAAAAAGCCAAGGTCACCAGCCCAAGGGAGCTGGCGTCCCACCAGTGTCTCTGCTCTGAGGGCCAGGCTCTCCCCATTGCAGGAGAGGGCTCCCTGTCATTAGGCAGAGGGACAAGTCACAGGGTCTTCCTCAGCCCAAAGTAGTGGTTTCAACATGAGGTACTCGGCAATGTCTGGTGACATTTTTGGTTGTCACCAATGAGAGCTGCTGTTGACATCGGGCGCACACACGATAGTCCTCCCCACCACACAGAAGCCCCCACTCCCAGAGTCAGGGGTCTGCTTCCCACCTGGAGCCTGTGACCCAGCCCTCTCCTATTCAAGGGTTTCCGGTCACCCGGGCTGCCAGAGACTTGTTATGGAACCCCATGAGCCCTGGGGACGCGGTGAGTAGCACGGGGGCATTGGGGTCCCCTCCTCTGGCTCTAGGTCAGCAGGAAGACTCAGGGGCCCCACTGTGGGTCGAGGCTGGTGGCACCATGGGTCCACTTCTGAGTCACCCCACTTCTCTGAACCTCAGGTTCCCATCTACAAATGCCCACAAATGGGCAGCAAGTGTGGGACGCTCTCGGGACAAAGAACGCTGGGCTGTTCCTGCAGGGCCACTCTGCAAGCCAGCGCCACCTCCTCCCCACCCACCGACGTGTCACACAGCGGCGAGGGTTGTCTCCACTCCCACCCCAACCCACCCCACTCCATCCACAGGACCTGGGGACCCTGTACTTTCCCAAGTAGCACTCGCCAAGCAGAGTGCTTCCGACGGCTCGCACACAGGAAGGGGCCCATTGAAAGGTGCTTGACTCAGGAAGGCACTTGGTAAATATTCATCCGGTGAACAAATGATTATCATTACGATAACAGAATGTAGCCTACAGCGCTTAATTCAATTCTCAGTCTCCATGGTTGGTTATTAATCTCTACCTACTTAATAAGTGTGATAAAGAGAATGAATCCTCACATTGCTAGGACACTTCGCAGTCTATAAAGCACACATGGGCTTTGAAGTCCCTTCTTATCTTTATGTCACTTGGATCTCACAATAGCCAGAAGCCAGAGTGGTGACACCAACCCCAATTTACAGATGAAGTCACTGAGCCTCAGATATGAGAAGTCATTTGCCACCCCACCACCCCGAATGAGGAAGAGAGACAGGAAGGGGCAAAGAGCTTGGGCACTTTCTGGGACTGATGATTGCTCAAAGATAGAGTCAACTGCCCTCCCTCTGTGCCCCCATGGAAGGCATCTGCATCCCCTGGGCCCCACAGGTGCTGTAATGTGGGCAGTTAGGGTTGGGGTGCCCTGCTCGGAAGTGCCATCAGAATCTGGCTGCTCTAAGTCATTTGCAGGCAATTTCAGAGGGATTGCCCCTAACCGCTCCTCGGGAAAGTGGCCATTAAAAGGAGACAGTTTAATAGCGGTGCACTAACAGGGCCAGAGGCTCTGGAATGGCCCGTCACACGCAATTACCATCACTCTCACACAGAGGGATGGTTTACCCTGAAGGGGGCTTTGGAGGTGGCCTGTGTGCCTTAGATCTGAGCTCCAGCTTCCAGAGAGGCCTAAGCAGGGACACCTCGAGGGACAATCTGCCCCATCTCTGCAGGTTTTGCCGATGCCGACCCAGGCACCGTCAATGTGTGGCCAGCTCCCCAGGGATCACCAGTGCGCATCTCCCTTGCACTCTGCAAACCTCCACGCTGGCACGCAACTGTCTTGCAAGAGTCTTCGTACCCCTCTCCCAGGGATCCAAGATGCCCAGCACAAGGCCATCTTTTCCTCTTTCTACCTCCACATATCCCAAATCTTTGACTTTCAGACACTTCAAAAGTGGTTGCTGACTTTGTCAGGGGACGGAACGTCTTAATGGTGGAAGGTTTTGGGGCAGAGCCACCTGGCGGGAAAAGTATTCCTGGCTGGGGGTGTGGATCTGGGGTAGGACCGAGGAGTCAGCATGGAGAGGACATGGTGGAGCGTGGGGTATCATGATGTCGCCCACTAATGGGATCTCCAGTCCCGGGTGACCCAAGCCGTCATAGACCAACAACTTCCACCCTTGATTGTGCCAACGCATTTTGAGGCTCAGAGCCCTCATCCCTCTACTCTGGGAAGGTTGCGATCTTGGGCTCCTTCTCTGGCAGTTTTGTCCCTTGTCCTCTCCCCTGTGTGAGGTCAAGGTCCCCCCGGAGCTTTTTACCTTCCAGGCCATGATCAGAAAAATAGCTGGTGAGTGCTGGGGTCACGGCCAAGCCTCAGAGACCCCCCTCCTTCCAGTGTGCCCAGTGCGAGGGTGTTCAGTTCCTGCTAGGAGGGAGATGGCCACACTGTGCTAAAAGTACAGCAGGCTGAGGCTTTGGAGGATGGCGAGTGGCTAATTTATGTGGAATAAATAACTATTTAATTGCTCTCTAATTACATGACAATTAGAATTCATATCTCAGCAGTGTCCTTAGGTATCTATTTATGACCTGCGTGGAGCACAGTTACCTCGCCCGCAACCATTAAGAGCAACACGATTTGCAGAGCGGGCGGCACGACCAATTATGGAGCATAATTACCCGTGTAATTACTCTCTTATACCCAAGTAATTACATGGTAGTATCATTTGTATATTACAGTTTATTCATATACCTAATCACAGTCTCCTTTCACAAACTGGGACTCAGCCCAAGAGGTGCTGATCAGTTTTGAAAAATCACATAAAAGTCAACTGATGGAGAGTTCAGCAGATGGGCTGCTGGCATCACTGCCAATGAGAGGCATGACATGCAGCTCTTGAGGTGACAGAGGTGGGAATACAGCCTTGGCACCAAGGTCACAAACGTCGAGCTGACCCAGCTCCGATGAAGGTGAGACGGGGAGAGAGCATCACCGTAATGCACACAGCTGTCCCCACTGGGGCCAGCTTGATGCTCTATGTGGGCCAGATCAAGGCCTCCTTGCTGCATGTCACAGCCCTGGGGTGCCCTCTGCACAGCAGGCATGAGTGATCCTGCGTAAGGACACATTGTGTTCTCGCTGTCTTCCCCCTGCTCTTCGACTTTCTCAACTGCAGGGTCTTTGGCTGGTCCTTACGTCTCCAGTGGCACCCCTGAGCCGAGGTGGGGGGGGCTGTAAACACCTGCTGGACCAGGTTGGGTGGACAGGCCCCAGGAGCCGGGCCCGAGATCCGCATTTATAAACACAAGCATTTTATCAGTGTGGAAGGGGAGGAGGATGCATGGAGATTTGGTCAAGGAATATCAAAGCTACTCTCCCTTAAGAATTACAATCACATTTTAAAAACAGCTCCAGGACCAGTGAGATAGCTCAGCAGCATAAGTGCCTGCCCGGCAAGCGCAAAGTCCTGAGTTCAACTCCCAGAACCCACATAAAAAAAAAAAAAAAAAAAAAGACAGCTCCAGCTTGTTTGGTCATGGAAAGCAATCAGCGATCAATGCATTGAAACAAACTTGCAGGAGCAAAGTGGCCCTCCCTGGACAAAGCCTGAACAGGAAAGAGCAGGGCAAGTCATGGCGCCCACGACAGCAGTGGGTACAATGAACAAAGCCCACCTCGGAGATGAGGGGGTCCAGACAGGGACCCACCAGAAAGCAGAGCTCGGCCGGCTGCCAGCTCCCAGTCCCGGCGGGAAACTGCGGGGACAGCAGCTGGGCCGGCAGCCAGAGGCCCAGGGACTCGTGCCCAGGGCGACCACAGCTGCTGGGGAACCACAAGTCACAACCAGAGACTCTGTGGCTCACACCAGATGCACAGCACTAACCCCAGTTCCAGAGGTCAGCAGTCTGAGACGAGGCTCAACATGCAGGGCCTGTTCCTTCTGGAAGCTCCAGGGAGGAACTCTCCTTGCCTTTTCTCCTTCCTAAATTCCCTGGCTACTCCTCCATCTTCAAAGCCAGCAGTGCAGGGTCTCCAGCCTCTCTCTGACCTCCTCCCTCCCTCTTCTAAGGATCCTGCAATGACACCAGGGCCATCTGGATGGCTTAAGTAACATCCCTGCCTCGAGATCTTTAACGCAACCTATCTGCAAAGTCCTGGTTATCACTGAACTTAACATCGCAGATTCCGGGGATTGGGTTATGTGCACCGTTGAGGGTGGGGACATTACTCTGCCTACCACAGTGCATAGAAATAACGCAGTGATTAAACATTCCAGTGGCCTGGTATCTGCCCACAGCACACAGAGAAGGACAAGGAAGCCCAGAAAGATCATACAGTGCCCAAGGGTGCACCGGCTAATGAGCAGGACAGCCGGATGTCACCACGGTCTACTTGACTCCAGACCTCATCTTTCCACGTTACCCTATGTCCCTCTTCAGTGGGACAGATGGATGAGGGCTTGTAGGTGTGGACGCTCTGCTTTCCCCATGGTAGTGGGGAAGGGTCACTGAGCGCTCCTTATTTGGTGAGGTGCCCCCACTTCCTCCTGCAGAACAGCCATGGTGGCCCGCGTCCTGTTGGAACCACCACCAAGGTCCCTGCCTTTGTGGGCAAGTTCACAATCTATAAAAGACCCAGGGACAAGGGTTCTTTGCCAGAGCAGGTGTGTGGCTACTGAGTCCGCTGGGTCTCCAGCCTCCTCATTGTTCTCGGTTGTTTCTGACATCTTCTCTACAAACCCTCTCTGTTTTGAGCCTGCACTGGTCTCTGTCTGCTGCCACTGAAGCCCTGGTTGCCACCCACCCTTCACTAAGCAGCCATGCTGAGGGCCATGGCGTCCCACGTGAGCTCCCCGTCCTTCTGCAGATGCAGAACGGAGGCTCACGGAGGACCAGCCTCGGCAGCATCTTCCCCACCTGCCTCTGGTGTCCAGCCCAGCTTTCTCCTCTCCTCTAGCACGGTGAGCTGACGTGGCACCTTCTAGCACATTCACCCAGTGCCCATTATGTGGTCACTCTTGGTGGCCACAGGGGCAAAGCCAGGGAAGATGCTGGGCTGGGCTCCAGGGAGCTCCTCCCACTGGGAGAGAAGGGACGCCCAGCTCAGCACTCTGCATGCAGCGGCTGTGACGGCAGAGAGGACCAAGTGCCTGCTCTGTGCTCCGCGGTGCTGGGCCCTTCACGTGCATTACCCCATCTTCCCTTTCTGCACAGAAGCATCCCAATCCCAGTGAGGGCACAGAGGGTCAGAGAAGCCACAAGGGGAGGGGAGGGACAGAAGGCAGCGGCAGCAGCTGTGAGGGCTGGCCTTCACGCTCCAAATACACATACTGCTGCTGAGATGAAAGAACCAGAAAGGAGGAGTTTGGGGTTTAAAAAAAGTCCAGCCATGCTTGTGATACAGCCCTGTAATCTCAGCACCCTGGGAGGCTGAGGCAGGAGGACTGCAAGCTCTAGCCCAGCCTGGGCAACTTAGTGATTTAGGGAGACCCTGTCTCAAAATGAAAAATTAAAAAAGGGTCAGGGATGTAGCACAGAGTGAAGACCCTGGGTCCAGTCCTCAGTACCACACACACACACACACACACACAAACCCTAAAATAAGGAATGCTGATTTTTAACAGCAGAGTTAGAAGGAAGTCAGTGACACCAATGCCAGGTGATGGGCTTCTCCACAAGCCTTGGTGGATGTGGGGATGCAAGCTGCTCCCTGTTCAGGCCACCTGCTGCCTGCCTGGTCTTCTACCCCTTGCTCCATCGAGGTTGGTGGACTGACCCCCCTACTCCCAGAGAACACGTGACCCGGCCTAGCCAATCAGAGCCGCAGCTCCCTGGGCTCTAGGGCCTGGCTCAGGCCCCTGGCTGAGGAGCAGCAGTGGTGGGTGTTCAGCTCAGGCCCTGCTACCCTGGCTTTCCTGCAGGCCCAACAGCACTGGATTTGAGAACATTGCCTCCCTCTGCACCTCAGGTTAGATGCAGCTCCTCTTTGCCTGCCTGGTTAGAAACTTGCATGCCTCCTCTCATAGCACCAGGGCTGCTGCTGAGCCCCCGGATACAGCGTTTTTGTTGATGTGCACTCCCTGCTGGGACACGTGGCCCCACCTGCAGCCACCAATCTACCCGCCGAGCCTTGGTCTCTGTCTCCAAGTTGAGTGACAGCAGCGCTAGTCTCTACTCCGAGGATTAAATGAGATTTGCAGACAGGACCACACGCTACACACCAGGGCTGCAGACAGCTGCCCTCCCCGGGCTGGAGACCAGAAGCTGCGATCGAGGTGTAGACAGGACTCGTTCTTCCCAAGGCTCCGGAGAAAAGCTCTCCCACGCTGGGCTTTCGGCACCTGGGGCCACCAGCTGTCCTTGGCACTCCTGGCTTGTGGCTCCTTCACTGCCTGGGTCGTCCCACTGCCTCCTCCCATACGTCCCCACATCTTCCTGCACAGTGCTTGTTGGCATCTGTGTTTCTTCATTTCTTAGAGGAACCCCCATCATGTTGGAAATACCATCATCTCACCCTGATCAGAGCTGCGAAGACCCCTTTTCCAGAGGAAATCACGCTCTCTAGTAGCAGGCGTGGGGACATGGACATAGTGTTTTGGGGGCCCAATTCAGCTCATATCACCATGTACAGCTGTGGTGTTCAACAGTGCCAGCGACCATAGCTTCCTGTCCAAGCAGAGCAGGAGTCCAGTGGAAGCAGACGTGGGCACAGGTGAGGAGCCTGGGGTGGCGGAGCTGTGACCCATCCTCCCAGGGCTGTCCAGGGACTAGAATGACAACAGCTCCTTGGCAACTCCAGGCCTGAGCTTCTCCCTCACTTCCTGCTGCTGGAGGGACAGAGCCTCAAGGATGGGGACAGATCTGTCTGCTGTTGTCTAGAGCTGCTTGGAGGCAGCAGTGATTGGGCCCTGGGCCGGGGCCACCCAATTGCTGTGTGGCCTCTGGGAAGCCGCGTGAGCTGCCTGGGCCTCTCCCTTTCCCCATAAAACTGCATGGCAATGCTGGTCATCAGGGGGCTGCTGGGCAACGTGACCACAGGTGAGGGACACCGGGCCACTCCATCACACCGGCTCTGCTTCTGCAGCGAGTGGACCTTTGCTCTCTGCAATACCCGCAGTGTCCCCAAGACAAGACTTTGGCCTGGTTCACAGCTTGTCCAGACTGCAGGAGAGTGAATGAGGAAATGGACCGTGGCACCCTTGTCCTAAGTCACCCAGGACAGTCGCTGATGGCCAGGGGTGGCCAGGGACACTGAGACTCAGCATGCTCCTGGGCCCTTGGTTCGATACAGTGATTTTCTGTTGAAATGTGCATGCATGTGTGTGTGCGCACGTGCGCGAGTGCACTTTTAATATTCAATCCGACACTGACACTGATACATCAGAGTAAGATGAAAATTCACATGAATTTTTAATACAGAACATGACACTTGAAAGCAACTCCGTGCCCAGCAGCCCTGCAGGCCCAACCTTCACACCGCCCGTGCCCTCAGGCTCTGGGGGCAGAGTCGGAAGTGCTTCCAGCCCAGATCTAAGCAGGCCGTGTGGCAGCCAGGGAGGGGACTGGCAGGGCACCCAGGGTCCCAGGTCACGACACCATGACAAGAGCGGAGTGCCTGCCCCAGACATCCAGGCCACAGAGCTCTGATGAGGACACAGGTGAGATGAAAAGAAGAGGGAATTCATTTTGTAAGAGCACCTGCAAAGTGGTCTCCTAAGAAGCCAGAGAGCGAAGCTAGGACACTCACCCAGGGCCCGATGAGGTGCCGCACAAACCCCGACCCACAGGACTCTCAGAACAGCTGTTCAGTATTGCACTTGGCCTCCGCCAAAGGAGTTCATTCATGCCAGTTGCTGCTTCCTGTGCACTCAACAGCGAGGACAAACGTGCCCCCGACACCAGGCGGCCCTTCCTCCAAAGGCTGGGCTGGGGCCCTTACAACTCTGAGTGAGTGGAACTGGGAAGGGTAACCGAAGGACAGGGAGGTAAACGTCTCACACCTGGGTCACTGTCCCAAAGCAAGGAGAAGCAAACCTCACAGGCCGGCCCGTGGGGAGCCAGAGTCCCAGAATCAGCCACCTCCGGCCAGCACGTACCTTTCTCTTGTTGGTCGGGCAGATGTAGAAGTTGTCGATGATGGTAGTGACTCCAGGCTGCAGGGTGAGCTTGGTGTAGGATGTGCCAAAGTCTGATGACCTGTGGAAAAGGGCCAGGTGTCAGCAATGTCCCACACCCTACCCAGCACCCACCATGTTCCAGCCCAGGGGAGCCCCAGAGCCCCATGAGTATCGTCCCCTCCATCCCCCTTGGGGTGGTGTGTCCCTGTGTGCAGTGGGGAGCCTGGGCTCCCTTGGGGACAGAGGATGCTCTCAGGCTTGTGCCCTAGCCCAGAGCAAGGGCTAGAGGCTAGGACTTCCTGGCTCTGAAGGCCAGCATGTCACCTCCTTGCAGTGCCATGGTGTGCCAGCACTCCTACGTCCCTCTGTCACTTTGACACCTTGCAGAACCTGACAGACAATGTCACTGTTGTCCCTTTCACAGAAGACCTAAAGGAGGCCCAGAGCGGACACTGTCTACCTGAAATCACTCACCCGAGCAGTGCTGACTCAAGATCAAATGCCAGCCCATCTGATGCCAGCCTGGCACCCTGTCTGTGCAGAGAAACCCACCTGTCCCTCGGCACCATGGTGCCCCCGCTCACCTGCTCCCTCCGGACCCCAAGCTCACCAGAGCCCCAGCACCCAGGCTGACCCTTTTCAGTCCAGGCTGACAGCGGGCACTAGCTGGCAGAGGACAGCTGAGCACCTGCTGGGATCCGAGCCCAAGGGGCCAGGGTCATGGGGGGGGTGGAAGAGCGGGTCCCCAACCTCACCACCTGGGAGAAGTCCCTCCCGGCAGCGGAGAGATGCAGGTGGGGGCTCTGCAGCAACAAGAGGGACTCGGCCACCATCTGTGGTGTGGGGGCCACGGATGCAGAGGCCATGGGCTTCACTTTACGCTGAAGCTAAAGACCCAGTGACCCTGAAACCAAGCCCTTATGATCACGGTAGAAACACACTGGCTCTGCAGATGTGCGCCACTGCACTGGGCAGGTGGGCTGGATGGTGGCCCTGGCTCTGGGCCGGGCTCTCACCTCAGACCTCAGCATGTGGGGTGGCGGGGCCTCAAACCCCCATCTCAATGCAATCTACACTGACTCGTGCTGCGGCCTGAGCCGCCCCTTTCCCTCTCTAGGCTCCCAGAGGGGCTGGATGGGCCTGGTGCCTCTTACACTGGTTCCTGGGTGCTTAGATCTTTAGACGTTTTAGATCTAAAGTGTCCCCTGAAGTCTCCTGTGTGGGGAAGGTGATGGGATCACAGGGTCTGTGCTCATCTGAGGGCTCATCCCGTGTCTCTGCATGGATATTTTCCCTTCTTAAATCTGCACCTGACACGCCGGTCCAGGAAGAGG
Source organism: Erethizon dorsatum (assembly GCA_028451465.1). Classification (NCBI taxonomy): domain Eukaryota; kingdom Metazoa; phylum Chordata; class Mammalia; order Rodentia; family Erethizontidae; genus Erethizon; species Erethizon dorsatum. The sequence continues at coordinate 96,771,495 of CM051836.1, read as the reverse complement.
GCGCGTGTTTCTCATCTTTGCACTTGGAAGTCAGGCGGCTACACATCCTTATGTCCTTCAGAGGCCCCAGGGTTACGGGGTCCCTCCAGGCCTGGACAAGGGCCAGCCCTTGAGCTCCCAGGATGACCCAGCAGGCGCGGCCCCTCCCAGGGTCCCCAGGGGCCTGGGGATCTATCTGACCTCTGCAGTCCTGGGCTCGCAGGGAGGACCTAGCTGTGGAGAACAAAGCCGTGTCTGCCTTGTGGAGGTGGAATTAGGGAGCATTTACTCTCAAAACGTCCGGCAATTGATTTTCTTAGGCAAGGAGGGAGCCAGCAGAGCGGCCCATTAGCAGAGGATCGATCCAGACACCAGCGGGGGGAAAAAATGGCTGTTTATGAGCTTGAGGCCGTGAGAATCATGTAGGCTAGGCCTCGCCATCCCTCAGACCTGCCTATCGATCCTGCCCCTGACCTCATAGCCCATCCCTCCCCTCCACCTCCTGCCATCCATGGCTTCAGCCTAGATCTGGCCTCACCAGCACCCAGGCAGCCTCTTCCCTGCTCCCCCCTCGGCCAGCTGCCCACAGCTGCTCACTCGCAGGCACTGCCAGGTGTGGGCCAGCAGCAGACAATGGGAGCAGGTGCAGAAGGTCCCTGCTGGGCGTGGCTGGTGGGGGGGGGATGCTAAATAAAGCAACAAAAGCACAGCACCCTCAGGGTACAAAAGGAGAGGAAGAAAGTGCAGGGGAGGAAAGCAGCGTCTCTGTCTGTCCAGGCAGGGGTCCTCGGACAAGGGGACGTGCGGGCTGAGACCTGAGAGGGGAAAGGAGAGGCCGCGTCTGGCTGGGGCGCTTGTCCCATGTTGAGTGGTGTCCCCTAGACTCACATCCATCTGGAACTTGTGAATGCGGCCTCATTTGAAAACAGTCTTTGCAGATGTGATCAGGCTAAGATGGGGTCACTCTGGGTTAGACTGGTGTCACGGAGGAGGGAGGCTGGGACACCAACACACAGATAGACATACAGCGGGGGGGCAGGGACAGGGATCTCTGGAAGGAACCAGCCCCATGACACCCTGGCTTCCATTCTCTGACTTCCAGAACCCTGGAAGAATAAATTTCAGTGGTTTCAGCCACCCAGCTTCTGGTACTTCACCACGGCACGAAATAGAGAGGGAGAGACTGCAGAGGTGAGCAAGGACAACAGTGGGCATGTGCAGAGCCCAGGGGGACAAAAGCTGGGGGACCCAGGGGCATCACCAGGCTGTCCCCCACCCCCTACCCATCCTTAACCCAGCCCCTCCTCCTCTCCCCTGCCATGGCAATGCCCCGGGCGAGCGGGGGGCTCTGGGCTCAAAGTGGGGAGTGCAGGTGCTGAGCAGATCTCATAGGACAGCGTACAAGTGTCCTGTGGCTGCTGTGACAAGTCCCCACGGACACAGGCTGAAATCAAGGCGCACTGTCACCAGATAGATCTGGAGCTCACAAGTCTGAAACGGGCCTAGGGGCTAAAGTCAAGATGATGGCATCTGTGAACGCTCCAGGGACAACGTGTCCGTCTTTCCACCTCCTAGAGGTCCATGTTCTTGGCCTGGGGCCCCAGCCTCCATCTTCAAAGCACCTCCCTCCACCCCATCTTGTCACAACACTGGCTTCTGGGGACAATTCACCATCTGGGTCCCCTCAGGATCCCATAGGGCACAGGTGGATAATCCAGGATGATCCCCTCATCTCAAGACCTTAATCCCATCTGCAAAGCCCCGTCATCACGTAAGGGACATCCTCATACATACTGGGCGTCAGCACCGGTTGTCTTTGGGGCTCTTAACAGCAAGTGGGCACTCAAGCCAGGGCTGAGGTATGTGCAGGAGCCCGCTGGGGAGTGACGTATAGCAGCTGATGGGCTAGGGCGCTGTCAGAGACAGCAGGGCCTGAGGCTGAAGGGGTGACAGGGCGGGAACAGGAGCCGTCCCCAGGGCTAGAGGGGGCCAGACCTGCTCTGTCATACAGCACCCACTGACCAGGCAAGGCCGCCAGCGCCCAGGCCGAGGAGAACTCATCCCAGCAAAAACACACTGTAGCTATAAAATACATGCTGCTTTCAAAGACTTGGTATAAAAAAAGAACCTAAAATACTTCATCATAAATTTTGTAAGTCATAATGCTGACACATATTGACACAGTAATATGCTGGATATATTGAGTTTGTTAGAATCTATTATCCAAATATTTCATCTGCTCCTCTTTTTAATTAATAGACTCTACTCTGACTGCAGTTTTCAGTTTACAGCAAAATCAAGCAGTATTCAGAGTCTGCACCACAGGCCCACCCTGGCACAGCCCGACCTGTCAGTGCCACCCCATGCGCTGGCACGTTTGGACCTGCATGGTCACTGCCCCATCCCCTGCAGGCCACGGTTCACACTGGGGCCACTCTTGGAATTGACGGATGTATGGTGACATGGCCCCTCAGCTACACTGTCACACAGAGTGGCATTGCCACCCTAACCGTCCCCTGTGCTCTGCCCGCTCATCCCTCCCTCCCCACAACTCCTAGGGACATGGACCTTCTCACAGTCTCCATGGTCAGCCTTCTCCAGAGGTCCTGCAGAGGGATCACAGGATGGAGCCTCTGACTGGCTCCTTTCCTTAGCAGTGCGTGCCTGAGTGTCCCCTGCCCCTGTCATGACCCTATTGCTCTGCGCTGCAGTGTGGCCACAGAGCATTTGAAATGACATGTTCCGTCTCATCCTCCTCGTACAGGATGTGCTGGGTCTGGGCCATGTGCTGAGGAAGGGGTGCCTCTGGGATACGGTGGGGCTCTGTGCACTGTGTCCCCACCTGGAAAGTGTTGCCTGCATTTGGCTGAGGGCCATGGGTATGCTCAGAGGGCGAGGGGTCACCACACATGCCACTTCAGGGCTCATCACCGCTGCTGGCCCAGGAAGATCACGGCGACTGCAGAGGGGGATGAGGGGACCAAGTGGTGTCTCGCATTCAGGAGGTGCAGTGGGCGAGACGTGGGCTGCATGAGGGGTCAGAAGGAGGGAGAGGACAGAGAGGACACAAGCGAGATGGACAGCAAAGCTGCTCAGACAGGCGCCTCACAGGAGAAGGCAAAGGGCTGGGCTCGGTGTCGGGACAGCCCTAAGTGAAGGCTGCAAGATGCGACCAGGTGAAAGCAGCCACCAGGCTCTGCACCCGCGTCCCACAGCGTGGGGTCCTGGCTGCATGCTATGATCTCAGCATCAGCTTCTCCTCCCCTGAGCATCAGAGCGGGGGCATCAGGGTCGCTGAGATCCTCATGAATAGACTGACCGCACGCCCTCAACCTGCAGCCCCTGGACCTGATGCCAAAGACCCCAAGGGTGTCCAGCTAATCATGAGGCTGGACAGCATTTTCCTGGTGGCATTTGAGTGTTCCTAGGTCCCCTCCAGGCGCCCGTCTCTCAAACATATGCATCCTGCTCTGTGGAGTGTGCCTGGTCCTGCTGCTGAACGCTACTGTAAAATTCAAAGATCCCAGAACAATGCAGACAGACAAACAAACAATAGCAACGACCACCACAAAACCCCTCTGGACACCTCCTGTGCATCCTGTGTTGTGCTAGAAGCAGGCCTCCCAGACGCGGTGGCCCTGGTCCCAAGAAGACAGGGGCGACAGAGCCAGCAGGACACAGGCTGGCTTCGAGGCCATGGGTCAGAGTCGCACGGCCACCACACTCATACCATCCACTGGGACGTCAGATGACAGGCAGCATCTCTCTCAGTTCGGGGCCAAAGTCAAGGTGTCGGGGGCCATGCTCCCTCTGCAGGCCACGCCAGAGGATCCTTCCTGCACCTTCTGCCTCCTGGTGACTCCAGATGTCTGTGCTTGAGGCCACATCACTCTGGTCTCTGCTTCTGTCTCCACCCTCGGCCCAGAACGGCATCGTCGCTATCCTTAGCTAACCACAGTCCCCGTGTCCAGTAAGGTCACAATACGAGGTTCTGGGAGGCCTTGGATTTTTGGGGTGACCTTATCAATTCATACAGCAGCTGCATTTACTGAACCCTACCCCATACAGAAAGAACTCACAGTAGATGCCTTCCGCGCCCAGCTCCTGCTTACGGCGCCCATCTTTCCCTGGAGAGACAGGGACAGGGTGTCAGCGCAGACAGTGAAGCCCGGCCAGGTCTGAGGCCCCCCGACTCTGGTCTCTGGAAGAAGGAGATGCGGACAAATGGGGAGCACACACACTCAGGAAATGCTGGCCTCTCCAGGCCACCACTGGGCACAGGCAAAGCTTCAGATGTGCACCTCCAGGTGATGTCACTTCTGGGAGAAACACAGCTGAGGCGACCAGTGGGGACAGTGAGGGCCGTGTGGCCCCAGTGACAGGGGCCAGGCTACACTTCTCCCACCCTTCCCCGCACTGGCTGGGGAGCTGCTGGGAGCCAGGCCAGGCACTGGGTGCAGCCAGGGGCAGGCACAAGCAGGGATTCTGGGAGTGAAGGTTGTCAGCACAGGGGGATGGGGCACTGCACGGCTCAGCCCTACCTACCCAAGGAGCGGGAGGGAGGGTGCTGTGCCCACCTGTTGGAACTACCTCTGCCTGCTGCAACTTCTCTCAGTGGACTCCAAGTGCAGACTAGGAAAGGCGGAGACAGTTACTACATGGAGAGTCCAGGAAAGAGGACGCCCCTCCGTGCCACATAGCCAGTCAGGCAGGACCTTTGCCCAACCCTGGACCTGATGCCATCTGCCCTCAGAGCCCATACAGGTCCGCTGCCAGAGGAAGGACAGCAGTCAGCAAGCCCACCCACGTAGCCAAAGGCCAGGCACACAGCCGGCACCCAACCAATGCTTGTTGGATTCCTGCGGAGGGGCTCTGGGTGCCAGACCTGGAGGCTGTGTGACCTCAGGCCAGCCTATTTCCCTCTCTGGACAACAGTTTCCCACTGCTTGATGCTCACAGGTCTAACGCCTGAGACCCGGGAAGGTCTCCCTTCCTCCCCTGTGTCTGCTGCCCCCAGCCCCCTCCCTGCTTCCAGTGTCTACACTGTCGCCAACTTCTTCCACTGCACTCAGAGTATGATCATGGCAATCTACATGTATTCAAATAAAATATTTTTTAAGAAACCCAGAGTCTAAAATCGGGCAAATAAAAACAGGGAAGGCAAGTGCAGTTGGGAAATGGCTATTAGCAATCAGCTGCCTAATTGCTGAGTGTTTGTACAGATTCACTTTTTAAAAAATGATTTAATTAGGCCATTTTCATATTCTGTAATTATTTCACTGGCGGGGACATCCACTCAGCATCCCTCCCCCGCATGAGCCCTGCTGTGCCGCTCACGCAGCTCCATCCCAACCTGGGAGGTCCTCGCAGGTGTAGAAAGGCCGACACCATGCCTGGCCCGCACCTCTGAGCTCCTGGCGAGGCCCTGGATAAGCCAGGCACTGCCCAGGGACTCCGTCTCGGTATCTGTGAGAAGGGCCTGCTGTGACTGTCAAGGAGGGGGCAGAGCGGGCGCGGGGTCACAGGCAGGCAGCCCCAGGGAGCTTACACTGCCCAGTGTCACACTGTGTACAGGGCAGGCCACTCTGTGCCTGCAGGTGAACATGCCCCGAGTGCCCTCTGATTCAGGACTCTGCATCTGACAGCCACCTGGCACCCCATTGCCACCCTGGAGATGAGAACTAGCACCTGCACTGGACATATGGGGAAACTGAGGTCCAACAGGTCAGGGACCTGTCAAAGACCCAGGGACACATGGCCGAGCACCAACACCAACCCAGTCTCTGAGCAAGGCAATGTGTGCTGGAGATGTCCCTCCCCAGCAGACTCTGTCCTGGGCGCTGGCTGTGTCCCGGGGTGGGGACAGGAAGTTTGTGACGGGACCCGAGAAGGAGAGATGCAGAGGCCACTCTGGTGCCAAGGACCCAATGGTTTCACGAAACCGCAAGGGGAGGGCTTGGACCCGCCACCCAGACTTCTTAACCTACGGCCTAGTTGACCATAAAGTGCTGGCTTCATCCTGCAATTCACTGAATACCTGCATTCAAAACCCACCGATCGCATACCGTGGAGTCAGTCACTCCCCACTGGCGCGGGGCTGCCAGTGCCCAGCGCTGTGACAGCAGCTCCTACCACATATGGCAGCCTGGGAAGAGATCCAAGTTCAAGATCTGAAATATGGTTTCTACCGAATGCCTACTGGCTTCACACTGTCATAAAATGAAAACATCGTCAGGCAGACCGTGCAGAGCCAGGGCGTTTGTGTGCTGCGTCATCAGCTGCAGCAGGAGCTGAGGCCAAGGTCGTGAGTGAGAACGGACAACCTCCAAGTGCGGCCCCTGGCAGGGTGTGGCACGGCAGGTGCCCACCAGGCCCTGGACGCCTCAGCATGGCACAGTGAAGGTAACCCATCAGAATCGCGGTGTGCCCTTCAGTTCACAGATGAGGAACCTGAGGCCAGGGAATGTCAAGGGCCTTACCCAAGGGCACAGCAAATGCAGGGCCCCGGCGGGAAGCCCAGGCTGCTGCTCAGGGTCGGTCTCCTCTGTGCTGCCCAGCCTGAGCCCCTGCTGGGCACCAGCGTCCCCAGACACGGTGGCATGGCACAGGCCCACCCTGTACATGGAGACATCTGGATGCCATTCTCACCCCAGCAGTGTCTGGAGGGCACTTCCAGGGCTGAGGTGTCAGCACCTGGACACTGACTGCAGGCCACACTGGCACAAGGCCCGGGGGATGCCCTCAGCTTAGGGCTCCTGACCCAGGGTCAACCTTGGCCCAGCCCTGCCAGAGGACCCAGGAGACCAGAGGGCTGGGGCGCAGCAGGGGCTCCAGACATCCCAGGCCACCAATGGCGCCGGGGCCCCTACTATGGTCCGTGTCCTCAGACCTGCCCTTCTGGGGAGCCCTGCAGGGTACGGTGCTGATGCCTGTTGATTGATCTTCCTGCAGTGGAGTGGGGTCAGGCTGGGCCAAGACCCCCTTGTATCCCTACCGGCAGCCTCACCAGCACCTTAGGGATGGGAATGGGCCAGATACTCCCAGCTCCCAGCCACTCTTGACTCCATGGTGAGGACTCGACCCCGTTCCATGAATCCTTCTTGCTTCCTGCTCCTCCCTGAGCCCTGTGAACTTTGGTGTCAGAGGTCATCTCACCCTGACGTACACACAAGAGCACCTACTGTGTGCCAGGCTTCACGCTAGATCAGCAGGCAGAGGGGGCACCAGGATGCTTCTGTGCTTGGGGGTCCAATGCAAGTGGACACCCCATTCACATCTGAGAGAATCCCATGCCAGTCAGTGAGCCTCACGAGGGCCCCCAACCTCCTCACCAACAGCACGGAAGGGTTTAGCCCGGCTCCAGCCATGCAGCCTCCATTCCACAGGCCCAAGCTCCAGCAACACCTGCTGCTGGGCAGGACACAGTGCCAACCTGTGGGAGCCAAGAGCCAAGGGGCTGAGGACAGGCAGGGGGACCCTGAAATGCTACCCAAAGAGCAGCTTCCAGACCCAGCCATGCCATCCCTGATCCCAGCACTCAGCTCTGCCCACGCAAGTGGAGTGTGCATGGGCGAAACCACATGTTGGGTCAGAAGGGAGCAAGCCAGATCTGCCTGCATCGATTTGACTGCGCTGTCCAGGGCTTTCAGTGCTGGGAGGAAAGGGCACTGTGGCTCCGGAAGTGTTACTTGCAGAGGTTTTAAATGTACAAGGTGAGACCTTTGCAATGGCTCTACCCTACCTAGCAGAGTCTCTAGAAATTCCTTATGACCCTCCAGGCTCCCTGAGGACCACGTCACCCGGGTCACCCTCCTGGCACGCGCTGAGCTCCCTGCTGCTGGCCTTGGCACACAAGGCTGTCACCTGCAGGCAGTGTTCCTGCTTTCTCAGCTGCTCCTGCAGATCCTCAGCCGGGCACACTTCCAATAACAGGGTGGTGACTGCCACCTTCTAGCCTCACAGGCTGGCGGGCTGCAAGGGTGGAGGCAGAGCTGCCAGGCCTGGCCATTAGCAGCAGCAGGTGCGGGGGGCAGAAGCATCAATTACCTTGGCAGCTCTGCAGGCTGCGGGCAGGAGGCCACCCCTGTGCTCCACACCACGCTGGGGCTCAGTGAGAAGCCACCTTGGATGAGCTATGACTTCTGGGTTAATCGTGATAATTACATTTGCTGGGGGCGGAGGCTCCAGGCTGAGCTTTGGCCAGGCAGGGGCAAGTCTAGAAAGATCCCAGCAGGGGAAGTGCGGAGGCACTGGGAGAAAACGGGGACTCCTCCTATCAGGCTTGCTGGGTGTTACGGTTTATATCTAGATATCCCCCAAAGCCTCCTGTGCTATAATCATGGGCAGGGCTTTGGCGGTAACTGTGTATTACGGGGTTCACAGCTGACTGCTGTTAGGAGTGGGGCCTGGTGGAAGAGGCAGTCCCTTTGGGCATGGCTGGGAAGCTCCTTCCCCAATTTGCTCTCTGCTTCCTGTTCACCATGCTCTGAGCATCTGTCCCCCGCCAGGCCCCTCTGCCATCCCATCGTGCCTTGGAGTCAGCCAGCTGTGGACTAAATTGTGAGCCAAAATAAACCTCTCCTCCTTTAAGTTGCAGGTGTCGGATATTTTGATCCAGCAATGAGAAAAATGACTAAGACAGTGGAGAAGGTCACACTGGCACCTCCTAGGGATGGGCCCACGCCTGCCCAGCCAAGGCCAGCCTCTGCCTCCTGCTGCCCAGAAATCATGCCAACTCAAGCGTCATCCCAGGAAGCCAGCCTGCCTGGGAGGATGCCACGTATTCCACTGCCTGCCTCACATTCAGTTAAGAAGCATTCAATAGACCAGCAGAGCGCACAACACAGGTCCTCGAGCTGCCCAACCCCTTCCCTCAAGGCAAGGGGCAGGCAGGGAGTGCTGGGAGGGGTCGGTGGGAGGGGCCGGAGACCCCATGGGAGGACAGGAAGAAGTCAAGGGGGCAGGGACTGGGAGCCAGAGAGCCAGGCCAGGGACACGCTTGGGACGGAAGCTGCTCAGGGCTTCGACCTGGGACTTTCTGACAATGACTCCAATCCACAGGCAATAATCCTTCCTGATAGGCTGATGCATCCTCGGCTCCTCCTGCGATCATTTAAAAGAAGGGGATAGGAACTGAAAAGCGCCACAGAAGTGACAAGAAAGGCAGCTGTGACCAGATGAGTGCCCGGGCCCTCCTCTCCCCCACTTCCTGCCTAGGCCTTCGGCCCTAAGCGAGCGTGTTTACAGTCTGCAGTCCCAAGGACACACACGCATGTCCTGTCTCCATGTGGCCGCATTTCCTGCCTGATGTGTCCTATGCTGTGTCGTACTCCTCCCAGTGCACACGGCCATCCTGACAGGGGATTCTTTCGGCCACCATGTTCGTACCCTTTCAATGTGATGTGCATTTTGGGTATTCATTTGTTCCTATTTGTTGGCTTGACAAGTGGCTGTGCCCTTCGTGACTGGCCTCGCGGTCATCCTGACATGCCCACAGTATCCTCATGCTGACTGTAGCCCAGGGTTAAGTCCCAGGAACCAGTAACTCCGTCAGACCCTCTGAGCTTCTGTATGGCTGTTTAAAAATGTGTTCTAAGACCCAAGGAAGTCCTACAATGCAGTATATACATATTTTTAGACAGGGTCTTGCTATGTCATTCAGGCTGGCCTTGAACTCACCATGTATCCCAAGTTGGCCTTGAACTCATGGCAATCCTCCTGCCTCAGCCTCCCGAGTGCTGGGATTACAGGCATGTGCCATCACACCCAGCTACAATGCAATATTTTAAAATGAATGTCTTGGGCCGGGGACATAGCTCAGCAGCACAGAGCCTGCCTGGCAAGTGAGAGGTTCTGAGTTTGATTCCCGGTACCAAAAAAAAAAAAAAAAGAAATAAAATAAAATGAAGGTCCTCATTAATCCTTAGGGGCTCCTGGAACAAGATGATAATACTCTCATACATCCCTTCCCAGGCTCCAGGACTTCACACTCTACACTGATTTTTCCAGTAACTGTTAATTACCTCCGGGTCCTGCTGTGGGGAGCCCCAGTGTTGGATCAAGCGTCTCCAAAGAAGAGAGAACACACGCGGGACCTCAGCCGGCAGGCCTGCGCATCTGAAGGGGGACTCTGTCTTCAAATATCGAGAATATTTTGATAGAAAGCACGACAATTAGGAAATAAGACATGATTAACACAAACAATTCTCCACCTCGGGAAAGGTCAGAGAAATGCTTTAAGTTGTGAAATTGGGGATGAAAGTTTGTAATGGCAAAAAGTTCTTGGAATGCAAAACCAAAGGCGATTCGATGATAAAGCTGACGCATGCAGCCTGTGACCTCCTATCCCGAGGTCAGCCAGGCCACGAATTCAGAGGGCAGGGCCTTCCACGTGATCACCAGAATCCCCAGCTGGGAACACACAGGGCTGGGTTTGCTGAGCCCATCACACCCGCAGCTGCTGTCAGCCCAGGTTCTCTCTGTCCCTCGCCCCCACCAGTTCCCAACAGCCCCATACCCCACACCTTGTCCTCTGGGTGCCCACAGAGGTCCCTGCCCCCTTGGTGACAAAGCCCTGACAGATTCCAGGGGCTCATGCTAGGCCTGAGGCGGTGGCTCCAAGAAAGCCATAGGCTCCACCCAAGCCAGCAGCCAGGTCTCTGACACCCAGGCAAGAAGGTGGTCAGCCCTGGGGGGCCACCCTAACCCACTGAATGCCTCCACAGTTCACAGCCTGGTTCCCAAAGAACAGCCTGCAGCCAGGCGCCACTCACCACCCCATGGCAGGGGCATGGTGACAGGCTGTGTGACCCTGAGCTGGTCACTCAACTCTCCAGACTTCAACTGGCCCTGCTGTGCCATGAAGGGAACTGGGCCATGCCCACGGCCATCATGAGAGTACACTGCCTGCCAGTGATGCAGCCAGCTCCCTTGCTCCTCCCGTGCACCCTCCCAACAGCAGAAGGAAGGGGCCAACAGAGCAGGTCTGGCTCTTCCACACCCCACATGCTTCAAGGAAGGTGCAGCTCTGGCTACTTCCTGGGAAACAACCACGGAGCCCATGGGATGTCCTGCCAGAACTTGACTTTGTTACCAAAGCCCTGGGCCATGTGCATGGTCTTTGCTAGTAATGTGACTCCTGGCAGCCTTAGGTCACTGGCATCAGCTTGACCTCAGAGGGGCAGAGACTGAAGACCAGCATGTCCACATGGCTGACCTCTACTAAAGCCTGGACTTCCACTAAAGACGCCACTGTATAACCCTGGGATGTGGCCTGTGTGCAGGGTCCCGTCCCAGGGCCTTTGCACCTGCTGCTCTCCTTCCCAGCTACTCCCCCGGGTATCTGCTCAGGGGTTTCATCCTGGGCCTCTCTGGCTGATGCAGCCCTGCATCTGCCATGACTCCAGTTTCTCTGTGTGGACTTTAGTCCTGGTGTGTGTTGTCACCTGCTGTTACATTTTCATATTCCTGACATCACACTTTTGCTAAGTTGCCATCCATCTCCCCATGTAGAGAAAGGAGCACTGGTGTCTGCTCACTGCCAGCCCCGGAAGTGGCAGCAGCATCTGCCCTAAAGCTCTAGTGGCCGACGGCTCCCGTAGCTGAGTTCTGTATCGGATGTGAGCCAGGCTGTAGATCCCAGCCCTGGAGGAGCCCCACCTGTGCCTGCACCGCCTACAGAAAGCTCCCTCCCTGGCTGCACTGTGCAGAACCCAATCACAAATCAGGCGCCCATGGGGGTGGCCTGGCCTGGACCCACCTGGCGCTCCCTGCCCCATATTCACAGCACAGTCATGAGCCATGCCTTGCTGCTTGCAAGTCTCCAACCCTACCCCGATGTCCCTCTGCTCCCAGTGGAGGCAGATTGTCAGCAAAAGTTTGCTGAGATGATTGAATGATGTCCAAACACTTTCCATAACGGCAATAAAAGGCAGCAAAATTATAGCTGGCGCAGAGCCGGCCCGCATCTCCGCCCCACTCGGCCCACGGCCCCTTCCACCCACAGACGCCGTAATAAGCTAATGCGCTCTGCTCACAGGCAAGCTGACCAAAGGCGGGTAGAAATTGGCAGAACATATTTCTCCGATTCTTAAGAATCCCATTTGAGAATTAATGACAAGATGCCTTTAAGCGCTTGAAAATTATGAGTAAAGCCATTCCCAGAGAAGGCTTGTCGTTTAGCAAGCACACAGAATCGATCATTCCGACAGCAGGTCTGCAGAGTAGGGCAGCGGGAGGAGGGTACAAAGGCTGGACTTGCAGGATGCCACTTCCTGGATGATGCGGGGCCCTGGTGGGGAGTCTCACTCCACCAGGGGGCTCTGCCTGTCCCTGTGCTGAGTAGGTCTCACTGGGTCCCCCGCATGCTGGCCATGCACCAGCCTCCACTGTCTCCAGCCAGCCTTGGAGCCTCACATCCAGCAGGCTAGTAGGGATAGTGTGGGGGCAGTGTGACCCTCTGTAACCCTTCCCTCCTAGAACCAAGGTGAGGCCTGGCTACCCCCGCGGGGGTCTCTGCCCACAGTGCTGACCAGTGAGCCAGGAGGCTGTGGCTGGGACTCCCAGTCCTTCAAGGCATATTGTGAATGCATAGGGTCCCATTTTAAGGCTGGAAAAGTGAGGCTCAGAGAGGTTAAGCAATGCATTCAGCATACCAGTTAGTGTGGTGTCAACTTGGTTGGTTTTGCTCTACTCTGGGAAGGATTAGTACAGCACACTCCTGGGTGCAAACAGGTGAGTCATGGAGGTGTGACCTACCTTGGGTAACCTCCTCTCTGGCATTGTTCCTCTATCCACTGCACAGCCACCATGACTTAAGCAGCTTTGCTCTGCCGTATCCTTCCACTATGATGTTTCTGCCTTGGAGTCAGCTGAGCATGGACTGAATCCCCTGAAACCATGAGCCAAATAAACCTCCCCTCCTTTAAGTTGTGGGTGTTGGGTAGGGTGTTCTAGAGACAGGACAGTAGACTGATACAGTTAGAATCCCGCAGCAGGCAGGTGAGGTAGGGTGGACCCACGTCTGTCTGGCTCTGCTTCCTCCCAGCAGCCTTCACAGAGAGCCATGGCACTCATCTCCAGAGTCCCTGTGTGCCCAGAACTTTCCCTGCAAGTCCAGGCAAGCATGAGAGCCCCAGGGAAAAGGAAGACAGGAGGCCTAGGGACCAACTGGAAGGGGCTTAGCCAAGGGCACAAGGCCAGTGAGTGCACACAGGACAAGCTTGGGTGTGGGACAGGTGCTACCTTCCCCAGTTTCCAGCCTCATGGAGATGTGGGTCCCACACTTCACCTTGTGGGGCTCAAAGGACAGCCAGGCCTGGGTGAGTGGAGGGCGAGCAGAGACCATCGACAAGGAGGTGGCCCACAGTCCCACACCCCACAGTGACAACGAAAAGCAAGGGAAAAAGAGGCCTGTGGCACTTGGGGTCTGTCTCTGATTGGCCACCTCAGCCCCCTAGGGACAGTCCCACCTGCTTCTCTGTCTCTCCCTCCCCTCCTTCTGACTCAAACACACACATTCTGGGTGCAGCTGTGTGTGTCCCTGGGCTGGGCTTTCACAGGAGACACAGATGCTGGAGAGGGTTATGAGTCAGTTTTCCATCACTGTGACAAAATATCTGAGGTAATTTAAAGGAGGAGAGGATTATTTGGGCTCATGGTTTCGGAAGTTTCAGTCCATGGTCAGCTGGTTCCATTGCTGTGGCCTGAAGTGAGACAGAAACAACATGGCGGAAGGGAAGAAAGCAGTTCACCTCATGGCAGCCAGTAAACAGAGAAAGAGCTGGACAGGAAGGGACCAGGGAGAACATAGACCCTTTAAAGGAACATCCCCTCCCATGGCCACTGGGCTGTTGGGGTCTCGACATGGTCTGAATCACGAAGCCAGGAACACATCAGTCATATTTTAATCTCAGCTGGCCTCGCCAACTTTGTGAGGGAGAAGACCCTGATTTGACAGGCAGGTGACCTCTCTGGAGGTCAGGGCACACACAGAGGAACAGGCAGCTGGGGACAGATAGCAGGGCACCCATCCACCTTGGGCCTCGGGCAGGAATTTCCCTGGAAGGGACACAGAGGAAGCCTCAGCCCTTCCACTGCCCCTGGGTCCCACAGGAACAGAAAGCCATTGTGTCCCTGCCCACTTCAGTCTGCCACAGGAGACACGGCAACGCACTGAACACCCAGGCGCCTGCTTGTCAGAACCGGCTTCACAAGCCCACCCCACGCTCTTCAGACACCAAACCACGCTAATAAGGCCCGTAAACACGGCATTTAAAGATCACAGCCTGCACAGTTACAATCTATTAAATTAAATTCACCATCAAGGGTGAAAGGAGATAAACTGGGATTATTCTAGTCATGGCAATTAAGAAAAAAGAAAGGCGCGTTCTGAGAGAAATGTAATTTCACAGCAGCTGGAGCCGCTGTGGCACACAAGGTGGTACATGAGGGCGGCAGCCTCTGCCTGCGCACTGGCTCAGCCTACTCCAGGGCCACTCGAGAGGGGACCCGGAGCCTGTCCCCGGTCAATCCCAGAACATGGCCATCGGGATGAGAGGCAAATGTCCAGCCTTCCCTCCTGGGTCATAGCCAGGTGGCAAGCACGGCTTCCTGGGCTGCCCACAATGCCAGGGCCACACCTCTCACCCTCCCTGCCCCTTGCTCTGCAGATCCCTGCTTCCTGGTGGTTGACCCCAGGCCCTTAGGAGCTTCGCTTTCCTGTCTGGGGAACGAGACAACAAGAGTGTTCTCATTCTCCACATCCGAGTCCCCTGTATGCGTGGACAGGAACGGACACAAGGGCTGGGGCGTGGCTCAGTGGGTCAGTGCTTGCCTAACCCTCGCGAGGGCCTGGGTTTGATCCCAGGCTCCCCTTCACCAGACAAATAAAGAATGGACTTGAAAATGCTCTGTGAGCGACACACACACCCTGCCTCTGCAGCCATCCTCCGGCCCCACCCTGTCCACCCTCACCTCTGCTCAGCTCTGTGCCCCATGGGCCACCTGACCCTGGCATCTGCCAGCCACTTCCTGGTGGGCTCAGCCAGGGGAAGGGAGGTTGGGGTGTGTCTTCCCACTCCTCTGCTCTTTAGCAGGGCTTCACCTCTCCTCTGCACATCACATCCTGGTCCTGGTTCCCATGGCGTGGCCTGGGCTCCTGGGCCACGGGACAGTCTCCATCCTCCCCACCCTGTCCCCACCCTCTGAGCTCTGGCTGCTCACTGTCCACGGTGGCCCCAGGGCCTCGTCCATCCCCACGTCACCAGCTCTCTGTCCTGTGCACTGGAGCAGGTGCTGACTTCCTGTGTGAGCTCGGAGCTCTGCTGCCTTCACAGAAGCGAGAGGTCACCAGCCAAGCACTGTGCGTGTCCCGAGCCTCCCACACGCCCCATTTCCCATGGTTCATGATGCGGCTGTGCTTCCCTAGTGACATACTTACCCCGTGACTGCTGGCTGCCCACGAGTCACCTCCAGAACATCATCTAGTGCTGCAAGATTTCAGCCCTTCTTTCCTGTTCTGGTTCTTCTGCCTACCCCCTTGTATGTCCCTTTGAACTGGCACTGGGTTTCATTTCTGCGTTCAGGGCCTCTCCTCAGAGCTCTGACACGAGGTACATCCATTACTTTTTCTTGTTTTGTGCTGGGATGGAGCCCAGGCCTTGCGTGCGCTTGGCAAGAGCTCTACCACCGAGGTGCAGCCCAGCCCTAGTACGGCCTTTTTTTTAATGCAATGAAAATAGTCGTGCTCGCTTCGGCAGCACATGTACTAAAATGAAAATAGCTTTGCTGTTTTATTTCTGACTATAAATCACACTGTGTACTGCACAAGCCCAAGTAGTGCATAAACATATAAGAAGTGCGAACAGCCTGCAATCTCACCCTCCCGAGGTGGCCGTCACCACAGTGGGCGTCCTGTGCCCCCTCCCCTTCCTTCCCCACTCTTTCCACCCACTCCAAGCCAAACCCAGACCCCCAGCAAGGCCCACGCAGCTCCCACACCCTGGGACACCTCCTGAGTGGCTCTTCACACCGTGGGCCTTCCAGGCCCCTGACGCAGGCTCAGGCAGACCAGGAAAGCAGGTGACAGGCCGTGACGGAACCACCCAGTCCAGGCAGGTCCAGCCACATGATTTCTGGGAACCAGGGCAGAATGCAAAGCTCTCAGGAATTTCATTCCAGCAGAGTATTCGGCAAAAGTGGAGCCTTCCACTTTTGTGAACTTGGGGACATGGGGCCAGGGCCAGGAGAGTCATGACATAGCAGTGACACTGTCTCCGTGGACCCAGCCACAGCTTATGAAACGTGCCGGTGATGGGTGACACCAAGGACAGAGTGAGTGTGTCTTTTCCTTCTAAGGAACCAACAAAGCTACAGGAGCAGGGGACTCTCTGGGTGGAGGGTGTTCTGAGCCCTGCTCCAGGGTTCTCCAGGCGCAGGCCCTGGGGTGTATGTCATATGGGTGCTGGCGAGTGCCCCGACGCCCCGTCCATGGCACAGGCAGTTGGAGAGCTGGGCCATGCAGAGGGATGCTGTATGCCCCTCACCTGGCCCCCAGATGGCAGGATGAGGTAGCAGGGACAGCGCCACCTCTCTCTCTCAGCTCCCGGCGAGATGGGAGAGAATGCCTCACCACTTTCTTGTAATAGCACGCAGGCCCGAATTAAAGGCTATGCATATGGGTGACCTAAGAACGTGCATATTTTTTTTCCTTTCTGGATTTGGGTTTTCCAGGCTCTGGGAAGTAATAATTTCCCTATCTGGGGCTTCAGGAAGGATGGTGAATACATGCACACACATGCTGATACATTTGTACATGTCCACATCCCCCGGATAGGTGTGGATTCACAAACAACGCCAATGTCTGATCCGGGTGCCCGGATGCCGCCGATGGCAGGGCCTCTCTAGTCGGCTGTTGAATTTTAAAACATGAAACCGGCTAGAATTTGTCCAATAAATACACCAGGAGATAAAGGAATAGCCGGATTCTTAAAACAAGTGAAACAGCACTTAAAGTGGGCTCGCTTCCCTGGGTCACTGGCACCCTAATGGCTTCATAATATTCTTTTCTATCTTGATTGCTGCTGTGGAGAAATGCGTCCCCGGGTGAGGCCATCAGCAGCCAGGCCGCGGAATGCAAGGCCAGCTTTCCCTTCTCCCTGCCCAATAGCACCTGAACACAAAGGTCGCCGCAGCAGACTGGAGTCACCAGACCAGCCTCACAATTCTAGCTGTGCCACCACTGGAGCTGTGGCCTGAACATCGCCTCCATCCCTGCATCCCACTCGTGCTCCTGTCCACAGACAGACCTGGAAGAGGACTTGTGGGGAGGGACAAGGTGACGTAGGGGCTGGGGCTGTGCCCACAGTCTGAGCAGTCAACCCCTGCGGCTAAGTTTTATAAAGGGCAATGGCCTTTCCCATCGTCCCCCCAGTGTCCCCACCTCTGCCTCTGCTGCTTTCCTTTGCTCTCACACATTGTCCCCTTAAGAGAGGACACCACGGCCAGCTCCGGGGTTGGCTTCATCAGTCCCTTCCTGGGGACCACCCTGACCACAGAATCCTCTTCTCCCAGCAGGCAGAAGTCACACTTGGTGCTGAGCCCCCTGAAGCCTCACGCTGGCTTCCCAAGAACTTCTCCCTGGTCTGACCCGCTGTCACCACGCACATCCCTCGTGTTGATGGACGACAGGGAGACCAGGAGGACCACAGATAGCCCAGAGGCCACATTGCACTCCTGATGGCCCTACCCGTGACACGGACCACAAGAGCCCAGCCCCTGCATGGCTGCCTGGTTCTCAGACCTTCCCTCGTCATGGCCGGGGCTGAGGGACATGGGTCTGCCAGGGAGATCACAGGGCAGAGCAGAGCCCGTGTCCACCGCAGGCAGAGGGCGCCCGGCACAGGAGCTGACACCCAGGCCCCTCTGAGCTGCTCCTCCTCTGCGGGATGAGGCGGCTGCTCTTCCAATGTAATTACAGTGGAAATTAAGAAAATCACTAACCCTGCTGTCAGGTGCATAATTAATTTGGGAACTTAATTGTGTCTTAGCAGGGGAGGATTTCCCTGTTCCAGGCAGACTTTACAGAGAAAGGAAAGAGGGAAAACCACACCTACACGTTCCTTCTGGCTCAAGGCCTGCAGAGACAACACGAGCACGAGGTCGCACGGTGCAAGTAGGCACCGGGGTGGGGAGACGTCTGCCACCAGCCGGGTCTGTTTTCCTCATGTGCGCAAAGTGCCCAGCCAGGATACACAGGGGCCATCTCTGTCCACACCCCTGTCACAGTACCGGGGTGGGATCATCACAGCACCAATGTCCTGCATCCTGGGTGCTGGCGACATCAATGTTCACGTGGGCAGGCACGAGTGTCGGAGGACATCATCACAGATGTGCCACTGCTTCCATTCCTCCCTCCAGGAAGGAGACCAAGGTACGGATCAGGGTTGAACACAGCAAAGGACCCAGGACGGAGACAGGAGGAGGCGCCGTGCCAAGCACTGGGGCACCAGGGTGCGGGGCTGGAACCTGGGTAAAGGGTACCTTGCAGAGGTCCTGGCCCGGAAGGCAGTGCTGATGAGGTTAAGGTTAGGGGCCTGCGCACCTGACAAAGACGCAGGGTGTCCCAATGTTCTGAGGGGGTCACGTGCATCCAAACAGAGGGAAAAGTCCATGGGAGCCGCTGCAGCGCTAGGGCTCGCTGGCAGTCAAACGCAGGCTGGATACGCACTGCTGCGTGGAGCAGAGCCATTGCCAGCGATGGACCAATGATGGGCCATGCTGCCATGGGCTGAGTCCCAGCCTGTGCTTAAGGCCCTGGGGATGCATGGAAGACACTGACCCAGGCCCTCCCCACCTATGCCCATTGAGCCCCCCCACCCTGTCACCGCCAACCCATAGCAGAGCCTCCTGAGGTGGGGACAGCCCCGCCTCAGCCCAAGACAGGGGACCTGGATGTTGCGTCCTCTGTAGCCTGGCTGCATCTTCGCCAGCACTGTCCTCCCTTTTTTGTGTGATGTCCCTCCCCGATCCACCTGCCACACACCAGAGGCTGGGACCCTGGGCAGACAAGGACTTGCATGTGGGCAGCAGGGAGGAGGGATGGAGGAGAGGCATTGTGTTAGCCACAGGCCATGGCAGAGAGAGGGGACATGGAAGCCAGGAAGCTGGGCACTGACCACCGTGCTCCTGCCATGGGGTCCCCAGGCCCCACGTCAGCTGTCCTGAGCACCCATGTGCAGGCTGAGCCGAGGCCAGCGGCGCTGTGTGCGGCAGGGTGCTCGGGCAGCTGTGGGGGCTCGGGGCAGGGTGGGGGCACTAGAAGGCAGAGTGGAGCCCACAGGTCAAGGGTTGCATCCATCCTGTCCCCCAGCGTCCCCACAGTGCCTGGGACCTGCTGGACACTGGTGACTCTTGCCTGATAGATGAAGGGTGGCCCTCCCCACCCGTCCTGAGCCAGCCAGGGAGGGGGAATTGCTGGGGCCTCTCAGTCCCCATTTGCCATCAGCTTTGATGAGGCACCAACCTTGCCAAACAGCAGTTTAATCCCTGCAGGGTCCCCGTGCAGACTGGTGTCCGAGGTGAAAGTGTGTGTGAGGGAGGATGGCAGATGTCCCCAGGCGCACCTCTCCCTGACACACCATCCTTGGTGCTGCCCTGCCAGGATCCCAACCCCCGGTGGTTGGAGTGTGTCCCAGCAGGCCCATTCTCCTTCCGAAACCGTCCTCCTCCCCGCCCAGGCCCTGTGCCTCTGGGCTGTCCAAACTGGGCCCTGCAGCACCGTCACCAGAGCCACTCCGACCTGCACCACCCACGGCGCAGGGCAGGACCAGGTGACCGTGTTCTCCCTGCTCAGGGTCAGTGCCTGTGTCCTCCAGAGCTCGACTCTGTCACCTCCCCCCCCGCGCACACAGTGCGTGGGGTCACTGCATATGCATGCACAGCCCCAGACACGTGCACACACTTGAGCACACCTCCGCACACTCCCATGCAGGCACACTCATGCGCACACACCCTATACTCTTGTAGACATACCTCTGCACTCAGGAGTGCACACACTTACTGATGCATACACCCAGACACACACAAGTGTGTGCACACTGGCACCGCACCCCGTTCCTCCTTCCTCTGTCATCTTGTCCCCTCTCCTGAGCTCGCCTTGCCAGGCCGCAGCCCGGCTCCCTCTTACAGCCATCAAGACCGGCTAGGGAGCTGCCGCCTTCCCAGAAGCCACTCTGAACACTGCCGCATGGGTCCCCTTTCTGCCGGGGGCTCCTCGTCCCTTTAGGGCATCACACTGCAAAGACTCTGCCGAGGGAGGCCCACACCTGCCGGTGTCTGCCCTCCCCTCTCACGGCGCCTGACACTGGCAGGTGCTTTGCGTCCACATCACTTCATTTCCTCCTCAGGATGACCCCAGGGGTCAGGAGTGCCAGAGCTGAGAGGGCTGGGGTTCTGCATTTTGGTCCCCAAGTTCATCAAGGAGCTGAACAGCCACGCTCCAGCACGCTCCCGCTCTGCCCCCCAGCACGGCTCACAGCTGCCGGACATTCTCATACCAATTCCATTTGTCGTCTCAATTATCTGAGCAACACAGCCCCAGTGTAGTTCCCCCCAACCCCGCAGCAAGGGTCATGTCCCCCAGCTACACATCGGTCAAGGGGGGGCCTCGTCACACGTGTCTACAGGTCACTAAGCCCTGGATGTCAGAGTCTGGCCCACGGCCACCAAGAAGTCCCATATCGCACTGAAGTCCCCAGCCCCGGGTGCAGAGGGCAGGGAGGGACCCCCATTCTCCTCCCTGCAGGATTCCAGGCACATCCTACCCTGGGGCAGATGCAGCACCCTGAAAGGCAGGGCATGGATGGCACCAGGCAGAGGGACCTGAAGCCTCCGGCTGGCACTCAGGAGATGGTTCAGAGCGAGAAGTCACTTTTAACAATGCCCAGCTCCTGTCCCTGTCACTCTGCCTTTCCACCGTGTTCCTGGAAGCCCCCAGCTTCTTCAGGTTAAGCCATAGGTTTTCCTGGGAGAGAATGCTGATGGGATGGACCTGGCTCTTCCCCTGGGCCGATGCTGGCACTCTGCAGATGACACAGGCAGAGCTAGGAGCAGATGGAGAGACCCTGACTGGGCGACACTGGGGGACTCCTGTGGCCTCTGGCTGGGTCCCCACCGTGCTGAATCTCCATGGAGCCCATCTCTACAGGGAAGCTGGGATGCTCCCAGCAGGAAGGCTCTGACCCACCTGCTTTACCCGGTGCAAGCCAGGAGGGACTGAGATGACCTCCGCCTCCCAGAGCCTCAGGGCCCTCCCCGACCACAGCCCCACTGGGCCATGGGGAGGTGGAAAGAGACCCTCCTCGGACAGCCTGGGCCTGTGAGAGGCACATCGCAGGCCCTGCACCTTCTCTCTGGCTCTCACATCCACCGAGGACCAGGCCAGAGGAACTCTGCAAGCCAGCGCGAGGCTGGGCAGAGGAAAGCCAGGCGCAGGTCCTCCAGCCTGAGGCCTCAGCCACCAAGAGCCACTCAGTGACACTGGCTCTCTCTCTGCCACTCTGACCCTCTGTCTCTTCTGTCAACAGCCAATATCCACTCACGCCTTGTTCAGCGTAGATGAGGTCACTTGTACACTAGGGCCCCCGCCCCTGGTTTAGGTGGCCTTCTGCTTTGTGCCAGGCTGTGGTATAGACTCCAAACCTCAGGGTGGGCTGCGGGTCAGTGAGGCACACAGTGTGGCCTGGGCTGGAGAGCCACCCACAACCCCTCACCCTCCTCTAGTGACCAGGCCCTGGCCTCTGTTACCTCCCTGTCCCTGGGATTTGCCTCTCTTTCCTCTGTAGCTGTGGCCTTTTCAAGCAAGGCCAGTGCATAACGAATCCCTGTTATAAATATAGAAAACACCCTTTCTCCCTGCAGCTCGGCCTTTCTCCTTATTGTTATCATGCTGGTTTGTAAGAAAACGGATCTCTTGAAACCATGCATTTCTCCGGGCAGATTCCCTGACCACTGAAATTAAGTTGCTAATTTTATAGCCTCTGTGCAGAATGATGACCCACTGCCTTGAGTCAGGGATTAGAAGAGCAGGGGCCTCCAGCAGCTTTCCTGAAAGTTCTCACTCCAGGGGGATGGGGACACAATGAGAAGCCGTGGCTTTGGAGTCAGTCCCAGTTTCGAATCCTTGCCCAAACACGTGTCTGTGTGTGAAATTTAAACAATACCCCCAAAAAATGAGCCAGAGGTGGTAGAATGTTAGCGTGGTAGTTAGCATCTGATGGCCAGGCCGGTGTCTCACTTCTCTGGACGTCCAGAGGCAGGGAGAACGGGACATTCTTTGCAGGGTTCCTGGGAGGGTTTGTGACATGGGGTGCATAGACAGGCAGCCATGTTGGCACTAAGTGGCCAGTTGTTTCAGTCTCCTCTTCCCTTCCTGACATGTACTTCAAAGGTACCAGAAGAACCTTCTGGAACCAAGACATGCCCACTCTCAACAGAGCTCCAAATTCTGGGCGCTCTCTTCACGCCCAGAATGCCTCATCCTGTGCTTGCCTTGGGCTGAGCTGCTGTATCTGCCAGCCAATTCCCCCAGCCGTCTGGGAGGGAAGTATCAGGTCACCCTCTGGGAGTAACAAGTGACCTCTATTGTCTTGGGGCGTTGCCAAGGGGGGGCTTGGGAGGCCCAGCAGCTGGTGGTCCAACCTCTCCCCCCACCCTGCCTAGACCCGTGTCCCCAGCCCCCAGCTGCATTATGAAGAGAGCGGTTTAGCTTTCGTATTAAATAAAACATCCACTTACATTTTTAAACTCATTTCCTTCACTTGTCCACTTGTCAGGCAGCCCGCTCCCTGGGCTGGGAAGGACTCGTTAGTTAATTATTTACAGAACCACAGCCATTATGAAAAGCAGCTCACGTGCCATGTGGCAGCCCCAGCCCTGGGCCAGTCTCCAGAGGAATTAAAATTGGTGCCTTGAAGAGACACCTGCTCCCCTGGGTGACTGCAGCCCTGTGCAGCCATGGGCTGGCCCAGGTGTCCACCCAGGGGTAAGCGTAGAAAGAAAATGTGGGACAGACACACGGGTGCCACAGGAAGGAGATCCTGGCATTCCCAGCCACATGGGTAGCTCTGGGGGCATGGTGTGGACTGCAGTAAGATCCTCCTGCCTTGGCCTCCCAGATTGCTGGTATTACAGGTGTGCCCCACCATGCCCGGCTACCGGAAATAACTTATTCACAGACCACGAGAGAGGCTCACCCTGCTCTACACAGTAAGCGGCCTGTCGAGAAGCCCTTGCTTCCTGGTCACCTGGCTGAGTGGCCCAATTCCCTGCCAGAGGCTCAACCTGGACACATGGGGTGGGAAGTGTTAGATTGGCTGGAAGGGGTAAGGCAAGGTCCTGGCTTTTCCTGGGGCAGCATCTCAACCTCTGGCTGCTGCGCCACCACCCTGGCTGGACCCTGAGGGCTGTGTCCATGAGAGGCCAGAGATGGGATGGGACAGTCACAGTTAGCCCCCGCGACACCTTCTGCCCCAGTACCCTGTCCTCTCTCTCCCCACAGCTGGGGTGAGGCCTGGTATAGCTGGCTACTGGCACAGAAGACCAGGGCCACCTCTCCTGACCTGCAGGGACCCCAGCCAGCCTCAGCCTCCCCGCGGAGATCCCACAAACAGACCTCACAAGCCACTATGCACAAGGGCAGGGGCACTCAGGAGTAATGAGCACGGCACTTCCAGCGACTGCCCGCCCCTTCCTGAGAATACAGAGGGCAGAGGTCAAGTGCCAACGAGCCCAAGGCGGAGTCAGGAAGAGCCAAATCCAGAGCAACCCTAGCCATAGCAGCTCCTCTCCACGTATGCAGTTGGCAAACCGGAAATGAGTGACGGCTGTGTGCCATGCACCGTCCCAATGCAGAGTGCTGGAATGCCCAGATACGCTGGGGACAGAAGAGGTAGTGGTTCACAGGAAGTGCAGACCTGCTGTGGGGCACCACCCTCATGAAGCCCCCCAGGGCTGCCCAGTCCCGTGCAGGATGGGATGTGGGGGGCACTTGGGTGGGAGGAGGTGTCAGAGGAGACAGCAGAAGGAACAGCACAGGGGAGCCTGGAAGGCAGTCGGTAGCTCACCGACTCCAAGGAGGAGGCAGGAGGGCCTGGGGGTGCGGGGCCAGGGCCACGGATCACGCTCAAGGGAGGGACGGTTTCAGGAAGCCCAGACAATAGGCAGCAGGAGGGGACAGACAGAGAGCAATGACAGCTGGGACTGGCAGGATTGATGGTCAGGGCCAGTGAGGGTGGAGCCAGGGGCTGGGAGGCCCTCAGAGGTCTCTCTGCCCCTCAGTCCGTCCATCTGTCCGTCTGTCCGTCACCCTTACCGTCCCCCGCCCCGCTCCTGGGGGAAAGGCTGTCTCTGAGCTCTGAGGTGGTCCACACCCCTCAGTGGCGATTCTGGGGTGCCAGCATGACCCCCAGAATGATGCTCTACAAACCTGGGGGCAGGAGCATGGTAAAGGCTGCTTACTGTCCGGGAAGGGCGGACACTCCCTCCTGGCTCATTTATGATGCGGCTCCATGGACATTTATGATGCAGGGATCTCGCGTCAGTGCTCAGAAGTCAGGGAAAGCAGGAAGCATCAGCGTACATTAGATCCCTGCACAGTGCAGCATTGATGTTTGGTCCTCAGCACCCGAGGGGCGATGTGTGCCTGTCTTGGCTCTCCCACTGAGGGCTTCTCTATTTCACCCTGCTTCAGTTTCCACAGCTGTAAGTGATGCGGCGCTCCCGTCCTGGGGTCACGGGAGGCCACGGGACCAAGGCAGGGGAGGTCTGGGATGGTGCTCTGTGAAGGATAGGGGTGCTCCAGGAAAACCTGAAAGAGGCTCCATGGGGGCAGGGTCTACACAAGGGGGGGGTCCTATGTGGGTGGGGGCCCTATGTGGGTGGGGGCATGTACGCTACCCTGGGTGATAAAGCAGAGCACGTGAGATCCACTGGTGTTCCCCCTTATTTCTCAACCTCTGAGATTGAAGTGATGATAGGATCCAGCCAGGGGCCCACTGTCCAGGTCAGATTTCAGCTGTGGGCCCCTTCAACAGGCTGCATGGAGGTGCAGACAGGCATGCAGACCCTTTGGCCCATCCTGAGGCCGCAGCAGACATCACTAATTGACCACCATGGCAGACATCGCTAATAGATTGCCACACCCTTTGCTGCTCAGACTAGCTTAATTTGAGCATCTCCCCACCAGAGACCAGGGCCAGAAGATCCGATTACCTCAAATGTCAATTTTAGCCAGGCATCTCTGGGGTAACCCACTGGAGGCCTGAGAAGGAAGGCAGGCTGGAGCTTGAGCGTACCAGCCCTGGGTTTCTGTTTCCTTTGTCCCAGGTAGAATCAGGGTACACCTGATGTTCACAAAGGCATAATAGAGTCCCAGTGAGCCCAGGAAAGGATAGCATTCACAGCGACCCCTCATTAAAGCGCAGAGAAAACACGACCAAACTCCTGGTGCCATCACTGCTGGGGCTTAATTGAGAGAGAGAGAGAGAAGTAGGGCTGGGACAGGGCACCAGTCCTTCCAGGAGCTCCGAGCTCCGTGGAGTTGGATGGTCCCTCCTCTCTGGGTCTGGCAGGAGTGGCATCGCTGCAGATGGGGGTCCCCGGACAGCAGTGTGCGTGGGCCAGCTACGTGCTGTCTCTCTGGCACGGGCCAAGGAGAGGATTTTTTATTTTTTTACATTAGATTTTATTGGTGCATTTTAGATATACTTAATGATCACATTCATCATAGAGAATTTGTACCTGTACGTGATGTAACTTTTTTCCTTTTTTTTTTTTTTTTTTCTTTTTTTTCCCCACTCCCCTACCCTGAGGGGAGGATTTAAACAGCTCCTTTCTTCATACAGTAATCTACACTGTAGCCAGTGAGCACCGCTCCAGGGCTGCTGCTGCAGGGGAGGAGAAGGGAGGGCTGGAAGACCATGCCCCATCCCTCCCAGGGCTCCATCCCTGCCCCTTCCTCTGTATGGAGGGGATGACTCCGAGCTGCACTGTGGACGGAGAGAACAGAACAGGGAGCCCGAAGGCAGAGCTTATTACCCAGAGGAGGCGCCCTGTGCTTCTCCATGTTGGGGGCCTCTTGGTTCACATAGGGGTCATACAGAGGGTGTCACACGACCAGCACCACGGGACGCTATGGGTACACTGGAGCCAGGATCATGGGACCGAGAGGGATGCAGCCTAAGCCCCTGCCCTGGCCGTGGAGTGGGCTGCAGAGTGACTCCGCGGCCCAGCATCGGGACTTCACATGGACCTGATTTGAAAAAGGCTCCTTGCAGAAGTGACGAAGCTAAGGATCCTAAGGACGAGAGCAGCCCAGGGACCTAGTGAGCAGTGTCCCTACAAGAGACGGAAAAGACAGAGCACGTGAGGTGGGAGGGAAGAAATAAAGACAGGTGGAAAGGAGACGAGGAAACCTCAAATTTTAAAATTGTATTTTCAAGGAAACGGAAGCTTCGGGACGCAAAGTTACGTGTGCCTTTTTCCCTTGAGGAAACTCACTGGAAAAAAGAAATCCCCTCTCAGTAGCCTGTCTGTACCCTTAATTGGGAGAAAGGTGTGGAGCCTTTGGAGAAGGAGAAGGCAGAGCAGCCGCTGGGGCAGGAGGTGTCCTGGGGGGCAGGGTGTCAGGGCGCTGTGCCTGCAGGGCTGCAGTGGAGCTGGCCCTGGTGTGAGGGAAGCCATGGGGCAGCTTCAGCCATCTTTGTCACTTGGAGTCTGCCTAACAACAAGACACAGCCGCCCGTGGCAAGGAAAGGGTGTGCAGGGTGAGACCAGACCAGGTGCAGGAGCTCCAGAGCTCTGCAATGCCCCATGAGTGAGGAGGTGCAAGTCCGTGCTCGTGGGTAGCAAGACTCAGGAGTCCCCGAACCCAAGCTTCACCAGATACCGCCATCGTTCTTTCAGTCATTCAGCAAACACCCGCAAGTGTATGCAGGCATAGCACAGTGCCCGTGCTACAGCACCTCACAGAGGAGGGCTCCCCCTGCAGCAGGGGCAGTGGCAAATACAGGGAGAGGAAAGAGGACAGGACGAGACCGGGTCAGGGCTGGGTGTTGTAGGGGCCTGGGGCAGGGTTGTGAACCATTCAATGGGCAAAGCCCCTTCTGGCTCGGAATTCTCTCATCTAAAGGTGGGCTCGATTCAGATTTTTCTTTTAAATTTGGATCTGAGGGGCAGCAGTTGACAAGGAGTCCAGAGCAGGGACTCAGGTGCAAGGCATCTCATCCTCAGCGCTTCCTGACCAGAGCCTTCCACATCCTGACCTGAGAGTCTGTCCCACAGATCTGTCCTGCAAATCCCGCTCCAACCGGCTTCCCCGAGACCACGTGCCTCCCCCACAGCCGCCCCATCCCCACCCGCGCGGCAGAGGAGAACTCACAAGACACAAGCGCGACAAGCTCAATACCACGCGGCCACGTGGGCGCCTCTGCTGCCGGAATACGGAGCCACGTGAGACGGCGACAGATACAACTGTCAGCACACTTAAATCCGCCGCCCCAGAAACACACTGAGACTCAGCCGCAACCTGTGGGCATGGGGACAGTGGCTGCAGTAGAGTCTTTGAGACCTGATTGCAGGGGCTTTGGGGTGGATAACTGTGAGAAGGCACTGCGTGTTCCAGAAAACACCGGGGAAGCAAAGAAAGCATCTCAAATGCTTAAACGCGTAAATGCTTGGGAAAATTGAGGAAATAACACTGGTAGACATAGGACGGCCTGAGTCTTGATGTGAGTTTCCATTCCAGATCTGCTGGTTTCTAAGAAAATATGGCTCTGTAGCCCCTGAACGTACAGAAGACAGTGATGCCCACCCACCCCCAGGCGTGCTGGGAGCTCCTCTACGCAGAACCACCAAGGACACTGCTGGCTGGGGCTTGGCCTGGAGTAAGTACTTGTCTTAGTCCTTGAAGGTGGCTTTCACAAAGTACGCAGGCCAGGACTGGAGGCGCTCACCTGGAATCCCCGCACAGCCGCCCAGCCGCCCAGCCACCAGGCCCAGGCGCCACGCTGCCGTCCACCCCACCGCAGGACCCACCCAGGACCTCTGGAGGGAACGTGTGGGGAGCACAGTGTACCCCGAGGACACCCTCAAGCCCCAGCCCCAGGGCCCACGAATATTCGGGACTTTGTAGATGTAATCAAGTTAAAGGAGGCCGCCTGGGTGGGTGGCCCATGACCATGACCAGTCCCAGGTGAGGACACAGATGTACAGAGGACAGCCGTGTGCGGGTGTGGTGGAACCCGAGCCATGTGTGCAGGCCAGAGCTGCTGAGCACAGCCCCCCCTGGGCGGGGCTGCGCCTGGACACCTCCCGGGGGACACATTTCCCTGACCTCTGTTAGGAACTGACAGGGCTCCCACTGGGGCCTGCACAGCACCTCAGGCAGAACTCCAGAGCTGGGGCCTGAGAGGGTACTGATCCCAATGACCCTCTGCTCTGTGCCCTCTCTGGGGGCAGGGACCATGTCAGACACCTCTGCCTCAGGGCTGGCTCAGAGTTTTCACCTGGTAAGGATTTGCTCAACCACTGCAGAGCAGGGTTTTGAAGTCTGCATAAGAGCTTGCCAAGGTTGAGGAGAGAGTAGCCAGCCAACCCGAAGAGCCATGCGAGGCTCAGAAGCCACATGGGGTTTAGGACTGCAGCTGCCCATACCACCTCCTGCCCATTGTCCAATGTGCCCCTCCCGCACTCATTCATTCCTCCAACACCGAGTGCTTGGTTTACTAAGCAGCGGGGCTGAGCACACAGGCGCTGTGACTCCTGGAGACTCCACCAGGCCGTCCTCCGTGTGTCCTCCATGTACTGGCATCAGCTGAGACACACAGCCCTGGATCCAGGCTCCTGGGAGCCCCGAGGAGGAGGTGGCGTCGTAGGCTGGATAGCGACATGGCTGCGGGCTGTGTTCAAATCCCTGTCCACCATGTTCAGAGAGTATCAGGAAAAGCTGCAGTAGACACTGGGCCCCTGTGCTCCTGGAGGCCACTAGCGCTCCTCAGTCCTGCCTGAAGGTTACAGTACCAGTCTCCTGGCCTCCATGTCCCCTGCCCCTCCTGCCCCACAGGCTTTAGCCTCCCAGAGCATTTCCTCCCAGAGGACCCTCGGGTCTGGCTGCTGCCAGGCCCATCTGTCTCAGCTTCTGGTGACCCTGCCATCAGGGCCCTCTGTGACCTGTGTCCTTCCCACGTTTCCACCCCCTAGGTCCCATCTAGCAAACAGAGCTGGGGACACTTCTTGAACCGTGTGTCCTGAAGCCGGTCCTCACGTTCTGTCATTAGCAGGTGTGCACCTAGTAACCCCCTCCTTTTACGCTTTAACATCGCAGGGATTAATAACGAACATCCGGACCAAGGTCCCCTGCCACTCCGGCCTGAAGGTATCCTCGGCCAATCTTCCCAAGTTAGCAGGAAAACCCAGCACCCCAGGTGCGCAGCACTACCTCTGTTAAAAGAACCGATGAAATAAAATGCATAATTGACACAGGGGTGTTGGGGTTAAGAATTTTTTTAAGGTACACACATTTTTGTCCCATCCCTTAGCTGTGGCTTCCTATTCATGATCTGGGCCGAGTTGTATTCTCTGGGCCAATCCCGCCCAGCCCCCCCAACCTGGTTCTAGACTTGGGGCCCTGCACTGGGGGGCTAATGACCAACTCGATGAGCAGGGCAGGCCCAGCTCCGCAGAGCCCTGTTGAATGGGGTGGGGCCACCCCTGTGCCACACACTGGGAGGGGCAGAGAAAAGAGGCGCTGTCTACCCTGTGGGCTGCTTCCTTCCCGGCCCTCCTGGGGGGTGTGGTACCAGAAGTAAGGCCACATCTGTAGAAACCAGCTCCCCATCCTGCCCCACCACACCTCCTCCCAGCCAGCCGGGGCCCTGTGGATGCGCCAACCCTCACTCCATCGAGAGGACTAGGTCTCCTGCTTCCCTGTCCTGCCAGCCTGTGAGTCACTGAATGTCTACTCAGCCACCACCTCCTCCTGGAAGCCCACCCTGAATCTTCCCCACCCCGTGGGCAGGCTAGGAAAGCACCCTGTGAAACCAGCCTGGCCCTTCCCTCCATCCTGGCACCATATCCGTGGGCCATCACTGGAAGTTTCCCAGGACAGCTTGTGAAGCCCTCAGGGCCTGCAGCAGCCAGCTCAGGGTGTCAGGAGGCAGCAGCCCGGGCGGGGGCGGCCCTGTAGGACTGCACTCTGGCTCCCATGGCAGCCAGTGCGGGGGGGACACCGGGCCTCCGAGAGGGATCCGGAGACCACTGTCTCACCTGCTAAGCCACAGGACTCACAGGGACAGATGTGCGGGTGTGACCTGGACAGCAGGACCTATGCACAGGTCACCCCACCACAGGAACCTCTGCCTGGCACCTGACTGCCACACCCCACAAACCTCCCACGCAGCACCTGCCAGACCCAGAGCTGGAGCCCCGTCACCAACCAGGGTCACCCACTCCGGGGAGCCTCCCAGAATGCGTCTGCACCCCAGGACCAGGACTGCACATGTGAGGAACAGGACCTGGCCCCAACTTCCGCTTGGGGTCTCGGCAGCTTGCTTTATGATGACCCAGGAACCCAAGGTGGGCAGGAAGCCAGAGAGCCTGTTGGGCAGGGGACGACTCTCTTCCCTCTGTGTCCCTCTGCCCAGCCTGCGTGGGATCGCGTACACATCCACGCAGAGCACAGCAGGGACCAGACAGCAGCGCACCACGGCTTCTTCATGGATTCCTAAGCTTACTGGAAAGGCAGTGGCCAGGGAACACAGGGACACTGTCCTCTCACTAGAGGAGAAGGCTGCGAGATGGCTCTGAGAAGCCTGCGATGGCGTTGGAGGGGCAGACTGGCTGGGGAGGACACAGGCATGGAGCCAGGGGCAGGGCCCCCTGCTGCCTGACCCGTGTCTCCAGCCCTGACCCTGCCTGCCTGCCCCTCTGCCAAGCATTCACCTCCCCGGTCCTTCCTGGCAGCTGCCCCTGCCCCGCGCTCCGCTCAGAGGTGTCCTCTTTCCCAGCACCCTGGCCACTGTCTGACAGGCCCCCGCATCTGCCTCCTGCACGCGCCCTCTGACCTTTGTCCTCCTGCTTGAGATGTTCACGGAGAAGCCACCCAGCTGGACTCGGCCACAGGCTCAGGGACGGAGCGAGGGACACAGCAGGTGCCGCACTACGGGTGTGCTCCTCTATCGCGTGTGAAACAACGCAGGCCGCAGCCACGGCCTCTGTTCCCATGCTCAGTCCTTGTTGTACTTCTACCAAGTCATCCTCAGAGTCCCCTCCTGTGTCCCAATCATCTGTTCCCAGACCACCACAGTGGCTACCAGGTTTTCCCTCCTAGAGTGGCCCCCGTGGTTCTCCTGGTCACAGGGCACCTCCTACCTGGAAGGTAAGCGGTGAGGACTGCACACCTCTCGCCCTTATCCTACCTGCACAGGAGGATGTGTGCATGGATGGTGGGTGGAAGGAAGCATGGGGGGACACCTGGAGGGATGGCTGGGTAGAGGGATGGCAGATAGGTGGGTAGACAGGTGGGTGAATGGATGGGTGACTAGGGGAGCGGATAAGTGGATGGGTGGATGGGTAGATGGATGGATGGGTGGTGGACAGGTGGAAAATGGACGGGTGGATGTAGATAGATGGGTAGATTTCTGGGTGGGCGATGAAAGACATGAGGGCAGATGAATAAACGATGGTGGACAAGTGGATACATACAGTAACTTGCCGTGTGACTCTGGGAAGCTCGCTGAAACAACCTAGGCTGTTTCCTTGTTTGTTAGGACTTAAGAAGGAGAAGGAGGGATCCCCTGGCCCATTGACCTGCCTGGCGCTGTGACTTCAGTACATCACTGTGACCTCTCACCCACTCCCTCTTAATTTTCAGATGGCTGCACATGAGGGCCCCCATCTGACGGCTGCCCCCCTCTCTCTGGTGACACATCTGAGACCACTGGCCGTGCCTCTGCTCTCACAGGCCTGCTCCCATCCCCACCAAAGCCAGCAGGGTTGTTTTGAAACAGCCCCGCAATGAGGAGTGGGGTGCTGTGTGGGGTCTCGCTGCAGATCAAAACCACCTGGGGAGCTTCCCAAATAGACACAGGGCTCCCTGCAGCCCAATATCATTAGGATCCCAGGGGCATCCGGGCCTCACAACTGTCAAAGCACCTCACGAGACTCCTGTGCCAGAAGCCTGGGGCCTGGGAGAGAACGGCAGTTTGGCAGGCACCGTGAGCAGGATCGGGCCGCGTGCACGGTGCCCCTCTCCTTTCCGAGGTTCTGATGCATCACCTCCTGCTCTCCACCAGCCAGGAAGCCAGAAGGAAGAGAAACAACTCACGGTTTGGAATCAGGCTCTGCCCCAAGGCCAGATGTGACCATGGGCACTCTCAGCACACTGGGTTTCTAGAAGAACCCTTGCCTGTGAGATTAAAACATGAGCTTTGTCATTGTCGTTCAGTCCCCTGCTCTGACTTTCATTATCATCAGCATCCTCATGCTCATATCATCTCCATCATCATCATCAACACCACCATCGTTATCCTCACTATCACCACCACCACCATCATCACCATCACTACCATCAGCACCACCATCATCACCATCACTACCATCACCACTACCGCCACCATCACCATCATCACCACCACCACCACTGCAATCACCATCACCATCACTACCACCACCATCACCATCATCACCATCACTACCATCACCACCACCACCACCATCACCATCATCACCACTGCAATCACCATCACCATCACCACCACCACCACCATCACCGTCATCACCACTGCAATCACCATCACCATCATCACCACCACCACCACCATCACCGTCATCACCACTGCAATCACCATCACCGTCATCACCACTGCAATCACCGTCACCATCACCACCACCACCACCACCACCACCATCACCATCACTACCATCACCACACCATCACCCTCATCACCACCACCACCACCATCATCACCATCACTACCATCACCATCATCACCACCACCATCACCATCATCACCACTGCAATCACCATTGCCGCCATTGCCATTACCACGATCACCATCACCATCAGCATCATCATTGGCATCATCACCACCATCACCATCACCATGATCACCACCATCATCGTCTTTGTGTCTAACGTTCATCATCAGATGCTATCCTAAGCACTTCGTGAGTGCTACTCAACATCTGCCTTCATAACCACTCTTCAAGGTAGGGCTCTTTGTTTTCCCTATTTACAAATGAGCACATTACAGTCCAGAGAAATTAAACAACTTGCTCCAGGTCCACGGCTGCATGGTGGTAGAGTAAGGATTTCAACACAGATCTGCCTGACATCAGATATGGTGCTTTGAATAGAAAAAGAAAGATCGGATGCAATGTCCAGACCAAATCCCTCTTTGGCAAGGGATAGCATCGTCTCCCAACAATCTAATAACCACAGGCAACGCTGACAGTGAGGACCTGTCTACAGAGGGAAGGCATGGGCAGGATTCAAAATGATCAACTGGGACTAGTGAGTGCATGTCACCTGCCACGGCGGCATCAGTGAAGGGAAAACGAGGCTCTGCTCTTACAGTATGTTGGCACCAGAGCATCCTTCCTCCCTTCCATCCTCCCACCCATCCATCCATCCACTCATCCATCCATCTACCTATCCACTTATTCATCTACCCATCCACTCATCCATCCACCCATTTATTCATCCACCCATCCATCCATTTATCCATCTATCCATTCACCCATCCACGCATCCATCCATCCCCTCCATGAGTTAACCTATTCCAGGGGCCTCACCGCACCCTGCACTGTGAGGCCACAGGAATGCCAACCATCAGTGCTTACACAACACCTTTTGGGGGTTACCCTAAAATAGACAGCTCACGAGCACCTTGCAGTCCAGGCCCTGGGCTGGTCCTAGGGACACTGAGATGGCTGCATCTCAGGAAGAAAGTGGTGTACAGCTTAGTTGTGGCTCTTTGCAAGAGGCTTTGGGTGCTGTGGGATGGCGAGGTCAGCAGGACACGGTCAGCACCTCTCTCTGTAACCGTGATTGCAGCCAGAGGCCACAGTAACAAAGGCGGCCGCACACCCAGAAGGAGGATACGAAAGTCTCGCTTAGACCCTGCTATGCGCACAGAAGCTTTGTGATCAGCGCTCACCGGAGAGAGAACCAGAGCCCATCACAGAGGGGACAGAGTGGTGGCACAGACTTGAGATGGACACAGGCATGGTACCCAAGGCAGGGCAGGGAGGACCAGCTGTGCGCCCACAGCTTGCATGACTCTGCAGGGCAGAGTGGCACAGGCGTTGCTCTGAAGCCAGGAAGCCGAGCCAGCCCTGGGCAGGAGCCCACTCAGTACCCACCGCCCGGCCATCTCCGTGCCAGCGCCTGGCATGCTGGGCTCAGCAGAACAGAGCCCTGTGGGTTGGGGAAACGCCCGGGACAGCTGCATGGGGACCCTGGGCTGGGACAAGCTCTAGGGCCATGAAGGAACTTTGGGACGCAGCCTGTCACTTTGTGAGTTGTGTACTCCTGCCCCAGCCCTGGGTCCTCAAGGCCAGGGGCATCCCCACCCAGGCCAGCTGGGCACAGTGAGGAGGGGCCGCTCGGAGGAGCTGTCGGGAGGAGTCCCCGGAGTCAGGCCCTGGCCCTGCTGCTGCCTGCTGTGCTCCTGCAGGGTCCCCAGCCTCTGAGCTGCAGAATGCGGACAGGCTCTTGTGTCCTGACCTGCAGACACTGTGCCCACGGCTCGCAATGCCATTTGCTCAGTACAAATGCCTTCTGCTTGGCTTGTGGTCTGCTTCGGTCTTCAGACACTGCCCTGGCCTTGTTTAAACTGCACAACTCTCAGAGAGAGGCTTCATTAGCCTTGGCCAGTGGGGTTATGGGTAATTTTTTACTTTCAATATTTTCTACCATGACTATGTATTTTTATTTCTACCTAGCTACAGTGTTGGGGATTGAACTGAGGGGCCTTCCCACTGAGCTACATCCCAAGCCCATTTTTATTTTTTAATTTTGAGACAAGATCTCACTAAGTCACTAAATTGCCCAGACTGGGCTTGCACTTGGGATCCTCCTGCCTCAGCCTCCCAGAGTGCTGGGATGACAGGCATGCACCACCATGCCTGACTTTTTATAAAGGAGAAAACAAACAAACAAACAAATGTGAATGCACATCTCCAGCACAAGCCCCAGGAATGGAAGTTAAGGTGCTC
This sequence comes from Erethizon dorsatum, assembly GCA_028451465.1. NCBI lineage: Eukaryota > Metazoa > Chordata > Mammalia > Rodentia > Erethizontidae > Erethizon > Erethizon dorsatum. The sequence continues at coordinate 96,736,242 of CM051836.1, read as the reverse complement.
CTGTACACATTGAAATCTGCGGAAATGTGGAAAGCCAGGGCTGCCAGCTCCCTGAAAAGCCCTCGCCAATCCTTGTCCCCAGGGAAGCTTGTCACCTCGCACTGCGGCAGAGAAGCTGCACGTCCTCCCGCTCTCAGCTCCCCAGGTCCCCCAGCTGGAAGGAAGCCAGAACACTACACGTTTACATGGTAAAGAGGCCTGAAAGATTTGTACCGCTCTGCTAAATTAAAGGGGGAAAGTATTAGCAGTGCAGAGGAGGCACACAGCCACAGGATTAAACATTTACACCCTGGCAACTCGAGGAGGCTTGTGCAGTACGTTTTCAGGAGCAGAAAGGCCCAAGCAGCGCCTGCCATGCAGACCCTTGGCGAGACCTATTATGTGCAGGACCTACTATGTCCACTGGGCATTATTATCTTCGTGCAGGGGCCAGGCACTGTCTTCTTTCCCTGTCATTAAACTCTTGGGCTTCCATTTCCAGAGATGGAAGCGGCATGGCCAGGACATGATCCCTGGTGCTCAGGGCCTCAGTAGCCTCACTGGGCAGCTCACAGGTGGAGGCCCCACCCACCCCATGGCTGCCCCACCCCCACAGCCGCCCCACCCCGCCCACATCCACTTCCCCAGCAGCACTTCCTGGTACCCTGGCCAGATTCCAGATGGCAGGGCAGAAGGGGATTTAGGGTGAGCTTTTCGCCTGTATTTGCTTGCCCATGACCCCAGAGGAAATGGTGGCAGTGCTGTTTCGGGGGTTCCCGAGAGAACTGTGCATCCCCATGCCCTGTCCCCACTACCTTTGACCAGCATAAGCCCTCGCCATAAAATAGCGCACATCATGCAGTACACTACTGACCCCTCGGCTTTCTTCTGCCTAAAACTCTCCATAGCTCCCTTGCCTTCATTCCTTGGCCTGGCACGAAGGCTCTCTGTTCCCTCCACCACCTCGTGCTGCTCCTGCTTCCCTGAAGAGCCTCCGTCCCTTGCAGCATCCTAAGCCCTGGCTGAACCCTCTCTGGCAGTACACACTTTTCCCCTGGCAAACTTCTACTCATCCCTCAGTGTCCATCACAAAAGATCCCATCTCACCCCCATGGCACCTCTTCCAACTCCCCTAGCCAGGAGATGGGCAGGTTCTCAGCACTGTGATCTCACTTCACCCCTCAGAATATGCAAATGAGCCCTGCACACGATGGCAGCCCCAGCCCACCCTGGCCCAGGGTAGCTCACTATTTGCATCCTGAGGTAAGGTAATGCATACCGGCTCACAAGCAGCTCCAGAAAGCCCAGCGAAGGCATAGGACACTCCTGCCACTTCTGCACTCTGCACCAGGGCCCACTAGTGAGGGTTCATGTGGCCTGTTGGAAATCACCAGCCACCACTCATGCTGGTCCCCGCCCATCGCCGCGTCCAGGCTCCCAGGGCAACAACTGGCAGAGCGATTTCATGCCAGCTTGGTGCGCATCAGTATGTGGGCGGCACGGGGCTCCCACTGCAAAATTAATCAGGGCCATTTGTATGTACCACCTGGTGCTCTGGAGCAGGGCCCAGAGCGACACCGCCTTCCCCGCTCTGCCCAGCTTCCCTCCCCACCGTTTCCACAGTCAATGAGCACAAATCTCGGCTCTCACTTTTCCCTCTGCAGTTAAACAACAAATCGCCTTACCTGCCTCCAGCGTCCACTGTTTTAACGGGGTTTGGACCCCTCACAGCTCCGCACTGGGAAAGGAGCACTCAGCACCGACCCGATGGTGCGCTGCTGTCCCCTTTTAAATTCCCTTTTTGGGTTATGTGTGGAGCTCTAAGTAAGCCAAGTATTGTGTCCCCTCCAGTGCCCAAGGTCAATGCTGGGCACATCCAGGTTTCCAACGCAGGCCTCTCCGACCTGGGAGCCCACTTCCTTTTATTAGCAGTCTACACAGTGAGCCCTACTAACTCAGGACTGAGTGCGCTGCAGCCCCTGTTGGTCTTGCAGTCTTTGCTCAGAAAGCCCCAGCATCTCACCCAGGCTGTACCCATTGCTGCCCTTCATCTCCAGAGCTGCTGCTCCTCCTCCTCCCCTCCCCCTCCCTCTTCCCCTCCCTCTCCCCCCTCCCTCCTCCTTCTCCTCCCCCTCCTACTCGGTGCCTGCTGCTGCCAGGGCCCAGGTGGCCAGGCAAACCAGAGGCTCTGCTGTCGCAGCAGCAGAGGGCACTGTGGAAGCAGAGGACATCACCCTGTGTGCGGGACAGGGCTTCCACCATGACCAGGAAGGCAGGGATGGCCTCACCACCTGCATTGCCCTCCCCAGGCTGTGCTGCGGGCTTTGCAGGTGTCTGTCTGGGTCTCCACATCCACCCAGCTGCTGGCCTGCTGCCCACGTGCAGGCAGCACAGGACAGAGGCCACCCCAAGTTCACCCTTAGAGCATGACGCTGGTCTTCATCCCGGACCTCAGATGAGGAAACTGAGGCTTGGAAGTGGAGCTCCCGGGTAAGGAAGCTGAGGCAGAAGCCCCAGGCTGGCTGCGGATCTCCTGACCCCTGGGTGCTGCCTATGCCCCTAGCGGGGCAGACAGCAGGCTAGGCTCCCACCCTCTCAGACGATTCCTGGGGGCCAGGATACCAGAGGACAGTGAGGAAACTAAGGCTGACGGGAGCAATCCTTCTCAGAAGTGTGTCTGATTCCTGGGGATGCTGCAACCCCAGGCCTCACCTGGGGAGCAGGGCTGGGGACGGGGTGCAGGGTTAGAGGTGCAGCACCCAGGACGTCTGCCTGAGGCCCCTGGCTACATCCTCAGGGGACAGCCACAGGCCGTGGGGGCAGAGGACAGATGACCCATCCTGGTTTTGCTTGATCACACCACCGCTGGGTCACGGGGACAACCCTCTGCGTGTGGAAAGGTTAGACTTCGCTGTTTCCGGCTCATATACTGAGCACTTCTGTTTGGGGCTTGATTTGATGGTGTGCATGCAAACCCTCGCCCGCAGTCCAGAGGCCCTGGCATAGACGGACCAGGATGGGCTGCTTTTCCCCGCAGATCCAGACACTGCGCAGCCACCAGGCAGAGAGGAGCCCGGGGCAACCAGGCTGACGGCCCCGAGATCACATTGATCCCTGCTCAGCCACCAGAAGGGGACAAAGCCGGATCTGGGGGGAGGGATTGGGGATCGAAGGGGCCGGCCTGGGGGATGGGGGGCTGGGGACACCTCCGCAGCTTCCTTTACATTCAGAGATGGAAGCAAGTCCCTTTACAGGGGGAGGGATGGGAAGGTAGTAATTATTTTATTAAGGACCAGGAAATGATGAATAATTTAATTTGGGGAAAGAAGTGTACTGCTGATTGAATCGCTGCTTCCTCAGGCCTGACATCACCTCCCTTTAATTTCCTTTGACATTTCTGGCACAGCACCTTGAAGAAGGTTCTGGAAGACTTCAGCTGTCCCTTCAGCCTGGGCATCTCTGACCCTCCTGGGTGGGAAGGGACAGGGCAGAGGACGATGGGAAGAGAGGAAGAGGGGAGAACCAAACCCTGATGGCCATAAGGTGCCTTCTCTCAAGCGTGCCACCATGAAAAGTTCAAAGGACAAACATGGCCGTGCACATGGCATGCGGTCCCAGGCCTCAGGAAGGGGACCATGAGTTCACAGCAAGGTCACAGCCACAGGTGTGGAAATGTGAGCTCAGGCTGTCGGGGGACAGCGGTGAGGGGTGCCAAGGAACAAGCAGGATTAGGCAGCAACTGAGTTTCTTCCAGACCTGGACACACAGCCAAGTCCCATCAGCGGCCCCAAAGCCCCACTCACAAGGAACCAATGCGGCCAAATCACAATGACACAGCTGCGCGTGTCAGGCTGCAAGTCTACATTGGGTCCCACGGCCACGGACGCCACTGGACACCTGGACACGGGGACTTCTGGACCCTGGGTGAGGCCGAGCCACCACAGCCCGTGCTCTGCGTGCAGTGTGCAGCGGGGCTCCCTCCCCGGGACAGGCTACACCCACAGTAGCGCATGTCACTGCAGGTGGCCCTGTCCCTGGAGCTCCAGCTGCACTTGGGCTTTGGTTGGCCATGGGCAGCTCGGAAGGGGGTCTGGCATCCTCGGCATGGGCATGGAAGCCTCAAGGCTGGGCTGGTTGCAGAGGAATCAGCGGGTCCAGGTCCCGACCGTGGACTGTATTATGTGGGTGCCACTGCTGTCCCGGGTGGGCAGGGTGCTGGGGGCTGGGGCTGAGAGGCGTGGACTGGCAGGGAGGTAGCCCAGAAGACAGCCCAATGACAAGACCAGAACACCGTTTCCCACTTCATGGTGGCTCAATGATGATTTTTCAACTTTACAACAGTGTGCGGGCACACACTCCGTAGAAATCACACTTGGGGCGGGGTGTGATGACCCAGAGGCCCTGCTCGGCTGCAGCTTCAGCTCAAACAGCGCCCTTCCGGGCACGTCCCTGGGGGCCGAGAGCCCAGCAAGTGGGGCAGAGGCGCAGAAGGGAAACACACTGGACGCCAGCCCTGTGGGAGTCAGGCCCGGAGTCACCGCACTCACAGCTGCCTGGCTGAAAGCCACGCGGGGCCAAGATGACAACACCGTCCCTGCCCCATCTGCAGCCTGGGCCTCTGCCTCCAGGCCTGGCTCTGTGTCCCTTCTGGAATAAAGTCACCAGCACAAAGGCCAGCACACAAGGGGACCAGCTGGGGTTTGGGCTAAGGGTAAGGGTGCTTGGGAGGGAGGAAGGGAAGAAGGAAGGAAGAAAGGAGGGAGGGACAGAGAGAGGGAGGGGAACAGACTTCAGGAAAAAGCAAGGGTTAAAGAATATATCCACAGATCTTCTTGTATACTTTGTTGAGCAGCTATTATGTGCTAGGTCTGAGGATGCCTGGGAGCCGAAGCTGGCACAGGGCCTGTCCCCAAGGGAACACAATGGCCACACCCAGCACTGTTGTGACCTCCTCCTGCTCACCCTTACCACTCCTGGGGCCCAGAGGAGGAGGGAAGCCACTTGCCAAGACTAACAACTAATATGGGCCAGGGCGGAGGACGAAACTCTGCTCTGTTCCTGACACCTAGGGTGTGGCAGGGACAGGTCTGGTGGCAGGAGGGAAGGACCCCAGAGAGGCCCCTGAATGAAGTCACTGGGCTTTCAGCAAACCAAGGTCCAGGAACAGCCCCAGCGTCTGCTTGGCCTTCCCGTCCCAGACGGAGCCGAAGCTGCGGTCACAGAAGCCTGACCTGGGTGAAACGCTTGCTCCCTGTAGGTGGGAAGCAGCGTAGGGAAAATGGCTCCTCGGGCAGACCTGCCACTTGCCCTGAATGTAGAGGCCGCCCTCAGTGCACCTGTGACTTCCTGGGCCAGAAGCACGCACCATCCGTCTGTGTGGCCCCATTCAATCGTTCACGTCCCAAAACTCAGAGAGCGCTTGTTCTGAGCGGGGCTGCGTCTGCCTGAAATGCTATGCTGAAGTCCTAACCCCAGGACATGGAGGGTGACTGTCCGGAGACAGGACTTTCACAGGGGTCACTAGGGTGAGATGCCGTCATTAGGATGAGGCCTCATCCAATCTGCCGGCGATGTGGACAGAGACACACGCAAAACAAGCACAGGCACGTGCACGTGCACACGCACACACACACACACGCCAAGGAGAGAGGCCCCAGGAAGGACGAGCCCTGCCGACACCTGGGTCTTGGACTCAGCTCCAGGATGGGGAGGACGGGTCACCCTCCAGGGGCTAGCGGCTGGTGGCACCGCATGGGCAGGGCACTCTGGGGCCGTGGGGCTCTGACTTACAGAAGCTGCCCTCCCTGTGCCTGCCACCATCTAAGAGCAGCGGTTCTGGGTTCTCAGTAGAGGGCTGCAGGCCGGGGTATCTGGGGTGCTGCCCCCTGCAGGTGCCCCATGCCCTCGCCCACCTCCTCCCACCACCTGAGCAGCCGCTGGAAAGGTGTGGGATGCTGGGCTGACCCAGAGCAAGGTCTGGAGCCCTTCCACTGGGAGCTGAGAGGGGGACACAGGGCTGGGCCCCACGGAGCACGTCCTGCCTCTGCCTCAGAGCCCCCAGGAGAAGCAGCGGCCCCTGCTTTGCTGTCCCTCACTGACATCATAGGGTGGCTCCTTGTGTCCCAGTAGCTTCAACTCAGCCTTACCTGAGGCCACAGGCAGCAGTGCAGCCAGAGAGAAGGTCAAAAGGAGCGGGTCCCTGCGGGGGACCTCTGAACTGGGACACTGCTCTGCTGCTGGCCAGGCTGCAGGGGACATGACCTGTGCCGCAGGGTGGGGACTTCCACAAGTGCCCGGCCAGCGTGCCTCAGTGTCCCCTTCACTGGAGTCCTTCCCAGTGGGGAGATGCAGCACGGCAGGGCCCATGGCTGTTCAGAGCAGAGGGAGGGCCAGGGGACAGGGACATCCCTGAGGCCGCTGTCTCCGAGAGGCCAACCATCCTGGGCACTGGATGCCTCTGCCGTCGGCTGCTGCCTGGGACTTTGAGCTCCACCCCATGGGCCACCCGGGAGCCTCTGAGTCAGGGTCAGGACCCAGCTCCCACCCCTGCAGAACTGTCCCAGCATCACTGCCTCAGGAGGGATGGGACGGGAACGGGCGCCAGCCCTGGCAAGGGTTTGCCCAAGGATTTGCTGCTAGTTTTTGCCACGTTCTGGGCTGGGCATTCCACCGTCTCATCTCTCCCAGGCTCTCCACTTTCAGTAGAAGAAATGGCAGCTCTGGGGCAGGATGGTCAGTCCCAGGACCCCGCCTGTCCCCAAGTCTCCCTCCCACCCACAGGCAGGCCTGGCCCTCTGCACATGATGGTCAGCCAGCAGATGGACGCCAGGAAAGCACACTGCTTCTCGGAGGCATGGCCCTGCTGTCCGTGACAGGTGCAGGGACATGGTCACAGGCCATCCCCAGCCCCCGCCCCTCCCTCTGCCCCCACGCCTACCTGGGCCTCCAGCCTCCTCCCCACTCCCGGCCTCAGTCTGGTCCTCACGCCTGCAGAGCCCGCAGCCATGAGGTGTGGACTCGCGGCCAACAGCATGCTCCTGCTCTGAGCTCCTCCACAGCTCCTTCCTGCCCAGACTCAAGGCCATGTGCCCTGTGGAGGGGGCAGCTGAGGGTCTCCCTGCCCCACTCTGAGCCCTCAGGTGCACCATGCTGCTCAGCATCCTGCCCGCTGAGCTTGTCACAGCACCCAGGGGTCCCCAGGGGCATCAAGTGTGCAGAGAGTGGGGACCCCACATCACACTAGGGCAATCTCCAGGGATGGGCCTGGCACCTGGGGAGCCCCCATGCCCAGCACCCAGTGGGCACACAGGGTCCCCTGAATGTCTGTCTGCCAGGTATCGAGTGGGCAGGTCCCAGGCACCACCTGCCCCATGCCTCAAGGGGAAACTGAGGCCCAGCGAGGGCAGAGGGTTGGCCTCGGGGACCCCAGCTGCGTCATGACCAGGCCCAGCTGCTGCTTCTCCCAGAGCCAGCCATTCCTTCCCTCCTTCAGTCTTGTACCCTTCCACCGCTTGTTCATTCCCTCCATCCCTCTTCCCTTTATTCACTCTGTGTTGAACCCTCGTTCATTCGCTCGTCCATCCATTCTCCTGTTCCCTCTCACGTGAGCATTTGCTCACTGATTTATCCGCTCATTCACTTATCCCGAGACTCGTGCCCTCATCTGCGGGGTGACAGGAGTGAGGGCAGAGGCCAGGAGCCCCTGGCCCTGCAGGCAGAACCTGTGTGGTGGGGAGGCCCCGCCTGGAGCGGGGGTTTGCTGTGTCACCCACAGTGACAGTGTCCCCTATGCACTCTGAGAGCAGGAGGCCCAGGCACTGCTGGGGAGCCCAGGGAAAGACGGGGAGCAGAGCTGCCACAGAGCGGAGACCCTGCCCTGGTTTCTCCCAGTCCTCACCCAGCGAGCCTGGGGCCGCCAGCCTGACCACAGGAGTCAGAGACGCAGCCCCCAGCAAGTCCAGAGGGGGAAACTGAGGCCAGGAAGGACTACGTACTGGAGGGAACTGGAGCCCAGGTCCAGAAGTCCTGCGGCCCCTCGTCCATCAGGGACCCTCTTCACGGAGAAGCCCTTACCGCACAGGAAGGCTGTGCCCACGCGTGTCCATGCATGGCCTATTCTTCAGGTTGTCTGGGGGTGAGGAAGACAGCAAATGCTACTTAAATGATTTCAAGGATCAAGAATGTCCAGATGTCCCCAGTTCCTGCCCCTCCCCAGCAGCCCCAGGCCCTTTCTCCTGCTTCCTGGTGGGGGGGCTCTCTCAGGGACCTGTGGGGACAATGCCTTACTTGTGCAGCAATCACAGAGGAGCCTGAAGGTTCCCAGACCACTGGGGTGATTCTGCAGGTCAAAGACTGCTGGGCCGAGGGCAGAATCTCCCTTCTGGGACCTCCAGGGCTGGCCAAGGAAGAGGAGGATGCGTCCAGAGGACCTCACACAGAGCCCAGGCCATCCGCCCACCACCAAAGGCTAAAGCAAAGGTCCATGGGTCACTACATCTGTGAAGATGGCAGGGACAGCCCCAGCATCCTCGGAGTGCCAGCCGCATCCCTCCCATGCCCCACACACACCTGCACACCTGTGCACACATGTGGCTCCTGGCATCGCCAGTGGGAAGCCTGTCCTGTCTTGCAGGAGGCAGAGCCCAAGGCCGGCAGCTCACCATGTTCACCCACAAATGGGAGGCAGGCAGGGCTGGCACCCAGCCAGGCTGTGTGAATCCTGCACCCAGCTGCTGAGAGAGAAGGAAGGGAGGGGGGGAGGAAGAGAGGAGGCAGGGTATGGTAGTTTAAGCTTAGTCCTCAACCCAGCTAGATTAAGAGGCACCTGGAGAGGTGATTGGATGGTGGGGGCAGTGTACCCCACTGATGCTCAGGGCCGAGGGTGCTGTCAGGATCTGGTCACTAGAGCCGCCTTGAGAGGACATATCTCTTGATGGCACTTTTCCCCTGCTCTGCTTCCCAGCCATGAACTGAGTAGCTCTGCTCTGCCATGGTGCTCCTGCCTTGGAGCCAGCCGACCATGGACTGAACCCACTGAAACCATGAACCTAATAAACCTCTCCTTTAAGCTGTGGGTATTTGGTGTCTCCGCAAAAGAGAAAGTGACTAATATAGAAGGAGAGAGGGAGGGAGAAGGAGGAAAGAAAGGCAAAAACCTTCCTTTAACTTCACGGAGTTAACTTGCCCAGCAGGGGGCTCTGATCACAGCTGAGTCACATCCAGGGCCCAGTTCTGACCAACAGCTCCACTTCCAGAAAGCTACCCCCAAGACACTCTCCCTCCTTGCCCACACACACAAGGACATTCACTGTAGGCCTGACCTGACCAATACAGCAGAAATGTGGGAACAAAACACAACTGTCCCTCAGGAAGGAAACTGAAAAGCCAGGTTTTTCACACAGTAAAACCCCAGCTGCCAACCAAAATCTGCTGAATAAACAGGACTTTGGGTGAAAAAGAACCAGTCTCAGGCAGCAGGAGCCACCCCCAAGCCCGGGCCTGGGTGCCACGACACCCAGTGTGTCCCGAGACGGACAGGGTAGTGAAACCAGGACACATGATGGGATGGGCAGGTGGCCCAGTGGGAGGCAGGGTGGGGAGGAAGCCCTGCTGCATCTGCATTTTCCCTTCCTCCAAGAATCCGAATGCACCTGCAGGATGCGAACATCTGTCACACGCAGGGCTGGGTGAGGGCCAGGGACACTGCTTCCTGTGGCTTGAACTGTCTCAGAATTACAGCTTTTAAACATTTGGTTCCATCTTTGATAGAGTGGCAGTGTCCCCTGGCAGGTGGTAGCACGTCCAGGGGTTCCCATCCTGCCCCTGCCCTGCTGGTCTCGGAACCTGGAGGGCCAGACACTCATACAGCCAAGCTGTGAAGTCCACGTTCCCAAAAGGGGGACCGACCTACTTGGGAACTGTCCTCCTCAGAAGACAGAATGCTTGCCCGAACGGGATTAGAAACCAAGAGACGCAGGTGGGGTGGTGCATGCCTGTAATCCCAGCACTCTGGTCACAAATTCAAGCCCAGCTTGGGCAATCTAAGAGGGAGCCCGTCTCAAAATACAAAATAAACCAAGGATGAAGCTCAGTGCAAAGCCCTGGGTTCAAAAATAAATCAGTAAGTGCCAGGATGGAAGATGATCAGTGTACACACTGGCTCAACTTGAGCAAAGTAGCTTGGGTCTCTGGGCCTCAGTTTTCTATCTGTGAAGTGGGGCAACAGTGGTGTTGTCTCCTAGGGCTGCCCTGGAGAATGCATGATTGCACGTAGAAGCCATCAGTTCACACGGGCCTGGCATGTCATAGGGACCAACAAGAGGGAAGACGAGTAACAAGGAGATTGGTCCAAGAAGCTTGAGCCTGATGACACCAAGCACCAGCAAGAAGCTCTGTCCTGCCTGGGGGCTCCTTGGTCCCACTGGGCTCCCCAGCCCAAGTGTCCTGGCCCAGGCCCTCAGCCCCACAGCCAGCACTGGAGGGAAGGAGACCCTCCCAGCTTTCCTCAAGGCCAGGCTCCAGGCCTTCTCCCCACTGCCTGCCACTGCAGGCCACCGAGCCAGGATGTGGTTCCGAGCCAAGGCCAGCAGATGGGCCAGGGGACAGGCTCAAGGTTGGGGCCAGTGCCTCCTGGCAGGGCGGGACCCATGCTACTGCTGTGACCTGACTCTTAGCAAGCACTGCTAGGTGACCCTGTGCAGAGGCCACAACTGCCTTGGGGTGTCAGGCCAGGACTCCCAGCCAGGGCTGCAGGGAGGGCAGGGCCTGCAATCTAAAGGCAGCAAGGCCAGCTCCAGAAGCAGCCTCCGAGCAGTGTCCCCAGCATTCCAAGGCAATGGAACAGTCCTACAGCATCCAGAACACACACCCTAAATGTTTACAACCTCCATGACAACTGTTGGGCGTGGGACCATGTCCCCAAGTCCACACACTGCTGTCTTCACCCCAACGGCAGGAACACAGCTCAGGCTGGAGCAGGGGGTCCTTATGAAAAGGGGACGCTTGGACACAGAGGCACAGGGAGGGGGCCGGACCATGGAGGCAGAGATAGGAGTGACGTGTGGCCCAGCCGAGGGTCACCAAAGACAGCTGGACACAGCCCCAGGAAAAGCAGCGGGTCTTTCTGGGCTCGTGGGGGTCCCTGCTCCCTCAGTGTCTAAACCTCAGAGCTTGGGCTGTGACCTGATAAAAGCTGGGGGCCCGGGCTGCAGCATTTCTGGCTGGCCATGGTCAGGGAGTCCTAGGGCGCCCCCTCCAGCCCAGGTCCTTCGGGAGCGAGGTGCACAAGCCCTCCAGGCCCTCTCGCTGGCCCTCCACCTGTAGGGTTCGCTCTGCCCCCAACATTTTCTCCTACCCTTGAGGTCACCAGCAACCTTCAAAGGCCAAACACCCAGGTGGCAGCCTTGGCTCCCCTCAGCCCTGGCTCCTCCCCGCTATTTTCCCCTGCGTGTCCCTGACCTCTAACCCTGTGATCTCAAATACCACCAGGGTAAGGCTGTGACCTGCATACTTTCAGCCTGGTAGGGCCTCCCTGCGAGCCCCAAGCCTCTGTCCCCAGGGCACCTCCACCAGGATGCCCCCCAGGCTATCGCCCTGGGAAGACCCTGTCTGGCTGCTCAGCTCTGCCCCCTCCTCCTGCAGGGAAGGACCCTTTCCCCTGCCCCAGGGTGCAAGCTGGGCCTCCTGGTCCCCTCCCTCTCTCACCACCCACGCAAGAGCCCCATTCTCTGTGACGCCCCATCCTCCCACCCCACCCTGCCCTGGATCAGGCACTGCCTCTTACCTGCTGTCGCAATGCCAGCCTGACAGGTCTGTCTGTCCGGTCCCCATCCTGTCCGGCCTCCCAGTAGCTCAGGCCAAAGTTTTCCCAGGTTTTCTCTGCAGTCCTCATCCAACCGTCGGCAAATCCTGCCGCCTCTAACTTCAAGTGGATTCAGACTCCAAGGCCACCACCCACTCACGCCAAGCAAGCCCTGTCACCTCTCACCCGGACCACTTGTGGACCCTCACTGGCTCTCCCTTCTTCTGTCTTGGCCCCAGGATGATTGTGCCAAAAGCACAGTTGGACCATGTCACATCTCTGCTCAAAACCACGCAGCCACCCCCATTCCCCTCAAGGTCCAGCCAGAGTTCCCAGTATGCAGTCCTTCTAATCCAGTCTCCTTGTGCTCCTCCCCTGCACCCTCTGCTCAAGCTGCCTGCTTTCTTCCATTTCTGCGCCCCTTCCTCACCTACCACAGGACCTTTGCACATGCTGGCCTTGCTGCTTGGCACATAGCCTGCACCCACCTGGCTTTCTCCCATACCTTCTCCAATACCTTACTCGCCAACCACTGAGTCACCAGGGCCTTTGTGACCCCACACACTCCTGACTGTCCCAACCCCTTACAGCCCATATAACATAACTTCTCTCTACCTCACATATATATTTCTTCCACATCACCACACTTACTACACTTGCTGCTTAATTTCTGCATCCTCTCTGGAATGTGCGTTCCCAAAGCACTGGGCTTTTGTCTGTTTTAACTCAAATATCCCCAGCACCTTGAACACGCGCTCTGTAATAATTGCCCAACGTGCGCACGAAAATGAAAGAAAATAAACAAGGTGTGACCCATGCTGAGGCTCTGCTTATTTTCCCTCATCCAGCAGGTATGAGACTCCACCCCTCCTCCCACCCGGAGACAGCCTGCTCCCTCTGAGGCCCATCAGCTGCCCCTGCCCTGGGCTATGGGGCAGAGCTCGAGGGCTGGACAAGTTCAGACCTGGCCTGGCAGCCCCGCGGAGGCAGCCTTGGGAGGTACTCAGTAGTTTTCAGACACACGGGAGTTCCCAGGACACAACAGGAAGGATGCTCAGCCACCCAGGCGCTGGCCTGCACGAGACACCACTGTGGGGACCTGGGGCACCGGTGCTGCCCAGGCAAGGCCAAGGTGCTGGAAATCTCTGGCTCTGGCTGTGTGGCCCCAGGCTCCTGCAGTCCTGACTCAGCTCCTAAGCGTCTTGACTTCTGATGACCCCAGGCATTTTAGCCCCTGACCTCCCCACCCTGGACCCCTACACCCCCACAGTCAGACGGGGCTTCAGAGCCTGGAGCCGGGCCCTGAGCTGGGGGTTTCCATCTTTCCAAGCCTCTCTGCCTGCCAGCCTGGGACATTTTGTTTCTAATTGTGCAGGACTTGTGAATGCTGAGGAGAGTGGGGTGGGGACCGCAGGGCTCCCCAAAACCCAGGTCTGACCCCAACCTGACTCCACCTGGCGCTTCTCAGAACTGAGACTGGAGCTGAACTACAGCACGCGTTTAAGGTCAGGCCCCCAAAAGATACCAGGTGTGATGGAAAAATACAGTGAATGTTTAAAATTTTAAACACATATTACAGTAAAAAACACTGCCACAAATCCCCCTCAAAACACTCCCCCATATACACACACTTAGAACACACTCATACCGTCATTTTTGCCACTTTCTGAAGCAGCTCTGCAAGTCCTCTTTCATGAGTGTCTTTAGTTTCGCTGTCCTGGCTGCCTTGATGTCCTGAATTGATTCAAAACACTTCCCTTTCACGGTCACTTTGACTTTGGGGAAGAACCAGAGGTCACACGGTGCCAGACCTGGTGACTAAGGTGGATGAGGACGCATGCTAATGTTTTTACCAGCTGCCTTTCCCTCCAACAGCACTTGGCAGAGGCTTTCGCTATTTTTGATTGCATCTCGTGAAGACACTGATGAGAGAGGACTCCAGAGCTGCTTCAGAAGGTGGCGAGAACGATGGGATGAGTGTGCTCGAAGTGAAGGGAGTGTTTGGAGGGGGAGTTATGGCCGTGTGTCCTTTAGTCTTTTATTGGAATGCACTGTTTGATTTAAACACCGTCTATTATTATCACCCCTTGTATGTTGAAGTCCTAACCCTGGCGCCCGTGAAGGAGAATTTATTTGCAGCTAGGGTCTTTGCGGAAGTAATTAGTTAAGATGAAATTCTGCTCAATTACTGTGGGCCTGGAACCCGGTGACTGCCATTATAAGAAGGAGAAAGTGCACACAGACACAGGGACGCAGAGACAAACGGGGTGGCCAGCTGCAAGCCGAGGCGGGGTGGACTTCCGGCCCCAGGAGGGGCTGGAGGAGGGAGGGAGGTGCTGCCCAGAGCCTCAGGGAGAGGACGGCCCGGGAACACTCGAGTTTGGACCTCTGGGCTCCAGGACTGTGAGAGAACACATTTCTGTAGTTGCAGGCCCCATCTGTGGTTGCGTTTCCATCAGCCCACAGCTCCCTGGGCAAGTCCCAGGAGCACCTGCCAAGGGCACGGGCTGGGACCTGACTGTGGGCTCTGGCCTCCTTGCTCTGTTATTATAGGGAAACAAGGAGGTGCACTGGCATGGAAACCTAGACCTTGGGCTGATCTCCCAGGCCAGGGTTCCAGGTGGGGTACCATCAACAGGAGATGGGGGGCCCCTGACCTCACCACAGTGCTCACCTGGGAAGCGGCCATACCCCACTGCCTCTGACACCTGACCACAGGAACAAGAGGGATCTGCAGGAGGACCCAGTGAGCTGGCCTGTCCCTGGGGAGGACGCTGGGTAGAGATCCAGACTCGGCTGGGGGGCAGGCCCTCCTGGGAACCCAGGGCTCAGAGAGGACAAGCTCTGACTCGAGAGATGCCCAGAGGGTGCACATTAGGCACAGGGGCCACGTCGGAGGTAGAATCCTACCCCTGCATCTACCCCCAGCCCAGCAGCTCCCTCACCCAGGCTGCCTGACCTCTCCTACCACCCTGGCCTCTCTGCTCCCTCCTCCCAGGCTCTCTTTTGGGTAGGTGGTCTCCAGGAGGGCTCCCCCTCACCTGGGGGACCATCTCTTCCCAGACCTCCCTCACAAAGATGGCATCTTCACGAATCCCCCTGCACTGTCTCAGAAGCAGCAAAGGACTCCTTCAAGCAGGGTCAGCAGCTAAAGCAAAGTGACCCAGCCTCGCCTCCCTGAGGTGCACTGACGCAGCAGCACCTGCCACAGGGCCTTTGCACTTGCTGTGCCCCCACTGGGGCATCCCTCCCACTGACCAGGGAACCCCTTCTCCTGCTGTGGGCTGAGGAGGCCCTTCCTGCATGTTCCCTGCCCCACCCCAGCTCTGTCCCAGCGCTGGCACTGAGAGGCCCTCTCGTGGGCTCATTCCCACTCTGTGTCCCTGACCTGAGTGGACGTCCTCACCACCCTGTCTTCCTCCTGCCGAGGCCCCAGCCCCCAGCTCATGGAAACTGGTGTGAAATGAGGGATTGAGTGACTCCCACCCTGGTGTCCCCAAGTGAAGATGAATGCCAGGCCCAGGAGTGTCACCCAGAACACCTGAAGAGGCAGAGGCGGAAGGAGCAGGGGGACAGAGACTGGAGCCCAAGACACAGGCTGGGCAGCTGGGGCTGGGGCTGGAGGTAGGCGTCTCTGTCATCTGCCTCCAAGCCAGCGCAGAGGGACAGTGAGCCAGCGTACCATGTGACAGGGATGGTGGGCTGTGTGCCGCAGAGGTGAGGGGCGGCGAGCAAGCATGGACTCCCGGATCTGCCCCATGGGCACAATGCTGGGTACCGCATTGCGGGTACAGCAGTGGGCAGAGCCCCAGGCCCAGCACACACCCTGCGGGAGGGCACACTGCCCAGCACACGATGTCACACAGCATGCTCCACTAAGGCCCACCCAGGGTGGACAGACAGCGGGTGTCACCCGACAGGGGTGACCAAGCCACATAGCTACAGGGCACAGAACAGACATCTCACACAATACCCGTGCCAGAAGCAGACGGGGGGCACTGCTGGATTCGGCCAGTGCAAGGTTTGAGAACAGGTGACGTTAATCCGTGGGAGGAGACAACCCAAAGGCGCAGCCAGGAAGGGGCTGAGTAGATGGATGGGTAGGTGGCTGGGTAGCAGGATGGACGTGTAGATGGATAAATGGGTGGCTGGATGGGTGAGTGTATGGGTGGATGGATGGGTAGGGGTAGGTGGATGGGTGGATGGATGGATGCGTGGGTGGATGGATGGATGGGTGGGTGGATGGATGGATGGATGGATGGGTGAATGAATGGGTAGGTAGATGAGTAGGTGGGTGAATGGTGGATGGATGAATGGGTAGGTAGATGGGTAAGTCGGTGGGTGGGTAGATGAATGGGTAGGTAGGTGTGTAGGTGGATGGATGTGTAGTGGGTGGAGGGCTGGGGGTGGGAGGGTAGATGGATCCATGGGTGGATGGGTTGCTGGACCAGTGTATGGATGAGTGGATGAAAATTATATGTATACGTATGCATATTTGTGCATACTTGTTTCTGTACCTATGAAGACGTGCTTTTGTATTCCTGCACGTACACATTCTTTTCCCTCCTTCTTCTTTTACTCTTTGTCAATATGAGGTGCTGGTTTCATGGCCCCTCCCAGTGAGGGTCTGGAGGTGATGGTGACAGAGCTGTATACACACCGTGTATCTGCATTCGGGTCCCTAAAACCAGGCTACTTAGAGAACACAATGGACACAGGACACAATTGGGAAAGCACAGATGAGCCTGGCCCAGGACGGGACCATGGTAGAAGTACCAGAAATTTCAGCAGGACTCAGAGGCTGGTGGGAACAAGAGCATCAGGGCAGCCTGACTGGGCTCCCACAGATCAAAGCTAGGACAGTTAGGCCTTTGAAAGCAGTTAATGATGGCAGTGGATTATAACCTATTGAATACAACGTAATAATAAATAAGTTTCAGGAACAAAAAATAAAAATACATGACTCTTTTAGGAAAGAAAGAGAGAAAGAGGAAGGACAGGAAGAGGAGGGAGAAGGGAGGAGAAAGGTCTTTTTATAGGAAAATGAAAATTCATAAAGGCAGAAGGAAGATGGGGTTTAGAAAATAGTGAATAGGATGATTATAAGGTCTCAAAATAACTTTGTAAAATTACTTATTAATTACAAGGGAGACAGTAACTTTAGAAAGGAGGAAATGGGCAGGTCTTAAACAAGTGACCAAAGGTGACCCACACTGGTCCAAAGCAGCATCAAGTCCACTCAGCAGGACGCACCAAGAAGGACCAGGCGCACCAAGATCCCCGCAGGAGCCCACAGCCAGGAGCAACCGTGGAAGCCCCGGGGCTGAGCCAAACTAAGGCGCACTCTACAGGGTGACAACACACAGAGCGAGGCTGCTCAGGGCTCCAGGTGACTGAGGTGACCTGAGCACATTACACGACTGGGTTAGAGCCGGGCCTGGAAGATAACACGGCAGCACAGGGCAGTGCTGGCACCTGGGAAGGCTGGACGTGGAGGTGGGGCAGATGACGGTGTCACATCAACACTACAGTTCCTGGGATCGAGAAACACACTGTGATTACAGGGCAGAATGTTCTGGTCCACAGGGAAGACAATGAAGAAATAGGGCAAAGGAACACAGTGCCTCTGCCCACTCGCACTGGTTACGAAAAACTGTATGCAAATATGTATGTGTGAAGATAGAGGGATGATAAGACAGACAACAGACAGAAAGATAGGAATGGATAATAGATGGATGAATGGATGGAGGATGGATGGGTGATGGATGGATTAAGGATGGATGGATGGATGGATGATGGATGGATAGATGGATGGGTGAGTAGATGGATGAATGGAGGATGGACGGATAAAATGGATGAATGGCTGGAGGATGGATGAAGGATGGATGATAGATGGAGGATGGATGGATGGAGGATGGACAGATGGATGGAGGATGGACAGATGGATGAAGGATGGATGGAAGAATGGATGGAGGATGGATGGATGGGTGGATAATGGCTGGACAGATGGACAGGTAGATGGATGAATGGATGGATGGATGATGGATGGATGGAGGGTAGATGATGGATGGAGGACAGATAGATGGATAAATGGATGATAAATGGATGGAGGATGGATGAATGAATGGACAGCTGGATGGGTCAATGGATGAATGGATGGATGGATGAAGGGTGGATGGAGGATGAAGGATGCACAGATGGATTTATGATGGATGGATGGATAGATGATGGAGGGCAGATGGTTGATGGATGAAGGATGGATGAACAGAGGATGGATGGACAAATGGATGAAGGATAGAGGACAGATGGATGGAGGATGGATGGACAGATGGATGGATAAATAGATAATGAATGGATGGATAAATGATAGAGGGATGATGGATGGATGGACAGTGGATGGATGGATAAATGGTTGCTTGATGGATGGGAAGAAAGGAAAGAGGAGTGCCTGGGGACAACAATAAAGCAAATGGGGTGAACACACCTTGCAAAGGGGATACAAGGGTTCCTTGGACTGCTTTTGCAACTGTCCTCTGAGTTAAAAGTTACTGTATATAAAAGTAAAACATAACCCCCTTACAGTTTAATAAGGAATGTGTTTGGTTTTGTCCTGTGTTTTGCTCTGTGTTCCTGGCACAGAGCTCCTAGAACCCTGAGAATTTCCTGAGTGACAAGTGTGTCACTCATCCTCATCAGAAGCCCTGTGGACCACACCTGAGCTCGTGCCAATGACGAGACTGGGTTGGATGGGGCTGCTCACCAGAAAGACTGGGGATTAGAGCTTTGCTTCCCACACCGGCCTCCAGGAAGGGGTGAGTGTGAGGGATCAAGCTCTATAAAGATTCCTGGGCAGGATGTGGGAAGCCCCATGCCCTCGTCCCACACCTCATCCTCTGAATCCCTTCCACTGGTTGCTCCTGAGTTGTCCTCAATGATAAACTAGAGGACGTGAGTAAAAGGCCTTCCCGAGTTCTGTGAGCCACTCTAGCAAATGATCGACCCAAAGAGGGGGCGTGGGAACCCCGACCTACAGCTGCCCCGTCAAAAGCACAGGTGGAAACCTGGACTTGGGACTTGTCTGGGGTGGGCAGCCCTTTGCATCTGTGCCCTTCTCCTGTGGGGTCTGTGCCTGCCCTGCAGCTGGTGGCAAGGCTGGATTGAAGCACAGGAGGCCCAGAAGGGAGGCAAGCGTAGCGAATGGATTCTTGGTGTTGAGAAAACGGCCGGCCCCAAAACAAAACAAACGTGGGCATCAGCATTCCTGAGGCCCTGGGAAGGGAGTGCAACTGGTCCAGCTGCTCTGGAGAGCCCAGGGGCACAATCCACCCCACTCCGCTCCTGGTTAGCAGCCCAACAGAGCAAGGAGGACACAGAGATGTCCAGACAGTGGCCTGCACACCGGCCCCAAAATGGAAATGACCCACATGCCATCAAGGGCAGACCAATACAGATGCTAAGTTGATGACCAGCAGAATTCCACCCAAATGACAGTACCTGCTCCCACCATGGCAGGCCTGAGCCTTATAAAAGGCTGCTGAGCCAAGGAAGCACTTGATGCTGGGGCCACTGCATGAGGCCAGGGGATGAGAAGGACAGAACACTCGGTCAACCCGAAAGTTGTCCCAGGAGGTGTCGTGGGCTGGGTTGTGAGGGGCCAGCAGGAGGTCCAGGTCTGCCCGGCTGCAGCCTGTGCATGCCACAGGGCAGGGCACCTGTTTGCCTCACCCTTACACCCTTGTCCCCGTAGGCCGGCGTAGGCACTCCATCAACACCAGGCTGTGGACTGAATGAAGGCAGGGAGCCAGCATGTGGGAGAGAACGGGCTGCGCCTGCTGGGCCAGACTTAGATAAGCGCCAGGCCTCCACGTCCACCTTGGGCAGGAACTCACACGGGCGGCTCACGGCCAGGTCCACAGTGAGAGAATCCAGGTCACCTCTTCCCCAGGCCTGTCCCCTGCCCTGTCCCAAGGAACCAGAGTTCTTAGATATCAGAGAGAGCTCAGCAGACCTAATTCCATGTTCTCTGGCAACCCCGGCTCTGGAAGGGGACCAAGGGGAGGCACCTGTCTGCATTCCCAGGTGGGGAAGCCTGGCCCCATAGCACGGATGCCTGGCCCCATGTCTCTCTGAGCATCCCAAGCTCAGGGCTGAGCTGCGGACACCCACATGCGGGGTTCACACCCAGCCCAGCACCCGGCAGGTCCTGGCAGAGTCCTGCCATCAGGCCCCTGTCCTGCCTGCTTCCGGGAGGGCCCACAGGAGCAGTGAGACCAAGGCCACCAACCAGGTCAGAGCAAGCGGGGTCCAGAATCCCCTGCAGAACACACAGGATCTGGCCCAAGACACCTGTGTCTGCTTGGCTAGTGCCCATGCTCTTGCCCAATGACTGTTTCAAAATCTAAGAAAAAAAAGAGATATCACTGATTCAAGAGTGCAGCAGCGCTTAGTGCGTGTGTGCTGTCAGCAAACATCCAACGCCTGGGACCAGGAAGCGGCCCACTCTCGGCCTTGGATAGGACTTTCCAGAATCAAGAAACATCTTGGCCCGGAAATCCAAGTGCCAGCAGCTTTCACACAGGTGCTAGGAGGCAAGAGGGCCCTCAGGCCACAGACGCAGACTCGAGGCTCAGCAGACAGTCCCGGCAGGGAAGCCAGGGCATCCCATGGTGGGGCCCAGAGCCCAGCAGTCTGAGTACGAGGCAGAGTGGAGTCAGCCGGCCCATTCACCCATCCTCGGCAAACACAGGGCCGTGGCCTTTCTGTGCCTCCCAGAATTGGGGCAGCAACTCCCCCAGAATCCCATTCCAGGGAGGGACTGGCCCTACAAGCAAGTCAGGGCAGGACAGTGGGCGGCAGGAAGGGCCTTCCGGGCTCTGCTCCTGGGGATGGCCTGGCCCAGGGCCAGAAGGGCTTTCTGGGAAGGGGCCTGGGAGCTGAGCTCCTGCCAGACAGAAGTGGGGCTTTGGAAAGAGTGAGAGTTTATCCAGAGGACGGAAGCAAAGGATGGTGCTGTGGGCACCGGGGCAGGGTGTGAGCAGAGCTGTGGGAGTGGCCAGGAGGCGGGGCACCTGGCCGCACCTGCTTGGGGCCTGGCAGAGAGCTGGGTTTATAGCAGCAGCTGGGCAGTCGGGACACTGGAGCAGCGAGTCACCGGGCAGCATGCTGTGCATGCTGCTTCTCCTGCCCAGCCTCCTCAGGGCTGCTACAGGCAGCCCCATCCTGGGCATCTCAGGCGCCCCAGAGTGTGCCAGGGGGCCCGAGGTGTGGTGTCAGGACCTGGAGGCAGCCGCAAAGTGTGGGGCCGTGAGGCACTGCCAAGAGGTTGTCTGGAGCAAGCCCACCGCCAAGTCCCTGCACTGCGAAGTGTGCCAGGATGTGGTGGCCGCTGCTGGCAATGGGCTGAACCCGGATGCCACAGAGTCCAAATTCCTGATGTTGCTGACGAAGACCTGTGAGTGGCTTCCCAGCCAGGAGTCTTCAGCCAGATGCAGACGGATGGTGGATGCCCACAGCCCGGCCATCCTGAGCATGCTCCGTGGAGCCTCAGGCCGCACCCTGGCACAGGTATGCTCCGCACTCACTCTGTGTGAGCCGCTGCAGAGGGTCCTGGCCGCCCCGGGGGGGCCACTCTCCCAGGAGGGTGCATTCGAGGTTGTGGCTCCATTCCTGGCCAATGGAGCCCTCACTTTCCATGCCCCACCGCCAGCACCTGAGGATGCTGTGTGCCAGAACTGCGTCCAGCTGATCTCCCGGCTCCAGGGAGCCCTGGGGCCCAACTTGACCCTGGCCGAGGTGAACACCCAGGAGCAGTGTGAGTCCTTGGCACCCAGCCTGGCTCTGCTCTGCAAGAGCTACATCCACCAGCTCTTCAGCCCCACGGAGCAGACGCTGAGGGTTTTACCACCACGGGAGGTCTGCAGGAAGGAGGGCTTCTGTGCGGAGCCCAGGGGGCTGGCGCAGAAGCTGGTGCAAGTGGCTGCTGTGGATGGGGTCCCCTCCATCGACCTGCAGCTGCCGAAGATGACGAGTGAGGTCCAGATGACGTCCGGCCTGACCTGTGAGGTGTGCCTGGGTGTAATCAAGGAGATGGACCAGTGGCTGGTGTCCAATGGCACGGAGGTCTTCATCACCCACTCCCTGGAGCGCGTGTGCTCCATCATGCCTCCTTCCATCGTCCAGCAGTGTGTCGTCATGGTGGACACCTACAGCCCTGCCCTGGTGGAGCTGGTCACCAAAATCACTCCAGAAAAAGTGTGCAAGACCATACAGCTGTGCAGCAGCCGTCGGCAAGCCCGGTCTCTCTCCAGGGGGGCCCTGGCCACCACTGCACCCCCACCGCCGCTGGGGCTACTGGACGAGGAGAACCAGGGCAGCTTCTGCAACAGCTGCAAGCGCCTGTTCCACCTGTCTTCTGAGAACCTGGAGCTCAAGAGCACCAAGCGGGACATCCTGATGGCCTTCAAGGGTGGGTGCAGCATCCTGCCGCTGACCTACAGGATCGAGTGCAACCGCTTTGTCACCAAGTATGAGCCTGTGTTCATCCAGAGCATCAAGGAGATGATAGACCCCTCAGCTGTGTGCAAGAAGATGGGGGCCTGCCACGCCCCCAAGACCCCGCTGCTGGGCACTGACCAGTGTGTGCTGGGCCCCAGCTTCTGGTGCCGCAGCTGGGAAGCCGCTGAGCTGTGCAATGCCGTGGAGCACTGCCAGAGGCAGCTGTGGAAGAAGCACTTCCATGCCAGGGTGCACCCCTGACCCCATGCAGCTGCCAGGGCCCCTGGCTGCCAGCGCCAGTGCTGTGAGGCTCCCATATCCCGCAGGGACCCTAGGAGATGGGTGCTCTCCTGTTCCATTTCATAGATGAGAAACTAATGTTCTGCACAGCCAAAGCCAGGCACTTCCGGTCCTGCAGGGCTCTGTGTTAACACCTCCACCTGGTGACTTCGCTCTTGCAAATGTCACCAGCAGAGCCAAGCAAGTGAAGTGCACCGTCTCACCCCAGCCAAGACGGCTCTCCACGCTGTGACGCTGCTGAAAGCCTGGGGTGCCCAGCAGGGGCCTCGATGTGCCCTCCGCCCCTGTCTGGGTGGACGACCCAGCTGCCAGCCAAGGCAGGACCGGGGAGAAGGGCGCGGGGCCACTGACCGTCAGCTGTGGTCCCTTTTCCCAGGGCTCAGGTCAGGGGCTGGGTCTCAACCTGGGGTGGCTGGGGTGGCTCCCAAGGGTGCAGGCCAGGTACGGGTGCCTCTGGACTTCTCTGGGGAGGAGTCTGGGGCTTTGTCCAGGTTCCCCAAGGGGTATTTCTGATGTCTTGGCCCCCCACAGGGACCCTGTCACCTCCCCTAGGATCTCAGCGGCTCTGGTACAAAGTGGAAGTCTTAGGGTGGGCGTGCTTGGCATCAGGAGGGCAAAGCATGCTGGGTAGAGCCCTGGCAGCAGCCCCAAGGGGTGTGGAGTGGCTGCTGAGGGTGTGAAGTGGCAAAGGCCATCCAGCAAGAGCCATGCCCTGGCGAGCAGGCCCTTCCCCTACCAGAGCCTCAGTTTCTCATCTGTAGAATGGGATGGTCACACTTTCCCCATGGATGTGTTGAGATGATTCAAGGGGACATCCCCAAGCTCCTTCCCCTGGAGACCAGCACCCATTGGCCTGCTGGGACCAGCAAAACCCATCTCAGGGAGCTGAGGGTCCCCAGGGAGTGTGGCTGTGCTAGTGTGCATAAACCATGGGCGTGCTCCAAATAGCGTTTGCTGATTTTGTTCTTGCAGAAGGCCATGTCCCCCCGGGGGCTCAACGCCCTCCCCCAAGCCTCCTGGGTGTCCTGCCAAGGGGAGCCGCTCTCAGTGCCCTCAGCCTGCTTGGCGCCCACTGAGGTTTCCCCTTACCCACCCTGAGGGCCCTTCGGGGACACCCATGGGTGTGACGCCTTCGTGTCTTCAAGCCCAAACAGGGCCTGCATGCAATAAGTGCTTAAACATTTGGGGGACCCACCTGCATTTTCCTGCGGGACCTGGGTGGCAGGGCCCTTCCATATTAGCCCCCCCTCTCCAACAAGGAGCGCCCGGCCCACTGGCAGCAACACGAGTGGGCGCTCACTGCTGGGAGGCCACACTGTGCTCTGGGGTAGCTGCTCTGGGCCCGGGCCACCACCCCAGACACTCAGGCCCCACTGGCCAGCATCTGAACCCCTCCATGCTGGCCACTGCTGTCCAGCAGGACAAAGAGTGGTGGCCCCACCATGCATCGTGCATCTGAGGCCCATGTGTGGCCCAGGAAGGCAGCTCCGCGTCAGATGGAGAATCGGATCTGCAGCCCACAGCCCTGCAGGCTCTCTGTCCCCACCAGACCTGATGCTCTGGGACACAGTGTGCCGCAGCCCAGGTGCTTCTGGGGACACTTGCTGACAGGAGTGTGTGACATGTCACAGCCGGCCCGACCTGATACTTCCCTAGAGACATCACCAGGCACACAGGGCAGCCCTGACAAGAGGCCAGGACGGGGCGAGTGCCATGCCCGGGTGACCCCTCTGCACAGAGCTCATATGAAATCCTGACTTGCAGCCTCCAAACCCACCCACTCCCCGCCTGAAGCTGCCACACAGGGCAGTGAGGGTAGGGTCTCCCCGGACCCCTTCCCTCTACCCCCAGGCCTGGCACCAGCTGCCCTCTTAGACCCCACATGCCCACAGAGCTCACACTCAGGTCAGAACCCGCAGGGCACCCTCACTCCACCGGATGCAAGTGGCCTTATCTGCCTGGGCCTGTCCCCTGTCCTCTCTTCTCCCCTGACCCCAGGGCCTTTGCTCAGGTTCCCTCTGCATGACCTGCCCCCCTCAGCCCTCCCAGCAGAGCTTGGCCCCACTGGCACCTCAGAGAGATGACTTCCAGCCCCACCTGCCCTCCCTCCTACCCTTCCACACCTCGCTATGCCCAAGGTCCTGGCCACCTCCACGCACAGCTGACGTTACTTTATCTTCTCTGTGCCCTGTCTGCTCTGGGGGGTTTAAGCCCCAGAAGGGTGGGGATTTTGCCACTATGGCCCCTGCTGAGTTCCAGTCTCCTAGGACAGAGCCGGGCTGGCACAGGGACTTAAGTGGCAAGGGTGCAGTGAATGCTAGGTCTCCCACGACATCACCCTCTGCTCAACTCCCCCAACCCCCTCAGGAGGCCGAGACCACGGGCAGAGATGCTGTTTCTGGGAGGGCGGAGCCACGGCGGGCCTTTCAGGCATAAAACACCACAGAGCCCTCATCCCTCCCTCGGGAGATGAAAGCAACAGGCTCTGCATGGTTCCAGAGCCTGCCCAGGGACACTGTCCCCAACAAGGGTGCCCAGCCTGTGAGCCATGGCCAGACAGGTGCGTCCTGAGGATCTCACTGACAGCTGCACAGGGCCCGGGTGTGCTGGGGACCCACACTCTCCCAGGGACCTCTTGAAGCAGAGGGGACGGGGAACGTGCCAGTTCCCTCTCCACCAGCATCCCAACCTGTCCCTCCGTCCCCAAGGCCAGTGGTCACAGGCAGGACCCCGAACAGTCCCAGCATGGTGGGCGGGCACACCTCCACGTCCTCCCCACCACTGTCCCCTCCAGTGCCCAGGCAGTGCCCGCCCCATCCCACCCCCACTGAAGCTCAGCATGGGACAGGGCCCAACTCTGGGTCCTCTCGCCAAGTCTGGCCCAGTGAGGCCGTGCTCCACCTGGGCCCCACCATGGGGTTCTGGTTCCGGCCCACACACAGAGGACCTGAGGGCCTGGGACGGGACGGGGCACTCTGTTACTAGAAGGGCCACAGAGTCCAGCCCCAGCCGGGGAAGGACTTGCTCTCCCCTAACCGAGAGGCCGTAGGAGGCCTCCCACCCCACACCGCAACCCTGCTGCCCCCGACGCTAGTCCCCAGGCTCCAGCTGCCCCAGAGCCCCCAGGACATCAAGAACTGTCCAAGTCCACAACCAGCTGGGGCCACGCATCATGCACATCGCACCATGGCTGGCAACGGCCCTGCTTCCCCGGGCTCCCTGCACCCCAGGCCTCCCTAGTCTGGAGGGGCCCGGCTTCCGCAGCCTCCCAGGAAGGTGGCCCTCCTGGCCCCGTCACTCGGAAACCTGTGCCCGCTGTGATCTCGGCTTGGGCCTGACTTTGGAACGGACAGGAAGTGTCCAAGAACGCAGGGTTCGCAGAGGAGACCTTTGAGTCCCCCTCTGCCACTCACTGGCTGTGCGACCTCTGGAAAGTTACTTAACAATGCTGGTCCTCAGCGTCCCCGTGAGTAAGCATCATCAAGGTACCTCTCCAGCGTCATACCAAGGTGACTGTGTTGTATAAAATCCAGCCACCGGGCAGAGGAAGCTGCTGAATACCTGCAGGGCTCCTGCTAGTGGGTGTCACTAACCCTGCTCCCTAGGCCCCAACACCTGTGCTTTCTATGATGGTGACAACATGGGACATCCTGCCCACCTGAGGCGATCTCGGAGAGGGTCCTGGAGCTGCATCCCCACCAGGCTTACGTGCAGACTGGCCTGGAAGAGCCTGCTAGTGGGTGACCACGGACACCACCCTGCAGATCCACACAAAGGCCTCTTTGGGGTCCACTGAAATTGGAGCTGAGCATGGTGACAAAGGTCCACGATCCCAACACTCTGACACTGAAGCAGGAGGGTTGCAAGCCCAGCCTGGGCAACTTAGTGACTTAGCAAAACTTGTGTCCAAATAAAATACTTTTTTTAAAAGGGCTGGAGGGGCCGGTGAGATGGCTCAGCGGCATAAGCACCTGCCTGGCAAGCGCGAGGGCCCGAGTTCAACTCCCGGAACCCACATACGAAAAAAGGGCCGGTGATATCGCTCAGCGGCACAGGCGCCTGCTGGCACACGAGGTCCTGAGGTCGACCCTAGGTACCCACAAAAAAATAAATAAATAAAAGGGCTGGAGATATAGCTCAGTGCAAAGGCCCTGGGTCCAGTCCCCAGTACCACAAAAAAAAAAAAAAGGGAAAAAGGAGGCAGAAGAGAGAATCTATTAGGCCCAGGCTCTGGGGTGGGGGAGGCAATTCACCACCATTAGGGGAGACGCCCCCCTTCTCTGAAGCAGTCTGGGATTTTTCTCCATAAAGTAGCATCTGCACACTGAGAACGGGCTGCCTAATGACAGAGGGACCCCAAGAAAAGATCCTCAGCAGAGCCACCAGGCTGGGTCCCTTCCAGAGCCAGCGTCCCACCCAGCAAGGCCGCCCCAGTCCCCAGGATCCCATGACCCACATGGAGGGTGGGAAAAGAACAGGCGCTCGCCCCGCCCGGGCTCCTGCCTAAGAAAACACGCTGGCCTCCCACGCCCCCCTCCCTGGCGGCCGCTCTGGGCTGAGCTGGACCCTGGCTGGGGCGCTGGAAGTGGATTCTTTCTGGGCCAAAATATGCTGATGAATAATAAGCCATGGGGTCTGCAAACCACAGCGCTTTCCGTTCCTCCGGGGGCTGGGGGAAATACCCTGGTGCCCCTGCGCACTTGGGCTCCAACTCTGATTCCTCCAGATAAAACCATGACTGTTCTGGGCCTCCGTTTCCCTTCCAGAGCCAGAAGAGGCTGGACTAGAGTGGGGCACAAGTTCTAAGACCGCCGGAGCCCAGGAGTATGAGCTGGGACAGATCCCACCCCCAGCACCCTGGCTGTTTCCGCGAGGCCCGCAATTCCTCAGTGCTAACGGCAGCCGCCATCAGTTATTCCAAGTCCTCAGGCCACTTCTGCCAGGCCCCTGCGGTGGGACGGAGAAGGGGCAGCTCAGGCCCACATTCCTCCCCGAAGCTCCACAGAACCCAGCACAGCACCAGGGGACCAGGGCCTGGTTCCCACCCAGGAGGGGCTGTGTCGCCTGAAATATTTCTGTAAGACAGAAGTGGGCGTCACAGAAGGGGAAAGCCACTTTACTCCCAAACCAGTCTCTCGGGTGATATTTCCAAGGACAGCAGGAAGGGACAGCAGCCCTCCACTGCCAGAGAGTCTGGATGACCCTGTGTCGGAGCCCTGGTCCCTGAGGACAGACTCGTGCCCTGGCTGGGCTGTCCCTGCAGACCTGTTGCAGGCCAAAGAAAGAGTCTGGTTTCCACCACACAGGAGGACCTACTGTGTGTCAGGCACTATGCTGGGCACTGGGACACGAGCGACCCTCACAGACAAGGATACTGCCCACCTAACGGGACAGGGCACACAGCCATCTATAAAGAAATAATGCCAACAGTAATGTTTGAAAAGCAACATGGCATTACAGCAATACGATGGCTAAGCAATGCCTTCAAATGTGGGCGATCACAGTACTTGCGACAGAGAGAAAAGAGCAGGGCACGTAGTATAGAACGGGGAGGGCAGGGACTGTGGCTCTGATGGGGGTGAAGCTCAGCTGGAACCTGCCATCTCCAGGGCAGGGATGAGGGGGAGAGGCTGGGATGTGGAGGGGCGGGGCGGGCAGAGGTGGCAGGAAGAGAGACAGCCAGGCTGTGGAGAGCTGGCCAGGCCTGGGGGTCCTGTGAGGTGTGCCGCAGGGCCACGTGGACTTCAAGTGTGATGGAAGCCATGGGTCACTTCCGGGCCGGGCAGCCACGGGCCTCCTCTGCTGTGGACATTCACTTGGTGGCCAAGTGGCCTCGTGGGCAGGGGGGGCAGGGACAGGATACTGGGCTGCTGCGGCTGGGGCAGGCGTCTGGGTGGGAGTAGCTGGGGCTGAGGGTGCAGGGTGGCAGGGAGCGTTGTTCCAGAGCACCGGGAAGAAGAACCACCAGGCCTTGCGATGGCTGAGGTGAGGGAGAAACACAGGCCTGAGAAGAGGTGCACAGAGCACCCAGGCCCAGCCCAAGGTGCCAGGGGCTTAGGGCAGCACAGGAAGGGACCAGGCCACCATCGCCCTTGGCAGAGATGACCCATGCCCGCAATCTGTGTACCCTGTCTCCCAAAACCCAAGGCTCCCAGAGGAAGAGTCACAGGTGGGACAGGCTGGAACCCTCCTGCTGGGGCTTGGACGTGTTCTTTGAGGGTTCCACGAGGACATCGGAGAGACCTGAGCTGGCAGCCAGCCCTGCCCCCAGCAGTGCAAGGCCTCACCAGGTGCCCAGCAGGTGCTGGTGCCAGGCATGTGGACCCCTAGCCTCCAGAGCCGTGAGCTGAATAAATCTCCATTCTTTATAAACTCCCTGGTCTCAAGTGTTTTGTTACAGCGACAGAAAACAGGCTAAGATACCATGAGTCTGGCCCAATCCTTTCCCCTTTCATTTTACAAACAGGAGTCAGGGGTCAAGGAGGGCAGCGAGAGGTCAAGGTCATGAGGGGAGGGTGACCTTCAGCCCCAAATCTCCTTTGCTGGCAACTGTTCCCTGCAAGCCAGCCTCACAGGAGGCCAACGTGACGTGGGCCAAGCTTCGCCAAGATCTGGCTGCACTGTGGAGGCCAAAGTAGAGACAGGGAGGACAATGGTGGTCACTTGGCAGAGAGAGGGTGGCAGCACAGGCCAGAAAGGTGACAGGCGATGATGGCCAAGGCTCTGGACCCCTCCAGTGCCAGGACCGTGGCAGAGTTGCTCGCTGTCCCCATTGACAGTGGAGAGAGGTGCTGGGCCACACCCGCTGCCCCAAGGGTCACCCAGGGGTTAGCAGCCCCGCCCCTCTGTCCTCCCACCGTGGGGATACAGCGCTCAAAGATGACCAGCAAATGATGATGTCTGTTACCTTCCTGGACCCCACAGCCAGCCCATCCTATCGTCCCCAGGTCACAGGTCTGGGCTCAGAGAGGGAAGCGGCACCCCCGAGGCCACGCAGCTCATTCCGGGTAGGGCCAGCTGAGCTCAGCTGATCTCAGGTCTCTTGGGGACAGAGTCCAGGAGGGAGAAGCTAGGGACGGGACTCTTAGGAAGCTCGAGCTGTGCTGCAACAGAGAGTACCGGGTGGGGCTCCCTGCCTGACCCCGCAGAGCCCAGCAGAGCTCAAGACTTCCGGGGGTCTTTGCCAATGCTTCCCCTGGGGGCCGAGCAGCGTTTAAATAAACACGGCGTGGGTGGGGATGGTGGGCACCAAGGGAAGAACTGGGGCCAGGCCAGGCTCCTGTGCAAGGAGGAAAACAACCAGATGGAAGGAGTGGAAGTGTCACTTCGAGAGGCGCGAGGCGCAATGCAGTGTCCCCTGTCCCCAGCGTGCGGGTGAGGAGGCGGCGGTGGCCCAGTGCCAGTCCTGGAAAGGACTCAGGCTCTGCATGGTGTCACACACGCCGCGTGGGCCCCGGCTGGTGTAGATGACAGGCTGGCTGGCAGGGCCCAGGGACCAAGGAGCCCTGGATGCCACTGGTGAGGTAGGGCTGAGCTCAAACAGATGCCAGGCTCCATGGGGCAGGGAGAGCATGGGCCAGGGGACAGGTCTGCTGTCCACAGTGACACCAGAGCCACCTCCCCTGGCTGCACTTGGACATCGCCTTCCTGTGATCCCTGAGCTCTGTTCTGGCCGGGCAAGGGAGAATCTTCCAGAATTTCTCGGGCCCCAGATCCCCCAGCCTGCTTTCCTAAGGGGACCGGAGCCCTGGACACTGTCCCTGCCTCAGCCGCAGGCTCAGGGCCTGGGTATAGCCAGGCCACAGCTTCAGCACCTGGGGCCACGTGACTTTACAAGGTGGGGCCTATCATGTGCCCACTGCACAGAAGGGGGCACTGAGGCTAGGTGGGAAAGACACTTGTCCAGGGCCCTCAGCCAGCCTGCTGGCTCTGGCAAGCATGGTGTGGCTGTTGCTGTCTTCCCTGGGAGCCAGCTAGAGGTCCTGAGCCAGCCCCTCCCCTCACACAGTGAGCCTTGTTTCCCAGCCTCCCTTGCGGCTGGGGTAGCCAGGTGACTGCATTCTACCCAGCGGCAGGTGGAGAGAGGTCTCCCGTGTGCAGCCCTCCTCGTCCTCGACTCCTCCACCTGAGGCAGCTCCAGAGTGGATGCCGGGGCATGGGACCCAGCACTCACTGTCCTGCAGGATGCAGGGAAAGGCTCTGTGGTCAGCCTGTGTCCACGACCCCTGCACCCTGCCAGACCCCCAAGCCCTGCCCCCAGCCCAGCTTGTTTAAGACCTGTACATGGCACCCTGTCATCCACAAGACAGAGCCTGGTCTCATGCATGGGACAGGAGGCCACCTTGGTCCAACCCCCTGCTGGACTCACCAGCTGTCCCCTGCCATTCTCCACCCACCTGACTCTATAGCACCCCCAACTTCTTGGGATTCTTCCCATCAGGCTGCTTCCTGCCTCTGTGGCTTTGCACATGATGTTCCCTCTGTCTAGAATGCCCTTCCTCCCTTGGCTTATCTTCCTAGCGAACTCCTATTCATCCTTCAAAGCCCAGTTCAAACATAACCTCCTCTGAGATGACCAACGGCCCTCTTCTGTGAGTTCCTCAACACTAGACGGTGAGCTCCCACCAGTCCCTTACTCTGTGCTAAGACAGGTGTCTCATTCGTGGTCAATGCTAAGACCTGGCAAAGTGCCAGCAGAGAGTTTACCTGAGAAGTTTTTACAGTTGGGCTATGGGTCTGTGTCTCCTAACATGGCAAAAAGCCTGGGCAGGTGATCAAGGTAAGACCTGAGATGGGAAAGGCATCCTGGACTATGCAAGTCACCTGCATCACCACAGGGTCCTCCAGCAAGAGCCTGGCCCCGCTGAGGTCAGAGTCTTGGCTGTTCCAAGGCTGGCAGGAACTCAAGCCACAGAGGCAGGTGGCGTTTGCATCCTTCCTCTGAAAGTGGGAGACAGCAAGGAAACAGAATGCCCCCAAGCCTCGAGAGAGGGACGCAGCCCTCTCTCTTGATGCAGCCCAGGGATACCAAGCTAGAGTTGAACATCCAGAACCATGAGACAGAAAACTGTTGCTGCCAGCACTAGGTGTGTCCCGATGTGTTACAGAAGCTTTAGAGAAATGACACAGCCTGCGCACCAGCCTCTGAGCTCTTGCCCTAATGCACCCCTACCTGTGCCCCCCTTCTCTGCCTGGTGAATTTCTATTCATCCCTCCAAACCCATTTCCAAGGTCTCTCCTAGGAGAACCTGTCCCAGCATGCCCTGGGGTATGACTGGGCCAGCCATGCCCCTCCATGCCCAGGTGTGGGCGCCATCTTGGATTCCTTGGGTGGCCACTGATTAGTGAGATTCCAGAAGGCAGCTTCCTGTGTGCTGTTCTTAGGGCAGTGCCAGGAATGTTGCAGACGCTGGCAACCAATGGGCAAAGGGCTGGGCCTTGAGGTAGGCAGGGCCTGGAGCCTCCATTTAGGAATGGGATTTACAGAACACCAAGCACAGCCTCGCCTCTCCTGGCCAAGCCTTGCCTTAGCAGGAGAGACCACACCAACAAGAGGGCCGGTCTCCCACGGGTCTTCCTTCTTGCCCAGCTGCCTTTCATTTCTCACTCCCAGCAACATCAGTAAAAGCCTCAGACAAATCCTCCCAAACAAGGTCGGAATCCCAATGCCCTGTAATCTGATCCCAAGAGAGAAAAGTCCCGGCTCAGGAATTTACCCTAAAAAAATAATCCAAGATGTGGGCATGACGCACATGCAGGACCCACACCACATCTTCATGCTGGCGGAGTTGAAAATGACTCAGATATCCAAAAATGAGGGCTTGGTTAGATAAACAATACCTCCTTCAGAAGTGAGTATAATATACAGCCATTAAAAATAGCAGTTGTGAAAACACATCAGCACATAGAAATGTTTAATACATAATTCCACTGGGATTCAAAATTTATAAAACACGTATATATTTGCATCTTAAAAAGGTGAGTGAGAATATTCATCTCAGATATTAATAGTTTTAATCTCATGAGGGGTTAACACGGGCATTGTTTTTATGCCTCATCTCTTATAATTTCCACAATTCCTGTGATGATTATGAATTATAATATTTAAAGGAGGTCTTTTTTTTTTTTTTTTTTTGAGGGAGAATTTTCTGGAGAGGAATTGGCCAACACCCAGGGCAGAATCTCTTTTAAAGAGGTTCTGGCAGTGCACAAGGTCCCTGCGGTGAGGACTGAAGTCTTGGCAGAAGCCATGGACTTCAGCCCAGCTCAGCAAAGCTGGCCACAAAGGAGGGGACACAGTTGGGGGGTGGGTGGCCATGGCCCTGGGAAACCAGGGCTGCAGGAGGTCTCTGAGGCAATCACACAGACAGGGAGCCGGCTGGGGGCTCAGGAAGCACGGGGTTGCCTGTGTGGGCTGGCAGCCTGGCAGGGAGAAAACCAGGGCCCCTGCAGACAGCCAGAGAGCTCAAGCTGGAACGCACACTGTGCCTGGGTGGGGCTGCCAGGGCATTGTGGGGGACCTGCCCACCTCTCTGCTTATGCCAGCTTTCTCTGAGATTCCTCCAGTGTCCTGGAACGGCCATCCCGGTCCCTCAAAAGGTCAGATGAGGAGGGTGTAGGAGAGGGGGGGGGTGATGTGCAGAGGTCTTCAATACCAGGGTGAACCCAGGTGGGCAGTGAGCCTCCCAGAAAGTTCTGCAGCAGAAGCCGCAAGTTGGGCCGAGGCAGAATAGGGAGGGCAAAGTGTTACCACCACCTTCCAAGGCTGAGGCCAGCCTGGTGCTTATGGGAGGCGGGCTAGGCTTAGCTTAGCAGGAAGAATGCAGCCCCATGGCCCGGCTTGCTGCGTTTTCCCTAACATCACCATGGAGATCTGAGTTTGATTTAAACAGTACTTGGAGCAGTAGGGATCACAAGGGGACCCTGACTTAGAAGCATTCAGGGATTTGAGCAAATAACTCAGTGCGAACCAGCTGAGTGCAGAGGCCAATGGGATGCCAACAGTGCACCCCCGGGGTCCTAGGATGGCGTGGCCGGGCATGGATCTGGAGCGCCAGCATTCTGCATGTCCTGTGGCCTCCATCCTATCCTGCCAGGCAGGTCCCAGAGCATGCACAGAGCAGCCCAAGTCCACCAGCCAGCAGCCCAACATGGGACCACCCAGCCCATCCCCATCAAAAGCAACAGGGCCACAGTGGACCTTTGGGGGTGGCCTGTCACATGGCACCATTCGCCCAGTAGCTGACTGACTCACCACCCCACTCCTAAGATGACAATGTGAGGAGGCATAAGCCTGGGATGATTCAGTGTCCTGGGGGAAACCTCTTCAAAGTGTCAGGAGGGGCTGAAGGGCACATGGGAGGGGCTCAAGCCATGTTCACAGGAGATGCATCTTGAACCCCAGGGTCCTGGAGATGACTGGGACCACTCACGAGGAGAGGAGAGCTCAAGAAAGAGTTAAGCAGCCCCACAGAAATACAGCGCTAGGAGACAGTGTCTACCTCAGGCACCGAGGGCCCTGGGTTCTAGCCCCAACACCACAAAAAATAAAAAGATAGGTACAGCACACAGTTCATAACAGTTAAGTCCTGGAAGCAGCCTGTACGCCCATCAACAGACGACTGGATAAGGAATGTGGGGTCCATACATGATGACGTACCACTCGGCTATAAAGAAGGTCAAATTTGGGACATTTGTAGGAAAATGGATGCACCTGGAAAATATAAGGTTGAGTGAAATAACTCAGACACACAAGCTTAAATACCCCTCATTTGAGTAAGGCAAAGTACAAAAAGCACAATGAAGGACGGGTAGAAGGAGACAAGCGGACAAATCTCTTGCAAATGGGAGGGGTCCCAGAGAAGGTGGGTGAGAGGAGAGGGGGAGGGGACAGGGCAATAAACAGAATAAAGGTGTGCCATGTACAGGACGCTAACAACTTCAGTGGGTGTAAACTTTATATGTCATAATCATGAGATGAGATTAATAACATCGACTAGAACAAACATGGGGGCGGGATTAGAGGAGGAAGGAGGAGGCGGGAGGGAAGGGGAAGGGGGTTAAAAAAGAATCATGCCGTACTGTGTACATGTACCCACTCCCCAAGATGACTGTAAACTGTGTGTACTGCAAACATGTACTAATAAAAAAAAAAAAAAGACAGGTGCCATCTACACACAGGTAAGTCACACAGGGGTGGACCTGAACCATCGGCAGACACGGGAAAATATGTTCCAGCTTGCTGGGGAGTGCAGCACAAACAGCACTGAGCTACAATCCCACACAGCCAGTGGCAAACATGGCAAGTCTGGTGGCTGCAAAGCTGTGGAGCTTTGCGCTGTCCCACAGGCAAGGGGACAGCGGGAGGCAGAGAGGAGACATGGAGCTGGTCCTCCACCTCACCCAGGCCCCTGCCCAGGGACCCACCCAGATGCTCCATGCAACCAAGATTGGAATAGCAAAATCCTGGCTAATCCAAGCGCTCCCACAGCCAGGAACACATATATCAACTAGGTTACACATGCTGCGTGGATAAATTACCCAAACCAAGTTGGGAATATCCATCAAACTCCAAAAAGCAAGATGATGTCATCCATATCAATTTTTAAAACAAGCTAAACCAAAGAACATATTGATTGCAGATAGACATAGCTATGTGTCCGCCCACGATCAATGTAAATTATGATTCATACATCATCTTATATTCTCAACTATGTTTTAGATGCAAGATATAAAACTTAAATGGAAATAATCTACGCCGATTTCAAGATAGAGGCTGTTCTGGGTAGATGGGGGTGGTGGAAGCAGAGAGTTTGGCTTTATCCGAATCTATCACAGACATCTTCTTTAAGACAGAGTGATCCCAAATAGAGAGGAAAAAATAACATGGATTGCAGCTAGATAACAGTATTGAGCTGGGCCAGGCTCCGCTTGGTGAAAATGGACTCCCTAAATTTCAGTGGTTCCTTCCACATTATTCCTATTTACTGTCCATGGTCCAAATTCATCATGTGAACCGAGACTAACTACAAGAGAGGCGGGAAGGAAGGAAATACCAGAGCATCTAGTGAGCTCCGTGTGTCATTCCACATTCTGTACTCTTCTGTACACATCAAGGTTCCATGGTTACAGTGAAGCTGGAAGAAAGAGAGTCATCCCCGCCCTTAACAAAAGGATAGGATTTCCAAGTCACCCAGAGGGAGGCTGAGACCCTCCCACCCCAATGCCCCTGTGTCCCTGACTGAAGGTCCTGCCCCAGGTCATATGTGCCCATGGTAAGGTGGGGTTGGCACAGCTTTAGTGCTGTCCTGGTCCAGGGATGGCATAGACACAGAGATAACTGGGCTGAATGACAGTGCCCTCTATTTCAAACCCATCTGCCCAACAGCCATGCTCAGGGTGAGGTCTGAGGCAGCCTGGAAGCCTGCATCACAGCCTCCTGCATCTTTCCATCCATCCATCCATCCACCTGTCCACCCATCCATCCATCCATCCATTCATCCACCTATCCACCCATCCACCCATCCACCCATCCATCCATCCATCCATTCATCCACCTATCTACCCATCCATCTGTTCATCCATTCATCCATCCATCCACCCATCCATCCATTCATACACTAATCAAGCCATCTATCCATTTGTCTGTCCATCTATCTGCCCATCACTCATTCATCCACCCACCCATCCATCCACCTATCCATCCATCCATCCACCATCCATCCATTCACCCATCCATCCATCCATTTGTCTGTCCATCTATCTGCTCATCACCCACCTATCCATCCACCCATCCATCCATCCATCCATCCATCCAGTGCCCAACGTCCATCCCTTCTTCCAGCTCTTTGTGTGGTCCTGGGCATCCAGTGATGAACAGGATGAACCTGTCAGGCCTCCATTCTCAACTGGCTGATGTTCTGTGGTGGAGGGCAGAGAGTTGGGAGAATACCACAGACAAGAACAGCCATGCTTCAGTGAGAGATGGGGAAGAGGATGCCTGGGGCTTCTTCACACTGAGTGGAGGGCGGCTTCTTTGAGGACAAGAGCTTTATGCTGAGGTTGAATGTAGGCAAGAAGCCAGCATGAGGGCCATGCCAGTTCGCTCTGGGCAGGCAGCCGCAGCATCCACAGGGCCTTGTGTACACTGAGCTCGGCCTAGTCCAGTTTAGCCAGCAGCCGCTTAGCATTGCTGAGCTTCCAGCGGCACCAGCATCTCCCAGAGCTTGTTAAAATGCAGTCTAAGGCCCCACTGCAGACCCAGGGATCAGAATGTGCACTTAGCAGATCCCCAGGAGTCCTATGCAGGGAGGCCTGGAGACCTCTTCCCCTGCCAGGCACTTTCAGCCGGGGACAACAGCACCCCCAAGGGGTAAACACTGGTTCTTGACGGGCATGAAAGATACACAGTGGGACCTTAGTGAATCGTCATTAATTGGTTCCAGGAGGCCCCACAAGCACCAAAAATGACAAGAACCAAGCAAATTGTTTTGGCTGGAAAGGCTATCAAGTCACAAGGCAATCGACACCGACAAGTTCTAGTGTGCACGTCGAGTACCAAGCAAATGAGCACAGGGACAACATTTTCAAGTCAAAATTCATCAAGTACCACATTCCATGAGTTTCAAAGCAGTGGCATTCCCAGGGACAGTGACACTTCTGTGCAAAAAGCGCACATGTGCGTGGAGCATGGCCACAGAGACGCTGGGAGGGGGGCTAGGGAAACAATAGCTAAAAAGGTTGGGGGACAGATGCACAGAGGACTTGGGCAGGGCCAGCCTGAGGGGCTGGGCATCTGCTGTGTCAGGGGACCAACTCGCCTCTAGAGCTGGGGGAGGGGAGGGGGCAGCAGGGGATGAGCGGGGGATGCAACTGGGAGCCAGCTGCGGGTGAAGAGGCAGAGAGGGGGTGTGGCCGGGGTCAGAGAGATGGGAACAGGTGCAGGGGCCACTGAGGACATCTGGTTCAGGTGGTCTCAGCAGTTTCAGGATGGACTGTGCGGTCAGATAAACAGTGGCTCTCAAAAGAGATGTCCCTGTCAAGGCCCCCAGAGCCTGCGACCTTATTTGGAAAAGGCGTCTTTGCAGGCATAATTGAGTTATGGATCTCAAGATGACATCGTCCTTGGCCCCAAGTCCAGTGGCCAGTGTCGTCAGAGGACACTCAAAGGACAGACACACAGGGAGAAGGCCACATGAAGGCAGGGCAGGGATGGAATGCTGCAGCCATAAGGATGTCCCCAGGAGATGCAGGGACAGGAAGTGCCTTCCCTGGAGCTTCAGGGCAGGTGCTATCCGGGACGCCTTGATCTGAACGCCTGACCTCCAGGACAAGGAGAGGATGCATTTGTGCTGTTTTAAGCCCCCTGGCTTGTGGTCACTTATTACAGTGGCCACAGCACTGGCCGCTGTACGCAGACATCACAAGGTTAAAGCTGGGTGGGCCCCAGTGCCAGCCCTGGTCTTAACAAGGTTTCTGCCATAGCCCCCAAGAGGAAGCGGGGCAATGCGACTTCGGTTCCCGGTGCCAGCCTGGGTTTAGAGAGCGTCTCAGTCCCCGCCCCACCCCGGTGTCTTGCCCTGATTTAAAGGGGCCCTGAATCTGAGCAGAGGGGCTCTCTACAAGAAGGAAGGGCAGAGTATGGGTGAAGGAGGCTGAGCAGGGGACGCTGATGGTGGGGCAGATTAAAATGCATTTGGCTTAGATTTTGGAGAGCCGTTTCCAGAATGTAAATACCATACCTGTCATTAAACATGTATTTACTGTAATTACACAGGAGAATTCTTGGGCAGCCCAGTGCACATTTGGTAAGTGTGTCTTTAATAGCCCCACTTAATACACGCTCCCCAGACACGGGCACCACAAACCTTCCATCTCCGTGGGCCTCAAATGCAGACAGGGCAGGGGGCATCTGGGAAGTACCAATGGCAGGCTTTGGGCTCCTCAGTGCTCCGCGTCCGAGTCCCAGAGTAGGCGGACAGCAAGCACAGCGACAGACGCACCCAAAAGAGAAAGTGTTGCTGATTAAACCGCGGAAACCGCTTGTCCTCTCTGGGAAGCAGGGGCACGCAGGTTAGAAGAATAACACATTAGCAAGTTGTAGATGAGTTCTGAGACGGGGGCTGCTGGGGCTTCGGGGCTCTGCTCAGGGGGCGGCAGGCACCCACCCAAAGGAGAAGGCGGGGTTCCAGCAGTCCCCCATTGATGTGGTCTCTCGGGCTCAGTAACACAGCTCCACAAAAGCCATTCCAGGGAACAAAATGAAAAGGAAAACTACAAGCCTGAATTTTTTATAGCAGCATCAATACTCGGATGGCTGAGTATTAGAGCGAATCAGCTCCAGGGGCTCGTGTGCAACCACAAGAGAAATGATGACGCAGGCCACGTGACAGCCGGGGAAAACTGGAAACGTGGTTTGTAAGTGGAAAAAAAGAGTGCGAAACTTTATTCTCCGTCTACAGCGCTGGAGGAATGTCAGCATAAAAAAGAGAACATAAACAAAGAAAGTGATTGCGCGGAGGGAAGGGACGTGGGAGAAGTTTCTCGAAATGACTAATGTTTTTGCGTGCATTTTTAATAAAGGCAGGAAGCGTCTGGGTATAGAGATGGTGATGAGGGAAGAGACGTGGAAAGTTAAAAGCTGTTGATTTGCTTTGGGGAAAAATTAAATTTAGACCATGCACCAGGCTAGGGCTGTTTTGTATTCTACCTTGCTCCCTCCGTCTCTACAACCTCTTCTCATCGCCGTTTTACAGATTAGGGGACTGAGGCTCTGGGAGAAGGAGCCTCTCACCCCCTGGGCTTCCGCACCTGCCTTGGACAAGTTCCACCTGGTGCCGGTTCACACAGAGCCCCAGGCACAGGCCACAGAGCTGGCCACGCTCAGCCACCCCCATGAGAATCCACAGCCAGTGTGAACTGTACCGGGCGAGTCTGTCGGTGTAGACACACAACACACCCGGGAGGAGCCTTCGCTGCTCAGGCAACACCCGGTGCTTTCACTCGCCCCGTCTCCACCCCAGCGAGAGGCTGCACGGCGGAGGAGCCCGGCGTTCCGGAAGCGCTCAGTCCAGACCCTCGGCAGCGAGTCCGGCAAACGAGGTAGCTGAGGGGTTTCCCTGGGAGGACACTTAACCACCCTCATCCACTCACAGCCAAGGGGACCCATCCCTCCGTCAATCGACCGTCTACTTAGCAGTGAGGGGACAGCCCCCTCCCCAGCCTGCCCTGCCTAAGGAGATGTGACCCGAAACCGACCCTCAAATGTAAATCCCCAAAGAGAAGCCGATGAGATTTCACTGGAATTTAACATTTGCGCTACCTCCACTCCCCTCGGGAAACAATGGCGGGCTGTACCCAAGCAGGAAGTGGCAAACACAAGTCGCTGGGTCACGAAGCCAAGGGGGGGGCTCACGCAGGACGCGTCCTGCATCCTGCACACGGGAATGCGGCCCAGGCCGGCTCCTTTTCCTGGTGACAGTGATGGAACTGGAGGGACAGCTGGTGAGTGGGGGGTGAGGTCACAGCGTGGGGAGGGGGACCCGGGAAGCAAGAGCGGCCTCATTAGCACCATAGGTGACCAGGCATTGCTGGCTCAAGGAGACACCATTCCTTACACAGCAAAGATCCAACTCCAGGCACCATGTCAACGACCTCCTGAAGTGTCCCAGCGATAGCTCCATGAGTGACCCGTGGAGTGGACCTCAGACCCCTTTGTCGAAAGCAAAGCCGACAGCCAAGAGTGACCCTACCCCAGGCTGCACCCCACAAATCAGAAATCCTGATGGGCAGGTGTTCTCCAAATAGGAAAACATTAAAAATGAATGAGTTCTACTCAGAAACACATATTGGAGGCCCAAATGGCTCCGCCCAGGGAACCGCAAGTGGAGGAAGAAGCAGAACCCCCATGGGAGAACAGTCCCGAGCCCACACACCCGCCACGAAGCGGTGGCAAACGCAAATATTGGGCTGAAGGGAGTAAAGACTGCCTTCTCCCTCTGAGGCCAGAAACATCAAAGGGCGCCTAATGTTCCTGGGCCCAATTCACACTGCACATAAAAAGATAGCCCTGCAGTTGCTGGGTTATTTATTTACCAAGGATCTCTTCAGCTTAGGAGCCCAGGAGAAAGAAATATCTCAACAATGAGGCCAGCAGGAGCCCCAGGGCTGCAGGAGCCCAGCTCCAAGCCCAGAGCTCACAAGGGAAATCGGGCACTGACCTGAATTCATGATCTGAACACTTCTGCTCCAGGGGGGAAACAAAAGGAAGGGAAAAAAAAAACAGAAAGAAAGGAAGAGCAAGCAAAGAAGCCCTAGGAACATGGTCCATCTGCCAAGGACATTGGTGCCCGCTGACCAAACTCCTCATCCGCTTTTAACTTCTTCATACATTTTCCAGACGAAGGAAAGCTGCAAGGTACCAAAACATGGAAGCTGGCACAGCTGCGTATTTGGACCTTTGTCCTCAACCAGGAGCCCGAGACCACACACAGCTACAGGAGCAAGGCCACTTACTAGGCTGACTTACCGCCACAGGGAGCTTTCCAGAACCTTCCCCATATCTGCGTGGTAGTACTTCGTCAGGATCAAGATCACCTGTGGGTTGACAGAAAGGAAAAGGTGGACATCAGTGGGTTCCGAAGCTCCCCAAGATGGACGCAGAAACCAATCCCTAACCCTTCACTTGGGGTGTCTCAAACAGCAGCTGTCCCAGGGCCCTTGCACCACCACACTTAGATGCAAAATGTGTTTCCGCTCAGAAAGCTTGAGTCTGCTCCTCAGAATGACTTTGGGGACGGCGAAATCCTAGGAGAGCATCCCAGTAGTTACCACTCAGTGGGAACCCAGCCCAGCCCTGGACAATCTCAAACTGTGTCCACAGGGACAGGGGAGGTGACAGACACGGTGTGAGCACCAAACACACTTGTCAGGGGCCACCTCCACCTGTGGGCCCCCGCACCAGCCGGAAGTGCAAGTGGCTGCTGAAGCTGCCAGCCAGCCAGGAGCGGGTCCCTGCACCCTGCACTGTCGTTACTCTTCCCCCAGTGGGGGCTGACAGGACAGCCAGAGACAGGGTGGGGAGGCAGTGAGGCAGCTGAGACAGCCCGAGGGGCTCCATAAATCATCTATGGCACACGCGCACTTTTATTTTGTTGTTAAACTATTCCACGCACACACGCAAGGGGCCCTGCATACCAAAGCGGGGCAGAAATGCAACTGTTTAGAAAATGAGAATAAATGTGTTTCAGAGCACTCCGACGTTCCTCAAAAGCAACGCGTGAACACAAATAAATAAATACAGGCAATGAGGATTCATCGGCCCCGATGGGAAAAAAAAGATTGATCCCCAATTACTTCACTAGCTGCTGAATTCTCGGGTACATCAAATTTCATTTCACTCGCTGCCACTCTGAGTTAGTGGTTCCTAACAATCCCGTTGCCATGGGAACCACAGGAGGTAAAACAGGATGCCCTCTTGGGCTCCCAGCGTGGCTGATAGCCTGGTTAATTTGGGGTCACCACACTGGCCATCTCCACCCCTCTGGCTTTTCTGAAAAAGCAGAAGTTCCTTGGTGCTCAGATGGGGCATCGCAGTAGCAGCCAGCAGCCTGGCTGCTCAGCGGTCGCCCTTTCCCCAGTGATTAGAGCAGAGAAGACAGGAGCAGAGGATGTCAGCCAAGACGGGACAGGGTGCCGCTGAGAAGCAGGGATGATTAAAAAAGAAAAAAGCGAGGCCTTGTCAGTCGAGGCAAGGTAGCACTGCCTTGTTCGGGAACAAAGCAATTTTCTCTCCCAGCTCCCAGACTGCGGAAGTCAAAGCCAGAGCCTCTGAAGATGGAAGAGGCAGGTGGAGTGACAGGGCCTGGACAGGCAGGAGACAAGGGTATTTTTAACCTATTGATTTATATTTTATATGGTCTCACTGTCCCCAGAGAGGCTTTTGCAGAGCCAGAACATGACAGCTGGAAGGAACCTCAAAGTCGGTTTTATCCAACACCATCCAGGATGAAATCATCGCTCTATCAGCCAGGGTCCAGGCTCCGCTCCAAGGCCTCTGGGGACGGATGGGCACTTCTCCTCTCCCCGGCACTCTCCCAGGCTGCTGAGGGCTGCTGGGTTTGGAAGCTGGCCCCTGGGGAGGCTGCACTTATCTGGGAACTCCCGCTGCGTGGGCCAGCACTGCGGCCAGGCATGATGACTGAGCAAGGTGTCTGGGATGACTTCCTGTCAGCCGTGCCCACCCTTTCACTGGAAACCCCAGCAGGCCTGACCTTTGCACAGGTGGGACCCTCTTCCCTGTCTCTGGGCTCCCCCCTGCTCAGCCCTCAGTTCTCTCAGCCTGCAGGAAGGACCCCACATGGGCCCAGCACCCCATCACTCTCCCCTCATCCCAGCCACCTCCCCACCCCCACCCTGTCTCCAGGGACCGTCCTTGCCAGGTGGAGACCATGTCTTGTTCCACGTCCTGTGCTGGGCCCAGTACTTAGACCCCCTGCAGGAAAGTATCAAGGTGCTTTTGCCCTTAAGGACAAGGAACACACTGAAGCCAGACAAGGCACCTCCCC
Source organism: Erethizon dorsatum (assembly GCA_028451465.1). Lineage (NCBI taxonomy): Eukaryota > Metazoa > Chordata > Mammalia > Rodentia > Erethizontidae > Erethizon > Erethizon dorsatum. The sequence continues at coordinate 96,693,105 of CM051836.1, read as the reverse complement.
CGCCCCAGCCACAGTCTCCTGTCACTATCACCTCCCTCCACCAAGAGAACACGCTGTCCGCTCCCCACACTGGGGTGGGGGGTAGAAGCACTCTGCTGGAACCAACCCAGTTCCATAAGCCAAATGGGAGTTAGGGCCCCCAGGCTCGAGGATCTGGGGTCGTCCCTGCCCAGGTCTGCAACAGGAAGTCAACCAAAGGGACTGGAGCTGGACAGCGGGCAGCCCCACCCTGTCCCTCACACTGCTGCAGAGGCAGGAAGGACCCCAATGTGGACCAGACCGCCTGGGTTCTGCCCCTGGCTCTGCAAACATCCCTCTGGACCCTCAGTCTCCTGCTTTCAAGGATCCAAGGCCCTGCCTGCTGTGCCAGGCACTTGTTGTAGGGTTCACTCACTGCACCCCTTCTCATGCCCAGAAACCCGAGAAAGCACCTCTTCTGATCCCCGTTTCACAGATGAAGAAACAAGCGGAGAGTGCTGAACGTTTTTCCAAAGCCACCCATGCAGCAGGCACAGAGCTGGGACTGCGTCCTGAGCCTGAAAGCCGGTGCGGGCCTCTCACCACCCTGCACGAAGCCTGCGTCTCCAGAAGGAGCTGCTGCGGCCGGGTTCACAGAAGAGGAAGGGGCCATGCCCTTCTGGGGTGCTTGGCCAACAGCATTGGAAATGACATCTCCCCATGGCTGTGGGAGCTTTGATCTAGGCGGGAGAGGACCTGAGAATGTGGGTGGGGTCCCAGGGTGGGGCCAAGTTGAGGGTCCCCTCCCACATCCACCCAGCCAAGCCTGACGGCCACGCCAACCCCAGGAATCCTGCCCAGATGGCCCAGAGCCACTGAAGGGGAGACAGGCAAGGAATGTGACTCTGCCTGAGGGAGGCTGGGCCGCAGCAGTCACTCCCTGCTGTCACCAGCATCTCAATTCATGTCCAGTCCTCCTCGCCCAGGGTAGCAGTGCCAGGATCTGTCCTCACTTTGTAATGAAAGATCTGCTCATAGGCACCGGGTGCCTGCTTTGTGCCGGCCCAGCATGCCACACCCCCAACCCCTTCCCTGAGCCCATGTCCCCAGTCCCACATCACCCCGTTTGACTGGGGAGTGAACTGAGGCTCTGTGTGAACAGCCCAGCACGGCCAGGAGCCTCTTGTGCCCCAGCCTGGGCTCTTGTGCCTTTGCTTTCCGTCACTGTCCCCAGGGTCCATGACCTACCTTCTCAGCATGGGACAACTGAGGCTTGGGTCCCCTGAGGCACCATCCCCCAGGTCTGGCCAGCAGCCCTCCATCCTAAGGCCAACCATCAACCCAGGCAGTGAGGTCCTCAGGTTGCCAGATAGAGCAGGTGGCCCCCAACCTATGGTTCTGAGGCTCTGGGACAATGGGGCTTCCTGCCCAGGCCACAGTCAGCTTCTACTCCCTTGCATCTCCTAATCCCAGCCAGGCACAGCATGGAGGAGAGCCCGAGCCTGGCTGACAACAGCTGGGTACATGAATCATCTGAGCCCAGCTTGGAAAAGCCATGCCCGACTCCTGGTGCCCAGCCCAGGGTCCCAGGGCAGATGACTGGTCCCCTCCCAAACCCTCACTCCTGGCTTTCTGCGCTCAACATGCTGTCCTAAGAAGAGGTGCTGCAGGGGAGGCAGGAGGTGGCGGGTCTCCCCCAAACCTTCATGATGACAGTGACCACAGAACACTCGTCCACTCTACTCCATACCTCAGGCCCACCTCATGCAGCCCTGCAAGCAGGCGTGTGACTGTGGGCCTCAGCCCACAGGACCGTCTGTGAGGGTGACCCCATGCAATTGTGAGGTTGTGGGTGATAGCTGCACCTTGCAGGGCCACATCGTGTGCCTAGCCTCTGCATCCCCCTCCCTAAAGGGACCCTGCAGGACGAGGCAGTTTCAAGACCCAGAGTCAGCAATGCCACACCCACCAGGGAGCTGTTCCAGAAGTCACCCTACGGGGCTGCCCTGAGGACAACCTCACCCCCCAACTCCAGTGTGGGGGACACCTCTGAGGAGCTGAAGGAGGCACCTGGCTGGCAGGTCCTTGGGGTTTCGTCTGTTCTCGGGGTCAGCATAGCTGCTCTGGTTAGAGCCGTGGCTGGGCAGGACAGGGCGGACCCCTTACAAACTTGTTGCTCCGCCTGCCTGTGCTGGAGGTGTGGATGTGTGCGTGTGTGCGCCCATGTGTGTGCCACAGGCCACAGAGCCATGGGTGCCTGGCCCCTGTGAGCAAGGCTGCCCTCCCTTCCAGCATGGCTTTCTCCCCAGCCTCGGAACAGGAGAGAGATGCTTATGCCTGCTGGTGGTGCTCAAGTCCCAGCAGGAGAATAGTTATCTGTTGAAGGCATTCAGTCGGCACTCAATAAATGCCCATTTCCTTTCCCCCACAGAGAAGGCCGTGTGTGGATTCTGATCTTGATGGAGTAGGCATGGCCCAGGCTGGCTGCTTTGAAGAAAGCTCTGCCCCCTGGGAGGAAATGGGGTTGGGCCAGCAAGGGTAAACTGAGGCAGGAGCCCAGGGAGCAGGTGCTTGTCCTCCCTGTGGGGTGGGAGCCGCTTCAGCTGTTCCCCTCTCTGGAGGGATACCCTGACCCTGACTCAGCTTTGACTCGCCAACAGGGAGGCAAAGCTGACCCCAGGAAGAGGGGCGGACTAAGGCCAACATACCTGGTGCACTTGGGTCTCACCCAGCCCGGCAGGTTGGCACCATCATTCCACTGCCCAGGGAAGAAGCAGAGGTGATACAAGGGGCAAAGGCCACCATCAGCCAAGGGACAACAGAGCTGGGCTCAGACCACATGGGCCTGGGGCCAAGGCTGCAGCTCTTTCTCAAAGAGCACCCCAGGGTGCCCTCCCCAGCCTGCTGGAAGCCAAAGAGGCTTCCTGGGACCCCAATGCCACCCCACACCATCCTCAGGAAGAAGACTGGGCTCAGCAGGGGCCCCGCTCCTTTGAGACTCCTACTCCAGGAAGAAATTGATTCCATTTAAGAGACATCGATTCTGCATTTATTTACCAGGGAGAGGAATCGCACACCTCTGCTAAAGACCGCTGAGGGGCATGCGGGGGTATCCGCAGGGCTCAGAAGCACGCAAGGTGTGGATCCTCCTAGGATGAGGCCTTGGTCAGCACCACTGCCCCCTATGCACTCCAGGAATCCAGTTCCGGTCCTGCCCACACTTGCTTGGGCCCCAAAGCCCTGGGCGCCCCTGCATTCTCCAAACTCAAATGCATGGAGAGCCCATTGTCACAGCCATCATGAGCACAGGGCCACCCTCCAGAGAGCTGGGGTCCCCACTGCAGCCCCTTTTCCCTGATCAGTGCCAGGCTCTGCCTTGGGGCCCTTTGGCTGCGACTCCTTGGAACACTGGCTCCACACCCACAAGTCACTTAGCATCTCAGACCGGCAGTGTAGACAGATTGAGCTCAGGGTGCGGTGTGTCCTCAGAGAGAAGTCGCTAGGGGCCAGGGTGGAAGGTCAGGCTTGGGGTTAGGGCTAGAGTTGGGGTGAGGGTTAGGGACTAGGACTAAAGCTAGGGTTAGGCTTGGGTTTAGGGAATGCAGGGCGAGAGTTCATGCTAGGGCTGGTGCTGGGTGGAGACGAATGCTGAAATCGGAGTTTTGCGAGCTGAATTTGTGCTTAGGGTTCAGTTAGGTTAGGGTCTGGCAACTGGACAGGGTTTCAGGAGGTGAGCGGTTGGGCTTAGTGTCATGTCTGTGAGACACTAGGGACAGGCCCTGCCTGTTCGTGGGAGACACCAGCAGTCGCGGTCATGTGACTGCACACAGTGAAATAATCCATGTGATGTGGGTTTCATGAATAAAGCCACAAATGCTGTACCTACTTCCCTGCCGCCGTTCGCACACTGCTCACCTCTGAGCCTGGCCCCTTTCTCTGCTGAGCCTGACCCCAGCCCTCCACCCACTTAGGAGGTAAACCTCCTCATGGGCCACCCCCAGGAAGCCTTCCGGGGCCCGCAGCCCAGGTAGCTGGCATCTGCTTGTAGCTGCCTTGCCCGCAGCCAGCAGGAGCTGCAGCGTTTTGCCCCGAGAGGGCCCAGCCCCAGGAGCAGCCCATTTCTGGGGCTGTGTGGGCTCAGAGCCAGCCCAGCCGGGGGATGCTCCTGCCGTGGCTGCCCCCCCGTTCCAGTTCCTCTTCTGCAACACTGGAGGAGACGGATCCCCAGTGTGGCCGGGGGAAGGCTGGTCATGTCTGTGGGGGTCCTGCCCATGCCGGAGGCTTGACAAATGACAGTTCCCTCCTTCCTAGGTGAACAGGCACAGCCCCTAGGGGACGCCTCGCCATGCTCTGATCACCAGGCCCCAAATAGAATCCCTCTCTTTCCACAAAGCCGCATCTGGCCATTGGCCTGGGCAGCTGGGGCCCGGCTTCAGGAGCAGTGGTTCCTGCTGCCTGCTGTGTCCCCACTGGACCTGGGGCCTGTGCAGCCTCCTTGCCTGTCCCCTCTGCCACGAGAGCCTGAGGCTGCTGGGAGCTGGGACAGATGTGGACAGGGACAACTTTGGTTCCTGCAAACACAGAGGCAGAGACTGGAAAGACCCTGTTCAGAGCTGTTACCAAGACAGTGAGGCAGGCGGCCCAGGACAGTGGGCGACAGCACACGGCGGTTGGAGTAGGCTGGGGCGGGGGCTCGCAGCCCTCTCCTCGGGAAGGAAGAGGGAGCAGATGCACACAGAGGAGCCGGCCCAAGCCAGACACAGAGCAGCAGCCAAGAACCCGAGAGACCCCAGGCTCTGCGCCTGCGCTGCGGTCCTACAAAATAGCGCCACTAGGAGGCTGAGGAAGGCGCACAGGCCGCTGCTGCACTATTTCGGCAGCTTGCTATGTTTTATTGTTATTGTTATTATCTTTTGAGACAGGGTCTCACCATCTAGTCCACCCCAAGTCTCCTGTCAGTGTCACCCCCTTATTAGAGAACACGGAGCTCCTCCTCGCTGGCTGTGCACCATGTGCTTCTTGGACATCATCTCATTTGATCCCCCACAGCCCTCGTCCACTGGGGAAGCTGAGGCACGGAGAGGGAGGTTTACCTGTGGCAGATCACACAGCCCCGAGGTGGAGGCTGGGCATCAAGCTGGGGCATCAGGCTCACAGCACAGCCTGTGTGTGTCCAAGAACAGCCCAGCCTCCGTAAGGATCACTAGAGAAAGAACGCCCCCATCCAACCTGAATCAGCTGGACCGGATGGCAGCGAAGCCCACTCCCCCGTAACCCGACCTACGTGCCCCGCTCCTGACCGGGCAGCCCAGGAAACCCATACCCACTGGCTCCCAGGTGGCTTCCATGGTCCTGCCCTGGGTGCCGAGCTGCAGTTCCGGTCACACTCTGGGCTGTCAAATGCCTTGAGCAGCCCAGGGCAAGGCCCCCATGAGACCTCCCTGGCTTTGCAAAGCAATAGTTGATGGTGCCAATCTTAGAGGGTGGTGTGGCCGTATCTCACCATCCCTGGGGAGCCCCTGTCCAACCAACATGACCTTCAGCATGATCGATCCCTGAGGTCACAGACCCACCACCGGAACATGGCCGGGAGGGGCGGCCAGGCCAGGAGGGCAGGAGGAGACCCCTGGCCTTGCAGCAGACATGGAGCACCCCAGTTGGGCAGGGCAGATGGGCACCCATCCCCAGCCCGTGCTCCCTGGCTTCCTCCTCTCCTACCTCCTCCAGCTTGGGTCCCCTGCCCCACTCGCCTCAGGGACCCCTGCCTGGAAGACTCCTGGGACCCCCTGGGGCCTGCTCCCCACCTCTGATCAGGGTTCGGCTGTCTCTGGGTCCCACAGACCCTGAGTGGCGTGGGCTGAATGGTGCCCCCAATATACGTCCCCCAGAATATGACATTGGCTGGGGAAAGGTCTTTGTGGATATCGTTCGTGATCCCAAGAGGAGACGGTCCTGGATGAGGCCTGAATCCCACGACGGGACCCTGGTAGGCGACACAGAGAGCCGAAGCACCGTGCAGCCTAGGCAGAGGCCAGTGCTGTGTCCAGCAGCCAAGAAGAGCCAGGGTTCCTGGAAATCTGAGGCGCCAGGAGCGAAGCCTAGGGCAGATTCGCCCTCCGAGCTCTGGGAGGAGCCGGCCGCTGACCCCGCGTTCTGCGACTTCCAGCTTCCCAGGCGGAGACGCTGACCTGCTCTTCTTTAAGCCACTCAGTCTGTCCCCAGAAAATGGAGGCTGGCACGCACCCATTTACAGACAAGAACACTGAGGTTCAGCTTGTCAAAAGTGACAGCTAAGAACTGCCAGGGCTGGGGGACCCTGGGGACTGCCTGACTCCAAATCCAGGTCTACTGCCTAGATGACCCATTTGCAGAGGGCCACCCCAGATGAAGTGGGGTGCAGGGGTCCCCCAACGGCCCCAGTTCCCCACAGCCCCTGCTTCCTCCCTCCTCAAGCTGTCCCTCCAGAAGACGTGAGGCTCTCGCCTCGGGCTGTGCAGAAGAGAGACCACCACACCCCATCCTCCGTCGCCGGACCCCTTCCCCACACGCAAAACCAAGGCTTCAAACACGAGAGCTAGGAACTAAGCTGGGAAAGGGCCCCATAAATCAAAATCAGTCAGCAGAAAATAAAGGTATGAACGTCTCTGATCTATGGAAAATTGCATTTTTACATCGCGCCTGTTTAAGGGATAATGTGTATTTTAATAGGTGGTCACAGCAGAGTTTCCGACCTGGCAGTCCCTCAAAATATTATTTACTCTCCATTTCTCATAACCTGGTTGGATTTTAATCTCACCCACTACTCCCATCTAATAGTCACTGGAAGTAAAATTATTAATGAGATTACAAGATTCCTTGTGTGTGTGTTTGTGTGTGTGTGTGTGTGTGCCGTTCCTATTCAGGCTGATGCCGCTCCCGAGCTTCTGCCTAGAGTGGCGTCCCTCGGATCTGTTCTGGCCTCGGAGGTAACTGGATGAGCTGCAGTGTCCCTGCTGTGAGCCTCCTCACACCAGATGTGCCTTACCTTCTAGAGGTGGCTGGAGACCATAGTCCTAGTTTTAAACCAGAAATCCCTCCCTGGGCTCCACAGGGTCCCCTCCCTGCCACGTGTACCCCCTTCCAGAGTCCCCCTCAGAAAGAGCACTGTCACAAAAACAGCACTGTCACATCAGAGTGGAGGAGCCTGCACAGAGGGGACAGATGCAGGCTGGCTCTGGCAGGAGGGGGAGGGGAAGAGAAGGAAGAGGAAGAAGAGGAGGAGGAGGAACAGGAGGAGCAAGAGGAAAAGGAGGAGGAAGAAGAGGAGGAGGAGCTACTGGTGGCACCTTTAGGAGGAGGGGCCCAGTGGGAGGAAGTCAGGCCCCCTGTGGGTGTGGCCTCGAGGAGATACTGGGACCACCCCTTCCTCCTCTTTCACTTCCTGGCTGCCATGCAGTGAGCAGCTTGGCTTCCGCCATGATGGGCCTTGCCACAGGCCCAAAGCCATGGGGCCAACCCATCACTTACTGAAGCCTCTGAAACCGGAAGCCCAAGCAAACCCCGTCTCTTACAAGTTGATTATCTTGGATGTTGTAGGGATGGAAAGCTGATGAACACATTGTTAATCAATGGGCTTCTTTTGGTTAAATAGGAAACTTCTCATCATTGTCAGAAATGAGGAAACAGGGGCTCTTTGTCATACCTAGAATACCTAGATGGTAACAGCAAACACAAAGAGCAATAGCTTGCCTGAGATGTACTCGGCCTGGGGCAGCCCCGACGGTATCAGGAAGGAGCCAGCAGAGTCCAAGGCACGCTAGCACAGGCCAAGCCACTGCTACATTAGCAGGGGACAGCAGAGACGAGATGGACCTCCTCTCCCTGGCTTCAGGGCCATCCCATGCCCTGTCCTGGCTGGGAAGCACCTCACTTTGGAAAATAGGCAGCCTGTCTGGATTCAGCAACCCCAACACCAGCTTCCTTCCCATCTCCACCAGGAGCCCTGGACAGGGAGCCCACTACCCGACAAACAGCTCCAGCAAGGCAGTAAACATCTGTGAGATGGGCAAGACTCAGCGCCTTCAGCTTCTCCACAAAGCCAGGGTTGACAACCAAAGCCCATCACCCATGAATGCCACTTGCTTAAAGCCCGACACCTCCTGGGCTCAGAGGCGGGATCTGCGTACTCAGGCAGCAGGGGCTCTCAAACACAACCAGATTGCGGATTGCGGGGAGCACCCAGATAAGCCCCAAATCCCAGGCTGCCGCTGAAGACATTGGAGACAGCAGCCAGAGTGCTCCGGGCCTTTCTCTGGGCTTTCCGACTGTTTCCAAAAGAGGCCATTGCTGAGAACCCTCAGGGCCTGGGAGTCTTCCATTCTGCTCCCAGCTGGGCCCAGGTACCGGGAAGACAGAAGGAAGCCGGCAGACTGGGGAGGGGGGCCAGGAGCGAGGAGGACAAAGTCATCCCATTCTCGCTCTGACTGGCTTAGACTAAGTATTTTAAGAAGACCATTTTTAAAATAACATTTGGCAGTTTCTGAAAAGCAAGCATCTGCAGCTATCCTCGGTGTGTTCTCCAAGCTGGGAGGAACTTGGGGCTTTCCGAGAGGCTGGAGTGGAAATCCTGTAGGCTGAGCAACAGGCCCGTACCAAGGCCCTTGTGTCTGCTTAGAAAACAGATCCAGAAAGCCTCAGGGTCTGGCAGGCACGGCCTCGCCTGGCTACGCAGCTGTGGGCAAGTGGCCCGTTGCTCTGGGCCTCAGGCAGCCCCCGTGCAAAGTGGACACCCCGATATCTGTGAGCAGCGGGGAGCTAATGCCACACGGAGCTCATCTGTGGACGGAGAAGTCTTATCCATGGGGCACCCTCAGCCTAGCACCCCAGCCATGCACCCTTCAACTTGCACACCTCACATGACGGGGCATCCTCTACCTCTGGAAGTCCCTCTGTGTGTTTAGCTGGACTTCTCCTCCTCATTCCTGCCCATCAGCTCCAGCTCTGCCTGCGGACCAGCAAGCAGTGTCTGCCCCGCTCTGGCCACCCTTCCCCCACCTCATGGCAACCCTGACCGCCCTCCTGCCCCCATCCAGGGCTCATGTTGCTCCAGCTCATAATGCGCTCGTGTCCAATGAACCAGGAAGTAAACGACAATGTGCCTGTGGTTCCTTAAAGAATCCACATTTTTAAATAAGTCCGCGGGGAGAGCTGGCTCCCTCCAGCCTGGTATCCACCATCCCAAGCACAGGTCTTAGAAGCAACGGGCTGTCAAGATAACCGTTCACTTCCATTTCAGATATGAGTGATCAGGCGTTCCAGCTGTGGATTAAACAAAGACAGTACGCACAGTGCTGGGGGTTAAGGGGGCCCTGATGGAGTCTCTGTCTCTCTCTCTCTGTCTCTCTGTCTCTCTCTCTCTGTCTCTGTCTCTGTCTCTCTCTGTCTCTGTCTCTCTCTCTCCCCCACCCTGGGCTGGGCTGAAACCTGCAAGCCTCCTGCCTCATCCTCTGAGTAGCTGAGGTGACAGGTGTGCGCCACCCTGCCTGGTGAAGTGGCCCTCCTTTGCTGCCTGTCTCAGCCAAGTTCAAGTAAAAATGCTGAGAACGAATCCGTGACCATGGTGGACAACGGGCAAGACAAGGGCAGGTGCCGCTCACCTAACGACAAATGACACAGAAAGGGATGGGGCCTGGAGGGGACAGACCTGGGTCAACGCTCAGCCGTGGGGGCCTGGGGAAGAGGGGGGTGAGCCCCAGGAGGTGGGGCAAGGAAAGCCTGATGCCTGAGAGTGCCCTTCGCAGTGTGGGAGGGGAGGGGCCCAGAATGATGCCCTAAATCACCAGGATGGGCCCCTCGGACAATAAATGTCAGCCCAAACAGAAGCCAATACGCGCAGGTCAGTGGAGGGGGTGGCTCAGCCAAGGTGACTTTCAGCGGCCGGATTGGTTTCCTTTCTGTGGCCATAAGGAGCTAACACCCTCCCGCATTTGTGCTTATATAAAAATACTGATAACAAATGAACATGGCCCTCACTCCTCCAAAGAGTTCCCGTCCATCTGGTTCAAGCGAAAAGCAGAGAGAAATCACGCCTCCCACTTCACGGACTCTGGGGTCTATCGTGGCTCATTTGGAGAGAAGCAAATGGTGGAAGTGTTAAGCTGCTGGACACAAACCACAAGATCTTCATTTCTGAAATCTAATTCACAAGCCCTCCCCAGGGTGCACTCCACGTGTCTTCCTCGGCAGGATGGGGCCGGAACAATGCTGCTGGGGCGCAGGCATATGGCGGTGTGATACCCTGAGAATATCAACGAGAAGGCTCCCTTTGATGGCGCGACTTGTTATAAAACAGACCTGTCACATCAGGCTCCCCGTGCAAACTTTCCGAACTGATTGCGCTAAATCACAGGCTTGGCATTTCATTACCAGCTGTGGCGGAGAGGGGTCTGCCATCCAGGAGAGGGACGGCCCTGCTACCGCCACGTCACGGCTAAAAACAGACCATCTCCATCAACTTGACAAAGACAAAAAACTTGAATTAAGAGGCCTGTCTAAAATTAACAGAGATTGAAAGTTAATGATGGAGCAAATTTGGCAGAACCGTTCCAACACGCGTCAGGACGCAGCCACAGCTTTCGAGAGGGAGCCCGGTGGTGAGTGTCTGTCGAGACCCAGCTGAGCGCAGCACCCTGTGGTTTTGCAATGCTGTCCGGTCCTCGCAGAAGGTCTGATCTGTCACCGCCGTGGCATCCCAACTCCGGGGTCCCGCTAACACATCTGCTTGTCAACGTTCAAAGCTGGATCTGGGTGCGCATCTGTGCTATTTATTTATAATAACAAGCCAAAGACAGTCCCTACCAGCGAGCGGTTCCATACACCGTAGCGGAACTGTTTAATTCACTCAAACACAAATCATGGGGAAAAAAGACAAACAATGATCTGAGAAAATATCCATGGTACTACAACCTGCAGAAATATTTGACGTTACATGCACCGCATGCCCTCCCCGTACTTCCACATGTGTGCTGAAAATATGTTTATTTGCCTATTTCCTCCTCTCAGAAACTGTGCAGAGCCAGGATCCAGCAGATGAGCTACAAAGACTTATGAACTTCCACGGGGACGTGGCTCAGGGTCTCTTCGACGAGGTCATGTTTGGGACAACTGCACCAAGATGTGGTCAGCTGTCACCAACTGCGCTCCTACTATGTGCGAGAACTGTTTCCGGCCTTTCTCACATTTAATTCTCACAGTCACCTGGCTTCCCCGTTTAGATCACAGCACTGACCCAGGACTTTCCAAGCTGCAGACGTCACCTCACTTAATCTCCATAACAACCCTGGGTTGGGGCTGTGACCCCTACTTCACTGTGAGGCTCAGGGAGCCTGTGGCTTGGGAAGGCAGCTTGGATGAGCCAGATGGAGGAGCCCTGTCCCCTAAAGCAAGCCGGAGACCTGTGCCCCTATGCACACCTTGCATACAGGGTTCCGGCAGCGCCCGGCCCTCGCGGAGCCTTTCTGTGGACTCCTGTGTGGGTGGGTGTTTGCAGCGGTACTGCGTGTGCATTTTGGTTTGATTTTGTTTGTTTCCAGTTGCTACCGCCCCTTCCACTGGGCTGGGCTTGATGCTTCCAGAACCGTCCATGTATCACCTGAACGAGACGCTGATATAAACACTGAACACCCTTCCCCGTAATTCTGCAGCCCTACACTTGACCCCGGGGGTGGGGAAACTCACAGACATCCGCCTGAGGCCGTTTTCCCCGGATCAGAGCAGAGAGCGCCGCATCACAGGGTGGGGACACAGGCAACACTGGGCGACAGCAATGGAGGGGGTGAGGCAGGGAGACATATGCCACCTCATCCTCCACCCTCCCCGCCTCGTCACTGTGTCCTGGGCCACAGGAATGGTGGAATCAGCGTGACAAGTCCCCTGGAGGAGCCAGGTGTGGGCTTGTCTGTAGCAAAGTCCCATTTGAATGGCCAGGTCCTCTGTTTGGGTGACAAGATACTGTCCATAGGATGTGCTAGCTTGGGGCCCCCTGCAGAAGATCTCCCTGGCCACCAGGTGAGATGCAGGTGACAAGCAGAGGCGGCAGCAGGGCCAGGTGAAACTGCAGGGCTCTGAGCCCATGTCCGGGTTAGGGAAGCGACACAGATGCTACAAGGGCCGCCTCCAAATACCCTCTGCAGAGCAGATGTGAGGGCTGATTGGTGATTAGGATCCCCACCCCCAACCTTGGCCCTAAGAGGGGTGGGGTAGGGTCAGCACTTAGCATAGAGCAAGGGGATTTGGCTAGAAGGTGGCTAGAGACGGGAAGAGTGGGCAGGTTATGCCAGCTCAACCCAGAAACCAATGCCCACGACCCTGGGTGACAGCCGTCGCTGCTGCCAGAGGGACAACCGATTTCCATTGCTCCAGGAGCAGCTGGCAGAGCAATGGCCACGTCCATCCCTGGAGCCCGAAGGACCATGCACTGCACAGCCTTTGTCCTCCTTGTCAGGCTTGGGGTGACATGGCATCCACGACATGTGTCCTGGAGCCAGTGCAGTCCTTCTGCCAACAGAGTCCCCCATGTCTCTTCCTGTTCCTGCGAAGTTCACCCAATTTTATTGTTTTCAATGAATAATCTATCGGTCGCTTCTTTGCAAAAAGACAACCTCAATCCTTACCTCGTACTCTGGACAAAAAGCAACTCAAAATGGATCCTAGATCTGCATGTAAACTCCGAAGACCTCAGGAAGAAAAAGGGGAGAAGCCTGGGTGTTTAACAGCCAAAGAGTCTCAGATAATACTCAGCGCATGGATCATAAAAGAAAAATACAAACAAATTCGATTCTTCCATACTAAATCTTAGGCTTGAGTAACACAGCTAAGAACGGGGAAAGACAATCCACAGACTGGGAGAAAATATTTTCAGAGTACAAGTGATTTGAATCCAGAATCTAAAAGGCCCCTGGTGATCAGATAATACATAGACCAATGATGTAACAAAGATTGACCCCAAAATTGAATATTCACTTTACAAAAGGAATTGAGTAGACGGCAAATGTGCATGTGCAAAGACACTTGGTATCTTTAGAGATTAAGGAAATGAGAATTACGTTACAAAGAGATATCAATCATCACTTTAGAATGGCTAAAATTTAAATGTTGACAATACCAAGAGCTGACAAGGATGGGGGCAACTGGGACCCTCATGCCTTGGTCTTGGGAATGCAAAATGGTGTTGCTGCTTTGGAAACATGCAGCAGTTTCTTATCAAGTTAAAAAGTGCACTTAGCATATGATCCAGTCATCCCACTGCAAGGTGTTTGTCAAAGAGAAATGAAAGTAGATGTCCACACAAGCGCTGTACACAAAGGTTCACAGCAGCTTGTGTATCACAGGGAAAAACAACTGATGTGACCAAGATGCCCTCAAGCTGGGGAAGGGATAAACAAAAAAGTGCTCCAGTGTACAGCAGAGGACCACGTGATGCCACAAACGGGCAGATTCGGGTTACACACGACGAGGGAGAACCCATAGGACACAGTGAGCAAAGAAGCCAGACCTGGAAGCTGAACGACCCCATTGGTGTCACTCTGGGGAAGGTAAGACTCGGGTGGAAAACAGATCCAGGGTCCCCTGGGGTTGGGTAGAGGGCGAGTGCTGCCCAGGGCACAGGGCACTCCTTGGGACGGTGGAACAGTTCCTTACCCTGATGGCGGTGCCAGGGTTGTGACTGCACATGGTATCTCAATTTATCAAGCAATAAACTCAAAAAGATAAATTTTGCTACATGCAAATGTGACCTCCATACACCTTACTTTTAAAAAAGAAACTAATCGTTAGCGCATCCAACCCCCGGCTGATGAACACCAGATTCACATACATCCTCTGCCCTCCTCTGGCGTTGGGAATGCCCAGCTCTGGGCAAACTGGCTTCACCAGCGAGGTCCACAAGGGCAAGCATCCATGACACACTGCTTCTACCCTGAAACCCTGAATCTATCGCCTCGGTCTCCTCGGTTCACCCTCAGCTCCGCCCACCCGTACCCCCCCTCCTTCCCCCTCCTCCTTTGCCCACCACCAGGGTTGAGTACCTTCTCTTGCTCCCCCACCAGCCCACCAGCACCAGCCTTCCAGGGGCCACCCCCATGTCAGAGCCTAGCTCTGTCACCTTGCGTAGCCATCGTGAGAGTGAAGCAAGGAGCTGTCACAATCACCAGCTCATAAGACATGGAAACCGAGGCTCAGATAGGTGGTCTCCAACACCGTGTCCTTGGCTGAGCCGTGGGCAGGCGGGTCCTCGGTGGCAGCTCGACAGGGCGCAGTGAGCTGACAGCAAAGCTCGGTTTTTGGCACCGCCTACCTCCACGGGGCTCCAGGGCCTGGTGTAGGTGGGGACCTGGCAGCTGGGTTCGTCCACGGGTCATTAAACCCTGCCGTGTGGGAGCCCTGGGATTCCAAGCTGCTGATGCAGGCATCTGGAGCGCTGGCTCCTCTGAGGACACGGCCATCCTGGGGCCCCGGGGAGAAAGGAATAACCGCACTCTGGCTCGCTGCGTTCCTCTCTCCATCAGGTAATAAATGAACACAGCCCTACCAAGACACCAAAACCCAGAAACAGAGGGCGGCAGAGTGCAAGGCCTAAGTGTGAAATAATGAATTTACAATCCCCAGGAAGAGCAGGCTGCACGGGAAACTGACGTCACCATGGAAACCAGGCAAATGTGGCACAGTCCTCCAGGAGGACAGCGCAGAGCCACTTTAGATGCGCTCTAGGTCGCAGAGTGAGTGACCTGCCTGCTCACTGGGCACTGGGCAGCCCCCATGGGGGTCTTGCTGCCCGAAACTGCAGGCAGCTCCTCTTCAGCAGAAGGGACAAAGGGGACCCTGACACACATCCACGCCCCAACAGGACACGTGAAGCATGTGCACCCTAGGGTGAACACCTGACCCGTGGCTCCCAGTCCTGGGGAAGGAAGCAGAGGTGCGCTCTGGGCTGCAGGCTCGCGATGTGGGAAGGGAGTCCTACACGACCAGCATCGGCTGCCCAGGCGACAAGTGGGGCACAGCTGGCAGGCAAGCTGAGCAAGAAGGAACAAAGCAAAAGACAGTGAGCAGAGAAGAGACAGGTCTGCGCGCACATGCAAAGAAGAAACTGAGTGGGGGACACAGGGAAGCCACGCAGCGTCCAGCCAGAGTGGACCACAGAGACCCTGCATGGGCATGGGGAGGCGCTGGGCCAGGGCAGTATGTGGCACCGGGCATGCTGCCTGCACCTGCTGTGGCCAAGAAGGGCCCTGCAGGAGCGAGCTGTGTTCCACGCTGCCCCCTTAGTTTTCTTTGGAAAAGTTCTGATAGCATCAACGTTCAGTTTTCAGTAAAAAGTAGCCAGCCAAGCTGCCAAGGACCCTAGGGACTTTTACACAAAGCCGCACTTCAGTGAATGCTCGTCTCGGCTTCCTCACAACTACTGACGGCTGTGAGGATGAGGACAACCCAGGCAGACGGGGCTGTCTCTTGAATGCCAGCTCCCCTCGTCCCAGCAGAGCCCCTGCCCGCTCTGGGGGAACTCTAGGCCCAGGGGCCCTCACACTTTGCCTAGCCTCATGTCCAGCTGGGGAGCACCCCGCAGAGACCCTGAGTATTTCTCAGCCCTGCTGGTGCTGGGACCCCCATCAAAGCTGAACAGTCTGAAAGGGGCCAGCCAGGATGCCAAGGGCAGCTGCTGGTGACTGGGGGAACACGGCAGGCATCCACCCAGCAGCAGGGCAGGAACCACAGGCCTACACTACCCAGCACGGATGTGGCTTCCTATTATTATCCTGCTTTTACTGTGCAGAAACTGAGGCTTGGGGAGGAGGATTAATTTATCCAAGGTTAAACAGCTCCTCTGCTCCCTGCCCTCAGTTTCCCTAACTGTGCAGTGGAGCAGCTTCAAGGAGCAGGGCTAGCCACAGTAGACACTTACTTAAGTCTGCCTCCCATGATGTCTGTGGCCACTTCCACACTGAGAAGCTGCTTCCGGGGAGCAGGCCCCTGGGGGACATGCTGAGACCAGGGTGGCCTCAAGAGGCAGCCATCCTAATGGAGTACTACTCAGCCATAAAGAAGGATACTTTTGAGTCATTTCTAGGAAAATGGATGCACCTTGAGACCATAACATAAGTGAATAAATCAGACACACAAGCTTAAATATCACATGGTTTCTCTTATATGAGAAACCTGAAGTATAAATAAGCGAAAGAGCAAAAGTGATAGATAATAGGAAACAGGGAGATAGTGCTTTTGCAAATGAGAAGGGGACCAAGAGAAGGAGGGAGGGGGAGAGAAGGGAGGGGAAGGGAATGAAAAGAAGGAAGATGTGTTATGTGCCTGCACCAACCCCACGAGGAATGTGATCACTATGTACTGCAAGTATGTGCTAATAAAAATAAAAATTACAAAACAAAATCCCACACACTCACCCCACTGTCATCACCGCGCAGCATCAGGGGACACAGTGCCCAGGCACACCCAGCGCTGGCCACCAGCCCCATATGGAAGAAAGGGTTCTATGGGTCTGTGCAGCCCCAAGGCCCCAAGCCTTCAGAGCAGAGCCAGGATGGGGCCCCAGGACGCCCACCCATGCTGGAAAACTGGCTCACACAGCCTGGGTGGCTTGGGAGGTGGGGAGATCGGGGCATCTGTCACCCCGGAGCTGGGCTTTGGGGTCAGGGTTTGGGCCCCTGCCAACACCTTCATTATGCTGGGAGAACATTCTTTTCCAATTGCCTCTTTTTGTTTTCCACGCCCCCCCAATTTATTTAAAAATAAACTGTGCAAATTCAATGCACACTTTCATTGCCCCGTAATGAGCAATTTCCTACCCAGAGGCAGAGCCAAGACCAAGCCTGGAGCCAGGGCCTGGCAGCGGCTCTCCACACTCACCCTGCCACCAACCCCAGAGCCAGCGGGGCGGGTGGAACTCCGAGGATGCCACTGTGACCACCCTCACTGGCTGAGGCATGATGTCCACTTTCACCATCAGCCTGCAGCTCAGAGAGGTTCAGTGACTTGCCCACAGTCACACAGTGAGCAAGTGGCAGAGAGAAACTCAAGCCCGGGCTTTTTGTAAATCTGCTGCCTCTCTTTTAAAGACACACTCAAGATGGCCACCACCCTGTCATGCGTGGCCTCACTAAGCAGGGTTCATGGTGTGGCCAGGCCAGACCCAGTCCTTCACCATGGACCTGTACTTCCGGGCTCAGAGGAGACCCTGGGGCTTCTCCAAGACCTGTGATACCTCCCACACCTGGGGTTCACTTGGGAACCTCACGCCCTGAACTACTGCATGTTGGAAGATTGACTTCAGGTCCGTGTCCCTAGCCAAGATGACCTCCCACAAACCTGCCAGGCACATGAGCCAGTCACTCCCTGACCTCTTCACGTCTGGGCCTTGGTTTCTCCAACTGGAAAAGGGATTTGAGCCCTGCGAGGGGCTGCCCACCAGACCTGGGGCTCCCGGGCTGGGGCGAACAACTGAACGAAAGAGGGAAGGAAGCCTGTCACCCAACAACTCATTCCTGAGACCCACTGTGCGCCCAGCTCTGTACCGGAGACACAGGGAGGACCACAGGACAGGCCCCTCTCCCCCCGGAGCTGCCTGGCTCATCTCAGGGAGAGGACAGTGACACAGAGACCTGGAGGGACAGCGAGGCAGCCACGATATCAGCAGGAAGGGTGTTCAGGCAGAGAAAACAGAAGGTGTAAAGACAAGATGGGGAACAGCGGCCTGATGAGGCTGGAGTGGGAAGAGAGCGAGGAGAGGATGGAGAGAGGGAAGGAGGGAAGGAAGGAGGGCGAGCCCAGGGTCCCTCAGGAGGTGATGTGTTCAGAGAAAGATGGCAGTGGCTTGAACCAGGGCAGTCACCATGGAGGAAGATGCTTTCTTGGGCTCAAACCTAAATCGTGTCACTTACCAGATACCGATCGTGTGATGGAACAAGGGGCGAGAGGTCAGCACACAGCAACTGCCTGGGGATACCAGGGACATCCCAGGAGGGACAGATGCCCAGACCAAACCATGCCTGAGGGCAGAGCGAGAAGGGTTAAGGGCCAGAGTGGACCAGCACTGCCTGTGCCAGTGAAAGGGGGGGCAGGATTAAGAGAGAGAGAGGGAGAGACAGAGAGACAGAGAGACAGAGAGACAGAGAGGGAGGGGGAGGGAGGGGGGAGGGAAGGGAAGAGGAAGAAGAAGGGGAGAAAGCAAAGGAGAGGGGAAAAAGGAGAGAGAGAAGAGCAGGACTCCCAGTCCTCTTCGTCATCTCTTTCTCCTGCCCAGCCCAGATTCTGCACCTACCTCTGACTCGGAACTGTGGACACTGTGCTGACGGACATCACAGTGACAAAAGCAAGGCCCAAGAGCCCAGTTCTCATACCCAGAGATGCCAGCCACACTGACAGCCTCCGCGCCGGGGACACCCCAGCCCTGACAGTGGCGTCCCTGGTCCCTGCCAAAGGAGGCTGGCAGAGGGCAGCTGTGAATGTACAGGGCACACTGCCCAGGTGGCCGAGTCCTCTCTATGGGAGTTTCAGCACCTTACCATGCGTGCTCATCGGCATCAGCGCAGCCTGGCAGGAAGCGTGGTCACCAGCCACAGGTGCGGGGGTGCTGCTGGCATGGAGCCTGCTGCACGCTGGGATTCCGGGGCTCAGCACAGTGTCTGGTGCTCCCTCACCCCGCGTCACTTCCAGGGTCCCCACCCCCATTCCTCACACCAGCGCTTTCTCCAAGGTCCTGCTGGGAAATAGCCCTGGGCCATCAGAACATCTGAAAGCCACTGACCCCCATGCCCAGTGTGGAACTACTGGTGGCACCAGACATCTGGAACCTCACCCATCTCAGCCTGCACCCCGCCACCTGGGTGCCCCCAGAGCCCCGATCCTCCTTCACACAGACCCCACCCCACCCCACCCCACCCTGAGTGCCCCCTGGGTCCTACACTGTCCTGTGTCCCCTGCACACCCAACATGTCACTTAGCTGTGCTGATGCCCATAGCAGCCGCCCCACCTTCCTTGGTCCTCACTGGACACTTGGGCCCCCACCTCTGTCCTCTGTGCTGCAGCTGAGGCTATGATTTCAAAATGCCAGTGGACTGGACACTTTCTGGTGGCCCTCGCTGCTGTGAGTTCAGCTGGCAGAGCCCAACCTTGCTGTCCACCTGACTCTGACCTCTGCCACACTGTGGCCACCAAGTTTAGTGCCTGGCATGAGCTGAGCCCTGGGGCCCAGCAGCAGCCACCTTCATGCACTGAGCAGACCTCAGAGGCACAGAGGTAGGAAGTGGCCACAATGATGTGACCAAGAGGGATTTGAACCCGGGCCATGGCCAGGTGCCCAGGAAGTCCCCACCACATCTGGTGACACAGAGCAGGAATTCAGGGCAGAACTGATTCACTGCCCTGACTTTCATTCCATTTTGTAGGGAGATTAAAGCAAACCAGTCTCAAAGGGAGAGAAAGTGTCATTGCCACAAATCCTGCCCTCATTGTGATCCCTTTGCTAAGTTCCCATGTGCTGCCCCGAACAGGAGGAGGAGACACCCAGGGCACAGAGCACCCACAAGACTGACACCACCAGACCTGGTCACCCACCCTCGGACCATGCCCATGACCCTGCACGCAGCCCCAGAGAAAGTGCCAGCCACCTTGCTTTTATCACAGTGACAGAACAAGAGAAGAATGTCACCAAGAAGACAGACTCACGTCCCTGTCCAGAGGGAGCCCATGACACCACCAAGTGGAAGGCCACCTGCCTGGGACTCCCCAAGGGGCACGGGGCACCCACCATCAGCAAGACCTGGACTGGACCTGGAGTCTAACACCAACCTGCACAGGAGGATTTCCAAACTATGGGGGCAGTGACGTGGCAGTGGCGGCGGTGATCGTACTGGCTTTCCTGTCATAGAGACAAAATACCCAACTTAACGGGCAAGAGGTATATTTTGGCTCGCAGTTTCAGTGCATGGGCAGTGGCTACGAGGCAGGCACGTCATGGTGAAAGTGGAGGGTGGAGGAGAGCTGCTTACCCCATGGCAGCCAGGAGGCAGAGACAGAGAAGGAAGGAGCCAACCAGAGACAAGAACACACCCTCCCAAGTCCCTCCCCAGTGACCTGCCTCCAACCCCGCCCCACGCCCTCACAGTGCATTCGGCCACTCGGCTCACCAGTGGGTGAATCCACCACTGACGAGCACAGCACACCACGATCCAGCCACCCCCCAAACACATGAGACTTTGGGGGAACATTCCGGATCTAAACCATAATAGCGATGGTGGTGATGATGGTGGTGATCAGCGATGGTGGTGGTGCTGATGAAGATGGTGGTGGCAATGGCAGTGATGACGGTGCTGGTGCTGGTGGGGATAATGGTGGTGGCAATGGTGATGGCGATGATGGCAATGGTAGTGGTGCTGCTGGTGATGGTGGTAGTAGTGATGACCATGGCAACAGTAGTAACTGGTAGCACCACTGCCCACACCCTGCCATGGGTGATGGTCCGCCTCCACCTAGAACCACATCTGCTCTGAGGAGCCCTCTTCCTGGGTGCTCAGCACAGACACGCTCCTCCAGAAGCCCAGGACCTGCCCCACGGCCAGATGGTGGTGAGCACACAGCACCTGCTTGGTGGGCACCTATCTATGGCTTCATCACGAAAAGCCAAAGAAGCAGCAGCAAATGCCCGTGGTGGCATTTCCGGGGCCTGGGGTCATTTTCAGGTCTTCCACTAGACAGTACCACTGTCTCCCTCCAGGAGGTATGCGGAGGAAGGGGGGACACCGGTCTCAGCACGCCTGGCAGCCTGCAGTAGTGGAGAGTCAGAGGGGGGCGGCAGCCGTGTGTATTTGAGACATGGGTTGCTTCACCCCACCCACCCGTCCTCCTGGAGCCTCTGCCTCTGCACAGGCCACGCCCTCTGCCCTTCCACAAATGGCCTCCCCAGCTCAAGGTCACAGTGATTGCCCAAAGGCA
Organism: Erethizon dorsatum; assembly: GCA_028451465.1. Taxonomy (NCBI): domain Eukaryota; kingdom Metazoa; phylum Chordata; class Mammalia; order Rodentia; family Erethizontidae; genus Erethizon; species Erethizon dorsatum. The sequence goes on along the minus strand of CM051836.1, from coordinate 96,672,167 downwards.
AGGACAAAGCCCAGCAGCTTGGCTTCCAGTTAGCTCCCTGGGGCCTGCACCAACGTTCCCGGTCAGACAGGTGACAGTGGGCCTTTCATGTCATAAAACTACTTCTGCACCCACAAGAGACATGAACAGGCCCCTGGCAGCAGCATAGGACTGGAGCCCAGCTCCATGCTTGCCCCGATGCCCTGGAGGCGGCTCTGAGCCTTGCAGGGCCTGGAGGCTGCTTCAGCTGCACAGAAGCTGGGGCCCAGGCACCAGCGACGCACCTGTGCGGCCCACCTGTGCGCCATGGCTTCCTTAGCCGTGGGTGAAGTTCTGGTAAAAGCATTACAGCTGCCGGCGGCGGGGACCCCGGCACCCCAGGACCCCTTCCCTGCACATTAGTGGTCTCCTACTGAGTCAGAGTCAGAGAAGCACGTTATCTTTTGTCCCTTCACAAAACAATGTTATTTGCAATCACTGGCTCCCTGGGATTATAACAGATGGGTTCTGCTGCCACTCCTCGGTCCGGCCACGGCAAGGCTCCAGGCACAAAGAGCACCGACCCCCTCCCCCAGTGGTGGCACCAGGCCGGTGCCAACTCGCACCCCTGGAGAGGTGCTGCTAATTTGGGGAACAGCTATAGGCGTTTGCTGTGCAAGGAGCACGAGCACGCCGCATCAGACCCCACCGCCTCACCTCTCGCTCCTTCTTGGAGAGGGGTGACATTCACGGGGGAGCAGTCATCAGGGACACGGGCTCACTTTCAAAGTCATTGTGTTGACAGTATTTCCACAAGGAAACTCATGAGCAATCATTGTTTTTAAAACCCTCTCGGCATCTATGTGGTACAATTAAGCATAATGAAGTTACCTCCAAATTGCGTTTTGTTCACTAAGTAATGAAGCTGCTGATGGGGAGATGGTGGGAAGATGGCGCAGGGCGGAGGAGGGGCTGCTGGGAAGAGCTGAGTGAAAACACTTCGGGGAGAGAGACTGAGTTTCCTGCAGCTAGGGCGGCTGTCCGGAAGCTCGCCAGGGAGCTCGGAATCGCAGACAGATCCAGGAACCTGGCACACGCACCGTGGAAGTACAGCAGAAGAGCAAGTTGCGAAGCAACAGAGGACGTGCACCCCGGGGCTAAGATGACATGGGGAAGCCACAAAGAACCCAGGCCAGGAACTCCCATCCACATGCACCCCTAACTCCGGGGAAGCTCGTATCTAAGGTGGGAGCCGGTGTCCCCGTTCCACGGGTGGGGAAATAGCTTCAGGGCTCCCAGGCTGAGATCAGACGACCACCTGGCACTCTGCCATAGCTCCTGGCTCTCTGCGCCTTGTTGCATGCTCCAAGGCAGATTAGGGGGCTGCCAGAGGCGCAGAGAGGGGCAAATGCTCATTTTTAGAAAAGAAAGAAAAGGAAACAGCCGAATCCAGACAGAACACATCAACCCCCAGCAACATTATGGAACGATTTGAATTAGATGCCTGGAGCTCTAAGAAGAGCAAGGACCAGAGCCATGGCTGTGGAGACCAGGAATGGATGGTGCCAGCGCCAGCCCTTATCCTCAGCATCAGCAAGTCACCTGCTCTCTCCCACCACAGCCCCAGGAGCAAGTTGGTGCTCAAGGACTCAGTGGCCGAGGGCATCTGTGGAATCACAGGTGCCCTGGACATTGGATGCACACTAAATATTACGCCACTAAGGCATGGATCCGTGTCCTCATCCTGCCATCTATCAATATCTCCAACACAAATGCCCAGGCCAGTCTGTTAAATGGAGTGGTGCCTCCGAGAAAAAACCAGCAGGACAGACTGGCGGAGTCAGGAGTAGCAGGTGGGTTTCCTGTGGATTCCGAATCTCCCACGGGTGGGCAGAGGTTCGACCCTGCTCAGACCCCATCATGGAGCTCCAGAGCTCCCCTTTGCATGCATTCACTGCCAAGCAGCTGAGTGGCCTTGGGCGGATAACTTAACCTCTCTGAGCCTCACATCTCAACACAGGTGACCCAGTACAGACCCCGGCATGTCACAGACCCTCAGTGATTCTGTAATCTTTCTCCTTTGCTATTTTTGTAACTCACAAATAACTCAGGTAACCTGGCCTCGCTGTGAGGTTGGGGGGGGGTCTCCTCCCCTGTTGCCTCCCTGTCCACAGCCCACCCCAGGAGACTCTGACCCCACCCCCATGGTAGCGAACCTGAGCAGCCTTTGCCTAGATTCTCACCCAGCACGGCAGGTGCGATCGATCTCAGGGTCCCATGGGCTGATGCTGCTTCTTTCCATTTAATGATCCAACCCAGTGCCGAGGGCCAGAAGCTACCCCTGGCCCCGAAGCTGCAGCTCAGGCCCGAAGCAAGAGGGCAGCTGGCTCCACTGTTCCTGCACTGTGCCCAGCACCCACTGGGCACACTGGCCCTGCAGGATGAGGCTAGCTCCTCCACGGGGCTCCTACATGCCCCATGGGACTGGGGCTGCCCAACAGGCTGGGGACACAGAGGACATTACAGAGAGCTGGGAGCAACTGTGTCTTGTGGCCAGCCGCAGTCCCTAGGCCCCAGAGTTGTCCTGGGCCAGGCCAGAGGCAGAGTGCAAGGGAGGCCACCCCAGGAAGGGACAGGCCTGGCAAGGGCCAGTGCTCAAGGACCTGCAGGAAAGCTGCACAGGCCCAGGATGGGGCAGTGCTGGAGGCCTGGAGTCTTCCCTGCCACTGTGTGCCTGGGACGTGAGGGACATGTCCCCTCACCTCTCTGAGCCTCAGTTTCCCTATCTGTAAGGTGGAAGTCAGCTTGCTACAATAATAATGCGACACTGCTGTGAAGATGGCATGAGCTAGCGTGGCACAGCCACCTTGTACTCCGCCAGGCACTCAGCAGGCAGATCAGTGGTATTTAATGCTCACTCAGTGGAGGGAAAATTAAAAAGATAATTACACACATCGTGGGCACTGGCTGAAATGATAAAATACTTTGAGGACTCATTAAAATAATGTGTGTGATTGTTTCCATGCAGTAGCTGGGACAGGGTCAAAGCTCTTGCAATGACAGCCACTGTCACTTCTACTACTGTCACAATTAGTGCTACCATTTGGCTCCTCTTCCAGTGTCGTGGACAGGAGCAGACTCCCCTGTGCCCCAGGAGAGCCCTCCTGGCCCGTGCTCAGTCACCTTCCTCAGCATGAGCCCCTTGGGGACTCCATGCTGACGTTAGAAAAGTGGACTCTTGGCAGAGGCTGCCCGCTGGCCCCACTTCTGCATGCTTCAGGTTAAAGAGCTATTTATTTTCAATCCTGTTGACCTGATTTTAATCCCCGCTACATTAATGCCCACAGCCATCTCATGGAATCCGCTCGGTGGAAAAATGAATTCATTCCCACACAATGATGCTCGAGGAGAGGCCGCCAGAGGTCACAGCCAGAGCGCATTTTCTGCAGGCTGTCAGAATCTCCAGCACGGGTCTTTAGAAACTTCACGGGTGCACACAAGGAAATGGACTGGGTATTTTTAGATCCTGCCATAAGCCCTGCTTCCACAAAGCCAATTAAATACCCCGAGGCTTCCCTGAGCGCTTCTCCTGAAAGTGAATTACCGGCGTTGCGGGGCCTGGCATAGGCAGGTGCCAGTGACAGTCAGACACATCTTGGTGGAGAAGTGCCAACGTGTGCGTGTGCAAAGGGCATTCTGCGGGGGGGCACCTGGAGGCTGACCCTGAACCCCCACCCTGAGACTGGGCACACTATGATTATTGTTAATAACAACCACCCAGGGGCCGGTGAGATGGCTCAGTAACATAAGTGCCTGCCTGGCAAGCGCGAGGGCCCGAGTTCGACTCCTGGAACCCACATACGAAAAAAGGGCCGGTGATATCACTCAGCGGCACAGGCGCCCGCTGGCGCACAAGGTCCTGAGGTTGACCCCCGGTACCCACAAAAAATAAAAATAAAAATAAATAGCAACCACCCAGAGAGCATTCAATCTACCGTGCATCTGCTCGTGCAAGTCCCACGCAAGCCCAAGTGTTGGGTATACGAACTTGATCAGTGCAGCAGCACAGCTTCCGGAAGGTTCCATAACTCACGAGAGGGCACCACCAGGCTGTGGGACAGCCAGGATCTGAAGCCGATCTGTTGGACCCAAGAGCCTGCGTGTTTAACCAACGTCCCCAAAGCCAACAGCATAAACAGGCCCAGACACAGCCTCAGGAGCCCACGTACACATGGACTCGGAGAGTTCACTCCTCTCTGCGTCCCAACTGCCACTTCTGTGAAGTGGAAAAATCACAGTCATCATAAAACAAGACCCGCCTCTTGGGATGGGACTTTGGGAATCCATGTAAGCCTCTCTGGGCCTCCATTTCCTCCTCTGTAAAGTGGGTTGATGATTAAAGTAAGCAGATTCCTGGCACACGCCTGGCATGCAGCAGGCACTCCAGAAGTGTCACTCCATAGCCCTCTTCCTTCAGGTGACACCCAGGACGTCCCCCCAAGCTGTTGCCCCACACGCTCTGCAGATCTGAGAAAATCGCTTTCTCTGTGACTACCGGGCGTGCTGCTCCCCTCCCTGGGGACAGGGGACACAACTGTCTTTAGTAGGAGGCCAGCAGGGTCTCAGCTGCATCTGGAAGTCCAAAACCAGAGCACGGCTTTCATCTGAGCCTGCTACGCAGGCAGAGGCGAGCAGGAGCGGGAGGAGGCCTCGGCGCGCCTGGGATTTAGACAAGGAGTAGAGTGGAGGCTACATCACACCTGCGGGGAACCTGGTTCCAAGCCAAGAAAGGGATTTGATTCTCGAAGACAGCTTGTCGTAGCTCATGTAATCTTCTCAAAAAAAGACCAGATCCCCAAAAGTTTAAGTTGCTGAGACAGAGCTGGGGACATCAGGCCAAGGGAAGAGGAGCGTGCCTGCCCGAGGTCAGGGCAAGGAAGGGATGCGGCCACCCCAGCCAGACACTGGGCCCTGGGTGGGGTGGGGACAGGACCCGAGGCTGGCCCAGGGAGCTCAGCAGGCTGATGGGAGAGAGTGTGGCCAGGGAGGGGGAACAGGAGCGACCGGGACAGAAGCTCCGCCTGCTGCCACTGACCAGGGTACCTGACATCGCCACCTCACTCAGCAGGAGCCCCGCCTCCTTGCCTCCTCTGAGTCTGGCTCGGATGTCCCCCCCTTACCCCGAGGTTCCAAATGCTCCAAAGCCACCCAGCCCACAGAGTCACGGCCACCACACTTGCCACCAACTCCCACAGTCCTCCACCCTCTGTCCCCACCCACATACGGGACAGCAGGGCCCTCATCACCCCTGCGGGAGCCCCCAACCTGCCAGGACCACCCATGTTGCTTGATAGCATGAACAGAAAGGAAATGTCCCCAGTACTGAGCTTTTACCTTTGGGGACTCTGGCACAGCCCCCAGCTGCCTCTGACTTGTACACAGTGTCACCAAGAACTCTGTGACTATCTTCAGCCAGCAAGGTATGTCCTGAGGCAGGGGAGGCCTGGGGATGCCGAGAGCCCACAGGAGCACGAGGGGTGACCAGGGAGTCAGGGTGAGGAGGGAGGGGAGCGCCCGGAGGCCCCCACTCAGTGGCTCTGGGGCTCAGCTGCAGGCAGAGAGGGGACCCAGGCCCAGGTTCACCCCAGAACCTCGGGTGCCTTCCACAACTCCAGACGAGGCCCAGAAATAAAAACACCATTCCCAGGGCCGATATATAGACTGGCTATTGTCAGGAAAATGTGGATTTTTCCCCCCTGTGTATTTTTCCATCACTTTTTAGTGTTTGAAAACAAAAGACGAGATTGGGGTGCATAAAGCATTGAGAAAGCCACACGACGAGCTATGAAACAGAAGATGTGCCTGACAGAATCCCCGAGAAACCGCCCCACCCCACAAAAGCACAGGTCGCGCTGGGCCGGTGAGCGAGCTGGGAGCATTCGGAGCGGGGACTCTGTGCCCCGAGCCCCAGGACTGCTGCGCCTGGGCCCGGGCCCAGGTTCCAGCTGCTGCCCAGGCCACTGCTCGCCCACTCTCGCTTTCTTTCTCTTTCTTTCTTTCTTTTCTTTCTTCTTTCTTCTCTTTCTTTCTTTCTTCCTTTCTTTCTTCTTTTTTCCTTTCTTTCTTTTTTTTTTAGACAGATCTCACTATGTAGCTTGCCTTGAACTCACTATGTAGCCCCGGCTGGCTGCGAACTCACAGTGATCCTTCTGCTTCAGCCTCCAGAGTCCTGGGATTATAGGCGTGCACCACCGCACCCAGCTTCTCAATTTCTTACTTAATGTGCATTTGTTCCTCCCTGCCCTGCTTGGCAGAGCCCCCAGGCACCCCTGTGACTCTGCAGAGGTGACAGGGAGAGAAACCAGGTGGACACACCACAGTGCCCTGACCAGAAGTGAGTGTGTCCTATCTCCTGCTGGGGCTCCTCTGCCACTGCCCTGTCCACCTAACGGGGTCCAGTGCAAGGCACTCTCTCCTCTGCTCCTGGGGGACTCCAGCCAGGCTATTCCCAAGGTCCCTGCAATGCCACCAAGTGGGGCCTCATCTCACGCTGGGGACGAAGCACAAAGCCAGACCTGTGTCCCCACCCAGGGTAGGGAGTGGATGATGGACACCGGAGCTCCTGACAGGGTGCAGGGAGAGGCAAGGTAGGGCGGGTTGAGGTTGTGCCAGCTTCAAGGGTCTGGCAGCAGGAAGCAGAGGCACTTCTGGCAGACAGTTGAGGTTGGCATCACAGATTTTTAATATTTATCCAAGGAAATTACAGTGTCATGTTTTCCAAGGGGACCCCTTACTGCCAAAGCCCTGCTCAAACAGCACTGGGGGGGACAGAGCCACTCCCCATCGCTCACACTGGGGGTGATTAGGATTTCCAGAGACTAGTAGGAGGCTTCGGGAGTCCGAAGACACAGCAACTGAGCCCCACATTTCATCCCCTGCACCTAGCACAGGGCAGTGCACAGGGGTGCTAGGGGAGGGGGAGGGCTGGTGGGTTGATGGACAGATGGGTGGACGGACAGATTGGTGGACGGATAAGGGACTCATGGGTGGGCTGATGGGTGGGTGAGCAAATACGGAGGTGAGTGGATGGATGTACATGTGGGGAGATGGGCGACCGAGTGGCTGAATGAGTGCCGAGTGAGGGGGTGGCAGGGCGGGTGGATGAGCAGGTAGGGGGGTGGCGAAGTGGATGGGTGGTAAGTGGATGGATGGAGGGGCGGATGGGCAGTGCAAGGTGAGTGGACGGACAGGGAGAAAAGAAGCGGAGAGGGAAGCATGGAAGGATGGCCGAGGCCGCCGCTTCTTCAGCGGAGCGGAGCTGTCCCTCCCTCCATGGCTGTAACACTCAGCAAGGCCTAGCCCAGAGCACTGCTATCCACGACTCAGTGAACAGGAGAGACAGGCGGACGGGGACAGGGAAAAGGACAGATAAGACAAAGGCAAAAGGAAAAGAGAGACGAGAGGAGAGGAGAGAGGAGGGAGAAGAGAGGAGTGAGGAGGGAGGAGTGAGGAGGGAAGGAGGGAGGAGGGAGGAGTGAGGAGGGAGTGATGGAGGAGGGAGGAGTGAGGAGGGAGGATGTGAGGAGGGAAGGAGTGAGGAGGGAGGAGTGAGGAGGGAGTGATGGAGGAGGGAGGAGGGTAGGGGGAAGGGACGGGGCAGAGCTGCAGCGCACTGTGGGGAGGAGGGGGAGGGCGGAGGGGAGGTGCCAGCTGTGAGAGAGGAGGAGCAGCCCTCTGTCCCTGCCATGGGACAGCACGAGGAGAACGGCAAACCGGTGCCTACAGGCTGTGTGCCGAGGCTGTCTCCGTAGCACCGTTTCCTAACCTGTCACTGAACACTTACACTGTGGGTGACAGTGACAGCAGGGGGCTTCCGCCAACCGATGGGCAAGGGCTGTGAAGACTGAAGGCAGTGGGCCACATGTGCCAGCCGCGGGCAAGGCTCTGAGTGCTGGTCAGGGCCACCGCCCTGCTGGCAGCCTGGATGAGGTGAGCATGTGACCATGTGCTCAGTGTGGCAACAGAGACACCCCAATTTGTGAACGCCAGCCGTGGACGCTCCTCCCGGACCCCAACAAACACCACACAGCGGCAAGGCCAGGCACTCACAGGGCCCTCGATCCCAGCAGTTCTGGGAAGAAGCGCAGCAGAGCAAACCAAGGCACCAGGCTCTGCTAGGCAGGTCAGCCAGGATAGCGACCAGAGGCCATGAATTATTCATAGTCAATTAAAAACAGCCACCGCAGCAGAGGAGGGTTAGCTCATCCTTCCTGGTGGCCCCCACTGCCCAGGGGCCCCGTGCACACCTCCGGGTATCCTGGCCCGCAGGGTCACACCTGAGGTCCATACACTGGCCTTGGCAACTCAGTGCCCCATCTGATAAGATCTGGGCAACAGGAGATGGCAGAAATTCAGAGCTGGGTACCTGATACCCACCCACAGGGTAGGGCTGAGGGCTCAGACCCCAGCTGTCTGCTGAGCCCTTTTTCATGCCGGTATCAAAACTGTAACGTTTATTTTTATTTATTTATTTTTATTTTTTGGTTTTTTTGAGCTGTGTAGCCCAGGCTGACCTCAAACGTGTGTCTGTCGATCCTACCTCAGCCTCCTGAGTCCTGGGATTGCTGGCATGCACCACCACACCAGGCCAAAATTACATTTTAATTCTTTACCATTGTTCATAATGGGAGCTAAAGCCCCACTGTGCAACTCTGAATTCGAATCCCATTGACCCTGGAAATGACTTTGCCATGCACACCTTCAAGGAGGGAGGGCTTTCCTGATTCTGAAGGACAGTTTGGCCTCAGACGGGTTCCCAGGAGTTCCCCAAGCTCATGTGGCTTGCACTTCTTGGAACAGAAGAGGGACGCGGCCACTTCAACACAGCTGGACGCCACATGGAAAGACTCCACGCTTGGGCGCAGCAGGCGGGATGGCTATGCCCAAGTTCGCACACCTCGCAGTGAGTTTACAAGCTTCCCCATCAGACCCTGTGTACAGAGAATCTCTCCACTTCCTGGGACTAAAATCATTCGGCTGGGACCAGAAAACCACACCCGCCCCTTCTGGAGACAGCCGGGGACGTCCTTTCCTCTCAGGGCGACGTCTCAGTGAAGGCAGGACAGAGGTATCCAGCGCAGACCCTGCGCTCACCAAGAGATGCCAAGATCAGCCCAGCAGAGCCCAGGACACCCGGCATTGGTGCGTCCCCAGGCCACCACAGGGCGGGCCTCGCATCCATCAGCCTGAGGCCCCCCTGCCCCCACAGAGGCCCTCTGCTCCAGCCCAAGTGCCCACAAGGACCCATGCTTGACGCGGCTGTCCCAGCTGTCCCTCACCTTGGGCCAGTGCCCTGGAGGTCACACTCACCTCCCAGCCCTCTCCTGGCCCTGAGGGAACCAGCTACTGTCTCAGGCTGTCCCTGCTACCTCTGGCCCTATCCCTCCATCGGCACACACGGCCTTCTGCCACGTGGCACACAGTGACAACCAGAGACGCAGGAGTCGCTGCCGTCATCCTTCCTATCCGGAATGGTGTCCTCACGGGACGAGCTTCCTCTGTGGGAAGTCCACTTCATAATTCTTCCAGAAGCCAGCGGGGCTGATGGACAAAGAGCCCGAGGACTTGAGTGAATGTGAGAAATTTTCCCAGGAAGCCCAACCGGCACACAGGGCGGCACTCGCAGGACAGTGGGTCCCAGTCCAGCTCACAGCAAGGGATGCACCTAACAAACTCCGTCCTCACTGCTAATCTCAGGGAGTCATTAGCGGATCGCACCCACCCCCCTCTCTCTGGCACCCCGGTGCTGCAGTGGTCTGCCTGTTCACTTCATGTGATCCTCGGAAGGTCGTCCTTTTGAACCGGCACGGTTTGCGGGTGTTAATCACAAGTCTATTAACGCAGATGCTGTAATAATGAACTGAAATTTACATCAAGTGTAATCTCATTAATTGTGCGATCATATCGGGTTTGACAGTTTTAATGCATTACTAAGGGAAAATAGTCTAATACATGACATTAAAGATCTTATCAAGGTTAATTTGCTTTAAAATGTAGTTACTGCAGAATTTTTCATTTCCACTTTAGAGACTGAGGTTTAAACATATGGTGCTTTGATCTCGGCCGACAGTGTCCACACATACCCACAGGATCGTGCTGGCATTCCTCACCTCTCTGGGGGGAACGGAGAAGTGGAAACAAGCTTGGGACTTGGAAGCACTCCATGAATTTCTGGGCTCTGCCTCTTCCGTGCTCTCGGGCAGACCGCACAACCTCCCTGGACCTCAAGTTCCTTATCTGCAAAGGCCCAGAGTCTGCACCTCACTGGGTGACCGTGAGGTTGGAACAGGGTTGCAGAAGGCCTGGCATGCAGGGAGTGTCTAACTTTCAGTCACCGTCACATTCTCCACATGTGGCAGGAGAGGGACACAGGAAGTTCACTGTAAACAGATCCAGGTGGCCCAGGCCATTTGTGGAGAATCAGATGAGCAAAGACCAATCAGGGCCAAATCAAGTCAAAAGAGAATAGGATGGGATGAGTGTCTCTCAGACAAGTGACCCTGAGTGCTCCCAAACATGGACACCACAGGAGCCACCCGGGCAGCTTCCCATGGGGCAGAGGCCCTGTCCTAACTCAATGATGTTCAAAAACACTTAGGTGATACCTAGGGGGGCTGAGTCACAGCTGTCCTTGTGCATTGATCTTTAAGCACTATTAGTATGATATTCCTTGTAGACACAAACTTACTTACTTCATCAATGAACATTTACTACTACGTGTGTGTAGATTTTGTGTCAGGGGCTGGCCATAGAGAGCTGAGTAGGGTTTATGTGCTCCCAACCTCACAGAGCTTCCAAGCAGTTATAACACAGGATGATGAATATTATAAGGGACAGGCAGGAAGTCCTGGGACCTCAGCATGCGGGACCTGGTGCCATCTGAGATCTGGGAGGATCTCCCTGGAGAAGGGGCATTACGTGAGGCTGCAGGGAGAGAAGGTCAGTCCTTCAGGAAAATCTAAGAAGCACAAATGCATATGCTCTTGTAACAGTCAAGCTTAATTGTCAACTTAATGGGCCTGGAGCACCCAGGAGTAAAGCATTCTCCTGGGTGTGTCAAATATGCAGTGGAGTTGTGACCTTGGGGACTATATCCGGTCTCTGCCCCTCCCTCTCCAGCACTGTGCCCTGCTCTACTCCCAGCCACCATGAACTAAGCAGCTTTGCTCCGCCACGCCCTTCTGCCACGATGCTCCTGCCTTGGAGCCAGCTGACCATGGACTGAATCCCACAAACCATAAACCAAATAAACCTCTCCTCCTTTAAGTTGCACATGTCAGGTTTTTTTTTTTTGTTTTGTTTTTTGTTTTAATGTGGGTACCGGGAGTCGACCTCAGGACCTCACACTTACCAGCAAGCTCTTGTGCCGCTGAGTGATATCACCGGCCCTTTTTTTCCTTTATGTGGGTTCCAGGAGTCAAACTCAGGACCTCACGCTTGCCAGGCAGGCACTTATGCCGCTGAGCTATCTCACCAGCCCCCATGTCAGGTATTTTATCTAGCAACTAAAAACACAGCCCCCAACCCACAAAACAAAATAGGTGGAATCAAAAGGAGAATGACACAATTCAACAATTATAGTTGGAGATTTCAATATCCTGCTCTCATTAACAATTAGAACAACTGGACAGGAGGTCATTGAAGATACAAAACACTAGAGCAACATGGTCAACCAACTTGACCTAACTGACATTCATACTGCACCCCACCACAGCAAGGTACACATTCTTTCCAAGCACACAAAAACATTCTCCTGGATAGATCACATGCTGGGCTATAAAACAAGTGTCAATAACTTTAAGAGAGCTGAAATGATATAAAATATGCTCTCTGACCATAATGGAAATAAATTAAAAACCAACAAAAGGAGGAAATTTAGGAAACCCTCAAATATTTGAAAATAAAGAACAGATTTCCAAATAACCATGGATCAAAGAAGACATCACAAAGAAAATTAAAAAGTATTTTGAACAGTGTGAGAAAGACAACACACCATAATGTATGGGTTGCAGCTGCAGCAGGGCTAGGAGGTCGATAGGTAGCTTTTTTTGTGTGTGGGTACCGGGGGTCGACCTCAGGACCTCGCGCGCCAGCAGGCGCCCGTGTCACTGAGCGATATCACCGGCCCTTTTTTCGTATGTGGGTTCCGGGAGTCGAACTCGGGCCCTCGCGCTTGCCAGGCAGGCTCTTACGCCGCTAAGCCATCTCACCAGCCCAATAGGTAGCTTTAAAATGTTCATGTAAGATGGAAAAAATGGTACAAATTCAATCATCTAAAGTCTACTTGCAAGAGGCTAGAAAAAGAAGAGCAAATCAAACCCAAGGTAAATATAGGGAAGGAAATTATAAAGATTAGAGCTGAAATAAAGAAAGAAATATCAGAAAAACAGTAGAGGGAATCGATGAAACCAAAAGTTGGTTCTTGGAGAAAATCAATGGAAATGATGCCCTCTTAGCTACGCTGACCATAAAGGGGAGGAACTGAACAGAACAGGATGGCAGAGGAACAGGAAGACACCAGAGGCAAGAGAGGACGGGGCAGGGGACTCTCCAGAAGCCACAACACAGGCTGGGGACAGCGAGGGGGAAGGAAGTCCAGGTCTGCCACAGGGGCTCTGTCCTTGTGCCTGGGCCCCAGCCCGGGAGCAGCAAGACAGCACTCGAAGGTCCTAAGTAGAAAAGAGACACCACTGTGGTAGGTCTTCAAAGTCACTGTAGCTCCCAGATGGGAAACTGAGGCACAGAGAGGTCACAGGACTTGCCTCAGATTGCACAGCTGGCCAGCGGCACTGCTGAAGCTCAGACTCGGGTACATCCCCCCAGCTCCTGCACCAAGGAGTGGAGGGGAAGTCAGGAGATGCCGAGGTCACTGCCACTCGCCGAGGGCTGTCACCTCTTTGGCAAATTGATGCTGCTATTGGCAGATACCTGCAGCCCCTTCCAACACCACGCGTGATTCTGAATAATGAGACAGGTGGGGCTCCCCTGCCGGCCTGAGGTCACGTCAAATCCAGGTCCCGCTTCCTCCGACCTCCTGTCCCTGTTTGGGACAGGATCGGCAGGTCAAAGTCACCTTCCTGACCCTCACCTTGTCTCCCCCTCTCTGCCCGCTGCATGGGGGAACCCAAACTGCTCCCGCTGCAAGGACAGGGCACCCATACTCTCCTCCTTGCCACCTGGGCCCTGAGGGAGGGGGCTGTTATCTGGGGGTCTGTGCCCAGGGGACCAAGAAGCAGGGCTGGGACAAACAGCCCAGCGACACTGTCTAACCTCCCCCACCAGCTGGCAGCAGCAGTGAAGGCCCCAGGTGCTGCTGGCTGTTTTTCCTTCATCTCTGGAAGGTTCTGAGATTAGGGGTGGGGCAAACTGACAACTAACTGGGTGGAATGTGCCAAAGGTCTTAAAAACCCATGGCTAGGGCCAGTGAGATGGCTCAGCGGCATAAGCTCCTGCCCGGCAAGCACGAGGGCCCGAGTTCGACTCCCAGAACCCACATACGAAAAAGGGGCCGGTGATATCGCTCAGTGGCACGGGCTCCTGCTGGCACACGAGGTCCTGAGGTCGACCCCCCGGTACCCACAAAAAAAAAAACCCACGGCTAACAGGTAGAGCAAGATGTTTTCTAAAAAGAGAGGACATGCGGAGAGCACAGGACCCCAAAGGGCACTAGGCTTAAGGCTGAGCACTGCAGACCAATCAGAAAATTCTATTTTCAACCCTTCATTTGCATATGGGCACAACCAATCAAAAGACACTGTTCCTGATGCTTCATTTACATCCAGCCAAAAGCCACGCCAGACTTTCCTTAGGGCGCTTTAAACCTGGCCAAGTGACTTTCCGCTGGGACAACTGTCCAGTGCTTGTTTGCATGAGGGGGAGCCCACCCATGAATCTGGGACGCTAATGACCCTTTTCCTCATCCTCGAGGTCCCCAGCTCGCTCTTGCCCTGTGAAGCGCACCTCTTTCCCACCTTCCATAAATCTACACATTTGCTGCCTTTCCTGTGTGTCTTGTCTGATTCTTTGTTCAGGACACCAAGGACCTGGGCAGAAGCTCCACAGACCTTGCATCCAGAACATTCCATTGCAAGAGCTGGGCCTGGCCTTGTGGGGAACCGTGGGCTCCGCATCCAGGGATGCTGGGCTTCCGGACAGGGGCTGGGTAGCCTAAGTCTGTAGGCAGAGTTCACTTAAGCCTAAATCCCAGGCCTGTGCTGGGGGTGGCTGGGAGTAAACAGCCTTCCCTGGTCAGTAATCGAGTCGAAATGAGTGTGGACAGGCACCTTTCCATGCACGGCAGGACGGGGCTGTCAGAACCCAGGGCCAAACTGCACCCACCCCAAACTCTGTGTCCACATTCACCACCGACCTGGGCAGAAACTCCTTTGGGGAACTGCAGTCACACCAGGCCTGAGGTCGCTAAATCCTCCCCACCACCCTCCCGAGACACAGCACACCTGCAGGATGTGAGGACGGTGTCCCTCACATGCAGAGGGCCACCCAGACAGTCCCAGGGTGGCCACTTTCCAGTCACCATGCCTGCAGACCTCGGGCACCCCTACAAAGACCTGCTTCTTCCCTGTGGGCGTGCAGGTAACAAGATCAAGAACTTTGCAGACGAAGCAGCCACTATCGGAGCACTTACGACCCTCTGTGCTAAGTCGCTCTATCCCCCAGATGACCCTGTGGGCACCACCCACACATCCAGCACAGTACTTCCTCCTGGCCTCTTGTGGGGCTGATTTTCCAGATGGGTAAACTGAGGCAGGCAGGTCCAGGGTCACCCAGGTGGAAAGTAGCCACACTGGACACCAGAGCCAGGTGTCTGCCCCAGAGCTTGAACCCCCAGTCGCTACTCTTTGTAGCTGCTACATATGTAAATCCAGCACCTGGAGGAGAAGGGAGAAGAGGGCCCATGCAGCGCACCAGTCACGTCCAGACACGGGGCTGTGCGCAATGCAGCACTAAACCCGCTGCTTCTGGGTGTGGGGACAGCGTGCCTGCCTCCCACGGGAAGAAGCTGACACTCAGGTCATCTGCTTGGTCTGGGGTCACTCAGCTGCTAGGGTGTCAGGCCAGAAGCAGGGCCTAAACCAGCCCATTTCAAAGGCCAGGTGTCACCTTCGGCGTCCCACCCCGGGATGTGCAGTCCTTCCTTGGTGGGTGCCCCAGAGCCCTGGCCATGCACCCACCAGCCATGTACCCGAGACCAGGTTGGCACATTCGCAAATGGTGCAGACAATTAGGAGGCCTGGACACCCTCCTAATGTCCCAACCACAAGGACTGGAAGTACGCAGATGCAAAGCCCACAGCGGGGCCTGGGTGACCATCGCCGTTCCCTTCCCGCCGTTCCCCTGCAGACCTGACCCCCCTTGGTGCTGGGCACCCTGTGGGCCACTCAGCCAGGCAGAGACCTGGGCCGGCACCCAGGGAAGCAGCATCCCCACCCTCCAGGTGCCTGCCTCCTCCTTCCACCTTGGCAGCTGCAGGTGGAAGAGACCCAATTAGTGCGTCTCCTGCTCGTAGCTCCGAGGTTAATGACTGTCATAACCACCGTCCACGTCAGTGGCCAGTTATTCCTCACTGGCCGTTCTTTAAGGCAGACTGCTTTCTATGAAACTTTACAGGGGATACTTCATTACCCAGCTCCAGAAATCCTGCAGGTGGGGAGGCTGGAGCCTTGCGGAAGCTCTGGCAGGCTGGGCCCGGGAGCCCTGCCAGGGGTGCCCCATCTCCTTTGGGACCACCACCTCCAGGACAGCAGGACCCTCCTCCTCCAGCCTTTCCAACCCTGATGGGGATGCAAGGAATGAAAAAGGATGGACTGGATTCCCCAAGGGCCGGCTGCAGAGGCTGCACAGCCAGACACAACATGAGATGGGGCCCCTATCCAAAGCTATCACAAAGGCAAAGATGATGGCTGTGGCGGCAGAGCCACCAGGGCATCTCCAGGGCCCAGATGGCATCCTCCAGGACTGGGCCACCTTGAACAGCAAGCCTGGGGCACCATGCCTTGGGCAGGCTGCCTTAGAAAGACAACCACTTGTCCCCTGCCTGTCCCCAGCCCTGAGGAAGGGCTCTGGATGTCAGAGTCGCCCTTTAGACCCAGCTAGCGATGCTCTGACCTGGACCACAGAGCTAGAGGCCCCTTGGACGGTGGCCCTGAGTCACTTCTTCACCCCTACATCACTCATCAGCCACCAAGAGCTGCGGCCTCTGCCCCCAGCACTGGCATGGCTTGGCATGAAAGAGCGAGGCCTTCCCAACCACCTCAGCCACAGGACTCCAGTGCTGCCCTGTGAGGAAGAGGAGGGGGCTTCTGGACAATGGGTCAGAGCAAACCCCTTGAGTGGCAGAAGTGGCCTTCACCCCAGCTGGAGACTCAGGTGGCACACGGGGCTGGCCACCCCCCACCTGCCTGTGCAGCTCTGCACTGGGCCCGTGGGCTCAGCATCTCAGGGTCAAGTTCGTGCAGGGCCTGGCCTGGCACAGCCCCACTGCTGCTCTCAGGATGCTTGAGCCATCCATGACTCATCCAAGGACATCCCGACACGGGCTCAGCGTCAGGACTGCTGGGTCCCAGCTCCCAACCACAGGACACACAGCCTCGGCTCTGCAGGACACGGTGTCTGCGGGGGGCAGGGGGGTTACAGGCCAGCACACTGCCTCCAGGGCTGTCCTTGTTTAGGCGACAGTGACCACACATGGCCTCCACACCAGGGCCCTGCCCCACATTGACACCATTCTATGGATCCCCTCGCTGCCACTCAGGGAACAGGCTCCACAGCTGGTCCCATTTTGCAGTTGAGGAAGCTGAGGCTCCAGGAGGTGGAGCCATTTTCCCAAGGCCATCAGCAGGGTTAGGCAGATCCCAGAGTCCCCTGCCCCGCAGCCTCTCCTGGGGCTTCCCCCCTGCAGGTGTGGAGACCACAACCCCCACACGGCCCCCGGCACAGGGCAGGGACACGGAAGGAGCTGACACCCAGAGCCCAAAGGGACACCAGTTCTGGCCTTGAGCCCTCATTCTGGCTTAAAGAGGGGCCTGAACAGAGCTCGAGGGTGTTCCCCGCCGTGACAGCGGGCTCCAGCGAAACATTCACGAGAAAGCAGCTCAGGGAAGAATCCAGAGGATGAGGCGGCTCAGTCTCTGGGAGAACAGGGAGACGCATTTCCAAAGAGGGACCAGAGGGCCCAAGGCCAGTGTGTCTGAGCCCTGGGGTCCTCTACACGCCCCAAGAGACACAGAGGCTCTCCCTGCCAAGAGTGGCCAGTTCCCCCATCCCGGCAGCCTGGGACTGCCCCAGGTCTAGCGCGGACCAGCTCACAGCCTGAGGGTCACTCGGCCCCCAGCCCAGCCTCCTCCGCTGCACCAACCCTGGGCCACCGCTCACGCTCTGTTTCACAAGATGTGGGGAGGAGCCATGCAGGCCCAGCCTGGAGTCCTGGCTCACCTCTTCCTGACTGTGGGGGCTCGGGCATTGTTCATCTGCTGCTCTCTGACTCAGTTTCTCCATCTGCAGAATGAAGACTTTCATCTTGCAGGTGCTTCTGGGTCCTGAAGATGCCGCCCTGCAGGCCAGCAGAGTGACCAGCACCCCCAGGCCCTGTGTAAGTGGCAGTTTAGGTTACACTCCTCGCTGTGACCACAGCTGGTGCTGGCCAGGCTCTTAGCCACCCACAAAGATCCTCCCTCATCTCTGAGCAGGGCGAGTCGCTGCCAGCAGAATCCTGATGTGTGCCAGGCAGTGGCCTGGGTACCAGGCTCCTCTGGGCATCTTACTGCAGACTCAGCCTTCAGGAGACCTCGTCCCAAGACTTCCCAACCCAGAGTGTGCCACGGAGGACAGGTCTAAGCAGGCTCTTGGCTCCCCTCTTACGGATGGACCTGTGTTCCCCAAACTCCTGTGCTGAAGTCCTAACCCCAGGACCTGAGTGTGGCTGTGTCTGGAGACAGGGTCTTCACAGAGGGAACCAGAGTCTTTAGGGTGCACCCGCATCCTTATAAAGAGGGGGCCTGGAGACAGACGCCCAGGAAGAAGAGCAGTGAGGATGAAGCTGGGGGAGGGGTGATGCATCTGCAAGCCCAGCAGTCCCAAGGACACCAGCAGCCACAAGCTAGGGAGGGCCTGAGGCAGGTCCTGTCCCATGGCCTTCCAGAGCCAGCACTGTGCCCATCTCCATCTCTGACTTCTGGCCTCCAGAGCTGTGAGCATCTGGGGAATGTTGTTACACAGCCCTGGCTGACTGATACAACCTCCTGCCATCCCATGGTGGCCAGGAGTCCACGTCACCGGATGCATCCTGGGGTCCTGCAGCACCTGCCCTGTCAATCAGCTGATGCCACCTTCCCCATGGTCACCCCTTCACCCCATCCTCATGGGACCTGCACCTCAAACCCAGGCCACACTCAAGCTGGCAGAGTCCCACATTTAACTCCACAGGAAGCCCCTGGAGTGGGCCAAGGGCAGCGCAGGGCAGCGGGGCGTCCTCTTGACCTCCCACAGAGCCGAGCCCATGATGGTCCAGGGGGTGGGAGCTGTGGCAGCCACGCCCTCCAGGAAGTGCCTTCTGAGGAGCCAATCCAACAGCAGCCCTAGCACAGCCTTGTGGGCCGGAGGAAGAATTGTAACCATTATGCAGCTGTCTGGTGTCCTGCCACCTGGGACTAATTAAATGGCTTCCAACTGTGATTGAGGCGCTGCATAAAATATTTTTTAAATTAATTTTTAAAGAATAAATGAAAGCATGAACATTTTACGTGCTGGCTGAGAGATGGGGATGGGAGTGCAGGTGGGGCGGGGCAGGGCAGGAAGGAAAGGGGGCAGAAGAGCTGCAGGTGGGGCCTAGGGCCTCGCAGGGGTGACTCTGGGCCTCAGTTTTCCCACCAGGATGGAGGGACTTGGAGCTGCCTTAGCCCGCGGGCTCCGTTCAGGTGGGGCAGACACCAGCAACCATGAGCGTGTTCCCCGCTCAGTCAGCAGCTTCTCCGTGCCTGGCCCTGCCCTGTAGCCCAGGAGCTCCGAGGTGGGGGCAGCACCAGCGGCTCAGAACAGCTGCAGGACCCCGAGCACATCTGCCAGAGAGGGGAGGACCAGGCATGGGGAGGGCTCTGCAGCTAGGGAAGAGCTGTGCAAATGCAAACACACGCGAGAACACGCATGCTCCAGAACCCACAAGATCCCGAGAGATGGGAGGAGCAAGGCTGCTCACAGGTGCACGCACAAGCCCTGCCAGGGAGTGACGTCTTCACTGCACCTGGTGGCTGAGGCCGGCCAGGATGGCTGTTGTCAAAGCCCCAGCCCCTGACCATGCCTGGAAGGCCCACCTACAGCCCACTTTGCCAGCACCTGACCTCCCGCAGATCCTCCAACAAGCCTTGCTTCCTTCCACTGCAGGGCCTTTGCACTTGCCATACCTGCTATCTGAAAGCTCCCCTACAGTGTTCAAGCTGTAAAGGTATGAGTAAAGGTCACATTCTCAGGATGGCCTCCTGGCCACTCGGCATCCTGTCCCCCACAGCACTGCACTCTTGCCACCAGACAACGACCTGTGAAATCATTTGCTTAGGTCTCTGCCCCGCCCTGCACATCCTGACCAGCGAGGCCCAGTACCTCCCAGCCAACAGGTCTTCTGCACTTATCATGTGGCCCAGCACAGAGCGACCGCTAATAAATCCTCGTGGATGAATGACAGCATGAACTGGGGCAGGAACGGGTTAACTCTAACCCCCTACCCTGGCTCCTCCTTCTGGGATTCCAGACTGAACATCTGCCCCCAGGCCCTCGGGCAGGGGAGGCACCACAGGGACTGCAACCAACTGTGGAACTGGCTCCTGTCCGCCTCCGCCATGCCTCTCTGCACAGCCAAGCTGTTTATGAAGTGCCAGTGTGTGTCCCAGCCTTCCATCTGTGTCAGTCCCATGTGGTCCCATAACCACGCGGGCCGGGGGGTCCCAGTCCCAAGTCGCAGGTCCCGGGTGAGAACAGGAGCTAGGAGCAGCTCAGAGAAGACTCCCAGATCTCACGGAGCCCACCTCAGGCCCAGGCCCCCGTGTCAGCCCCCAGCTCCCAGACCGCGGGCTCTGACTGCTCAGCCCTTGGCCCCTGGGGCCAAGTTCTTCAGGAAGCAGCCCCTGGTCCATGCAGCGTGGGTTTCGGAACAGCCTCTGGGGCACAGCTGCCGCCGGGCACTCCTGGTCCCTCTGCAGAGACCCAGGAGGAGCTGCCCAGGCCCCGGGACCCTGGGCATCCTGGGAGACTGTTCCTGCATGCCTGGTCCTATGGCCTAGGCCTCGCACCCCAGGGTTGGCAGAATACTGGGTACAGTCAGGGACTCACGGTGGGAAGACTCATGTCACCCACCCATAGGCCAGCGTCACCAGACTCCTACTGTGTGCTGCCACCACCATGCAACACAGCATGTGGCTTCCTGACCCCCACCAGAGCGTTTGCAGAAAGAGCCGGGACAGGCAGAGGACTAGGGACAGGCGGGCAGGCGTCAGGCCTGAACTTCGCGAGGCTGGTGTCAGACCCTTCTTTTGCCTGGGACACAGAGCCAGGCAGTTGCCCCCTGTCTGAGACTCCAGAACCCTCCTTCACCAGCTCCTCCACCATCACCTGCCTGAGAAAGCCAGCCGCGTGCAGGGCCCGGTGGAGAAGCGGCCATGGTCCATACCCAGGGCGGAGGGAGCAGGCGCGTTGGCCAGGCCCCGCCAGCAGGGGGCAGAGCTGAGACACAAGGCCGTCTGCACCCAAGCCCCTCAGCAGCAGAAGCAGGGGGTAGGTCTGGCTGCCAGGGCCTAGAGTCATCCGGCCTTGGGACTAGGACATCGGAGAGACAGGAAGCAGTGACAGAAGGAGGGCAGGGTGGCCTGGTGGGCAGCCAGGAGGAGGAAGAGGTGTCCGTAGGGCTGAGGTCGTGGTGCCTGTGGGTCATCTCTCGCAGGCTTGGGTGCTCTGTGAGTGTTTGAGCTTTCAAAGCTCTCCCTCCCCTGAAAATTCCCTCACCCCCAAGGGAGGCTCCTGAACAAAACACTCAGTCTCCCTTTTGTTTTCCCAGACTAAACAAGAGCTGTGCACAAAGATGACTAAACGCAGACCTGCCGGGCCCGAAACTGGAGAACACTCAGAATCCTCGCAGAAACTTGGATCCGACCGCGGCACCACTGGCCAACTTCAAGCGAGGTGAGGCGGAGTCAGCTGAAGGGATGGAGACGCCCCTGTGGAAACCTCCTTGGCTCCTCATTGCCACCAGAGTCAAATCCGAACCCCTGGCCTGGCAGATTTCATCTCAGTCCATTTCCTTGGCTTTCTTTCCTCCCTCCCCAGCCCTCTCCAAACGTCCAGCTGCAGCGCTCTCAGAACACACCCAACTCTGTCCTCTGCCTGGAATCCCATCCTCCTGCCCTACAAGCCAACTCCTATTCATCCCACAGAGCCTGCTTGAATGTCACCTCTTCCAGGAAGCCTTCCCAGGGCAGCTGAAAGAGCAAGTCCCTCTCTCCCTCCCTCCCTGTGTCTTGGGCACTTTGTCACAGCTCCACTGTCACCTGATCCGCGCCAGCAGCTGCCGACTGAGCACCTGGCTGACCGCAGGACGCAAGTGTCTGCGACTCACCCACAAATGCAGACTCAGCATTGTCACCCACAGGCCGGGGAGCCCCATCCTGTCTGTGCCTGGAGGTCACAGCAAAGGCAGAGGTGGAGGAGGGAGGTCTGAGGCCAATCCCGCTGTCCCCCTGCTGCCCCCTACTGTCCCCTGCCTTGGGGCACAGAGAGAGCCGCTCTGTGTGGGGTCCAGGCGCAGATACACAGTGTCCTTGGAACCCAGCCTGGTGAAGAGAAATGTTTTGACAGAAAGAAACTGTCCAAACAATAGAACCTCGTGTGAAAGGTACTTCATGCGCCAGGCCTCTGATGGCTTTCAGATGGCTGGAAAAGACCAGCAGGGGGCTGGAAATGATGGCCAGGAGCCCTTCGTGGGGAGACTGGGTACCACTTGGCCCACCTGGGGGTGTCTGGGGTGGAGGAGGGAACAGAGTCAGGGCCCGGGCCAGTTCCCGGGCCTCAGTTTCCCCACCCAGAACCCCAGAGTCTCCCAAGTGGGCCCCGGGTGGTCTAAGGAGGGGGCTTCTACCCAGCCCTGTGAAGCTGGAAATGCGCTTTACACCTTCACCACCTTGCTAGGTGACCAGAGCAGCCAGCCCACCAGCGGGCACCCCAAGGTGGCAGCTTCCTTTGGCTTCAGAACAAAAAGGCTGAGGGTGGGAGGGGACCCAGCCATGGAATTAACCCCCTCAGGGGCAGAAGGGCCCTGGGGGCTGGGGCAGGGGCAGATGGGGCAGCCGCCCTTGGGGCTGCCAGCCTCAGCCATCGTCCCTGCTTCTGCCCTGCTGTGACCTCAGCAACAGCCACACCCCTTCAAATAAGGACCCCACAAAGGCTGCTCCCTGCTGCATTTCCCCCAGAGAATGGATCTAACCCTTGCAAATTGAGGCTCGTTTGACGGACTCTCCCCCTTTACTGACTCAGGGTCTGCTCCAGGGCCACATTCGGGGACACACAGTGCTGGGCCCTTCCTCTGCCCAGCTCCAGGCCCCAGCAAAGGGCAGCAAAGGGCGCCCCGGGAGTTTGGGGTTTGGGGCGGTGAGCCAGTCTGATTCCTCCACTGCCTCTGTCTAGGTGAGCCCTGGGTTGAGTGGCAGCCAGTTTTCGTCCCCTGGGATGGGCCTGCAAACGTCCTTTCAGGAGCTCAGCTTGCCCAGTGACAGGGCACAGAGGTGGCCTGCCTGGCTCCACCATGGGCCCGCAGGGCTGGCTGGCGTGAGAGCCTCGGGCGGGGCTCCCCGAGGCAGGGACCTCTGCCTGGAAAACATCCACCCTCTGCAGCGGCCTCTGTGGAGCTCCTTCAAAGAAGGTGGCTTCAGAGGAGCCAAGGTGTGGACGAAGGATAGGGACTGTGCCCCGGGGCCACCACTGCAGCAGCCTACCACGACCAGCAGGTGCTCCGAGGTCCCCAGGCCTGGCTGGGAGACGCCCACATCAGCAACACAGCACAGTCCTGACCTCCAGCACCAAAAGGAGGGCACTGTCCCCACAGCAAGGACACAGGGCAGGCCTGGCACAGGGTAGGTGCCCAGCAAACTTGGGGTGCGCTTCCTTCTCCTCTGAGCCCTGGCAGGCCTTTGGGGTGTACATGCTTTAAGAGGCCACACCTGGATCTCACCCTTCAAGGGCACCTCATGTGCTCTGGACGGTGCACAGCCCAGCCCCACCCCTTCCCACGAAGCCTTGGGCCACCCGCGTCCCTTTCTGGAGCCTCAGTGTCCCCATCTGTCACTGGGGCTCCCGGCACCCGCTGGGCAGGGGCATGGGGAGGTTAACGGGGATGAAGGATTTAAGCCGTCGCCCCCGCCTCCCTCAGCCACCAGGGAGCTTGTTAGAAGCAGGCACTCTGGCTTCACCCTGCAACCCACTGAATCGGAACCAGCATTTTAACAAGGTCCCCAGGGGCCCAGGGCGCCACAGACAGAACAGCTGCTGCAGAGGACTTGGGCCCCCCCCAAGTTAAATCATTCCCAGCCCCTCCTGCCCCAGCCCTTCCTTCCGCCCACGCTGAAGGCAGGGTCCCCTCTACTAGGTCCCCACTTCCCTCACCCACGGGTCCCACCACCCCCAACTTCACAAAAACACATGCTTTGGGGTTCCAACCAGCAGCGAGGACCTGTCCCCCACGGCACCCCAGGCCCAACCAAGCCCAGCACAGGACCTTCTCCAGGCCCAGCCAGGACCGTCCAGGGCTGGGTTACACGAGCCCCGCACTGCGTCGCACCCCAACAGTCTCACCCAGGAACGAGACCAGGCTCCTCCCAAGGGCCAGTCCCCAACATGCCAATTGTCCCTCTCCACCTCATCCTTCCACCCATCTCCACCTCCCAGCGCTGGCTGCCTCTGTCCCTGGGGGCCTCCAGGACAGGGGCCCAGCCTCAGAGGACCAGAGGGACTCAGGGTGACAGGAGTGAGGGAAGGTGGCAGGGAGGGAGCAGGACTCGGTTGTGAGCAGAAGCAAGGGAAGGGCCAGCTGACGGGGGCTGGCACCGCAGCGGAGTGAGTCACGTGCCCACATCACGCTCCCCCCCAGGCCCGAGATGGGACCTCACTTGGAAACAGGGTCTCTGCGATGGGCTCCCGTCACCACGAGGCCATCCTAGGCTGGGTGGCCCTAATTCAGTGCCTGGTGTCTGCACAGTAAAGGAGTGAGGTTTGGGGACACCGAGACACATGGGAAGAGGCCATGTGAAGACAGGGACGGGGGGAGGGATGCAGTCACAGACAAGAACACCGGGACAGCCAGGAGCCCCCAGGACCTGGAGAAGGCACAAGGGCCCTTGCCTAGAGCCACAGGAAGTAGGGCTCAGTCTGCACCCCGGGACTGTGACAGGACCCCTGCCTGTCCTGCAGGTCCCAGGGCAGTGGCTCCTGCTGCAGCAACCTCAGAACCTCAGCCGGCCCCTCATCCAGGGAATGGATGGGAGCAGGGACAGGGAAGGGCCAGCCCTGTGACCAGGGAACACGGCCCCAGAGCACTGGCCAGGCAGCTGTGAGCAGGGGCAGAGGCCCAGGGGGACACTGGCCATGGAGGACCAGGGGACAGCAGGGAGGGCCGCTGCACCCTGACTTCCCTGCCTGCCCATCAATGGGCTCCTTCAGGAGCCAGACTGTGTGGCCCTGTGCCAGCCCCTCCTGCCCCCAGCAGCCAGCACTTCCTGCCCCCAGCTGTGGGCCTGCGGAAGCTCGGCTGGCTCTTGGCATGATGTCTTCAGCCCCTCCGTGACCAGGACATCAGTGAGGCTGTCCCCACCATTGGGTCCTGGCCCCATGAGGCTCTGATGCTGTGGGCTCGGCTGGGAGGGAACAAGAGCAGCAGGACGGGGTGTGGAGCAGGGACATGCACAGGACAGCAGGCCCCAGCTCCAGCCCTGCAGCTGCCCCTGACCCGCTTCCTCCGGTGGAGCAGGGAGAGGCCTCCCCTGGGGGCTTCTGAATGTGTAGAGGCAGTGCGTGCACCTAGGCTTGCTCCCTGCTCCCCCGTGCCTCAGTTTCTCCTCTGTGAGCCCGAGTGCAGGGGGTCATGGTTAATCACAGGTCCTGGAGACACAGCCCTGGTCCCAGAGAGGTTGCCAGAGCTGACAATGACAACTTCAATGCTGGGACAAAAGTGTCCACCACAGGAAGCCCAGCTCTGACCACTTAGGGCTCCTGGCCTCTTCACTTGGGGCTACTTTTCACGTCCCACAAAGGTTTAAGGTGTCATGTCCTGGGGAGGGAGTTGTGGGGACCAGAGGGACACACGGGGTGACTGCGGGCATCTGGCTCCAAAGTTTCAAGTGCTGGGCCCAGGACTCAGGGATCCGCTGGCCCAGAGCAGCCTGGGGTTGCACCCCGGTCCCCAGCCCCAAGTGCACAATTGGACACATTACAGCAGGAGGGCGCCCTAGACATTTGCAGAGTGAAGCAGGGACAAGAAAGCCCAGGGCAAAATCCCAGAGCTCAGGCTGCAGGGAGACTTGAGGGCCACTGGTCCCCCAACTGAGGAGCAATATGGCTAGAAAGGTGCTGCCTAGGGCAGTGGTGGCGAACCACAGACCACAGCAGACTGTTTATTATCATTGAGAACTCTAAAAGGTTCACCATCACTGGCCTAGAGCCTTGCATGCCCCCAGGGATGGCGAGCCCACTACCTCACAGAAAAGCCCCATGCATATCCACAGCTAAACACGCCTTCAGTGACGCTGTCCCCAAACTCAGCTCCACACACCCCACAGAGGCCCCCAGAGCCCTGCACATATGTAAGGCCAATGGGATGCCCAGAGCATCTCCATTCAGAGAGAAAGACAACCAGGCAGTTTCCTCAACTGCGAGTTACTGTCTGCTTTCATTCATTCATTCCCTGGGCCTATTATGTGAAGGTACATGACCTGACTTAAACCTCAATGGCCATGAGCCCATTCCCAGATGGGCACACTGAGGTCCTGGAGATGGAGCAGGTGACCCTGTAGCAGGTGCTGGATCCACCCACACCTGACGCCCCCATCCCTTCCTGACTTCCTGTGCCTGCTTGTCTGCGTGATGCACCACCTGCATCCACCCTGAGATGCCAAGAGGGTCCAAGGGGATGACACGCCTTGCCCAGTGCCACACTTAGTGCCCAGGTGAGAGCCTGGTCCTGGGCTCTGCGGTCTCCAGCTCAGCAGAGCCCAATCAACCCAGGAGCGGACACCAGTGCAGTGGGCTCAGCCACACACTGCCACACAGGGGATGCTGGCACAGACTAGGAAAGTGACAAAAGTGCCCTTGCTTAAAGGAGGGGACAGTGCTTGCACCTCTCACCCACGATGAGCTCCGTATTTTCTCCACCCTGCCCGAAGCCCTGGCCTTGAGGCTGCCTTTAAAAGCAAGCAGAACTCAGCTGGGCTCGGTGGTGCACACCTGTGATCCCAGCACAGGGGAGGCTGAGGCGGGAGGACCAAAAGTTTGAGCCCAGCCTGGGCAACTTAGGGAGACCCTATATCAAAATAAAAATAAAAAGGGCTGGGAGAGTAGCTCAGTGTGAAAGCCCTGGGTTCAAGACCCAGTACTGCAAAAGAAAAAAAAAAAAAAAAAAAACAAACAGAACTCAAGCGTGGTTTGGGGGATGGGGAGGGGAGGGCTCCCGGCAAAGAGCAGTCACAGGTGTGGTGTGCTGGGCAGTGTCCAGAAGCCAGGCCAGGGACACAAAGGGCAAGCCCAGGCGCGTGGTCCTCTCCTTCCACTGTGATTAAAATCTGCCAGGAGAGTGAGCCACGGGAATGAATCACAGTCCTACATCATCTCCTGACAGCGGGACCACAGGAGTGCAGGCGGCCTCTCCCAGCCACAGGGCACCGCGGGGTGCAGGTGAGGAGCTCCTGCTCAGTGCGTCTACCCGCAGGCTGCCAAGCTCCGGATTCCCAGCTCCTTGCAGCCCGGCCAGGCTCCTGCAGCCACCTGGCTGTCACCACAGACGCCCGGCCGGTGGGAAGGAAGCTGAGCAAAGCCATCTTGCCGGGGACTCTGCTGAGGAAGCCTGGCTTAGGGGAAAGGGAATGGCTTTAGAGCCAGACTGCCTGGGTTTGAATCCCAGCCCCGCCTCTGCCGAGGCCTGCAGCCCCGGAAGGACCCAGGGAGCCTGGGTGGCACACGTGGTCCTCAGCTAACGTCAGTCACTTCATCCCTGCCAGGGACCATGTGGTGTACACCTATGTCAAGAGTACAGTCCTCCAAATGACAACGCAGCCAGGTGACACACCCAGTCCAGCCCCCAGGGAGCTTCAAGGATGCCCATGTCCTCCCGTGGCCCTGAGAGAGGGGGCTCTGCTCCCAAGTCTCAGATGGGGAGACTGAGGCTCAGGGGAGATCAGCCTGGAAGGGGAAACAGGATGCAACCCAGGAGGGGGTGGGAGGTGAGGCTGATCCAAGTGGCATCCTGGCCCCCGGAAGTGGCCTTCTATGCCGGCAGGGTTCCTGGGGGGAGTTCTGTCACTCCTCTATGGGTGGCAGCACAGCAACCCCTCACAGGAGTTTCCTGATCCTCCCCACTGTCCTGACTCTGCCTCCTCAGAGCAGTGCATGTGGGAGTCTCAAGGGCATCCTCAAGGTCAAGGACAGCCTCCTCAAGGTCAAGGACACTCCTCAGGCCAACTGTGCATCACTGTGCGATTCTACACCAGAGTCCACAGCTGCAGGTCCAGACAAAGCTGTGCCTCTCCTGGGTAGCCAGCCACCTCATCTGCAGCACCCAGGACTTACAAGCCAGTATCCCTTTTCACTGTGCCTACTAGGATACTCCTCACCTTCCATTTGCTTTTGTTCTTTTCCTACCATTGTGTGCCCTTTGTACTAATTCCCTTGACTGTTTATTTCAGTGAAGTATAAATACATATTTTAAGTAAACCATTTAGAGCCATTTTGGGAACTAGGCAGTTGTGAAAACATAAATAATATTCTAGCTCGCTGCTAAGCGATGATGTATTACAGGGCACGATTTACAAGGACTTTTCCTCTGTTACAACACCCAGCAAATGTAGACTTACAGGAACTACAAGCATCAGGTATGCTAAGGGAGAAGAAAGCAGGAGGAGGGGCCGTCCTCAAGGTCATAGCAGAGGTCAGGAACAGCCGAGTCACACCCTATAGGAGGGAAGGGGCTGGGGACAGCAAAGGCCACCCCAGGCTGGGTGACAGCGCCCTGCCCACCCCAGCCTCTCTGCACAGAGTGCCGCATTTGGAAGTCAAAGCACAAAGCACAAGACCTCCCCAGAAAGATCCACCTCGAAGGTCTGCCTGTGCGGGGTGGGCAGCTGCGAGGGCCAGGGCTGGCGGGCGTCCCTACCTGCTTCCTGCACGTCCAGCTTTCTCTCCACAAATCCGTGGGCAGTGGCCCAGCAGTCAGCCGCTGAGCCCGGGTGAGTCTGACCCTAGCCAGGCCCACGTGACCTGTGACAGTGCGAGAGGCAGGCAAGGCGGCGGGGAGAAAGGCAGGAACAGACCTCGTGCAGGGGAACGGCACACACGAGGGCCCAGGACAGAGGCGGGCGTGGCCGGCCGATGGACTTCTGTGTCCTCGCCACCCTCTGCTCCCACCCTCAGCTCAGCGCCGTGCCCACTGCACCCCCAGGGACAGTCTCGGGTCTCCAGGGCAGGGCCACTCCTCTGGGTGGCCCGCTGTGCACCGGTCTGAGGGCAGAGGCGCTGTGAGCCTCAGGACTGGGGAGGAATAGGCCCACTTCCTGTGGGGACTCTGGGGACAGGCGTCGCCATTTTCCCAGAGAAAAGATAAAGTTGATGGAGGCGCAGTGTAAGATGTACATCCTGCCATGCCAACCCCCCACCCTTGGCCCCTCTTCCAGAGAGAATGCCAGGACACTGTCCCCTGTTCCACGGGGACCCGGTGTCTGGCTCACACAATGCTCTCCCAGGCTCCCAAATGCCACCACTCCAGGGCCCTTGCCCAGCCATCACCTCCGCCTGCAGCCCAGCATCTTTGCTCCTCACTCTGCTTCCTGTCTAGTGGCCCTTCGGCCCATCCGCCAGAAAGTATCGAGCTGACTGACCCCCCCATTACATTCAGGGAGCATCAACTCCACGGGAGAGGAGGTTCCTTTTGGCCACCACGACATCCGGAGTGCCGAGAGGGTCCCAGGCTTCTCCCATGGTTCTCACACCAGCCCGCTCTTCACCTTGACAGAATTCAGCCACCCTTGGACAACTGACAGTCACCCTGGCCAACAGCACAGTCAGGGAGCTCCGCCCAGCCCCCTGGAGCCCGCAGCATGCAGACACAAGGCTGCGTCTGCATTTCCCAGTCCCCCGCGAGCCGCCGTCTGGCGTACGTCAGCCGTGGCTCCAGCCATCTGGCAACAGACTCAGAAAGCTGCGTCCTCAAAATAAAATATCAAGTGTGAGCCTTCCCCACAGGTGATAGCGCATGCCACGGGTGGGTGAGGGGAAAGCTGGCCTCCCTGTTCCCCCTCTCTGCACATCAATAAAGGGCCTCCTCTCCCTGGGATCCGTGGTCCACCACGAAGCCCACGTCTCCACCTGGGCGGCACACCAAGCTGTGCCCACAGGGAATCCAGAAGAGAGAGCCTCCCCTGAGCCACTCGGAGGAGTCCGCTTGCTGGAATCCAGCCTCCCGAAACCTCCAGCAAAACTCCCGATGCTCGGCTTAACTCTCATCCTGGGGTAGAAATCTCTCTGTAGGTAGTGTATATATTTCCCTGTTTCTAGAGAGGACGCTGACCACAGTTCACTATCTAGACACCACGGCACAGCCGTCTGCAGGGCCAGGAAGACTACAGAAAGGAAGGAGGCAGGTGGGGTGAAGCACGCAGGAGTCGGGGGGCCACGTGGAGCGGCAAAGTGAAGCCCACAGGCCTCCCCCCGTCAGGCAGCCGCCGCTCTGACAAGTCCATCGGTGACACGCGATAATTCAGAGCCACCAGCAGTGTCAGAACTGTTCTTCGCTTTTGATATTTATTTATTTAGAGGCAAGGTCTTGCTATCTAATCCAGGCTGGCTTCGAACTCATGGTCATCCGCCTGCTTCAGCCTCCCAAGTGCTAGGATTATAGGTGTTGCACCACCACACCTGGTTTGTTTTTCAAGAGATGTCAAAATTCCAGATTTGGCTTTTTAAACACTGGAAAATGTGATGTTAACCAGATGAGACAAATCAGAGCATCCAGTTTGGACCTTAGACCCACATATAGCTCCACTGAGGACCAGAAGCCAAGACACAGCAGGGCTGGAGGCAGAGGCAGCCGGCCCATGCCAGGCACACTGCTCTTTGCACGTCCTCTCTGCCCCAAGCCCAGCAGCCAGGAATCAGGATGCCGCACGTCTCGAACACCAAGCACACCTTGGTGATCCACCCAAACTGGACACAACCGGGTGTGAATGTAAAAGCCCAAACTGTGGTTCACCCGCAACCCAAAGGAACAAACCACTGATACACTGCGATGAGGATGCGTGGCAAATATCTTAGCTCAGGGGACGAAGCTGACTCGAAGGCTGTGGACTGCGTGGCTCCACCTAGATGACATCTGGCAAAACTAAGCTGCAAGGACAAACACCAAGTGAGGAGCAGCCAGGGACGGAAGTGACCACGAGGCACACAGGGGGATTTGGGGCAGCAGGGTGCTTTCTCTGTCTTGATGGTGGTAGTGATGAGGCTACATGAGCTTGTTGGAAGTCACAGTGTCACTCACCTGAAACCTCTTCCTGGATGTGAATTCCTCCTCCACAGACCTGGACGGAAGGAGCGCCCAGGCCTCAGGAGGGCTTGCAGGGGAAAAGCTTGACGATTTGCACCAAATCATCTGAATTCATTGCTCCGTTCATCTAAACCTCCCCCAGCCCCAGGGGTGGACGCCGGACGCACTCGGCACACAGCATCGGACACCTGAGAGGCGAAGCACGTGGCCCACGCTCATGGTGGCAATCAGGACAGCCGGGTTCGCCTGACTGTACATGCGACAAGCTGATGCCAGGCCCTAGGGATGGCAACGGAAGACCTGCAGGTCCTAAAGGCAGGATGGGTGCCACTGCACCCCTGGTGCCCGGCACCCTACCTCCACCTTACAAGGAGGGGCTTACAGCCAGCAGCCACCTGGGAGAGCAATGCTGGGGCCCCAGCATCTTGGAACCAGGTATCTGGAGTACAGAATCCTTCAGGGTCACAGCCCCCTGCCTGCCCGTCCGCTTCCTGCTTACCTGTCCCTATGACCCTCCTGTCCACCCTACTCCTCTTCAAGGTCCTTTCCTAGGCACTTGTCACGTGGTCAGCTTATCTGTGCCCTGCCTGCTTCCCCCACCCCCGACTGCTGGGCCGATGGAGGCAGGGGTTTTAGGGCTAATTGACCACTGTGCCCTCTGAGCCTCACAGTATTTGGCACATAGTAGGTGCTCAAGAAATAATTGTTGCGTGAATGGCCGCGCTTGGACTCATTAGTTGTCTAGGCCAACCTGGGCGACTGGGTTTCGTATAGACACAAAAGTCCAACTTCCTGATGTCCCAGGCCTGGAAAATCAAAGTCGAGGATGGAAAGGTTAATTTCCCGCAAGGCGGAACCAGAGCAAAGCCGCCGTGGGAGGCCAGTGCAAGGCATTCCGGACGGCTGTGACCTTTCGTCTCCCGCAACAACAGCACCGGCTCCAATTACCGGAGACAGGCGAGCTGCGTGCAGCCTTGCGTGTTTGCAGACTTAATGACAACCACCTCTACCATGCAGGGCCGAGGGCAGGGCTCCCCCAGGCAGCCGTGGGCAGCAAGGGGGCTGGGCCAGCAGGACAAGCACAGGCTGCACCCCAGAGCCCCTCTCATCCAGGCCCTGGCCACCCCACCTTGAGGCCGAGAAAGGACTCTGGGTCTTTGGAAGTGGGACACCAGTCACACTGGACTAGGGACCCCTGAATGATCCCAGTTAACTTTACCTCTTTTAAAGCTGTCTCCAAGCCACCTGTCACACACCTGTAATTCCAGCACTGGGGAGACTGAGGCAGGAGGACTGCCATGACTCTGAGGCCAGCTGGGCTGTGTAGTGAGTCCAAAGCCAGCCTGAACTGCTTAGAGAGACCCTGTCTCAAACAAAAAAAAAAAAAAAAAAAAAAAAAAAACCAGGAAGAGAGACTGAAGGGAGGGGACGGGAATAGGAAAAAAAGAAGAAGCAAGAAATGCCATGTACAGGTACAAATTCCCCATGATGAATGTGATCACCATGTATATCTAAAATGTACCAATAAAAATATTCCATTGTGTAAAAATAAATAAATAAATAAACAAAATTTTTTAAAAGTCTGTCTCCAAATTCAGTCACGTGCTGAGGTCCTGGGTTAGGACCTCCAGCTACGGACCAGGGGGTTGTAGCCCCAACACAGCACGCAGGCTCGTGTGCTGGGCCAGCTGCATGCACAGGTAGACAAGTCAGAGGCCCCTGCTGTTTCAGAGCTGCCTCCCCTCCAACAGTGCTCCCAGGATGGCAAATGACATCGGTGACGTCCACACGTCACTGTCCAAGAGCTGGCTTACGACAAAGGGAGACCTGGGCCCTGGAAGACGGGGTGAGGAAGCCGTGACTCCTGCAGGGTGACCAGGGGACAGACAGCCGAGAGGAACCGCAGCCCACGCAGAAAAGAAAGGGCGATTCAGGGGGAATGGGGCGGTGGGGACAAGCACAGGACAGCGAGGATGTCCGCAGAGAACGCCCGCGGTGGACACCAGGAGCATCCCCCCCACAGCCACTGCCCACTCCCCCACACGAGACACAGACAAGCCTGGTCTGCACCAGACACGCTTCGCCCATGTGGACACAGCACACACGTGTACACCTTGCTCACCCGCATCTTCGTTCAGAGCCCCCTTGCCAGCCCCGGGCGTCTGGCACTTTGTGTTGTCATGACTGTCACTGGCATCTTTGTCCTTGTTGGGTCCCCAGCTCCGAACACACCATAGCAGGCACTTTGTGAATGTCTGTTGCATGAGCTACACTGGGGGCGGTGGGGGCCACAGAGGCTTCACTGTGGTGCCCCTAAGGTCACTGACTCTGTGGTCACCTGTGGAGGGTGACAGGGTCTCCATACAACCTCCTGACCCAATTCCAGGATGAAAACAGAAGCCTGAAAGTCCCAAGTCCTCTCCTTCAGAGGCTCAGGAGCTGAGGGTGGTGCCCTGGGTCTCCTGCCCCTCCTTGGGAGGTGGCACCATCCCTCTATGATTCCTCCCCAGGGGACTGGGGAGCCTCCAGGAACACATTCAGAATGGCCGGGAGCCGTACAAGAAGTCAGCCTTTTGGTCTCCATTTATCTCTGCAGGCACAGAATATTTCAGCACTCATTCCCCCATAATTCACCCTGTCAAGCTTAATAGCTAATAATAAGAGTTAACATTTTCTAAGCCAAGCACTTTATATCCCTTCTCTCGTAATCCACGTATAGGCGCGGGAAGGCCGGCTGACTCACCCAGGTCATGCGGCACATGTGGCAAGGACACAGAGCCAGCTCGCCCAGGGCACCTGCCAGGTGCTGTTTTAAGTCCTTCATTTGCAGCCACTTATTTATCCTACACACTGGGTGCTGGGGCTACACCAGCACAGAGTAGATGTTCAACAACAGCTACTGAGTGAAGTCATTGCTGTTTTTGTTCTTGTGTCTCAGATACCTAGTGCCCTGAAGGACAGAGATGCTAAGTTAATATCTGATGTTTGGATGGGTAGAAGGATGAGTGGTAGAAGGAAAAAGGGAAAGAAGGAAGAAAGAAAGGAGGGAAGAAATAAGACAAAATGATGGATGGAGGATGGATGATGGATGGATGGATGGATATGGGTGGGCGGATAGATGATGGATAAATGGATGGATGGGTAGATGATGGAAGGATGGGTGAATGGGTAGATTGATGGAGGATGGATGGATATATGGATGGATGGAGGATGGATGGATGGATGTGGGTGGATAGATAGATGATGGATGGATGGAAAATGATGCATGGGTGAGTGGATAGATTGATGATGGATGGATGGATGGATGGGTGGTGGAGGATGATGGATGGATGTGGGTGGATGGATAGGTGATGGATGGATGGATAGATGATGGATAGATGGATGGATGGGAAAATGATGGATGGGTGAATGGATAGATTGATGATGGATGGATGGGTGAATGATAGACTGATGGTGGATGGATGGATGGGTGAATGGGTCAATGAGTGGATAGTGACAGATGGGGGGTAAATGGGAGGGTGGATGGAAGAGTGCTAGACTACTCCTCCTCTATGCTGGGGAAGACAAAGATATGGATACACAGGGCCTACAGCAAGTCCTTGGGAGACAACCATGGACATAAATAACCACAGTAGGGATGGAAGCAGGTATGGGACCTAAGGGAGGTGAAGGGCAAGGTTCTTCAGAGATTAGAGGTGTCCCCTAGAGAGAAAGGAAGACTTCGTAGAAGAGGCGACCTCTGGGAGATGTGGGGAAAGGGTCTCCCTGGAAGGAGGGAGGCCATGAGTCAATGACAGGGTGGGAGAAAGGCCACATGTCACCTTGGAGTCACCAATGTCCCCGTCCGACTCCCTCCCCAGCCCTGAGTTCCCCTGGGTCAAGGACTGCTGTGCTCCTTTCTCCCCAGTGCCAGCCCCAGCCTGGGCAGATGGCACCGTGCTGCTGTCTCGACTGACCTAGGTCACACCTGTGTCCGTGGACCACAGCCCGGAAGGTGAGCAGTGTGAACAACACTAGGAACACACACATACACTGGGCACCTACTACATGCCAGGTGCCCAGGGTGCATGACCTCAGTGACCTTCAGTGACCCTGCAAAGGCCGTGTCATGGCAGACCTAACCTTTCCCAGATGGGGAGAATCACCCGTCCCAGTCCCACAAACGGGGGCTACAGAGGCTGGCTTAAGCCCAGGGCAGCTCGCCCAAAGCCCCAGAGCTTCCACAGTGGGCAAGGAAGGGATAAGAGCTGGGGGACCCTAGGGCACTTGGTTTCTCACCAGCCCCTGCGTGGCCTCAACAAAGTCGATTTACAAGCTCTCCGGGGCCCTGCTCACTGTTCACCTAACATTTCTTAACTATTACTCAAGATGCACTAAGAAAATCCATCATTTTCTCTGATGCAGAGAGGAGCTGCATAATCTCCGGCATGCGCGTCTCCCACCCTGCTGCCTCCATCTTTGCCTGCCTGGTGCCACCCAGAGGTTGTGGCAGCAAGGTCGCCCTGCCGAGCCTCTCCAGACCTGGGTGGGTAGGCTCACAGCTGGCACCTGTCACCACACAAGCCCAGGCCAAAAAAAGAAGCTGGATGTGCTGTTGACAGCCCCAGTGTGGGGGGCTGAGGGTGTGGCCTCCCAGGGAGTTTCTGGAAGCTTCCTGAGCAAAATCCCAGCTGCCACCACATGGGTCCCCCAAACGGCTGGCACCTGCTGCAGGGTCTGAGCCACAGACAACACTGTCTCACTGCTCTGGGGCTGGAAGCCCAAAATGACAGTGCCACCAGCAGATCCAGTGTCTGGTGAGGACCCCAGTTCTGGCTTGCAGGTGGCTGTCAAGTCGCTGGGCCCTCACATGGCAGAGAGACCATCGTTCTTGTGTCTCTCCTTACCAGGGCACCAGTCCCATCCTGAGGGCTCCACGCTCGTGACATAGTCGCCCCCAACACCATCCGCCAGGCATGAGGCCAGGACTCAGGCTGTTCCTTAACGTGTGAATCCTGGGGACACAGCATTCAGGCCAGGCCAAGGTCAAGGTCAGCAGGCAGTGAGCTGTCAGAGAAGCACAGCTGGTCCAGGTGATTGGCTATGTGGGGAAATGGGGGGCGGGACCCAGAAGTCTGGGGGTCTGGATAGCCCAGGAAGCCAGCTTCGGAAAGATGCACTGGGTTGTGGTGAACTCAGGAGGAATCAGAGGGCTGGGGCTGAGGGGACAGGGACACCAGGTAGGAAGGACTGAGATGGGGCTGATGCATGGGGGCATGGACTCATCTCCCAGCAATGGGGAGCCCCTGGAGGGTTCAGAGCAGAGAGTGACACCACCAGACCTGCCTCTGGAAGCATCATTTGGACCAGCACTGCTGCAGGACCAGACAGCAAGAGCAGCACCAGCGAAGCCAGGGCCAGGGCCACCAAGTGAACAGACAAGAACACATAAGTCCCTGTAGACGGCTAGGTCTCCTGCTGCCACAGGTCCCAGTCTGCACCCAGCCCAGCTTACCCATCTTAACCCTGCTCCCCACTGACTTGTGTGCCCTTCCCTGGGGCCCTACTGGCCGCCCAGCACCTTAGTACCCCTCTGCATGCTATGGGACACATGTGCAGAGCCACAGCCGGGCGTCTGCATGATCCTCTTGAAGCCCTTGTCCCCAGATGTCCAGGGTTTTGGAAGGACAGCAGTGCCGTCACTGCCTGGTGTCCCTGGCCTGGCCTCAGCAGGCGCCCCCAGATTCTCTACACCTGGATGAATGACCACGAGGGGACCCCAAACCAGCTCTGCCAAGTCCGGCTCTGCCGCAGCCCTGGAGACCCCGGCACCCATCTGCTGCGCCAGGAGCCCCGTGGTGCCCAAGTGCACAGAACGTGTACCAGCTGGGAAACCAGAGCCCCTGAACCTCGGAGCCACAGAGCGCTGGCTCGGGTGGCCACAGCATCCGCCAGCTGCAGCAAGAGCCGGTGCTCAGCCACAAGTGGGCACTGTGGCCATTATCCCACAGTGTCCCCAGTTATGCAGCAAGGGCCCCCGGCAGGACACCTGTGCATGAACACTGCTCACCCAACACTCAAGGACATCCGGGGGGCCAGCCCGCTGTGTCTGGGTCACCTTGCGCCCTTCTCACTCATCTGCAGGGGCCTAAAGTCACATCTCGGCCCTGTTTCTCTATGGCTGTCAACTACGAAGTGCTGCGCGCAGGGCTAAAGCAGCACAGGCACGGCCTCTCACAGTCCCGGGCGCCAGAGGCTGAAGTCCAGTGTCCCTGGGCATCGCTCTCTCTGACTCCGGGGGACAACCATCCTGCCTCTTCTATCTCCAGGTGGCCCCAGGTGTCCTTGGCTTGTGGCTGTGCTACTCCAGCCCCTGCCTCCACGTCACAGGCCCTTTCCTCTACGTCTGTGTCCCAATTTCCCTCTTCCTGTAAGGACTGGTCATTGTCTGAGGTCCACCTGCCACAGTCTGAGAATGGCTTGAGGGCAGCGGGTGGAAAATGAACCCTTCGTGAGGCAGGAAGAGCGGAGAAGTTTAACCAGACTGTGGTGTTTCGAGGTGGGGTCTGTCTCAGCCCGTGTGATGCCCTGCACCACCTCAGGGCTCAGCGAGCGAGGAGGCTGTCTCCAGCAACGGCTTCTTAAACTGCCACCCAGCTGCAGGCACAGTGGTACCTCGGTTCACGAACTTAATTTATTCCATGATTCTGGGGAAGATGGCTGCGTTCATTTTTGAGCAGACATCTGACAGCCCCAGTGTGGGGGGCTGAGGGTCTGGCCTCCCAGGGAGTTTCTGGAAGCTTCCTCAGCAAAATCCCAGGGTCCTGTTCATTGCCCAATGCAGAGTTCAAGACAGAAGCAAGATTTTACAGAATGCTTCTGTTTGTGAACCAAATTGTTTGCATACAGAAGCGTTCATGAGCCGAGGTATTACTGTGTTTCATTACAGCA
The DNA here is from genome assembly GCA_028451465.1 of Erethizon dorsatum. Taxonomy (NCBI): domain Eukaryota; kingdom Metazoa; phylum Chordata; class Mammalia; order Rodentia; family Erethizontidae; genus Erethizon; species Erethizon dorsatum. The sequence goes on along the minus strand of CM051836.1, from coordinate 96,634,429 downwards.
GTGTAAAATGGACTAATCCAGGCCCTACTCTGCTATGACCTCATCCTCGCTAGCTGATGTCAACAATAGCCCTGTTTCTACATTAGGTCATATACGTGTAAGGTAATGCTCCACTTGGATATGAACTTGGGATACCACTCAGCCCCATCCAGACCAACACCAAACCCCACACTGCCTCTTCCCCGGCACTGTTTTCCTGGGCAAACACCATCGTTTAACTTTCCAGAAAAAACAGCAGAGACCGCCACTCCCACTTGGACGGTTCCCGTGGAAAACAGAGGCCTCCATGGCGGTGAGCTCATCTCAGTCATGCCTGATGCCCTCCTCGATGAGATTTTCCATCTGCTCCTCCCTGACAGTGCTCGGAGCAAAGCTGGCCACTGTCAGTGGCATCCCCATCATCCTCTGGGTCCTGCACATCTGGAACACCCCAGACATCTGAAGCCAGGCTCCCAGCCGAGGAGGGAGTTGCTCATCTCTGTCCCCCTGCTCGGGGAGGTGCACCTCCCTGCTCACCAGGCCACAGGCAACAGAGAAGGGCAGAGGGCGGGCACTCGGGGTGGTGGGTGGAGCCCTCCCCAGGTAACCTGGCCCACAAGCGTCCACTGTCGCAGCACAGGCTGGAGGACAAGCTGGAGCAGGGAAGTGAGGGCTGAGGATGGTGGCCCACACTGGGGAACTGAGACCCAGGAAGATGGCCCCGGTCTCGCTAGCACCTGACACAGGTACAGGCCATAGAAGGAGGGGGCAGGAGAGAAAGATGACAGAGGCAGCCGAGGGAGAGATGGGCAGTCACTCATCCACATCCCACGGGAAACACATGCAGGGCATCAAAGCTCGGGGGCTGGGCCCAGAACCAATAGGCCAGAGTGGGAACTTCTCCAGGGTCCAGCTAGGTGCCCACTGGTGCCTGTTGCCAGGCAAAGTTTCCTTAGCCACAATCCAAACGAAGAAATGGATACAGCGCTCCTCCTCAAAAATTAAACACGTGTGCTTCAAAATATACAAGCCACAGACCAGGAGAAAACATTTGAATCATGTATGCGATAAAGGACTTCCAGCTCACATATATAAAGAATCCAAAACACAGTAACAACAAAATTAAAAAATGGACAAAGGATTCTAACCTTTCATCCAAGAAGACCCAGGGATGGCAAGTTAGTACCAAAAGAAGATCCCTGACATCATTCATCTTCAGGGAAATGCAAACGAAAACCCTAATGTGATACCATGCGGTTCTTCCTAGAGTGGCTGAGGTGAAAATCAGACCCCGCCAAGGGTTAAGGAGGATGTGAAGGAACCGGAAGCCCCGTGTAAATGTGATTTACAAATCACTATGTTTAAAACATTCGCATCTTCCCAACATGATCTGGCCACTCCTCTCCTAGGTAGTCACCCACGAGAAAGGAAGACGTGCATTCCCACAAAGACACGACAGGAACATCCACACCGACTTCACCGAAATAGCCCAACCTGGAAATAACCCATCCCCGAGCCCATCCATGAGCAAATGGATAAACAAATTAAATAAGGAAGAAACTACTGATCGACTCGTGTGACAACATGGTTAAATGTCAAAAGGAAGATGCCAGGTGGGAAGGAGTGTGTGCCTCGCGATTCCGTGGCAACAGGCAGTGGGTGAGGGGAGGCAGGGAGGACGGGTGACTGAGGGCAACAGGGAAGGCCGGTGCGATGCATGGGTTCCTCACTGTGGCGACATGTGCACCGCTTAGCACACTGCGAATGTGTGCAATGTATTGTGTTTCCATGGAGCCTCGTAAGACTTTCTCAAAACCCTGTCCGAGGTTGGCACATTGCTCCGGCCAATGGTAAACGCGTGCCCCTGAAACACACCACGGCACCTCACAGATTCTTAGGAGGGCTCTGTTCACAGCTTCTTCTCCGCAGATCTTCCCAAATTTCCTGATAAAAACCTATCTCTGCCGCAGAACCTTCACTGACTAGAGGCTGCAGCCCCAGATCCAAGGTCGAAGCCCCCGAAGACACTCCCGTCTCAGCCCTGCCCGCTCACATCTATCTGCCTGTGGCCCTGACCCTGTAAGCGTGCAGCAGGCTGGGCAGGTCTCGGGGTGCATGGTTTGGTGTTTCTGGATGGGAGGCATTTGGAGGGAGCCCCAGCAATCAGCTTGTCCAGGGGTCCCCAAACTATAAAGTCTTTTGCAAAGGCCAATTTATAAGATATGTTGAGGGGCGGTGAGATGGCTCAGCAGCATAAGCCTGGCAAATGCGAGGTCCTGAGTTCGACTCCCAGTACCCACGTACGAAAAAAGGGCCGGTGATATCGCTCAGCAGCACGGATGCCTGCTGGTGCGCGAGGTCCTGAGGTTGACCCCCGGTAACCACAAAAAAAAAAAAAAAAAAAAAAAAGATATGTTGAAGTTGTGCTTTATTATTACGCAAGTAGATTTAATGAATTACATAAAGCCCAACCCGTGTGGATGCCAGGCTGCTGTGCTGAGCACACTGCTCTGGGCGCACGGACAGGTGTCATCTCCAGCATCCAGGGCTGTGTGACCCTGGACATCAGTCTTAACCCTCACAGTGACTCAGTTTCCTCATCTCTAAAACGGCCTTGATCACAGTCCTGCCCCCCGGGGTGGCAGCAGAGATTAAAGGTGACCATGTGGGGGCGCTGCTCCCAGAGGTCCAGCAGGGAACCTGACGACCATGGCTCCTCACTCTCCCACCCTCAGCCCGGCCTCCTCAGGGCCCCCATGCAGGCAGGAACTGTCCCAGGTCCGTTCCCCAAACCTACCTCTCCTGTCCCTTTGTCTAAAAAGCCTTCCAGAGTGAAAAGCCACAGGTTTGGGCTTTGCATCCCCCATTTGATCTTCATCAAGTCAGCCACCTCCCTGAAGCCCTGTCCCTCCATCGGCCTTCAGCCTGATGTCCCAGCCTCGCAGCTGCTGGCAGGAGCCACAAGACTGCACAAGGGGCTTCCGGCCAGCTCCTGCTCCCCGCCGGGGACCAGCCATGCTGGCTGCGGGGGGGGTCCCCTCTTCCCAGTGTCTGCAGATCTCTGTCCCTGTGTACTGGTTGGGAATGGCTTGAGAGCACAGCCTGGAGACCCTGCATCCCCAGCTGCCAGCCAGGGGCTGGGGAAGAGGAAGGCGACTGTTGTGTCTTATATCTAGATGTCCTCCCATGTGGTCATAGGTGGGGAGTTTCAAGGATGGCTGGATTAGGGTGTGTGAATGTGGATTAAGGGTGTGATACTGGGATTAAGGGTGCCCCACCCTGAGTATGGGCAGGACCAATCAAAATGTATGTAGCCTGGATGAGATAAAAGGGAGAGGCCGGCTTGCTGCTGCTGCTTCTGCTGTTTTGCAGCTGCTTACTGCTTGCTGATTTGCTGTGTTCTGCCCGCCATGCCATGGACTGTTTCTCCTTTGCCATGCCACCCTGCCTTGGAGCCAGCTGACTATGGGCTGAAACCTCTACAAGCTAAATAAACCTTTCCTCCTTTAAATTGGGTGTTGGGTAATTTGTCTCAGGAATGAGAAGAGTAGCTAAGACAGTGGCATAAGAGGCCAAGGAGCTGACCTCCATTTCTGTTGTTCTGTGGCTCCATTTTGGAAAGGAAAAAGATGAAAATAGCTCAAAAGCCCTTCGCAGCAAGCGGAAGCCACCCGCGGGTGGCAGGGTCAGCTCACTCTCATTTCAAACATGTTAGATGCAGAGCCTCACTCTGCTTCCTGGTGTGGACCAGAAGCCAGGCCCCTCTGCCCACGTCCAGCAGGCTTCATGCATGAGCAAGACACGCATGACCAAGGCCCTGGCCACTCATCCTCCATCAGGGCAGACGGGGCCGCTTGGGACCGCAGCAACAGTGTGGTCTGCAGGTGCCTGAAAAGTGCTCTGAATCCCCGTGTCCTGTGTTGCTAGGAAACAAGCTGGCAGGACCCAGCCCAGAGCCCCAGCTGCCCCCAGGGAGTGGAAGTGGGATGCAGAGGAAGCCGCCCAGGGAACACCCAAGGTTGCCAGGGGAGGCGGGAACAGAAGAGGGCCTGTGGAGGGATGGGGGTCCAGCCACCATGACGGGGAGCACTGACCCCACAGGAGCCCTGAGCAGCTCCTGTGCCCAGATAGCAGCAGGAGGCAGGGCAGAAAGCCAGAGGCAGCCAAAGACACTTTTGGGAGAGAACTGGTGGCAAAACCCTGGCCCCACACACACACTCATCCGTGCAGCCTGGCACACATGCACTCACACTCCTCACACACACCCACATAGGCACAAACAAACACACACCCCGTTCACAGCGTCACTGCGGCACCCCCACGTTCTGTCCTCCTCCATCTCTGTTTACAGACAGCCATCAGCGCCCTCCCTCTGCGCTTCCCTGGGATGAACAGAAAATGCCAGAAACTGGAAGAGTGGTTGGGGAGGGGGCGCTGCGGGGCCTGGGCCCTGGGCGCTGAGCCCCGGTCCTTTCTTCGGAGCCTGGCTTCGCCCATCCCCCTTTGTGTGGCCAGGGCAGGCACGGCACTCCTTAGACCCTCAGTCTCCTCATCTACAAGTCAGAGGCCACACCCCCCACAGGGGTTCCAGCAGGGTGGTGTGAAAGAATGGACCGGAAGCTGTCCACACCCCAGGGGCTGTTTTTCTTCCTTCTGGATGAATGAGTTACGGAAGGAATTTCCAGACTGCAGGGAAGTGAAAGAGAAGAGGGCTCGCATGGGCTCTTGTAGCATCCCTGCTGCCTAGGCCTGGAGCTGCCCGCACCCCCAGCAGAGCTCAGCCTTTGTCTGGCACTGGACCTCTTGGGGCGGGGACACAGGGGGTTGTGCGGCTGATGTCACTCTCAGAGTTGTCCAGCCCAAGCTTCTTGTCCAGGAACAGAGAGCACTCAGCTTTTCCAAGCCTCAGTTTCCCCACAGCACAGAAGGACCCCAAGCATTGGATGTCTCAGGAAAGCAGGGAGCTGGACAGGGTCCCCAAGCACCAAACCAGCGGTCCAGAGACCCTCATGTGTCAAAGAACAGAGGCAGGAGCTCCATGTGGCAGGGACACCCAGTCCCGCCCAGCCCACGCAGGGCCTCTCTCCTGCTCCTGCCCCCTCCCAGCCCAAGCAGCCCTTGCTGCTGCCGCTTTCACCTGAACCCTCCTGGGACGGGGCAGCACTGTGCACAGAAGTCCCCAGCCTGCCATGCCAGCCCTGGGGCAGCCTGCCATGCCAGCCCTGGGGCAGCTCAGAGCACACTGCCCACCTTCCCAAGAAGGGGCTGTGGGCACTGTAGTAGACTCCCAGGTGCCCCCAGCTCCCCCGGGAGCCCACCCACCTCAGGCTGAGCATCGGGCCCTTGGTCTTCCTCAAAGTTTCCAATCTCGCCCCCACCAAAGGCCCCGTTCTGAGCCTGCTCGGCCAGAACCACAGATCCTCAGACCCAGCAAGCCGAGGCCACACTCCATGCAGCCTGGTCCCCCTTACTGTCCATCCAGCCAACCCAGGGGTGTGGGCAGGTTAGGGAGGGGCTGCATCTGGGGCAACGCCACGTGGACGTGGCCAGCCCACCCTGGATCACGGCACAACCCTGCACTCTCTTCCACCACCCACCAGCGGCCAGGAAGGACCCGGGGGCAGGAGATGGGTGGAGCCCAGGCCCCGAGTCACCCAGGAGAGCTGCCAGCTGAACACCACTCCGGACCACGTACTCCACGAGCAAGCAACTTCCATCACACGCAGCCCCTGAGATTCAGGCGGGTGACAGTGGCTCTCGTCCCCCACAGATGCACCCATCCTGCCCATGTCTGCTGCACCCCGTGGGGAACACATAAAGTGGGTGGGCAGCCTAGCGTGCGCGGGGGTGGCTGGGGGAGGCCGGCCCATCTCTATTTTCAGAACTGGCTGAGCATCCCCGCTCAGCAGGACACCCCTCCACCTCAAGCAGACCTAGAGAGAAAGAGAAAAGAAGAAAGGAGACAAGACAGGCGAGTCTGACGGCCTGAGTGAGGACTGACCCTCACACCGCAGCCAGGGCACACACAAGGGACTCCCTTAGGGTGACCCAGCCCCGCCCAGGTGGTGCCAGCAGGTCAGGATAAGAGGGACAGATCCAAGGGGCAGTGGGCCACACCCTGTACCGGGGAGTCCTTGCTGAGGCCCTGACCCCCCTCCAGCCTCTGCACACTCAGCCACTGCCACCCCCAAGCTCTGCCCCAGGCTGTGCCACCCAGCCCTCCTCAAACACCCATCCCCTCCTCCAGGAGGAAATGAGGCTCCGAGGGGACCGGTGCGTACTGAACAGTAATGACTGTCCGGGTCCCAAACAGCCTCACTCTCCAGCAGCCTAGGAATGGACCCCAGGCACAAACTGTCCTGCAGAGAGTACCGGGGACAGACGGTGGGGAGAGAGGGCCACCGCCCACCCATCTTCCTCCCCACGCCCCACACACAGCCCCAGGAGGGGACCAGAAGGAGATGCTTGTGATTAAGGCATGAAAGGAGGAAGGGAGAGGGGAAGGACATCAGCTGTGACCTGTCGGGCCCCAGACAGGGCAGCAGGTTTGGAGGCCAACACAGCCCTGCTGCCAGGCTGCTGGGTCCTTCTCCACCGCCTCTGCCTCTCCGTCTCGCCCATCTCTCCTCCGCCCCCAGAGGAAAACAGGAGACCGACAGGAGAAAACAGAGTCAAGGGCTGCTTTTTGCTCTTGGCTGTTTATTTCCAGCCCTGTGACCACCTTGGCATGCAACAGGGCTGCACATGTTTTTACCAAGTAAACAAATGAATGAATGATGTGTTGGAAACGACATTCCGCATCTGCTTTCCATCTGTGAATCAGGGCCAATGACAGCACCTAGGTCATACACCTCAGGAGGGTCAGGGCCCTCAAAGGGGCAACCCAGCCATTTGGGTCCCTGCTCTGACCCCTTCTCATGGGAGGGATCCACGACCAGTGTCACCATCACCACCTGGGTGGAGAGCTCCGGTCTGCCCCAGGACTCTGGCTGGGTTTTGGGTTTTCTGTGCCCCGCGATTCTGCACCTGATGACTGCTCTAACCCTAACCCTAACCCTAGCCCTAACCCTAACCCTAACCTGCTCAAGGCCCCGGAAGTGGGAGCAGGCTGGAGGGAGATTTGCCAACTAACCAGATCCCCGGATATGATACCATAAACCCTCGCTTCCTGAAAGTGCATGCAGGGTAGTGAGACCACCACCAACCATGGAAAGTAACTCTTCCCACGGGAGGCTGAGGCAGGAGAATTGCAAATTCAAGCCCACCTGGGCAATTTAGTGACTTAGCAAGAACCTGTCTCAAAATGAAAAAAAAAATTTCTTTTAATGACTAGGGATGTAGCTCAGTGCAAAGGTCCTGGATTCAATCTTCAGAAGGAAGGAAAAGAGAAGAAGGGAAAAACCAAAAGTTGGGCCACAAGCAGGCAGGTGGGCCCTGGGCTGTGATTTTAAAAGGGGCCATCGGGGAGGCTTCACTGAGACTGTGGATAGTGGGGAGAATTCAGGAGACATCTGGCTGCAGAAAGGACCTTCTGGGTGCAAGATGGCAGGTGCAAAGGCCCTGAGACCTGGGTGTGCCCGGCAAGCCTCAGCAACAACCATGGCTGTTCTTCGAGGGAGGTAGGAGCAGCTGCCTTTTCTCCAGCACCCTGAAGCTCTTGGGGGTGGGGCTGTGTCTGATCCCTTGTGGACCTGGCATCCTTACAAATGCTGCCCACAAATATTGAGGTACAAGTCTGCACCTACCTGGAAAGAGCCCACATTGAGCTATGGGGGGGGGGCAACAAGAGACAAGAACCACCGAGCAAAGCAAAACGCTGTATAATGAGGTGCTAAGCTGAAGGTATAGACCATACAGTGTAGATTGGCAGCCAGCTTGCCAGCCTCTCCGTGCATGCCCACTCACTCCTCAACTGGGTAGGATGCTGCATGTGGCCCCCCGTGGCACCCAGGGCCGCTGCAAGGGTGTGATTTCTATGGGGGTCCAAGAGGGGGGCAGCCGGGGAGGATGCAGCTGGATTTGTGCAAGCAAGAACCCGAGCAAGAGGCTCCGGGTGTGAGCCACACCCTTCCGGGAATGCAGCCCACCCAGTGCCCAGCAGCAGATGGGGCTAAGCGGGGAGGACAAGCTAACGCCAGCTGTCACCTTTTTGGTGGTCTGGGGACAAGGATGCACAAGGCTCAGGCTGCACTGTGGAGGCCACTCAGAATGCTGAACACCCCGGTTTCCAGCTGTGGCCCCAGCCTTTTCCCCACAGGGTCCAGCACACTCTGCCCCACAATGCCCCCCAGCCTGGGTCCCTTGCCACAGCCAGGGACACCACAGGTGTCAGCACAGTCCCTGACCCTGGACTCTGATACCCAAGAGGGAAGGGAAGGGCAGGAAGCATTGGAGGTAGAATCAGGGATGACCTCCGCCCATCATCCCGGGATGAGTCAGCAGCCCTCCCAGCGCCCCTCCACCCTGGGCGCATACAGAGGCCGAGCAGAGCGCATGCTGCCACCTGCCCTGTGGGGATGGGAGCTCTTTTGTTGTGATGACTGCTGTGCCTCAATGCGTAGCACGGTGCCTGGCACACAGACACGGCATGGCCTAGGCCCCCTGGAGCAGCGGAGCTGGGGCATATCTGGTAGGAGGGGCACCAAGGACGCAGCAGAAGTCACGGGGCTGGGGACCAAGCCATCACAGGTGATGGCTCCAAGGCTGCCGCAGAGTGAAATCAGGCCACCTCGAACCTGGAGCCAGGCAGGGGAGCCCCACAGGACGCAGCGCACAGTCTCAGAGTGCAGACACTGGACCTCGGCATGCAGACTGGTGCATGGTCACATCCCTTCCTCATCTGTGACATGGGATAATCAGAGCTCCTGTTCCCAAACATACACTGGAGGAAAGACGGCCTCTTTAAGAAATGGTGCTGGGAAAACTGGCTCTCCACATGCAAAAGATTGAATCTAGGCCCGTGACCTCTCAGCAGGCACTGAACTAAAATCAAAATGGATTTAAGATCTAAATGTTAGAAGACTTTACCTGCTGGAAGATAAAACAGGTAAAACTCCTGAAGTCATAGGTATTTCTGAATAGAACTCCAGTTGCACAAGAAATAGTACTGAGAATCAACAAATGAGATCATATCAAATTAAAAAGCTTGGGCCGGTGAGATGGCCCAGCGGCATAAGTGCCTGCCTGGCAAGCACGAGGTCCTGAGTTCGACTCCCGGTACCCACATATGAAAACAGGGCCGGTGATATCGCTCAGCAGCACGGGCACCTGCTGGTGCGCGAGGTCCTGAGGTCGACCCCTGGTACCCACAAAAAAAAAGAAAGAAAAAAAGAAATTAAAAAGCTTTTGCACAGCAAAACAAACAACCAACAGAATGAAAAGACAACCTACACAATGGGAAAACATTTTGACATTTATCCCTCAGACAGAGGGAATATGTAAAGAACTCAAAAATTTTAGATCCCACCTAAAATAAAAAAAAAAAACAATCAAAAATGAGCAAATGAAATGAATAGATACTTCACAGGAGTACAAATGGCCAATAAATACATGAAAAAATGCTCAAGCATCACTGGCCATTAGAGAAATGCAAATTAAAACAACACTGAGATTCCATCTTACCCTAGAAAGCATGGCCTTCATCAAGAAATCAAATAATAACAAATGCTGGTGAAGCTTCGGGGAAAAAGGAGCCCTTCTAGCTTGTTCATGGGGATATAAGCTAGTATGACCACTGTGGAAATCAGTATGGAGAGTCTTCAAAAAACTAAAACTAGAAATTCCATTTGACCCAGATATTCCCTTTCTAGATACCTTTCCAAAAGAGTTAAAGACATCATATTACAGTGATACATGCAGACCCATGTTTATTTTATTTTATTTTATTTTATTTTATTTTATTTTATTTTATTGTAGGTACCAGGGGTCGACCTCAGGACCTCATGCGCCAGCAGGCGCCTGTGCTGCTGAGCGATATCACCGGCCCTTTTTTTGTATGTGGGTTCCGGGAGTCAAACTCGGGCCCTCACGCTTGCCAGGCAGGTGCTTACGCCCCTGAGCCATCTCACCAGCCCCAGACCCATGTTTATAGCAGCACAATTTAATAGCTAAATCTTGGAAGCAGCCTATATGCCCATCAGATGAATGGATAAGGAAATGTATTTACACACAATGGAGTACTACTCTGCTGTGAAGAAGGACAAACTTGAGTCATTTGTAGGAAAATGGATGCACCTTGAGACCACAATGTTAAGTGAAATAAATCAAGTCACTCAAGCTTAAATATGGCATGGTTTCTCTTATATGAGAAACCCAAAATATAAATAAAGAACAAAATAAAAAAGAGATAACAGGAAGTAGGGAGACAGATCTTTCTCAAATGAGAAGGGGGTAGAGAGATGGAGGGAGGGGAATAGAATCCCTGGCCAAGGCTATCCCAGGAAGCTGGAGGGTCAGTGTAGCTAGGGCTGCTGGCGCTGGCCCTGATCAGAGCTGCACTGTGACCACCACACCACAGGGAGGCAGGTGGACACCTCAGGCCCACAGGCTCCAGGGCTGGGGAGCAGGACTGGGCAGCAGGTCCAGGGAAACCCTCAGCACCTCCCACACACACACACACGCTAGGACCCCAGGAAAACCCGATTCTACTCAAATACGTCCTGCCTTTCCCTGCACAGTACCTTCCATCCCCTCTCCCCTCTTCCAGGAAGCCCTCCGTGCAGCGCTGATGCCCTCCGGGACACTCACCACCAGAGTCCAGCTCAGCTCTGTTCCTGCTAAACCTTGGATGCTGGACTCCCCCCTCTGAGTCCTCCTGACCAGCGGAGGGCGGGCCTTCTCTCTGCTCCTGATCCTGCCAGTCCTGAGTTGGCTCACAGCCCCCAAGAGAAAAACCAGTTTAACCAGCTCTGAGGGGCCTCAGAGCTCTCTTGCCCCTAGCCCTAGTTCCTGCCCCAGCTCAGGAGGCATCGAGTTGGGCAGGGCTGGGGCCCAGGGGCTCTGGGAGGACACGTGTGGCTGGCCGCATGTGTGATAGGTGTACAGTGTCCCAAGGGCTGGGGCAGAAATGCCTGTGGGCAGCCAGCGGGCACACCTGGGTCCACGCAGCGGAGGGGCGGGCCTGAGAGACCCCCGGGTTCCGTGCCCCATGTTTGGGGATGACAAGGCAGCTGGGCTGGGTGCAGCCTTTCAGAACTGAGACCCCAGCTCCTTTCCGTGCACATTTAAGGGAGAACAGAAGCCAACTGCATGGAAACCCCGGACCTGCTTCTGGCTCTATGGGTGCTTTGGCTTTGTTTTAAAAGGAAGGCAAGGAACTTATCTCCAGCTGTTCTTTGATGTTCTGGGCCAGATGGGCCAGTCTCTGCGGCTGTGCAATCCAAACCAAAAGCAACTTAGCATTGCTAAGAGGCCCATCTGTGGCCAGGCTTTTTAGGGGGGAAACAAGCAGATTGGGTTCAGCCAGGGCCACGCCTGACTGACAACACAGGGTCCTCATTAGGGGCACAGCCTGCTGGCCCCACCCGCTGGCCTGCCAGCTGCCAGGGCAGCCCCTCAGCTCACTGCTGCTAACTCCCCTTGCCCACCCGCCTGCATCTCTCCTTCCCCTGCTGATCTGTCTCGTGCCACCCCCACCAGGGGCTTTCTGTGCTGAGCTGGGGGCTGGGGAGGCTGGGGGAGGGGCAGGGGGTGCCTGGGGCCAGGGCTGCTCTTTGTGAGGCCTCCCCTAATGCCCTGCTAATCCCGCGGTTTGCACAATTCTGCAACGCTGGGTCACTCTTAATTATCTTCCCACCAGACATGGCCCAGAAGAGGACAAACACTCTCGTGACAGGCAGCGACAGAAGCCACATGCACAGCCTCACTGCCCCAGGTCTCTGAGGCAGGCACTGGATGCAGTGCCAGGACCTCCGGACAGTGGGGGACAGTGCCCGACTGCCCGGCTGGGCAAGCTCTGGACCCAGGGGTCTCGGCTCACAGATGCTTGCTTCCGGCCCTGGCTCAGGCCGTCGGCTGATGAAGATGTAAGCGTGGTTCCTGCCACTCAGTGGGCTCAAGGGCACCCTCCCCATGACGCCCACGGCAGAGAAGCCAGAACCAGAGCTGCCAGCCCTCTCCCTTCCACAGAGGAGCGACATGGGTCCTCTGTCCCTGGGATGTGCTATCCACACAGCACCCGACTCCAAAGGTCCAGGCCCTTCCTGACCCATGGTTCTGACTAATCTCTGACACTGATCTGGGAGAAGCTGGAGAAAGTTCCTCCAGAAAAGCACATTGTGGCCTGAGATTTCAGGGCATCCTGGCCACTGAAATTCATCCCAGAAGGCACAGAAGACCCGGGAAAGACCAGGCCAACCCCCTGAGCCTCCTGTAACCCTTCCCATCACCCCCGCTTCCCCATCCATCCTTGGGGGGCTCCGGGCTCACCACACCAGCTGAGCGTGCGCAGAGCCCCCTGCACGCGGGTGCCCAGGCGGAAGCCCTCACGAGGCCTCTCTCTGTGCATCTGGGTCCCATCCTGAGCCCCGAAGTGGCCGGCAGGCCTGTATGTCTGACATGGCCCCTGCGTCCATCCCCATAACCCCTCCCTCAGGCCCTGGGCCTCAGGGTCCACACACTGGCCGCTCCATCTGCTGGAAGGACAACTCAGCCGAAGGGCACAGAGGTCCAGGGTCCCAGCTGTCAGAAATGTGGCCTGGGAGACGCCAGCTCCAAGACGGCACAGCCACTCGTCCCACGGACTCTCTGGCCTTGGAAAGGGTGGCGGGGAGGAAGGACAGAGCTGGGCCTCCAAATGGGGGAAGGAGAGGCCCCGCAGGACGAGCACAAAAGTGGCATTCATGCTGGGGACAGGGCACAGCCCCATGACGGGGGAGGCAGGAGGCGTGACTTCTCCAGCTGGCTCTGGGGACCATTTCCCGAGCCCCACCCTTGCTGTTGCACCCCTCGGGGACCCCATGATGGTGCTGGGATGCCAGGGTGATTCAGAAGGTCCTGCCCCCAGGAAAGGACTGGGCACAGCAGGTTCCCAGGCCTCCCCACAACACAGGCCAGAGGCCCAGAGGGAGCCACCCCTCAAGGCACAAGACCAGCTGAGTCCTGGGGACAGTGGCATGGCATCCAGTGGTCAACTGTCCACATGGGTCCTGAGGCCAGAAGGGAAACTCAGATTCTGGGAAGGGGGCACAGGCTGATTCCAGCACCTCGGATGACAGGCCAGATGAGTGGACCCTTCGGGGTGGGTCCTGGGGAGTGAAGACGCCTGTGCTCCTGGTGCCCCCAAGAGCCAGGGACTGCAGAGTGACAGGATGGGAAGGGAGGGCACGTCTGCAGCATGCAGAGGGCAGTTCACCTTCCAGGGGAGAAGTGTGCTTTCCCAGGCTCATCTGCTGGGGCCTGCAGCTGGCCTCCTGTTGCCAGCTCCCCACAGTTCTGAGTGGCCATGATTCCCATTTGACAGACAGGGAAACTGAGGCTTGGAGACATTCAGTTACTGGCCAAGGTCTACGCTTGCAACCAACCAGCACCCCTCCAGTGCCTGGGCCCCTGCTAAGCCCAGTGTCCTGGGGAGGGGGGTGAGGCAGTGGGGCAGAAGTGGGGCTTTGCAGAGCCCAGGGCTGTGCCCCCAGCCCCCAGTTCCCAGCCCAGGAGACCCACCTTGGGGCCTTCAAGAGGAGGCAGAGCTGCCTCTGTGAGCCCGGGCGCGGCTCCTAACCCTGCGCACGACACGGGCATGCCCGCCTCACCTCAGGCTCAACATCGGTGCCGCCAGACAGGCAGAACCTGCAGGGGAAGCTTGGGGGGTGTTTCCCTCGGTGGCAGGGACTGGGGGTCCTAGGAGGACACCCCAGGAGCCACAGGACCAGGGGCAGCCTGGGGTGGCCAGCAGGTGTCACTGCAGTCAAGAGGAAGAGGCAGGGCAGGGGCGAGCTCTGGGTCCGATTCCAGTCCAGAAGGATCTGTGTCCCTGCAGCCTCCGACCCAGACGCCTGCAGGGCCCGGCCCCTGGACGCAGAACTGGGGAGCCCTGGCTGGCTTCACCCTCAGGCTCTGCCTGTCGTCTTGGACTAAGTGTGCCCACCGAGGACCTACTGCCCCTCCACAGGGCACCGGGCAGCTCCACAGGTCAGCAGGACAATGTCAGGATGCTCACCTGACAGGGCAGGAAACTGAGGCTCTGTCCCAGCTCCCCAGGAACCCTAACCTAGGGCAAGGCTGAAAATTTACAGGAGCCCCAACAACCCTTCCGGACGAAGGGCTCCGGGCCCACTGGCCACCCCCATGCAGGGTAGCTGCCATCCGCACGCCCTGCCCACCGGGCTCCACGGCCGGTCCCTGTCTCTCCACCCACTGCCAAGGCAACGTGGCACCCAGCCAGGGGCTCTTCATCCTCGGACAAAGCCCTGCAGCAAACCACCCGGCTGGCTGCCCAAGCTCAGGTTGCCGCCCGCAGCGGGCCTGGCCGGGAGTCTGATTATTCATGGAAATCAGGCCTCCACCATGCTCCTGGGCCACGGCGCGCTGCGGCTCACAATCGCCTCATTGTGTGGGTGGCCATGACTTCTCAGGAGGGCTGGGGAAGGGGCCGGGTTAGAAGGAAGGAGAGAAGGGGAGGAGGAGGGGAGGGAGGAGGAGGGGCAGGGGAGGGAGGCACAGGCCAGGAGGGTGTGGCCAGGCTGCTGCTGGACCAGGGGGAGGCTGGACTCCCGGGGACCGGCAAGGTGCTCCGTGACAGAGGGGCTGCACTGTCACCTCCAAGACTCCATGGCCTGAGACCAGCACTGTCCAGGCCAGAGCTCAAAGGAACCGGGGCCCAGCCTCAGTTTCCCCTTTTGAGCGCTGGCTCCGCAGTCTCCATCCTCCCCAGAGTGCAGCTGGGCACCAGCACACATGGGCTTCAGACTCAGACCGGCCAGTGACAGACATGCGAGCTGTTTTCCACCTGGTGAGGCCTCAGTTTTCCCATCCGGAAGCCGGAGACAGCACCGACCCCCTTCATGGTGGGGCAGGGAGGATAAGAAGCGGTGAGCACCCTGCAGGGGGCCCGCATCTCACAGCATCTCTCTGTCCTCAGACCTGGCCAGCCAGCATCCACGCAGAGGCCCCCACTCTGCCCAGCATCCAGGCAGCACCACAGCCGCGGACAGACACCGAGGGCAGCAGCACAAGGACGCAATCACAGAGACAAGGCGCGGACGGCAGGGTGTCCTCGCGTGGCCATGCGCCAGTGCAGGGGGCAGCGAGTGGGTGGATACAGCACCGGCGCCTGTGTGGGGCACACAGTAGGCCTTCAGGCAGCGGGACCACTGCTAGCATCCTGTGGACTCCAAGAGCAGCCCTGCTTCAACACAAGTGTCTGCAGATTGAGCCCAGGGCCTCTCCCACACTAGGCACGTGCTCCACCACTGAGCTAAACCCCCAGCCTTTTCATTTTACTTTGAGACAGGGTCTCACTAAATTGCTCAGGCTGAACTCTAACTCACAACTCTCCTGCCTCAGCCTATAGGAGTGCTGGGATTCAGGTGTGTGCCACTGCCCCTAGCTGACTTTTTAATTCAACTTGTGGAGAATGGAATGAGATCAGGCCAGGGGCCACTCAGTGATCACTTCCCTGACATCCACAGCAGAGAGCATTACCTGTATGACACCCAAGCCGCCCACCTGGGCACCGAGGCCACCTCCAGCCTCATCCTGCCTCCCTGTGCCCTTCCTCAGTCCTACTACCCCAGAGGTCTCATTCTGCCACACTCCTGCCCCACTGATAGCCTTTGCTTCCGTTTCCCTGTACGAGAAACCCCCACATCTGCCCACAGACACCCTCTGTGCCCGCACAAGCTCCCCCACATGCCAAGGCTCCTCCATCCTGGGCTCCTCCTCAGCGCCCACACACGATGCTCAGAGCCTCTGGGCCACGGGGCTTCAGTGCCGGAAGCTCCCTGCCTCAGCAGCTGGCAGGAGGCAGCGCACTACCCACAGCCGGAGCCGGACTCAGACAGTGCCAGCAAAATAACGGGGAAACGCACAGCATAACTCGATGTGCTGACACACTCTGGGCAGAAAGGGAAATCCCAGGAGGCCGTGTTCCAGGGTGACCTGCGGGAGGACCCCCGCACTGCTACAAGCGCGAGCGCCATAACTCAGCGAGAAGTGCTTGTTCCAAATGAGCCGACACAGCTGCGCCCCGGTGCAGCCAGACAGAGAAAGCATCTCACCCTTCACGGCTGCCTGCTCTAGAATCCCAATGCTGGCCCGCATGCAGCAGCCGGGGGGACAGGGCCAGCTGCATGTGCCCCCTGCCCTGAAGACCACAAGAGGCTGGCCCCCACTGACCCCCCAAGCCCATCCCCTTTGACAGAGCCCTACTCCTAGGACTGCTATCTAAGGACCCCCCCCCCCCCCGCTCAGCTCTGGAACGGGCAGGTTCACACGCTTGGGGAACCAAAAATAACCAACAGCGAAGCAATAGTCGGATGCATTCCCAGCACCCGCTCAGTGGAATTGGGGCCACCATCAAAAGCCGTCTCCAGATACTATGGAGGGGTGTGGGGAATGCGTGTGACAGAAGCCAAAAGGGAAACAGACCAGGAAACAAAGGTGCATGGCCGGAAATCTCAGCCACCACTGTAAAAGTCACAGCCACCCCCGCAGAAGGGGGCTGCAAGGACACTCACAGCCAACCCAGGCGCGGCTATCGCCGTGGGCCGGGCTCCTTTCTGCGTTCTGTGTTTCCTACCGAGCGTGCACAATTTTTCTTTTTAAATCAGTAAGTGGAAAAAACATCAACACGCTGTCAAACTCCACAGCAGAGCAGGCACGGGCTCCGCACCAGTGTCACCTATGGCACCAAGTCACCGTGTCTGGGAAGAGTTGGGACTCCCGAACCAGGACCCC
This sequence comes from Erethizon dorsatum, assembly GCA_028451465.1. NCBI lineage: Eukaryota > Metazoa > Chordata > Mammalia > Rodentia > Erethizontidae > Erethizon > Erethizon dorsatum. Next base: position 96,617,560 of record CM051836.1, on the reverse strand, counting down.
CGCCCAGCCCTCCTGACTCCAGCATCCCAGCTGGGTGCAACTGGGCGCCAGACACCACACCCCGCTTTCATTCACCCCCAACCAGCAGCACAGCTCCTCCCCGCCTGCGGGCTGCATCAGAAGTGAGTGGAGGAAACAGATACAGGAAGACAACAAACCAAGACGACCTCTGCTGACATCCTGCAGGTGGGCCGACTGTCCCCTCTGGGGCCAAGAGCATGGGGACAAACTGAGTCCCTGTGACATCGCAGTCCTGCGTTTTCACATCTCCCCAGCGCTTAGCACCAGGCGACAGGAACTGTGGGAGGGAAGGTGGATTTCCTCTGAGAGAGTAAGCTGCAAGCTTGTCCCCGTGGGTGGGGGCAATCACTGTCAGACATCGAGGTGTGTGTCACAGCCGTGGGCATCACTGTCCTGACTCACACGTGACAGAATAACAATGTTCCTGTCCGCCAGGGAGTGGCCTGCCCATGAGCGCCATACCCTGCCCTCACAACACAACTCCGTTAGAGAGTAGAGATATACGGGGAAACCGAGGCACAGAGCAGTTGAGTAGCTGACCCAGGACTACAAGGCGAGCATGGAAATTTCCTCCATTGTCCATTTTCCTCCACAACCAGGGCAACAGAGGGGCGAAGTTTAGAATATCAAAAGGAGCGCCACTACTGCACAGGTTCTGAGAAACCAGAAATGGCAGTGTCCTCTGTTCCCAGGGGGGTGCAAGGAGGCCCCCCAAAGAGGAGAGGGGAACCTCAGCTCAGCCCACCCACAGGGTGAGAGGCACAGAAAGGTTCATTATGCACACAAAGGCATCCACACCCACAGAGCAGAGTGCAGCCTGCGAGAGGCAGACGCATGATGCTCTCGGGGTTTTCACGGGGTCTCGGGGTCTTCGAGGTGGGGATTGGGGGTGTGGATTCCTGTGTCTTCAGGCTGCCCTGTGCTGGGCTGGGCAGAAGGTAAACTGGCTGCATGTTTGGAGTTCAGAGCGATGCTGCAGCTTCCTCAGCTGCTTCGTTGAGGCCGAGGCCTGCGGGCGGAAGAGCCTGGGTGCTGGTTACAGCTCCCATTGGATCTGTAAGACCCGGAGGAGTTGTTTTGCCCTGAGTTTCCGGGAAGGGAAAGAGGCAGTGGAACCCTGGATAGCTTTCGTGTCCTGAAGCTGATGTTTGTTTGTTTGTTTGTTTGTTTGTGGGTACCGGGGGTTGACCTCAGGACCTCGCACGCCAGCAGGCGCCTGTGCCGCTGAGCGATATCACCGGCCCTTTTTTTGTATGTGGGTTCCGGGAGTCGAACTCGGGCCCTCGCGCTTGCCAGGCAGGCACTTACACCGCTGAGCCATCTCACCGGCCCTGAGGTTTGTTTTTAAAAGATCATTTTAACACAAGGACTCTGTGGAGATGGGGAGAAGAGAGGGAGGTGGGGAAAGGGGAGTAACGTGGCTCAAGACTTGCACTGTGGGCCGGTGAGATGGCTCAGCGGCCTACGCGCCTGCCTGGCAAGCGCGAGGGCCCGAGTTCAACTCCCGGATCCCACATACGAAAAAAGGGGCCGGTGATATCGCTCAGCGGCACAGGCGCTGGCTGGCGCGCCAGGCCCTAAGGTCGACCCCCGGTACCCACAAAAAAAAAAAAAAAAAAAAAGACTTGCACTGTATCCTGCCCACTCCCCACGAGCACATTTATTATACAGCATGGACCTGTGCTAATAAAAAGGGGAAATGCACTTGATTGTCCTTGTCTCTTCCGATCTCTCTTCCTTTTCTCCTGCCTCTCTGTCCACGCTGTCCTACGCACTGGTGGGTGACCAGGTCCCCTGGACAGCCCCACTTGTCCCCTGCAGCAGCCACGGTCACCGCTGCTAAGACCCACTTGTGGAGGGCTCAGACACGGCCCCAGCCCTGGGGTGCAGGTGCTGCCTGGTCAAAACTCCAGCCCGAGGGTGCTTTCACGATCTCCAAGTCCCGCACAGGTTTGGGCGCTGAACTTCACTGGGCCCCAAAATGTCACACGTCCCGCAGCCCTCTTAACAGGAAACGAGTGGAAGGGGGCAAATGCCAATACAGTGACCTCTAAGCATTGGGAGGAGAAGGTCGCTGTTCACTCCTTTCTGGATTTCTACAGAGAGCATGTGGGATCATGGCAATCATGGGGAATTAGACACCTGTGAGAACATCACTGTGGGGGCAGGGAAGGGGTAAGGCTCTGCTTGTTCCTTGGAGCTGCAGGCCTGTCGTCTGCCAGCCTTACAGCCAGCATAGCCGGACACAATCTGCTCACTTCCCACCGGTAGAGCTGACCCACCTCCCCCACGGTCAGCATTGGCTTCCTGCCAGCCCAGGTCACACACCTGCCTGGGGTCCCTGCCTCCATCCAAGGACAGAGTCACTCAAGGGGACAAAGGCAGGCCCCGCCCTCACCTCTGTCCTCCCCCAGGGTCCTGCTCTTGGAAGGGGACACTGGCCCCAGCCCCAGATGCAGTCAGGGTGGCTTCGGGTGACAGTGACACTGAGGGATGTTTGAAGGGTCCTTGGAAGCCGTGAGGAGGGCAAGGTCGCAGCATCTCGGGAGGGAGGATGCCCACACCACTGCCCTCTCTCTTTGGGTTTCGCAAATAGCCCGTGTTTGTTCTTCTGCAGCTTGAGGCTTTTATCCTTGAAGTGCTGCTGATAAGAGTCTGAAAAATGCTAATACCGGAGGAACTCCCCACAGAGTTACAATGAAAAGCTTTACATAAATTGTGATATTTTGCTGAAGTCCCAAGTCTGGGAGGGCTTTATTAACTTCAGCTCCGTCTTTTTGGCATTTGTGGCCAATCCACGTTGCTGACTTCAATGAATTCAATTCATCAAACATTTATCACGTGCCTGTGAGGTGCCCGGCACTGCCGCAGGTACCAGGAGGCTCCAGTCTGTGGACAAATATTCACTGTGCACCCACTCGGTGCCAGCGCGGCGGCAGCACTGGGACATGGGGTGAGAGCGGGACCCTGCCTTCGAGGGCTGGACTTGCGCCTCCCCCAGAGTCATGTCAGACCCCAGTGGGACTTTCCGGAGACAGGATCACTAAGGTTTGGTGAGGTCAGAAGAGGAGGCCGACCTGGTAGAACTGTGGAAAGCGGAGCCTGTGCCATCTCCCCACCGTGTGAAGACACCGGCTGGGAAGAGGGTGCCCCCGGACACCAGCTCTGCTACACCTGGATCTTGGACTTCCAGACTCCGGAAGGTGAGGGCTCAATTCCCACCTTCCCGTCCAGCAGCCCCTGCCCCAGCCTGCGGCGCTTTGTTATGGCAGCAGCCGGAGCAGATATGTGCACGGCCCTCCCTCCCCCTCTGCCCTGGGCGTCCACAGGAACAGCAGGACTTTCACAGTGAGGAGGAACAAGGAGGCCCCAACAGCTCTCAGACCCCAGGGGGACCGTGGAGCCGCGCTGCAGGCTGCAGAGGGAGGCTCAGGTTCTCACGGCCCAGCTGACCTTTCCCTGGGGGCCGGTCTTGAGGACATGGCTGAGGGTCCCGGCCAGCATATGGAGACGTCCACAGATGAACTCTCTCATTAGCGCACTGCGCTTTTGAATTTGTGAGTTCTGCGTCCAGACCCCGGGGACTGCTGTCTGAGGTCATCAGACGGAGCCCTGTGGCATGAATTGGTCTTCATAAAGGCCCCCTGTCATCACGGGCAGGATTAGCAAGGCCACCGACCCGCTCTCCTCCCCTCTCTCCCCGCTTGTCCAAAGAGGATGAACAAAGCCAGGAAAGGCTCAGATGGCGGGGTTGGGGGGGGGGGTCCCACTGGCTTCTATGGAAAGTTTAAGTACTTTTCCTGCAAACAAGAAAACATGTTTTGAAAAAGCAGGCTTACCTTCAGCGAAAGCCACCTTCCACAGGCCCTGCGCCTGTCCCCTGCCCCTTGGACAGGAAGCCCAAGCCCACACCACCACAATGCTAGATCGATATTCCTGAATTACACAGGAGCTGGATTTTCCCTCTCCGTCAGGTGTCAAATTAGAGACAGTCAATACCAGTATTGTGGAATCTTTGTTTAAAAAGAGAAAGAGGCAAATAATCTATCCAATGAAGTCTACACTTGTAAAATTAGGTTTTCTCTCTGAGGCTGGTGGAAAGCAGGCCCACAAGCCTGCATGCTTCCTCCTGCTTAGTGGACATGGATGTGACCAGGTTCTGTCGTCCACTGTCCTTTCCACCGTGACTGCCCTGCTCCCCACACCCCACCCAGACAGACACACGGCCAGCCGCAGGCCCTCGGGGACACCACCCAGCCTGGGGATCAGGCCTCAAGGTCCCTGGCCCAAGATCTGCAGCCAGAGCCTTCCCTTTCCACAGTAGTCCTTGGTCCTCGTCACTTGGGCTTCCCCTCTGCCAGCTGGCTGGTCCCCAAGGGGATTTTATGCCCACTACTGGGCCAGGCACGAGAACCCCAAGGGGACCCAGCACCCACCCTCAGAGTATGCAGAAGGAGAGGGCTGGCCACAGGCATCTCAAATAAGAAGGACTCACCCCAGTGGCCCTCCCCTCTGTGCCCCACTGGCCAGTGTCTCCTCAGCCAGACCCATGCTCGACACCAGATCCACTAGGAACGCTCTCTTCTCACAACCTTCCCTGGCTCCCATTACCTGAAAAGTAATGCCCAGACTCTGTGGTCTGAGACTTGATGCCATTCTCAGCCTGCCTGAGGGGCCACCTGCTCTGCCAGCCCCTTGCTCTGGGTCACTGGGGCCCAGACCATACACAACCCCCTGAGACACAACAGGCACAGTGCCAGGCCAGAGTGCAAGAGATGCAGTTGTCTGGACCTTCACACCCACAAGCACGTCCTCCCTGGGCCCCCCATCTAGAATATGGGGACCTGCCTGGGACTAAGTGGCCCACCATGGACCCCTCACATGGAGGACACAGAGGGTCTGAGTCTTGCAGAGGACAAAGACAGGCCTGGGGATGCAGCTGGTGACTCTAAGAAACTGTTCCCAAGCTCAGTGGGGCAGCAAGGATGCTGACAGTCACATCTGCCAAAAGGGTACCAGGAGGATGCTGGGGAGACAGCGAGAGCGGCTGGCGGGCAGCTGGCTTTCGGTGGGGCACGGAGAAAGGCATCTGGCCAGGGGCAGGATGGATGGTGGCCCTGGTTCCGACACCTGCCCCATGCCTGGTTCCCAGATCTGGGCCCCACTGGGTGTTGAGGAACTGAGACCCAGGTGGGAGCTGCTCTAATTTGCCAAGCTGTCAGAGGGGGCAAGATAGCATCCCATTTGGGGTCACAGAAAGTGAGGGGCCCTGGGATGAGACACAGATCACCCTGGATGACCGGGAGGCCGGAGTCCAATGACAAGCAAGCTGCAGACGGGAGCAGACAGGAGTGACACAGCCATGGGCGGAGGAAGAGAGACGGGGCAGGTCTTCCCCTCGCGCCTGGGAGGAAGCGCAGCCTTACAATGCCAGAAACGGACCACTGGCTTCCAGGATGTCAAAGACGTTACTGTCGCTCAGCGCCACTGCCTTGTAGCACAGCCGGGAACCCGAGGCCCTGGGTCCCAAGACCACCTGCTGTCAGCAGGCCCCATGACAACCACGGCATGGCAGCCTCCGGAACTCAGACCCCCACTCAGAGAACGGGTGGGCGGTTGGGTGCTTCCTCGGGAACCCTCGCCATGGATGGACCGCTGTCACCCATAGCCTTAGGCGCGAGTCCAGGCAATGAGAAGGCCCTGAGGTCCACACGAAGGACAGCCACCATCTCTTGAGCACCTGCTGCATACAGCCGCAGTGCTGAGTGCTGCACACGTGGCCCCTCTTTTTACCCTCACAGCGCGACCACCCTAGTGGACAGGTGAGGACACGGGTTCAGGGAGGTTGGTGGGACCAGCTGGTGAGCAGCAGGGCTGGCCCTGAACCCACAACCCTCTGACCCCAAGCCCAGGCTGCTCCCTTGACTTCTGGTCTCTGGAGAAAGAGAGATGGACGGGGAAATTACGGGTCCACACCGACAGAAAGGAGGCTGAGGCCTTGGGGCACAGGGCGCCATCCTGCTGGCTTCCGGCAGCTGCTCACAAATTGTGCAAGGCGACTGCTTGACCTTGAGATGTCTCAGAGTCACGCACCACACATCGCCCCACGTTAGACACCAGCAGCACCTGCACCTCCGCCTCTGTGACCCCCGGCAGGGAAGGGTCCTGCAGAGTCAGATCACTGGGGCCGAAGCGTGAGCTCCCCCGGCCTTGGCCCGAGTCCTCAGAGGCTCCCTGGTACCACAGGAGGATCCCAAACCGTCCTTCAAGGCTCTGCATGACCACCCCTTCCCAGCACTCCCCAGATGCCACAGCCAGACTGAGGAAGCCACCTGCTTCCAGGGGACCCCCGGGTGGGGACAGGCTGTGGGCTCCAGTCATCTGAGCACCCGGGCTTCCAGAGCTGCCCCTGACCTGACGTCAACTCACAGCAGCAGCACAAACAAAGGGGACAGAGCCCACTTGGCACACATCCAGGTACAGACGAACTCAGAGTGGGGATGCTGACCCTGGAACAATGTCCAAGAGACCCCAGTGCAGGTGCCGGGCAGCTGCGGCCTTCTAGCCCCTCCACCCCAGCTAGAGAGGACACGACCGCAATGACGCCACGTTCACGCGTTCAGCCCAGAAATGTTTACTGAAGCCATATTAAGTGCCAGGCACTTTGTCCCGCCTGCCCCTTCCAGCTAATGCCCACTCCCTTCATGGCAAGCCTGGGTTGGGACAATCCACACCCTATCCTACTTCCTCCCCTCCTCCCCCCCGACCCTCTCCTGGGGGCCCTGATCCCCAACTCCTGACAGTTTGCAGCTGCCTTGCACCACGTCTCACCTGCAGTTGCAACTTGTCTGTCTCCCCTGCTGGGTACAAAGCCCCAAAGGGCAGGGCTCTGGCCTGATCACCATGCTGTCCTGGAAAGGGGCTGGACCTGCAGTGAACACTTTGCAGGTGTTCGCAGAATGAACAGATGGATGAGCGAGTGAATGAGTGAGTAAATGAGTGAGCGAGTAAATGAGCGAGTGAATGAGTGAGTCAGTGAGTGAATGAGTGAGTGAGCGGATGAGTAAGTGAATGAGTGAGAGAACGCGCGAGTGAATGAGTGAGTGGTGAATGAGTGAGTGAATGAGAATGAGAGAGAACGCGCGAGTGAATGAGTGAGTGGTGAATGAGTGAATGAGTGAGAATGAGAGAACGCGCGAATGAGTGAATGAGTGAATGAATGAGTGAGTGAGTGAATGAGTGAGTGAATGAGTGAATGAATGAGTGAGTGAATGAGTGAATGAATGAGTGAGTGAATGAGTGAGTGAATGAGTGAATGAGTGAGTGAATGAGTGAATGAGTGAGTGAATGAGTGAATGAGTGAGTGAATGAGTGAATGAGTGAGTGAATGAGTGAATGAGTGAGTGAATGAGTGAATGAGTGAGTGAATGAGTGAATGAGTGAGTGAATGAGTGAATGAGTGAGTGAATGAGTGAATGAGTGAGTGAATGAGTGAGTGAATGAGTGAGTGAATGAGTGAGTGAATGAGTGAGTGAATGAGTGAGTGAATGAGTGAGTGAATGAGTGAGTGAATGAGTGAGTGAATGAGTGAGTGAATGAGTGAATGAGTGAGTGAAGTCCCGCCCAGGCGCCCCCACCCTGCTGAGGCAGGGACAGGCACCTTCGTGAGAGCTGTGTACCGATGAATGCTGCTCCAGCCAGGAGTCAGGGACCAGACACCTGGATGTGAACGCCACACTGCCCCGGGTGAGCCTGGCAGTGAGACTATCTCATCTCTCTCAGCCTCAGTTTTCCCCCCTGTACACTGGGGATGAACACACCTCCATCCTGGGGTCCAGAGACCGCCGCAGTGACAGTCCCACGCCGGCTGCTCAGCCCTGCTGCCTCGACCGCCAACCCCACCCAGGCCCCTGCATGGCGAGTGGGAGGCTGAGAGTCGTCCTCACATCCACCCACGTTGGTGAACCGAGGAATGCACAGCTGCAGTCAGGTCCGTCAGCAGAACACGGGCCAGAGCGACCAGGGCACAGACCAAGCGCACCTCTGTAAGAGCAGCTTCCACACAGAGCTCACGAGATGTTTACGGCCAGATGCACTGAAACCGTGACGTCTCCCCAACTATAGTGCGATCGCCATTTTGAGGGGCAGCGTGGAGATTCTGTCTGTTTCTAAAGCATGTCCCTGTCTCTGGTGAACCTCATGCCCTCCAGAGAACACCTGCACGACTGCAGACCACAGCGACAGAGCAGCAGCCCGCGGCGACAGTGGTTCCATCACTACCATAGGGCGAACGGTCCACGGAAAGATGATGACTTCTCACCGCAACTGCAGCCCAATCACAGGTGCAGGGCTCAGGCTGTCAGAAAAGTGACCCCGTACTCCATGCTGCCAGCAAGATGACAAGGAAAAATAGTCTGGCCAGCGTGTGGAATACCGAGGGCCCAGGGCTGCTTTCCGCTGGGTGTTCGTCATGAGTCTCCTTTTACAGGGCGGGGCTTTGGAGATGCAGCGACTCTGGGCAGGGCGCGCGCCTCCGATGACTTGCATCCGCAGTGTGGCGGGACCATTCCGTGTTGTGCACTTCGCTAACTGACCCTGCACCAGGCCCTGGAGGAGACGGGAGGCAGGGCCTCAATCATTCATTTCCTCAGCTCTGGCCGGAGGCCTCCTGCGTGCTGGGCAATGACACATCCTGAGCCAGCACGGGGCACCGAGCGCTGGCCAGGCCCAGGCTGGTTTATACCATTCGCCACTCACTACAGTCATGCTTGGCACTCATCACCTCTGCATTTTACAAAACGGAAACTGAGGCATGCAGTCAGGGGGCCTATGGTTGGACTGGATCCCAGCACCTGCTATCGTAACACACACCTGCACGCTTCCACCCTCGAGGTCAGCAATGCCAGATGTTACATCCAGATGCCGACCCCCCCCCCGAAATCGCAAGTGTGTTTGCTCTCCTGAAAATAAAAGACAGAAAAGGAGAGGAAGGTGCACGTTATCCTGCTGTAAGACAGAACGAGAGAAGACCCCCGGAAGTCCCATTCTGCCAGTTTAAACAAGGGACATAGCCTTCATGTAAATTCCAGAAATGTTAATGGCAGCTTTGGAACCCCAGAATTCTCATAGTTGCATTTGGTCCACTCTGGCCATCTTTACCTCACGAGGTCAAAGCCATTTTTAAAACAGTTGATAAAGCCAGGCATGGTGGCACACGCCTGTAATCCCAGCACTCAGGAGGCTGAGGCAGGAGGATCACTGTGAGTTCCAAGCCAGCCTGGGCTATATAATGAGTTCAAGGTCAGTCTGCACTACACAGCGGGACCCTGTCTCAAAAAAATAAATTTAGAAATAAATAAATAAATAAAAACGTTGATAAAAGCTGTGACACCCCTTGTTTCCTCCCCTAAAGGGGCACCGAGGAAAAGGTGACTTTCTGCATTCAGGGGAAAGCAAGGTTGGAGGTCTAAGTTCAAAGTCGGTGGGGGATGAACATAACCAGAATGGGCTCCCTACAGAGCAGGCATGTGTGGTTGGGAGTCCCTAAAAATGCAATGTGGTGTATTAGCGGATTATCCAGAATAGACATTTCCAAATTTTTGTTTTAGTTTATCATTAACTATAGATGCAAATGTCACCAGGGGCAGGCTTGGAGCATGCAAATGCTCCCTCTGTTTCCAGGAGCACACATGCTTTCTGCATCAACCCTCTTCCCTGGGGTGCGGGGTTGGACGGCTAAGACCCACCTGTCGTGGGCTGTCCACGCGGCCTGGAGCACAGAGGCGCACCACCCCCGGACAACGCAGAGCACAGTGCTCTTGAACGGGCAGTCCGCGCTTCTACAAACTCAGTAGGGAACTAGGTTTAGGGATGAAGTCAGAGCTGGATGAAAGTGACCACTGTGTCTACCACAAGGCTCTCCAATCACCCCAGCAGCCTTCATGTTGTAAGCCCCCCAAATAAGACCTAACTGGAAAATAAGCCCTACATGACTTTTTAGGATGCTGATAATGTAAGCCCTACCCTAAATATAAGTCCCAGTTAAGGTCATCAGCCAGATGGATGCATTTAGGATGTCCGCGGCAACACATGATGAATTGAATTATAAAATAATAATATGAATATATAATTAAATATAAACAAATCATATTATTGAGAGTAATACTTAAAATATTGTTAATATAAATTATAACTAAGTATTTGCAAATATCCAAGCAGGCACCTTTGCATGAGAGGTAAACACCTGTGCAAACAGATGAGCTCGAGAGTTACTGCCGACTGCCCAATCAGACACAGACACGATGCACAAAGGACGAGCAAACTTGATAACAGACGGACATGGCTGTGTCTAATATGAACCTTCACAATTCAATCCGTCATGTGTTGTGCTTAATGCACTCGTGTGAGATACAGAAATGTTTTCTGAATTTGGTGCCTACAATTTGTCGTTGCTTTTGTGTGGACAATCACTCTTCACTGCCATCATTTCTATTGCCACTCCTGTCTCGTAAGACTTCAACTAACACTTGATTTAATGGAAACGTTGCGAAGCCCAGCCTGCAAGAGGTCGTGACTTGGGTGAAGAATTCGAGGGATAAAATCACTGACAGCTATGTCACCGATGCACTACGAGTAGACTACGTGGAGAAGAAGCGCTCATTTAAGGACAGCTCTGCTGCTGGACAGGAGAGACTGGGGCAGTGGTTTTACAAGAAATGGAGTCACAAGAAACTCAGGCCCGAATTCAGGATTTGCAGAGTCACGACGATGTTCCAGAAGATGACATGACTGTACAGTGGTGCCTCCGTTCACGAACTTAATTCTTTCCACGATTCTGGTCGCATAACAAATTAGATGAGAACCAAATCAAATTTCCCCACAAGGTCAACATTGACCTAACTACTGAATTTGATTCGGTTCTCATCCAATTTGGTTTGCAACCAGAAATTGTGGAAAGAATTAAGTTTGTGAACCAAGGTACCACTGTATTTGAATAAATGTAGATTGTTGTACATGAAAAAATAAAACATCCCCTGAAAATAAGCTCTATTTTGTCTTTTGGAGAAAAAATTATAATTATAATATAATATCCAGTCTTATTTTCAGGGAACTGCAGTATCACTACTCAGCTCAGGAAAGCTCTCTCCACCAACTGGTTTACTTTCCTCTATCATTTCTCCCTCTTTGCTTTAGCTGGTGGAAGCTCACAGCCAAATTGGTGGCTTCCCCGTAGCAACATGGCAAGCATTTTACGCACTGAGCGTGTCCCCTGCTGTGTCTGATGTTTTCCCTTCATTTCCTTACTCGTTTTACTTTTACACAATGTCTCACCTTTATAAACCACCTCAAGTCCTCTCTGAACAACAACCAGAAAAGATTAAGGAAGGAGCAGCCAACTGAAACTCAGGCTGTGTTTCCAGGACTCCCTTGCAGCTAGCTGGGGTCGCAGCTATGATTTCATCTCAACTGGCTGCACTGGAGCGAGCCTGATGTTAGGAACTGACTGAGGGAGAAGACAGGCAGGAGTAACGTGTCTGCTTCTCAGGTAGCACACTGAAAGGTGAGACTGCTCTCTGTGCTCCTGATGTCCCTGTCCCTCTGGGACAACTGCATATCAGAGATGTTCCGTGGTGCCTGTCGAAGGGAGGGAGGGACAGGGCTGCTGGATCTACAACAAGCTGTCTGCTGGAAACTCACACTGAGAAACCAGCTCCTGGGCCTGTGTAAGCTGTGATCCAATGTTAGAACCCTATCTTTGGGGGCTGAGCGGAGCCTGAGGGTGAGCACCACCTGGAAATCACCTTCTCAGGAATGACTCATTGGGGGCTTGCCATAGCCACCTCCCCACACACTTATCTCTCTTTAAAATAGGAGGCAAGGCCTGTGTGAGCCTGAGTTCTGATTGTGAAGCTCCGCCACACTCACTGGATTCCTGGCCAGCGCTGGCACACCCCGGGGCTCAAGGCCACTCACAGAGGCAGGAAGGCCACCTGTGATGTCCCAGTGACACCTCTGTAAGATGAGGGACCACATACTGCTGCCTGGCCACGACTCCTGCTGGACCAGTGCACGACACAGGGCCATCACTGAAGGGCGGGGCCCCGGGAGCCCACACACTGCCATGGCCAGGCTGTTGGGGGCAGCCAGGTCTGACACATTCTTAGCCCCTCTGCCAAACTGTCCCCTACTCCCTGCTGCCCCAATTAAGTCCCTTAAGACCTGGGGAAAACAGGACTTGCCAGGTGTGGGGGGATCATCGCATGGGAGATCTTTGTCCTCCACCCAGCTCCACTGTGGTCTTGTTTGGTGGCTTCTAAGATCCTCAGAGGTCCCAGTGTTGTCCCCCAACTTGGCACGTGTCCCTGGTGCTACCCCACAGCACCCTGAGCCTGGCATATGCTGGTGGCAGGGCATCCTAGGAGGACGGACACCCATTTCTCCACAGGTGCATCCCCCATTCCCAAAGCCCTCTCATTCACGAGCAGGGGCAAGCACAGTCACTGTCGCCCATACCCTCCATATTTCACTGATGGGAAATCAGGGCTCCCCGATCTGCTGCAATCGGACATCCAGTGTCCCCACCATTCCTACCACGTTGATGATGGTGTGAGCACACTGATGCTCATAAGAAATATGTCATGTTTTTCAACCTCTGCCTGTCCCTTGGTCCTCAGGCAAGTCTGGGCGGGGGAAACCATTTCCAGGGGAGCACAGCAGGATGGAGCTGTTGGATATGAAGGAGAGGTCACAGAGAAGGGACCTCCTGGCTGGCTGCTCCCACCCTCTGCCCCCTTTGAAAGAGGAGTTTTATTACCAAAATGATAAAGAATGATGATGAAAACAGAAGTATACAGGCGCAGTAGTGCACAACTGCAATCTCAGCACTCTGGAGGCTGAGGCAGGAGGATCACCACAAGTTCAAGTCCAGCCTGGACTAAATAGTGAGATCCCCATCCCCCTAAAAATAAACCAAACAAGTAAGTACAAGTTATAAAATGCAGTTCTGCCCTCTCTCTTCCCTTGCTTGTTGCTTTTGCCGTCTTCTACCGCCATGAACTACTGCCCCTCCAAGCCACCCTGCCTTGGAGCCAGCTGATTATGGACTGAAACCTCTACAAACTATGAGCTAAATAAACCTCTCCTCCTTTAAAAAAAAAAAAAGAAAGAAAGAAATTCCACCCTCATCTCTGGGTCAGAGGTGGCCCAGTGTTCCCCAGGTGCATTCCTATTAATAAAGTCACCGTTGGGCAGGATGTTTGGGTCCTGGGCCCTGGCAAAGAGACATTTGATGTTAGCATTGTCTCATGGCCTTCGGTGGCTTTTGTGAGCAGTGTGGCAGTGGCTGACTGCATTCTCTTCCTCTACATTGCAAGGAGCTCTCAGGAGGCCCCACGCAGCCCCGCCAGGTAGGCGGGGACCCCCGGGTCAGGTCCGGTCGGGCTCTGGGCCCTCGCCCCATGTCGTTTCAGACACACCTGGAGACAGGGTCTCCATTTCTCCCACGTGGTGTGGCGGGGATTCTCTACACCCTGGACTCCCCGGCTGCTCTATATGACATGCGACAGACACAGCTCTGGGGACCTGTAACCCCCTGCCCTGGATTCTCCTTGCACCTGCGCACTCTGCCTCCGCGGCTCATTCGGTCACTCTGCAGTCTCCCCTCGAGGCCACTGCTCTTGAGTCCCAGCGAGGAGACCAGGCCTTCCATGCCGTCCTCCTGCCCTTGCGAAGCGCATGCACCTCCTCTCTCATCCCCGCGAGGGCCACTCCTCCACTGCACCCCACAGCACCTTTCCTGGATACCATGTCGGACCCGCTATCTCTTCCCTTCCTTGAGCAGAGCCAGATCTCAGTGGGCTCAGAGGTGACAGACAGGCCATGTAGGTGGCCTTTGTCTCTGCCCTCTTCCAGTCTCAGCTCACATCCACTTCCTGAGCTAACCAGGGTCATGCACCTGGCTCTCCCACACCTGGAGTGAGAGGAGCGCATTCAGGCCATGATCTGGGGCGCCCACACCCCAGGCTGTGTCTCCCCGCAGGCACTTTCCTCTTGCAGGCTGCAACCATCCCTGTCCACTCCTTCCCGGAAGCCCCTGTCCCGCCACAGATATGTACCCCTTCATACTGGGGTCGCTCTCGCCCCATCCCCAGCCTCTCTGGCGAGGACACAGTACCTGAGCACCAATATTCTGGAAGCATCCTCCTCCCGTGGTTGTCATATGCTGTCTCCCAGAGTCTCCAGGGGCTGAGCCCCCACTGGTACACACTGGCTCCCCGCATCACCCTAAATAAGCCACATGTTTCAAATCCTCCCTCTGCTCGGGTAGACAGGGCGAGAGACAGGGCCGTGGACACACGGGTCTCTGGAGGTTTCACTGAGGGTCCCCAAGGCAGGGGGAGGCCAAGCAGAAATGAGAGGCACTTCCTGCCTGGGCCCTCAGGGCAAAAATGGCTCACATCCCTTCTTCCAGCCCCTTCCTCAGCCTTTTGCTGAGGAGCCTTCCTCACTGACTCAGATAAGCCTGCCACCACTGTGCCTTTGTGTCTGTTTTGTGTCTTCCTAAACATTCCTAAGGGATGCCAGAAAATCTCATCTGAAGCAGCTAGCAGATGCCATTTAAAATAGGAAGTCCTTACCAGGAGTGGTGGCACCCACCTGTAATCCCAGCACTTGGGAGGCTGAGGCAGGAAGATCACTGTGAGCTGGAAACCAGCTTGGACTACATACTGAGGCCCTGTCTCAAAACACCAAAAAATAGGGCCGGTGAGATGGCTCAGTGGCGTAAGCGCCTACCTGGCAAGTGCGAGGGCCCGAGTTTGACTCCCGGAACCCACATACGAAAAAAGGGCCAGTGATATCGCTCAGCAGCACGGGCACCTGCTGGAGCGTGAGGTCCTGAGGTCAACCCCCGGTACCCTAAAAAAAAAAAAAAAAAACACCAAAAAATAAATAACACCAAACAAGAAGCCCCTCACCTCCGGAAACACACGCTCTCAGAGCTAGTTCAGGGAAAGGGACGCTGCAGCCTCTCTCAGCTGGCAAGTCTTCCAACTCTGCAGTCGGTCCAGGGCTCCCTGTGTAGGGAATACCAGCCCTCAGGGTGAGGAGAAATGATCACAGCACAGAGTGGGTCTTGGAAAGCCTGGGTCGGTGGGGGAATCTGGAGCAGAAACGCCCTGGAAACTTTTACAGGCCTCCATTTGAGAAACCCTCCCCTGGCCTCCCTCGGTGGGAGCTCGCTTTATACCCCAGAGCTTGGGGTCTGATTGCGATTATCACGATTATCATCGGAGGCTGTGGGCTGCTTCTCAAATCCTCCATCCCCTGGAAATTCCCGAGCCAGGCTCACACTGGGGTGGTGGTGGGGGACTCGTCCTTCGACACCAGTGCTCAGGAATGCACTGGAGGGAAGGCTGCACCCCCAAGGCAGCCCGGCGTGCACGTGCAAGTAATATACGGCGCACCCTGGCCTGCTCCACGCAGTTCTCCAGCACATAAATTTGGCCAGATGCATTTAGGAAAGCAACTGGCAGGCTCTGCCGCGTCCCTGCGCGTTCTGTGGTCCCCATACTTCACTGATTCTATGACCTGCGTTTCTTTTTCACATTTTAACATCACTGAAGTCAGACTGTGGCTTCTAATCAATGCCATACCTTAGCTGTGAGTAAAATAAAGCTGCAGCTTAGAGTGCGTCTGAGAGTTTCTAAATCGGGTGAAATATGGTCTTCGAAATTTTTAAAAACTGCAAGGACAGCTCGCACCTCTTTTTATTACCAGAACTTCCCAGGCCAGATAAATGTGCATGCGCCTCTATTATGCTCCTACTGCAGTGGGGGTGGAGTCCTCCAAGATGGACTTGCCGTGGAGATGCAGAATCATGAACCAAGGTTAATCAAAGTTACCAAAGGTAGCCAGGCTCCACGGCACACATGGTAGCTGAGGCAGGAGGATCTCAAGGATAAGTCCAGCCTGGGCAACTTAGTGAGACCCTGTCTGAAAATAAAAAACTAAAAAGGGCCAAGGCCGTAGCTCAGTGCTCCCTGGATTCAGTGCACATACATGCATGCGTACACACACACGTGCTTGTGCTTCCCGTATACTAATCATGCACACCCCCGAAGCCCACCCCAGCTAGGGCCTGACTGCACCCTTACCCTATGCGGCACACTGGGCCCAGCCCTCCCTGTTCCCTGCATCACTCTCCCTGCCTTGGCCCCTTTGCACACGTTCTGCGCTCTGCTCTCCTCCACCGGGGAAACTGAGTCACCCATCCAGAACTGGGGTCCAGACCACGTGTGCAGTTATCACTTATTCAGCACCTAGCACATGCTGAACACTGTCCCCAGCTCTGAGGAATCACAGCAAACAAAACAGGCAAGTCCTGCCCTCGTGCTGCCTCCTAGAGGGGCCAGGAAACGAGCGGTTTGAGATGTGTGGTATTCTAGGTAACAACAGTGCGCTGGAGCAAAACAGCGCCCGAGAAGCGCAGCGCTTTAGCAGGTGAAACACAGTGCAGACCTGGGGGTGACCGGAGACAGGGCGGGAGCCCAGGGAACAGCAGCTGCACAGCCTGAGCCTGGAGCGGCTGGGCAGGTTCAGGGAGCAGTCAGGAGGCGGCAGGGTTGGGTGGGGAGGAGAAGCAAGGGCTGCTGTGACAGCAACAGGGACCGCGACCCCTGGCCTGGGAGCCACTGGGGTCCCCGACCCTCTCTCTGAGAGCAGAAGATCCTGTGGGCTGCTGCCAGGTGCAGAGAGGACAGAAGGGGACAGAACAGGAGCAGGAGGCTGCCTGGAGGGCTGTCCAGGGGCCACCTCCCTCCTGTGCAGAGCTCCCCGTAGCCAGCTTGTCCTGTGGCTTGGCCAGCTGTCATCATGGAAATGTCCTGTCCCCTTAGTGAGACTGTCTTCCGTGCCTCTGTCTGCCCAGCACACACGACAGTGCCAGCACGGGCGGGACATAAGGAAGGAAGGAGGAGGAAGGAGGACAGGCAGGAGCACAGAGCTACCATCCGGGCCCAGCCTCGTCTGTCTCGGCTCTGACCTGGGCACCGTGAGCCCAGGCACGGACCGTGTGGGGCGGGGCAGCTTTTCCCGCCAGCAGGGTGCGCGGTTCCAATTCCCCGTGTGCTCTCTTCCTCCTCAGTGTACTCCCAGTCCCCAAACCTCTTCCTCGTCACTTCCCATTTGGTAACCGAGTAGAGAAGAGAAAAAGCGAATTCTGTTTCGGTCCTCAACCCTTGACAGTGGCTTTCAGGAGAACCGCTGAATCCAGGAAGGGCCCTTTCAGAGTGACAAGGCACATTTTAATTTTAGGTTACGTGTTCTAAGCAACAATTTTCTTAGCAACAATTAGTTTCCAGACTTCCACTTTAAAAATATCCAAGTCGAGGAGCTATGTGGGGGTGAAACGTGACTGAGGGGGCAGCGTGGGCCCCACCCACACACCTGGCAGAGGCCAGGCCCCCCCCCCGTGCCTGGGCACCCCAGGGGCGCAGGCGGAAGGACCGGCTGGGGCTTCAGGCTGCAGCTTAGCCCAGCCCAGCTCGCTGGTCATGCGGGTAAACAGCCCCGGGGAGCTGTCAGTCCTGTGTGGTTTATTTCCAGAACGCGGAGGCTTGCACGCTGCACACACCCACGCGTGCACGCCCCGCTCCCGTGCAGCCTGTTCCGCGACCCTGTTTGCAGAGAGCGTCTCCAAGCACGACAGGCATCTCTGGTAAGATTTACAGCCCACACCGGTCTCCTCGCGGCACCATACAAGCGGCTCGGAGCCACCTACATTTACTTTCCTCACCACGCTGGACACTGGACTCCTAGATCTGATTCGGACCTGCGGGACTGGGCCTCTGGGGGCTGCACGAAAGAATCCATCCCCGGCCTCCGGGCTCCAGCGTTTCGGGAGGCTCCCTGCCCCAGGCCTGTGGCTGCCTCACTCCAGGCTCCACTTCCCGCTGTCTGTGTCTCCCACGCCCTCTCCTCTCTCCTAGAACGTCACCAGCCCCTGGATTTATTGTTACCCACGGTCCTTAACCTCGCCACATTCACCTGAGGATACCTCCATGTGTACCCCACCTGCATGTGCTAGCCTCTAAGTCCCATCCCAGGCTGGGGTCCCCTCCCCACACACCCACAAGAGGTAGTGTGGGCCTCACCACCTACACGAAGCCCCTGACTTCTCAGCTCCAGGCCAGGTCAGGGCTCCTTCTGTGTGCCCTCCACCCTCCAAGCCTCCTTCGCAGCCTGGCACCCCCACATCCAGGGAGAGACCCCAGGAGAATATCAGCAGCAAGGACGTGCCGAGCACAGGTCCCCCCAAGTCGCTGCTGTTCCCGATGGTCTGCCTCCCACGCACAGGCCTTCGGTCACTTGGCCACCATCACTTAACGAACGGTTATGTGGACAGACGAAGCTGTTGCCTTCCTTGTCAATTACTTTCCTGAGGAATGGCCGTGGCCAGCCCTCCTCCAGCTTCCCACCCAGGTAAGGGAACCGAAACAACGAGGGAAACATCCTTCAGACACTGTGCTGGGACCCACAGGGTGCTTGCCAAGGAACCCCGATTCTGCACCCACTCGCCGCTGTTCTCAGTGCCCTGCCCAGGCGCAGGCTCCAATCTCAGGGCCCAAGGACTGTGGGCTGCTCCACACTGGAGCCAAGGGACATGAAGGACACAAAGCTTGCTTTGGGGACTCCAGGGAGCCAGACCACTGCTCAGTTCCCATCTCAGGACAGGGTTCCTCCTGCACACAAGCGAGCCGCCTGGCTGGGATCAGGCAGGCTCCAAATATCGCCTTACTGATGGATGGAGGACAGCGCCCCGCCCTGGGACTCCTGGGATTTCCTCATTTAATCCCCCAGCCCTGCCCGAGGGTCCAAAAGTGTTGGTCCGGCCTGGGACAGGGCTGCCAACACTGGGCCTCTGGAACCACACGCCAGGTCTGCCACCTCAAACTCGGCCCTCAGAGCAGAACATCCCTCCCGATCTGTTCTTGTTTGCTCCACCCCGCTGTGGCTTCCCCAAGGACCTCTGCGGGTATTTGTGTAAAGAATTGAAAATGACCAGCCATGAATTTTGTAATACGCTGCTCCTGGGTAAGGAAGGGGTAATTAGCAGCTTCGCAATACCGGAAGAAGGAGAAGGGTGCAGAGGGGCTCAGGGGAAGGAAGGCACTGCGGACGTCTCCCGACGGCACCTGAGCCTGTGGCCCTCGTTTTCCCGCCGAAGCGGAAGTCAGCTCACACATCCCGGTTATGTCTGTGGTCTACAGAGAAGCCCCCAACGCCGCCATGCCCAGCCTGCCCCCCACAGGATACCCACATGGCAGGCACTGTCTGCAGAGGGAAACTGAGGCATAGAGGAAATCACAGCCTTCCACAAGAGGCCACAACAGGACTGGAGTCTGGCAGCCTGGCTCTGGTCTGTTGGGCCCAGCACAGAAAGCTGGACCCCTGGGCAGAACTCGACCATGTCCTCACTGGGACCCAGAGCTGGGGTGAGGTCCCCAGAGGCGGTTTCCCAGGGTAGGCATTGAGCTGACCTTGCAGAGATGGGGGCAGGGCTGGGTCCTGTGCACCCCCACAGCCTGGGAAAGGAGGCCAGGGCTCACCACACAGCAGTGCGCAGGAGTGTTCGTTGAATGAATGAGTGATTCAAGGCTGACAGGAGACAGGGCCCAGGTGCTACTTTGGGTTCCAACTGCTGCTTCCAAGTCCTCTTTAGAAATATTAGGCGAGGACACTGAGGCAGCTCACAGCCCAGGGCATGACACACGCAAGATGCTCACTGAGGTTTCTTGGCAGAAGGACAGATCAGGAGAGGAAGCGGGAAGGGAGAGGATGGTACAGTCTCCACTTCGTCCACTGCCATTCCCCAAATCAAAGCCAGGACGACTCTCAGACATGCCACCCAGGACAGGTACGGAGTCTTCACTGACTGCCACCCAGGGGCCCCACGCAGCCCCCACCCAGACTAGGCCACCAGCTCCCACGCAGCCCTGTGGCCGAGCCAGGAGAGCACCGGATGTGCAGTGAGCTGGACCTGCTCCTGAGAGGCAGGTGAGGGCCCCTGCTCCAGGGAGAGGAGATCCGAGTGCACGGGGAGGCTGGAGAGCGGAGGGCAGAGAGGGGCCACTCACCCCCCACTCGCCCCGCAGCTTCTTTGCCATCCGCAGACCCTGGGAGGGCGGAATCCAGCAGGACCGGCCCAGCCACAGACAGAGGGAGGGGCCCTGCAGCAGCTGACCAGCAACCCCCAAAGAGATGTCCACGTCCTCAGCCCAGGCCCTGTGAGGTGGCTTCCCTGCACGTGTGGTAAAGTTAGAGACCTTCAATATGATCCTCCTGGGCTACCCCATCCATCCCAAAATCCAGTGAGAAGTGTCCTCATAAGAGACACAGGAGGAGAAGACAGCAGAGAGGACTTGTGACTACAGGGGCAGAGACTGCAGTGGTGGAGCCACAGGCCCATGCCACCTGGAGCCCCCAGCACGAGACAAGAGGATGCCCCTTGGGCAGACCTCAGCCTGCTGACACCTTGACTTCTGGTCCTGCTCACCGAGCCACGTGATCCTGGTCAGTTCATCATGTCCCTGAAATCACACAGCCCAGGCCCTGAATTAGCACAGGACAGCTGTGGACCTCAGGGCTCCCCGATGGGCAGATGGGTTCCTAGGAGTCGGGGGACATGGAGAGCGCAGGAGGCCAGGGTGTGCCCCCTTTTTGCTCTGCTGGACAGACACCTGCTCACTGATGACACTGCTCCACCCGCTGCCACTGCATCTCCCTCAGTCGCAGCCGCCTGTGTGGTCACTGCCCTCTGAGAGACTCGGTGTGCCCACTGCCCTCCCCCATTCAACTGGGAGCTCCCACAGCAGGGACATCGTGACCTCAGGAACCTGCATAGGCCTGACCAGTCCTGGCTGCTCAGGACGCGTGAATGAATGAATGAGGGAGGCCAGCAGCAAGTTGGGGCCCCCAGGTCCTGGGGCCCCCAAGCTTTGGGAATGGAACTTGACCCCAGGCCTGGCCCCCACCTGGTGTTCTTGGGACACTGTGAGGGGTTCCTGCAGTGGAGTCTCCTCAGCCCCAGGAGCCAGCACAGAGAGGGGCCTGAGGCCTTGCTGGGCAGCCACGGCCACCTTGATGAAAGGTCCGGGAGACCTGGGTCTGGCTGAGCCCGGCTGCCTAAGGACGCTTCTCCACTGAAGGCAGCGGAAGCCTCAAGTGACAAAAGAAGGTGGCAAGATCTGCACGCCAAGTTCGTATGTACACACATGCATACACACACACACACACACACACACACACACACTCACACTCTGGGCTCCTCGCCCGGGAATGTCTCCAAGGTGACCACAAATCCAACCATGCCAGCATCTCAACACCTGAAAGCTGGGTGCTTTCTGAACTGAGTCCTTCCCTCCCCCAGGCCAGGTTTTTTCCAGGTGAGAGTGGGAAATTAAGAAGGAAAGTGACTTCCTGAGGCCCACAGCTGGTCCCATGGGGCCAGGACTCCTCCCTGTCCCCAAGGGTTGGTCCGCTCTCCTGCCACGATGCTGCAAGGGCTCACTGCAGTTCCAGCAGGGACTGCAAGGTCTCTTGCTGCTGAAACTCGCAGCCATCAATTACAGCATGGGAATCTTCAACTCATTCATCCCTCTCGGTGCAGGGTGAGCATTACACACTGAGCCCATTTCACAGATAAGGAAACCATGGCACACTGGGATGATTCCAGATTCACCCAGTTCCAAAGCCCCTGTTCTTCCCTTTGCAGCATCAGGGAAGCAGGAGACTGCAGACACTTAGGAAAGTCCCTAAAACCAAACCCAGCAGAGGCCTCAGGCACAGGATTCTCAGAGTTGCTTGAAGTTGGACAACAAAACCCCACATTCGCTGGCTAAGCAGGGTGTGTCCTGAGGCCCAAAGACCATGCCCTGACTCCCAACCTTCCCCAGACAGAGGAGGGCAAGAAAAGGTGATGGCCCAACACCTGGCTGAAAGACATACGAGACCCAGAAGGCACTCACAGGGAGTCATCAGTGAGGGGTGTTGTGGGGGGCACCGCTTCAATGGATGGACTGGTGGATGGCTGGGCGGATGGGTAGGTGGGTGGATGGATGGATGAATGGTGGATGGATGAAAGGATGAATGGGTGAGTGGGTAGATGGATGAATGGGTGGATGGTGGATGGATGAACGGGTGGATGGATGGATGAATGGGTGGATGGGTGGATGGATGGATGGGTGGATGGATGGATGGGTGGATGGATAAGTGGACGGGTGGATGGATAAATGGGTGGATGGATGGATGGGTGGATGGATGGATGGGTGGATAGATGAATGGGTAGATGGATGGATTGGTGGATGGAGTGAATGGATGGATGGATGGACGGATGGATGGATGGGGGGTGAATGGATGGATGAGTGGGTGGGTGGGTAGATGGATGAATGGATGGATGATGGGTAAGTGGACAGACAGATGGACAGATGAACGGATGGGTGAATGTGCCTTCTGTCAAGGATGGTCACAGAATGAATGGATGGAAGGAAAGAAGAAAGGAAGAAAGAGGGGGAAGAAATGTAGCAGCATCTGTTACCTATCTTTGCAAAAACACCGGAGTACTGTACAGATTCAAAAGCAAGACAGGGAAATCAAGAGGGCTTCTTGGAAAAGGTGGTCTTGAGACTTCCCTGAGAGCTGGGCACAGGCTGGCTGGGTGGACAGGGACGGGGCGGCCAGACCCTGCGTTTCCACGAGAGCCCCTTGGAGTCTGTGTCACCTCTTCCACTGTATTGACGTTTCATTAAGCTAATTTCCTGCACGCACCTCCACTCCCAATACCCCTGTATCATGCACAAATCTATTTTGTATACACATAAAATGTATTTATCAATATTGTTCTTTTTTTTTCCCTGGAATGAAATGCAAATTGCATTTCATACATAATGCAAATTCCTTAATCCACACAAATCAGGTGGAAAGGCTCCTCCTCAGATGCATCCACTCGACTCTTTACAAACTAAGAAGGCATCGGCTGAGCGGGTGAGGACCCTTCCCTGAGCGGGACCTGCACTTGCTGTCCCCTCAGAGACCAGGTGTCAAGGCCGATTCAAGGGCAATTTTCATTGCTTCATTACTGCTCAACCCAGTGTCTCTGGCAGTTTGCCAAGGAGCCGGATTCCTGATCCACTGTAACTGAATAATCAATCGCCTCCTCCTTAATAACTGAATTCATTAAACACAGAACACACAGCTGATCATTCAAGGAACTGATTTGCAAGTCAGAGCTTTGGAGGGATTGTTTAAAGAGCAGATCCGCATGTTTCATAAATCTGGATGGAGGGAAGGATGGAGTAAATAGCAAGGCAGGGAAATAAATTTCCATGGCATGATATGCATTCAATAAATATAACTCATACCTTGGCTACACGGGCCATTTACTAATGAAGCAACACAGTCTTCTTGCCCAAACAGCTAACCAGGACACATTTATGGCTGTCACAGCATCCTGTGTCGGGTCCCCTGGGGCACCCACCTCTTCCTTTCCAGGGGCCCCCAAAGTCCACCACCTGAAGCCCACTACACGGCACTCAGCTTCTGATCAAATGCCTGCCCTAAAAATGTAATGTTAGAATACAAAGCAGATGACATCTGCTACCTGCACAAGATTGTGAGTGCCCAGGGCAGGGTCCTCACCAGCACGGCCGATGCCTTCTTAGTTTGTAAAGAATCGAGTGGATGCATCTGAGGAGGAGCCTTTCCACCTGATTTGTGTGGATTAAGGAACTTGCATTTCATTCCAGGGGGAAAAAAAAGAACAATATTGATAAGCAGATGCAGGAGAATGCCGAGGCGGACCCAGAACCCACCACGTGCCCGGCACCTGAGGGACGCTAGCAGCTCGAGGAAGTGGGGACTCCACTCTGTAACTGTCCCACAGACGCTAACAGTGCCCTAAGCAAAACAACACTGAAACCAGGGTCCGGGGTCAAGTAAGCTTGGGAACCCTGTGAAAGCGAACTCATTTCTTCAATGCAGGACTTGTCTGAGTCTTTAAAGGTGCTGGGCCCCACCGAGGATCTGTCCTGCTGATTTGCGAAGGACCATGGACATCACCAATGTGCGCAAAAATATCACTGTGCTCCAGCCAACGCCCACACGAAGGACACTGGCCAGCAACGTGCACTTTCTAATAATATTCTCCTCTCTGATGCCCACAGGCCCCTGATGCTGAAATAGCTGAATCCGTGCCTGCAAGAGGCACCAGGAATTCCCCACAATGCTCCACCACCAGCAAATGCCCCGGAGCCGTAAACTAATGACAGCTTTGCAGGGCGGGTGACAGCGCATCTGGGAATGAGCCACTAGGAATGAGTGACTATACCTGGTGCCTGCACCTGGCCAGGGAACCCCCAGCAACAGCATGAAACAGGGGACACACGGTCCAAGCGCCAAGCAAGGGGCCTCTGGAAGCAGTGCTTCTGGTCTGTGTGCTTCTCCTGGGCAGACTGGGCTGGGCCTCAGGGAGGGGACTACAGAAGTGACACATCCTTGTCCCACTGTGTCATGACACAGCTCCATGGGGAGCTGATTGCCCTGATGGGGTGTGAGCCCCCCCCCCGTCCCTTCCCATACAGGTCTCTTTGGGTGGAAGTCCTCGTACACGGCCCACACCTAGGGTGGGAGTTCTGTCCCCTCTGTCCTTTCCCAGGGTTTTGGTGTCCACTGTGCCCCAAACGAAGGACACACCGCTCTGAGGACAGAGGTAGCTCTGGCCAAGGACGTAGATCAGGTGCTGCTCCCACAAGCCAAGCCTCAGTGTGACAGCCACCCGAGTCCCCAGAGGAGCCCGGGAGGAAGGCCCAGAGCCCTCAGCACCATGTGAGCCCCAATGCCACCGCCCTGCCCCCTCTTCTCGCAGGCATCCAGCTGACCCCATGCTCCCCGCCGCTGTCTGCCGCAAACACTCCAACACCCTGACCGCCCATGAAGCAACCTCTGCCACCCACCGCACCCTGGGCAGGGAATCTCCTTGCCTGGTTCCCCCGCCCCTTCTGCTCCTGGGATCCACACATCTTTGTGTCAGAGTTTGAGGTATTCATGTTTTGTCTGCCTCCCCCAGATTGTGAACATTAATCTGCTTGTGATTCAACTCTAATCCCCCAGCAATGGGAGTGGGCAATGAATGAGTGACTGATTGAATGAATGAATGATGAATGATGAATGAATGAATGATGAATTAACGAGTGCATGATATTCCCCACAGCTTCCAGCTCCTGCCCAGAGGCTATGAACTGCCATCCCGGGGAATACATGGTGTTCTTATTTGAATTAGTTGTCAACATTTAAAAGCTCCCCCATCAGGCATGGTGGCGCACACCTGTAATCCCAGCACTTGGGAGGCTGAGGCAGGAGGATCACCATGAGTTTGAGGCCAGCCTGGGCTACCTAAGCTAATTCAAGGGCAGCCTGCACACATAGTGAAACCCTGTCTCAAAAAACGACCCCCCATGACACAGATTTCCAGGACCTCTGGGAGCAGTGGAAGATCTGGGGACCAAGGCCTACGGTCCCTCAGGTGGCCCTGGCCAACTGGAGCAGCATCCGTCCCCAGGCACACGCACAGTAGGGCCACAGCCCCGCCCCCTGTCATCCTGGGCTGCTCCCTGAGACCCCCTGCAGCCCCTGGCTTGGCCCCCAGAAACCCCCACATCGCCTGTAGGTCCTACACCCTGGAACAGGGGCTCCCCGTTCATTCCCCACCATCACTGCAAGATAAACTGAACATGACGAGTCCAGGGGCCAGTGGAAGCCAAGCCACACAGCTACCAATTCAGGGTGGAGCACAGGGCCCGAAGCCCACAGCTGCCCCCAACCCAAGGTCAGGGGAGTAGAGACCAAGGGCAGCGACACTGTTGGTCACACACTGTCACCATGACCCCCTAGGGCTGAGAGACACCAGCCAGGGGCTGAGCCCTGCGGGGTGACTGGGGGATGGGTCCAGGCAGTGCAGGGTCAAAATCCAGAACTTTGCTCAGTTGGGACAGGTCAGGCAGCCCCCAAGACCCCCTGGGAAGCTGCTGGGGGCTGCCATCCTGCTGTGCAGAACCAGGCCCCTGGAACTTCCTGTCGCTGATGAGCTTAGAGCTGGGCTCTGGGGCCCAGTTGGGCAGGGGCCTCCCCGTGGCCTGTGGCCCAGCACATTATCAGCCCCGCCCATCCCACCCTCTCAGGCATCCTGCCTGGGTAACAAATTGCAGGACTCTCTGGGGATGCTTACAGCCTTTGCTTTCAGCAGTAAAATCCCTTTCCTGGCTCTTTCTCATCGTAAAAGTGACGCGTATTCAGTGGCAAAATTCAACCAACACAAGGACCCTTCCCAGCAGCTGGGGTGAGGGGCCCCTGCTGAGCCGGCCCAAGTCTGGCCAGCTGTTCTAGGTCTGCTCACCCCACCCCACCCCAACCACACTGTCCACTATCTGTCTGCCCCCTGGCCCCAGCTTTCCTGCCACAGGGCCTTTGCCTGGGCAGCTCCTCTGCCAGGAAGACACGCCCCTCCAACCCCTGTTCCAGCTCTCCCTGACCAGCTCCAGCCTGCAGGTGACCAAGGCTGACATAGGCTAGAGTCCCAGCTCCCAGAGCGAAGGAGGGGCCCCAATGAGGGTGGTGCTGCTGGGCCCAGGGAGACCTTAGCGTAGCGTGTGCCTGGAGCAGCCTGGGACCTGTGGCTGCCTGAGCCCCCTGTCCCCTCCTCCTTGCCACCTTAAGCTGATTCTGTCCCAGAATGCAATGTGCTCAGCTGACATCACCGCCTTCCCAGACTCCAGTGCTCTAGGCATAGCCACATGGCCCAGTTCTGACCAACAGGACACAAGGCTCCTTCCTGCCTGGAACATAGACGCGATGCGTGGAGGTATGGCAGCAGTCTCGTACACATAGGATGAAAGCCACAGCTTGAAGACAGCACAGTGAGAAGTCAGAACGGGCTGGGACAGAAGCCGTGTGCTGGCCCTGGTTAGCTCACTCCAGACATCCTTCGGTAAGACCGACCAGTTAGACCACCAGTGGCCACCTGCCACCCAGAGCAAGAGGCTGAACGGACATCCAGCCAGGTGGGTAGGAGACAGCTGGGAGCTCACAGATGCCAGGGGACCAAGAGAGCTTTGGGTGAGACGGATGGAAGGGGAGGCCCGACGGTGTTGTCTCTTCAGGGGCTCATGATGCCAATCAAGACCCAGCATGCACTGTCACACTCTCTCACACACAGAAGGGGACACTGGGCATGGGAAGAGGCCTGTCCCTCCCTCCCGTGGCCACAGACACTGCGAAAGCATCATGGCTGAGGTCGGAGCCCTGCTCGTCTCGGTCTGTACTGTCTCCCTGTCGTGTCTATGCACGTCCTGGCTCATGAGAAGCCCCTGTGCCCCTGATGTGAGACCCGCTAAGAGCTGGGCAAGGTCAGAATCAGTCCTGGTCCCCCCCGGGTTGAAGCTATGTATGTTAACATTTTTTTTTTAATTTGTTGAATTCCCTAATGAAATTTTAGGGCAACTCCTCACTGCCTCCATAATTCCCTTTACTTGGCAGATCCCAAAGACGAAAGAGAACTCAGAATACACTGCTCGGGCCCATGTTTTGAACCATGCCTGAAGCCATTGCCTGTGAATAAAGGCCATCACCCTAACGCACCCATTTACAGACCAGGAAACTGTGGTCCTCTGAGCTCGGTCTCCCTCACCACTCAAGCCCCAGGCGCCCGCGGCAGCTGGCTCCCACCCCACAGCCTGCATGGGGCCTTGTTCTCTGCCCACGGTAAAGCCTGGGTTCTCCTACCCGGCAGCGGAGTGAAAGGCACTTCTTGTGCCCGGCAGACCCTCGCCCCAGCTGCCGGCCCAGCGCTTCACCCCTTCGGGCACAGGAGCGGCCCCAGGCCACCCGAGTCCGTCCTGTCTTCGGCTCCTATGCAAACAGCTGTGACGTCCGCCTCTCAGCCCAGCAGCCCCAAAGAAGAATATCAGGGGACATTTGGAAGATAATTATTCCACAGGATCCAAAGATATGTCTTGGGGACATAAATCTTGGGAAGTCTCTATGGAAACGCACCAGCACGCATGTTGTTTTTATTAATGCTCTCAACAGACCATCCCTGGAATAAGCCGGCTCTCCCCACAATCCCAGCGCAGTGTGCTGCCGTTACAGGGATGAGGGCGAGAGCGAAAAGGGGACTTACAGACAAAAATGCCCAGGCGGCGGCGACGGCTGGGTGGAGGGGACCTTCACCCGCACCTAGGACGACTTGGCCTGCTGAGTGCACCAGGTCACACCCACTACCCAGGGACATGTGGGCCAAGTGTCAGGAACAAACCCAGCTCTTCCCAGAGAAGAGAGACAGGGGTGCCAGTGACTTTTGTGCCATGGCTCACATACATCAGCACTGCATAAAGGGGTGATCCCAGTGGTTCTGGCCCGGTGGAGCCTTCAGAGGCCCCAGTGCCAGCCCACACTGACCACAGCCAGGCAAGAACAAAGCCAGTGGGGACCATCGGCCCGCATAACAGTGACCACTTATGCCACTGAATCCGGGGATGTTTGTTACCACAGCATTACCCAGATATCCTGACTGATACAGACTGCGTTGTCCCACACACCATGGCCAAACTGACTCAGGCTAAAAACTAAGGGGCCTGTGATGCCATGGCGGTTAATAGGATAGCAAAAGCTCATCGAGTGCGAGGCTTTGTCACCAAGGCCGCACAGGGGACTTCTCCACCTCTGTAGCACGCGCCACTCTTAAGATGAGCTGGTGCTTTTGCAAAAATTAGATTGAAGGGCTGGTGAGATGGCTCAGTGGCTTAAGCGCCTGCCCGGCAAGCCTGAGGGCCCAAGTTCGACTCCCAGAACCCACATACGAAAAAGGGGCTGGTGATATCGCTCAGCGGCACGGGCGCCTGCTGGCGCACGAGGTCCTGAGGTCAAACCCCCGGTACCCACAAAAAAAAAAAAAAAAAAAATTAGATTGAAGTGCAAGGCGTGGTAAAATTAAATACAGGACAGGGACCTTTAAAAGTGAACTATGCAAATCTCGTCCTAACACCCATGAGAAAACCAGGACGAGCCCAAGCCAGGCACTGGCCCAAGGTCACACAGCCAGTGACCTTGACAACTGCTACCATTTAGGAAGCACCATCCATGGCCAGGCCGCTTCAGGTTCTGGCTCCAGTGCTGACAGCAAACCATCAAGGCAAGGCCACTTCCTCCTTAACTGATGAGGAGCTGGAGGCCCAGAGAGGTCAAGAGCTGGCCTGAGGTCACACAGCGAGGACGCACACCTGGTGCTGTGATAACAGAGTTTGAGTCCACCCTCGGCCGACCCCGCCTACCCTCTGTGGCCTGTGGCATCAACTCACACACACAGAGCCTCCCTCACGCACCTTCTCCCCTGCCAGTCCTTCTGAGACCCATGCAACCATGGAATTGCCCTGTTTTACAGTGAGGGTCAGGAGGCTCCCTCACTATCCCCACATGTGGCAGGCAGCTGGGCTGGCACTGGCTCAGGCTGGTGAAGCTTTCACAGAGCCCAACCAGCTGTGGCGGCCAGAGGGACAGGGCTCCATTCCCAGGTGGAAGCACGCATGGAGAGCACTTTGCCCACTGTGACGAGGTGACAGCTTGAAGAGCAACCGCAAGAGCTGTCCAAGCGGCTCAGCCCTCAGCCCTCCGCGTTGGCCAAACCCTGTCCTCCCATGGTTTTTGTTGTTTGCTTGCTTGGCGGTACTGGAGGTTGAACCCAGGGCCTTCGTGACACCCACATCCTATTTTTTATTTTTTATCTTGAGAAGGGGTCTTGCTAAATTCCCCAAGCTGGGCTTAAATTGAGATCCTCCTGCCTCAGCCTCCCAGTTCCTCTGACCATCTCAGTAGACCCGCTGCATGGGTTCCTGGGGTTCCTCCATGGAGCAGCCTGGCCGAGGCTTCTCAGTGTGGCCACGCCAGGTCTTGGCCCGGCCCTGTGGGCCCCACCCCACCTCCCACCCCCAGCCCCCACGGCTCATGGCCCCCTGTCCCCAGGGAGAATGACCGGGCCATCCTCCCGAACACGCACAGCTCTGCCTCTTCCGACAGTTTTACGACCCAGCTTACATTTGGCCCAACAACCAGAGTGCAGTGAGTGGTGAAGAAATGTTTTTCATATATTTTAAAGGAATGTTTGGGTAGAAAAATTGCACTGTTTATTCATTCCAATAATTTTCTATTCCAAGTATTTCACTGAAAACAAGATAATGGATTTCATTACCCAGAAACATTAAAGCCTCCAATAAACGAAGAAAACAAAACAAAACAAAACAAAACTTAAAGGCGGAAACGCGCCTTCCCAGTGCATAATCCTTAGAGGCTTCCAGACACGCCTGCCACACGCCGGTACTCAGCCCCTCCTGCCACACCGACACCTGGGACAGCGGAGCAGGTGGGAGCCACGCATCCCCAGCTGAGGGGACAGCGGGGGCAGAGCCTAGAAGGACCCACAGATGGTGCCAGACAGCAGGGCCCTCCCCCCCGCCCTCTGCGAGGTCAGGGAGGCGTCCAGAGGGACCCCAGAACTCAGCCGCACAAACATCTCCCTCCCTCCCCAGCCGCCCAACACTGCTTGATGTCCCCCCATTGCCCTTGAGTACCCCAACCCCGGCCCTGGCAAGGATGAGACCTGGGGCTCCTGTGAGCACTGGCCAGATGGGCCCCAGAGGTGCCCTGTCAGAGGAATGGGCAGGGCCAGGCGGGCGGGGACACACAAGCTTTCACCTGTGAGTGCTGAAATCTACACAGCAGACCAGGAACGCAGCGTGCACTGAGAAGGAAAGGGCACGGCTGGGGTCCTGGCTGACAGAGCCTGGAGGAGCCCATGCCCGGGTACAGATCGCCCAGGTCGCAGGAAGATGGACACTTGCTGGAATTTTTTGCCCAGCAGAGGCCCTACTAGTACTGCCAAGGACAGAAACCTCGAGGTGAGGCGTTTCGGTGCCTGCAAAGCCCCTGGAAACGGAGCTCTAGGGTCCTGCACGCCAGGAGATCCAGCGCGGTCCATTTCCCATGGAGCTGAGCAGCAAGAAGTTGGCAAGAAGGGGACTGGCCAAGTGTCCACAGAGCTGCGGGAGCAGGGCCCATCCCACGGGGACCTGTAAGGGACCAGGAGGCCACAGCACAGAGGCGGAGCCCTGGAGGCTGTGCCCTCCACTCCCGTGCTGTAGACTCCCACTGTCTCCTACAGGATCAGGGCCCCACCCAGTGCCCAGGGTCCTCTAAGGAACCACCAACCCCCAGCAGGGCTCACAGCTATGGGGCTGCCTGTCAGATGCCAGCAGAAGCCAGGCGGCTAACATAAGAGTGACCATGTCCCAGAAGGCAACAGGGCACAGTAGGGACCTGGACAGAGGGCACCCCTCCTGGAGGTCTTTAACCCTGAAAGAACCCAACTGAGTGCTCGATTTGGTCTGTGGAATCCAGTGTGTGGCCCCTAACGGTTGGGGAGACCCTGACCCCAGGAGACCAAATCAGAGTCTCTGGCTGGGAGTAGGGTAGGGAGGGATCTGTTGAAAGCCAGACCCCAAACCCCAATTTTGTCCACTGCCAATTTTGCTTCCAATTTGCCTCCCATATCTGAGGTCAGCCAGGACACCTCTATCCCCAAATATCAGGGGGACAGGAAAGGGGTGGTTCCCTGTGATGCTGCTGAGGGAGCCCAGGGTTTGAGTCTTGCCACAACTGGGATCTGTCACTGTCAGAAGATGAGAGTGACTGTCTCGCTTTGCCTGGATGCAGGAAGGTGCAGGGTGCAGTACATGGGCTCCGACTACAGTAGCCACTTGGAGAAGGGCAGGATTCCTCCCTCCAGGGTGGCAGCAGGGTGACAAGGAGTCCAGCAGGCCCGGCACAGGGGACAGAGCCCAGCGCAGCAGGGTGGCAGGCATCTGGGTCCATTTGATAGAGGACTGATACAGCCTTGGGGAAGTTACAGGACTTTTCCATAGCTGGCAGGGATGTAGGGTTGGACTTGGGGACCAGAGGCTGCATGGGGTCCCTGCATGCTATCCTGGCTCCTGCCCTTCTCCCAGGTGCATTTCCGAAGCCAATCCAACGTCCTCCGGGGATGGAGCCCTCTCCAGGCCCCCGGGGCCTCTGGTCGCTCAGCCCTCTGAGCTCCAGGCTGTCACCCAGAGGCAGCAAAAGCAAGTCCTAAAGCGGCACACCCCTAACTGGGCCAGGCAGGTCACCTGGTGGCTTTGGGCTGCATCTTCCCAAGTGATGGCAGGAAAAGGTCACTTTGCAGGAGATGCCACCCTGAGGCCCGGGCTCTGGAGCCACTGGGATCTGGGGACTCTCAGACAGAGAGCTGGGGCTACAGAGCCACAGGGCTGCAAGCTGATAGCAGGTCACCCCAAGACTGCTTGAGCCCCCAAGGGCACAGATAGTACCCCAGTTCCGGGAAGGCTCCATGTTGAATCCCAGCCCCAGGACCAGCTCTGTGGCCACCACCAGGCTCTGCATCTGTTCTGCTGGGATCAGAGCCAGGCCCTGCGGCCCCCAGGCAGCTCCCAGACCTTTCCCAGCCCACAGACAGGGCCCTAGATCCTGGGGCAATTGGGGGTCCCTGGGCATCCGTGTCCCTTCCCACCCCACCCTCCTTTGCATGGAGAATACATGCAGGCCAGGAAAGGGTCGCTGGCCACTGTTAATCTGACAGGGGTCACCAGTGGTTTCCAAAAGCACAAGAAGTCATTTGGGGCCAGCCCTGGTGCCGTTGCAGCTGAGAGAGCCGGAGCGCATTGCAGAGTGAGACTGCTTGGGGCCCGACTATGCTCAGCTACAAGGATTCGCACGCACCGTATGTGGCAGCAGTAGGGAGGCCGGAGCTTCAGGGGCCCAGGAAGCAACAGGCAGGGTGACAGATGTCCTCTTGCTCCTCTGCTGAGCAACCAGTGAGCGCACATTCTGCTGGCCTTCATTTGCGTCATCTCTCGTCATCCATAACCCAGACTGTCATTCACCACCTCTGAACCCAGCACCCTAAACCCTGGGCTGCGACACAGGTCTGCACCCAGCCAAGGGCCCTGGTGTCACTGTCCACCCCTGTCACCTGCCCCACACCAGACCCAGCTCTGAGGACACGGTTGGAGGAAATACTGAGACCAACAAGGACAGCAGCCAACCACCCTGGGCCAACGCTCCCCATTCACACGAAGCCTGCCTGAGAGCAACTATGTTCCTCCCATTTGACAGATGGGGAAAACGAGGCTCAGCGGAGTCTGTAGTGGCCACAATTGTGATGAGAGCCACCAGAGTCAAACCCAAGTCTTCCTGAGTTTACAGCTGAGTTATTTCAGAGGCAAAGGAAATCAGGCCGTGCTAATTGGTTTGTTCTGCAACAACAATCCCAAACCAGTCCTGAAAAGTGTGAACACCTGGCCACCACCCGGCCATCACCCGGCCACCACCCGGCCACCACCAAGCCCCACAAAGCGGTGATGACGAATAACAACTTCTGCGTCCCAGGAGCCAAGCGCTTGCCCAGCACCCCAGGCAGGACTGGAGGTGTCACAGTGACTGTGCCCACTCTCTAGCAAGGCAGCCTGACAGCAGGGCCAAGCAGTGACTAGGCTGGGAGTTGCAGTTGGCTCCTGCAAAATTCCAGAGTGCAGGGCCTGGCCTCCTCACCCTCCTCTCACATGCTAGACCCATGCGGCTTTCCAGCGGCCTGGACCAACCAGGGCCCTGCACCATCTGCCCCCATCCACAGCTGCTGGGCCCTGAGCTCCCTGGGCCCAGGCATGCGGCCACCAAGTTCCCATGGCTGCTGCATTCCCTCCCCCGTTTCCCACCCAACTGGCCAAGGAGGGACAAGGACGCCCTGCAGCCTCAGTGCCTGGCCCTCCTGCCCTGCATACTAAAGCCAAGGTTTGCTTGCTGGCCTCCAAGCTCTCCCAAAACAACCCATGGGGAGCCCGCCACTCCTAATTGCCCCAAAGGGATTTCCCCCACTTGTTAAACAGGAGTCTGCGGAGGTAGGCGGGGTAGGTGGGGGTGTCAGCAACAGCACAGAGTGGGGCGCTGGGGCTCAGAACCAGGGGTGCAGGGTCAAGGCCCAGCCCCTGTGGGACCTGCTACCCACTCTCATCACCCTGGGGAATGCAGGAGCCCTGAGGGTCTTGGCAGGCCCACTGCACCCACACTTGACATGCTGTGTGCAGGCTGAGGGGCCCCAAAGACAGAGAGGGCCAGAAGCAGGGTGTCTCACCTTGAGGAGTCTCCCTTTCCTGTGCCTGGGTATCAGGAGCTATCCTTTCTGCTCCAAAGGGGAAACCCCAAGGGGAAACTGAGGCAGAAGGAGCAGGGAGGCAGGAAGGGGCTCAGCAGAACAGATGATTCCACACCCAAAAGGGCACGTTTTCCTCCTGGCACAGGCCTCAGGCCCTCACTGTCCACCCCCAGCTCCGGCCAGAATCCTGTCTTTGGGCCTGGCCTGCTCAGGGCCTTGAAGACGGACACAGGCCCCAGCTCCGGGCTCTGTGCCCCGGGATGCCAATCCAACAGGTTGCCTGTCCCCTGGGTGAGGCTCATGCACGGTAGGGTCTGAGAACTTGGAGGACAGGAGGGTACACGCACCTTGAGTGACAGGATGGGCTCCATGTGCCTCGCCAGGCCGTATAGACAAGGTGGCTGTGCTGACCCAGCTTCCTCTCCGGGAGTCTGGAGTCGTGGTGCCCACTGGGCAGAGGGTACTGTGGGAGCGCCCCTCCCCCCGGTGAAAACCCTGGACCCTGAGTTCCACACACCCCCTGAGTGACCCGGCCTCGAGGGGACTCAGGCTCCTGCCTCGGCCTGAACTCCACCCTGCGCCTTCTCCTGTGACTCGGTCATGGCCGCGAGTCCAGCTGTGCACCGAGTCTCATGAGCCCAGGAGAACCATTGAGCCCAGGTGATGCTGGGAACCCTGACACAGGCAAACCACACCCACCCGGAAGATGGAGCCAACACCCCAGTGAGTGGGGGGTGGGGACTGGTGCCCAGTGCCCATGACTTTGAGAGTCCTCAGGACGTCTCCTGCGTGTTGTTTCCCATGACGACCCACCAGGTGGACAGGAAGGGCAGTGCGGTATGGTCACCACTGTGTGTCCGCACCATCACAGGGTGTGATATGGAAGAGCTGCTCAGGAAATATTCACTGAATGGAAGCTGAGTGAAGGGGAGGGACAGAAGCCAGCCCCTTGTTCCCATTCAGGGTGGAGACAACGAGTTGACAGTAGCCCATCCAGGACCACAGAAGGGGCTCAGGGTAGACCAGAGGTCCCTTCCCGCTATGGAAGGAAGCAAAGGGCCCTGGCTGCTGGGGGCTGGGCTGCAGATGCAGCAGGTAAGAATACAGGAGGCACAGCTAAATTTGGGTCTGAGATAAACAACCGATTATTCAGTTATTTTTTTTAGTATGAGTATGTCCCGAGTGATATTTGGATTTGAATTTCAAATAAACAACAAATCATTTTTAGTGTATATCCCATGCGATGTTTGAAGTTCAAATAGTGAATAATTTCTTAGTATAAGACTGTCCCCAGGTAATATTGGATTGTACTTACTCTAAAAAATATTTGATGTTTATCCAAAACTCAAATTGTACCAAGTTTCTTGTATTTTGTTTGGGAACCGCAGCCAAGGTTCAGTTTGAGTAAAAACTGCGTGTCTCCACCACCAGATACCATCGTGGAGTCGTTCCACAAATGGTGGCACAGGCTGAGTCTTCCAACAGCTATTGTCAGAGTCCCGCTTGACACCCCGTCATTTAGAAGCTGCAGCCTCAGGAATATTTTTCAGTGCCAGGCATGGAACCTCGGGCCTCACACATGCTAGGCAAGTGCTCACCACTGAGCTACAACCATAGCTTCAGGATTCCAACAGGACCCAGGGCTGGGCAGCAAGGGCCCCTTTAGAAGACAGCCCTTGCACTGCCAACGTGACCCTGGCCCAGACCTAGAACAGGACCTACACCTGGGGCGGCCAGGCCTCCTCATGGCACCTGGGGATGCCAGCCGTCGCCTGGCGCCGACCTTGAAGAAGAGGGGAGAGGGTCCTCGGCAGAACCCTGATGATCACCTTTCATCGCCATCACTCTGGCCTCAGCCTCCCTGGCAAACCAGAGTTTACCTCTCGGTCCAACCGACATTGGACACGCCGCATCACACATCCAACAAATGACGGATCCCAGGAAGGGCTCTTTGGAGTAACTGCGGGTGGACATTTTTTGCAGAGGTGAAACTTGGTTAGAGCGGCACTCAGTGAGCTCTGTGTCTTCTCCCTCCTCCTTCCAGAGCAGGCAACGTGGTCCCCAGTCAGCACCCAGTCCTCGGGCCACCAGGTAGGCTCTTCCGCTGTGGGGATTTACACACAGCTACTCAAAGCCACCCACGGTGCCAGGGCCACGTTGCATCCTGCTCTTCCGAGGAGTTCGCTACGATGCTTTCTCCTCGGGACCCAGGGTCACAATCACAGCCCAGTGGTGTCAGCCCACACCCCACTCCACATTTTGAACGGCTGGAGTGACATCGCAGCCCACATCTGCACTGGAACTCGGTCCTGCAGCACCCAGCAGCCCACTATACCCACAGAAGAGGAAGCCACCTGCTGACACCGGAGGCCGTGGTGCAGAACAGATGTCACCAGGCTACGGCCCTTCCAGAGCGGAGCGCACCTTCCCTAGCACGGTTTCATCTAGAAAGCCCAGGTGAGGCAGTGCTGGCCCAGCCTCACCCTCTTTAACAAATTCCTGAGCTTTTATCTTCAAAGTCAAAGAAATCAAAGAGTTGTTTTTTCTTCCTTTTATTCCCTCTCCTAACATCCCAAAAGGCAAAAGGGGTCTTGTCAGAACTTACCAGCCAGAATCCCTGCTTTCTGCTTCACAGGAAGGAACGGGCACACAAAGGGCTTCAGGGCTGGGTGCAGGGCCAGCCCAGATAGCCGTGGGCCCGGCGCTCCCCTCCCGGAAGGCAGTTTTCACCTCCACATCTGTCCTTGGTGAG
The DNA here is from genome assembly GCA_028451465.1 of Erethizon dorsatum. Classification (NCBI taxonomy): domain Eukaryota; kingdom Metazoa; phylum Chordata; class Mammalia; order Rodentia; family Erethizontidae; genus Erethizon; species Erethizon dorsatum. The sequence continues at coordinate 96,580,481 of CM051836.1, read as the reverse complement.
TCCCCTCCCTGGCCCTGGGCACACGGTCAGCAGCTCAGTGATGGGGCTCCAGCTGCACACGGCTACAGCCCACCCAGGTCCCTCATGGCTGGTCACAGAAACGCAAAGCTGCCACTCTGCCCATGTGCACTCCTGTGAGTGAGGAACAGAAGCCCCTTTATACTGATGGCAGCACACTGGGTACAAAGAAAAGGTCCAAAAGCTGGGCGCACAACTATAGAGCACTCTGGGAGGCTGACGCAGGAGGATCACAAGTTAAACCCCAGCCCAGGCAACTCAGCAACTCAGCGAGACCCTGTCTCAAAATATATTTTTAAAAATAATAAAGAACCAAAAAATAATAATAAATAAATAAATAAAATAAAGAAGGGCTGGGGATGTAGCCAAGTTCAAAGGCCCTGGGTTCAATCCTCAGTACTGGAAAAAATAACATGTTGACCAGCCACTGCTGCCTAGGAACAGAGCAGCTGCCCTGCTTCCTGCTGAACTCAACAACAGCACAGGCATTGCACTAGGGTGGACCTCAGAGGGGACCTCAGAGAGGACCTGAGCAGCCAGCTCTGGGGCAGGAGGGGCCAGGCTCATTCTCCAGAGAGATGCAGGGCAGGTGGAGAGTTGAAGCACAGAGCCAGGTACCCAGAGGCCCTGGGTTCAAATCTAGTCACTGTCCAGGACAGAGTCCACGCTCCTTGTCCTGTCACTGATTAACAACACAAACACCAGGAGAAGCCCAAGCCCAACTTCCACCCCCACACTCCCACGTCCACATACACCAGGGCACACGCATGGGTGCGTAGTTCCCCTACACCCAAGAGCAACCAAGCTGTCCCGTGTCCACAGCACCCCCACGTGGTCACCAGGAGCATCATCTGACCTTTGTCTCTTTTCCAGCTGGTTTCCGGGCGGGGCCTAAACTCCCTAAGAACAGCAGGGACCACATACATCTGTGTCTTTTTTTTTCTTCTTTGCAGTACTGGAGATGGAACCCAGGGCCTCCACAATGAGCTACTTCCCTAGACCTTTCTTATCTATTATTTTGAGGCAGGGTTTCATTAAATTCCTAAATCACCCAAGCAGGGTATGAACTCAAGATCCTCCTGCCTCAGCCTCCCACAGTGCCTGGATTATAGGTGTGCACTACCATGCCTGGCTTCTGTATCTTTAAAAAAATAAAGATGGACTCGGTATGCACTTGGTTTTACACACAGCAAAGAACATCACCAGCCACACCTCGCACCCAGGGACCCCCTATTGCACCCCACACCTGGACCCCCCTCCCCTCTGCAGCCTCTTCTAATTAAATATAATTAAACCTGGTTTTTTCTCAAGCCTTAGCATCCAAAATTAATAAAGTCGTTTATTCTGTTGAGCACATCTGGCTCATCCAACAGTCCCATTGTAGTAAGTTCACTTCTCCCCTGCAAAGAGGACTTTTTCGTTCCCCCCACGAGTTACACAGAATTTTGTCTCTTTACTGCCGGGGTGTTGGAAAGAGCTCTGTTCCTGGGGGGAAATGTGCCACACGTCTCCAGTGACCCCGGCCTCCAACCTGCCATGGTCTTCGGAACTCTAGAATGTTGGGCACGGCGCTTTCACCTGCTGGGTCTCTAACGCAGAATAGAACACACATGTGGGCTGGAGCGTGGGGCGTGGCTTAGAGACGCCCCACAAAGCCCCCAGACAGGCACGTACAGGAGCGAGAGCGAGAACGACACTGGCCCTCCAGGGACGTTGTCATTCCGTGGTCCCGTGGAGCTTCCCGGTGTGACCTGACACAGGTGCCCAGAACCTCTGAGGGGCTGTGACTGTCCCCACATTCACAGATGGGATCACAGAGCCACCTGCAACAGGAGCTGAATGCTCCAGGACATGGAACTACGTCCGTTCTCCTCCCTCTGGCTCCCGTGACACTGGTGCGACACCTGTCCCACGGTATATTCTCAATGAAATCGGCTGAACACACAACACGATGAAAGTCTCAAACCCAGAGTTGCCCAGTGCGGGTCCCAGGGTCACTCTAACTGCCCCAGCTCTACGGAGACAGACGGGAGCCGGGGGGGGTCTCTTCTAGAAAGAGTGGCTCTGCAGACATGGCCTGCACAGCTGCCGGAAGAATACAGCCTTTTTCCGAATCAGAAGATAAAAATGGTTTTAAGCAGGAGCCCCCTTGGACCACATGGAAAAGCCATCTATTTTTATTGCAATCAATTTTGTTCAAGTTGGATTTACTAAAGAGGAGGATGAAAATGGCCCGTGTTATCTGCCGCTCGTCAGAAACTTCCCATTTCTATTTCTGTTCCCTGCTGGCCTCGAGGCCCCAAACACCTCCTTCGCCTCTGCAGGAACTAAAAATAGCTGCCCAGGACTGCACAGAGGCCAGTGCCGCAGGAGAGCTGCGGGGACCAGGTGTGCCTCTTCCCATGTCCCGGATGAACCTGGCCCATGGCTAAGCCAGGAGTGTCCCCTCCAGCCAGGTCCCCTCCTAGAAAGTAACGGAAGCTTCTCACTTCCGAGACAAGGGAGCCGGAGGCAGAAAATCTGGAGCACAGCACCCGGCTGCCCTCGGTGGCTCCGCTGCGCAGCCACACTGCCCAGGGCTGGGCACATTCTCTCCAATGCCCCTCGCTTGCAGCCCTCCAGTGTCCAGCTGCTGTCACCCCCTGTAGGAGCAGACTCTCACCCTTCTTGTGGCCCTCCTGGCATTCACGCCCAGCACCCTGGGCCTGCCTCAGGGCCTTTGCACCTGCTGGCCTCACGGCCCCTCTGCCCCTGCCCCAGATCCCCACAGGGCTCCACTCTTCCCTCTGAGAATTTCTCCAGTCACCTTTCCAGTGAGACCACCGCCGTCGCCCTACGGCAAACGTCAAGCCCTCCGCTCCCACACACTCTGTGCTCCTCGTCCGTTTTACTTTCTGCGTTGCCTGCACGCGCTTGTGTGTTTACGTGTACCTCTGCGTGTAGGTGCACATGTCTGCAGGTGCGCGGATGCGTGCTGACTCGTTCTCGTCCACCGCATGCCTCCTCCACACCGGACGCGGGACAGGGTTCTCATCCGCTTTGTTTCCCAGCCCCCAGAACGCGGCCTCTCCCAGTCAGCACCCAGGCGAGGTTTATGAAGGTGCGCGCGCCCATGCAGAGCCCCACAGTACTCACGCGACTGCTTCACAGGCACCCACGCGTGTCCGCACCACCAACATCGCCTGCTGCGACAGGCTGCCCGCGACTCCAGCCAGGAGGCTCAGGCCTGCATCGCATGCTCCGGTCTGCAGCATGCTGGTCACAGCGGGCACGGGTGGACTTGGGCGGCACCACCACCCCAGTCCCAGCCAGGGCCCCGGTCTCTCCTGGTTCTAGCTGGGTGCCCACTGGCCCCCTCCCAAGGAAGCTGTCCCCGGCAGCCAGGTGCGAGGCTCCTCTGCTCTGGTCATATCCTTCACCCCATGTGCCCAGCATTCTGTGGGGTCCCCTGCAGAAATGCCAGGTAGCCTAGAGGCCTGGACCCTTGGTGTGACCTTGGGCAAGGTCGCCTCTGGGAAGGAGGACTCAGTTTCTCCCTGTCCAGCTGAGGACACGCCACATGGGCTAGAAGTGAGAAAGCCTGGTGCAACAGAGACACAGGACGATACCAGGGCGTGCATTCTCCAGCCACGAGGGATGTCCCCTCCCCTCCCTTACTGTGAAGCCAAACCCACAGGAGGATGCAGAGGTGAGGTCGCAGGACAAAACCAGGGCAGAGAGGGAGTCGCACGAGTTCGTACCACAGAACCCAGTGCTTGGTGCTTGGACACTGGAACCCTGTGCCTGACCCACTCCTGCTCTGGCCACCCCAGGGCTGCTGATGTCCCCTCCAACCCGTTCACCAGCCTTTGCATCCAGGGAACCCCAACTCCTCCTCCAGGCCTTCCTCAGCAGCCTGGCCCAGAGCAGCCACTGCCCCTGCACGTGTCTCCCGTCCTGTGACTGCCGTGGACAGGTGATGCCAGGGACAGAGCCCAGGTGGCCCTTCGTCAGGCAGCGGGAGAAGGTGGCAAACACACCAAACACATGCTAAGCTCCTACTGCATACCTGGCACTATGAGAGCAAGACGCAGGACGCTGCCCAGGCGGCCAAGGGACACAGATCACGGGGGACCATGGCAGCCTGGGTCCTCAGAGCCAAGGTGGGAACAAACGCTGGATCTCCCCCCAGCTCTGCAGCCCAGAGCCCAGCGCATTGGTCACTTCTCTGGCTGTGATCACCCAGAGAGGCCCCTGACTGGCCAGGTCACTGGGCAACGGAGCATTCCTGGAAGTCCTCAGGCCCATAGCCCTTGACGGCACAAGACGTGGTCCTAACACTGTTTTCTTACATGATAAAGCCACTGACTACACTGACAGTGCTGTCATCTTCCAGGGGACTCCGCACGCCCTTTCTGCAGCAGCAAGACAAGCCGGCTGGAGGAGGCGACAGTGGAACCTGAACTACACCCAGCAGGCTCGGGACACAGGCCACCCACTCAGGGCCCGGGCTCAGGGATGAGGCCTTAACCCCGCTCTTTCCACAATGGGTGTTTGCTCCTTGTCCCTCCTGGTCCCAGGGCTGGCCTACACCTGTCCTGGCTCCAGCACATCCCCAAAGCACGGCAAGCCAGCTCCTCAGGCACCTGCGGAGGTCTCCTCTCACCTCCCTGGGGCGTGGAAACCACACCTGTCCTCAGCCCAGCCACCCCCGTCAGGAAGGCCACGGTTACGCAGATGGGCACCAAAGTCAGACTCCTGGGCTCAGCAGAGCAGTCCTGGCACTGGCAGAGGTGGCTCTGGTGATGGTCACTGCCACTGCTGCCCTGTCACAGATGCAATCACTCTGATCACTTGGCAGTGTCGCCACGGACAGAGCTCACCCAGGGCCTTATGCAGCCCAGACCACGAGCCTGTGCCCAGCCCCGCTGGCACCTAAGTCTGTTGAATGGGACTGAGCTGAGGCCCCGTACTCACCCCTGGCACCTATGCCCATGTTGGTCGCCCACCACGGGAGGGAGGAAGGGCAGGAGTGCGCACAGCGTGGCGCGCGCCCACTGAAGCAGCAGCAGCTAGCGTAGGCGGGAGCCCCCCACACGATGCAGAGCCCCAGTGCCAAGGGCTCGGATTGAAATGTCGGAGCCGCGCAGGAGTCTAAAGGTCACGGACCATGAAGCTTGGCAGGGAAGCAAATTAAGAGCTCGGGCCCAGAACCCTGGGGGGCCATAGAGATGATGAAAAGAATAAATCCGCCACCCTGGGCTGCCCGGGCGGTGACATAATGAGGCTGCACGCCATGCCTTGCTCACTAACTAGTGTTCATCGGTGTCCAAGCAGCAGCCTCTGATACCCCCCCAGCATCTGGGTGGTCCTGGAAGGAGCCCCCAGGGGCGCAGATCCCAGCAGCCACCCAGAGGTGGTGGCAGCACCCGCTTGTGCCCCTTCCTCCCAGCCACCAGATGGTTTCCCCAGCCCTTTAGCCCCATCAGTCTTGCTGGGACCCAGCCCCACAGGCCCCAAGCCCACAGCCTCAGCTCCCCCAGTCCTTCTGTGGCCGAAGCCCAGGGCCGTGCAGGACGGTGAATCGCACCCTCCTCTCAGCGGCCACCCGTGCCTCCGTCCCCTAAGTGCTGCCCCTCAAACTCTAATGTCCCTACAGATCCTCATCACAGTGTAGAGTCTGGGATGTGGCTGTGGCATCAGCATCTCCAGTGGCATCCAGGTGATGTGACTGCAGGGGACCCGAGGACCCCCATGAGTCCCACTCTGGAGAGGCAGATGCATGCACCTCAGCCCTGCGCGATCAGCCCTGTACCCTCCAGCACCACCCCCCACCTCAGCGAGGGTGCACACCCACACCTGCCAGTTGGCTCTCTCCCCATCTCCAGTGCCCACACTGTGTCCTTATCACTGTTCATGCCATACCATCAGCCTGGAATCCTGACCTCCCAAACCATGGAAGTCACACTCGCTCCTAAAGTGCCAAGGCCGCCTCTGTTACAAAGTCTTCCCAAATCCTTCCTCACCAGACCCCAAATGTGTTACCCTCTGTCCTTCTGTGTCCTCACTAGATGCTACCTGGCCCCTCTTACACGATGGTACACGTTCTGCTTTGTTATATTGGACCTCTCTCCTGGTAAGGATTCCACAAATATTTGCTGAGTAACTGGATGAGTGGGTGGATGGATGGATGGACAGATGGACAGACAGATGGACAGATGGATGCATATACTAACAAATAGATGGATAAATGAAATGAGATAATGGATGATAGGTGGATAGATAGATGGACAAATAGAAAGATGGGAGGACAAGTGGGCACATGGATGGATGGATGGATGGATGGATGGATGGATGGATAGATGGATGGATATGATGACACATGGATAGATAGATGGAATGGGATGATGGATAGACAAATACAGGGACAGAAGGACAAATAAATGTACAGATGACTGGATAGGTGAGTGGATGGATGGAGGGATGGGCAGACAGATATACTGACAAATGAATAGATGGATAGATAGATGGACAAATAAAGGGACAGAAAGACAAATGAGTGCATGGATGGATGGATAGATAGATAGAATGGGATGACAGATGGATGGATGGGTGGATGGATGGACGGATGGATGGGTGGATGGATGGATAGTAAGTAGTTATAACTAGCTGTGATTAATTTGATCAAACATTATTCTAGGTCAGTAATGGCAAACCTTATTGCGACAAGTGCCAAAACTGCAACCCAAAACCCACTTATTTATCACAAACTGCCAACCCTGCAATTAAACCTGAATACGGAGGTTTTAGTTTGGAAGAAACAGTTCATATATTAACATCTTTTGTCTTAAAAGAAAAACAACATGCGTGTCATAGGTTCGCCACCACCGTCCCAGGCGTTTCTGTGAGGGTGTTTTTGAATGAGATTAACACATTAATCACAGACTGAGTAAAACAAACTGCCCTCCACAATAAGACTCACGCAGTCAGGTAAAGCCCTGGACAGAAGGAAGGACTCACCCTCCTCCAGGGAGAAGAGAATCCTCTACCCGGAAGCTTTTACATTGGACCATCGGCTCTTCCTGGTTCTGCCACCTTTGGACTCAAACGAGCTCACGGCTATACAGAGCTGCGACTTCCCAGCCTCTGTGATTCTGCGAGCCAGCTCCTCGTAAGAAGTGCTTTTATGAGTGCACAGGAAGATACACATGACCTGTCCATCTGTGTTGCTGTCCATCTGTTACTTATCTCCTGCTGGTCCTGGTGCTGGAGAAGCTGACTGATACACGACACGCTGGTGCTGCTCCTGCCCCGAGATGTCACAGACGTGACGGTGAAACGGCGCGACCTTGGCAGGAGCTCTTGGACCTTGCCTCAGGCCGTGAGTGAGCAGCCGCCCTCTGCCCTGGGGACGAGCCGGGAATGGTGCGCCAGTGAGCACCTACTTGCCTGGACAGATGGGACACTCAGGCCACCTGCCATACCAGGTGCAGATCCCAGGGATGGACACTTACAAGCTGTGTGACTTCATGCAAGTCACTTAACCTCTCTGTGCCTTGGCTCTGCCCTCGGCAACGGGGTGAGAGAAGGATTTGCATCATCCACTGTGATGAATTTGAACCAATTCACTCACGCAAAGCTCTAGCACAAAGCCTGGCACCAGAGGCTCTTGAGTTGGGCAGCAGGAGTGGGGAAGAGCCCCCCACAGCTCTGCCAGGCCCCCTTGGGACCCCTGGGCTCAGGTCTGCCCTGCCCCTGGTGTCCCCAAGTTCAACCTTCCTGGGCCACTCACACCACGCCCTGCATCAACAGCTCAGACCCGGGGGTGGCCAAAGGGACCCCACAGAGGCCCAGCGTAACTCCATCACTTGGAGAACCCAGCCTGGGTCTGGGGAGCACAACAAGGAGGAGCCTGCGGGCGCAGAGCTAGTCCTGTCCAAGCCCCGATGATCCGCCAGGGCCACGCCCTCCGGACCCACTGACCTGCCGCGCCTGGCAAACAATACTCCAGGCCTCTTACGGGGCAAAGTGAGTTTACATCGGGAAAGTGGGGACCCCCTTGGGGGATGCCCCAGGCCCCCCCCTTCCCTCCTTCCAGAATGCTGTGGGGACCACTGCCTGCTCCAGCTGGTCCACAAGACGCCACAGCCCTGGGCTCACGAGCATGGGGTGCACATGTGTCCAGAGGGCCCCGAACATGACAGTAACCAGCAGAGGTGACAGATGCCCTGGGATGGGGACACGCACAGGCCCAGGTCAGGCTCCAAGCCACGTGGTGCTAACCTACAGCCAGAAAACTTCTCAACAGCCAGGCATGCAGCTGGGAGGCTCAGAACGTAATCAAAGCCTTAATGAATGAGAGATTCCCGGATTTCTCCTTTAATCCTTCAATAAAACACTGGCACAGACACAGGCGTGGGGGTGAGGAGCGAGGAACCGCAGCCTTGAAATCACAAAGCCTCTCCCGGGCTGCTTTCTGCTTCCCTATAGATGGACCTCTAATAAAAGCTGGTCTCTCCAAGGACGGCATCCCCACAAGCAGGCGCCCTGCAGCGACCCCCCACCCACAGGAACCCAGGCGGCCACCAGTGAAGGCAGTGTCCCCGGTTCTGCGGACCCCCAAGAGACCACTCAGCTCAGGACCCACAGGCCCAGCATCCCCCAAGATGTCACATCCCAGCCACAAGGCCTGGCCCAAGCGCACCCTGCCTCTGCCCACTGGTCCCCCAAGAAATCTTTCCCAAGAGCCAAGAGGGACCTCAAGGCTGGTGTATGGAGCCTGACCGCACCCACCAGGCTGGGGCTCTGGGCACAGAGTGGTGCGGGGCAGGGAGGTCTTTCTGGGGACATCTGGGCAGGCACCTAGAGCACACGACGTTCGTGACCTGGGACCCAAGCGCACCCTTCCCGCAAATTTGCCCTAGGAAACCATCAGCCATGTGGATAAAGAGTCATTTCGCAGGGTATTGACTTGCTTAGTGGTTGTCAAGGTAATCATGTAAACTTTTAAAAATCAGTATCATTCTGAGGACACAGCAATAGGAAAAGGACAAAAAAATGACACTGGTGTCCGCTGTCATCGTCAAAGGATTTTCACCAGTGCGGGCAAATGCCTTCAATACCTCAGGTGGACAAAGGTTTCAGCGCTGACCTCTGCAGAGAGCTGGAAGGGAACGTCCCCAGAGGGTGGCCGTGGGTGTCCCCGGATCCGCCTTCCGGCAAGGCCTTGTGGGCTCCATCAGCAAATGAATCTGGGTTTCTCGCAGTTTGGTTGGGTGTTGGGTTTTAATAAAGCACCCAACTCGGCAGATTCCAGGCTCGGGAGGCAGGGATGCTGGCATCCTGGGTCCAGTTGAGACTGCAGCAGGACAGCCCTCCCCTCACTGACCCGGCCAGCACTAAAGTGACCGCAGGCGCACCGTGGTGTGCTGTGAGGGCATGGAGGTCACAAGGGGTGTGGCCTGGACCACTCAGAAGGCCCACCACCACCCGGTCCTGTCGCCACTGCTCACAGTCCCTCCTGCCACCTTCAGCACCAGCCACTATCTGACTTCAATTGCATCACCACGCCCCAGCAACATACCTGAGAAAGGTGTGCGGTCCCAAGTGTGAGGTCCCAGGCATGCAGTTGGTACAGCTGGGAGCTCTGCACCATCACCAGTCGCCCTCAGAGCCATCTGCACTGCCTTACACTTCAACTCCCACCACCCCCAACCTCCTCAGACCTAAGCAACCACCCACCTACTTCCCATCTCAGTTGATTTTGCTATTGTGGACATCTCATGTGGACGGAATCAAACAACATGTGGCCTTTTGTGACTGGCTTCTTTCACCGAGCACCGTGTTTTCCAAGTTCATCCATGTTGCCGAAGGTGTTAGTACTTCACCTTTTTCATGGCCAAGTTGTATTCCATCCATCATCAGGACAGACCACATTCAGTTCCTTCCTCTGCTGCCGCACACGTGGGTTGTTTCTACCTCTGGCTCTTATAACAAGACAGACCTTCCTGTGTGATTATGGCACGGACACAGGCTCTCCATTCTCTGGGGCACATGCCTAGGAGGGGGCTGCTGGGTCACATGACATCCCCCTTCTTCCGGGCCATACCACACTCATGCCCATCTCAGGCCTGAGCCCCCCGACCACCCTGGCTCCCGCAGGTCATTATTCCTTATAGGGCTGGGCACCAGCCAAGTTCACCTCCCTGTTCTTAGGGTTTACGTCCCTCTCCCCCAGTAACATAAGCTCCAAGAAGGCAGGCAGGGATCTGTCCGTCCTGACTGACTTAACACCTCCCACCCCAGGGCCAGACGCTCAGTAAGTATGTGCTCGAGTTCATTTAACCCTCCAGGTCTCGGTGGAGGCCTCGTCTTTCAGGAAGCCCACCTGACCCTCCTGTAGGGTGAGCTGCCCCAGCTCCTGCAGCCCTTGCTCTTGGCCCACAGGCTCTTTTTCCTTCTCTTCCCTTCTCTTCTTTTCTGTTTTGTTCTCAGACTGGGTCTCATTATGGTAGCCTAGGCCAGCCTTGAACTCTCAGTGATCCTCCTGCCTCAGCCTCCTGAGTGCTTGGATTTCAGGCCATAGCACTACCACACCTGACATCAGTCCTATTACAGTGGCTGTGCCTTGGGGTCAGGGATGTGGGTGACCCTCGCCTGTCCCCACTGCAACCCCAGCTCCCTCACACCTGGAATGGAAGAGCATTGCCAGTGAGCCCACCACAAAGAAAGTAGCCCTGGAGTTCTCTGTTCCTCTGGTCACAGGGGGACACTCGGCCAGCTCATTCACTCTCAGATGCTGGGCCACCCCTGGCCCCACCAGGGACCTGTGCAGTGAGCTCCTTTCTGACTTTCTAACCCTAGGAGAAGCTGGTAGACACCTGGGTTTGAGCCTGACCCCTCAACAGCATCAGCTCAACAATGCAAGGGGAGAAACCCAAAAACAGGCGGGCCATGGCCAGCTCTGTGAGCAGGAAGGACAGACCCAACGTGACGGTGAGTGGAGCGGCTCCGCGGGGCTGAGCCACTCGCCAACGTAGTAATTGTGATTTATTAAACAGCGGCTGCCTATTCCAGCTTCTCCCCACCCCGACAAATCATCGGAGCATTACTTTGTTTAGAAAAATCATTGTTTTTGTAAGAAAGTAAACCTGTGTGGCAGTCGCTTGATGAATCATTTACCTTCTAGAGCAGTTTGGAAACACGCACTGCACCAACGCGGATGTGGGGAGAGCTCACACCTTCTCCCAGCTCGGCAACCTGCAGACTGGCATGGGATGGAGCCCAGGGCAGTAGCGGCCCCAGGCAGCTGGGAGAGGAGTTGCGGGGCCCTGGCCGCAGTCCCTGCACGCAGACCTCTGCAGAACGAGGCCGTATCGCTTGCATCTGATCCCTGAGCCAGAAAGCAGCCCTTCCCCAACCTGCATCAACCTCACCCATCTAAATGGGCACTGAAGATATTCCCAGAAAATGGCTGGAAATGGGTCGCTCCGGCAGCACTGTCCAGCCTGGCGTGGGTCAGGATGAGCCAGGTGGCATCTCCGTCCCCCTCCGGCGCTCAGCACACCCATCCTTGTCTGCGATGCTCCCCGAGGTCCTGCTACGCAGCCAGCCTTCAGCTGGGTCCTGCGGTGCCCAGAAACTGGAAAAGGCCCCCATACTCAACACCCCACATTGCAAGAGCAGAAGGTCACTGTAACCAGCTCTTGCCCCACAGGTGGGGACGGCACAGCCGGTCACCTGTTACCTGTTCCTAGCGCCGTGGAGCTGGAAGCCATCTTCCCCACAGAGCACTGTGTGCTGGAAAAAGAGGAACATGAGGGGGGCCCACTGAGGGGCCTGGGGTGACAGGGTGGCAAGAGCAAGGCTGCCCCCTCCACACAGGAATCTCACAGGGCCTCCCCAGAACCCCAAATTCCCAACCTGTGACACCTCAGAATCATGAAGGCACCGGCCTCAGCCAGATCGATGAAATCAGATCCCCTGGCGGGGCTCAGGCAGCAGGTGTCCTAAAGTGAGTTTGGGAACCCAGGACGTGGGGGACACTGCCACAGGCTGACTGTCCCTTGGGACACCTCAAACTCAGTGTGGCCTCCAAGCCCCTGCCTTCAGGAAGCTACTATTTCTCATAAAGACAGATGGCGACACACACACACACACGTGCACACTCAAATAGAGTGAACAGTACAGAAAGATAAACTACATGGGAGGCTGAGGCAGGACAATCACTATGAGTTCAAGGCCAGCCTGGACTGCACAGTGAGATCCTGCTCAAAAACAAAACAACAACAAAAAAGAGGTCTTTCAAGTGACTAGTGTGCAGGGGGCATGGATAGCAAGGATACGTGGACAAACAGATGGCTCACATCCTGGGGGCAGAGTGGGTCACTGTGAGAATGAAAACTCACAAGGTGCTTATTTCAGGAGTTTTCCACATAATGATTTTGGGCCCCGGAGGACTGTGGGTAAATGAAGCCATGGAAAGCAGAGCCTCAGAGAAAAGCACTGAATAATAAAGGGAGAAGCCAAGAGGTACGGGAGGAAGATGCCCCTCAGGAGGGAGCCTCAGGAAGGCCACCCCTAGGAGACCCCAGGGAGCCCACCACGCAGCCCAGGCAAGGTGCCCGCCAGACACTGGCTCAGGCAGGAGGGGCTCGACGTGGGCCAACACCAGAATGCAGCACAACAGGGTGCTCAAAGCAGCGGGGAGGTGGGCGTGGTGCATGGAGAAAGTTCGGGTTTCTTTCTCTTGTATTTTTTGTGGGTGTTTGTTTGCTTGAGACAGGGTCTCACTAAGTTGTTAAGTTGCCCAGGTTGAGCTTCAACTTGCGATCCTCCTGCCTCAGCCTCTCAGAGTGCTGGGATGACAGGTGTGTGCCACCATGGAGAGTCTGGATTTCACCTTGACACACTGGAAAGCTGCAGCCGAAGCTTCCAGGTTTGAACCAGGGACGCTTGTCTGTGGTAGAGGTGGACCCCGGCACCCTTCTAACACAAGATTAAAGTGTCGCCTTCCTGCCCTTTTCCCTCAAACCCCCACCATTCCAGAGATTTCAAAACACTCGCAGGTCTGGAACCAGCCTCTAGTCAAACATGAAAAAGGTATCAAATCATTTTTAAATTCCTCCATCTCGTGTTTCCGTCCATCCCGTACGCGAAGTATGAAATGATTTCTAAATATCTTTAATCTCTTGAGAGAGGAATTTCAGTGGGCTGGAGTCGATATCTATAATTAATATCTACGAAAAGTTGCACCCAAGTTAAAAAAAAAAAAAAATTCCCAAGCTAAAAATCCTCATGCAATTCCTAGGTAATTAACAGTTTGGTCTCCGCTGCGGTAAAAATAGGCTTCTACCTAAAAGTAATTTCCTCTCGGCTACCGAGGCCGCTGGCTCACTGACCAAGAAGGAGGAAGCGATTAGCATCCGTTCTTGGGGCACTAATAGAAAGAGACAGGCGGGCAAAGCAGGCCGGGCAGCCAAGCGCAATCTGGGTGCAGAACGGCCGGATCTGGGGTTTCACCAACTGCTGGAGCCCAGCTTGTGTGTCGCCGAGAGCATGGACTCACAGAGCTGCCAGGCCTCATCTGTCTCTGGGAGGACCAGCCTACGACGGCCCTTCACACGCAGACACGGGGTGTCCCACATCACCCGCGGGAAGCCAGGCCTCAGAGGCCACTGCCTGTCCAGTGTCCCTCTGCTGTCCAGTCCAGGGCTCTCAGCACACACCCCTTCCAGGGATCCCGAGGCCAGAGGTCCCACCCTGCAGGCATCCCACACAGCTCCTTTCCACCCTTTACAACAGCTGGGGGTTTTCCTTTCCTTTCTTTGTGTGCCCTTGTCACGTGCCCACGCACAGCTGAGCGATGAGTCTCAGACACAGGCCTAGGGCAGCCCCACCCTGCCCCACCCTGGGGAGCCGCCTGCCAGGCAGGGATGTCCCCCGAACATCTGCTTCCAAGGTGCCTAAAAGCCTTGTCTCAAGGACAAGCAGGTGACCGGGAGCCGGCCAGCCCACCCTTGGAACCCAGAAGCAGGTCCCCCGCTGGAGGCTGGATGGGAGGACAAAGAGGGGAACTGGTTAAATGTGCCTTAAAAATAACCTTTCCTGGCTGGACACAGTGGTGCACACCTGGAATCCCAGCACTCTGGGAGGCTGAGGCAGGAGGACTGCAAGCTCAAGCTCAGCCTGAGCAACTTAGCGACTTAGTGAGACCCTGTCTCAAAATAAAAAGAAATAATAAAAGGGCTGGGGGTGCAGCTCAGTGCGAAGACCCTAGGTTCTACCCTCCCTTTGTTTACCTGCAGCTCGACCACTCTCTCATCCAACCAGGACAGGTGCTGAGCCCAGTGTCCCAGGGCCAAGGCACAAACAGGGGTACAGTGCCCAGGGAAGTAAAGTGAGGGCAGAACCTAGGATCTCCAGTGTGGGGGACACAGGAAGGGCAGGAGCAGGGAGGCCAGGGGGATGGAGGAGAGAGCGACGGTCGTCCTCCCAGCCCCAGAGACAGGGACCTAACAGAGCTGGCAGGGGAGGCTGAGGCAGGGGGAGGCAGCATGGCCTGGGTGAGGGGCCAGACTTGCTCCTGGGTGGGCTGGGAAGCCCCAAGAGGGTTTCAGCCAAGCCAAGGGGGCAGCCTGGGTCCCTGCAGCAGCTGCACCGTGGACAGGAGAACCCATGGGAACCACACCCCCGTCCCAGCAGCTGTGCTGCTGCAGGGTGGGGCAGATGGATAACAGCACCCAAGGGTACCCATGTCTGAGCCAGGCCCCAGGTTACCTCCCTGGGGGCTCTGCAGGTGTAAGTGAGGACCATGAGATGGGAGGTCACTTGGGTGGTACTGGGGACCAGTGTCATCGCCAGGGCCTCACGAGGAGGAGGCAGAGGTCAGAGTCAGAGACACAGAGCAGGAGGGACATGGGGGAGACACCAGCTGATGGATGCAGAGCCTCTGGGTGGACAGACTGTCCCTGTCCCTGGTGTCTCTGGGAAGAGCCAGCCCTGCGACTTGGGACTGCAGCCCAGAGGGACGGACGTTGGACTTCCAGCCTCCAAGACTGGCAGAGACTCAACTTGCAGTTTATGTATTTATTTATTTATTTATTTATTTATTTTTGTGACACCGGGGATGAGACCCAGGGCCTTCACACTGAGCAACATCCTCGGCCTTTTTTTAACTTTTATTTGGAATCCGGGTCTTGCTAAATTCCTAAGTTGCACAGGCTGGGCTCGAACCTGCCTGGGCTGGGGGCTGTGACACAGTGCTGAGCTCCCCATCACAGAACAAGACAAGCTCCTTCCTCCCTCAGTTCTGCTAACATCTGCATCTAACGAGGGAAATGCTCGGGTCGCCAGGCAGGGCTTGGTGCCCCGCCATGACCCCTTCTCTGACGCTCAGAAGTAGATCAGGGCCACGGCCAGGAGTCCAGCCACAGAGCCGGGCACCCTCCTGGCCCCGGGCAAGAAGCCCTGCTGCAGCCTCGCCTCCTACGCAAGCACAGCTCCATGCTGACCTCACCAGCCCCGAGCAGAGACCAGACACGCCGGAATGTGCTGTCTTAGCAAGGGGTGAGCTTCGCATTGCTGGAGGTATCCCAGCAGCACACAGTGATCTCAGAACACCCTGGGAATTCTGAGAACCGGTGAGTCCCGTACACCCTAGGTGCCCACGCAGCGTTTGCTGAATGAATCTCCGAGCGCCTCCCGCCCTCCCGCTGTCCCCCGACTGGCGGAGCTGCAGGCAGAGGCTGGCTTCCTCCTTGGAAGACGAGAGAGCCCCATCTGGGATTCACCTCCGCTCCCACGCTCCTGTCAACACCCAGGCTGGAGGCTGCAGGCACCCAAACAAGCCCGCCCAGCCGCTTCCCCGGAGAGCGACCCGGACCCACAGCCCACTCCCTGCAAGGAACAGGCTCCAGGAGCAAGCGGGTCCCAGGGGTGACCAGGATCTACTGCAGGCAAGCTTGCCCCCCACCTCCCTGCCTGTTTCCTCTCCAGTGCCTGAAGCATCCAACACTACCCACGTTCCTGGATTTCACGAGGTGGTGCTGGGTATCTTGGGATGAGATTTTGGTGTCGCACTTAGGGACGCTAATGAGGGTGGCTGCAGGCAATCTTCATTCAGCCTGATCCTCATGGAGCCACAGCCCCGAGAGGAAGGGGACACACAGGGAAACAGAGACCTGAGACACAGACAGCAGGGCGCAGCATGGTGCCTACAGTTGAGCCCCTGGAGCCAGCCATGCCTGAAGCCAGCCCCTGGGCATTCCAGATCCATAAGCTTAGCCTATGGATTCCACTTTCTCACTTAAGCAGTCAGAGTCTGGTTTCTGTGATCTGTCACCAAGAGCCCCGCTTACCATACTTGCTTTTGTGCACAGCATTGTGGGAGATACGGAGGGAAAACAGGAAATAGGAACTTGTACCCCACCCTCGAGTAACTTGAACCCTAGCTGGGAAGATCTGACCCATCGGCCAGGTGTCTGCACTGTGCAGTGCAGCCGCGAGTTCCTAGTGAGACCTGAGAAAGGGTCTCCGCGCCACCCCCAAGCCCTCCCGCGCTCGGCACCCGCCCTTCCTGAGCACAGGAATTCTTCCCACAGCCACCGCTGCAGGACAGGAGCCCGGGGAAGGCAGCCACGGAGACTCGGGCCACCGAAAGGGACCTGCCACACGAAGGCCTGGGAACATTCCTGATAGAATTAAGCAGAAACCAACACCAAGATAACATTCATGATCTACTTTCACTACTAGAAAAAAACTTCCATTCCATTTTCTTCCAGATGGAAAGAGAATAAAAGGGATCGAGGATTAAGGGATTAAGGGCAGAGTCTTAGCCACTCACCCACACCCCTTCATCTCGCAGCGGGTCCCCAGCTTGTCACAGGCTTCCCTCTTAGCGGCCTGTTGGGATGTGCGTGTGCTTGGCGGAATTCCATAGGGGCGATCTGTGACCATAACAGGGGTTTGGGAATCGTCACCTGTCTGCCCTGGGACTCTGCTCCTGGGTCCCTCCTGTCCCCAGCACTGTGCTGCCACAGCTCTGGCCTCGGCCCTGACTGCTCCCTGCACCAGAGACCCCGGTCCTCTCCTTTCCTGTCCATCCATCCCTAGAAGCTTCCAGATTTCTCCAGGCTGGACACAGACTCAAAGTCAGAATTTACTGCCTTAGGAAAATACAACACAGAAATGTGAAATTTCTTGCACAAGGGAATTTGTGGCTGCGACTCAGCTCCACCATAAACCCTCAGAGTTCTGGGGAGCAGCAGGTACCGGCCCCACCCCACCTGGGCCCCGGGGTCATAGCTACCTGTCACCCCCCACAGGCTCAGGAATGGCTGCCGAGGGCCAACAGGTGATGGTGCTCACATCCCTTCCAGGAACCCGAGCCGCTGACGGTCTGAGGTGCCAAGCTCTGCACCCAGCCCTGCCAGTGTCATCTCACCTCGTGGCCATGACAGTCTTCCAAGTGGGTTCCACTCACCCCCACTTTTCAAGGACCTCTACTCAAAAGGTCACACAACCCACCAAGGGCAAGCAGAGTAGGCACAGTCATGGTTTAGCCACCTGTGAGTCAACCATCCAGGGCAAGAGCAGGCACACTGGTCGCTGGCAGGCAGAGGAAATGGGCAGGTAGGCACCAGGATGACTGGGACAGCCTGAGGGGTCCCTCCCGCCATGCCATGTAACCCTCACGGCCCTGGAGCCATACCACCTCCCCCTCCAGTACCCCTCCACGCAGTAACCACGGCAGGCAGGGACCCTGCTTCATCACTGCCACGTCACCTTGCACCTGGCAGAGCGCCTGGCCCAGAGCCACGGGTCGGCGCTTTAGGAATGAATCAGCCACCCAAAAGCCGTCTCTGAACACTGTCTGGGCCACATTCAAATTCGGGCAGAGTCCTTCGTGTCAGCACACACTTATGGACTGTCATTCATGGGCTCCGCCCAAAGCCTGACCCCAGGTGAGCTCGGGGGACAAGAAAAACCAGGTTGGAAGTGACTTCAACATTCATTGATCAGCGGCTGCATGCCAGGCCCGGGAAAGCAGTGCCCAGCTTGGGAGCCCAGCCCCTCCACTGCCCGGGATGTTCTGGGAAAAGAACAAGGGACAGCGTTACCCAGCACAGCCGCAAGCTGGCCTCTCTCTGCAGCCAGGCGGGGGCAGCTCCGATGCTACCTAAAGACAGGAGACCTGGCCTGACCCCCACCGGCCCCCAAGTCCTCCCACCCCAGGGACATAAAGTGTCTCAAGTCCCCAGGACAGGCCATGCAGAGGGGAAAGGAAGCCAGTGAGGACTAGGGGGAGGAGTGGCTCCTCTGCCCTGAAGCTTGGTGACAGATGGCACCTGAGCACTGTGACATGTCCTCAGTTCACAATGAAGAGGGTCCCCCTCACTCTTGGCGCAGTGAGGAGAAGAATGAAGCTCCTTGAGGGTCGCATGCTGCAGGGCCGCATGCAGCAAAAGGCCACAGCGGGGCGGAGTGTGGTCCAGAAGCAGGGCCAGGCCGGGCAGGGTTGACTGTGTCCCCCGCGCTGTGCCCGTGGTCAGCAGCCTCTCAGAGCCCTGTCTGTGCTCAGAAGGTTCCCCAGCAGGACGATGGCCACAGGCAGCTCTCTGTGGCCTCAACTGCGGGCCTGGGAGATGGCGGTAAGCAGGTGAGAGACGGCTCATCCCCACAGGGACCTGGCTCCAGGGAGGACGAGGAAGACACGGGCAAGTCCAGCCAGGTGCTCCTGGGACCAAGGCAGAGGACAGAGCACAGCCCCTCGTCCTGAAGGTGGCCATGGTGTCCCTACCTGGGGGGCTGCAGTGTCACAGGGAGCCATGCACAAAGGACACCAAGTATGCACGGCTGGCCTTGCCCCAGAGCCAACTGCAGGTGCTGGGCTCACTGGATGGGCAACACTGCGGGGAGGGCACAGGGAGGCAGGGCTGGGCAGCTGTAAACTTCCTGTAGGAGGGACATGAGCCCAGAGACAGGGAGAGGCCAGCTCAGAGAGGAGGAGACCAGGTAGAAGCCAGAGGCCTCCTGCAAGGCAAAGCTGTGAGTATCCATACGCACTGATGCAACGTGCCCCTTACCAGAGCCGCTGCGCTGCCCCACATCCCACCCTGGGGTCCCACGCAGTGTCCTGGGCCACCACCGCCCCTCCCATGACACTGTACACACCACCAGTAGATCCTCTGTTTCCCTGCTCAGCTAGCTTAGGACAAGGCCCGCACACAGTGGGTCTGTAGGAGAGAGCAGGCAGTGGGGAAACCCAGCCCCTCGGCCATCCTGCTAAGGCACCCCCCAACCATATCCCCAATTCCCCAAAAGGCAGTGCCCACCGGGAGCTGTGTAGAAGCATGTGGGGAAGCAGGAATTCTTCATGCCCTGGAGAAGCGGGACAGTGTGCTTCCTCTCCCGAAAAGCCACAAGGATGGACAGCGGCCAGCTCACACCGTCCGCCAACTCAGAGGTCAGGGGGACAGGGTGTGGGGTGCCCAGGCCAGGAAGGGAGGCTCAGGGTCACCTTGGTGTCACCGCCATGCCGGGGCCCAGAGCGATGACGGGAAGAAGATCCCAGAGAAGCCAGCACTGAAGCACCAGCCTGCCCCAGAGCCCCGGATCTCAGATTTCTGGTCACTACCCAGACCTCTGCTCAGCCTGGGGCAAGATGGAAAGAAATTCCAAGTGATCCTAAGAGGTAGCAGTCCAGGCAGTAAAACATCAGGAAGCGCGAGAAGAGCTAGATGTCAGCAAGACTCTCTGTAAAGGTAGACTCGGGGAGATGAATGTTTCATGAAGTGCTGCAGCCTTTTTTTTACTTCAGCAAACCACTCAGGAAATGGGAAGAAAGTGAAACTGCCGGAAAGTTTAAGAAAGAGGGCCAAAGCAGGGCATGGTGGGGCACATGCTTGTAATCCTAGCACTCTGGGAGCCTGAGGTGGGAGGATCACAAGTTTGAACCCTGGGCAACTTAGTGATTTATGGAGACCCTGTCACAAAATAAAAAGTAAAAAAAGAGCTGGGGTGCAGCTCAGTGTGAAGGCCCTGAGTTCAATCTCATGTCAGAAGGAGGGAAGGAGGGAGGGAGGGAGGGAAGAAGGAAGACATTCTGATTCCTGGGAACTGTACAATCTGCCCCTCCCATCAGCACCTTGTCAGATGAGGAAACTGAGGCCCAGAAGAGCCAGAGAGGACGCCCCACATCAGAAGTCATTGTGCCGCCACTCAAGCCACCACCCTGAGGAGACTGACTCTCACTGCGTCCTAGTTCTGGGGACCTGGCCAGACTGGGCTGAGCTCCGAGAGCCCCCATGTGATTTGCCGACTCGGGTCCAGGCTGGGCAGGCAGGGCCGGGGGTGCAGACGGAGGCAGCGACTGTCCCCAGCCTGGCCTCCAATACTGGCACCTTTTCAGACTTTTCCAAAACCACACATTGATTCGTGGGCACAGAATGAAGGCAAGGCCACAGGCATGCGCGAAGGTCATGCTGGGGGGCTCCCTGGAGAGGGCACCCCGAAACATCAGAAACGGGTTACTCTTCTGAGCTGGTCAAAGGAAATGCCTGGGGCGCAGGGGTGCCACTGAGTGAGGCTGGGGGTGTGGGAAAGACGCGCTCCCCAAGCCTCTTCCGGCGGCTCCCCAGGAAGCGCCTCCTGCTCAGCCTGCCCCGCACAGCGGGGCTCCACTCCCTTCTTTTTGTTGCAAGCGAGGCAAAGCTGTCCCTTGCGGTTTTTGTTTTGTTCAGCTTTTTGTAAGCAAGATGGCGCCGGGAACAAGGGTGCTATTTAAATGGCCCGACTTAATTTTGGGACTGGAGTTTTCTCACTGCCTGGCACCCTGGCTCCCGGCCGACCCACAGGAGGAAGCAGAAGCTGAGGCCCGCGCTGCCCCCAACGAGGGCTCCCTTCTGGCAGGAAGCCAGCCGCCCCATCCCCCAGCACCCCGTCTCTGCAGAGACATCACGGCCCTCTGCACAGGTGGGGGTCACTGAGGGCTCTGAAGAGCTTCCGAGGTTCCCCCGGAGCGGGCAGCTGGCCGTGGAGCCCGGCCCTGGCACTCCAGGCCGGGGCAGGCAACAGAGCCCTCTCCCGGGTCTCCCCAGACCCAGGCAGGAAAAACGGGCCTCTGAGCTCGGATGACAGCCATTGTTGTGGGGCTCATGACCTCCTCCTCCCCTATCATTTCTTAAGTCACCAACACAGAGGGGACAGCAGGGAACAAAGGGACAAAAGTCCCCTTCCCAGAGCCCTCGCCCTTAGGGGCTGGGGGAGACAGGGACACTGGGACACTGGGACACTGGGGTGGAGTAGATGGATCAGCATGTCAGGGTCCCTCATCCCCTCTCATGTCCCACTAGCCTCCCCCTACCTCACAGTGCCATTATTTCTTCGTGTGCCTCGTCTCTGCTTGCTCTTCCGGAGCCCATGAGCCTGGATGAAGAAACAAACACCTTTTTATTTTCACCAACTCCACCTGAAGTTAGGCACTTCTCTCTGTGGCGGAAGAGGCCACAAGTTACAATTGTGTCCTTGGCACCTGAGACTCTGTCACCAGCGGAAAACACAGACATGTCTCAGGCAGATCGTAACTGCTGATCTCAAAACATGGGCTCATCGCAACCTCAAAATTATGGCACTCGTCGTACCTGCCACTGGCTCCCGCCGACATGTTATAAAGAAATTAGCTTTAATGTTTTGATAACTTTGCTGCCAAAGATTTGGTTTCCTTTGAACTTCCGTGTTTTATTTTATCTTAATTATAAAAGTCCACATTCTAAGAAAGTCCTATGGGTGTCCAGATGTGGGGTGGGTGGGAGTCAATGGCACAAGAGAGCCAGGAACCCCAGTGCCAGGTACCCCCATGTTCATCCCAGATTCCCCAAGTTCCCTAACTCCAAGCCAGGCACGCAGCAGCTGCCTCACATCCCAGACGGAGAGTTACCTGGACGACAGGTGTCAAAATAAACACACAAAAGACCCCCCCACACCCCGCTCAACCATCAAATGTTAAATCAGAAAATGAATTTGGATGGGGTTAAGAAGCATTGATGGAGTAAATTGAGAAAAACATAGAGTTTTTATTGTGTGTTTTATTTTTACAGAGTGAAAATTGAATTACTTCACCGGTCAACGAGGTAGTCAATAGGGAAAGTGCCAAAAAGTAGGCAGGAGGAGAAATGGACTTGAACTTGAAACAAAAACCCAGCCCAGGGGACGCCTTCCAGGATGACATCCTGTTCCAGCCTGGGTCTGGCCCCACACCAGCCTATTTCTGACTCCCCAAAGTGGCCGGATGTGGACTTCCTGGGATCAAAGGGACAGCTCCCGCCTCGCGTCAGGCATGGCAGAGTCTAAGGTTATCAAGATAGAGCAGAAGCAAACCGTTTCTGGCGACAGCCACACCACTGCGCCCTTTCTAGGCACCGATCCCCTTTAACCCTGTGAATATTTCTCCCCCAAAACCCAGGGCCCTGGCTTCCTCGGAGGACTGCAGTTGCCCAAGTGGACAGGACTCGAGGCAGACCGAAGAGCGACTTCTGCTGCAGTTCAAACTTCAGGCTCAACCCCAAAATTAAATGCAGAACGACCACAGGACCCAGCAACTCTATCTCTGGGTATAAACCCCAGAGAAGGGGAGCCGGGGGCTCCAGGAGATAACTGTGCATCCAAGTTCCCGGCACCACTCTCGGCAGCCAAAAAGCGGAAAGAGCTCAAGCGTCCATCAGGAGCTGAGGGGACAGACAGAACGTGGGGCGGCCACACAATGGGACTCATTCAGCCCCGGAGGGACGGGGGTTCTGGCGCACGCTGAAGCGTGGATGACCTTGGGAACATTAGGCTACATGAAATACACCAGTCACAAAAGGATGGTTCCTGTAGGATTTCGCTCATAGGAGGTCCCCAAAATGATGAAATTGGTGGAGGCGGACAATAGCGTGGTAGGTGCCAGGGCTTGGGGAGGGAGCTAGTGTTTAATGGATACAAAGTGTCCATTTTACAAGATGAAAAGAGTTCTGGAGATGGATGATGGCGATGGCTGTGCAGCAATCTAAGTGTCCCTAATGCCACCGAGTGGTAGATTTTAAAATGGCTAGGATGAAGGCAGGCGTAGTGCATGCCTGTAATCTCAGCACTCAGGAGGCTGAGGCAGGAGGACTGCCCCAAGTTCAAGGCCAGTCTCTGCTACCTAGCGAGTTCAAAGCCAGCCTGAACTACTAGGGAGACCTTGTCTCACAAAACCAAATAAATGAGCTACAATATTAAGCTGATATTATTTATATTTTACCACAATATAATAGTAAGGAAAAAGAATAAAAATATTTCTTATACAAAAAATAGAAAAGAGCTTGGGTCAAGGGTGAAGAAATTCAAATCACATCTCAGCCCCTTATTAGCTGTGGCCAGGGCAGGTCCTCCACCCCCACACTGTGCTCATCTGCAAGATAAACATGATCACAGCGTCTACTTTGAAAGACTTTCCAAGATGAAACGAGGTGACGCCTGTGCCGTGTTCGACGTGGCAGCGGGCCTGTGAGGGAGGGTATGATTATTAATTTCATTTCGAGTCGGGAGTGCTATGTAAATAGTGAGATATGACTACGAAGCCCAGCGACTTCGGTGGGGGCAGAGGCTGCCGGGCGGTCCCAGCTGCAGGTGCCCGCGCCTCCAGCCCTGGAAGATGGTATCTCTCCCTGCATGCGTTCACAAACAGGCGCCGTGCGAGAGCTCATAAAGGGCTCTTTCTGCATTAAAATTGATCTGAACAGAAGCCGCACACCCGGCCTGGCCCTTTTCTTACTTTAATTTGAACTTAATTTATCTCTGCGCATCAGGAAATGGAGCCCCACAAGAGCCGTGCCCCCTTCAAGCCAACGCAAGCTCCACATTGCAGCACATTATCTGCTTTTGCAAGAAAATTACCGAGGAAGGAGAGAGTGCTGTTATTTTAAGATCTCCAAGCTGGTGTGAGGAGAAACTAATTAAATGATTGTAATTTTCTGTGCAAATACAGTAACTGACTGCTACAGAAATGCAAAATAAGAAGGAACTTTTCCACCTCAAAAGAACATTGAAGCTTTCATTTTTTTTTATTTCCAGTTTTCCAGTGAGAGCTCTTACTCAAGTATCCCTATTACATTTTTAAAATGACAAATGAAGCTTAATTGGATAAAGATGATGAGGGCTCCACGCAGCCGGAGAAGTGGTCCCCGAGTCCTGTGGCTCCGTGGAAAAGACTTGGCAGCTGCCTCGCCGGCCGCATCTGGAGAGGCTGAGACCAGGGTACCTCGTGCAACCTGGCAGAGCAGGTCCTGCGGTTGGCACCGGTGGGAATCTGCGGGTGGGTGGAGAGGTGTGCGGGGCGTGCCCGGGCCCATCGTGCACTTGGGCAGGACCACAGGGCCATGCTGCGGTGCCCACGGCTTTCACCCCCAATCCCAGCCCATGCCCAGGACGGGGCCCTCAGGGATTCCCCCAGCTAGAGCAGGATGCGAACCAATGCAGACAGGTGCCCACACCTGTGATGCTGCAAGCCAGGGAGACTGAGTCCTGGAGGTCAGAGCCAGGGCCCTGTACTCTGGCTCCAGGACGGGAAGAGGGCGCAGCACCGCGGCTGCAGTGACGGGCTGGTTTCTGGGTATCTCAGCCTGCAGGGCAATCAGGACAGGTGAGGATGAAGGGGCCATGGGTAAAAACCTAGAAATAACTGGTTCTTGGAACCCAGAAAATCCAAGACCCAGAAGGCCCCAACCGGAAGGCCATGTGCAGGCTCCGGCCAGTTCCTTCTTCCCTGGGAAAGGTGACTCCAACTCTGCCTGGGCTCTGCTCGCATCTGGAAGGGCGTGTGCAGAACCAGGCTAATTTACGACCTCTTTAAAGCCCTCTCAGGAACCTTCCACAGCCACAAATTAAATAGACCCTTTATTAATGTAAAAGTGGATTTGCAAAATGTGTTCAGGAACTTTATTAACAGGGCTGCCTCTATGCCTTCAAGGTAGGCTTCTTGATGGAGGGACAAGTCCCTTCCCTGCCCATGAGATCTCCAGGCTTGTCGAGTCCCGTGCCCCTCCCTCGGCCTGCGTGTTCTCTGGCCAGCAGCACCTCCCCCCGGAAGTCTGGCGAGATTTCCCCAGGGCAGATTCACAGGGGTGCTCCGTGATGGACCCCTGTTCCAAGCCAGCATTTCAGCGGGGCAAGGACCTAGCTCAACAGCACTACACATGTAAGAGATGGTCAATAAATACAGTGGACTTTGTTACCCTCATATTATGTTGTTTTGAAAATTTGTTCTTTTTTTGATTTGTTTTGTTTTTTCTTCTCTTTAAAATAAATTAAAAAAAAATACAGTGGACTTCAACAGCTATTGAGCTGGGTCTTAAGCTAGTTGGCAGAAGGAAGACGGAAGTGATGTCAACGGTCTTGGGAAACTATACGATAAAGGAGGACATCGTCGATTACCCAGCATGTCTGCCCTGGCCCCACCTAACGTACATGGGTACGATCCATGTTTTACAGACTTGGAAGAGGTGCAGAGAGCTTCCATCCTCATCCAAGAGCAAACAGCAGGCCCACATGAGACCCACTGTGCCTGGCACACTCACATCCACGCTGGACCCCTTGCCCTTAAAGCTTGCCCACACCCCCAGCTCGGTTCAGAAGAGAGACACGGGAAGCATCCACACAGGTTTCCGAAACAAAACATAAACAAATACACAACACTGGGTTGATAGTGACTTTGGAGATCACCTGGCCCTGACAATTGTTTTACAGACAGGGAAACCGAGGCCTAAGAAAGCAGGTACAACAAGTACACAGCAGCCTTTCCCAAGGAGACAGCCCTGCAGGAGCTCCTGGGCACAGGCTGGCGAGAGCCCAGGATGGCGGGAGGGGAGGAAGTGGGAGCAGGCACTGCGGAGGGCTGGGGAGGGGCCGTGGCCCCGGTGGCCCAGCTTCCCCCACGATGTCCACAGTCCCCTGCCAAGGCCTGGAGCACAGGCCTCTGGCTCCTTCCACAGCATTTCCCATGGGGCTCAGAGTCCCCAGCCCAAACAGGACGAAGGCCGTCTGCAGCAGAGCCCACACCCAGGACCGCTGGCGGCCCCCACATGGGAGCTGCAGGTCAGCGGCCAGCCCGGCCCAGTTCCCACTCCACAACTTTGCTTCCCCCAACAGCACCCCCTTGGCCAGCACTCTGGACCCTGCGTGGCCCAGGCAAGGACTCAGCAGGGCAGGGACTTTGAATCCAACCAGAAATTTCAGGGGCTCAGGGCCCCCGAGATGCAGGGCAGGAGCCCCCTCTGAGGGAGCCCCTTGATTCAGGGGGCACACACTGGTGGGGTGTAGCCAGCCCCAACCGGCCCTCCTGCCCCAGGGACTGCTGCCACTCTCCACCCCTACCTCCCCACCTCATCAGCTTACTCACCTTCTTCTCCTCCGTGGCCCCTTCTTAGCTCCCCTCCCCCACCTGTGCCTCACATTTCCCTCTCCTCATTCTGCACGAGTTGCAGGAATGGGGGCTCGTGGCTCTGGGCTGCAAGCAAGGGAAGAACCTCCTCCCAGGGGCTGCGGACCCTTCCTCACCACCCCAGAGCTGATGCACTGGTAATAAACATTGGGAATTTCTGCCAAGTGCCCCTGGCATAGCCTCAGCCCAGTGCCCACCAGTGCCCCCCAAGACCTTCCGGGAAGCAGCTGGTGCAGGAGTAAGGAGAGGCCACTTTGGGGTTTCTCCAGGGACACAAATGCCCTCCACCCTCCTGAAGGCCTCAGCTAGCTGTGACCTCTCACTGCAGTCACTCTGAGTCGCAGAGCACAGGGCAGAAGCCCCGAGCGAGAGCCTGCAGGTTTGCTCGCCGAGACCTCCCTAGCTGCTGCCCGCCCAGCACGCAGCTCCATTACTGTCACCTGTCCCACAGCACGCAGCCCGGACTCTCTCGTCATCTTCATCCAGACAACAGGCCCAGGGTCCCATCTGGCTTGCACGCCGGCAGCTGGCTCCTGACAGCAAGTGTGACAGGTACTCAGCAGATGGCCTGACCTCTGTCAGCCTCTGTCTGGCTCCGGTGGCCGCTGGACACCTGGATGATGGCTGCCACGGCAGAGAAGCACTTCATCGGGACACGCATGCCACCCACAACCGACCAATGAGTCAGATCTTGCTCCAATCCAGCCTCCACCCCCAAAACACTGGGGGACCACTTTGCGGTAGTGGCCTGGGTTCCAAAATAGCAGACAGGAAGTTTTGCCACCTTAAAAGGAAAACCCGGAGCCCTGCAGCCAACGAGCCCACCTCTAAGGGGAATGGACTTGACCATATGAACCCACAGCCATCAGTGCCAGCTACAGCTCCGCTCTGTCACTGGATTTGGTCTCAACATGCTGGAGGCCACCCTGTGGCCTCAATGAGCAGCACCACCCCCACTGAAGTAAGAAGCTGGCAGGGCGGGGTGGCCACCTACCTGTGCATCCTCACCAGAGACCTCTGTCCCACCTTCCCTCTGCAGTGCCTCGCACCCCCAGCCAAGCCTCAGCGTGCCCCGTCTGAGCGCCTGCCTGCACCAGACTCGGATCTATGCACTTGACATGGAATCTCTGAGCCTTCACCCGTCCCTTTCCAAGCGGCAGACACTGAGAATGCCCCCACTGCCCAGAACCGGAACACAAACCGGGCAGGCTGGCTCCGAAGTCCAACTGTCCACATGCACTGCCCCGCACAGCCACGTGGGCTCTTCTGCATCAGAGGGTGCATCAGAGCTGGTCTCACTTACCTGTCCCACCTGCTTCCCAAGCACGACACGTTCACTGTGTCTCCTCCATACACCTGCACTTCCAAACTCCTGACCCCGACCCGGCTCGCACTGCTCCTCCGGCCATGCCTTCTACCATGCACTCTTTAGGCAGCCCTGAGGCCGCCTCTTCCACGCACCCTGATGTCCCCATGAGTGTCATCAGGAAGATGACATCCAGCCCCATATCCAGCTGTTCCTGTGCACCTGCCCCTCCTCACTGGGCTGCTCTGAGCTCCACCATGCTAAGTGCAGGGGTGCAAAGGTAGGTAAGTTCCTCTCCCTGCTCCTAGAGGCTGAGTTGTGTTCCCTCTCCCCCAAAAGAATCCATAAGTTAAAGTCCTAAACCCCAGCACCCTCGAATTGACTGTACCTAGAGGTGGGGCCTTTTGAAGAGGTAATTAAGTTACAATGAGGTCATCCAGAGGGCCTTAATCCAAGTGTTCTTATCAGAAGGGTGCGGAGGACACAGCACACAGAGGGGAGAACCTATGAGCACAGGAAAGATGCCACCTACAAGCCAAGAAGAGCAATTGCAGGCAGCAGAGCCAGCCCTGTGACCCTGTGACCTCCAGCCTCTAGGCAGACAGTGGTTCTGGCCACCAGCCTTGGTCCTTCGTCACGGCAACCCTAGCAACCAGTGTACCTGCCCTCCTGGAACCTGGCATCAGGCAAGTGTCAGGACCAACTTCCTGCACAAGCTCGCTGCACCTCTAGCTCTCTGGGTATAAAATATGCACACAGCCTGGGTTTATCAAGACCCCGGAGACAACGTGGTTCATCTGCTCAGAATTCTCTGCATGCACAGGAGAAAGGAGAGGGAGGTGCCAATGTGCCCGGGGGCAGAGGCAAGGGCCACTTGGCTCTGGGACAATCACAGTCAAGACAAAACAATGCATCAAAGTTGAAATTCAAGGAAAGGTACGAGGTGGGCTGTGCTTGGCGTGAGCGTCACCAGCACGCGCTTCCCAGAACCACTGCAACCGGGTCAGGAAGCACGTTTCCCACCAGGGGAACATGAAACCACAACCCAGAGGCAAAGACCAGCGCTCTGGAATATTTATCCACCTTCAAACATCACCGCCGCCTCCCAGACACGCGAGCCTGGAGCCGTCCGTACACAGCCCAATCTGGGTCCATAAAATGGTAATTCGGGTCAGTTTCAATGAAACATTAATTTCCCATATAACGATTTTTTTCCACAGCTAAATGGCAGACAGAGAGGCAGTGTTTGAACTTCCAACTGAGTCCCCATCCACGTCTCCATGGGAGCGGGAAGAATCAAGCCATCGCGAGGAGGACTCACATATGTTCACAGAGCTGCAGGGACAGGGACCGTCTCCAAAGCAGCTTGCATCCTACAACTCCTCTTCACAGGGTACTCGAAAATGCTGTTTGCAAAAGTCCCCTCCTCAAATGCTTTTTTTTTTTTTAATTATGAAATACACCTAACTCCATATGGTAAACTCTCTTGGCTCCTGTCCACCGAGTCTGCAGGCGGCGGTGGCAAGCAAAGTGGCAGAAATAAAATTTTGTACAGACTCCTCTCGGGAAAGCAGCCTCAAGTTCAGTTCTTTCCGGATGTAGCTTTCAAAGATGGTGCTTTCAAGCGGAGGAGAAACGAAACACAAAATGCTGGCTCGAATCTCAGAACCTGCGGCTGCAAGTGGAGAGTGCAGGGCGCGAAGTGCATTTCCAAGACATCTCGAGTGCCAAGAAGGGACTGCTGTGCATGCAGCCTGCACGCAGCAAACAACGATTTAAAGGCACAGCCTTAGCAGGCAGCTCCCAGCGGCAGCCTTCCTCCTCTCCCTCCACTGCCTGAGTTTTCTCCAGCAAGCAAGACTCTGAAAGCATTGCCTGCTCCCCAGCATTTCTGGAGTGAACCCCAATTTCCTGAGCCCACAGCAGGGCAAGTGGGGCAGTAGAAATAGGGAAGGGTTCGAACCAAATTCCCAGGCCAGCATTTTGATGCAGTCCCCTTCTCTGGACCCCAGAGCCAGCTAATCATCAGGCGCTTGTTCTACCTCCTAGGCGCCTGCTAAGGGCCTGGCTGAGCCCCATGTTCCAGAGCCCTTGTCTTCCGCTGGCTGCAGGAGATGGTTCCTCAAAGACCTCTCCAGTTCCTTCAACCTCCTGGCCCCACTAAGAAAAAGCCAGCGTGGCCCCCACACCCACCCCTACTTCCACCCACTGCCCCAGCACTCACCTGCGAGCAGCCAGGATACAAGCCCACCCTCAACGCAGCCACTGTCCCAGCCCCAGCACCCCAGCCCTCTGGCCAGTGCCCCTCCTCAGCTCTCTCCAAGGAGGCTGCCCAGTGCCAGGCTCCAAGCTCAGAACAGGGTTGCGACGGGCGTCACCTGTCCTGAAGTCAGCTGGCCTGTGCCTCTCTGCCTACCCCCATCTCAGTCTCTCCTTTCACACACCCCCCCACGAGGCCAGATGACAAAGGGACTGAAGTTAGCTGCTGGATGACAACCTCAGCAGGTGGGGGTGGGGGAGTAGATATTTCCAGACCCACAGGGTTTACTTTAATGTTCATTTGCTCCTCTGGTTCTTGGCTTTCCGCCCTGGCATATGGCTTATGGTACAAGGGACAGTATGTCCACAATACCAGTGAGTCTGGTGGGGCTGGCCCAGCTGCATACCTGGGGCCTGACCGTTAGCTCAAGATGAGGCGGGGAGGATGCCCCCGGCTCTTCCAGGGGGGACACCCCAGTGGGAATCCTGACTGCCCCCTATTGGCCCCTGTGACCAGGAATCAGCTCTGCCAGCTGCTGGTCTAATCTGGGGTGCCAGAAATGACCCCAGACCAGAGGCTTGGCACCAGCACCCTAGCAGCCACCAGCTGAAAGGGGAGGGGGCCGGCATGACACTGGGCCAATCAAGTCCACTCAGTGCCGCGTCTGCCCCAACACGTTCCTCCAGCACCCCACCTCTTTCCAGTGAGTCGGCAGACTCGGGGTGCTGAAAGAGGAGATGGTTGGAAGCACTACCCATCCTGGCCGCAGAGCTGGGCACACAGATCTGGCCTGCTCCACCCCCATGCACGCACGCGGGACCCCAGCCCTGTGCTGCCTCCTGGAGCTTTGGGGAGCAGGAGCATAGTGGGAACAGCCACAGGGGGAGACAGCAAACAGCCTTGCGGGGGAGTGGGGGAGAGCAGCGGGTCACAGCTGCCTGTCCCTTCCCCCAAACTTGCAAAACTGGAGAGGACCCAGCTGGGGCTGCCCAGGGGTGATCCTGGAAGGGCCATCTGACTCTCACCAGGAAAGCAAGACTGAGGCAGCCCCCTGAACCCTGTGAGGGGCCCCCCATCCCCATCCCCGGGGTGAAGGAAGGACGACTTCCAGGGACAGAAGCGGAGGAGGAAGCAGAGGAGGGCAGGGAGTTTGCAGCCCACCAGCCAGGCAGGTTAGAGGGGTGCAGCTCCAGGGAATCCAGGTGCAGCAGACAGAACCTCAAGGAAGCAATAGGGCCAAACCCAGAATGGAGAGCCCCAGAACAGCACAAGTAGCTGACCAGGGCAGTCCTGGAGCCCACAGGGTCCCCAAACCGGCAGGGTAGGGAGGATCCCGGAGAGAAGTCCCAGAAGGCGCTGCTGAGCTGACCCAGGAACGAATGTGAAGGCGATCCTGCAACCCTGGGCTGGTGTGGTCTCAGCACCTGGAGGTGCCGCGATGGCTGAGGTCCCCCACCCTCCGGGGACCCCCAGGGTAACCCAAGGCGTGCAAGTCAGCCGCCCGAGGTAGCTCAGGGTCCCAAAATATACGCGTCTACCCCCTCAGCGAGTCAGCGGCTCACCTATCCGGGGACAGTTCCCCAAGTAACGAGTGACCAGAGGCCAGCAGGGGCGCCGCGGAGGTGACCCGCATCCCCAAGTCGCCAACATCGCCCGGTTTGCCTAAAGGGGGGCCGCGGCGGTGTCCCCGGGGTATCCCGGGGTCACTTACGCTGCTGTTCTCGCCCGTCCAGTGCACCATCGCCTGGTTGTGCGTCGCGTCTCCCTTGAGCACGAACGATGTGCTGATGAGCGAGACCTGCGTCCGCGGGGCCGCCCGCGCCCAGCGCCCCCGGCCCGGAGAGCGGGCGCCGTCCTCGTGGGGATCCGGGGCCGGGGCGGGACGCGGGGCGCCGGGCTCCTCGGGGTCCCGGCGGTCTCCGGGCTGCGCGAGCCCCGCGAGTGGGCTCCGCGGGCCCCGGGTCAGCAGCGCTCGCGGGGCCCCGGGCTCGGGCGAGCGCCCCGCCGCCCCGCAGGCGGCCAGGAGCAGGAGCAGCAGCAGCGGCCGCGCGCGGGGCCAGCGCGGCGACGAGGACGACGGCGAGGGCGAGGGTGCCCTGCGGCTCGGGTCCGGGACACACGGGGGCCCCCGGTGCGCCATGGTGGCCAAGGGCGCGGGGTGGCGAGGAGCCCGCGGCCGGGAACGCAGAGCAGAGGCGCCGGGGAGCGCGGCGAGGGCGCGGAGAAAGAGCCGGCGCGGGGCGGGCGGAGGAGGGGACTGGCGACCGCGCGACCGAGCGCGCAGCGCCACCTGCCGGCCAGCCGCGCCGGGACTGGGCCGGGCGGGAGGTCCGAGCCAGGCGCACCTGGGCTCTGGGTCCGCTTCGGTTCCTCCCCCCCTTCTCCCTCGGTCTCCGCGTCCTCTCTACCTCTCTACCTGCCCTCGGTATTCAGTGCGCACCCACTGTACACCAGCCAGGGTCCCGGCACCAGGGGTAGAGCGGTGACAAACATCCAGGCCCCACCCGGAGCTGAGTCTGGAGAGGAGACAAACCACACCCCAGGGGATTGAGTTCCCCGCAGAACAACTCCAGAGAGACAGACTGGACGCCTGGAAGGGGTCCCCACCTGGGGGTCTCCAAGGAGGGGTAGGGAAGGAACCAGGGCCAAGAGGCCTGGAGAAGAGACTGGACACACCCCCCCCAGGGTATCCAGACTCCATCTGGCTTCATGACTTAACCCCTACCCCAGGGACCACCCTGGGGCCGCCCTGAATTGGAGACAGTGGCTGTATGGGGACACCATGGAGAGGGCAGAGGAGTGTGGAGGTCCCAGTGGGACCTGGCCAGCCTCCACAAAATGTGCGCAAACCGAGACCCAGAGCAGAAAGCCCCAGCTGAGATCATGTAGCTACTCGGTGTCTATTAAATACCTCCAAGGGGCACCCACTGTGTGCTCCAGACTGACCTTTGGGGACAAACACAGGGCAGAGGTGTCCCCAGGCAAACCCAGGCAAACCCAGATGAGTTATTCCCTCTGCCCGGCCAGGGTCCACCCTCTCTGCTCTTCCCCAGAAGCCCCTGCGTTAGACCCTCCAGCGCCCAGCTAGGCCTCTTCAGAGAAAGAGCAGGGCAAGGCTGAGGCCCCAGGCCTCCAACGGTGGGGAAAGACAGGGAACAGGGTTCTCTCGGGCCCATGAGGAACTGAGGCAGCCAGCGCCCTCACCAGGAAATGCTGTCCCACAGCACAGTGATGGAGGGTCTGGCTGGACATCTGGGAAGGCCTCCTTCAGGGGGGGCCCTCACACCCTCTGTGATGGGGATTCCCAGCCCTGGGTTCAGACTGAGGGTTGTGTGCTGCTGCTGGAACATCTGGTCTGGCACAGGACGCAGGAACAGCACAGGAACAGCCCTGGAGGTAAAGGGAGCCCTGGCTGGGCAGTGAAGGGGAGACGGTTCCGTCCCAGCCTGGACACAACTCACCCGGCACCTTTTCTAGACTCCCGAGTCTCCAGTTGTGGAGAGGGCTGCACTATCCCTGAAGTCTTGTCCAGAGTTCAGTTTTGTTTTGGTTTAAAAAAAGAATTCTCTGGGCCGGTGAGATGGCTCGGCGGCATAAGCGCCTGCCTGGCAAGCGGGAGGTCCTGAGTTTGGTTCCCGGTACCCATGTAAAAGAAAAAAAAAAAAAAAAAAAAAAAAAATCCTGTAAGTATTATTCTCAAGAAACCTGTGACAAGTCACTGTGTACCTACTGCCTTCAGGGCACTTTCCTCCAGGCTGGACAAGAAGATGGGGCCTCTGCTCCAGGCTTTGCTACACAGGGCAGGCTCTCGTGCGTCACTCTTGTGGCCCAGCTGTGGAGTGTGGAAAATTGTCCCCATTGACGGATGAGGGAAGGGACTCAGAGAAGTTCAGTGACAACCTGAGGTCACCCAGCTGTGTATGCAGAGGCCAGATTCCAACCCACTTCTCTGATTCGGGACCACTCAGCATCACCTGGATTTTGTGTCACCTGTGTGCGGGGCCCTCAAGGACTTCATCCCTCTGGGGCTCAGATCCCAGCTACCCACCCACAGCTCAGCTGACCCTGAGACTTGCGTCGCTAAGGCCCCCCAGATGGGAGAGGGTGCAGGCCTGGACCGCAGGTGACACAACACCCTGCCGGGCTCTTCCTGGAACCCTCCTATGCCTCTGTCCAAATGAGCCCAAGAACAGGACTGGTTCATCCTTTCTGTGAACCCGAGCCTAGGGCTGCTGTGAGTCCCCCAGGTCATTGGCTCCCAGTTGTGGCTGGACACAGGGCACGGTGATGAAGCAGTAGAAAAAGGGCCCCAACGGGAGCAACAGATGCTCAGGAAACCGATTTCAGCCATCAGCGAGTTCCTTGAAGGAAAGAAAGCTGCCATTGGATAAAGAGAAAAGAGGCGCTAGGACCACAGGAGTCCCCACACCTGGAAATGACATAGGGTTGACCGTCCAGGAGCGGATGGTGAGAAGGAGCCAGCCTGGCCACCACGAGAGGCACCCAGCCACCCCCCCAACTCGGAGGGGCCCAGGGAGCAGGGCTGATGGAGCAAAGGATACAAAGCCCTGCAGGTGCCACAAGGCCAGCCCAGTGTGGACACCGGACTGCAGCACCCAGCGTTCAAAACACATCACACAAATGTGACACCCTGTCCCTCCGGTGACACCGCCTGATGATCCACAACGCCCAGGGCCTAAGACAGGAAGCCAGCCTGCCCGCCCTCCTCACAAGCTCCCGCAGCTCCGCGCGGCACGCCGGGCTCCAGGCAGAATCGCAGCCGGTCCCCACTCTTGGGAACTCCACAGGCTGGCACAGGAGACACCAGCTAGACGGTGACACTAGGAAGCAGGTACTCAAGGAGGGGTCTAGGCACCTAAGGGACGGGGAGCTGCCGTCTGGACCGGGGGCGGGAGGCACAGTGACAGTAGTGCCAGGCAGCTCGACAGTATCTATGCTTCTTCCTGTTCACCCTGAGCGAGAGTCACCGCTCTGACCCCGTCTCCCACAGACCCCTAACTCAGAGCCACAGTGGGGGGCTTGGGAAAAATCCCAACGCCCAGGTCCTGCCCCAGGCCTTGAGAGGCTGAAACCCCTGAGTTCCCTGGGTGGCTCAAATGTGCACCTGGCTGTGAGCCCACTGCCTGGGGGCTGGGGATTGAACCTGGGGCTTTGCACAGGCTAAGCAAGTGCTGTACCTACCACTGAGCTGTACCCCGGCCTCGACTTTTTATAAGGTTATGCATGTCTGAAATCCTAGCTACACAGGAAGCTGAGGCAGGAGGATGACAAGTTCAAGGCCAGCCTGTGCATCTTAGTGAGATCTTGTCCACCAATTTGTTTTTGGCGGTGGGGGGCTACAGGATCTCACTATGTAGTTCAGGTTGGCCTCGAACTCACGCAGTCTTCCTCCCTCAGCCTCTGGAGTGCTGAGATTACAGGCGTGTGCCATCATGCCTGACTTTTGTCCCAAATTTTTTTTTTGTACCGGGAATTGAACTCAGGACCTTTCACTTGCCACTGAGCTAAATCCCCGGCCCCCAAATTTTTTAAAAAAAGAAGAAATAATAAATAAAAAATAGAAAAAGTCAAATAAAAAGTAACTTAGAGAAGAAAAAGGACTCAGGAAGAAGTAGATGCTGAAGACCCAGAACATTAGTAGGACCCCAATAAATGATGCTTTTCACGAGAGGTAAGCGGGAACTCAGTTGAACCCTTCACCGTAGAGAGCCACGCCTGCCTGCCTACTTCACAGCAGTGCTCCGCACCCAGAGGAGGGCAGGGAACTTTGTCTTTCCAATGTTTAATCAGACCACTTGCTCATTAGAAGTCCCTAGCTTTTTTTAATTATTGAAGATCTCTAGTGATAATATTTTAATTTATCTTTATAAATGTGGCAGTGCTCGAATTGTGCATCTCCGTGAGCAGGGCCTGCCTCTGGCGGGTGAGGCATCCATGCCCAACTGGCACCACTGGGAGGAGGCACGGAGGACCGGGCTGCTTGAAGCCCCCAGGCCACTCTCGACCCCACCTCCTGCCCGATTCAGAAGTTCTGTTCGTCCTCTCCAGACAGATAGGGTGCCGGGGTCACAAGGAAGTCACCTAATGAATTTCAGCAACAACAAGGGGTTAAAGGTGACAAATGCGACAGTCTTGTTATCAGAGTGTTGGAGGCAACAGAGCAAGGCAGCAAGGGACAGCAGATCAGAACTCGAACTCAGGCCAGGTCTGCACATTTTAAAGGACTTCCTGTTGCTGCACTGGGGCAGAGGCAGGGACAGCTTGTCCCTTGGGACCCCACCTCTGTGGACCAGCCAGACCTCTGAGGTGGGAAGCACAAAAGAGTTGGCTCATTCTGCCATCCACCACGTGCTTATTGAGCACCTACTGTGCACCCGACACTGTTCCAGGCTCCAGAGGTGGCAGAGAACCACCAGGCCAAATCCCACCCTCACAGCTTATATTCTGGTAGAGGCAGACAGCCTCTGGTAGAGGCAAGGAGAATGAGGGGGACAGGAGGACAATGACAGCTGGGGCCCCACAGTCCCTTCCAAGAGCACGCCCCAGGGACCTAAGGACCTCCCACTTGGCCCCACCTCAGTGCCACCTCTCAGTAGTCAGGACCAAGCCACCATCACAGTGGACCCTTGGGGGAGACAGGCAGCCACATCCAAGCTGGAGTGTTTCATGCAGATAACCAAGCGCCTGCATGACACTCAGAACACCTGGGACATGCTGTGGGGTGTGTCGCAGAAACCGGGCCTCAACAGGGGACAATGACGGATTCGCCCCCGAGAAGCCCTGTTGGTATCACACGCACAGCCTCCATGGGGGGAGGCAAGGGCCCCTGACGGCCCACCCTGCCGTCTTCAGCCCAGTCCTAGGCCTGCCTGGATGCGGCCTGCAGTCTCTCACAGCGGAGCTGAGCAGGAAGTCCTACACCTGACGGGCACCACCCTCTGCAGGGACAGGGGCCTCCCTGGCGAGCACTTCCACCTCCTCGCATCCTTCTAGCTCTCTCCACTTGGCCCCTCACCAGCTGTGTACACTGGGCCTCGGTTTCCCCATCTGTAAAATGAGAGGAGGGACTACCTGAGGACTCTCGCACATTACTAACTGCAGAAAGAGCCACAGACCATGCGCCCCTCATCCAGAGTCACCTGACAGTGGCATATTAAGGACTGAAATGTTCTGTGGTTTAAAAACCATTTCGACTTTGATTCATTCCATTGTTTCCCCCAGCTTTTTGACCCTGTAGCTCTTTATTTCTGCTTAACAACTACAAACACCCCAGAGAACACAAGCTATTATGGAAATATGTGCTGAGTGCGGCGGAAGGAAGAGAGAGGGAAGAATTTATTCTGCCTGAGGTGTCGGCATCCAAGAAAAGTACATCCGGGAGGGCCGAGAGTGATGAGTCAGTACCTGGTCACTGAAGACAGAGAGGGACAGAGACATAGAGGTTGGTGGCCCCGTAGGGATCAGCGAACAGCCTACTGGGTAGAGGACAGGGCAGTGACTATGCAGCTGGAGGGAAAGGCAGGATCCAGAGGCTGCAGGTCTCAGGTTCTGTTATGGTTTAAATATGAAGTGTCCCCCAAAGATTCACGCACTGAGAGCTGGACCCCCAGTGAACAGAGGTGGGGCCTCAAGTTGACTGGGTCATGAGGGATTAATGGATTAGTGGCCTCAGTGGATTAATCCATTGGTGAGTGTGCAGCTGAATGTGCTGGGTGGGATCCCTTTGGAGGAAATAGTTGACCGAAGTGTGCCTTGAAGAGTGTATTCTGTCCCCAGCCCCTTCCTCTCTCCCTGGCTCTGTCCCTCACTGCTTCCTGGCTGCCATGAGGTGAGCAGCTGTCCTCCACCACAACCTTCCGCCATGATGTTTCTGCCTTGGAGCCAGCTGACCATGGACTGCCAGTCAGAAACTGTGAGCCAAATAATCTATTCCTCCTCTGAGGTGTGTATAGTGGGTATTTTGTTCTAGTGACCAAAAGCTAATAAATTCAGGTACTGAAATGTTTGTACTTTATTCTGAGCTTGAGGAGAACCTTCTAGGATTTTCAAGAAAAGGAATGACAAGGTCAAAATTGTGTTTCAGAAAGTTTTCTGGCAGCTTCTAAAGGCTGGAGGGAAAATGGACAGGGAGAGACCAACTTGGAACCAGGGTGCTGGTCCAGGAGTGTAGGGGGGAGAGGGAATGGAGGTGCAGGGTGAGAAGGGGGGAGCAGTCCAGAGACCTTGGAGTGTCTGGGGACAGCGATGCCAGGGAGGGGACAAATTTGAAGAGCAGGTGCCAGATGCAACCTTGAACACGGAGCCTCTGAGTTGTCGTGGGATGTCCTGGAGCTGTAGCCAGCATAGGCCAGGCTGCGCTGCAGTAACAGATGATCCCAAGTTCCAGGGTGCACCCCAAGGAACGTCACTTCCCTTGTTCACAAAGTCCGCTGTAATGCCGAGTGTGTGACTCTCCTCCTTCCTGTAACTTTGCAATCTAGAACAAGTGGCCCTAGGGTCACATGACAGGAGTGGGAAAATCCCAGGAAGTTTCGTAAGGACAGGACCTCGAAGTCGCTCTGTCACTCACATCCTTTTGCCCAGAACCCAGGCTCTTGGCTTCTGTCCACCTGCAGGGGAGGCTGGGAGATATTAGAGTACAGGGACAGTTGTCGAGGTCCAACCATTGCTGCCACACCGGCGGGAGTGCTGGGAGGACTTTAGAAGTGGTGACGAGGGGGGCCGGTGAGACGGCTCAGTGGCTTAAGCGCCTGCCCAACAAGCACGAGGGCCCGAGTTCGACTCCCGGAACCCACATACGAAAAAGGGGCCGGTGATATCGCTCAGCGGCACGGGCACCTGCTGGCGCGCGAGGTCCTGAGGTCGTCCCCCCGGTACCCACAAAAAAAAAGAAGTGGTGACGAGGAGATCACTAGAGCTAGAGTTACAGACTGGGGAGTGACTGTCGAATGAATCATCCAGGAAGAAAATAGAGAAGAAGACAAAATGGGAGACAACACAAATTCCTCTGAGTTCCATTTGGGAATTTCCAGAGGATGACTCAAGATTTAGTCAAAGATCTCTTGTTTCCAAATATCGGATTATTTGTTGCCACATAGACAAAGCCTCCAGATCTTTTGCTGAATTTCTCAGTTTCCATATGGTTCGTTGGCATCGCCGAGGCCTCCAAAAGCACCTGGCAAGCGCCTGAGGCTCGGTGGCTCCCTGCCGCTCGCGGTGGAGGCCCGCAGGCCTCGGTTCGGGATTCTCTGGAGGAGCGGCAGCAGAGCCCACTGTGTTAACAGGCATTTGAAAATAAGTCTCGCAGTGTTCTTGCCTGAAGTCTCGTTTCAGAAATCAAAATTCTGTTATCAAATTATTGAATATGAAATTGACATTTCACTTAAATTTTAAAATTCTCACAGATAAAATTTTGGCTTAAAATCATGGTTTGAAGAATTTCCACTTGAGGGTCAACTGAAACTCACTGGTTTTCTTCAAAAGGGCTAACGCATGGATCAAGACTAACAGGTTAGCAAGAGCTCCTCTTCAAGCTGGCTCTTGCAAGGCCCTTTCCTGAGACAAAAGTTCCCCCACTCTGAGATGAGCCAAGCATGCAACAGGGTCAGTGTCTGTTTGCCACTGGACTCAGAGCCCTGCACAGTGCTGGGCACACAGTGGACGCCCGACCAGGAATTATTGGGTGGGTGGGCGCGTAGGTAGATGGGTGGGTGGTGGTTGGATGGACAGGTAGATGTTAGAGTGGAAGGTTGGGTGGATGCATGGGCAGGGGCTGGGGTGGATGGATGGGTGGATGTGAGAGTGAACGGTTGAGTGGGGAGGGGCATGGAGGGGTGGGTGGTGGACAGGTGCATGAATGGGTAGGTAGATGGATGAATGGGTAGGTGGTTGATGGGTGCGTGGGTGGATGGATGGATGGGTAGATGAATGGGTGGGTAGATGGATGAATGGGTAGGTGGTTGATGGGTGGGTGAGTGGATGGATGGATGGATGGATGGGTAGATGAATGACTGGGTAGATGGATGAATGGGTAGGTGGTTGATGGGTGGGTGGGTGGATGGATGGATGGATGGGTAGGTGAATGGGTGGGTGGGTGCATGGGTGGATGGATGGGTAGGTAAGTGGGTATATAGATGGGCATACGGATCGATGTGACTTCTATACTGAAAATTTCCAGATCTGAGCTTCTAAACTATAATTATTAATGTGACCAGCAATCTGGTAGAAGGAAGAGACCACTAGACTGGGAGTCAGGAGATCCATGTCCCCATGTCATCTCTATAAACTGAATTAAAAAGCTTGGAGGAATCCCTTCCTCAGGGATGCTGCCGTTTTCCTTCTCTGCTAACGGAGGTTGCATCCAGCCCCAGGCAACCTTGTCAGCCTCCTAAGCAACCGCTTCTTGCTGACTCCATCCTTCTTAGGACCCTCATCACTGCCCACCACACTTCCCTGTCAGAAATGTGCAGCTGGGATACAGAATTCCCAGGAGTGGTTAAATTGCAAGTCCTCTCCCCAAAAGTCAGCTATGAAGCTGCACAAAGTTGACAAAAACAACCATTTCCATGTTCAGGAAATCATCTGAGAGCATACAGCAACCTGAGAGGTGTTTGTGCTTGAAAACTGCTGAACTTTAGGAAGAAAGTAGGAGATTTAGAGCCTTTTCCACTCAGCCCTCCCAGCAGATAGATTTAGGGACCCCAGGAGGAACCGGCCAAGAGGACCAGCAGCTGCAGGGCCATGGTAAAGATGGGTCACACAATGGGGAACTGGGGTCACACGTTTATTGGCACCATCCGTGAAATGAGCTGCGAGGCCTTGTGGAAGGGCTGAGGCTGAGGACGTTCGTGAGGGGACTGAAAAGGACCCACGCTGACCCCAAGGCCAGGTGCGGACGCAGGAAGTATGAAAGGGCCTAGTGAAAGTGAACGCCAGGAAGATTCCAAAATAGCCTGAATTCTGCCCATTTTTCCCTACCCCACAAAGGTCTCTGACAGCGTCAACGAGGCTAACTAGGGCACGGCGCTTGAAGATGACCTCTGCTCAGACACTGGCTGACATCTAAGCTATGACCACACAGGGCACAAAAGCCAGAGAAAAAAAATCAGAATTAAAAAAACCCTGAGCCTCAGCACCTCCACACAGCAAAGGAGGCGGATTGCACACATTCAGCCCAGGTAAGTTACTAAACTAACGGGAAAAGACCACCAGCTCTCCTCTGAGGGGGTCAAAATCCACCGTACAGTGTATTACTTTAAACGTCCAATTTTCAACCCAAAGATGTGTGAAATGCAAAGAAACAGAAAAATATGACCTACACTCCAGGTGAGGGGCACAGTCTCTGAAAGGCTCCCGAAGTTGAATTTGGTAGTTTTTATAAAAAGCCTTTATAAGACCAAAGCATTAAAGAAAACTATGACAATAATAAATCGATAAATACAGAGGCTCGATAAGGAGAAAAAATAATATGAAAGAACCAAACAGAAAATCCGGGAGTGAAGAGTATATAATGGGAAAAATTCACTGAAGGGTCTCAGTGGCAGATTTAAGGCAGCAGAAGAATCAGGGGAAATGAAATTATAGCAATAAAAATTTTCCAGGAGGAGCAAGAGATGGAGAAAGCCGAGCAGCCGTGGCCATGTGTGGCACACCAAGCACAGCCACACGTGAGTCACTGGACTCCCAGAGCAGAGGAGCAAGAGCCAAAACAAAGTTTAAAAGAATAATAGCCAAAACCTGTAATCCTGGCACTCAGGAGGCTGAGGCAGGAGGATTGCTGCGAGCTTAACTCCAGCCTGAATTACACAGCAAGACCCTGTCTCAAAAACAAACAAACAAACAAAACAAATGGCTAAAGGACAGACAATGTCTTAGAAGAAGCAGGAGAAAAACGAGTCATCGTGTATGGGGAACAACAGTGGTATGAAGTTAGCGATCCACCAGGGAAGAAGGAAGGTTGAAGGCTGGGAATAATATATTAAAAACGCTCCAAGAAAAAGCAACCTGTCAGTTATGAGATTCTATATCCAGCAAAGCTATCCTTCAAAAATGCAAGTCAAAACAAAAATGGGGGGGTGAAATAAAGACATTCGAGATAAACAAATATCGATACTGGTAGATTTCCTCTCTAGCAGACTTGCCTTACAAAAACATACTAAAGAACAGAACCAAAGACAAAAATCACATGATCATCTCAATAGATGCAGAAAAAGCTTTTGACAAAGTCCAGCACCTTTTCATGATAAAAACCCTACAGAAAATTGGAATAGAGGGTCTTTATCTCAATCTGGTAAAAGCTATCTATGACAAACCAACAGCCAATATTATACTAAATGGCCAAAAACTCAAAGCCTTCCCTCTAAAATCAGGAACAAGACAAGGATGTCCACTGTCCCCACTCTTATTCAACATAGTTCTGGAAACTTTAGCCAGAGCGATTAGACAAGAGAAAGAAATAAAAGGAATAATGATTGGAAAGGAAGAAGTTAAATTATCATTATTTGCAGATGACATGATACTCTACACAGAAGACCCCAAAAACTCCACTAAAAAACTGCTAGATTTAATAAGCAAATTCAGTAGTGTAGCTGGATACAAAGTCAATACTCAAAAGTCAATAGCCTTCCTGTACACAAATAACAAACCTACTGAAAGAGAAATTAGGGAAACAATACCTTTCACAATAACATCCAAAAAAATGAAATACCTTGGAATCAACCTCACAAAGGATGTAAAAGACCTATACACTGAAAACTACAGTACTCTGAAAAAGGAGATTGAAGAGGATATCAGAAAATGGAAAGATATCCCTTGCTCCTGGATAGGAAGAACCAATATAGCGAAAATGGCCATACTTCCAAAATTGTTATACAGATTTAATGCAATTCCAATCAAAATTCCAACAGCATATCTCACAGAATTAGAGAAAACAATCCTAAAATTCATTTGGAATCAGAAGAGACCTAGAATAGCAAAGGCAATTCTGGGCAACAAAGGCAAGGCAGGGGGCATCACAATCCCTGACTTGAAATTATACTATAAAGCTATTGTGATAAAAACAGTGTGGTACTGGCAAAAAAACAGACCTGAAGATCAATGGAACAGATTAGAAGATGCTGAAACAACCCCAGACATACTAAGCCACCTTATCTTTGACAAAGGTGCCAAACACATTCACTGGAAGAAAGATAGCCTCTTTAATAAATGGTGCTGGAAAAACTGGCTCTACGCATGCCGAAGATTAAAACTAGACCCATATCTTTCACCATGCACTAAACTAAATTCAAAATGGATCAGAGATCTAAATATTAAAACAGAAACATTAAATCTGCTGAAAGGTAGGATAGGTAAAACCCTTGAAGACATTGGTGTAGGCAAAGACTTTATGAATAAAACCTCAACCACACGGGAACTATCCCAAAGAATCAACAACTGGGATCTCATCTTACTAAAAAGCTTTTGCACAGCAAGAGAAACCACCAACAGAGTGAAGAGACAACCCACAACGTGGGGAAAAATGTTTGCCAGCTGTTCCTCAGACAAAGGATTACTATCGAGAACATATAAAGAACTCAAAAAAATCA
The DNA here is from genome assembly GCA_028451465.1 of Erethizon dorsatum. Classification (NCBI taxonomy): domain Eukaryota; kingdom Metazoa; phylum Chordata; class Mammalia; order Rodentia; family Erethizontidae; genus Erethizon; species Erethizon dorsatum. Next base: position 96,536,856 of record CM051836.1, on the reverse strand, counting down.
GACCTCCCAAATTTAAAGACCCACTCCAAAAATGGGCATCTGAGATGAATACACATTTCTCAGATGAAGAAATACTAATGGCAAATAAATATACAAAAAAATGTGCAACATCACTAGTCATTCGAGAGATGCAAATTAAAACAACACTGAGATACCATCTCACTCCAGAAAGAATGGCTATTATAAAGAAATCAACTAATAACAAATGCTGGAGGGGCGGTGGGGAAAAAGGAACCCTTCTTCACTGTTGGTGGGAGTGTCGACTGGTACAGCCACTGTGGAAGTCAGTGTGGAGATTCCTCAAAAAACTAGGGTTGGAGGTCCCATTTGACCCAGCTATTCCCCTTCTGGGCATCTTCCCAGAAGAATTAAAAACATCGTACCACAGTGATATATGTGCACCCATGTTTATAGCAGCACAATTTGTAATAGCCAGATCTTGGAAACAACCCAAATGCCCATCAACAGAGGAATGGATAAGAAAGATGTGGTATTTTTATACAATGGAGTACTATTCAGCCATAAAGAAGGATAAACTGGAGACTTTTATAGGTAAATGGATGCAACTTGAGAAAATACTCATAAGCGAAATAAACCAGACGCACATGTGTAAGCATTGTATTGTCTCTCTAGTATGAGAAACTGAAAGAGTAAATAAGATCCAAAATGTACAATAGATATGGTGAATCAAAAAGAAACTGGGCAAAAGGAAAGAGAGACTGGAATAGGGAAAAGAAAGAAGGGAAAGGGGAAAAAAATTGTATATATATATATAAGATGGTTAAGATAGATACACTACCAATTTTACTTAGTTCATTGAAGAGTAAGGTTTGTGCCAATAATGTTTGGACAATTGAATGCTAATATCTGGTATCCTGAATAACTAACTTAAAGATAATAATACGTAATGCATTAAAAAAAAAAAAAACATACTAAAGAAAGCCCGTAAGGTGGGAAGGAAACAACACTAGGCAGGTGGTAAGTTAAACCCACAGGAAGAAATGAAAAGCCCTAGAAATGGTAACTCTGAGGGTTAAAGTGAAATACCCCACTCTCTAATAAAAACAGAGCTTCATCCATGACTGGTGGGCGTTACAGTGGCGCAGCACTTTGGGGGGAAAAGTCGGCAGTTTTAAAGTTAACACAAACCTCGACACAACAGAGAATGCCAAGCCTCACCGGAAGGGGGGTTATTTTAATATGCCCATTTCACAGGGAAGTGAGACAGCTTCCACTAAGAATCCGCCCAAGATACCCACAAAAAAAAAAAAAAAAAAAAGAATCCGCCCAAGAGAAATACACACACGTTGCGTGTGACCCTTCTTAGCAGAGTCACAGACAATAGCAAGAGCTGGAAATGATCTGCATGTCCACCAGCTGAGGAATGGATCGATTGTAACAGATGCATCTGTGAAGAACGACCCATAAGGAAGACCGGAAGCACTGACACATGCTACCACCCAGATGAACCTCAGAGACATTCGCTGAGCCGGCACACCTGTCATCCCAGCACCCTGGGAGGCTGAGGCAGGAGGATGGCAAGTTCAAGCCCAGCCTGGGCCACTTAGAGACTTAGTGAAACCCTGTCTCAAAAATAAAAAATAAAAAGGGCTGGGGATGTAGCTCAGTGTGAAGGCCCTGGGTTCAATTCCCAGTAACACACACACGCACATTTTACCAAGAGAAAGAATGCAAGATACAAAGTGTTACAGATTGTGTGGTTCCATTTATTGGGAATATTGAGAGAAGACAAACGTGTGGAATTGTTTCCAGAGAAGCAGTTGCTAGGGGCGGCTGGAATGGGGATTGACTACAGCTGGGCGTGGCTGAGGTGCGGGCTGTGTTCTAACGCTGGATTGCAGGGTGCGTGCACAAATCTATAAATTTACCAAAAATCACGGAAGGGCACACTTAAAATGGGTGGGTTTTAGGGTGAGTTACACCTCAGTAAACCTGGGTTTTTTATTTTAGGAAAGAAATGCGCTTCGGGCTTTCGTAGTTGGTTGAGCTGCCTTTTCTCCAGCTCTGTGTAGCAGCACCAGCTGCGGATAAAGTAGAAAATGAACCAGCAGGGCGACCCACTTTTGGGTCCCCTCCTTTCTCTCAAGGTCTCTTTCTTTCAATAAATTTTCCTACTCTTAAAAAAAAGAAGAAAAAGGAAAATACACCAGCAGCAGACAATGGTGCAAGGCCAGCACATCGCCCCTTCCTCCTTCCTTCGCCCTCTTCAGCCACCTTACGGGGGTGACCGCTGTTCCACTCATCCCATTTTACATCGGACAGCAACGCTTCAAGACGTGACCCCCCCAGCGGTCGGGGCCAGACCTTGAACTCCCACCTGCAGCCCCCCAAGGCCCTCCCACCCCTCCTCAGCCTTCAGGAGCGAGGTTCTCATCCGCTCCCCCACCCTGGCCAGTGCCGCCTCTGCCCCGCGCTTGTCCCTCCCCCAAGGAGACACCCACTGGCCTTGGACTTGGGCGGGTAGGCAGCCCCCCGACTCTGCTCCCTGAGTCCAGCCAGGGCCTCCCCCTGCCCCGAGCCCCCTGGCGCCCTGCTCAGAGAACTGCCCCCGCCTTGGCTACTGTGGTGCTGGTCACGCCTGACCCCTCAGGCTTGAGGGCTGGGGTAGGGAATGGGGTCTGCAGTGGGTCGGCTTGTGAATGTGATGATTTATGTCTTGATGTCCCCCCAGAGCCTCAGGGGCTCATTAGCAGCACTTCGGGGAAGTGACTGGATCCTGGGGGCACTGTACTCATTGGTACATTAATCCACAGATGAGTCTATAGCTAAATGTGATGCTGGGAGGTGGAGCCAGGTCAGAGGTGGCAGCCACAGAGGGTGTGGCCTGGAAGGGTTCCTCTCCCTCCTGGCTCCTCCCTTCTCTCGGCTTCCTGTCCCCCATGCCGTGAGCAGCTCCCCTCCGCCAGTCCCCTGTGCCCTGCCACCCTGCCTTGAAGCCAGACAACCACTGAGTGAAACCTCCACAAACCGTGAGCCACGTTAATTCTCTCCATCCTTAAACTGTGGGTCTCAGCAACAAGAAAAAGAAGTGGCCAAGACAGTCCCTCAAAAATGTCTATCGGAGTCCTAAGCCCAGAACCTGTGAGTGCAGCCCCACTGGGAAACGGGGTCCCTGCAGAAAGGATCCGAAGGCTCTCAAGAGCAATGTGGACTTAGGGTGGGCCCTAGGTCCCGACCCAGGTCCTTTAAGAGACAACAAAGAAGACAGAGGGGACCCTGTGAGGGAGGGGGGCTCTCTGGTCCTGCGTCTCTGTCCAAGGCAGCAAAGCACGAGGAGCTGAAGCGAGGCCCCGCCAGACTCTGCCCACAGCCCTCGGAAGGAACCAACGCCGCCCACACTTCGACTTTGGACTTCCGGCCTCCAGAACTACGACAGATAAATGTCTACTGTCCTCCCCCATGCGTTTGTGGTCATTTGCACGGCGGCCACAGGGAAGGCACACAGTGTCCAGGCCCGGTTCACGCCTGTGCCCCGGCCAAGCTCAGGGCTGGCCCCGCACGTGCTCAGCACCAGCAGCTCTGTCCAGAGGCGCGGGATGTGCGCGGGAGCCCAAACCTCATCATCCGTCTGGATCGCCCCCCCCCGAGCTGCCTCCCCGAGGCCCCCAGACGTGTGTGATGGATGGTTTTCTCTTTTCTAGAAAATCAGATATTTTCACAGTGACCCGCGGCCCCTGCCTGCCCTGCTTCCGCTGCCCTTTCCTACAGCAAGCTCTTCGCCGCTTTCGTGACAAGAGGCTCTTGTCCTCGGAGTAAAAGCACCCAGCAGAAAGGCCACTCGGAGAGGACGCACTTAGAGCAGAAATCCAAACGCGATGGCAAATCCCAGGGAAGAAGCTGCTCGGGCTCCAAAGGAAGCAGCCGAGGGCGCTGGGCGCCCAGGGCTGGGATCCTAGGGCGGTGACGTGTGCAGAGCCCCGGGGCTGCGCCCTCCTGACGCGCGCCCTTCGCGGGGGTGTTGCACTGCAATACAAAGTTCCAAAGGGAGCCCAGAATAATGCGCATCAATTCGTTTCGCTCTATATATAACAAAACTTCACATATAATTGGGATAAATCGCTGATTTTTAGGATCAGCCAAATGCAAGTCCAAGTTGGGGTAGGATATTTCCTGGGGTAACTTTTCCAACAAGGCTCTGCATTCGCACAAGACAATATCCGTGACTACGTGTGACCTTGAGGGGAACCGTTGCGATGGTGATTCCACGTGGACCTGATGGGGCTGAGGGGACCCAGGTAGCTGTATACATTGTTTCCGGGTGTCTGGGGAGATTAGCATCTGAATTGGTGGAACCGGCAAAACAGCTCCCCAAGGTAGAGGGGCGTCTTCCCGACACAGAGGCCTGGAGAGAATGAAGAGGAGGAAGGAAGATGAATTCGCTCCCTGTCTGACCCCTTGGGCTGGACCCCAACCTCCTGTCTCGGCGCTGGGCTTCAGACCCAGGCTGGGACTTGCAGTGGGCCGCTGGCTCCCAGGGGCACGTAGCGTCGCACCACTGGCTCTGCTGGGTCTCCAGCTCGCAAAGGCTCGTCACGGGGCTGCTCAGCCTCCATAACCGCACGAGGCAGTTTCTTATAGCAGATCACAGGGAGAGAGACAGGGAGAGAGACAGAGACAGGGAGACATAGAATCAGAGAGAGAGACAGAGTCAGGGACAGAGACAGAGAGAGTCAGAGAGAGAGAGAGTCAGAGAAAGACAGAGATAGAGAGACAGAGACATAGAGACAGAGAGAGACGGAGAGGGAGGGAGAGAGAGAGGGAGAGATTGGTTCTGCCCCTCTGGAGCACACTGATGAACACACCATGGTCGAGTGTCATTTCTTGGGAAATATTCGAGGACTTCACCATATGCAGACTGTCCCTCGGGACAGACTGTCCCTTGGCTGACCCTTCAGGACCTTCTAGTGAGGAAGGGCTTGGCAAAGTGGAGTCTTGCATTGCGGGGTCCCTGAATATCCTATAGCATCAGAACACACCTGCTCTCAGCCCTCATATAGCTCAGAAGCTGTTATGGGGCTGAATGAGGTGGGAGGGGCCTTTTAAGGGGCACAGAAATAAAAGATCTGAAAGCACAGTCGACCAATGGCTGCCAACAGGGGAATGCTGTGCAAAATGTGATCTACACATGCCATGGAATATTACATGGCCTTTAAAAGGGAGGCCATTCTGACACACGCTAGGCATGGATGAATCTCGAAGGCATTACGCTCAGTGAGACAAGCTGGTCACCAAAGGACAAATACTGTAGAAGTCCCTTGTGTGAGGGACTAGAGAAGTCAAAATCACAGACACAGAAAGCACAGTGGTGGGTGTAGGGCCTAGGGGAGGGGAGTGGATAGTTGGTGATACCCAGAGTTTCTGTTTTAGGCTCGGCATGGTAGCACTAGTTTCTGTTTTAGGCTCGGCATGGTAGCACTACCCTGTAATCCCAGCACCCAGGAGGCTGAGGCAGGAGAATTGTAGTGAGTCTGAGGCCAGCCTGGGCTACCTACTGAGAACCTCTCTCAAAAACAAAACAAAACAAAACAAAGAGTCTCTGTTTTATGAGAGAAAGAACTGCCATGTGACAATGTGCTTAATGCCACCGAACTGTGCACTTAAAAACGGTTCGAATGGTAAGTTTTATGTTATGTGTATTCTATCACAGCTGTGGATTACTTCCACCACCTTCATCTTCTTCCATCCTCCTCCTCTCATCTCCATTGTTTTCAGGCTGGGACGGCTAATGGTTTCCACCCACAGGCTGCATCTGATCCTTTGGGAATGTCTGCCAGAAGCTCCCTACTGAGATCAAGGCCTCATGAGAAAGTGTGCCTGATTGATTAGCAATGTCTGCCCTGGGTTTAGGAATAGTTACAGCTACATGTGTGGTCATCAGTTCTGGATTAGGGGTTTGGCCTCCTAAACAGGATACTTGACTTCAGTAGGAGGCTTCCATGTTGCAGTGCAGCCTGTAAACAGGATGGGGGTAGATATGAGAAGGGAGTGAAAAACGAAGCCACAGGAGCAATTTCTAACTCCACGTAGATAGAGGTCAGGTCTGCAGCAAGACCCTCTGCCATCCCACGGGACATCTGATTTCCCATGCAAAGTCACAGGCAATTTTCTCTGCTCCCTTTTCAAATCGATGAACTCAAATGTGGTCTGAAAGGAAGAAAAGATTCTCAAGCTGTCCCAGCAAGTCAATTTCAGTAATCACATGGAGATCCTGTTCAGTGGCAGCGCTAAGAGGTGACTGACCATAGGATTGGAATACATTTGTACTACAAATATTTTAAAAGCCCTTCTCCTGATTTATACCCTAAAGAAAATACCACAAAGGAGAATGAGTTTTCAACTCAAGTAGCACTTATTCCTGATCTAACTAAATTAGCTCTTTTCAACAGGCAGCTTTGCTCTGATGCCTGTAATAAAAATAACAATAATGTGCATTTAGAGGGTGTTTTATCCTCTCCAAAGCGCAGGTCTTTCGCGGTGTACAGTTCCCCTCATCCACGCTGGAGATCAGCAGGACAGGGCAGGGGAAGGGTGGAGCTGGGGCAGGAGCTTGACAGGGGCCAATCACATTGGTAAAACCAGCACATTTCAAATACACAAGAAAGCCGGTTCAATGGCGCATGCTCCAGAGAGACAGAGACAAATGGGCCAGAGCTGGATGTTCTCTTCTGCCGCGGACCGAAGGCTATGCCCATCCTTGCACCCTGACGTCGGACTTCCAGCTGCCAGAGCTCTTCGTTCTGTTGATGAAGCCCCAGTCCAGGGTCTTCTTTGTTTTTTTTGTTTTATTTTGTTTTGTTTTGTTGGCTTTGAGACAGGGTTTTGTAATGTAGTTCAGGCTGGCCTTGAACTCACTATGTAGCCCAGGCTGACCTCGAACTCACAGTGAGCCCCCTGCCTCAGCCTCCTGAGTGCTGGGATTACAGGTGACCTGGGGACACTTCCTATCTCAACAACAGAGCATAGCCCTCTCTGGCCTGCTCACCAGGAAGTCCTGGGGAAAGGAAGTGACTTGTCCAACACCAACCACCTGTGTCCCCGCCCCTCTACTCCGACACCCACACCCACATCTGGCGCTGGCTCTTAGGCAGCTCCGTGCCCATAGATCCCGGCCCCTTTGCCCTAGCTGGTGCCTTCCTCTTCATCTTAGAAACTGGTGCCACCCAACACCACCTCCTCCAGGAAGGCAGCCTGGATGCCCACTACTCATGAGTGGTGCACCCCATCCTTATGCAGCCTCCTGCAGGTACCATCACTCCGTGCAGCCCCTGTCTGTTTGCACATCTGTCTCCCCCACCCCCAGACCACAAGCTGCCCAGGACAGAGCCTGAGTGCTGCTCCCCTTTGTGACCACACAAAAGAGCCCAGGAGGTGCTTGTAGATCTGAGATTAGTATAGGGCTTGCTGGTTGACATTTGCAAGCTCAGTGCCACCACAGGCTCTGGGGACAGACCATCTCCAGAGTGTAGGAGATTTGAGGATCCTCTAATGGTCATGAGGTCACAGCCCAGCCCCCAATCCAAGGATCCTGTTGTCACCCATAACGGGCCCCTAGATGGCTATAGGCGTTGAGCTCTCGCCCTGAGCCTCAGTCCTAGACTCACAGGCAGGACCATTTATTGAGCTAGTCCTGCGTGCTGCTCCACCGGCTGGCTCTCTTCGCAGCCAGCTTTCTTGGTCTTCTGCGCCAGGCATCAGCGCCCCTTTCCCAGGTGAAGAAACCGAGGCTCCAAGACGGAACTGCTCAGCAAGTGGCACAGCTGGGGTCTGGAAGAAGGTGGGGTCGGTGCAGAGCGGAGGGTGGGGACACAGCCAGAAAGAGCCAGGCACCATCCTTCTCCCGGCTTGGGTCCCAGGACCAGCGCCTCCCCTACAAAGCTCTCGCTCATTCCAACGCAGTGAGCTTCTCTTTCTGCTCGCCCTGACGTGTGTCTTTATGCTGACACTGTTTAATGGCAAGTGACAGCATCCCAGGCTGGGGACAAGAGAGGGAGCTGTGGAAGTGGCTGTAAATTGCTCTGGGTGGGCTCACCATGCACGGGTCGGGAGCCATGTGGTGGGCAGAGGTTGGCGAGGTGGGCCTCAGGCTTATTCTGCAGTAGTGAGGAGCCACAGCAGGGCCTTGAGGCAGAGAGGGGCTTGCTCCCCTGTCCTCCAGGAAAAAGTCCCCCAGGGGCTGCACAGCAGGTGGACTGCTGGGGGCCGCTGTGCCTTCCTTGGATCAATCACCGGCTCTTCCCTCTTCTCTCCAAGAAGTGTCACCTCCCTGACTGAGGCCAGGAGTAGTGGACTGCAATCCACCCTGCCTCACAACACCCTGGATGCGAAATCTGGACTCCCTGTGCTCCCCTTGGGGGCTCGACTGTGTCATTCCCAGGCAGCCTCTACCCACCCACCCGCGTGATGTTGACAATACAGAAAAACATACAGGACACAGGCCCAGCCATATGTGGCATTTGCTTTCATTACAGAAAATCAGTGCGGTCCCAGAAGGCCAGGGAGCCTGTGCTGGCAGCAATCCCAAGACTCAGGGATGAAAAACACATGAAAAAATGAGGCAGGAAAGAAGGGCCCAACATTCCCCAAGAGGTCTTTTTCTTCTTCTTCCACAGCTGCCCCAAACACCCTGGAGCCAGGAAGCTACATCAGGCACCCAGGGCTGCAACAGGAGCTGTTTGCTCCGGCGGCAGCAGGTTTCAGTCACAGACCTATCCCAGGACCCCACCCTGCCGCCCCTGATGACTCCGCCCCTCTGCAGCCTCGCTAATCAGGTCCATGAAGGCTCCTCCCCCGCCCATGGCCTAACAGGAAGTCTGACACTGCACATGTGTGAGCCCACCTTTTTCCTTTATAAGCAACCTCTGCATATCCTTAGCAGGTTCAGCCCCTGTATCGTTCCCTGTTGCGCTGCAGCATACGTCCTAATAAAGCTGCTTCTACATGGCAGGTTCTTGCCTACTCATGACTTCTATCTTGAGCAGAGTGAGCTGAGCTGGTCCACTAAGAGTGGCTGGAGCTATAACACGGAAGCCATGAGCAGCCAGGGCTGGCAAACTGAAGGCATCAAGTGGCAGGGAATGGTGGAGAACAAGGAGGAATCACCAGGAGCCACCATCTCCTGTGGCCAGAAGAGGTTCTGAGGCCTTCCGGTAGCTACGTGCTCTGAGAACAAGGAGGGCCACTAACACTACAAGAGTTGATAGCCCCTAGCATTCAAAGCTAGGTGACATCTTGGAAGCACACACAGGAACCTTCCCTGTTAGCCGGCCTTGAAGAAAAGGGATGACAAAGGTGGCAGTCGCCAGCAGGCTCTGATTTCCATCTCACATGCGGTTAAGAACCCACACTCGCCAGTGACATAATCACATAACTTTGCAACTTTGTAACTTTAAAAAGCTTTCATCTGAGGGCTTCAAGCCCTTTGAAAATCATGCATCTGATTCAGGGAACATCCGTAAATGACCCCTCTCCAAGGAGGCACTGATAATTCCAGGGTCATCCACACATTCAGGGAAGGTCCTTGAGGTGCCATGTGGGTGCCCCACAGGCTTTGGCACAGGTGTGGGCTGCCTTCCGGGGAGCTTCAGGGACAGTGACACTCTCCAGGGTCAACAGTAGAAAATGTCACTACTCCTAGGTTCCAAGAGGCAAAGAGTAGAGAAAGGGAAGTTTGTAGCCATGGGAGGAACTCCCAGATGGGAGCTGTGGCCAAGGAAATGGAGCCAGACATTTGCAGAAGCAAGTCCCACAGGTGGAGGAAGGAGGAAGTGTCCTGCCCGCTCTCATCCCGCCCTCTGCTGCTGCTGGGCCCTCCCATTGGCTAAATCCAACAGGAAGTCAGAGGCCAACATCCTGGGGACCTCCCCTGAAGGTCAGTCTTCCAGGCCATAGGTGGGAAAGGCAGTGCGTGGATCTGAGAGTGGTAAACAGCCAGCGTTTGTGTGGCAGGACAAGGGAACCTGTCCTGGCCCTCTGAGGTCCAGGGCTGCACTTGGTCTTCCTGACACCATCTGGGAGATGGATGTTCTGCTTACTGTTGTCTTACAGTCAGACAAACCACAGATCACAGAGCTGTCCCCCAAACACACCTCTTGAGGTCCCGAGCCCACTGCACTGAATGCCCACACCTCATGGGTATCTTTGGAGACAGGGTCTTCAAACAGGTAATTAAGTGCCATGTGAGAAGAGATCAGGACACAGACGCACACAGTAGGGTGACCCCGTGAAGCCAGGGAGAAGACAGCATCTGTAAGCCCAGGAGAGAGGCCTGGGTCACGCTCGCCCCACAGAACCAGCCTCGCTTACATCTTGCTGTGGACCTCCTGGCTTCCAGAACTGTGGAAAATAAATTTCTGTTGTTTAAGCCATCCAGCCTGTGGTCCTTTGTCACAGGACCACAGGAACGATGACAGGAACTCGCCCAAAGTCACAAAGCCAGGAAGTGATGTTCTGATCTGTCACCCTATGGACCCCACGTGCCTGTCCTCATCACCACCTGCTTCCCCAGCTGGTGGCCTTGGACCTCCCTGCCGAGCCAGCAGTGTGCCTGCTCTGCACATCAACTGCTGGGTATAAATGACACATGTTCTTTCCAGACCCACTGTGGCCCTTCAGTGGGGAACATGGGTCCTCCTCAGGGCCTCACAGACCAAGAGAGGTGACACGAGGACCACCCAAAGTATTCGAGTCCAGGACGTGGGTTTCATCGTCCACCCTGATCTAAGTCAGAAGCACCTGGCCCAAACCTTGCCCACTGGGTGGAAAACTTTTCTGACCAAGCAGCATGTGTCACTGTCCTGTGGTTGCTATGACAAAGCCCTGCAGCTGAGTGGCATCAACACCAGAACCTGTCTGCTAGTTCTGAGGCTGGAAGTCCAAGATCCAGTGTGGGTGGGCTGGTTCCTTCCGAGGCTGTGAGGGAGGATCCGCCCTGGGTGGCGCCTGCCATCCTTCCTTGGCTTGTGGCTCTCTGCCTCATCTTCCCCTGTGTTCTCCCTGCGTGTGCCTCTGGGTCCTCTTGTCATAAAGACACCAGTCCTGTAGGATTAGGGCCACCTATGGTGGATTAACTAGTGGTCAACTTGTAACACCCAGCTGAACTGAATCAGCGTGGTGCTGGGTGTGGAGGGCCCACCTGAGGATTGTTGCCAACAGCATAAAAGCAGACCTGGAGGCAAAGATGGTGCGCTGTTGATGCTCCTGGAGAAGCTTGTCATGCTGGTTTTCCTGACATGAACTCAGATGTTCCCATCGTTAGAGGAGCTGGGGTCCTCACTGTCACTGCAGTTCTCTTTGGGGGAGCTCTGGTCCTTACTTTGAGCGTCGCTTCCTGGCTCCAGTGCAGATCCCTCAGCTGCTGGCACAGATCCTTCATCCCGCTGGCGCAGACTTTCTAGCTTCCACCACTGACCTTTGGGCCTTCCCAGTGCAGATCCTCGATACAGACTTGCATGAGACATTGTCGTGGGCTCTGGGCCTCCAGCTGGACTCATGCAGGACATTGCTGTGGGACCCAGGCCCTCAGCTGGATTCTTTGGGTCTCTAGTGCATGGACAGATTTCTTGCATTCTTCTGCACCTCACTTTTTGGGTGAATATTGTAAAATAGTCCTATAAATTATGTGTCCTGTATTGAATCTATTCCTTCACAAACCCTGACCACAACATCACCTAATGACCTCATTTTACCTTAATTACCTTCTCTTCATTGCTTTCTTTGTTGGTGGGACACAATACCCAATACCCTGAATTCAAAGGAGAAGAGGATGGTTTTGGCTCATGGTTTTAGTCATAGTCCACTGGCTCCAAGGCAGGATGGCAGGGCACAGGGGCCTGGTGGAGGGGGGCTGCTCAGGGCATGGGGAACAGGAAGTAGAGAGAGAAGGGAGGAGCTGGAGGGAGATGAACCCTTCAAGGCCGTGCCCTGGGGGACCGCCTCTTCTCACCAGGCCCCACCTCCTAACAGCTACTATATAATCCCTATAATTCAATCACCTTCCAAAAGCCCCACCTCTGAGTGCACGAGGCTCTTGGGGGATATCTAGATAGAAACCATAACATAGCTCTTTAATGATCTGGTCTCCAAATGAGGTTACATTCTGAGTTACTGAAGCTTAGGCCTTCGACATAGGCATTCAAGGCTTGAGGAAGACACACTTGAACCCATAACCATGTAATTCACACACCGAAAAGTACATGACGCAGAAATGCCCACTTCACCATGGCTACGAAGCATGCATCTCACTGCAGCCAGTGTGACTGTCGGTCCCAGAGACAGTGTGACAGGCTTCCTGATCATAGTCCCAAGCTGGCTGTGGCCTCCCTGAGCCCACCCAAGCATGCACCTAGAACAGCACCTGGCTCTGCCTGCTCTCTGAACCCCATGCAGGGCAGGCTTCTGTCACTCAGCAGTGTGTCTGGAAGGCTTGCCCCGGCCATCACACGCACCTCCCCTCTGCCACAGAGGGCCCTGTCACGTACACACCGCACCGCTTACATCATCACCCCGTGTGCCACAGACCATTCTGCTGGCGACGGGCATCCAGTGTCTCCTGTTTGGACCTGGGGTGGCCCTGTGACCCGGGGGGACCTGCATCATTGACCATACTGGAGAGGAGCAAACTGACTCTCCAGGTGACCATACTGAGTAGCAAGTTTGGGTACAGAAGAGAAAAGAAGCCAAGTGTGGTGGCGCCTGCATATAATCCCAGTGACCTGGGAGGCTGAGACAGGAGGATCGCAAGTTTGATCCCAGCCTGGGCAACTTAGCAACTTGGTGAGACCCTCTCTTGAAATAAAAAAGTTGAAAAGGGCATCCAGAAGAGGCAGAACTCTGCTCTTGAAGGAGTGTCGTCGAGGGGTCACAGGAGGGTCGGTCAATTCCGGGAGCTGTCTCTGTGCCCCGGGCTTGGCATCATCCCCTAGGAGGCCCAAAGGCTGCTGCCAGTTGTCTCCACTTCCCAGGTGAGAAGCGAGAAGGTGAAGGGACTCGTCCAGGGTCACCTGGCAGGTCTGTGATGGGGACTCCGACTGCGCAACTCTAAAGCCAGCCATGTTTAAGTGTAGAGAAGGGAAATGTAGAGAAGGAAGCTGGGGTGAGGGAGCTTCCGGACCCCACGCTGCGGTCCCAGGAGAGCAGGGACACGGAAATAATAGAGAGCAGGATGCGACTTTCTCTAAACGGGCAAACACCACTTAATCCCCCCGGGCAGAACCCCTCTCACCGCGGGCCCAGGACACGAAGGAATCCACATTCCGGCTCCAGTGGAAGCGATGCAACCGCGGGCTACTTCCCTGTGCTCGGGTTTCCTGAGCCACGGATCAGACCGGAAGGCAGCATGCACAGAGGAGCCCCCCGAAAGCTACTGCTGTCTCCGGAGTGGGTGGACCGCGCCTTCCCTGCTCACCCCAGAGGCGCTCAGGATGAGCTGGCGTGGACTCCGGGCTCTGCTGGCCGCCTCGTTGATCATTGCTCGGGGGCAGTTTTCAGAGGCCATCAGAGGGCAAATTCATCCTGGTGTGAGACGTCTAACCTGGATGCCGCAGGAAAGGTTTGCAGCTGCGGTCTTTGCACCCTGGTAAAATCATGAACCTTCACTGAGTTTGCCCTCGTGGCTGCCAGCCTCCCCTTCCTGTGGCCAGCCTATTCCCAAGGCTCTGGTGGCTTCCAATCCAGAAAAAGTTACCTTGCATGGGACAAGGCTCACCAGTGTATTGACTGCTTGAACTAAAGACACTTGAAAGGCAGCAGGTGCATAAAGGTCACTTTGATCTTCGTGCCAAAGTCCCCTACTGAAGATGCCCCCATCCTGGCAGCATTCCCCCCATCAAGGCTGTCATTTCTTCCCGAGGGCTCCCGGGCAATTTGCATATAACTTACAACTTAAAAATAACCAGCACACTTTCTCCTGTGGCTTTTGTGTGTGCTTAACTCTCAGTCCCTCCCCAGCTTGCAGAGCCCATTCACGACTGTATGCACTCAAGCCAGCCTGGGGAGGGGCCAGGAGCCACTACTGTGGGCTCCATTTTCCCTGCTGAGAAGACTAGTGTCAGAGAGGCCGGGCCTCCCCAGGTGCGGCGGGAGCAAGGCAGACCTGCTGTGCTCATTTCGCCCTCCTCCCTCCTTCCTGAGAGGTCTCAGCCCTAAGGAGCCCCCTGGGCTCCATCACTCACCTCGGAGCGTCACCCTGACGGTGTCCGAGCCATGGAAAAGCAGAGACAGCTTCATCCCAAGAAACCTGGCGGAGCCACCTGGCCAGAGGATCAGACGGACCTGTGTGCCGGGAAGGGCGTGGCCAGCATCTAACTGGAGCTGCTAAAGAGCAAACAGCCAGCAGGTCCAAAGCTCCAGATGCAGAACAGGTGCCTTGAATGCTGCAAAGGCCCAGTGTCACGCGGGTGCGGGAGACCAGGAAACGCGGCAGCTGAGTGGGATGTGTGATCCTTGGCTGGATCCTAGATGAAAAGCAATGTACTTTAGCAGTGTACACTGTGTCAATCTTTTCCTGAGTGTGATTGTGGCAATGGCTGGTTTTGTGTGTCAACACAGCAGCAGGTGGGCAGTTGGATGAGACCACTGGGAATGGTGGTCCATGCCTGTACTCCCAGCATTCACAAGGCTGAGGCAGGAGGATTGCAAGTTTGAGGCCACTCTGGGGCTCCATAGCAAGTTCAAGACCAACCTGGACTACATAATGGGACATTGTCTCAAAAAACCAAAGAAGAGATTGTGTTTAAATTGGAGATCTTTGAGTAAAGCCAATTGCTCTTCATCGGGTGGGCGGACCTTGTCCAATCAGGCAAAGGCCTCAACAGAACAAATAAACTGGCCGCCCCAGGGGAGGGAATTCTCCAGCAGAGGCTTTCAGCTCATCTGCACCTGGGACCTCCCAGCTCGCAGCCTGTGGCCCACTCTGCAGATGTGGACTGCGTGAGCCAGCTCCTCAGAACATCCACACACACGTCCATCCGCCCGCCTCTCTGGGAGTCCAGATGCAGTGGTGCCAGGAGAACATCCTGTCCCTAGGAGGGCTGCCTAGGGGTTTAAGGATGAAACATCATGTTTGCTCCTGACTCTCATGCGTCTCAGCAAATAAAATAGTATGTGTGCGCATGCGTGGTATACACACACGGAGACACATATGTGCCACTTACAAGTGTGTGCTGTGTGTTCAGGCACAACATTCCCAGCAATTTCGCTTTCCTGCAGTCAATCATTGTCTGCAAATATGAAACTGGAATCCCAGAAGTAAACCATAAGGTACTCTGAGAGACCTTCTTCATATAACGAGTGTTGCAGTGTATCACAGTTATAATTAATCTATGTGATTAGTTAGCCTTGTTGGTCTCCACTGTGCCTGATTTACAAAGCAAACTTCGTGAAAGGTGTGTGTGCATGGCAAAAACCAGCTCTGCATAGGGCTTGCTGCTATCCCGTTTCAGGCCCCCGGGGGTCCTGGGGTGTATCCCCTGCAGGTAAGGGGGTGTTGTATCTGTGTACCCTGGGTGTACATATGTGTGTGCGTGAGTGTGTGTTCTATATTGTTACCATGTGTATGTGTATACGTATGAAAAAGACAGACAGACACAGAGAGGGGCGATGGCAGTTAAAAGTTAGCAGCTCTGCGTCCCGGGCAGACGGTACGGACTCCCATGGTTCTGGTCTTTCAACCCGTCTATAGGTTTTAAATGTTTTTCATTGAAAACGGTGCGGGGATTGCTTTCCATGACTCTGGGACCAACTGAAGGCTCCAAGTATGGTCTGGGAGCTGCTTGTGCTGGAGGGAACCAGTGAGCAGAACCCCGCTTTCCCAAGAACCAGCGGAGACCAGAGACCAGGCAATGGCAGATGGAACCAAGCATCTGCTGATAGCAGCTGGGGTTGGAGGGAACGGCCTGGGGTGATGGCTGCATGGTGCCCCACTGTCTGCCTGGGGACTCCCAGTGGCCTGTGGGGAGAAGCCCGGGTCTGCAAATTTGGCTTCCCAGCCTGAGCCACTATCCAGGGAGGGGGAAGGACCTCAAACCTATAGACTTCCCCAGGCCCAGCCTTTGGTATCAAGACACATGGGCCGAGGGTGTCCCACGCCACTGCCCTAGGGCTCCCCCCCACCCCCTCCCGGTCTCGCCTGTGGTGCCCCTGCCTGTCTAGAGACAGCGCCAGCAAGGTGGTTCAAGCCTGGCCACCACGCACCATGCACCAGGCACAGGAACCTCGCTAACTCTGGCCCAGCTGAGATGAGCATTGAGCTAGAGACCGACGCAGCACAGCCAGCCATGGACAGGTGTACACAAATAGGGGACAAAGGAGGCGTGAAAGACAGACCAACACAACCAGGTATGGAGGGCCACATGGCGTTGCCTCATGGCTGACCCCTCTCTGGAACCATGCAGCCCAGACTCTGGCCCCCTAACCGGAGAAGCTGCATGCAGCCACCACAGTGCGGCCAGACCCGGGTCACGACTGGCCTGATGCAGGGACACTAAGTCCAGCGCTTGTTGCTGAAGCCAGCGGTAGTAGTGCTGAGTGACCACTCAGGGTGCTACGTGAGGCCAGCCACATGTGCCAAAGAGACCCTCACCCTGGACAGTGAGGGGACCCCAGAGCCTGCTCCCCGCAGTGACCTCAGGGTGCTGGGAGGTGGCATTCACACAAAGCCACGGACAGCGCGTGTGACACCCCAGTAGACACAACCCAGACCCCAGCCTCCGTAGAACAGACAAGTTGCAGAAGGTGATGAGGGCCTTTGGGACACCAGGGAAATTCCGCTTCCCAGTCTTCTACACAGCTTGGCCAGCTCTGTGGAATCCTCACAGCATCCACGTTTGATCTGTCTCCTTTTCCATGCTTAAGTCCTGGGCAGAGGCTATGCTGTTATTAAAAGTCTTCTAAAAATAAGTGCATATCAGCGGGGTGTGGCAGTGCACACCTGTAATCCCAGCACTCGGGAGGCTGAGGCAGGAGGATCGCTGTGAGTTCAAGGCCAGCCTGTGCTACATGGGGATACCCTGTTTCAAAAAACAAAAAAGTGCATATCATGAAAGACTGAAGTACATTTTACAAAGGCAAAATATGCATTAAACACTAGAGAACAGTGGTCTGCTGAGGTGGGACAGGACGGTGGAGGTAGGGTCATAGGTAAATATGACAAGCGAGAGGCCTGCAGACGGGAGCCAAGGGCGCAAGGCAGGAAGGGGTGCACACTGCGGCAGCAGCCCTGGGGCTTCCAGCTGTCCTGTGTCACCTTAGAGCCAGGGCCTTGCCTGAGATGCAGGAACCTAAAAGGCTGCCGCATTCGACGCCATGAGAGTGTGGGGAGGTGTGCGGTCTGTGCAGACCCTTCCCGACACTCATTTTTTGAAAAGTCAGTGGCAGAAAGTGGGAAAGTTGGTTTCTAGCCTCCCCCTCCGCCCATGTGAATTTCATCCAGCCACCTCCTCTCCGGGACTCAGGTGCCCTGGGAAGGCAGTTCAGGGAGCTGGTCAAGACCACTTATGGCTTCCCTTCCAGAACCCTGTCCTAATGGCCTCTGTGGCCACCTGCCCACTCTCTCCCAGTGTGACCCACACACAGTCCAGCCCCAGAAAGTTCTGGGATTCTGCCATCTGCCTGGAGGGTACCAAGCTCTGAGTGTGACAGCAGACAGATGCAGCCCAAGGCGCTGAGCGTTATAGGAGGCCACCTCCCTCAGGATGAAGGACACAGCTCGGCCCGGAGCACTGCCCTTCTTGCTGGCCCGAGGCCTCGTCACCCTCCAGCTCTGCCCCCCTTGTACTGGGGTGGGAGCCTGTCACCCACAGACTATCCCTCGGCCCTTTGGTCATCCAGTTTAGTGACTGGTCACTTGTCGGTGATGCCCACAGGTCTGGGGACCACTGAGGTTAGCAATGGGATCAACTCCTCTCTGCATTCTTGGAGAGTGGAAGTGGATCTGGGAGAAACTGGGCGGGGGGCGAAGCTGCCTCGCTAGCAACAACCAGGGACGTGCCGGGCCTCTCTGCTGCATGTGGCACTCCGTTCCTTGGCTGTCATGAGCCAGCTATGCCATTAACATAGACAGGACGCGTTTGTGTCCGCACGATGTCACAGTTTGTTGAGTAACAATACATTCACAGACTCCATGAACGTCAGCTTTGACTTGCTGAGTGCTCTGGATTTCACTCGGTGTCCAGATCAAGGCCCTTGCAAGCCCTCTTATTTCATTCCGATCTTAATTTCTGATATCGACAACACTGGAGTCACACCACACACTCACGCAGTGATGCGCGGGTCACAGAAGGTGAAGCAAGGGTTCCGTATGGCCACAGTTTAAAGAAGCTGAGTGAGAACGAGGCAGAGGCCGCACAAACGCACAGAGAAGTCTCTGACAGGGACGGAGAAGGAGGTCACAGACCGCAACCTGGTGGCAGAGCTGCAGCTGCGGAGCGACAACTTCCAGGCAGAAGGGGACGTCCAAGTCCCAGTCTGAACGGTGGGCAGTTTCAAAGATGTAAGCCTGAAGCGGGCGCGTGTGTCCCGCACGCTGAGCTGAAGGCTTGGGGACAGAGGGGGTTCTTCACCTGGAGATTGTCCCGGGTAAGGCTTGGGGAGAGTTGGTGACCAGATGGCGGGGTCAGTGAAGACGCAGAGGCGGGGCTGCCTCTGGTGTGCGTGACAAGCTCATGTGTCTGGTTTCTCTGATGTTCTTTGATATGTCCGTGTCCCTGCACTCCTGATTTAATTCCATAAGTTAATTTTTTATTGGCACAATGAATTATTTATCGGTTTGTGCCTCGTGGTTCTGTGCTGGACAGATGGTGCTGTTTACTTGCAAACACGGTATGGGGCCGTTCTACCTTGGTGCTTGTTCTCACCATGGCGTGACTCAGGGCAAACCACTACTTTCCGAAATGGAGTTGCTCAGGGCAAGGTGAGGCCAGCCCCTCTTCTGTCCACAGCCACCCCTGCTCGGGACACAGCCGCACCCTCCACGCCTCTATAAATGGCGCCTCCATTGGTCCTCTCTCTGCCCAGCTGCCCTGGGGTGGGCTAACTGGTGCCTTCAAAAAGCTACGCCTGGGCCCTGCGCTGGGATCCTGCAGCGGTGACCTGATTTGGAACCTGCCTTTTCCTGTGTGATGAGGTTGAGGAAATCAGGATGAGATCCTCCTGGGTTGAGACGGGGCCGGCGTCCCTGTAGGAGAAAGGAGAGGGAGAGGAGAGACATAGAACACAGAGCAGAAGGCCACGAGTGACACGGCCACAGCCCAGGAGCACGGGGAGGGGCAGAGCCGTGGGACACGTTCTCCCGCACGGCCTCCAGGGGGAGCCAGCCCTGCCCGCCCTCGACTTTGGACTTGGGGCCTCCAGAACTTCAAGGGAGCACGAGTCTGCTGGGGTAGGACCATCTGCGGGGACTTGACGATGTGTTTCTGCAGCCTTAGGAGACAGAAGCCCGCTCTGCTGGGCCATCCACAGCTTGCTGGGACCCTGGCGACAACAGAGCCCAGCAGGGAGGCTGCCATCCTCCTCTGCACTGGCCTCCCTCTCCGGCCATCCGAGGAGAAATCACAGCCGCATTCAGTGGCCGGGCCCCTTCCCCAAAGTTGATGCCACTGGAGAAGCGGATGGCAGCAGCAGAGCTTGTTGGGGCTGTCACTTTAAGGGACAAGGCACAATGAGAGAAGCCAGGCACCTGCAAATTTGTCATCTACTAATGTCCCTGTTCCCATGCTGTGTCATGGGGCCACCTCATCTGTCAACAGCCCTGCCCAAGCCACTTTAGTAGGAGGCCCAGAAAATTGTCCAGCCAAAGCTGGGGAGAGTGTGCCAGCCCTTGTCCCTTGTCCCTGGAAAGCTGTTCTGTGACATGTCAGCCCAGGCACCAGATTCCAAGCAGCTTCTCCTTGCAGCTTGGGGACATCATCATGGCCAGAACCCAGCATATGGGGCAGGATCTGGGCCTTGTGCCAAGAATCTCGGGGTCTCCAGTTGGCCGTTGCCAGCTGCCAAGAGCAGCTCGAAGCTGCCTCTGCAGACGCCCACTCATTTGGCAAAAGCACATGATCCGCAGGGCCTTTCTTATCAGGAGGAAACACAGCCCAGGCTTCTTATATTTGGCCAATTGCACATCATCATCCCCTTCCTCCTTTCTGTCACTCATTCCTGATGGCTGCCCGCTAGCCTATGCGTCTCGCCAACCCGAGGAACCCGAAGCCTCTTGCAGTAGGAGTTTCGCGTGGCTTTGCTCCGGTGCACGGCAGTCCCAGCGAAGACCCAGGCAGCCTACGCCTCCCCTCCTCCACCCAAGGGAGCTGCACAGTCCTGAGCCTGGCCACCCACCTGTCCCGAGCACACGAGGTCCTCCGGTCAGACCCAAGTGCTGTGTTCTTCCCGCTCCACGCAAAGCCCAACATGGGACAGAGCCTGCGATGGTTGGTGTCTGAAGGTCCCCACAAAGCCTCATGTGGTCATGGGGGCTGGGCTTTTTGGAGGTGGCTGAATCTAGAGTTTGTGATTGGTTCATTGTCTAGTGCTGGGATTATGGGTGAGTGCTACACCCACACTAGCGTGGGTAGCCTGCATACAATATTAGGTACAGAAAGAATCTTCTCTCTCCTCCCTTTTTGCTCTTGTTGCTTTTGCTGTCTTCTGCCGCCATAAGCGGCACCCTGCCTTCTGCCACGCCACCCTGCCTTGGAGCCAGCCGCGTATGGACTGAAACCTCCACAAACTGTGAGCTAAATAAACCTTTCCTTCCTTAATTTTGGGCATCAGATATCAGCAACGAGAGAAAAGTAACCAAGACAGAGCCCGAGCAGGCACACAGCCCAGAGAGCTGTTTCCCGCGTGCACCTGCCTGTACCAAAATCTGCACTCCTGCTGTGTCCTGGCATCGCGCACTGAGTTGACTTGAACTTGAACTTGAACTAACCCAAGGCATTTGGCAGTCACAGTAGATGCAGAGGGCCAGGCTGAGCGCGGTGTGTAGTGGGTCAGAGGGGATGTGGAGGCCGTGACACAGACTCCACACCCGCCACACTGACCGGGTGGCCGTCCCGTGGACGCTGGCTGCATCCCACCAAGTTCCTCCCCACCCCAGGGGCTCTGATGGCTCCAGAAAGACCCAGAGGAGCCTGAGGGCAGCAGCGCATCCACCTGCAGAGCAGAGAGCGGCTGATCTTCCCCACCCATCCAGGACCATGAACTTGACGTTAGCCTTTGCAGAGGAACCTGTCTCAGCCCTGCAGCCTGGATGCCCAAGACTGAGGGGCAGCAGGGCTGGTTCCTCTCTCCTTGGCTTGTAGATGGCATCTTCTCCCTGTGCCCCACGCCATCATCCCATGTGTCTGTCCTGATCTCACCACGACGACACCAGGCAGATTGGACGGGGACCCACACTGGTGTCTCATTTTACCCTTGATGGCCTCTGTAAAGGCCTTCTCTCCACAGTCACATTCTAAGCTGAGGGAGATTAAGGCTTTGATGTATGGATTTTAGGGGGACACAACTCAGTCCCCAGCATTGAGCATCTCCGTTTACCCAGTATGTCCAGGGCCAGGCTGGGCCTCCTTCGGCACAGGGATGAGGACACCTGTGCCCTCTTTGCACCTGGGTAGGATGAGTGCCAGGCTCTGCCCAGCAGAATGCAGGAGATGCCAGGCACACCCCTCCTGGCCCTGCCAGGGGCACCAGTGGTCACCCACGCCCCTGCACCACCATTGTCCTAGAGAGGATGGTGGTATTGTGTGATGCCGGGATCCCAGGTCCTGGGTCACCAACTCAGCCCGGAGCCCCACACGGGGCTCTGCTGAGCCTATCACATTCCCGGGGCTCATATCCTGACCCCTGCACCCTCCTGCAGCAGCCCACAACCCCATGCACAGGTCCCTGGCAGCGCCAGCTGGAACCTGCCTCTCTGTGGTCACCAGCAGCCACTGGCAGCGCCACCTGTCCTGGTGCTGGTCCTCCTCCAAACGTGACTCCCCTGAGCTCTGAGGACGGTGGGATCTGCAGCCAGGGCGCAGGACCCTCAGGAGCTCATGAGTGTGAACAGACAAGGACATGGGTGTGACAGAGGGAGCCAGGGGAGGGGACCAACCAGGCCCTGGGGATCAGGGAGGCCCCTTCATACACCAGGTAAGAAGGCAGAGCCCTGGTTTAGAAGGTCAGCTCCCCTTGTACCTGCCCGCCTTCTCTATCAGTATCAATTCACTGAACCTCTGAACCTCAGTTTCCCCGCCTAAAAAATAGGGCCAAAGGTCACACCCACCCCTAGGGCCATGGTGAGATGAGATGATGATTTTCACGTGTGTTCAGCATGCTCCCCGTCATTGTCATTACTGCGATTATTTATGACAAGCTGAAACCTGGACCAAGAACAGAGGCAAGAGAGCTGGTCAACAGGCTCAGGACCAGCAGCCGCATCTGGCTGGAGCAGGGCTGTGTCAGTACAGGCAGCCAAGACAGCACCGAGCATCAGGCCAAGGACCTAGGCTCTCCTGCACACAGACACGGCAGGGTCAGATCTGCCTGGGATGGAATTGCTCTCACTAAAGTGTGAAGGACACCCAGGGAGGGAGGCCAAGGAGGAAGGAGGCAGCACTGTGGCCCAGGTCTGAGAGGGGGGTGCCTGGCCCTGGGCTGGAACCCAGGGAGGATGCCACAGAGTCAAGGGCTGGAACTGAGGAGGGAGAAACAGGCTTTGCACCATTACGGCCACCAAGGGTGGCGTAGGAATGTCACCACCGGCTTTCACAGCCCAAGGCCTGCACTGGGGACAGTGTGCAGGCCTCCAAGGCATGAGGCTCCGAGTGGCCAATGAGCGGGGGGATGGGGTGCGGGGAGACAGCATCCTGCACCTGCTGAGCCCATCAACTCATCCCTGCGCAAGCACACGCATGACACTTCTTCTCTCCTTGCGCAAATGAGGAGAATCCATTTCCACACGGGGTGGGAAGCGAAAAAGCAGGAAGCCTGCTCCAAGAGGCAAATATGATGAATGGCCCAGGCCGAGATTTGTGGGTGGAGGTTAGAAAAACCAGATCTGGATGGATGAGGGGGCGGGAGCAGCATTGGCCAAGGTGGGCGACACCGAGGAGCCCAGGACTGAGGAATGACATCGTGGGCTGATCTAGGGCAGAGCAAGCCAGGAGGAAATGGGGTCCCCACGGGGTCCCCAAGCCTAGGGGGCTTCCTGCTGGGCAGCAGAGAATGATGAGGCAGACAGACAGACAGACAAACAGCCGTACACAGGACACCCATGTGACTTCCGGGAGGGACTCAGCTGCTAACGGAGGTACTGCATGGCCCTCTGCCCTGGCCCTCCAAGGGGCCCAGGGGTCAGGGATCCACAGAGGAACAGAACCAAAAGGATGTGTGCAGCGGCCCATCCTCGTCCACAATTTCACTTTTCACAAAACTCAACCTTGGTCTGAAAATAGTACCTGGCAAGTTCCAGAAATGAACAATGCATAAGAGCTAAACTGGGCATTGTTCAGAGTTGCACGGGGAGATGGCAAGCCATCCTACGCTGTCCCAAACGAGACGCGAGGCGTCGCTCTGGCAGGGGAGCCCACACCGTACACGCTCCCCACCAGCCACCACACAACAGCCGCCTCGGCCTGCAGGTGGGCTGCCACGGTGTTGCGGTCCTGTACCCCAGGAACCCTTACTCTACCCAGGCATCGCCCCCAAGTGCAAGAGCAGTGGTGCTGGCGAGTCAGATGCGACGAAGAGAAGCCATCAAATGCTTCGCTTAAAGTTCCCAACCTGAGTAAAGGAGTCACCGCCAACCCCTTGCTGCTCCTAACTTACCGTTGCAGCTTCGTGGCAGGCAAGCACGTGTAGGAGACCCACGATCGACAGGGCTCGGCGCTGGTCAAGGTTGCAGGCAGCCCTGGGCTGCGGGAGCGTCTCCCCTGAAGATGAGGGGCCCCGTGCATGCGTGTGTGTGTGTGTGTGTGTACAGGGGGCGCTCTGGGCCCACAGGGTCCACATCCATGGATTCGTGCTGTCAAGAACCGAAAATGTTTGAAAGACTGCATCTGTCCTGAGTGTGTACAGACTTCTTTCTTTCATCCCTCCCCAAACGATGCAGTATGACGACCGTGTGCCCAGGATTTGCACTGAGTTAGGTGTTACGCAGAATCGAGAGGTGATTTCCGGTCTACGAGAGGATGTCTACACAGGTGATGTGCGAATATGACTCCATATGATCAGCGGACTTGATTTGTTACATTTTTGGACTCCTCCAGGGGTCACAGAACCAGTTCTCCATGGATACCAAGGGACAACTGTGTGTGTGTGCGTGTGTGTACATACATGTGTACCTACATGTGCACACACAAGGGTGCCTCTTGTCACTGCACGTCTAGGCCACCCACTGCAGTCTCCCTTTTCCTTGTTAAACGAAACTGTTACGCGTGGGGAAATAGAAGGCAGCTCCTGTCACCCCAAGACTCCCCTCACCACGGTTTGGTCAGCGCCTTCCACACACGTATCATGTAACATATAATTCTGTGTGTCACATATAATGTACGTCGCACAGCACTCTGCCTTCGCATTTTTACCATAAGCGCTCTCTCGCTCTTAGAGTTTTCCATCACCTCACTTCTATGAAAATAATACCAAATCTTCTAGCATGTGAACTTTGCATTTGTTAGTCTCCGTCGCATTAGATTCTCACCACTGTAACGACTGTGACAGACACCATTGCCCCTGTTTCTTTGTCTGACGTCTTTTTCTTCCCTTAATCCCCCAGCGTGGAACCCTTAGGCCACATTAGCGAGCTCTGAGCAACTTCGACAAAATGCCCTTCCGAACGCTGGCTCTCCATGGGCTACAGAAAGCTGGGGGGACCTCTAGTGTGTGCTTGAGGGGGCTGCTCGCACCCCCAGCTTTAGTGTCATTACTGTCCCTTAGCCCTGATTCCCCCAAGCTGGAGCTGAGTGACATGTGGGCCGAGCAATGGGCACATGCGGGGTCATGTGGACACTCGCAGCTTTTCCTTTCATAGCTGCTTGAGACCACAACCAACATGACACTGCCGACCCAGACGCTTCGCCTTCTCCCAGGGCACGTCCCTTTCTCTCCTGGGGCCACAGTTACAGTGACACGGGTGCATAACCATCCTGTGTTTTCACTTCCAAATCACATGGATCCAAACTAAAATTAAAAAAAGCAAAACCAAATAAAAAATACCTTCTCCAACAGGACCTGTGTCACCTGCACTGGTAATATCATTGCACCCCAATTTCTCTCTTCCAGAAAACAAAATTCAACTTGGGGCACAGAAAAAATAGATGAAATTTTTAAACTTCTGGAATTGCCTGGTAAAGAAAAGGCTGCGTATCATAACCTGCAAGATGAGCAGCAGAAGTCGCTTTTAGAGGGCAGCCCGCAGCCTCCACATTTCCTACTGGAAGACAAAGACTGAAAACCAATGAGCTAAGCATCCAACTTCAGATACCATAAAAATAAAAATCACAGCCAAATCACTTCCCAGGTCCTCCAGCTTAAATCAGGTGACAATTAAATAAACCCAAAGAATATAGAAAAAAGAGGATAAATGAATGAAACAGAAAACAAACAACTATAGCCAGGTGTGGTAGCGCACTTAGGAGGCTGAGGCAGGAGGATTGCTGTGAGTTTAAAGCCAGCCTAGGCTACATAGTGAGTTCAAGGCCAGCCTCGACTATATAGTGAGACTCTGTCTCAAAAAACAAAAAACAACAAGAGTTTCCCATAAAGAAATCTCTAGATATAGACAGCACTAGACCTTCAAGGACAAATCATCCCGTCTTGTGAAATCTTTCCTTTCTGGAAGATGGCGTAATTTTGGGTTGGTGTGTTCTCCATTGCTGTGAGAAATGACCTGAGGATGGACAATGCACACATAAAGAAGGTTCATTTTGCTCACAGTTCTGGAGACTGAAAGTCCAAGATCAGGTGGCCCCATTGATTTGACCTCCAAGGAGTGGGACCTCAGCAGATGCCATCAGGGTGGGACATGTACATGACAGGGAGAGCATGTGGCTGGGCCCGTTCTTTTTAATTTGTGTTCTTTTTCTTTATATATGGGCCTGAGGATCAAGCCCAGAGCCCCACACATGCTAGGCAAGCTTTGTTCTACACTGATCTTCACACACAGCCTGGGTTTGCTCTTTGTAACAACCTTGGTGAATGCTGGCCAGGCTCCCAACAGAGCCACACCTATCCCTTCTGAGGCCACACCCCCAATGACCCAACAGCTTCCCACTAGGCCCCTCCTCTTAAAGGTCCCACCCCCTCTTAACATCAACACACTGCAGACAAAGCTCCCAACACATGAATCCCTAGGGGACAGACCACATCCAAACCATAACAAAAATTAATACCAAAACCAGAGAAAGAAAAATTATGGCCTATCTCACAAATGAACAAAGATGGAAAAATCCTAGAGTAACAATGAGCAGAATCTAGCCCTGAATACAAAAAGCAATGTTTAAATGCCTCATGGCCGAGAAGGCTTTATCCTGAGACTTCTAGGACCATTTACACAGAAATCAGAAAGTGTGACTCCTCTGATCATCCTGTCATCAGAGGAAAGACAGACGGCCGTCTCACAAACACAGACAAGGTTTCCATAAAATGCAACCGCCAAAAAAAAAAGCAAAAACAAAAACAAACAACTGCAACTACCAGGATTTAGGACAAAACAGAACTAACTGCTTTTAGTGAACTAGGAATTCTTAACTTGAATTTTCTTAACTTGAAAAAGGGCGTCCACCAAACACAGTCGACAGAAGTCATTCTTCCTGGGTGGGAAATTTCCTTCTAAGAAGGAAAACGTCTCCTCACATTTCACATTGTCATAGAGGATGCAGCCAGTGCGATAGGGCAGGGAAAAAAGATAAAAGCATAAAAAAGCCATACATTCTCATTTCAACAACAGAAAAGTAAATGAAAGATGCAATCAAGTTATTAGAAGTACTAAGAGAGTGCAGAAAGGTTTTTGGATGTAAGCTCTATATAGAAAAATCACATTTAAATTCACCAGCTATAAATAGAAAATTCAAAAAGATATCATGTCTAATAATATTGACAAAAATACCACCTAGAAATAAATCTAATAAATATATGTGAGACCTTGATGGGGAAATGTTTAACGAACCCTACCTAGCGCAGAGTTCTATGAGTTTCGCCAAATACAGAGTCATGGGTCCGTGACCAGAGTCAGGATAGAGAGCGTCCCTGCCACCCCAGAAGTCCCCACACCCTGTGTCCCCAGGGGAATGTGTGTGAAACTTGGGAAATTACTGTCCTGTCCCAGGCACTGGACCAGGGCAGCCTGGTGACAGACAGGACAGAGGGGACGTGTCCTGCTAATGTGACCCTACGGGTAATCCGAGATGGCTTCTCAGGCGTGGAGAACCTGAACATTTTCAGGCAGCTCCCCCCGCCCCCACCCATGGTTCTCCAGCTGCGCCCTGATGCACGGAGAGGTCACGTTATGTGCGGGGCCTCACGGCACGTGTAGCAAAAGTCCTCAACGCTCTGCTCCTTGCCATGCCCTCCGATCACCTCCCCGAGTGTGTGGCCCTTCTTCCGGCTTTCTCTTCAATGCAGAGGCTGGGAGCGCCCAGAGGAGGTGGGGGGCCGGGCAAGACCCCACGAGTGCCTCAGAACTCTTGCATGGTGACGCAGGCCTGTCATCCAGCAGTCCGGGAAGCTGAGGTGGGCGGATCACAAACTCAAACTCAGCCTGGGCAATTCAGCAACTTAGTGAGACCACGTCTCCAAAAGATTTTAAAAGGCCTGGGAGTAAAGCTCAGTGCAAAGGCCCTGGATTCAATTCTAAGTACAAAGGAGAGAAGAGAAAAAAAGAGAAGGACTCTCGTCAGTTCAGTGAGACCAGCCCCAACCCCAAAGCCAGGTTCTGTCAGGTGAAGTGACACACAGAGAAGGGAGAGGGAATAAAGTGCCCCGCCTTGGCAGCCTGCGGCCTGCATGATGGTGGCCAGACTCCTTTCTCCCAGCTGGCAGTGCAGGGCTGAGCCGGATCCTGCCTTCCCCACCTACTCGCTGTGTGACCTTCAGCAGTCACTCGCCATCTCTGTGGCGTTTCCTCCTCTGCAAGTGGAATGAATGAAAGCGCTGAATGCACACGCATTCACCATGGAAGAGTAAATGAAATAAAATGCGTCTGACCGGCAGTGTTGTTACCATCTCTTTTCCTGGGATCCAGGGTCTCAGAAATGCCTGGGTGGGGAGGAGAGGGGGGCCACAGACCGTAGCCAGCCAGACAGGAGGCGACAAGCCCATGATGGGCCCTGTCACAGCAGCTAAGGGACACAGCCAGACCCAGAAAGGATGCAGCAGGTCCCTCCAGTCAGCTGTAAACTGCAGAGCCCGAAGGAGGTGCCCGCAGAGAGACAAGGGGGTGACACGTGGCCAGCCACCCCTCCCCTGCAGCCCAACCCAGGAGAACAAAAGCAGCCCTGGGCAACCCAGGGACAGCCCTGAAGACAAGAGTCCCTGCCCAGCAGTGGCACCTGCTGCTCCATCCTCGTGACAAGGAGGGGGCTCTTGGAGTCACCCCGAGCCGTCCTCCACGCAGGAGTGAGCTCCGGCCTTGTACCCAGCACAGGTGGGTGCTGGGGACATGCAGGGACACAGAGGGACCCTGCTCCTGCCCCTGCTCCAGGGAGCCAAGGTGTGGCCCCTGCTTCTGTCCCACCCATTCTCACTGACTCAGGGATGATGACAAGGGACAACCCTGCGCAGGACCAGACTGCAGCGCTGAGCTCCACTGTCCCCAGGAGGGCCCAACCCTTGGCCGGTGGCCTGGGAGGCAGTGCCAGCAGGCAGCGATGGCACCTGGGAGGCCCAGTCAAGCCCTCCGGGAGCTAGCAGTGCCATGGAATCCACAGGCCAGGGTTGAATTTCACCTTCATGGGTGGCCCCCAGGAGATGGACAAGGCCAAGCCGGGGTAGTGGGGACAAAACCATTCATCGAGGCCCACCCAGCCCCAATGTCCCTGCAGTCCAGCACAGGGCAGGCCATGTGCTCAGGAGCAGAGCCGTGAAATGTGACCTGGCCCATCAGGGAGTCCACGCAGACGAGGGGCAGAGGAGCAGAGAGTACTGGTCAGTGGGCATGGGCACAGCTGGGGACAGCAGGGGACAGCAGGGTGGAGGCCACTCCAGAGAGAATGGCATGCAGCCATCTAGCCACAGGGGGTCTGGCGTGCCAGGGTAGGGGTCCTCACCCCTGTCCAGAGTGTGAGGAGGGGGACAGGCCCAGGGTGAGTGATGAACACAAAGAAGCAGATTTGCCGCATGTCCCCAGCCTGTCACCAGATCCCCAACAACACCTCCCAGCGAGAGCTCTCATCCCCGGGGAACAAAGAGTCTGCAAAACGTGTCCAAAACCGCTCTACTAACGTACGGCCAAGCCAACCCTGGCCCTCAAAGCCCAGGCTCTTGATGACGATGCTTTCTTGTCTCTTGGGCAACAGGGAGTCACGGAAGGATATTGAGTGTGGGAGTGGCTTTATAGTTCTGCATAGGGCTGGGTGGAGAAGAGAAGGTGGGTATGGAGCCACGTGGGACGACAGGACGGGGTCAAACCCCGGCTCTGCAGCACGGCCATGCACACATTCGCCTTGACACACCATGTTAGCCTCCCCGACAGGCATGTCCCGCGCCCGAGGCGGGGGCTGAGGGTGGCCTGCGGGCAGCCTGGACTCTCAGCTCTGCTTCTGGGCCCCACTCCATCTCCTGTCACCTTCACACTCCCCTCAGGCCAGCACAACTCGCCTTTCTGGGATGAAAGCCAGGCACAGATCCAAGCCACTTGCCCCAGCCCCCAGTGCTGGTGGGAAGCAGGGATCCAGCCGAGCCGGGGCAGAGGGTTTCCCACCCCCGCTGCTCCGGGCCAGATGTCAGCACCACCCCAAAGAGCGGCCTCGGCATCCATCAGCGCCCCTGTCATTCCCAAAGCCCAGGGACCGGTCACGGGCTTTAAGGTTGCAGAGGCTGGTGAGTGACTTTCCACCTTCTCGTGCCACACTCCCCCAAGGAGCAGGTACAGCACATGACAGTGTCACCCAGGGGCTCTCCCAGCCACTGCAGGGGCCAAGAAGGAAGCTGGTGTCATCTTCTGCCCTGGCCTGGCAGGCGATCCCTTTCGGCACTTCCACGGCTCCCAGGGCCTGGACTTGGACCAAGGCGCCCAGCTGCCCTCACCGGTGGGCACAGGCGCAGGCAGAGGGCCTGGGGCTTCAGGGAGGAGATGCTCTTGAGCTGAGCCCTGAGCGACGAGTAGGATCTGGTGCTCCGGAAGAGGTCGGTCCAGAAACAAAACTTCACCTTGATGATGACTCGTGTCTCCTCAGCTGTCTTGGAACAGCGTTGCCCAGGGGCATCCACTGCAGTCCCCAGGGCATGGCACAAGGACGTTCAGGTGCACATTCTCCATGTGACTGTCATGCAGGGGCGCGTCATTATGTGTGACACCAGGCCAGCAAGATGTTCCACACGGGGCCATTGGTTGCAGCAAGTGGGCCACCGTGTGCAGGACAGTGGCAGCAGGGAGGCTGCACGTGGGCTCAGGGATGTACAGTCTCCGTCACACACTTGCTGCTCAGTCCTGCTGTGAACCTAAAGCTGCTCTAAGACACAGTCTACTAAAAACTCAGAAAAACAGGGTGGCTCCCACGGCCCAGATTAACCTCTGCTCCACGTCTTAGAAGCAGGGAGCTACAGAGAACCAGGCGAGCATTGGAATGGACTCTTCTCAGAAGAAAACGCTCAGGCCAAGTTTTAAAAATTCTTTTTCTTCATGGAAAAACATCTCCAGTTTCAAGTCTGCATTCTTGGCAACCTGCTCTCAGTGCTCTGCCCCGAGGCCTCAGCACTGGGGAACGACACTCCCAGCAGAAGGTGGAGGACATCCAGCGGGGACAGGGCCAGGGAGCGAGGTGAAGCCACAGGGCAGAAGGAAAGGAGCACCGCTGCTGCGTGCCTACTGTGTGCAAGCCCCGCCCAGCACTCCCACACACACCCACCTGCTCGGTAGCCCACATTCCATACCTCTTGAAGCAGATGTTGTTTCACATCCCAGCCGCTCCTTTCAGTCAACACAATAAAGCTCCTACTGTGTGCAAGCACCACCCATACACTTCCATGCACACCCACTTAGTGGCCTGAAGTGCACATTACTTGAATCAGAAATAATGCTTCGATCCCAGGTCCACCTTTCAGCTGGCTGGCATCAGTAAAGCACCGACTATGCGCAAGCATCTCTCAGGCACTTCTGCACATGCCCATTTGGTGACCTGCATGCAAAACTGTCAAATCAGATGATGTCTAAAATCCCAGCTCTGGGGCTGGTGGCTCAGTGGCGTAAGCACCTGCCTGACAAGCGTGAGGTCCTGAGTTCGACTCCCAGAACCCACATACAAAGGAAAAAAGGGCCGGTGATATCGCTCAGCGGCACAAGCACCTGCTGGCAAGTGCAAGGTCCTGAGGTCGACTCCCAGTACTCACATAAAAAAAAAATAATAATAAAATAAAATAAAATCCCAGCTCTGCCCTTCAGCTGGCCAACACTGATAAGACACCTCCTGTGTGGATGGTGCCACTCAATATCCTCGGGTGAAGGAATTAAACTGCTGTGACTTATTTTCCCATAAAGAGAATGAATGTGCTTCCTATGTCAGGATAGTTAGCTCGGAGGGACTAACACCGGTCCCTAAGACACGGGGGAAGAGAGGACATCACTTCATGCAGGCAGCCCTGATGAAGAAGGCCTTGTGTGGACAGCGTCAACTGCCAGCAGGGGAAGCAACCAGCAGGCAGGTGGCCCCGGGACAGTGGGTGGCTCAGCACTTCAGCACTGTCTCTTCGCCGGCACTGGGACCACACACGAGACGGGCCGGAAGAGGCGCACAGCTGAACAGAGGAATCAGCCCATACACTGTGCTGCAGGGTACTCCTGTGCCTGGCCAGTGGGCTCTTACAGGACACGCAGCGAGCAGAGGAGCTGGGGTTCCCCGCAGGGGCTTCGTGTAGTTTGTCCAGCGAAATCATGGACACTTTGTGCAGGCTGCACCACTGTGAGCTGCACAGAACTTCTTCAACGTCACAGCCCGGCTGTGGAGGGCCAGCCACGCAGCCAGCACCTGGGCCAGGCCTCTGGCCCCAACAACGGGCACCAGGCACTCCGAAAGCCCCAGGTGGTCGTCTGCTGGGACAACCATGGCCGGCTCAGCCTGTGGTGACGCACGGGGAAAGCTTCAGTGTCCACTCCGTGCCCGGAGTTGACAGCTATCTGCACTGTGTGCTGAAAAACCAAAGTTAAAATACTACGCCCAAATAATGGAAGGTTTCCCTTCAGAAATCCCTTCGGACGGCAAACCCCACAAAGCACTAGAAAGGGCAGCTATTTTTACTTCAATCAGTTTGCAGACGAAACATGTTTGAGCCTCTGTCGGCCACAACAGACTTTTGGCTCCTGCTCCGTCCTTGCGTGGGCCCCATGGCCACAGCTGTCCCCACCCGTGGGGACATCCAGCCTGGCCTGCCTGATCTGCTTCTCTTCCCTCACCCCAGCCCTGGCAGGCTGCCTTCCGTGGGGCTGCCACAGTGCGGCTGCCCACCTAATCAGCCTGGGCACCGAACTGACCCCAAGAAACGCCCCCAAGATTCCCTACGTGCAGCCGAGAAGGGTCCTGGGCTCTTGCTTGCTCTGGGATCTGAGTTCTAAGGACCTCAGACCCCGACTTGCTGGCAGACAGTTTTGCCTACTGCCTGGAAGAATCGCAACTGGAAGCTGAGGCTGAGGCAGGCAGGCCCAGGAGGCGAGAGAGCCAGGACAGGAGCCCAGAACCAGCCCAGCGCTGGCACCACCAAATGCATGAGCCATCAACTCCCCATGGTAGAAGCAATGTGTGTGACCTTCCTGTCACCTGCGTGGGGCCCTTGTTTGAGAACTGTTCAGTCTCCAGAGACCTAGATTCTGGCAGAAGCTTCCCAAGTAACAGTGCATCCTCCTGTGACTCAGTTTCTCCATCTATAAAATGGAGCTGATATTCATAGTCACTTCTCAGCACCCACAAGTGGTTAGAAAGTCAGGTGAATGCAATGGGGTCTCCATACCCAGCGCACCCCCAGGTCCTGGCTCCACACCTGTCACCTCCAACACCCAACACTGGGCACCCAAAATGTGCATTTGACAAAATCTGGTGGGTTTGTACCTGAAAGAACTGAAAGCAGGGTCTCGAAGAGGTATTCACACACCTGTGTTTGCAGCACCGTTATTCACAGTGGATACAGATGGAAGCAAGCAGAGCCCCCGACGGTGAAGGACACACCGTGTGCACACCACGGGTGGAAACGGAAGTTCTGACACACAGTGCGTGACGTGGGTGAAGCTTGAGGACATCGCATTAAGTGAAAGAAGCCAGTCACTCGAGGACAGGCTCGCTGTGTTTCCCCTCAGGTGAGGTCCCTGCGGAAGTCAAATGCATGGTGACAGGAGGAGGATGGGGTGTGGAGGGCTGCGATGGGGCTGGGGACCCAGTGTTCGGTGGGAGCCAAGTTTCAGTTTTGCAGACTGAGGAGGTATCGGGATGGTGAATGAACGGGGGTGACGACTGCACAGCACTATGAATGTGCTCAAGTTGGATATTTTTATGTTGTGTGCATTTTATTGCAATTTTTTAAAAACACTGAAGGGCATGACTTGAAATACATCAAACAGATCATATGAGATGACTTCAGCAAACCGAATAGGAAAGCCCAAAATACATGGTTTATTTGCCATGAAAATTGCTCTTGGACTCACGATAGGAGTCGCTTGGTCTTCACAAAATGCTGTTCATGACTCACACCTGCCCAGCCTGACACCTCCAGGCTGGGAAGCTGCAGCGTGGTCATGGTGCGTGGCCCAAGTGCTCACGTCACGGCGCCTGGGGACAGGGTCGTTCACCCCCCAGCGGAGTCTCACCTTCTCAGCAAATGTGAACAGCTGAGGCTCACAGCGCTTCAGTGACTCGTCAAGAACACGCAGCACCAGGACAAGCCCAGCCTCTGGGCAGAGCTCCCACGCCTTGTTTCTGCACCCGCAGAGCTGTGATGTTCACGGCAGCAAAGCCTGCGATCCACAGAGCCGTTCAATTTCATTTTAGCAACTCACGTATGGTTCCATTTTTGTCAATGCGTGTATTTTAGTTTTGCAATTTTTTTAAAAAATCAAATGTTTCAGCAGAATGTTGTACTACATGAGAAGTTCGGATTCAGTAAAGTGCAACTCTGCACAGGCCTTTGTTGTTTGCAAAGATCTCACACAGCCCCTGTGTTACTGGGGCTCCACATTGACTCCGGGAGGCTCCTGAGGGCCCCTCGTACAGATGGGGGTGTGGGTGAGGTTCCCTGCAACTGGAAAGCAGTGAATGGGACATGAACCAGGGCCTCACCCCAGATTCAGCCAGCACAAAGTTGCACGTCCTGGTCACGCTAGCCGTGGCCCCTTCCTCTTACCTAGGGGCCTCATCCCTCTTGAGTTCCAGGCTCCTCTCACACCTGGCTGGTCACAGCGCCCCTGGATCCCTGCTGGGAAGACAGGTTGGTGTGGACCCCCCGATCTCGCAGTGTAGGGCAGCTGTAGCTTACTGTTTCCAAACTGCCCCAAGCTCCTAACCCCAAACCAGGGGCCCATACACAGCTGAAGGGGTGCAGAGAAGGGGAAAGATGGGAGGTGAACCAAGTGGCAGCTGTCACACAGCATGGATCAACAAGTGACCACAGGCGTGGGGACCCCAGGAGGAACTTTGCATGGACACTGCCCTTTCAGGCATAATAGTCGTCAGAAGGTTCACTTGCTGCTTATTCAACTGGCAGCTTCTGGACACTGGCTCTGCCTGGGCTGTAGCGACACAGTAGGAATAAGATGGACAGGGCCCCAGCCTTTTGGGAGCTCAGGGAAGGCAGATAGCAACGCTGAGAGTGACCACGAAGGTTCCTCCACCACCTCCTGCAGCCAGGCCCTGCTCGCAGGGAACAGGCACACATGAGCGGCTACAGGTACCAAGAACTTCGTGTGCCTCAGCGCATCCCACAGCCTTCCTGCAGGGACAACAGGGTGGCCCCACGCACAGAAGCAGAAGCTGCGGAGCAGAGACGTCAAGAGTTCTTCAAGGTCTAGGGTAGCTGTGGCCCAGGTGGGACTTGACTGGCCAGTCCAGCCCGGAGCTCTCCTCTTAGGAGCCCTGCTACATCACCATCCCCAGGCATGCAGGACAGAGCCCACCTGCACAAGGCCCCTAAGACAGCCAGGGCATGGAGGGCAGGGAGCACCCAGCCTGTCAGAGATGGAGAGGAGCCAGGGAGAGAGGAGACAAGTCTGAGACAGGATCCTAAGCTTGTGCAGGCTGGTGACAAACCCTCTTCAATCTGTCAGGCATCTAGGGACTGGGGCAAGAAGCAGCTGAGCTTAGGGGAAAAATAAGAGCCAGAGCTGGGTGTGGCAGTGCACTTCTGTAATCCCAGCACCCTGAGACAGGAGGAGCACAAGTTTGAGTCCAGCCTGGGCAATTTACCAAGACCCTGCCTCAAAAAATGTAAGAAGAAAAAATTTAAAGGCTGGATGTAGCTTAGTGCAAAGGACCTGGGTTCAATCCCCAGTACCACAAAAAAAAAGTAAGAGCGAGGTCCAGCAACACCTATAATTCACGCTAAGCTGAGGTGTTTGATCCCAAAGGCAATGAAGGTTCCAGCAATGACTGTCAGAGTCAGATCTGTCCTTTAAGAAGCCAGCTCTGGCTACTCTATGGAAGGGGGTTAGAGGAGGGAAACTGAGGCAGGACACAGCAGTTCTGGACCAGGAGAGTGACGGCAGTGACCTGGCCCAGGGTCATAGCTTCCAGGCCAGACAGAAGTGTACAGACCAAGGCAGTCCATTCCAGAGGATGTGACCTTAAAAGCTCCACTCCCTGTCATTCTCCTGTCCCCTGGCAAGCTACTGGCTTCTGCCCTGTGCCCTCTAACCCAGTCCCAATAAGAAGAAGGCTGTGCATGTCTTCCCTCCAGCAAGGGGACCAAAACAACCCATGATCAAGGCAGAGGCTTGGCATTCCAGCACTTGGTACTGCCACAAACAAGACCTGACCAGTTTCAAAACTGGAGGTTCGTTTTGCATATAAAAGGACAGCTCCTAGCCTGGGGTCTCCAAACCAAATGGCAAAAAGCCACAAGCCATACTCAGCACAGTCTGTGAAGCATGAAGGAGGAAGAACTCTGACATTTCTTACAACTGACTGTTATATCGGTCAGCTTTCCCATAACTGAGATGGAATACCCAACTCTCACAACTTAAAGGAGAAGAGGTTTAGTTGGGCTCTCTGTTTCAGGGGATTCAGTCCATGGTCAGCTGGCTCCAAGGCAGGAACATCATGGTGGAAGGGTGTGGTGGAACACAGATGCTTAGTTCATGGTGGCCAGGAAGCAGATGTGAACAGTGCCAGAGAGGAATGGGCCAGGGACCAGATATAGTCCCCAAGGCCACACCTCTAGGACCCACCCAGACACACCTGGAAGTGTGCTTTGCTAATCTTAATGCAGTTGTTTTCAATCAGTTGAGGGTTCTTTTGCTCAGTGTAGATAAAAATCATGAATCAACATAGTGCAGTTATGCAACCTTGATGCCACAGGTCAACCCTGGTTAATCCTGGATGCTGTTGGTTGACCCTGCCTGTTACTGGTCTCTGCCACTGTCAACCACCACTGTTCAACCCCAGCTTATGTCGGGCCCTGTTGGCCAACTCTGCAGGTTGCTGCTGTCCCTAATCTTCACTGGCTGGTGTTCTCTAGCGCTTATCAGGGCTAACAGCCCCATGTTCAATCTCTTTTTTTAAACTAACCACTCTGTCCACGCTACTCAAGATCCACAGTAGATGTACAGGACCATCCAAGCCCATATTACCTGAGAAATAAATCACAAGCAGGTTTATAGGACCACCACAGCGAGGCTTTGTTTTAACAGGACTTCTGCAACAGCACTGGGGGTCAGTACATCAGAGGGAGCCCTTCTCGACTAACCTGGCAAGTGTGAAGTGGATGCTACTTACATACCATGTTTCCCCGAAAATAACTGGAAAATAAGCACTGGCTGTTACCATGGTGATGGCCAGTGTCACGAAGAAGACTGTATCTCGCTATTCTCTTGCTCAGTGGCTGCTCTGTAATGGCAGGTAAGGCAAGATGATAGAGGCCGGCATTTTTGAGTGCTAGTTTTGAAAGCTGATTATTTTCTGGTTAGGTCTTATTTTCAGGGAAACACAGTGACAGCTGCACTCCTGTGATTGGTCCAAGTGTAGGCCTGTGATTGGTCCAAGCAGGTGCAGGGCATCCAGGACAGCCACAGCTGTCATGTCACAGCAGTTCATTGAAAGTTCAGGGTGACACAAGCTGTTTGACAGCTGTCACACCTCTGAAAAAATAGCTGAAACCAGGGAATCTTCAGGAGAGTTAGCTATGTCTGCCACATCTTACTGGGGATGGGGGGCTTGGGTGTTAATAAAGGGCTCATTAACTCCCCGATCTCTGCCACACTAGGGACCGACTGCCCACTTCTTCAGCATCTGGAGCAGGGGGCATGGGGGAGGGGGGTGCCAAGGCTGGTGTGCTGCACCTCCCATCACAGTGGCCCAGACAGCAGCGGCCAAGCAACCTCGGGACAAGGGGCAAGTTGTCCCAGTCCATCTTTCAGGGCCCAAGGGGTAGGAAGGGAAGCAAGTAGGGGTGACAACTGTGGGCCCAACCCCGCCCCCTCTGGCGGCACAGGAGAAAGAGCAGTCAGGCGCTTCTCTTCCATCTCGCAGTCACGTTGACGGAGCATGATGCATGGTCACAGCTGCTCTCCATTAGCATCCCTTCCAGCACACAGAGCCGCTCAGGCTGATTGTCTGCAGCTGATTGGTTTGGTTTCACTGAATCAGGCTGACAAGGACCTAAAATGTACATTTTGCAAATGTGTTGTTTCTGATCGGAGCCAGCGCTCCAGGGAAATTGGGATGACTTCAGGTTTGGTCTGTGGCTCTGAGCTGGCGGCCAAGGGGTCTTTCTAAAGTGTGGCCCTGGTTTTCATTTTCTGATTATTCTCTCCACTGAACTGAGAATGTGACCAAGTTATCCAGTGTGACTCTTGATCACCTCGTTTTCTTTCCCATAGACATCCTAGGTCACAAACTAGAATCTCAGCAGGTCCTTTCAATGATTCACAGAAATGTTCATGAAGAATGTCTGCAAGTTCACGGCTGTGGACAAGCATTCACGACTCTTAAAAGAATCTAACACACAGCGGGGTTACTGCTGTAACTAAGAGGGCAACCCTGACAGCTTGAAGGGACCCTAAAGCAAGGTACCCAGAGCCAAGACTTCACCAACTAACTAGTCGAACTGAACTGATCAAGCTCCCCTGAACCGTGGGACCCTTGGACAAGGTCTTGTAGATGCCTAGATTTTGGGCCACACTTTCTGACTTACTGGCATAGAAACGGTATATTTTCAGCCAGGTGTGATGGCATATGCCTGTAATCCCAGCACTTGGGAGGCTGAAGCAGGAGGATTGCCATGAGTTCAAGTCCAGCCTGGGTTATATAACCGAGTTCAAGGTCAGCGGACTACATAGTAAGACCCTGTCTCTAAAAACCAAAAAGAAAAAAGAAAAAAAGAAACGGTATATTTTCAACACAGCAGTTGCAGGCTATGGATTTCTGGCTTCGCACCTTGTCTCTAGTGACGCCTTTGAATATCCTGGTGCCATTTCCGCAGGGTCCACATGGCCCAGGCATGTCAGCTCCTGGGGTGATTCACTGAAGCTTACAGCAGGTGTGCAGCTCAGAACCACTCAGCTCAACAGCATGGCCTTATGGTCATGAGGAACCCAGATGTATCTGTCTTTTCTGTGATTTGCCCTCAGTTCTGTATCATCGCTACTTACAAAGATTTCAGGACCACATCAGATTGGAACGATGGCTGCTTGGATGACAAAGATCAAATGTGGCCTGGGCTAGAGATCCTGGCCTTCTCTCTGGCCCTTGTGTGGGGCAGCGTGGCCGCATCTCCGCTGGTGAGTGGAGGCATGGAGTTTGGGTCAGAAATAAACCTTTGCTTCAAGCCCATGTTGGAGGTCAGGGAGTCACTTGCCACGGCAACATAATTAAGTGAGCTGGCATCACTGTCCCAGTGGGAGTGGGGCATTAAGATGCAGGGAGGCTGGGACTGGCCTGGGGGATGTTGCCTCCCGCCTACTCTGTGCTGTGGCCAGGAGGGAGGAGGAAGGAATGAACGTGGATGGAGAGGAAGGGGACCCACTAGCCCTAGAGGAGAGGCCATGCCGCCTCCTGCAGCGGCTGTCTTCTCGTGGCAGGGAGCGTGGCTGCGGCACCTCCCTCTGCACAGTGCCCAGGCCAGGGCTCATGGCCGCCCGCCCCCTCCAGCATCCCTGGGCTTCATGCCCTCTCATTTCCTGCGGCCGTCTGCGGCCTTGCCTGGCCCTACAATCAGAGCTCGGGAGCCACACACGAGTTGGACAAGCTTAGGGAGAAGACTGTGGACGTTCACAGTCTCTCCCCACCGAGCAACACTCCGTTTCTCCTTCACCTCTACACACAGGCGCCCCGCTGAGAAGGGCCTGGGCGCCCCCTCCGCGGGGGTCCAGCTCCCGCCTTTGGTGTCGGGGAGGAGGCTGGGGGGTGACCCTGCTCGCAGCCTGCCTTAAGCAGGCCACAGGATCGTTGCCAAAGTGTGTTATCCAGACTCTGCAGTTTTCTTGGCAGATCAGCACAGGCCCTGGAAATCGTCAAGGTGTTTTGTGTTAAGAATGTTTTATAGCTTGAGAGAGAGGGAGAGGACAGAGAAGGAAAGGGGGGAGGGGCAGAGGGAGGGGCAGTGAGAAGGGATGGGTTGATGCTGTAAGACCCCCGGGATCTATGCAGTCCGCAGTCAACAGTCCAGGCCGGAGGTCAGAGCTCTGAGCGGGAAGCTCGGGCAGCAGCTTGAAAGCAGGGCCCTGGAGAGGCGGTGTTGTGCTTTCCACCTAGATGTCCCCCAAGGGCCTCCTGCACTCGTAGGCAGGGCTTTGGAAGGTGATGGATCATGGGGCTTCTACCTGCCTGCTGTTAGGAGGCGGGCCTGGTGGGGAGGTGGGCACTAGGGCCTGGAAGGGCTCATCTCCTTCCCTGGCTCCTCCTCTGATCTCTCTCAGCTTCCTGTCCTCCATGCTCGGAGCAGCTCTCCTCCACCAGGCCCCTCTGCCATACCGTTTCTGCTTGGACCCAGCCGACTACGGACTGAAATGGGAGCCAAAATCAACCTCTCCTCCTTCAGTTGTGGGCGTCTGGTATTGAGTCCCGGCAACAGGAAAGTGACTAAGACGGGGGCTCCCTGCCCTTCTCTTCCTGAGCCGTTTGTCTAAATGCCCTGACCTGAGTCTGATGGGGGGGTTGCTGTCCAGACTGGATTTGCATTGCAAGTCCCTTGAGACAGGGCCCGGGTCCTCCCAGTGCCTGGCACAGGTATGATGTCCTCCAGGCAGGTGTCTGCCCTGGGGCCTCTCCCTCCCACGGCACAGCTCTGCCCGGCCACCTGGGTGTCCCCTCCCCACTCAGCCCACCACCGTATTTGCAGGATGCAGACATGGGCCTGGGACCCAGCCTGCAGGGAACAGAGGTAGGGACCATGAGAGGCCACCACAGTGGGGACAGTGGCCGGGGACAGCCCATCACAGACAGGTGGACCCAGAGGAGCCTGCTGAGGTTGCCACACCCACTCCAACCATGAAGGCTTTGCCGGGCGTTCAGCATCTTCCCTGGAGCCGGAGCCAGGGAGGAGCTGTCCTCGGCCGTGACCCTGGCTCTGCGGAACTGCGTCCCAGGCGCTCATGGAGGCTGGACGGAGGCTTCCTCCCGGTGATGGCTGTGCTCCGACTGCTCTGATTCATGAAACGTGTCTGGGTTATAAACCCTTGGAAACCACTGAAGCACAGAGCACGGGGCAAGTGACGGATGACCAAATGACCATCGCTGGACGCCTGCCCTCCAGGACCAAAAGCCTGACTGACACCGCGTCCTGGGACCAACCAGCCCCAGCCCAGGCACAGGCGGGGGTGCTGAGCAAAGCGTCATCTCCCCTGCCCCAGGGTGGGCCCTTGCCCAAGGCCACTCCCCAGTTGCCTTCTTTTCTCCAGAGAACTATGAGATAATTCCACTTCGCAGCAAGGAAGCCAAGGCTCGGAGGAGACAGAAATGCAGAGATAGCACGGGCGGAGGCGAACCGGGTGCAGAGAGAGAGCAGCATGTGGGCTGCAAGGGACGCAGGGAGGCCAGGAGGGCTCCCTGGAGGGGACCTGCCACAGCCACTGCTTAGCGGATGAGCCAGCACAGAGCAGAGAGGGAGGGGAGGAAAGCCAGAGCAGGGCACTGTGGGCCTGCACAAGGGCTGGGGCTGGGCAAGGGGTGAGAGGGGACTGCGGGTGAGACTTCCCTTTGGGGTCTCGATGTAGAGCTGCAGTGTGGGGAATGTTGTCCCCGGCTTCCTGGAGGTAAGCACTGGGGACAACCTGGGTGACCCTCAGTGAAGGTCAGAGGGAGGAGCTTGGAGTGGTGACCACCAAAGAACAAGGGGGAGGCATCTAGCACCCCAGGAGAAAAAGCCCCTGGCCCATTGTGATGTCCCCCTCACCCCAACACTGGGGGTCCCAGCCAAGAACCAATCAAGCCCCAGGGTGTCTCCTTCGGACAGCACAGTGTTCCTTCCCAGCATGTGGCCATCAGCAAGAAATCAAACACAGTCCCATGTGACCAG
Source organism: Erethizon dorsatum (assembly GCA_028451465.1). NCBI lineage: Eukaryota > Metazoa > Chordata > Mammalia > Rodentia > Erethizontidae > Erethizon > Erethizon dorsatum. Next base: position 96,495,012 of record CM051836.1, on the reverse strand, counting down.
TCAGCGTGGCCTCAGTCTGGAGCAGGAGCAAGTGGTCTTGGGGGACCAGTGCTCTGAGCCACGGAGGCCCCAGGGTCCAGGCAACAGGGCAGCAATCCAGGCTCAGGGTCCAGAAGTGTGTGGTCATGGTGACAACCAGTGTGGCTACCCCAGTGCCCGCATGTCTCAGTCCTGTCTCCCATTGGCGTCTGCGGGTTCCTCACTGGGCACCACAGCCTTCAGTTTGCAATTTCACCCTCCAGAGCCCATGGCAGCCATGTGCCATGGCCCAGGTCCCACCCATGCTAGCCGCAGCTCCCTACGAGTCCTGCAGGCTATGAGCTGTCCACTCCCCGAGCCCCATGCTTCCGGGGCTGCTGTTGGTTCCCCCACCATCCTCAGGTGAGGAAGTGGAGGCCAGGGTGGGGGGCACTGAGTTCCCCCCATGGCCAGAGGTTGGGGATGGAACTAGGGTTAAGCCAACTCCACTCTGATGCCCTGGCCCTTCCCAGACACCCTGAAGAGGCCCTGCAGATGACACATCTCAATGCGCATCCTAGGTGACAGTGGGGGCCAGGAAGCTGCTGGGGTCACCGAATGGGCTGAGAGACAGCAGGAGGCTGGGAGGGGACAGTGAGCAGGCCCTGACCTGGTCTCTCCCCAAGGTGGGGACTCACTGGACTCCATGTCCACTGTCCTGCTGCTGTCTTAGATGCCAGCACTGTTGCCCCTGTGCCCATCTGTGGTTATCAGCCCAGTCACGCAGGAAGGCGGAGGAAGCAGGCCTGGGATTGCCATGTGGGCCACCCGGCACCATGGCCCTCCTCACCACCTCCACATCACCTCCTACTGCCCTCGTGTCCCACGTCACCATCACATTGCCCCAGTGGGTCCACATTGCCTCTGGAATTTCCCTCTGGTTTATATCTTCATTCCATATTTCGTCTTCCTTCAAATCTCTAATATTCTCTATCTGAAGCTTGTCAAGTCCTAAAAGTGACCCACATTTGACTGCCATTGGATCAAAACAATTGGGGGTGACTCCCTGCCTCAGCTACTTCTGGACCACACAGCCCACCTCCTGTGTCACCCCTCCATCTGTCCTGCCCCTGGTGCGGCCCTGCAAGCTTATCAGAGAAAACATCCCTGGCCAGGAGTCTGCAGGGTGCTTTCTGCCTAGAAAAACAGCATCCGTTTAACCACAGGCAACTGCCCGCTTCCCCAGTGACGCCCCAGGGACATCGGCAGCCCTAACTGATCTGCTTTTTCTGGTCCCATTAAGTCCCTCAACTGTCTGTCACCCTGGGAACCTGGGCAGTGTCCCTCCTCCTCAGAGCGCCCCCTGGTGGGGATGCAGTGTCCCCTTCACGATGCCCATCCCCGCACCCCCCCTCCAGCTGGGCCCCAGCCCTGAGGTGACACCAACAGCACTGTGCGCCCAACAAGTGCCCAACCGCACACCACCCACACCTGCAACCAGAACATCATCAGACAGGCAGGGCAGCCGGGGAGGCGGCAACGCCACTACCGGAGGGAAAGGTGGATGGCGTTTCCGCACACTCAGCAAGCCCAAGGGAAAGACCTCCACGGTGCCCTCCCGTGGCAGGATCCACTCTCCATCACATGGCCTTTTTCTCAACCGAAAAGTCCAACTCTGGGCCCAAATCTAATGCCACCTCCTCCAAGGAGCCTTCCGAGATACGGCCCCCAGTGGGCACTTCATCCTCCTCTGACCCTGAGCTGCCCTGGGACCCTGCAGGGCCCAGTTCCTGCCTTGGATTTCCCTGCCGAGGGACTGCAGCCCCACAGCCTCCTCCTGCATTAATGGGAGGTGATGAAGGGATCTGGGGAGAGCCCTGGCTCCCCGAGTCGAGGGTAGATACAGACACAATTTGCACTGGCCCAGGGTTTCCAGAACCCGACGGTGAGGGTCTGTGCCCCTCCTGAGAACTGCCCCTTCCTTCCTGCCCTGCCCCAGGGCACAGCAGACCTCGGCTTGCCAGGGCCAGGAGGCAGCCACCTACCTGATCCATGCTCCGCTTGGCTTAGGCGTCTGTCTCCATGAGCCGGAGCCACCAGCATGGGGACAGGAGCTGGCCTGGAGGCGTCGGGAAGGACTGTGGTGGGAGAGTGGCAGGGCCACCAGAGCGAGTTCATCCTTCACTCCCTCCCTCAGCCTGTGACCAGCACCCAGCCTGCCAGGCCCTGTGCCAGGCCCCAGGACACAGCTGGGGCCACCGGATCCCCACCTCTGCGGTGAGGCTCCAGAGAGGGAGGGAGCCGGATGCCAAGTTCAGCTCCTGAGGAGGGCGGAGCACAGGCCCAGGTCCCAGAGGACACCCAGTCCTGCCAGGGGTTGGCTCTGCCGCATACAGGCAGACCCAAAGCAGGCAAGGAAGGGGTTTGAGCTGTGTGTGGAGCCCGCTCAGGAAGGAGGTGGGGAGGACAGGCGGGGGCTGCTGGGACATGGGCAGAGAGGGCAGCAGGCTGGCTGGGCAGCACAGGGGCAGGAAGGAGGGCCACACCTGACACCTGGCACACTCATGCTGGAGGGGCCGACATGCACCTGTCCTCACAGGCAGGCACCACCGCTGCCAGGTCCCCTAAAGGACATCCCCAGTGAACACGTGCCTTCCTGTTGCCCACACAATAACCATGGCAAAGGTCAAGGTGCGGGCATGCAAAACCCACCAAAGAATGGGGGTCTGGAGAAAGAAAGAAACAACCCAGGAAAGCCCTGGCCTTACCTCGCTGGATCCCAGTCACCTTAGACAGGGCAAACGCCCCCAGGTGTGGAGGTGGGAAACGCTGGCTGTCCCGGAGCCCAGGTGCCTGCAGGGCCATGCTGGCTGACAGGGAGGAGCAGGGCCAGCAGGCAGGGCCAGTGCTGCCCGAGCAGGAAGGCAAGCAGGTGGTACCCAGGTGACAGCCCAAGTGTCCTCCTGGTTTTCACACCAGCGGAGCAGGAGCTGCCCCTCCTGCCTCCACAGGATGCATCTGAGCCCTCCTAATGGCCTCCCCCTTACAGATGAGGAAACTGAGGCTCAGATGAGCTAAACTCCCTAGCTGAGCTCCCTCATGTGGGAGGCACAGACTGGCACCAAGCTCAGATGATGCTCCCACCGGAGCGTGACCCCACCCTCCTAGCTGTGAGCACAGGTGCCACCTTCACGAGGGAGCAGCTGCTGCTCCACCTGGGCAGGTCATGGCGGGGGGACATCGGTGTGCCCCACTGGAAACCTAGCCACCTGGCACACACACACCCATGCGCACTCACACCTGGACCCCAAACCAGAGAGCCTGTAGCTGTGGCTCTGAGCGCCCATGAAGGCATCTTCACAGGGAAGGGACCTGAGTTTGCCACTCCGTGTGGACAGAAAGGTGGGGCTGGCCGCAAAGTGAGTGCGTCTGGGAAACGGTACAGCGCCAGGGGCCACTTCCTGTTCCAAGACACCAGCCCCCAGGTTGGCCTCTGAGATGCCCCACCAACCCCTGAAGCCTATGCCAGTCCTTCTTGGGCTCCCATCCCAGGATGCCCCATTGTGCTCAGAGGCCACCCCACATTCCCTGCATCAGGGAGTCTCAGAGGTGACAGAGCACACTGCAGGGAGGTCGCCTTCTCAGGACCAGAGCAGGACTGAGAAGGAAGGAAAGTGCTCGTGCCAGGGACCTGGAGCTTGGGTGGTCTGAGCGAGCCAGGGCCCCTGCAAAGGTGCCATCTGCAGTGGCCATGGAGGGAGACTCAGAGGAGGAGCGGCTGGGGCAATCGGGCATCAGGAAAGGGCGCTGGGTTACACAGCGGAAGGGCCGAGCCGGGCTGCATGGGGGCAGCTGATCCTGTCTTCTCCTCTGGCTCCCCCGGCACATCAGTGCAGAGGCCCCTGGCCACAGCGAGGATCCTGCTGAGTGTCCAGCAGAGCTCCGGGAAGGGCCCAGCGGGGAGGGGGCTTCTGCGCCAGCCCTGTCTGGCACTCTCACAGCCCCGTCTTGGTGGGGTCTCCACCAGCCCCTCTGAATGCACCACCCCAGTTTTTACTCAAATAATCATGAGCCCGGGATCCCTGAGCCTCCCCAGGGACTGGCATGAACTCTTGATGCTCCTAAGCTTCCTGAAGACACTGCCACCCTGGCTGTTTATCACAAGATGCCTTCCCTGCTGGTGGGAAGAAAGAGGCCCCAAAAGAACCCCACCTTCTCCAGCCAAAGAGCACATCGACCCAATTGGCTGCAAGGATTTTTCAAAACACAACTAGTGTGCACAAGATATTTCCAGCCCCGGAACAAAGAACAACATGGGAGCACATTGAAGTGTCTCTCTTGGCTAAACTCCGCGGTCACGGTGAACCGCAGGGAGGGTCATGGCTGCGCAGGGCTCACTCCAGGGCCGGCCCCATCACACAGTGTTTATCACCTTGGAGCAAACCACTTGCTTCCAGACAGGCCAGACACCTGGTAGTGGGGTCCAGTGTGGCCAGTAAATCAAGGCAGGCATGGGGACTGCAGGCAGGGAAGGCCCAGGGAGGAGGCCAGACTCTGCAGGGTGCCTGCAGCTCTCCTGGCATGTGCGGAATCCACAGGGCAAAGGAGGATGGATGGATGAATGATGCATGGAGGATGAATGGATAGATGATGATGAGTGGATGGACAGATGGATAGGTGGAGGATGGATAGAGGATGGATGGAGGGATGATGATGGGTGGATGGATGGATGGATGGAGAATGGATGGATGAATGGATGAAGGATGAATGGAAGATAGAAGGATTGATGGACGGATGAATGGATAGATGGAGGATGGATAAATGGATAGAAGATTGTTATGGCTTATGTTTAGATGAACCCCAAAGCCTCGCACGGTCATAGGTGGGGCTTTTTCAGGGGTGGCTGGATCTAGAGTGTGTGATGCTGGGATTAAGGGTGTGTGATTACTAAATCAGTCCACTGATTGTTCTGGCAACTGCCCTAATCCAGGTGGCCTAAACAGAACATGAAAGGGGCAGAAAGAAGCTGCTATTGTTACTTGTAGTTTGTCTCTTGCTTGATTGCCATGGACTGTTTCTCCTCTGTGATGCCCCTCTGCCATGCCAACCTGCCTTGGAGCCAGCCAACTATGAACTGAAACCTCTACAAACTGTGAGCTAAATAAACCTTTCCTCCTTTAACCTTGGGTTTTGGGTATTTTGTCTCAGCAATGCGAAGAGTAACTAAGACAGGGATGGATGGGTGGATGGATGGAGGATGGATGGACAGAGGATGGACGGATGGAGGATGGATCAATGGATGAATGAACCCATCAAGGAAAGGACAGGAGGTGTAGTGGGGGATTATAAAGAGCTCCTGCACACAATTGCCACCCTGGGTCCCATCCTGAGAGATCCTCTTCCTCAACCCAGGCAAAAGCAAAGACCTCCCAGCCCAGTGTGGCCCAGCCCTGATGCAGAAAAGCACAGAGGAGACAACTAAAGAAGCATGCAATCCAGGATTACTTCCTGGAGTAGGTGTATTAGACAGCTCTTTAGTTTCTGGGCAAAACACCCAACACCCAAAACTTAAAAGAGGAGAGATTTAATTAGGCTCACAGTTTCTGGGGATTCAGTCTATGGTTGGCTGGATTCAGTACAGGTAGGAATATTACGTCCAGGTAGGAAGGGTGTGACAGAGCAAACCTGCTCAGTTCATAGATCCAGGAAGCAGAGCAGGGAAACACTGTCAGAGAGGAAGGGGCCAGGGACCAGATACAGTCCCCAAGGTCACATCTCCGTGACCCACCCTGACACATCAAGGAGTGTGCTTCACTCATCCCTTAAGTAGCTCCCAAGCCAATCGAGTTAACATATCATGACTAAAAGTCGCAGGAGGCAACAAGGAAAAAGAGCAGGTAGCCAGGCGAAGGGGAGGAAGCAATGTCCAGGCATGCAAGCAGCATCCTGAAGCCCCAAGCAGCACAGTGGGCCTCCGCTCCAAACCCGACTCCCAGGGCTGCTCCTTCCTCTGCTGGAGGCGGGCCGGCTGAGTGCTGCAGCCAGTTCGGATTCGCCTCTGACAGCCAAGGCTCCCCTCAGAGCACCCCTCCCTGCCCAGCTTGCCGAGCAGCTCCCACAAGACAGCAAACCTCGTCCTCTGAGGACACTGCATCTTTTCTCCATCCTATCCCTGGTCCTGGGGAGAGGGTGTGGCCCCTAGCCAGCCTTTCAGCTGCCCCCTGAAGCGGTTTCACCTCCACTATTGGAACCGATACAGGGTCTGCCCTGCGGATCCCCCACAGCTCACCCGCCTGGCCCAGCTCTGCCCTCAGGGCCCCATGGTACCTGGGCCCCCACCCAGGTCAGCCTTGTGCTCCACCAGCAGTGACAATGCCACCCTCTTCTCCAGCCTGCTTGGTTCTGTTCCCTCAAAGGGTCAGAGAACCAACAGGAGGAGCTCAGATTATAAAACTCCTACAAGATGACACAGGAGGACATCTTCATGACCTTGGGTTTGACCTTGTCACCAAAAGCAGTGTAGCAAAAGAAAGAACAGACACACTGGACTTCATTCAGCACAAGATGTTTGCACATCAAAGCACGCCAGTAGGAAAGAGAAATGACAGCCCACAGAGCGGGAGGACGCTTCTGAAGGAGGGCAGTCCCTCCTGGGGACAAGAGATGGGGTTCCCGGGCCTTAGCCCATGACCTGCTGCCCACTGAAGGTGGAGACGCCTTTCTCCCAGCAGTGTATGGAACGGGGCTCGCCCTTACCCCCAACTCTTACTGGCAGGACCAGGAGTGCTGCGAGAGGCAGTTCCTCAAGGTCTCCAAAGACGGGAAAAGCCGCTGAGCCACAGGCTACACTAGGAAGACGGCCCTTAAAAACATGAGGAAGAAAAAAAAAAACATGAGGAAGAGGCCTCTAAGAAATTCCCACCCACAACCCCGTGGAAGATCACCGAACACTGGCGCACCCCAACAGCCCTGCAGAGGCTGGCCCCTTTGTGAACGAGCCAGTCTGGCATCTCCATCTCAGCTGGGCCCCTTCAGCTCTTTTCCTCCTCTAGTTGAAGTCCCTCCCCTTCCCTCCTTCTCTCCACTAAAGCTTCTGTCTCTAAGTTTGCACTCGCCCCTCGGTTTTAATTTCCATTACCACTGAGGCAAGATCCCATATGTCCAGTGACATCACGCATCTGGTATCACTCTCATGTCAGACATCTGAGTAGGGATTTGTATCCAGCATACATAAAGAGAACCCACGTAACAATTATACAAAGACAACCCATTTGAAAATGGCCAGCCGGGAATATAGCTCAGCAGCATAAGTGCCTGCCTGGCAAGTTGCAAGGCCTTGAGTTTGAGTCCCATACCAAAAAAAATAAAATATAAAGAAAAAGAAAAAGAAAATGGACAAAGGAGCTAAGTAAATATTTTTCCAAAGAAAGTATATAAATGGCCAGAGCACATGAGGAGATGCTGGACAGCCTCAGCCACTGGGGAGATGAGACTCAAAACGACAGTGAGGGGGCCTGGTGAGATGGCTCAGCAGTGTAAGTACCTGCCTGGCAAGCGTGAGGGCCCGAGTTCAACTCCCGGAACCCACATACGAAAAAAAGGGCAGGCGATATCACTCAGTGGCACAGGCGCCTGCTGGCGCGCGAGGTCCTGAGGTCGACCCCCTGGTACCCACAAAAAAAAAAAAACAGTGAGGAACCACTTCCCGCCACTAGAACAGCCAGAGCTTAAGTCGGGGGACAGCAGGCATGGACAAGGATGTGGAGAAATGAGAACACTCATACCTGCTGATGGAAATGGAAGCCAGTCCAGCTGTCCTGTTGGAATCAAATGACCCAGCATTCTATTTCTAGGTATATAATCAAGGGAAATAAAAATGTGTGTACATCCAAAAACATATATACAGATGTACATTGCAGCATATTTCACAAGAGCCAAAAAGTGGAAACAACCCAAAACTCCATCAAATGGTGAATGAATAAACAAAATGTAGCACACCCATGCAATGGGATGCTGAGGAATATTATGCAGCCATATAAAAGGATGAGATCATGATCCATGACACAGCATGGATGAATCTTCAAGCATTCTGCAAAATGTAAGAAGCCAGCCACAAAAGGCCAAATAGTAAATAGTTCCATTTTGGTTTTAGGGGTTTTTTTGGTACTAGAAATCGAACTCACAACCTTGTGCTGTGCCGCTGAGCTATATCCCTGGCCCTAAAGGGTTCCATTTATATGAAACAAGCAGGGCAAGGAAATCTATAAAGACAGAAAACAGATTAGGGTGCCAGGGTTTGTGGGGAAGAGAGATAGGTGATGGCTAGTGAAGACAGTTTCTTTTTGAGGTGATTAAAATGTACTAAAATTAACTTTCATGATGGTTGAACATGTCTACTAACACACTAAAACCATTAAATTGTATACTTTAAAGGAATGAATTGCTGGCCAGGCATAGTGGTGCACACCCGTAATCCCAGCACTTGGGAGGCTGAGGCAGGAAGATTGGCATGGGTTCGAGGCCAGCCTGGGCTACATAGTGCGCTCAAGGCCAGCCTGAACTACACAGCGAGACTCTGTCTCAAAAAAAAAAAAAAAAAAAAAGAATGAATTGTAGCCAGGGCGTGGCAGCACGTGCCTTTGTAACCTAGTTACTAAGGAAGCTCAGGCAGAAGGATTGCAAGCTCAAGGCCAGACTGAGCAATTTAACAAGTACCTCATCCCAAAATAAAAATATAAAAGGGAAGGCTGGGAATACAGCTCAGTGGTAGAGTTCTTGCCTAGCATGTACAAGGCCCTGGGTTCGCTCCCCAGCACCATCCAAAAAAAAGGTGTGACTTGTATGTGAATTATATCTCAGTAAAGCAGTTGAAAATATATTTGTAGAAATAAAGAAGATAAATCATTGACCTTAGCTTCCACCTTGAGAAGCTAGAAAAACCAGATGCAGTTATGCACACCTGTAATCCCGGCTCCTCAGGAGGTTGAGGCAGGAGGATCACAAGTTCAAACCCAGCCTGAGCAGCACAGTTAGTGAGACCCTATTTCAAAGTAAAAAATAAAAGGACTAGGGATGTAGGTCAGAACAAAATTCTGGGTTCAATCCCCAGCACTGCAAAAAAGAAAATAATACTTTCTGAAAACCAATGAATCAAAAGCTGGTTCTCTGAGCAGGTCAATAATATTTATAAACACTAGTTGGACTGATTAGGAAAAACAGAGAGAACACAAATTACCAATATCACGAGTGAGAGAAAAAATCCCCGCAGATTCTACAAGTATTTTTCTAATCACCGGCTACTTTTCTTGCTGCTGAGACAAAATACCCAACATCCAAAGTTAAAGGAGGAGAGGTTCACTGCAGCTCACAGTTTCTAGAGGTTTCAGTCCATACTGGCTGGCTCCAAGGCAGCCTGGCGGCAGAGGGGCATCGCAGAGGAGAAACACCCACGCCCAGGGTGGGCCTCTCCATTCTCCACGCCCAGAGCGGGCCAAACCCATCAGTGGACTGATTTAGTAATCACACAGCCTTCCTTCCAGCATCACACGCGCCAGACCCAGCCACTCTCGAAGGCCCCGCCTAGGGCTGCGTGAGGCGTGAGGAGACACCGAGACAGCATAACATCACCCGAGCCACGGGCCTCTGCTGAAAAACCGCTTTTGGTTTGCAGAGACTACAGTCTTGGGAAGAAGAAATGAAAGGCCACGAAAGAGTTTTGCTCTATTTTACAGAATTAAAAGCCACCCTTGTGCCTCTCTTCCAGGTTGTTTTAGATGAACAATTACAAATCACGCTAAGCACTGTACGAGGGGAAACCAAGTGTATCATTGCGTTAGTCACATTTCCATTTCCGTGACAAAGCACCGAGAGAATGACTTGAAGGAAAGGCGCATTTCAGCTCCTGGTTTCAGTCCAGGGTAACTGGGCCCTGTGCTCTGGGCCTGTGGTGAGGCAGAACAGCAGGGCAGGCACCTTCGGCACAGGAAACTGCACCCCTCACAGCTGACAGGAAGCAGAGACACAGGAAGGGGTGGGGCCAAGGTCCCAGAATCCCCTCCAAGCACACACCCCAAAGACCTAACTTCATCCCATTAAGCCCTCCCTACTAAAGGTTCCATCGCTTCTAATACTGCCACAGGCTCAAGATGCAGCCTTAACATATGGGGCTCTGAGGGACACTCCAGATCCAAACCAGAGCATATGCTTTATGCTAATGATGTGTTTCTGCTTTAAACTTTCCCACCAGGCACAGGGGTTCTGATTTTTTACCATGGCAGACCACAGTAGACGTGCCATGAACACTTCATAAGCGAATAAAGGATTGTTGTTCTAATTTGCACTAAGAGAAAAGCATACCACAGAAGTCCACATCTGGAATCCACATGGGCTTCTGGGTCTACCAAGCATTCACTGAGCACCTCCACTGTACAAGGCCTAGGCTGCAGAGAAGGGCAGAGATGTAGACTTTGTGTTACTGGGACGGTGATGAGAGTCTGGACTTAAGAGTTTGTGATGATTAAGCTTAATGGTCAACCTGATTGACTTGGAAGCTTGCCAGTCTCTTACTTGGGGATCAGTAAAGTGTACTTCCAGGGAGGTCATGGAGGCATGACCTTAGGATCTCTTATTGTTTACATCTAAAATGTTCCCCAAAAGTATCATGTGTGCAAAAGGTTATTGGATCATGGAATGCTATACTCATCAGTGGATTCATCCATGAATAAGTTCACGGATGAATGTGCTGTATGAGGTGGGGCCTGGTTATAAATGGGTCACTGAGGATGTAACCTGGAAGGAGTATTCTTGCTCCTGGCTCCCCCTCTCTCTGCTTCCTGGCTGCCATGGGTTGAGCAGCTTTCGTCCACCATGCCCTTCCCCCATGCCATTCTGCCTTGCAACAAACCAACCATGGACTGAACCCACTGAAACTGTAAGCCAAAATAAACCTGTCCTTTAAATTGTGGATCTATATCTGGTCCCTGGCCCCTTCCTCTCAAGGGGAGAGGTTTCCAACCTGCTCTGCTTCTCGGCCACCATTAACCGAACAACTTTGTTCTGCCATACCCTTCTACTATAATATTCCTGCCTTGGTGCCAGTGACCATGGACTGAATCCCTAAAACCATTAAGCCAATTAAACTCTTCCTACTTTAAGTTGTGGTTGTCAGAAAATTTGTCTTAACAACAGGAAAGGTGGTCAACACAGCATTGATGGTGGAATTCATAAGATCTGGAGCAATACCGGGATGGTGTCAAAAGTATTTTACAGGGGCCAGGGATATAGCTCAGCAGCACAGCACCTGCCCGGCAACCATGAGGTCATGAGTTCAATTCCGGGTACCAAAAAAAAAAAAAAAGTATTTTATATGTGGAAAGGACGTGAATGAGGGGGCAGTGAGTAGACTGTTAGGAATTGAACAGTGTAGCCCAAAAGACATATTAAAGCCCTAACCCTCAGCACCTATGTGTCACTCAGATATCGTTAGTTAATCAGAGGTCACACTGGGGAACAGCGGGCCCTACAGGCATGTCTCATGTTCTTATAAAAAGAAGGGAAGAATGGATTTCTGTTGTCTTATACCACCGGGATTAGTTTCCTGGGGCTGTCATAACAAAGCCCCACAGACAGGTTAAACAATAGAAATTTTTGCCCTCACAGCTCCCGAGGCTGGGAGTCCAAGGTCAAGGTATGGCAGGACTGGTTCCTTCTGAGGCTGTGTGGGAAACTGTCCCAGACCCCTCCCCCAGCTCCTGGGGTGCAGGCGGTCTCAGGCGCCCTTTGGCGTATAGAAGCATCATCCCGATCTCTGCCTTGTCACATGGCATTCTCCCTGTGTGGGGTCTGTGACCCAGTTTCTCCTCTTTATAAAGACACCGGTCATACTGGACCCAGACCCACCCTAATGACTTCATTTTAACTTGATGGCCTCAGTCAAGTCCCCTTCTCCAAAGAAGGTCACATCCTGGGGTACTGGGGGTTGGACTTCAACACACAAATTAGGGAGAGAGGGACACAATTCAACCCATGGCAGCCATCCAGGTTTCCAAAATTGGCTTATTTCTCACCTTAAGTTTAGCCTCGGGCCGGTGAGATGGCTCAGCAACTTAAGCGCCTGCCCGGCAAGTGCGAGGGCCCGAGTTCGACTCCCGGAACCCACATACGAAAAAGGGGCCGGTGATATCGCTCAGCGGCACGGGCGCCTGCTGGCGCGCGAGGTCCTGAGGTCGACCCCCTGGTACCCACAAAAAAAAAAAAAAAAGTTTAGCCTCACAATGTAGATGGGCCAAACACTTTAGCAGTCTTGTTTTGTAAGTATTTAATTTGCTGGCTGTATATATTTTACTACTTAGAAGAAAATAAAATTGCCCAATCCAAGTTTCCAAAAAGGTTTAATTCACTTCCATTCCCACTTCTCTACCACAACCGTCCTGGGCAAGATGTCTTCCAACCCATTCCAGGTACCATTTTTACATTATTAATTTTTAAACTGTGACAATATACATGTAACAAAAAGTTTACCATATTCGCCATTTTTAGTGTCCAATTTAGTGGCATTAAGCACGTTCACACTATTGTGTGACTGTCACCACCATCCCTCTCCAGAACTTTCCATCTCCATAAGCACACACTGTGTCTTCCTTCAGCACCAAAGTCCCCCGGCACCCATAGTCAGCTGCTGGCCACCGCCCTCTGCTTCCTGTCTCTGTGGCTTTGCCGATTCCGGGTATTTCACATACTTGGAATCAGAAGATATCTGTTGCCTTGTGTCTGGCTTATCTCACTTTGCATAATGTCCTCAAAATTCACACATTGCAATGTGTGTCAGGATCAAACTCAAGGATGCTCTACCACTGGCTACAATCTCAACACTTTATTTTATTTTGTGAGACAATGTCTCACCAAGTTACCAAGGCAGGACTCAAACTTTCGATCCTCCTGCCTCAGCCTCCCTCAATTCTGGGATTATAGGCATGCACCACTGCATGCGGCTAGCGCCCCCATCCTGTGTGAAGCTGAGTAACGTCCACTCCATGGACAGAGCGCACTTTGTTCATCCTCCACCACCTGGTTGACAATGGGTGTCCCCGCCTCTCGGCTGTGTGCAAGCGGACGCCCGCATCTACTGAGTCCTCGCATTGTTTTTCTCAGATGTGTGCCTGGAAGTACAATGGCTTATTAAAAATAAGTGTTTTTAACTTTCAAACTCTGTAGTCCAGTGTACTTGGATCTTACCTAATTATCGGATAAGTCTGGGAAAGGGAAAGGTTGTCCTGTTGATTCCCAGTGTGAATGGCAGGAATCAAATGCTGATTAGATTGGAAAAATAAAGTAAGACTCACAAAGACAAAGACACACAGAACGAAGTACGGGCCCACACACGCCAGAAAGAAGCAGCGAGGACTACGACCACCCACCCTGCCATCATGCAGCCCAGGCCTGGCTGCTGCACCCATGTCCTCCAAAGGCTCCTGTCCCTCTCAGCCTTGCCTGAGAGCTCTGATCCCAGCCCAGCGTCCAGGGCTGGGAGAGAAGAGTGAGCGAGGGCACCGCCCTCTCTACGCCCGGGTGTGGCCCACAATGCTCCCCACCTGGCTGTGACACCGAGGCCAGCTCGGGCCAGCGGCCAGTGAGTGACAATGACACTCACTCCTCCCAAGGAGCTCCCTCCCCGGGGCCACTCGGTCCCATGCAGCCCCTCTGTGCACCTGGGTGACCCCCAGCACAACTGTGGTCGTGGGCCCGGGGAACTGAGGCTGGGAGGCAGCCACAACGAGCCAGGAGTGTCCTCGCCAGCACATGGGACACAGCCCTCCACCTATACACGTGCCTTCCCTGTCTGAAAGTGGGGGGCTGATCCCCACAAGACTGTGGGGACAGTGGAGGTGACAAAGCCAGTGGCCAGCACACTGCAGACATGTGCCACAGCACTTCTCTTCCACTCACTGCCCCACACACCATTCCTCAGGACTCCGCAGCCTGGCGATGATGACCCCTCCCCTGACCCTAGGGTTAAATGGCATGGTGGACAGAGGGATGCTCAGTCCCTGAAACAGCATGTCATGGCCAAGGGGCTGCTGCTGGGAAAGGAATCCTGCAGGAGAGGCTGAGGCTGGTTCCTTTAAGGCCGCTGTGTCAGCGCACGGACCAGGCTGCAGACAAGGGCCGGCTCCCAGCTGCAGGCTTCCGGCATCAAGCAGTGTTAAGCCAAGCTGGTTTCACCGGAAGGGCAGAGCCAGGAGAGCAGCCTGGAGGGGGGCTTCCGAGACTGAGACAGGCTGGGCCCTGTAGCTGGCATCTAGGTTCTCGTGGTGTGCACGCTGGTAATTGGTTTTAAAGGTCAGGCCAAGTGTTTATGGCGCCAGCGTTGTGCTCTCCAGCGTGTAAGCTTTTTCTCAGATGGATTCTTTTCAGAATTGGGCGCAGCAATCCAGCATTGCTGAAGAATTTTCCAGCGCTGGAAGGAAATGTGCAGATCAAAGCCCATTCGTCTTCAGCCAAGTGAGACGGGGCTCAGGCCCATTATTAGGAAAACCAATTAAAACAAAAGGCTCATCATAAACTTTGAAAAACTCCGAACAGCTACTATTACCTTGGCTGAATTGCCTAAATAATGGCTTTCATTTTTCATTGCATCTTAAAAGACCAAGCAACTCTCAAAATCTGACTCCCAAATGTACCCATTTCATCTCCTGAATCACTCCTAAGACCTTCCCCGTGACTAAAAGCATTAGCTAGCTACCACTGCGTAACGATTACCCCACACCTAATGGCTCAAGACAACAAGTGTCCCCACCAACTTTTGGTATGTGCTGTTTTTCATTTCAGTCACAGGTAAATGGGTCCATAGCGTGGCTTTAATGTACATTTTCCTCATGACCAACAAAATGGAGCACTGTCCCGTGTTCTTTGGCAGTCTGGCTGTCCTGTCTGTGGAGTCCCGTATCTTTCCACAGGGCTGTCTTCCTCAATGAGCACTAGTTCTGTTTTCTAGATACGAATCCCCTTTGGAGATCAAACATGCACACACGCACGCAAACACCTACATATATGTGTCATGTGATCAAAATATACAGTGAATTTTAAATTTTTAAAAATTTTATTACAGGGCCGGTGAGATGGCTCAGTGGCGTCAGCACTTGCCTGGAAAGCGCAAGGGCCCGAGTTCGACTCCCGGATCCCACATACGAAAAAGGGGCCGGTGATATCGCTCAGTGGCACGGGCGCCTGCTGGCGCACGAGGTCCTGAGGTCGACCCCCCGGCACCCACAAAAAAAAAAAAAATTTTTTTTTTTTTTTTTTTTTTTTTTTTTTTTTTTTTTTTTGTGGGTACCGGGGGGACGACCTCAGGACCTCGCGCACCAACAGGCACCCGTGCCTCTGAGCGATATCACCGGCCCCTTTTTCGTATGTGGGTTCCGGGAGTCGAACTCGGGCCTTCGCGCTTGCAAGGCAGGCGCTTAAGCCGCTGAGCCATCTCACCGGCCCAAAAAAAAATTTTTATTACAGTAAAAGACACATTGTCGTTAATCCCCCTCACAACACTCCCCCTCACTTCAAACACACTCATCCCATCATCCTTGCCACTTTTCTTTCTTTTTTTTTTTTTAATATATGCGGGTACTGGGAGTTGAACTCAGGACCTCGCGCTTGCCAGGCAGGCACTTATGCCGCTGAGCTATCTCACTGGCCCAACCTTGCCATTTTCTGAAGCAGCTCTGGAGTCCTCTTTTGTGAATGTCTTTGTAAGGTGTGATCACAAACACGGTGAATGCTGCTGCTAGGTGACAACCGATGGAAAGGCAGCTCATAAAAGCTTGACAGTGTGTCCTCATCCACTTTACTCACCAGATATCGCACCATGGGACTCCGGGCTCTTCCCCAAAGTCAAGATGACTGTGAAGGATATCCCTTTTTTGAAGGTTTCTTCCACCCTCTCTTTATGGGCTCTTTAATGAGCAGTCATTCTTTTTTCCAGTACAGTCCAATTTATCATAGCCTTTCTTTATGGCTAACATTTCTGGGGTATTAACCAGAAAGCTAAGGGGAGCTTTGTTTGCTCCCGGCTCAAAGACACCCTCCTGCGCCTTCCCATGAAGCTCCAGCTTTTTGCCTTCCACACTTCAGTGCGCATCTGCACAGAAGGGACCTTCTGAGTACGGTGTGAGGCAGGGGTCAGGACAAGTCAGTCAGAATGCACGTGGATACCCAGTGCGTTCAGAAACACTCATTGAAGAGATCATTTCCGCTCTGAGATGGGCTCCCTTTCATTCCTTGTTTTATATATTCCGGATCGTTGGAAGTGATTGCAACCCTGTGTCACCTGTCTGTATTAATACACATGCAACAGAATCAGAAATGTTTAAACATCCACATATGGGGTCAGATGAAGTAAATTAGGATTCCACGGAGATGAAAAGCCGCCACGACCCCTGAAAGCGCCGATCTGCGCCCACAGACTGAGTCCTCTGGGGGAGGCAGGTGTTAGTTACACGAAGGGAACATGTGAGTAGGAGAGTGTAACAAAACGCAGCACTTGTGAGAAGCGTGGCTGTTGAATTCGCACCTTGCATGTGACTATCCATGCGTCAACTCTCTCTGCAGGTGCCCACAGCAGAGAACAGGGAGGGGGCTTGGAGACAGGCACAGGAGGGAATCTGTCCCCCAAACGTGGCTTTACAGGGTTGGAACTGGTTTTCTACCATGTGCATGTATTGGGTATTGAAATAACTTTAAGCCAGGTGTGGTGGTGCATGCCCATAATCCCAGAACTCGGGAGGCTAAGGCAGGAAGATTGAGAGTTTGAGGCTTATCTGAGGGCTACATAGAGGGCTCAAGGCCAGTCTGAGCTATACAGATAGAGCCCATCTGAAAAACACACAAGCACAAAAAGCAGGTTTCCTGGAAATGC
Organism: Erethizon dorsatum; assembly: GCA_028451465.1. Taxonomy (NCBI): domain Eukaryota; kingdom Metazoa; phylum Chordata; class Mammalia; order Rodentia; family Erethizontidae; genus Erethizon; species Erethizon dorsatum. Next base: position 96,478,145 of record CM051836.1, on the reverse strand, counting down.
AAGGGCTTCACTGCCTCTTGTATCCTCCACACCCACTTCTCTGGCCGCCCTGGCCACATCGGGCACCTGAGTCACACGGGACATGATTAGGACCACACGGCTTCATTTATCATACAAATATTCCCAGAGAAACAGCTGTTAATTAATTTTGCATTTGCTCATTCCCCTTGCAAACAATTATCCCAATTTAACCTCCTCTGGCAAAATCTGACTCTTGTTGCAGCAAGTTATCTCCACTTGGACGTTCTGGTGGTATTTGCTTACCAAGAGCTCCTTTTCTGTTTGGAGCTCTTGGGGGTGGAGGGGCCAGGCTGTCAGGTTCCTCTTTCCAGGCAAGTTCCCTGGTCCTGGAACCTCGGCTTCCTGGGGATGGTGGGTTGGGATGTGTGATAAGTCCATTGTGCACACCAAAGTCCAGGATAAAGATTCAGTAAAGTAGGGAGAAGAGGAAGGCCCACCACACAGGGTTGTGAAGTGGCCATATCTGTCAGCTTTCCCACAGCTGAGACTCAATGCCCAGTACCCACAACTTAAAGGAGGGGAGGTTTATTGGCTCATGGTCTCAAGGGATTCAGTCCATGGTCAGCTGGCTCCAAGGCAGGAGCATCATGGGGGAAGAAAGTGGTGGAGCAGAGCTGCTCAGTTCACGGTGGCCTCAAAGCGGAGCAAGGGAACAGCGCCTGAGAGGAAGGAGCCAGAGACTAGGTATAGTGCCTAAGGTCACACCCACCCAGAGACACCCAGGAGTGCGCTACACCAATTCCCTGGTGGACCCCAAAGTGGACCAAGTTGAGACCTCACCCTGACCACCAGAGTGGCTGAAATGAATGAAACTAGGCTCCCACCCTGGACTGTACAAGGTCAAAACCAAGGCAGTGGCTGGGCTGGGCTCTAATCTGGAGACTCTAGGGCAGGATCTGCTTCCAGCTCATCCAGGCGGTTGGCAGAGTCCAGCTCCTTGCAGCCACAGGTCTGAGGTCCCATGTCCTGGCTGGATGTCAGGTGGGGACTGCTCTCGGCTCCCAGGGTCACTCCCAGGGCGTCCATCTTCAACCCAGCAATGGTGAATTGGACTTTGAATCGGACTTTGCCTTTGTGGCCAGCTGGAGAAAACTCCCTGCTTTGAAAGGGCTCAAAAGGTCAAACTGATCAGATAACCTCTGTGTCTCAAGGTCACCTGGCTCGGACTTCAATTTCCAATGCAAAGTCCTGCACAGAGGCACCTAGGTTAGATCTGAGTGTGTGTGGAGTCCTTGGAGTCCCTTTAGAGCTGTTCGCCACACCCCTCTTACATCACACCCACCTCTCTCCGAACTTGCCTTCTTCCAAGTTCAAGGAAAGGAAGAGAACCCCACCACTGCCACGGGATCCCAATGCGCCCCCGGACACTGCAGCAGATAGACGCAGGGTCTGGCTTCAGCCCTGACGTGAGCTGGGGCAGTGGTAAGAAGCCTGCGCACACCGCCCTTTCAGCCAGCGTGACCTAGTGCAAGCCCCTGCTCTCCGAATCCTTGGGCTGATCCACAAGAGGACATCTCTGGACCGCCCGGCCCAGCGCCAGCACAGGCCACACTCAGCGGTGGTGAGCGTCATGCTCCTGGTTAACATGCTGTCAAGGTACCTGCACGACCTTTTTCTGAGGGCCATTTTTCCTTGTTAAACACCGCCTCACCCTCGCTGGGCTCTGCACACTGTTTAGCTAGTTCTTCCTGCCTCCATCCCCCGGCTGGCTGGACGTGAGCTCAGAGAGCAGATCCAGGGGGCTTCTCATGCGGACAGCCTCAGCTCCACCTGTGCCACACCTCAGGGAGCTACCTGAGCTCCTCCTAGATGCCCAACGGGGGGCTCGGTTGGAGCAGTTCTCTGTGTGCCCATGAGGTGGCAGCACAGGCAGGCCTCAGAGCAGGGGATCCCATGGCTTCGGAGGTGGATGGCCTGGACTGAGCTGTGGTTCAGGGTCCCCAGTGTGGCTTCCCAGTGGGGAATACAAGTACCTGCCTGTCCCGGGACACTGGAGCTGCAACTCTGCCCTGGTGATTCCCTCCGAGTCCCAAAGAGGAAGGAAGTGATCATTTCCATCTCTTCTACATGAGAGCAAAGAGCCTAGTTGTACTGTGAGCTGAATCAGGATGAGAACAATCAGGTAACCTGGTCACAGACAATGAGTAACAAAAGATGTTCTAAATTTTATCCCAGAAAATGTCAAGCCTCTCCAAAAAAGTCACAAGGCCCACAGTATTCACCAAGCTTCAAACACTATGAGTCTTTCTCTGCCCTCAGGTTTGTTTAGTAGAGTATTTTTAACACAAAACACGGACACTGGCAATTTACCATCAGTACTTTTGTTTGCATGCCTGACGATAAGGATATTTTATATAACCACCTGGCTATTGTCACTCTCTAACAAAAGTACCAAGAACTCTCATCGTCACCTAATACCCAGTCCATATTCAAATTCCCCCAGCCACCGCAGCTTTTTTACAGTTGGTTCATTTTATCATGATCCACGTAAGTTCCACACATCTATTTAATTATGTCTTTTGAGCTCATTTATTCTCAAACAGCCTCACTGCCTTTTTTTGCTCTCTCGGGGCCCTAATTAATTAATAAGCTGGGTCATTTATCCAGTACAACACCCCACGTTCTGGAGGTGTCAAAGAGCCTGGCCCACAGCAGCACCAGGTGAACAAATGGATTTTTGTTGTTGTTTTGAGGTGTTTTACTTTTTGTTTGTTTGTTTGTTTGTTTGTTTGTTTTGAGACAGTCTCACTATGTAGCCCAGGCGGGCCTCGAACTCAACTCAATCCTCCCTCCTCTGCTTCCCCAGTGCTGGGATTACAGATGGGGGCCACTATGCCCGGCAAACAAATGGTTTTAATGAGAGCAATGCAAAACAAGTTCAGTCCCCACAAGTAGAACACACACAGGCAGCACTCCCTGATCAATAATGGAGTACGGGAGAGGCTCAGCCCTTGGCAGTCGGGACCTGGAGCTGCTCCGGGGGCCCTGCCAAAGCCAGGACCAGAGGCCCCCTCTTCCAGGACTCTGCTTCTTCAAGGGATGCGACGGAGTACAAAGACTTCACCAGAGGCTGCTTGATAAATATCATGGGGGTTATGACCATTTTCCCTTCTTCTGAACATGTTTGAAATTTTCTGGGATAAAACTTATAGATTAGGCCGGGCAGCATGGCCCACGCCTGTAATCCCAGCACTTGGGAGGCTGAGGCAGGAGGATCGCTTCGAGTTCCGGGCCAGCTTAGGATGCAAAGTGAGTTCAAGGCTAGCCTGAACTGCACAGAGAGACCCTGGCTAAAAAAAAAAAAAAAAAATTACAGATTAACAAATACTTCTGAATTGATGACCGTCCATGGTGTCCAAAACTCTTCCTAAACAGCACATTACTCCTGCTGTATGTTTTGTGTCTTACTGTGATAAAATGAAAGGCGACAGGTACAAAACAGACACCCGCACTCCCATCATGTAACGTCAAACCTATTGACACTACGTCACTTTCGTTCCCCAGGTCTCGCTTCCGTTTTCTGGAATTCCTGGGAGATGGAGACCCCGGCCCTTCCCCCACCCTCCTCCTCACCAGAACAGTGGCATCGGGAGAGGGGTTTTCCCGGCCTCTTGTGGCCTTATCTTCCAGATAATTGGGATGTCCCGTCCGCTGATTTTCCCCACAGTCCAACGACCTCTTGCCTTCATTTACCGATCTAGGACCCGACGGCTCCCAGCGCAGCCAGGCCAACAACGCGCTCCCCGGCCTGGAACACAGCAGAGAAGCCTGTCAGCCCGCCTCGTGGCCCCGCCCCCGAGCTCGTCCTCCTGATTGGCTCTTCCCCGACCTCGCCCCGCCCAGACGAGGCTCCTCCCTCTAACCCTTCACCTTTCACCTCCTCACCTTCTGGGGCTGCCGGAAGCTTCAGGCCCCGCCCACCGGGGAGGACAACTTGTTCTCCACCATGACTTGCAATTATTGGTGAATATTGTCTGCCGATCATTGCAAAAGCGGTCGCGGATTGGCTGAGTGGAAATAGTGGGGCGAGAAATCGGCGCAGCGGCTCGACGCATGCCCAGTGCGTGCGCAGTGACGGCGGCGACGATAGGCGTGATGGCGGCTCGCTGTGTAAGGCTGGCGCGGCGAAGTCTCCCGGCTTTGTCGCTGTGTCTCAGGTAAGAGGTTCTAGGATTCTCTGGGCTGAGCGGGGAACAGCCCTCCTCAGCACTGCCTCTCCCGCTCCGACCTTTTTCCGGCACCCCGGGTCCGTGGGACGCTGTCTTTCCGAGAGCCTCAGCCCGGGAGCTGGGCATCCCGGGCCCCCAGCGCCGGATGCGGACCATTTCCGAGCCCTCGGGCGCCCCGGCCCGCGGCTCTTTGCTCTGCGGCCGTGTCGCGTGTGCGTGGGGCTCGGAACGCACGAGCTTGGCCGCCTGGACCGGAAACGCGGGCAGCGAGGGCCGGGGCCGAGCCGCGGGGGTGTTTGGAGCGGAAGGTTCTGCAGCCTACCTGTGCGTGCAGCCCGGTGCCTGCGGCGACACCTCGCTCACGTTCGCGAACCTCACTCGTGCCCGGGCACAGAGATGGCCTCGGTCTCTCCAGATGAAGAAACCACCAGAGAAAGCAGGACTTGCCCAGGTCGCGCACCGAGGCAGAAGCCGGCCGGGTGTGGCCTGGACAGGGAACGTGTCTTGCTAGTCGGGACCTGCTCGGGAAAATTCCGCCTGACCAAGGCACCTGTTGCCCAGTTTTCCACCATGCCTGGAATTCTCTCTCCCCCTCCGCCACCCCAGGGCAAAAGGGCAGCGGAGCCTCCTCCGTTGCGGGCACAGAGGACAAATGGCGACCCGACTCGGAGGGTCACAGAGCCAGCCCCCTTACTGTTTTAACTTGTGGCTTCTGGTTTTTGAAAGTCTTAACAGATAGTATAGGAAGTACTTAGTATCCTTGTCTAGTCTGTTGGATTGCTCTAGAAGCAGGTTATTAATGAAATCAAGAGAAACTACTGTGGCAAGCTGGCGGCAGAAACTGAGCACGGTGAGAGCTGGCCTGCCAGGACCTTACTCGTCTGGTGCAAGCAGGCACGTGAGGTGAAGATTGCTTACCGTAAAGGTGATAGGTAAAGAGGGGAGCACTAGCTTAATAAATTCTGGGGGAAAAAGCTGAGGGCAAAAGAGCGAGGTTCCTGGGATACTTGAATAAAAAGGCTGAGACTCAGTTTCTCTCTGGGACACAGGCCAGCTGTGACTCTGGGCTCTGTTTCACAGCCACACCTCGCACTGCTACTAGACCTGCTGATGGCCATGCATCAGGAAAGAGTCTGCAGAGCAGAGCTGACCTGCAGGAAGGCAGTGTGACTGTCACACCCAGGGGTGGGAGCAACTCACAGAGAAGGTCAGGTTAAAACAGTACTCTCAGGATTGGACATGGTGGCGCACACCTATAATCCCAGTGTTTGGGAAGCTGAGGCGGGAGGATTGCCACACGAGTTCAAAGACAGCCTGATATACAGAGCGAGATCCCTGTCAAAAAAAAAAAAAAAAAAAAACCCAGTACTCTCAATTTTTTTTTTAGATTCATAGCTGTCTAAAAACTGGAATTAAAAATATAGTTAAAAAAAGGTCATTCCACCCACTTGGTAACCAATTATAATAGATCTTTCCACTCCCTTCTGCAGGCCTAAGAAACATGAGCATTTCTAATTTGTCTTTACAAAAGCAAGGTCAGGTTTTGTGTAGTCGTATGCTGTAAAGCGTTCAGTAGACCACATGTAGATGCTGGTCCTGTCAGATTACCTTGTGACACCTTAGTCTTTGTTTATGTAAGTACATCCTATGATGTTTGAGTGACACAATTACCTAATATTTTGCTTAGGATATATTGTCATTAAATGACACATAACTATACAAAAAATACAGTGAATACTTAAATTTTAAAATATAATAGTTTAAGACACATTGCCATGGGCTGGTGAGATGGCTCAGCGGCGTAAGCGCCTGCCTTGCAAGCACAAGGGCCCGAGTTCGACTCCCGGATCCCACATACGAAAAAGGGGCCGGTGATATCGCTCAGCGGCACGGGTGCCTGTTGGTGTGCGAGGTCCTGAGGTCGACCCCCGGTACCCACAAAAAAAAAAAAAAAAAAAAGACACATTGCCATGAATCCTCTTCACTGTACTCCCTGGTTTCGTTGTTTTGTTGTTGTGTTGTTGTTGTGTCTTTTTGAGACAGTTTCGCTATGCAGTTCAGGCTGGCCTTGAACTCACTATGTAGCCTAGGCTGGCCTCAAACTTGCAGCACTCCTCCTGCCTCAGCCTCCTGAGTGCTGGAATTACAGGTGTGTGCCACCATGCCCAGCTTACTCCCTGGCTTTGAGCACACTCATTCCATCATTCTTGCCACTTTCTGCAGCTGTTGTGGAAGTCCTCATTTGTGTCTTTAGTTGCACTGTCGTGGCTGCCTCCGTGTCTTGAATGGATTCAAAACATTTCCCTTTCATGGTCATTTTGACTTTGGGGAAGAGCCGGAAGTCACACAGTGTCAGATCTAGTGAATCATGAGGACACAACATAATGTTTTTACTGTAAACAGCTGCAGGAAGTGGCAACAAGGGTGGAACGAGTGTGTTCAAAGTGAGGGGGAAGATTCTGAGGGCAATTAATGGCAGTGTCTCTTACTGTAATTTTAAAGTCACCATATTTGATTCCGCAGCATGCAGTAGTTCACTCATTGGGCTGTGGCATAATGGCAGAGAGCTCCCACTGGTCCAGGGGGAAGAGGTCTGGGCTTCAAGGCTCTGTCGCTAATGATTTGTATGGCCTTGTGCTTATCACTTAACCTTGTCATGTGGAGATAAGACTGAAATTTTAAATCACTTGCAGGGTTGTTTTGGAGCTCTTTGTAACCCCCACTCCCATATCTGTTTCCTGCCTTCATCCAAGCAGTTCTCCCTTCTCGTGTGTAATTCCTGTCAGCCTGGCCTGAGCTCTGCCTGCTCTGAGTCTCCCAAAGCACTAGCTTCCTCTTTATCACTCTCAAGCCCCAAACGACTGTTCCCTATGTGTAGAAATCGCGCCTTTTCTGCACGATGCTGAGTGCTGTGTGGGCCTGATCTCCGCCCAGTCCATCTTTATAAGCAGTATCAGCCTGGGCCTGAGAGTAGCTGCTCTATTTTGGGGCAAGGCCTGGCCACCCGGATCTTGGAAGCCACCTCAGAACGCAAGAGACCATTGGATGCATGTCAGCTGAGGTGCGCGCTGCAGAAATCGTCCATCAGTAGTCTCATGTCACCAAACGGGTACATTCTGAGAACTACTCTGTCCTTGTGCGCATGTTGTAGAGTGTGCTCAGGCAAACCTAGATGGTACGCCCTGCCACCTCCGTGGGCCGTGTGGTACGGCCACTGTCCCCCGCGCACTGTTACTATGTATGCTACGGACCAAAACATCGTTACGCAGCGTCTGCTTCCATCCACCGTAACCTACTGCCTTTATTAGACCTGAGATAAATATTTTCTCCCCAAAGTCAGTAGCAGATAACTTACAGTCATCTCATATTTCTAAAATCACGTCTGGCTTTACCAAGCACAAGGACAGTGTTGGCGCATAACGTGTGCACTTTGCTGCAGGCCCTCCCCGCGGCTGCTGTGCACAGCTGCAAAACAGAAGAACAATGGCCAGAGCCTGGAGGAGGACGCGCGGCCCGGCGAGCAGAAGGCCGAGCCTGCCGCTGCAGACAAGGTCCTCCTGGAAGAGAAGGGCCGGCTGGAGGAGCAACTCAGAGAGACCGTGGTAAGGACCTGAGGGCCATGTGACCATCCCAGGTTTCACTGGTGACAGCCCACAGCCAGAGGCGTCAGTCACTGTCCACCACCCATGGTGGCAGAGGCCAGAACCAAGTCCAGCGTGGCTCTGGCCCTGCAGGAGTGGTTGGCGCATGCCGTAGCGACTGTTAGGACTGCAGATGGTCTTCGCGGTGCGGAGGAGCGGCGACTGGGAAGGGAACCAGAGGCTGCAGGTGCAGGAGTTGGGGGTGCGAGTGTGGTCATGTGGCACTCTCGTCAGTAACTGGATGTTACTCGGCGTGAAAGCACAGATGGCACAGATCAAGCTCCTTGAGCATTTAAGGTTGATGACATCCGGCGCTTCCGCGCTGGGTCTGTGCTGCGCCCTCTGCATTAACCCTCCCCGCAGTCCTGTGAGAAGGCGTCCCCATCCCTGTTCACACATGAGGACGCTGAGGCACAGAAAGGGAAGGGGAACGAGAGACCAGGTTGCAGAGCCAGGGTGTGCAGCAGGGCTGCCTGCAGGAACCCTCTCAGCTGCCGCTGGGGATGCCTGAAGACGGAAGACAGGTGTGGAGTCACTCGTAAATGCTGGAGGTCGGGCTGCCCGGGGTGGAGGCGCTGAGTGAGTACAGGTGAGGGGAGGGCAGAGGTGGCTCTCGGAGCTCCAGCCGTTGTTTAGCCGAGCATGCTCAGGGCACCTTGAGCGCTGCCGCGGCGTGAAGGGATTACTCCCTAACGGGCTGAGGCAGCGATGGCGAACCTTTTAGAGATCGAGTGCCCAAACTGTAACCCAAAACCCACTTACTTACTGCAGAGTGGCAGCACTGCAATGAAACCTGAACATTGAGGTTTAGTTTAGAAGAAACAACTGTTATCCACACTCAGCTGCTGGAGCGACTTGGTTACATGGCGACAGAGAGGGCTGTGCGTGCCTGCTGCGGCACACGTGCCATAGGTTTGCTGCCACTGGGCTAAGGCCTCAACTACCCACCCGGCTCCCTCCTCCTCGCCCTTTCTGCAAGGCATGGGCCCGGGGATGGGGACGCTCCTCTGGGAAACTAGCGTTCCTCCTACAAGGTGCCGAGAGGGGGTGTTGGAACCACGGTGAGGACCTCCTTCCTGTCCTCCTCCCTTGGCGCTGGGGGAAGAGCGCAGAGCCGCGCTTCACTCGCATGTCGCTGGGAACATGGACACAGGAGTAAACCGGTCTTCGCCTGACCTGTTTTTGTCCACAATCTCAAAAGTAATGACTGGTTTTATTTGTATTTTGACTTAGAAGTTTGCTATATAATCATTTTTAAATCAGGATGGCTTTTCTATGAATTTGTTCTGTTTTTTTTGTGTGTGTGTGGGTACCGGGGGTCGACCTCAGGACCTTGCGCGCTAGCAGGCGCCCGTGCCGCTGAGCGATATCACCGGCCCTTTTTTCGTATGTGGGTTCCAGGAGTCGAACTCGGGCCCTCGCGCTCGCCAGGCAGGCGCTTATGCCGCTGAGCCATCTCACTGGCCCTGTTCTGTATTTAATAATTCGGGTAAATTTCTTTTTCCTTCTTTCTTTAGGAAAAGTATAAACGAGCTCTGGCAGATACCGAGAACTTGCGGCAGAGAAGCCAGAAACTGATAGAGGAGGCGAAATTATATGGTAAATGTGAACACCATATGGTGTTGGTCCTGGGAAGCAGCTGGGAACAGGGACGAGGGCTGCACATCTGTCAGCATCAGAGAGCAAGGCTGGCGCAGGGCAGCCCTACAAGCTGTAGGGGAGGTGTATGTGGAGGAGCAGAGGTGACATAGATGCAGTCGTACCCAGCAGCGAGCACAGAAAGTGCGATCTGGCAGTGGTCAGCTTCGTCCAGCGGGACAGAACGGCGGAATCTGTCAGAACTCCTGATGTGCTGTTCCTCATGCCACCTGTCCCTACCTGCCCGTTTTACAGTTGAGATCATTGAGGCTGGTTGATTTGCCACACAACACAGCCACTCGATAATGGCAGCAGCATTGTGGCCATCCACGGGCAGGTGTGCGTGTGCACACAGACATGCTTTGCCGCTGTCACCTGTATGTAACTGGGAGGTGTAACTCCCCGTGTGACAGATGGGGGACCCCAGCTCAGGATGGGAGGTTAGTGGTTTGCCTGAGATCACGCACCTGGTGCTGTCGCCTCTGCTTCCTGGTGTCCTCCCTCCCTTTCTGCTAATGCCCTCGAGGCCTGGCCTGGCTCTCCGGGATGCAGTAGCAGGCCACTTGCCCTTTGCTCTGCTTGCCAGGTGACTGCCGCCTTCCCCTGGGTCTCAGTGGCCAGGTCTCAAGGGCACTTGAAACTCACTTTTCCCCAGCCCTCTGCTCCCTTTCTTACTCATTTTAGTAAGTGATTCCACTGTTATCCCCACCAAGGCTTCTGGAGTTTGAATTGTCAAGGCACTGAGACTTGAGGGCAAGCAAATGACTCGCCAGGTGTCACTGGAGGGCCGAGCCTGCGGTGCACAGCATGGCTGATCCCGAATGCAAACCATCTTCTTCCTCACTAGGCATCCAAGGCTTCTGCAAAGACTTGCTGGAGGTGGCGGACATTCTGGAGAGGGCCACCCAGAGCATCCCGAAAGAAGAGATTAAAGATGAGAACCCTCACCTGAAGAGCCTGTACGAGGGGCTGGTGATGACCGAGGTGCAGATCCAGAAGGTGTTCACGAAGCACGGCCTGCTCCGACTGGACCCCGTCGGAGCCAAGTTCGACCCCTACGAACATGAGGCCTTGTTCCACGCGCCCGTGGAGGGGAAGGAGCCGGGCACCGTGGCACTGGTCAGCAAGGTGGGCTATAAGCTGCACGGGCGCACCCTGCGGCCCGCACTGGTGGGGGTGGTGAAGGAAGCCTAGCTGTGCCTCAGGCGCTGGGTCTTGGTGCCCCTTGCTGCAACTCTGGAAAGGCGGGGTCGCCTTCTCTCCTGCGTGTGCACCTGTGACCTGTGCCCAGACTGGTCGGAAGCGGGAGAGAGGGGGGCCAAGCAGGGGCAAGGCCAGGGCCTGTTGGGCTCAGAACTGATCAAGCATCTGCTCGTTGCCGCTGCGTGCCACCCGTCACGCGTTCCGTGTACTTGGGGGCGGCCAGGGCCTTAGGGCCTCAGTGTCCCAAGTAGCACTGCATCCACTCAAATTCTGGTGATAGCAAAGTATTTTGAACAAATAAAAGGTCTCTGGGAATTCTGTTGGCTGCCTGGCCGCGCCCCTCTGCGCCGTGTCGCCCATGCTGCAGCCCCGAGTCACTGGCGCCCCAGCCTGCCATGTGGTTCCCTGGTGAGGAAAGGACACCTTTCTCGTGCTAAGAACAACGTGCACCAATTCTTGAGAACAGACGAGCTCGGGTGCAGTTAGTGTCTCGCCTCTGGCTTCTCTGTGGAGACAGGACATAAACGTGTGAACTGTCAGGCACTCGTCACCTGTACTTTGCCGTGACCGAGTCTGCCCAAGTCGGTCCCCTCCCCCTGCCCTGTTTGTCACTGAGTTACTGACCACGTCAGGGTATATCCCTGCTAAGGTGGGCCTTCTCAAAACACAATGACGGCATGCTTGGGACACTACGCGTCCATGCTTAATTTTAGATTTTTATTTAAGAGGATCGAAAGCCTGCTGTTTCTTTTCCTACTTTCTGGTAAGGATTTAGTTTCTTCTCTTACTTTCTGGTAATGATTTAGTCCTTTGATGGAGACCGTGAGCCCAAGGCCAGCAGGACAGTTCCTCCGTGCCCCACGGGGCCCTGAGCTGCCTGGGGCTGCCTCTTCCCGTGGGAGCCATGGCCGGCGCACCTTGGACTGTGCTTTCTGGCGCCAGGCCTTGGTTCTTACTTACATTAACATCGAGGACCTAGGGAGAGGGTTGAGCGAGCGAGCAGACATCTGTCACAAGTGAGAAAAATAAGTTTCCGCCGCCAGTGCTAGGACGGAAGGGCGAGAGTGGTGAGTCCACCCACTGCCCCAGGATGGGGCAGAGCCCATGGATCTTACTAGCAGTTTGGGAAGGTGCAAGTAATAGTGCCATAATTAAAATCTTCCGTCTTTACTGTTTCCAAACATTGCCGTCTTTTCCTTTAAGCTGCCCTGAATTACTTGGTCCTAAACAGCTGGAACTAACGGCAGCTTAGCACAACGGAGAAAAGCTCGGCCAGTCCGGTCCCGCTGTGCCCATTCCTCTGCTGGGGATCTGGGTATATGCAGGGCACTCGTCGCAAAGGGGACCCAAGTGAGAAACGCAGCGTTCACACCAAGTCTGTGGACCTGTGCCCTCCTCCCCGTTCCAGCTACAGCTGCGACGCTAAGTGGCACAGAGCTCGTAACCCGTAAGCGGTCAGCCCCCGCATCCGTGCATCCCACATCCACGCATTCAGCCAGCTGCAGACCAGAAATACTCAAGAAAAACCGGGTCTGTCCTAAACACAGACAGGCTTCTTGTCGTTGCCCCCTAAACACCAGTCTGTGCACGCCGCACTGACACTCTACTGGGCATTAGTTTCCAGGACATGCACAGGCTATGCAAACCGCGTCACTTTATGTAAGGGACTTGTGCATCCAGTTGGGCATCCCTGCGAGTCAGGTTCCCGGGACCAGTCTGAGGGTGACTGCCTTAAAGGGGGCAAAATTGTCTTTATGTTTTCGGTCATCTGCAGTCACACTAACAGGAAGACATCTTTCAGTTACGTGTGGACACTGCAGCGTGACACATCCGGCCGCCTTCCAGTCGGGAGCTTGGACGCCGTGGACGACCAGTGCCAAGGGTCTCCCACCGACCTGCAGGGGTCTGACAACGCCAGCTCCTGGAGGACTCTGCTGCTTCCCATGCTGGGGGAACCGGGCTGGCACTCGTGTCCTGGGTGTGGATGTGGGCTCACTCTGAGACGCAGGTTCTTGGGGACAGTGGGAAGAAGCAAGCAGTGACACCGTTTTGTTCTCAACCTCTTTAATATGTAAAAGGACAATAGAAATGGCAGCCGGAGTTGCAGCTTTTAATACATTCTTGGAATGCTAGCCTCCCGAGCGCGCTGCCGTTTCTGACTCAGAGGCAGAGCTGAGTTTGGGGAGGACCTCGTTCCACAGGATTATGGTAGCTGATTCACTGCGAGAATTAAACAGAAACATTTCAGGCTCCGAGTTAACAGCAGAGGTAAGGACTGATGTGACAGAACAGCTGGAGTAGGTGGGACAACAGGCATCCATCCTGGAATTACTTTTCCCTTGTAACATTAATAACATAAATTAATTATACATTCATCGTATTTGAGAACAGTCAAGCCTCAATAAATTCTTCCTACCATAAAAAATAAACACACACTACAAACCTACGAAAGCACAAGGCTTCCACTGAACCGCTCTCGGCCTAGGCCACACAGGATCCTCTGCTTCTCAAGCTCATGCAGGTCTGGCTATCGCTTCAGAGACTAAGCCCAAACCTCTCCAAACCAGGATGCTGGTGCAGAAAGTCAACCCAGGGGACCCCAGGATGGGGAAAGCCAGTGGCTGTCCACCTTGGGCTCCTGCCCAGCCACTCACACAGCTTGAGAACAGCGGCGGGGCTGCATCCCAGAAGCCTCGGAATTTCTGACTCCAGAAGATCACGTGGGGCCCGACTGCACTTCTGTCCACCGCGTGCTGGCTAAGACACTGCAGGCGAGCACCAGCCATCCCAGCACCTTTTGGGGCCCTCTGCCAACCAGCTCTGGCCACTGCGCTCTCCCTGCAGGGGGCAGTGTGGAGCTGGTCCTCATGAGCAGGCCCAGAGCTCACTGGCTCAGGCATGGGCCTGGGCCTGGCCACGGGGCCGCCATGCACTTTACAGCTAAAGCCATCTGCAGTGTGTCTGAAATGTTTTATTTAACGCTGAAACACTTACCCTAGGGGACAGAGGATGTAAAAAGAAAAGGCACATAATCAAGTCCTTGGAAATGAGGTGTTTTTCATTTTTCTTTCACTTCAGTTTAATGTAACTTCAAGCCCAAACGTTGTGGAGGTAAACAGGCTCTTGTACCTATGGAGGCTGGGGCAGGCCAAGCGTGGGAGGGAGGGGCAGGGTCTGTGGTCACTCCAGGGTCCCTAGAGCCCGGTCTGAGCAGAACCCTGAGCGGCAGGAAAACGAGCAACTTCTGCAGGTTTAGCAGAAAGGTACCAGGCAGGTCCTAAGAGGGCCCTGGCATCAAGCTTTTCATTTCTGACTCACACGGAGCCAGGAGCAGCAGGTGTGCGCTGAGACTCATCTGGGTGCTCTGCCCTCACCAGCATGCCATGCACGCTGCCCATGGCTCTACTTGGCTGGTGGGCAGCGGGCCTGGCCACACCCTGAATAATTCACTTAGCCTGGCTAGCGCGGTCACGCTTTTTCAGTGGAAAGGGTACTTGCAGCTGTGACGGAAATCCTGAGGACGCTAACACAGGAACCCAGAACACCGAGCACTCGGCTGTGCGCTCTCACATGGGGACTTCCAAGTAGAATGCACTACAGGGACAGCAGCAGCAGACACCCAGGAAACTGGCGGTCCCCACAGTCCTGCATCCCTCCCGTTGACCACCCTCCTGCTAGTAGGGACCCAGATGTGCTAAGGGAGGCAGCCAGGGCACCGGGGGAGGACCTGGGTGCTGCCGAGAGTGCAGTAGCATCTGTGTGCAAACAAGGGTTTCCTAGGTGTCTAGGAGATGTCGCGGCAGCTGCGTCTGCTGTGTGCAGAGGCCCTGCCCAGCCTGCCTTTCTGTAAAGTGCCGTGTGCCTGGGGCAGCAGTGGGCTCAGAAAAGGGCACCAGCAGCAGCCCCACCTGAGAAGAGCTTGTGCCACCAGGAAAAAGCCGAAGGCTTGCTGGCCCGGCAAGAGCACATCGCTCCTGGCACCCTCAGCAACAGCTTTTGCACCGAAGGGAAGAAGGCTCACGGGACACAAGGACACCATCCAACCTCGTCACATTCTCCAGATGGAGCCGCCACGCATCCGTCTCCCCTGGGATCCACTGTAAGACTGCCACTATTGCTTCTTGCAGAGGACCATGAGAAGACTTTACACCTTAAAAAAGGAACTCGATTTCTTTAAAAAGAGCAACACTGGGGAGCACCCCCTCCCCAAGTCATTTGGCTCACAGCTGTGGGCGGCCCGGCCTCAGGACGCGTCCCGCGATATCCACCCGCTCTCAGTGAGGAACGTGAGGATGCGCTTCTTCAGGACTTTGTCCAGATAGCTGGGCAGGCGGCTTTTGGAGGGAATGCCCTGTCGCTTCTGCAGGTGGTCCTTGATGATGATGGTCTTGACGGTCACGTAGCGCGCCGGGCTCAGGTTCAGAGAGCTGCACAGCACCTTCTCACGGTCCGACAGGAGCTCGAAGCCGGGCAGGTTCTCGATGGCCGCGAACTCGCCGTCCTTGCCGTCGTCCTTGCCCCTCTTCGAGCCGGCCAGGCTCTTGTTCTCCTTGCGCCGCTCCCGCTTGTGCCGCGCCGCCTCGTACTCGGCCGACTCCTCCATCTTAGTGATGCCGTTGCGCCGGTAGCGCTGCAGCTCGCGGATCTTGGCGCGCAGCATCTTCTCCTTGTGCATGTTCTCGAACAGGTCGTCGAACTCCTTGCACGACATGAACTGGTACAGCGGCCTGAGCTTCAGCCGCAGCTCCTTCTCCTCCTTGGTGATCTTGCGCTTCAGCGCCTTCTCCTTCTCCTTCTTGTCCTTGCCCAGGAAGGCGGGCACCAGGTTGTAGTCGCGCGCGATGTTCTTGCGGCGCTGTCGCTCCTTGAGCTTGCGCACATACATGTCCACGTGCGCGCGCTTCAGCTCGATCTCCACGTCGTCGTCGTCATAGTTCACCGAGAGCCCGCTGATGAGCGTCTCGGCGTCCTGGTCGTACTCGATCTCGTAGTCGTCCCGCAGCGGCATGTAGCCCAGCTGCTGCTGCTCGGCCACCGAGATGTCAAGCGGGGGCAGCGGTGTGGTGAGGCTGGGCGAGAGGGGGCCCCCGCTGGGGCACGTGTGGTCGGTCACGCGGTTGGGGATGGTGTCGGGGATGCAGGCCTTGCCCAGGTTCCCGTGGATGTACATGCTCACGTAGTGCTCCATCACCTCCTGGGGGGTCCGGGAGGCGCCCACGTGCGCAGCCATGTCCTCCTGCGGCGACAAAAGCCAGGCATCAGCTTGGTTTCCCACACACCCCATTCACATCTCCAGAAGGGCCTACCGGGCACACTTCTGTCAGCCCTGGCACTGCCCTCTCCAAGACAATGTGTTCTGAGGTCGGGCCCTGACTGCAGCCAGGAGACAGAGGACCGGGGAGGGTGCGCCTGCCTGAGGTCACAGGGCAGCCAGACCCTACCAAGAGCTGCCTCTGTTTCCCTGGTTCCTCACGAGGGACGCACCCACCGCACTGGCCATTCTACCACTGCAAGCCCTGCACACTCAGGGACCGCGTGTCCCAGGACTCCTGGCCTCTTGTGTGCAGACCACAAACACTGGCTCGGGTCCTAACCCCAGGAGGGCACTCGGAACGGCAGGGTCAAGACACTGGCTTGGGTGCCTGTCCCAACCTGGTGCTTTGGGAGAGCTAGCTGGTCCCTTTCCTAGGTGGTGACTGTAGGTGACAGGTGCACACAGCACCTCCTGCCCATGAAGCTAACCGCCACGCTGTCACAGCTGAGCACACGCCTGCTCCTGCAAGAAGGGAGCCCAGAAACATGGAGTCTATTAATGGGAGGAAACCGTCGCGCTCCCTCAATCTTTTCCTTCTGCTAAGAGGCCGCTTCCTTAAAGTCAACCACCAAAGCCACTTCAGAAACTAACTGCCCAAAATGCGCACTCATTCTCCCGGCCACCACTCAGTGCCCGCCAGCCCCAGAGGGCGGGGTGAGGTGCCCGGCACGCCGCAGGCACTCAGGAGCAGGGCGAGCTGCTTTCTGCCCAGGCTCTCAACCTGAGCACCCAACCGGAAGTCCAGCGGGCTGCTGCTGGAGAGCGGGGTATGGAAGGGGAAAGCAGCCCTGGCTTGGTGAACAGAGTCGCCGGGCCGGCCCCTCCCCACAGGACCCCGGAGGGTCGGCGTGACTTAACGGAGCGGGAATGTACAGCAGTCCCGAGACCGACTGGGGGATCTCCCGGAGGATCAGGAGGAGGGTGAAGACGAGCAAAGGACAGGTTCTGGTCGGACCGTACTTCCGTGATTCCTTTTTCAAAACCTACCAGCATCTAGCACCTTCACTTTATCGTCCCAGAAGCATTTAGAACAAACACTAGGCAGGGACTGTTCTGGGCTGAAAACACTGACCAAGCTGCGTGACACAGGCTGGTGGCAGCCATCTGAGCCCTGAATCCTCCCCTGTAAAGGAGGCAGTGGCCCGTGCGCAGCAGCAAGCTCTTGCAGGAAGGGTGCCCCACGTACCCCACAACACAGGCCAGAAGTGGCCGCTGAGGGCACTGACTTCCTGTAGTCCTGCCTACGCTGGCCACGACCCGAGAGAAGTGCTGGCCACGTCTCACCCAGCAGATACAGGGCCTGCCCTGCTCCATGCCAGGCAGAGGATCTCACCAGAGGCTCTGAGGGCAGCAGTGCCAGCTGGTGGCTTGGTGGCTTTCCTCCTCAACATCGGCTTCTGCCCATGGCTGGGAGGACCGCCGTGTGGGCTGCGAGGGGGCCTCGGAGGCTGTCGCCACACCCACTTCCTGGCCAGCGAGGGTGCTGGTCTGAGGCTCAGTGCTGGGCCACTCATCCACAGCAGCACGTGACTGATGGTCTTACTTGGCAAATTCTAAAGTCAGCCCTCCATCAGCCTCCAGACGACATCTTCCACTAGGAAGCATTTACGAAACCTGCAGATACCCTCGCCACCGTCCACCAGGCCCCTCCTGCGCCTTCCAGGCCCATGCGGTCCAGGTCCATCCCACCTGGAACTTCCCGGGCCTAGCTGCTGCCCACCCCACTAGAGATACCCTCTGTCCACAGCTGTGTGCTTGGACACGTCTGGTGACCTCTCTGTGCTCCTGCTCATCAGCTGACTGAGGAAACAGCAGAACCCATTCCGCAGGCCCTCAAGAGCCCAGGTCCTTTCAGGAAGCCTCCGACCCTGCCCATCCTCCACCCTGCCGCGCCTGCAGTGGACCCCTTCTCTAACAGGTTTTGTTGGTGTAAAAATAAAGGCCACCAGAGGCCAGCACACCAACAGCACCTTGCCTGGCCTCAGTGTCAGGGATCCATGTCCCGCAGACCTGGAGGATGAACCTGCAGGTGAGCGACCAGCATGGCCAGGGCTCAAGGCTGCCAGGCAGGTGAGGTGCTCAGTGCACAAAGGGGCTGCGTGTGGCAGCCTGGGCTTCCTGGCACGCGCTCCCCACCCAGGTCCACACTGCCCTACAGCACTTCCAGGGCATGCCCTGTGACCCCGCTGTCACCCGGGGGCTCCACTGCAGTCCTCTCCATGCCTGCTCCGGCTGTGCAGTACAAGGCAGGACGGCTGGCTGCGGCCCCAGCCGGGGTCTTCCTCTCCTCTCCCTGGTGGCTTGGGACCAGGCACAGGACGTTGCTGAAGGAAGACCCCATCCGGCTCTTCCCTTCACGGAAGCCTCCAAATGGACAGGCACCACCGCCAGGCCCACCTTTCCTGGGGAGCTGGGTGCAGGGGCCCTGTGGGGCGGGCAGCCAGAACGGGTACCCCAGGCCAGGAGCCCCGCCTGCTGAGTGCCTGAAGTCCCTAGGGCGAGGGCACAGGGCCCAGGTGGTGGCACAGCCTCGTCCAGGAGGACAGGAAGTCCTGAGCCAAGGGTGAGGCCAGACGCACAGCAATGAGAATGTGTTTAAGGCCGCGCACTGGACACTGAAAAGTGCTTCTGGTGATAAATTTTATGTTCATGTATTTTACCACAGTACATTTTTAAGTAAAAATGATGAAAAGGCTTTGTTTTGCAGTACTGTAGACTAAACCAAGGGGCTTGTGCGTACTTGGTACATGCTCTACAACTGATCCCGGGGGGCCAAGAGACGGGCCCCCTTGCTCCTCATCCAGGCACAGGGCTCTTCTTTGTTGGTGGGAACAAGTGGGTCGCCAGCCACAGCACCCCGACAGTGGGAGATCTGTGTCCTCCTGCTCTGAACCACTGCAGGCAGGCACTCTGGAGCCCTTGATGCCCCAAGGATCGGACCCATGCGTGGGTCCCTGTGTACTGGTCAGATCTCACCCTCGTTGCCATGTTCTCGTCCCGCAGCCCCTCCTCGCACTGTAAAAATGTCCGGGTGCACCTGTGCAGCCACGGCACCACGGCGGACACTCTAGCTACATCCTGGTCCCTCCTGGGCCCACGTCTCGGGCTGGCACAACGTGATCACAACATCGCCAATTTCAGTGCCCTCCTCCCGTGAATCCTACAATCAGCAACGCCACCCCAAGGTCATCTTTCACCACTGCCATCTGACATCAGAACTAAGCAGGTCTCCTGCCATCACTGTCCCCGATGCCCATGTCCAATCTCTGACCTGCTCCCTTCTATGGGCAAAGCAGGCATGCTGTGGCCCAGCCCACGTCACTTAATGCTCTTACCCCACCAGGCTGAGGCCCAGATGCTGCCATCAAGCCTGGCCCTGTCACGGGCAGCACTGTGCACTCCTAAACAAGCAGCTTAAGAGTCCTGTACATTGAGCACCAAGCCCACAAGCCCCTGCGGACCACACACGTGTCCAGGAAGATACCCGCACAGAACGGCACAGGCTCAACCGTGCTATGCAGCTACTTCTGTGCGGGAATGGAGCTCTGTGCACATCTACGCTGCAGGAAAGCCTCAGGGGAGGAAATCGAAAGCCAGAGGGGTAAAGCACCCGGCCCGAAATGGCACAACCAGAGAGGTAACAACAGAGCCTCCTCCTCCTGGTGTGCAAGGGCAGCACCTTGGGCCAGTCCTGAACCTCAGATCAGCAGGGACCAGGGCCTGCCCTCCCACACTCTAAGGGCAGCCAGGCTCTATTCCAGCTAAGACACTCTATACTTCTAGTCAGAATCTACATCTTAGCAAGCACCCTACGTGGTCAGGGTGGGAAAGTACTGCTTTAGCAAAAAGCCCTCCCCACGCCAGCCCAGGTTCTCGCTAGACGCCCTGCCCATTTTAGGTCCAGGTGTTGGGTTCTGTGTACTTTCCATGGTGTGGCAGTGAAGCAGTATAGATAATGTGGTATCAGGTGGGCACAGATCCTGCAGCCAAGCCAGTCCATCCCAAACCTCTTGCCCAGGGCTGCCGGGAAGATGCCAAGAGACACGGACACAGAGCTCGGCCCGGTGCCCGCACTCGGCATTCCCCTGCCCCGCCAGCTACTTTCAACTGCAACTGTGGAGATGGGAACGGGGTGGAGAAGGGAAGTCTCGAGGGACAAGTCACGAGCCACACCTAGAGGGGGAGGACTCCAGGCAAAAGGAGTGAACAATGAGACTAAGACCTTGCAGGGGCCTCAGATTAATCTAAGTAGATCTGGAGGCCACCGAGGGCCCAAAAGA
The DNA here is from genome assembly GCA_028451465.1 of Erethizon dorsatum. Classification (NCBI taxonomy): domain Eukaryota; kingdom Metazoa; phylum Chordata; class Mammalia; order Rodentia; family Erethizontidae; genus Erethizon; species Erethizon dorsatum. The sequence continues at coordinate 96,457,879 of CM051836.1, read as the reverse complement.
AACGACTTATGTTTTAAAGGATCACTGTCCTTATGGGTTGTAGAAGACAGGGATGAAGCGGGAAGAGCAATCACAAGTGGTCAAGCAAGAGGTCAGCGCCTGCCTGCACTAAGGTCACAGGCAGTGGCTGGATCCTGCACATACTCTGAAGAGAGGGCTGCTGCTGCTGCACTGACGCAGAAGGCGGCTTTCAGGATGGCTCTTGGTACGCAGCCTGAGCCCCGTGGTGTGACTCTGGGTCACCGTGGACATCTGAGAAGGCAGCTTGACATGTAGGGTAGAGATGCGTGCACGCATACAACACTTGAAGCTCCCAGAAGGCAAGGATGAGGGCTTCTCTCCTTCAGAGCCCTTCACCTTTGTCTGATCTGCACAAGGCAGATGCCTGACATGCATTAACAAGCAGCACTTGCAGACAAAGCAAGGCATAGGCTTTTGCAGGTTGGTGATCACAATGTTGCAGATTAGGTAAGAATTTGTAGAGCTGCATCTGCCCTAAGGAGTTGGGAGGAGAATAAAGCTCCCCAGCTGCAGAGTGGTCCCCAAGGCTACTCTCTATGAAGAGTAGAGCAAAAGAAATTAAAGCAGCCCAAGTTGGGAGGGGATCAGAGCACTGCTGGAGAAGTGGCAGCAGGTGACAACCCTGGGATCTAGCTGTACCTGGGGAAACTACAGAAGAATAAGATCCAGTCTCACTTCTCTGCATGTCAGAAAACCTGAAGATAACCACATGCCCTTGATGGTTACGGTGAGCACAACACAGATGAAGAACAGAAAGAGAGCTCTCTGGAGACCCCTCGAGAACCACCCTGCTTCCCTCTCCCAGAGAGGGCCTGGCACATTACCTGGCTGGAAGAAATGAGTCCAGTCCAGCTGGCCTTTTCCCCCAGCCCACCGTCCCCACAGAAACCTTTTGACAGATGGAGAGAGAGCCCAGGACCCATGCATCCTCGAGCAGGCATCTTTGTTCACTACATGCTGGTCACTCAACACCCCGTGTGTGGGGCGTTGTGGCCCTCGCAGGGAACCTGGTCCAGGTCACGGCGCAGGGCTCCTGCAGCCACTCCCAGAAGGCGCCCGGGAGCCAGGAGACAGTCCCAGGGCCCTGCCGTCTCGCACTGGGCTCCACCAAGGCCAGTCCCCGTCCCTGCCCGGGCTCGGGGAGGCCGGACCCCAGTCGCCTGCACGCACCTGCACCTGGGCGCCCGCTCCGTCGCCCGGCCCCGCGGCGCCGCTCCCCCCGGCCCGGGTTCACGGCCCAGCCGCGCTCACCCAGTTCCCGAAGCCAAACTGCTCGATGGCGTCCAGCAGCAGCTGCTCCTCGCGGCTGGTCCAGCCGCCCTCGGCCTCGGGTCCCCAGAGCGTGAAGCGCCCGCCGTCCACCAGCTGGTAGCCGTGGTAGCGTCGGTGGTGACCGATCTCGGCGCCGGCCGAGAAGCACTCGGGGCACAGCTCGATGTCCTGGCACTCGGTGCAGCGGAAGCGCAGCGGGCTCACCTCGGCCAGGCAGTACACGCAGTACTTCTTGCCCAGCTCCGCCATCTTCCCCCGCTCGCCCGCCGCCCGTACCGCTGCCGCCGCGCCCCCGGCCGTCAGCGCCCCGCCGCCAGCCGGGCCCGCCCCGCTACCCACGCCAGCAACACCGCCCGCGCCGCCGCCCGCCCCCGCTACCACGGCCACCCCCGCCCAGGTGTCCCCGGAGCCGGCCAGCCGGGCCGCGTCCCGCCTCAGCACGCAGGCGCCCTCGGGCCCGGCCCGGCCACCGCCGCCGCCGCCGTCGCCGCGCCGCATCGCGCAGGCGCCCCGCGCGCGCCCCCGCCCGGGCGCCTGGCCTGCCGCTCTGCGCCTGCGCGCAGCTCGCGCCCGTCGGCACGCCCGCCGGCTCAGCCGTGACGCCCCGCCCCAGGCCTGGTGAGACTGAAGCGCCGACAGGAAGTCGGACGAACGTGCCACACCCCCCAAGGCGCGAGCTCGCACCCGCGTCCAATCAACCGCGCCCCCCACGATAGCGGCCTCCCATTGGCTGACTCCTACCGGGAGGCGGGGAGAAGAGGCGGAGCGTCAGGCTAGCGCCTGGCCAATCGTAGGATCTACCGCGCGCGCCCCTGGTTGCCCGGGAAACCTAACAGTTTGCAGCCGCTGTCCGCCGCCGCGACCGACCTGGGCGAAGATGGATGGTCTCTCTGAGCACGCTGAGGTCACTGAGAGCGAAGGCGAAGATGGAGACAGCCTGGCTTCGAGGCCGACCGAGATCAAAGACAGCCCTGGCCCCCAGACACCCACGGAACCAGAGGAAACACAGCTCGAGCTGGAGGCAGCGGCGGAGGAGGTAGAGGCTTCGGAGCGAGGCGCTGCCGCGGGAGAGCAGCCCGTGGCCGCGGAAGGGTTGGCGGCCACCAAGGCTGCGGGCGAGGTTGAGCCCGGAGAGCCAGAAAGGCCGGCCGAGCCCGAGACCGAGACCGAGGAGCCCACCGGGGCTGGGGCGGAGGAGTCGGCCAAACCGCGTTCTGAAGGCAGCTCGGAGGAGGCGGAGGATGAAAAGAAGGCCGAGGCGGAGGCGGAGGCGAGGAGGAAGAGGACAGCCTCGTTCCGGGCGTCGCTGCAGCTGACCGCGATCCGCGAGGAGCAAGCGAGTCAGGAGGAGGAGGACGACGACGACGAAGGGGAAAAGGAGGGCGAGGGGCAGGGTGGGGAAGGACGCCGAGCGAAGAGTGAGAAAGAGCAGATGCCCTGGAGCCCGGGCGGAGAGGAGGACGAGGAGTGGTCGGAGGAGGTGAAGACGCTGCAGGAGCAGCAGCTGCGCCACGAGCTTCTGGAGCAGTACCGCGCCCTGGTGGTGGAGCGCTCCCGCTACCAGCGCTACAACCTGTACCTGCAGCAGAAAATCTGCGAGGCGCTGCGCAGGAAAAAGGGCCTGGACGCCACCGCGGAACCGCCAGACAAGGGCCCCGAGCCCGAGGCCCCGGAGAAAGAGCAGGCATACCTGCACTATCTGGCCACGCTGGAGGAGCTGAAGAAGCAGGAGATGGACGACCTGGAGTGGTACCGGAAAGAGGTGGGCCAGCTGCAGCAGCAGTGCCAGGAGAAGCTGGCCAGGGTGGAGAAGAAGTGGCGCCAATTCCAGGCCCTCAAGAAGCAAGTAGTGATGCAGGTCATGGGCAGCTGCCGCATGAGGGGTGGGCGCCAGGCTGCTCTGCAAGAGGTGGAGCAGATCCAGGCCTTGGAGGACAAAAAAGAGAAGGAGATTTGCGCTGTGCGGCTGGAGAATGTGCAGCTGAAGCAGAGCCTGGCGCATTTCGAAACCAGAATGAAGGCCCAGGAGGACTTGGCGGAGGGGCTGCTCCTCATTGATTTTGAACAGCTGAAGATCGAGAACCAGACCTTCAGTGAGAAGGCTGAGGAGCGAAATGAGGAGGTTCTAAAACTGCGCGGCAAAGTGACCAACAACGTGCAAATCATAACCCATGTGAAGGAAAAGCTGCACTTCATGGACATGAAGAACGCACACAAAAAGATGGAGCTTTTGGGGATTGAGGCTCAGGTGGCCTCCAGAAGGGACATCCTGACCAAGACTAAGCAAGCCCGCGATAGTCTGCGGGTTGACAACCGCAAGCTGAATCAGAAGTGTGGGCTACTGGGCAAGGAGTCACTCCTGCGGGACCTGGAGGAAAAGGTGGACAAGACTGAGCTGCTCACCCAGCACCTGGAATCCCTGAAGCGCCACCACGCCGGGCTCACTTTGTCATGCAAAGGCGTGAAGCAGAAGATCAGGGAAGCCAAAGCCTTCCTCCCCCCGTGACCCCACTGGCAAGGAAACCAGAGAATATTCACCAGCTCGGCGGACTTCGACCTTCATTCACTTTTACTCTCCATTGCTGCCATTCCCTGGGACTTGTTATATTTAGCATGGAACTGTATTTTTGTCTCATAATTTTTCAGCTTCTGAATTCATGCTGAGCCCAAATTTGCGTTAGCAGTTTTGTAGAGAGATTAAGCAAGAGAGGCCTAGAGACAAAAATGGGTGATTGTAAATGACTTCTCACAAAAAGTTGTCAAAAGATCTTTTTCTAACTGAAAAACTCTGTAATTTCAAGGATTTAATACTAAAAAATACTGTTCCCTTTTCTCTGTGTGAGGTTTTAAAAGCTGAACCAATGGGCAGGGTACAGAAAAATTCCTGTGCATTAAGCAAAGCATTAAATTCTCTTTGTACCTACTTTACTGTGTAGTCCTAAATCACTCAGCTAGACGCTCACTAATTCTTGTTTTGTGTGTAACCATTCCTAGCTTCTGGGATGATTTTTTAAAAATCCAGAAGCTGGGAGTGTTGTCACACACCTGTTATGCTGAGGCAGGAGGACTGCAGTGAGTTCAAGGCCAGCCTGGACTACATAGTCTCAACACAAACAAACAAAAAAAGTTTAATAAAATCCAGAAACAGAGATAATCAACAGGAAAAGGGGCTCATGTTCTCTCATCTTCCTTTTCACTGAGAGGAAGATGAGTCGTCATCGGTGGTATCTGCTTCTGCCTCGATGACCGTCTTCAGTAGGAATTAAACACTCTCGGACCCTCTGAGGAGATGCGTAGATCTGTGCACACACACAAAAAGACATTTTGTTTTCCAGTTTTCATTTTGGGCAACAAAATGGTGACTGTATTGTTCCACCAGATGCAAAGAATATGGAGTGGTGGCTGCTGCTACCACAGACAGCCTGTGGCTTCAGCTGGGTACGGGACCAGGACACAGCATCTCCTGTCCCCACACTGAAGTGGGTCATGAGGAAGATGATCCGCTCCTGGTGCTGAACACTTAGAGAATGGTTGAAACCCCACTCCAGGTGGCTCGGTCAGCTGTGAGGTTACCAGCACTGTGTTTTGCTGACGTGATTTTATTTTCTAGTGTATTCCCTCTGCAATCAATGAAAATTTAATTCCTTTTCAAACACCGTGGCTTGAATACACTTTTTGATAATAAGGGGGAAAAAAAGCTCTGACTTGGCTTCCGTTCTCCCGGTCTCACTACAACTGGCCTTCTACCCTGCCATCCAGGCCTGGGTGAAAACAGCAAACCACTGGCAAACAGAACTATTTCCCTGTGGCTCTGGCTAAAAACAGCTCAATTCTGCTGTTGGGGACGCTTCCCAGTGAAACTGGCCACGGTGCTCAGGGCCTGGACCAAGCAAGTGGCTTTCACTGGAATGCTGTCCTTTAGTTCTTGGGTTCACTGTGGCAGAACAGGCACTTTCAGCTGACTTTGACCTGGCAGCAGTTGGCCCCCTGCACACGCCCGTGCCAGCCTGGAACCCAGGGACGGGCAGATCCCTTAGAGCGCAGACGCACGAGACGTTGGCAACACCGAGATATGTGGTGATATCGGTGTTGCTTTCGGCTGCAAAGCGAGTCCTACGGCAAGGACTACACGGCGAGTCACCAGTGTTCCCATCACGGTGCCTCCTGCTGGAATGTTACAATTAATTAGAAGACACTCGGGCTGATTACCTCCTAATGTGGTTTTTCTAATTAGATTACAGGAGAGTGCTTAATCATGAGTGAGGCGCATGCCCATCCATGCCGTTTCAGATAACCGCAGAGGAAGAATCGCACCCGAGCATGCTCTATCCCTGAGGTCCAACTGCACAGCTGTTCGCAGGCCCTCCATGTCCCCCACCCAGCCATCAGCCACAGCGACTGTCTCCCGGGCTATCTGCCCTGCTAAGACCAGGTCCCAAAAGGCAAGGCCACGTCTCATTGCCCTGGCTAGCAGGCACCACACAACGTGCTAAATAAAAGTGTCCAGACTCATACGTGAGTGCAATGCCAATCCCTTCCATCCTCTGCAAAGCAGCGTGCTTTAAACACCTACTGTGGGGCCAGCACTGGGAAGTCCTATGCTGGACTGAAAGATGACAGGCCGGAAGAGGAAGGGACGAAGAAGGGAAGTGCAGGTGGCCCAGGCTTACAGTCACACTGGGACAATGCCCAGGAAGGGGACGTCGGGCCCAGCAGGGACTGGACATCCCAACAAGGGCCGCTGCTCCTGCAGGGCTAAGGGCAAAGGTTAAAGACTTGTCTGCTCTCCTTGTCCAGGGTACAGGGCCTAGAAACAAGGAAACACTTTTCATTTTAAGCGCAAACAATTTTGGTGACTCCCCCCACCCCATCTGAGGCTTCTCAGTCACACGAGTGGAAATACACGCTTCCTTTCTGGACAAGTTCCCTGCTGCCATGATTTAGTGTTTTGGCACTGAGATGGGGTGCCTGTCCATAAAATAACATCAGGGTCAATGCACCCCAACTCGGTGCTTTTGCACTGTGAACTTTCAGACAGCGGCGGAGTGATGAGTCCCCCAAAGGCTGAGAATGGAAAGGCAGTGCAAATCTCCCTCCTCCAAAAGATCCTCTAGTTCTTACCTAAATAACCAGTGACTAAGCGTGTGCATATTTCAACAAAGCTACACTCCCTTATTGACTGACTGAATGTAACAGAGATTGAACCTAAAACTACACCCCCAGCCCTGAGAAGGGTCTCACTAAATTGCCCAAGTTGGGCTTGAATTTGTGATCCTCCTGCTTCAGCCTCCCAGAGTGCTAGGATTACAAGTGTGCCCCACCAAGCATGAAATGTTTTAAATTTTTTATTTATGAGCCTTCTAACATCTCACTGAAAGGCTGCCAAAGACCAATACAAGATGGATCTAGAAGACAAGTCTCACGGTGCGGAGACTCTGGAACCAGGCTGACACGGGACAAAACACTTCGCCTTTCTAAAGGTCACCATACTCATTTAGGCAACTTTTATTTATAGGATAAAAGCAGTATGAAAACATGTCTACACTGGGTGATAAAATTAAGAAGAACTTTTTTCTTTGTGCTTTTCTGTGTTTCCAAATTTTATACAATGACATGTATTTAGGGAGAAATTTAATTTTTTAAAATGTAAGTTCGTGTTTATTAAGATACTCAAAGTTTACATAGCAAAGGCAATGCTTCTGGGTTCTGTGTGGTTTTTGTTGTTTTTTTTTTTTTTTTTTTTTTTTGGTGGGTACCGGGGGGTCGACCTCAGGACCTCGCGCGCCAGCAGGCGCCCGTGCCGCTGAGCGATATCACCGGCCCCTTTTTCGTATGTGGGTTCCGGGAGTTGAACTCGGGCCCTCGCGCTTGCCGGGCAGGCGCTTAAGGCGCTGAGCCATCTCACCGGCCCTGTTATTTTTGTTTTGTTTGGGGGTTCTGGCATTTTTTGAGATAGGGTCTCACTTTGTACTTCAGGCTGATCTTGAACTCACTATATAGCCCAGGCTGGCCTTGAACTCGTGGAAATCCTCCTGTCTCAGCCTCCTAAGTGCTGGGATTTACAGCTGTGCACCACCATGCCCAGCCTTTTGTTTCTGGGTTTTTGGGGTGCAGTTTCAGAAGGCCTCTTATTTCTGTTTAGTCTTCACAAACCAGTGGTAGCCACTGGGGTCCCCTTGGTGCCTTTGGTTAAAGAAAAGGAAACTGAAGCTTAAGAGACTCAGAAAACTCTCCAGAGAGGCAGAGCCTCGGGGCCCATGCCCAGCCTCTAGCTATACTGCACCCTAAGCTCTGGTTTATTTCTGGTTGGCAAGGTGCCCTCCAGGAGCTCCAGAGAGAGAAACTGAGGAACATGAAGATGATCCCTGAGGCTCCAGGGTCCAGCATGAGGTTTCCAAGTCCATGGACGACTGGTTTTGCTGTCCTGTTTGGGGAATTCCATCACATTCGGTCAGGGGCTCGGACCCTGGGCCCTGGCCCAGCAGAGGCAGCACGCTGTGCTCCCGGCCAGCTCTGTGGGCAGTGGGCGGCACTCACCAAGGAGCAGGCGCAGGCCAGGAGCCAGTGCTCTGGGCCTCTCGGAGATACTGCGCACTTTACATTGTGGCCAAGTACCTCCAGCCAGGTGAGAGCTGGAGTGGGTTCTACGGGAGCCCCAGGGGACGTCTGGACCCCAGCTCTGCTATCTCGGGCTTGTCTACATCGCATACTTGGGCGCAGGGAGGAGTCTCCTCCACAGAGCTGCTGTGGAGATGGAAGAATTCACTGGCGCAGAGCCCAGTGTGGCTGGAGCAGACAGCCAGCCCTCAGCTCATGGGACCGTGTCAGCTGCCAGCCCCACCTCACAGGCTGCGCAGGACCCCGGCCCAGAGGGGAGCCGTTCACCTGTGGCAGAGGCAGGCCAGCAGCTGAGGGTCCTGCAGGAACCAAGACATTGCAGCAACTTGCACTCAGGCAAAGTCCCCCTGCACGGTCCTCGAGGACCGGAGGGGACATGGCATACCTCCTCCTCGGGGGAGGAGACACTCAGGCTGAGTGCCCACCTGCCTGGCTCTGCCCTCACAGCCACCCCGGGGCTGAAGCTCGGTGTCTGGTTGCAGGCTTCTGACAAGTTTCCTGCAGGGCTGCAAAGCATCCTTGGCTAGCATGGAGTAAGTGCCAACTGCGTGCAAGGACAGGAGGGGCCGACACCACGTGAGCAGAGGCCACAGGCAGGGCCAGGCGCCCTCTAATGTGCAGGGGTAACACTCAGCTCTGGACTGCTGACAATAAGCTACGCGACCGCGCCTTTTTGTTCAGCAAGCTCAGCAATGGACATTAAGACACTCAGGCAATTTTTGCCATGCTTCAAAATGAGAATTTCACCAGGCGTGGTGGTGCACGACTATAATCCCAGCACTCAAGAGGCTGAGGCAGGAAGATCACCTTGAGTTTGAGGCCAGCCTGGGCTACATAGTTCAAAGTCAGCCTGAACTACATAACAAGACCCTGTCTCAAAAAACAACAAACAGGGCCGGTGAGATGGCTCAGCGGCATAAGCACCTGCCCGGCAAGCGCGAGGTCCTGAATTCAACTCCCGGTACCCACGTGTTAAAAAAAAAAAAAAAAATTTGACTTTAAAACCCAACAACAGTGAATGTAACAATTTACATGACTTTTATTTAATAAAACCACATATTTACAATTCAAAAAGTCCTACTTTGATACACTTTACTAAATAAGATTAAAGGTTACTGTACAAGCAATTAAAACATGGTATGTCGGAACTGTTACCAGGAGTTTTCTACCAGCAAACTATTTAAAAGTCAAAAACTGAGCAGTTACAAAGTACCTTAGAAGTGCACACTGTTCCCAAAGAGACTCGGGGACCTGCTGAGGGCAAGGTGCAGCCCGGACCTGAAGTCCCAGAGTCACCCAGCCAGGGCAGGAAGTGGACTCGGGCTCGGCAGGGCAGCATCTCTGCGTCGGTTTCCGGTTTGCCTGCACGGTCAGGACACAGACTCGGGCTGCCGCCAGACCAGCACCACTCCGTGCACGGGACCGGGACAGGGATGCATCTGACCCCTGCGGTCCCTGAACGGCCACAAAGCCCAGTCTGGACTAAAGATGTGCTCAGTGCTCCGGACTGGCAAGGAGGCCTGTTTGAAGCGCAGTGCACAGCAGACTCACGTCAGACGGCGGGACGAGAAACGTGAGGGGCGGGGCGGGGAACACGGGGAGTCGCATTCGGAACAGGCTGCCCGAGGCCGGCGTTGTGCCCCCTTCCGTAGGGCTCAGGACCATTTCTCTGTACAGTAAGAAAATATATACATCTACGGGCCAGGACGCCCCGGCGCGGAGCCCACCTCCCTCAGATTCCGCCTCTGATGGCAGGAAGGGCGGGGCTGAGGCGGAAATGGTACCGTGACGCCCTGCAGCCTCCTGGGAAACTCAAGTGGGGGGGGGCACCTGGAGAGAGGACGCTGGGTGAGGTGGGATGGAGGGCACAGGGGTGACCACGGCTCGGCCACCTGCCCGAGTCCCACTAGCAGGGCGGCAGGCTGAGCTGTCGAGTCCGCAGCCGCCCGTCTTCACCACGCCCGCGCCCCACGCCGCACGCGGCACCTTCGCCGAGAGGGGCCTCCCCGGGCCGGAGATATGGCTGAGAAGGGCTGTGGCGTGCAGACCACACAGGCACTTGCGAATGGCGGCCCGCGCCCCTGACCCGGGCCTCCTGCACCCCAGGCAGCAACGCGCCGACGGCGGGCGGGTGACCACACGGGACCGTTTCCGCAGATCCGGCACCGGCCTGTCCTCTGGAGTAGTGCGTGGAAAACTTCGTTTCTGTGAATCTGGATAATCAAGTTTCTTACACAAAGTTCTCAAAATACTCAAGAAAAAGCAAGAACACAGAAATTTGCAATGAACCTGGAAAAAGAAAGGGCTGATGGTCCTGAGGGGAGGACTTGCCGAGACCGTCCAGGCTGCTCGGCGGTGCCTTGGTCCTCCATCCTGACCACGGCTTGCGAAGCGCATCTGTTCAAGCCGACGAGGAGGGGAAAGCACGGCCCGTGGGATGGAGCCAGCCGCTCCGGGGACAAAGGCGGAGAGGGACGTTCTGCGGGAGCCCTCGCCAGTGTTCCCAGGGCTGTGCCCACCCCAGCGTGGGAGCGAGCTTCGTCCTCTTCTGCCCTCTTCCTCCTCCAGGGCGGCCGCCCCACCCGCTCGCCAGCCGGTCTCCACTGCGGCCTTCTCTGCACACAGCTCCCCACTCCAGTTCCCACCGGGGCTGCAGACACAGGGACGGCGGCAGCCTGCCTGCTCACCTGCGCCCGGGCCCCACAGCCAAGGCCAAGGCAAGCTCAGGGGGACTCACCAGCAGCCACCGCGAGCAAAGGCCCGTCCTCCGGTCGCACTGTCTTTGGTACGTGGGTTTTTGAATGTGACCTCCAGCTCTGAAAAGATTATCTCAAAAGCTATACCAGTAATTCCTTCCTTATCTAAAATGTGGGCCAACAACACCTCAGAGGCCTCGCAAGTAATATCGCTCATGCAACCTGGCTAAGAAAAACCGTACTTTCTGGTAGCTGGCATCACAGCATCACAATTTAATTAACTGTGTGGAAGTGAAGGAGAGGGAGGCTCAGCTGCTGACCCGCAATGAGCTGGGTGGAGAGCACAGTGCTAGCCATGGCCAATGCCAGGGCACTGGTCCGCTGGGCTGCTTAAGGCCAAGCCTGGGTTTCACTCCTTCGGAGCTCTTTCATTTTATGTGTTTAAGGCCAACTCCAGCATCAGGACCCAATGTGACAAGGGCCCTGTGCCGCTCCACAGCCAGGTGTCAGTCTGGATGCACACAGTGCCGCTGGGATCCGCTTCGGGCGAGCAAGTTCGCCTGCGGCCTCAGTGCCTGAGCGACGGGCTTCCCTTCTCCAGTTCCCGGCTGTCCTTCTGCAGCGCGGCCAGCACCTGGAAGCACAGAGGGGACACCTGGTCGACCCGTGGGGCGCAGCCCGAGGGAGTGGCGAGCACATGGAGACGGCAGCGCCTCCACTCCCCACCTCGTGCCGATGCACCTCTTCCTGCCTCCCGGCCTTGACAGTCCCACATCACTGCGAGCCCAACATGGGCAGCGCCCACGCCTGCTCCGCACCCACGCCTCCTCTGTGCACAGCCTGCGCGCCTGACCCTGCCCTCCCCCAGCCCCGCAGACGGCTCTTGTCAGGAGCCTTCCTGAGCAGCAGATGACCGCCCCTCCTCTGCTCTCGCAGCTCTCCGCTCACAGCTCTATTTAACACGTTTCGCTGTGCAGTGACTGCCCAGTTTCTGAACCGTGCTCATGCCACACACAGCACTCGGGGTGCTGCCGGGTTGACACTGTCTATGCGCCAGGCTGAGGTGGCAGCACCCACTGCAAGGAGGGGACTCAGCTCTATCTGCCTTTAAAACCAGGGGCATCTGGGTGGCACAGAGCTTCCTTGTTGGGTGGCACCATACCACACCAAGTCCCAGTGATAAGGAGTAAAGCAGAAACATTTTAGGTAATTTTCAATAAATTGCCTGGAGCTGGATGTGATGGCGAACACCTGCAATCCCAGCACTCAGGAGGCTGAGGCAGGAGGATTGCCTGTGAGTTTTGAGGCCAGCCTGCACTACATAATGAGATGCTGTCTCAAAAAGAAAAATAAAAAAAAGTTGCCTGAAAGGAATAAGAAACAAAGGCCCTTCCACCCCTGAGGAGAGGGCGCTGCCAACTAAGCAGAAACATTCGCTTGTCTGGAAAACGCTCCCAGTTTTCCACGATCTGTTTTCCTAAGTGCAAACCCAGAATCTGAGAGAACGGGGTGGGCCATACTCCCATGAGTTCTAACTGCGTGCCCATGCCCCCGCCAGGCTAACCCCTGCCCTCTACCCCTCACCATTAATTAGAAGATGCCCTGCTGTTCAGATAACCGCTCCCCTACTTTCACCACGGTTTTCAGTTCCTACAGTGAAAAAAGCAAAATGGCAAAACCTGGGGTACAGTCGTGCCCACTGTGGGCCCGGGCCTGCGCCTGATGGTGCTGGAGGCCAGGAGGGGGACACACTGCACAAAGGCCATCAGGAACGGCCTGGCTTCCGTCTGGACCTCAGAGCACTCCGGAAGCCACAGGCTCCACGGGGCCCTGAAGACCAGCTTCACCACGGGCGGCCCTGCCAGGCTTGAGCTCTGCTGCTGCGTCTCAAAATCCTCATTTTCGAGCCATGGCCCCACATTTCCATTTACACCGTGTGCACCTTAACAGCTCTGCCAAGCTAACTCACACACAACTCACTCTGGGAGTTCAGTGGCTCTCCGGAGCCCTTCATGGTGTCACCCAAGGCCACACTCCAGCAGCCAGACAGAGCATCATGTAAGAGGACGGGGGAACGGACAGCACATGCTTGGACAGCTGGACAGACTCCGAGGTGAAAGACACTGAATTACCCACTTCAAATGGGTGGGTTTATGGTATGTTATAAAATAAACAAACCGCGTGACATCCAGGATAAGGGGCCTAACTGCACAGGAAGTGATCTTGCTAACCAACCAATCCACCCAACACCTGGTGAAGACTGGGGGTCTGTTCACAGGAGCACAGAGGAGCAGCCACCCGAGGCCCAGGCAGAGGGCCGCTGCAGGACAGAGGGCAGGCAGGGACGCGAGGGAGGAGGTGGAGCACATCCCTACTCTAAGAGGTGTCCAGACCTTCAGCCAATCACGATGCCTGGACCTTCCCAGGACCTTGACTCAAGCTAGAAAGCCACTGATGACATCAAACAACAGAAACTTGAAAGCAACATTGAACAGAAACTTCTGGAGTGCAACAGTATGTACTTCAGTGCTGACCCGAGGACAGGCGCCACCCAGTGTGATGGGAAGCGGCATCTCCACAGGAACCAGCCCCGGGACTGGACCTCGGCAAGGCCGAGCACAGGAGGAACAGGCTGAGGTGGGCCAGGGCTTCCCTTGCAGGGTGGTAAGACTGGAGCCAACGAGACTCAACCCCATGGGGCCAGGGCTATGAGGGACATCTGTGGGAACTGAGAGGAAGGCCCAGGCCACAGCTGCTCAGTGCACGCAGCCACCAGAGCTACTCCAGAGCGTGACAAAGGAGGGACAGCGAGGGACCTGGCCTCCCTGTCAGCAGTAAGCCAACCCAACCATTTACTTCAAGAACACAGAACCCGCCAAAGGGCCCGGTCCCAAGCAGGACGCAGCCAGTGCCTTCTGTCCCAAGCCTCGTTTTAAGGGGAGCAGAGGTTGCAAAACTGCTGATGCCCCAGTGCCACTGCAGAAAGGGGGCCAGCCTTCCTCCCCATGCCCTCCAGCTGACAGAGACCCACAGAGCACGCCCAGGGCAGACCAGGACCACACTGCAAACGGTGCTCCTGAATCAGCACTGGGCCAGCAGCTCCAGGAAGGGAGGACAGGGAGCCACTTACCTGTGCCCATTTCTTGTTCCGACTCTGCATCTGGACGGTGGCAATGGCCACAAACACCTCGTCCGCTGGCAGGTCCTCTGGCAGCCGCGTCAGGAACTGGGCAATGTGGATGAAGTCCATCCTGGTCAAGATGTCCTCGAACAGCTTCAGGATGCCCAGGGCCGTGCGGAAGAGGAACTCCTCCCCGTCCCGGCAGAACACGTCCCAGATGCGGCAGGCCAGGTCCAGGGGCAGGGACTTGCTGTACAAGGTAAAGATCCTGGGGAGGCAGAGTTCAGATTGAGGGAGGTGTGAAGGAACCACTGTGAGTCCATAACACCGCGGGCGGTACTGGCACCACACGAGCTACGCTGAAGACCCGTCCAACAGACCCGAGCTCTGCCTGCTTCCACGGCCTCAAGCACCGCACACACAATTGCAGCACCGACACCAAGTACGGCTGCCTCAGCAGACACCTACCCAGGACCGGAAAGAGAGGAGCGAGCAGCAGCTAGTGCTGCAGGAGCCTGGAGGACAAAGGGCGCCGGCAGGCAGGGCAGGGGCCTCTGCCCAACCTGAAAGCAGCTACAGCAAGGACAGTGGGAGAGACAGCAGGGGATAAGGAAATGCTCGCAAAACACAGCCTTACCAATCAATTAGATAGATGTCTGGAGTCAAGTTGTTTTTCTTAAAATGAGCAAATAATTTTGGCAAATTTTCTTCAAAGAATACCTCAAATGCAGCAAAATAGGTCAGCATCTAGGGAGAGAATGTAAGATACACAAATGAACCATTCATCAGCACAGGTTTCCAGTCTGCAGATGAGAGTCAATACACTTAGATCTTGAGGATCTCACACAATTAGCCTCTTCTCCACCTGCTACCCGTTTTCAATGGCAGCTCTTGGGCGCCATCTGGGCAAATTTTTAATGACCACCACCTCTCATCTTCACGGCAGCATCACCAGCCACGTCTTGTTACCTCTTCGCTTCACAGAAAGGAAGCGCAGAGCAGCTAAGCAGCTCGGCAACAGAGCACTAGCACTCGCTAAGGAGCAGAGCATTAGCAGGCAGGGCTGGGGCTGGGGTCCGTGCCTGTCCCACCACACAGACTGAGCCTAAGCTTACGAAAAAGCACGCAGGCCTCACGCCCCGGCCTGGCCTCCCGAAGTGGGAACGGGGTGGCTCTGGAGGCAAGGACACCACGTTAGGCCTGCAAATTGTGAGCGCATGCAGCGAGAGCCGAGGAGGAAGAGGCCCTGCCTGCACCTTACTGGACCCTGCAGGCATCTTAAGGAAGCACAATGCCCAAGCAGAGGCAGTGTGACGCTTCGCCACAGCAGCCTGCACTGGGAGGTAGCCAGGTCTGTGTCCTGCCATCCGGTGGGCCGCCTGCAGCAAAGCCCAGAAATCACTCGGCTCCAAGGAAGGGCCGCGCTACGGACCAGGGGCTCCCATGGGGTGCGTTTTGCCTCCCTGGGGATGTCTGGCACTATCTGGAGACACATTTGACTGTCACAAGAGGGGACGGGGCTCCTGGCATGAGCATCCTGCGGTCAGGCTGTGACAAATCCCAGCTGACTCGCAGGACAGCCCGCACCAGGGTGATCTGGCCCTGAATCAGGGGCTGCTGGGGAGAACTTGCCTAAGCCCAGGTCCCACTCAGCACTGTGACTCTAGGACTTCTCCTTAAAGCTGTAAGCTAAATCTGCTAAGTACAGGTTTTGTGTGTTCGAGACAGTCTCACTACGCAGTCCAGGCTGCTCTTGAATTCACTCTGTAGCCCAGGCTGGCCTCAAACTTGCAGCGATCCTTCTGCTTCAGCCTCCAGAGTGCTGGGATTATAGGCATGCGCCACCATGCCCAGCCTAAGTACAGCTTTTATTACATGTTGCCAAAGAGAAAGCTGGGCTCTTCAATATTAGCAGAAATTTGAGTGAAAATCATTTTATTATGTACAATAAGATACAATTAAATTTACAACCAGGAATGAATATTGTAGGAATGTGAACCCCATGTATACGAATATCAACGGGCTATTCCAAGGGTAAGAATCTTGCCTGAAGATTTTTTCCAACTTCTGACCATCACCTTTCTCAGGTAAGCTCTTGCCTCATTACCAAAGCAACACGTACGTCCAAGTGCTCACGCGCACCGTGGAGTACACAGGCGCCACGCTCCATGCACTGCCCATCACGACACTGATGTCGAGGCGCAGTGGCTCGACACGGCAGCAGTCAGCGTCTGTTCTGCTTTACCCACTCTCGAAAAAAGTCAGCACATCGTCTTCCATGCTTCCTCCCACTCCGGGGCCTCACTACACACACTTTCAGGGCCAGCGCCCCCCTCTGCACCCCACTTTACGCTGTTCCACAGTCTCACTGCGAGCCACCACGCAATGACCCTCTCTGCACACAAGGCTCTGCGCACATCTTGGCTTTCTCAGAACAGGCTCCCACGAGCACAGACGCTGCTTACAGCTAAATGTGACGCTAAACTGGCTTCCAAAAGGGCCTGCAAGTGCACACTGGCCACGAGCCACCAATTTAGCAGCAGTTTCCAAGCAGGGACACTGAGGAGCTCCCAAGACAGGCGAGAACAACTCTCAACTACTGGGTGGCTGGGCCTTCAAGTCACAGTGACTACTGCCAGCACCCCAAGACAGCACTGCTTTAACAGCTGATGGAGTCACTCTTAGGCCTTTTCTTCTAGGCCTCGGAACACAGGCTTAGGAACCAGAGTGACTCATCCTCAGCTCCCACATGGCAGATGCGCTGGCCAAGCCACTTCCCGCCTCAGCCTCTTTCCGCGCCCTTGCTACGCAGAGGACTCAGTGGGCAGCGTGCTGGGACCTCCGCACGGCCCGCACCCCTCGCTCCTCTGAACACTCAGTGTGGTCGAGGACCGTCGACAGCAGCGCGCTGAATGAGCCGCTGCCTTCTTCTAAGTCATGGAGCTCGGTCTCGCACGAGCCTCCTTCCTCCCACGGACAGCGCCGTGGCGGGGTACAGCTTCGCATCAGCTGCATCACGTGCTCCGGAAGACGCCGCGTGCACACGCACCGAGTGTTCCCCACAGGAAGTGCATACGTGTACACACAACCACCTTCCTCCCTCACGGAGCACCGTTTTCAGACACTGCGCCCACCTAGGGAACGCATAGCTATGTTCACGCCCTTTCCACACTGAAGCTCGATACAGCGCCCAAACAGAGGGAAAACACGTCCTCCATTCCCTGCAGAGAACCGTCAGGCAGGGCAGGTGCACAGAGCATACTCACAAGGCCATGGTCCACTCGGAAGAATGCCATTTGACAGGGTTTATTCAGGAGGTTAGAAAAAGCGATAAAGGCATCTGCAGTATCTAGGTTCAGGATCAGCACTGCGGCTATAAAGGACATGCCCTGAACCTGTGGGAGGGAGGGAGACAGGCATTAACTGACGACGGCCACAAAGGTCAGAGCAGCTCTCTCACTTATTACAAGAACCAAACGCCCTCACACTAGCAGGGTCACAGGGTCACCCGCAGGCCCACCCACCGAGGCCGAACTGCCAGCCCCGCGACTGTGCCCCATTGCCACCCGCTCTGCTCTCCCGCGCCCCAGCCCCTCCCCTGCAGAATTCTGACCTGAAACACCACCCTCTCCCCCACTTGGCGTACTGGACGTTAGACCATGCGCGCACACACAGCTGCTAAGCTGCAAAAACAGCAGCATACTTTTTAAAATGTTTACTGCTGAAGGCTTTTTAAATGTTGGGGAAAATGACATGCAAAAAATGAAAACCACATCCAGCTAAAATGTGATTAATGCCATATAGCAGCCAAGTCAGCTCAACCTCTTTATGAGGAAACTGAGTCAACCCAGTTACCATGAGACTTCCCAGCTCCTCAACCAAAAGATGAAGTACTCAACTTGACACCTAAGATACCCTGGAAACCACTGTGACTTTCTTTACAAATAACATTATAAAATACTGAAAGACTTCACTTACATAACCCACATCCGGCCGGTAACAAGTATAAGCGCCCAAAATACTGTGCAACATGTCATGGTACGGACCGCCCTGGAAGGATGGACACACCAGAAACGACACATGCGTGAGTGAGTTAGTGCGCATGACAGCGTCTGATGCTACTGCGCGGCACTGTCGCCAGCTGCCAAGCCCACTATGTGTGTTACGCAATTTAATAAAGAAACGACCCACTTCAGTTAACAAGCAAGTCTGCATCTCAACCTACGAAGCTGCTCTGGAAAAAGCTCCTGGGTCAGGCATGAGCACCACCCACGTCGAATACCCCTAATTTGGCTCCTGCTATGACTGTACCCTCTTCCAAGTCCAGGTGAGCCGAGGCTCCCGGGCAGGCGACTGCTCCTGCTCTTCAGATCTGCCTGCGGCCACGCCACCCCCATCCTGAAGTCCTTCCTGCCTCCCTGCCCGTCATTCCTCTTTCTTTCATCTTTCTGTACCCAGGTTTGGGGAACACCTCCCCACCTCAGGTCCCAGTAGCTTCTGCTTTATTTCCAACGTTCTCCCAGCACTCCCATCCCTCTGAGATTTCCGTTTGCTCTGTTAATTGATTCCAAAATATGAAGTGAGCACAGGAGACAGCCTGAGCTGGTGCCCGGCCCTGCTGGAGTGCTGGAAGACACTCGGGGACAACGTGCCCGCCTGGGCTCCAGTCGAGCACCTACTGACCCTGTCTACCAAGTGCCCAGCACCACACAGGTATAAAAATCATTCTAGGGGCCCATGAGATGGCTCAGCGGCATAAATGCCTGCCTGGCAAGCGCAAGGTCCTGAGTTCGACTCCTGATACCCACATACGAAAAAAGGGCCGGTGATATTGCTCAGTGGCAAGGGTGCCTGCTGGCGCGCGAGGTCCTGAGTTCGACCCCTGGTACCCACAAAAAAAAAAAAAAAAAAGAAGAAAAAGCAACACTTGTAATTCATAGAGGGATAAGAAGAGAAAAATGTAACAATAGAGGGCAAAAAAGGACACCCAGGCCTGGCATGGGGAGGGACAGAAGCAGGTGCCAACCTAAGGACTCGAGGGGCCGCAGGAGACCCAATGATGAATGGGGAAACCGCACAGAGCCCTTCTCAAAGCTGCCTGCTCTTGGCTGGAGAGATTCTCCCGGGTCTAATTCCACCGTCCTCACTCTGGCCTAGCATGCAGCAGCACCTTACTCCAAAAGCCCTTAGCTTATTTTGAGCATCTAGGTTCCCCTTCCAGACCACTGTACTTACCATCACCCACTCGTGAGAGCCATAGACAGGCGAACCCCGTCACGTGCCCTTCCCACAACCAAGAACCCGGAGCTCCCACCACCCCCTCCAGAGCCACCCGGGAAGTCTCCAGCTCAGCAGTTACAATCCAGAGCCTGGGTGATGTGCGGGGGAGCGCAGGAGCTGGGGAGGGCAGAGACTGGGCCTCTGCTTCTGCTGGAACTTCACAGCCTGAGGGCTCTGTGATGCCAAGGGCGAGATCACCGGGCCCCAGAACCTCGGACCACACAGAAACCCCCAGCCCACTACACACAGGGAGTGCTGCCTGTTGAGTTCTACCCTGCTCCCCTGTCCTAGGCCACTTCTTCCAAAATCCTCCCTTGCTTTTACCTCTGCTGACTACGAAGATGACCACACTCCCTTCTGCCAGGGCTGAGATCCCACACTGCGGAAGATCGGGAACCCCCGTTCCCTGAAGCCCTCAGTTGACCACACCCCAACTTCCCTGGCTGCATGCACAAAAGGGCTCCTCAACCTCCTGTCAGATTTAAGTCTTTTTAGTTTCAATTAGACACAAAGGCATTTAAGAAGACCAACTAGCAGGCCAGCACGCTTGTGGTGTGGCCTGCAGTGATAGGTGATTGTTGATAGGGAGCAACTGAGGCACGAGGTCCTCAGGGGGCCACCCCGAGGCCATGAAGCCAGCAGGAGGGCAGCCTGGGATTCAAACCTGACCCACTTGAGGGCAAAGGTAAAACCTTTTCTAGGAAGCAGCAGCTCCTTGTGGGAGGCTTGGGGCCAGGTGGAGAAAGCCCTCTTGGGGTGAAAGCCACAAAGCCTGGAAGAGGAGGGGCTGGGGCTGCGCAACATGGCATGGAGTGAGGCCGAGGGAGCGGCCCAGGCTGGGAGAGCAGAGGAGCTGGAGTCTTGTCTGTGGGAAGGGAGGTCTGGAGACTGGCCGCCCCCTCCTGCCCACACGCCAGGGCACCGGGCACTCGCAGGTCCCCTGCTCACCACGGAGACTGAGCCTCTGGGGAGCTCCCCTCTTGCAAGGATTCCTGAAGACCCAAATGGGACTGTTTCCGGGTGGACTGGGAGTGGGGACGCGAGGGAGTAAGAGCACCGCCCAGCACCACCAAGGTCCTCAGCTGCCCCGTGGCAGACCCACGCACGGTGGCACAGCCACAGCTCCAGCCAGCAGGCAGAGAGCCAGCTGCGGCAGTGAGGAAATGGGGCCAGAAGCGGAGCACTCAGAACACCAGAACACAGCACCCTCGAGTAGGATGCACGACACAGTCGCTCTGGCAGGCAACAGCTCCTGCACTTGGAGCCAGAGAACCCGCAGTGCAGGCTGGTGCCGCCCTCGAGCTGGCTTCCTGATGCCCAGCCTCTATGCGGAGCAATCCTACTCCTGTCCATCCCTGGCCGCTACAGCTGACTCCCAGCTCAGATCCACCTGAGTCACAGCTCTGTGCTACCACCACACCCTGCCGGCAGAGTCCTGCACCCCACCGAACACCTCCACGCTCATCTAAACTCCGTCCTCCTGCCGATCATCTGTGGCCCCTAACTACTACACCATTTTTTTTTTGTGGGTACCGGGGGGTCGACCTCAGGACCTTGCACGCCAGCAGGCGCCCGTGCCGCTGAGTGATATCACCGGCCCTTTTTTCGTATGTGGGTTCCGGGAGTCGAACTCAGGACCTCGCGCTTGCCAGGCAGGCGCATACGCCGCTGAGGCATCTCACCGGCCCCATACTCCACACCATTCTTTACTGGTAAATGTTTGCAGGGCCCAGTGCTAGAAAGCTGGGCACGACAGTCAGACTGGAGGTTCTGCGCTAGAGCCAAGAAGGTGAAGGGAAGGAGGCAGGGAGGACAGGAAAGGGGAGGGCAGGCTGGAGCAGGGACCCACAAGGACGAAGGCATGCAGCGAATGAAGGTGGGCCAGGTGCAGAGGATCAGGAGGGAGGAACAGCGACACCGCCAGCCTGGGTAAGGGAGGAGCACAGACCCCAAGTGGTGTCTGCTGCCTCAAGACCAGAAGGGCTTCAGAGAGCTCTGCTTGGAGGATCCCAAGCCCCCACCACAGCCCTGGCCTGGGCGCCATTACCCACGAGGCTGCTCCACCCTGCTCCGACTGCCATCCACACACAGCACGCCTTTCCACGCATCTCCCACAGCTGTCCAGGCCCCCCGACATCATCGTCCTGGTCCCCCTGCACCTGCGCAGCCACCCACCTGACTGTACCGTGGCTGCCTGTATCCCCTTCCCAGGACTCACAGCATGGGCTCCCCTGAGGCAGAGAACAGAAGAGCCCGGGCCACACCCTGAGGACAGGCCTGCCCTTCTGTACCACCTACGAGGCCCCGGCCCTGACACGCAGCTCACGAGCAGGACAAGGCCATCGCGGGAGCACCTGTAATGATTCTTGTTGCAAAGGGCCCATGACACTTCTTTTAAAACATGATACCCAACCTATGTCCCCCAAAACCCTCACTACCTCTCAATCTTGATTACACATACAGGAAGCTTGGCATGTATGGCTTTTAGACAAAACACACTAGAAAGAAATCACCACTTACTTGCTGGAAAATGCAGAGATTAGGAAACGTTCTGGAAATGTCCAGCTTAATAAGCTCCAGACTGGCCTCTCTGTCTGCTGCTGAAAACCCGGCATCTGTCGAGAGATCCAGAGCACAGGGTGGAGGGTTACAGGCTCTGTAGCCCCAGCAGCGAGACGCCGACCAAGTTCTCCAGAGGACCCCGACTCGGAGCCCGCTCCAGGGCGAGCGGCAGGCATGGAGCTTCCCACTGTGGGAGTAAAGCACCAGGGGCGCCCACCAAGGCCGGAGCCTAAAATCAACCAACGATGGGGAAAATGAGGACGAGTATGTATAAATGAACTCTAGGCACGGAAAACCCCAACCACAAAAGCATCACTTGATCTTAAACATTACTGGTATAAATTTAGCATACAAGGCTTAAAACACCAAAAACGGAGCTGCGTAAGATCCAGAAATCCCACTCCTGGGTACAGACCCACAGGAAGTGAGACCTCTGCGCTCCCTGCAGTGCTGCTACTTACAAAGGCCAAGCAGCACGCACCTGAGCACCCACTGATGGGTGTGGGTAGAGAAAGATGGCAAAGATGCTCAGCGGAATACTATGCAGCCATAAAAGGAGCTCCTGTCATTTTTTACAACATGGATGAGCCTGGGGGACATTATGCTAAGTGAAATAAGCCAGGCCCAGTAAACCAAATACTGCATGGTCTCACTTCTGTTGGAACCTAAAAATGTTAAGCTCATAGAAGCAGAGTAGCACAGGGGCTGCCAGGGGCAAGAAGGGAGCTGGGGAGGACTGATCAAAGAAAACCGGATTTCAGTCCGACGGGAAGAATACTGTCCAACATGGTGATCACAGGTAACTGTGTATCGGATTCTTGAAAATGCTAAGACAGCGGATGTGAAGTGTTCTTCCTATAAAAATTACACTATGTGAAGTGGTGCCTATGTTAATGAACTAAAGCAGTCACTGCACAATGCATGTATACTTCAAAACATGTTGTATGTGGCAAGCATAAAGTTTTGTCAATGTAAAAAGTAAAATAAGTGAAAACTGACTGTACGTGCGATCTTTTACACGGTGACACTCGTATCATATTTCAGATCAATACTCATGAAGAACTTGTTTTGTATTTGTTTAAATTCCAATACCACACAGTACTTTAAAAGACCATGGCAAACACACTTAAGAGCAGTAATCCCATGTGCGAGCCGGTGGAGGGCAGTGCCCCGTGTCTGAGTGTCTGCGCCCCTTCAAGCCCAGCAGCGGCTTCCAGGGACGGCAGCGGCCGTGAGCAGCCCCGGCAGGTCAGGCTCGAAGGGCTCGCACAAACTGTGGGTTCTACTGCTTACAAACGCTGCTGTCCTCTAATTTGGGTTTTAAAAAAAATACCGCTCCATGAAGCGCCACATACATGGACAAGAGCACAACTGCTCTCAGGTGAACTCTGCTTTGAGACAGAGGACGACACCAGCGACTGACAGGAGCCGCACACGGGCTGTGCCAGCTTAGGATCCTCACTGGGCCCAGGGTCTCCAGTCAAGGGCCCAGGGAGATGAAGTCCTCACTGCACTCCATGCGCCCTGCGTCTCCACGAGCCCCACAAAGAGCCTGTCCCTGACCACTGCGCCTGCTCTGGGTCACCGTCACCCAGCTGGGAAGTGCTGGCCTCCCTTCCCTCGCCCTCAAGTCTTTCCTCCACCTCAGCGACATCTGGTGTAAGTCCCCTTCCAAAAGAGTAAGTGCACACTGCTATAAAGAATAAATGCAAACTCTGCCTTTTTGCCCTGCAAAACTCCGAACAGCCCCTGAAACAAACAAAGCGATCACTATCTCAAGGAGGGCTCTTACCGGGGAAGTGACTTTCCTTCCCACCTCCCAGTCAAGGAAGCACAGATTTGAGAACTCCTAGCTCATTTGAATTTTTGACTCCCCAGTACTCCATGACGACCTAAAGTGCTGGGTGGCACAATTTCATCATCCAAGGGAATTCGCTACACACAGTGTGACAGGGCCTCAGGAAAGCGGCAGCGCAGGGCCTGCGTGTGGAGCGCACAGAGTTGGGGGCAGGCAGAGGGCGCCTCTGCGCACAGAGCAGTGCAGACGGCGGGCCGAGCTGCGTATCAGACCCAACACGCAAAGCAGGTGAGGCTGCAGGTGCCTGGGGCAGACGCCAAGAGGACAGGACTTCTCTGCAGGGGGAGGCTGCCGAGGCCCGGCTTGCCGCCAGGAACCATTCGGGGGGCAGTGGCTCTGCGCGCACAGGTCTGTACCTTCGCTCTCCACCTCCGCGCCCGCTGTGCTGAGGGATCGCCACCGCTCCTTGGCCCGGGCAAGGCAGATGTCGAAGAGCTCTGGAAGAAAAGCCTCAGTGAGTCTCATGTGCCACATCCTTCCTCAGTGACACCGAGAATACCCGAGCAGCTCCTTCACCTGTGATAGGCGTAACGCACACGTCACAGGCTGCTGACCAATTCCTCCCAACGTGACCTGGAAGCTGTATGCAAAGAAAGACCACGCACACTACCGCCGTGCCTGGCCACTTTCGCAGCCACCCGGCCACCCACCGACCCCACTGGCTGGGTGGCTGCACCTGCCGCCTCTCACAAATCTCGGCCCCAGCGCCCACGGCACACGCACCAGGCGGGACAAAACCACTCGGCCCGGGAGCAGCGGCGGCAGGAAGCCGCATGGTTCACATAAGTACGGCCACAGTCTCGAAAGACACGGCTCAGGAGGCCGGTGAGATGGCTCAGCGGCATAGGCGCCTGCCTGGCAAGCGCGAGGGCCCGAGTTCAACTCCCGGATCCCACATACGAAAAAAGGGCCGGTGACATCGCTCAGCGCCTGCTGGCATGCGAGGTCCTGAGGTCGACCCCCGGTTACCAAAAAAAGAGAAAGAAAGAAAGACACGGCCCAAACTCCTGAATGCTGAAGTCCCCAAAGATCAAAATCCTGAAGATAGGATTCTGATGAGAACAGTTTTAAAAATTCTTTAACACATTCCCACCAACTTGAACCACTGGCGGTCCATGTGAAACTGTCCTGACAGGTAGCTCGTGCCACCAGCGGCACACACATGACTGTGCCCGCCGCCCATTCAAAGCTGACCGGCAGCGAGACTTGTATCACGGCCTTGTGGTGAATGTGTTAAAATGTTCGTGTACGTTTTTCAAAGGGAATTTATTTCAGAAATGTATAAAAACATGAGAGGACACGTTACAGGTCTCTTCACATGATAAAATAGGCAATACTGTATTTTTGAGAGCATAACCACTCAGGCATAAAGGGCACAGTTTGTAACAGCCAAATCTTGGATACAGCCCAAATGCCCATCAACTGGTGAATGGATAAAGAAGATGTGGTTTTTTATACAATGGAGCACTTACTACTCTGCCATAAAGAAGGATAAGCGCCAGACATCTCTAGGTAAATGGATGCACCTTGAGACCACACTCTTAAATGAAATGAATTGGACACATATGAGTAAATACCTCATTGTTTCTCTGGTGTGAGAAACCGGAAGTATAAATAAGGACCAAAATGTGTAATAGGTATTGTGAAATAGGAAGAAAATGTTCAAATGGGGAGGGGAACAAGGAAGGGGGAAAGGAGAAAAGTTAAAAAAAAGAGAAAAGGAAAAAATGAAAACAAAGGTTTTGTAAATGGGGAGGGGAGGGGGGAATGGGGAAAAAAAAGTTCTATCACGTACAGGTACAAATTCTCTATGATGAGTGTGATCGTTATGTATTATCTAAAATGGACCAATAAAATCTGATTAAAAAACCTCTCAGGTATATTAAAGACAGTCGGAAGGGCATAAATAATGAGCAGACGAACTATACGCATAAGGAAATAGGCTGAAAAGTGGAAAGTACAAAGGTATGCCACTACGGATGGTAACTGCACGCACCCAGCTTTGTAACTGTTCATCTGAAACACTGTCAGGCAACCTAACACTTTTTTTTGTTTTGTTTTCTTGGTAGAACCAGGGATCAAATCCAGGGCACTCAACAACTGAGTTACATCCTCAGACCTTTTTATTTTTTATTTTGAAACAGGATCTAAGTTGCCTGGGCTGGCATCAAACTTTCTATCTTCCTGCCACAACCTGCCAAGCAGCTGGAATTGCAAGCACGCGTCCCTGCACCAGCTCAGCCCGACACACTTGACACGGCTGATCAAAAACCGAGATGAACCACGCTGTGTATGCAGACACCCAAAAGGGCCAAGATCTCAAGAAATGTTATCTTTTACAAATGCAGATGTGCAGAAAGGACATCTCTTCACTTACTGAGAAAGTCCCAAAGTTTCTACATACACAGAATGCGTCACACAGCGTCAGCACTGTAATAATACACTTTCATGGGGTGAAATTTGCAAAAAAAAATACATACCACAAATCAGAACGCTCTGAAAGTCTTTCTACAATTTATACCTTCAGTTTTGGAAATGTGAAGACAAAATACATGGCATGGTATATTGTAAAAAGTTAATGCTGACAATTTTTTTAAAATGGGGAAAAACTTAGACAAAGATAACTATATGCAATGTATTAACCATGTAACCCTCCTATTATGTTGTTTTGAAATTTTGTTCTATATTTTTCTATTTAAAATAAAAATTTAGGGCCAGTGAGATAGCTCAGCGGCATAAGTGCCTGCCTGGCAAGCACAAGGTCCTGAGTTCGATTCCCGGTACTCACATATGAAAAAAGGGCCGGTGATATCGCTCAGCGGCACGGGTGCCTGCTGGCGCGTGAGGTCCTGAGGTCAACCCCCGGTACCCACAAAAAAATAAATAAATAAAATAAAATTAAAATTAAAAAAAAAAAAACTTAGAAAAGAAAGTAAAGGCTGAAAATAAAATTGAACATATGACAAAGCATGTTACAGAAGTAGACTGTGGGCAATTGCATGGAGGTTGTCACTTAAAGCTATCAGACTTCCAGGATCATTAACTAGAGCTAGAGTGGATTTTTGTTGTTGTTGTTGTCAGGGCTTTATTTTTTTTTTTTGGTTTTTTGGAGACAGGATCTCGCTATGTAGTGCAGTTGTCCTTGAACTTGCTTATGTAGCCCAGGCTGGCCTTGAATTCACAGCAATGCTCCTGCCTCAGCCTCCTGAGTGCTGGGACTACAGGCATGCACCACCACGCCTGACTTAGAGCTTTCTTCGGGGCATGGCTGTCTGGGAGAAGATGTTCACATCCATTTTCCATGTGGCTCTGCCCTTTTGAAAATTATTCTATCATCTGATATGCACTGACGCGAGCATTTCCTATTACATTCCCCCCCTTCCACGCCACACTTCTACACTGTTCTGCCTGTGTGGATGTCCAGCACCTGCGCTTCAGTATGGACCACAACGTTGGTGGCAATGGTACTGGTGGTGGAGCGGCAACACTACTGCACACCTTCACAGCGCAGCCCCCATGCACACACCTGTCTGCAAACCAGTCGGTAACCTGCTGGCTCCTTCACGCAAATGCGCGCCAATGCGGATCAAGGACGCATTTTCCAAATGAAGCATGGCCAATTCCTTCCCCAGAATTCAGTCTGTACCCCTCTTATACAGCCTTTTTCTTGTGGGACTTGTTTTCGGAATTTTTGTTTTCAAGCTTCACCATTAGGAATGTGGACACTTAGGACTATGACTTTTGGGATCAGGACGGGCGCCGTTTCAAAGGAGGACACCATGGAACCGCTGCCTGCCCAGCTCAGGGTCGCGTCTTGCTGCTGGAAGCACAGCGGGGCTGGGACAGGCACCGAGGGACAGGCAGAGCCCTCGGAGAGTAAGGCGAGTGTCTCCACGGTCTCGCAATCTCCACACTGAGCACCTCGACAGCTTTTCTCTCTGGGCGGCCAGGTCACACTTAGGTGACGACTTCTGCTCACAGATCTCACACGCACAGACTGCCTTCGTGTCCCAGCCCCGTGCTTCCCCCAGGACGAGGACACAGCTCAGGGCCCACCCTGCACCTCTGGCTCTGTGGCTTCCCACTGAGGCTGTGACTGAAGCCCAGCAGAGTTTTTATCGCTTTATTTTTTCCACCATTACTTCTGAAAAAGAAAGCAGGGCACATCTGCCTTTTAGGCAGAGCACACTATTTTATTAAAGCGTAATTCAAATTCTAGCAGCACAATTCTAGTCCAACATCCTGGTTAACGAACTCGTTGTAGGCTTATGAAGACTAACTCACAGTCGACACCGGTCGGCCACAGCAGGTGGGCACCGCTCTCAAACACAGTCTTGTACCACCAACCTTTTAGAAAGGTAAATCGTCACAGGAAAAGTGGAGGCATCCTGAGCCACAGCTAGAATCTCTGCCTGCTCTCAGCTACCAGGAGGTGTGCGACATTTTTGTCCTTCTGGTAGGAGACGGACAAGAACTGTGTCACCGGTGACCACCAGGAGCCACTCCACAAACGAGGAACTTGGCTCCCTCAGTAAAATGGGTCAAAATGTCAGAGTTCATAAAATCTCCCCACGGTCTTACCGGTGTGTGCTGGGGGGCAGTTATTAACCCTCTTCCCACAAAACAACAATCATAAATACATACGCACTGAATACCAGTGCACCCAACTTCACAGAACAGGTACTACAGGGCATAAAGGATCAAATAAACATCAACACAACCATAGTGGGGGACCTTAATTACCCCACTGTCACAAATAGACAAATCAAGCTGGGCATGGTAATCCCAGCACGGTATATGGCCCATGCCTGTAATCCCAGCACTCAAGAGGCTGAGGCAGGAGAATTGCTGCCGAGTTCAAGGCCAACCTGAACTACACAGTGAGACCCTGTCTCAAAAAACAAAAACATACAAATAAAGAAATACCAGAGTTGAACCACACATTCGAACCAATGGACTTAACATATCTACAAGGTATTCTACCCTACAACAGGATACGCGCTCTTCCCAGCAGCACATGGAACCTTCTCCACAAAAGAACACGCGCTGTCCACAAAGCCGGCTCGAATGAACACAGAAAGTCAAAATTACTTCATGCACACTCTCAGACACAGAACACAGAAATCAGAAATTAATGGCAAAAGAAACCACAGAAATTCCACAAAAACCTAGACATTAAAACACATTCCTGACTGCTTGATGCATCACAGAAAAAATTAAACAATTCCTAGAATCAAACAGTTACACCTGTGCCACACACTAGACCCCCATGGGACACAAGGAAAGCAGTTCTAAGAGGAACATTTACCGCTAAGATGCTCACGTGAGCACAACAGACAGCTTCACGGTGCACCTGGGTCCTGTGGAAAACCATTCCAGAGAATCAGAGACTCTGAAGAAATGGACAGGTTTCTAGACGTAACAGGAAACTGGAAAACAGAGCTTTTGCAAATGGAAAGGGGATCTAGAGATACAAGGGCGTGGGAAGGGGATAAAAAGAATCAAAATGTGGTAAGTACGTGTACCTACTCCACGAGATGAACGTAAACATATACTAATAAAAAATAATAAAATGCTCGGGACTTTTAAAAGTAAAAAAAAAACCTCAAACACTCAGCCCCAGCATCAAAAGCACGCCTGACTTGTTTAAGAGTCAAGTTTTAAAGCACCATTTAGGGCCAGTGAGATGGCTCAGCGGTATAAGCGCCTGCCTGGCAAGTGCAAGGTCCTGAGTTCGGCTCCCAGAATCCACATATGAAAAAAAGGGCCGGTGATATCGCTCAGCGGCACGGGTGCCTGCTGGCGCGCAAGGTCCTGAGGTCGACCCCCGGTACCCACCAAAAAATAAATAAATAAATAAATAAAGTACCATTTGACTGGCCTTCATAAGTTTTCCAATTACACAACCACAAAAAGACCAAAACCCGGGGGCCGGTGAGATGGCTCAGCAGCGTAAGCACCTGCCTGGTAAGCACAAGGGCCCGAGTTCAACTCCTGGTACCCACATACGAAAAAAGGGCCGGTGATGTCGCTCAGCAGCACGGGCGCCTAGTGGCGCGTGAGGTCCTGAGGTCGACCCCCAGTACCAAAAAAAAGACCAAAACACCCTGGGTTTCCCTTGTCAGAACACAGGTTTCGGAATTGGCCAGGGCGAGAGTGAGGGCACCGGCTCCACACACACTGGCGTGGGCCTGGGCACAGTCCCAGCCCTTGCAGGATGCTAACCCTTCTCAGGAGGAAAAGGAGGTCGCCAAGGCCTGCCCAGCGGGAGCACGGCCCACTGTTAAAGACGGCATGAAAATGAAGAACTAGTGTAGGCAGCTGGCGCGCCAGCTCCCTGTGTTCTGGCGCTGGCTCAGAGGTGGCACAGCACGGACCACACAGGACCCGGTAAGATGCATCGGTTCATTCAGCAAATGTCTCTGGAGGGCCCGCCACGTGCAGAGAACTGGGCTGGGCGTGGGGGCAGAGCGGAGGGGGCAGTGTGGCCACGGTGTCCTGAGGACAAGTGACACGAAGCAGCTGATCATACAAGACAGACACCGCTCACACAACATAACACACGGCCGAGGCCGGACAAAAGTTCAAGATACGGGGTTGTTTCTTCTGGGGGCGGTACTGGGATCCAACTCAGGACCCTCACGCTCGCCAGGCAGGCGCTGCACCACTGAGCTAAATCCCCGGCCTGTGGGGTTGTTAATTAGCTGCTTAGCCCAATCCACTATGATCCAGTCCACAGGAGGTTTTAATTTAAATAAAATCAACCCATGCATCAGGGAGAACCAAAAGCTGAACACACACGCCGACACGCAAGGCACTGCATGTTACATCCAAATTGTACAGACAGGGCTGTTGACAAAATTTGGGAAACTTCAAGAACACAGACTGAAATGCTTAGCAACTTCTCCAACTTCACCTTCTAAGGCTGCCGGAAAAACATCCCCACAGGTAGCCCAAGGACAACGAGCACCTCCACCTTCACATCTGACCAAGACTTGCCTTCCACAGGACTCAGTGTCTGACCTGAGGCTTTACGGCCACATCCGCTGTCCCCTTCCCCTCCAGCATGTGCCCTGCACTGAGGAACCCAAAGACCTGGCACAGAACCCGCTGCCCATGACCCCTCCTAAGTACACAGGCGCCCGGCCTCTCACAGGCACGGCTGCACGGCAGCCACCACCATCTTTTCCAGCGGGCGGCAGGGACAGGAGGCCCCGGGGCCACGCGGGCAGCCACTCACCGTGAGTGATGTTCAGCTCGTTGCCGATGGCTAAGCTCCAGACTCTGCCCCTCACGCTGGGCGGGATTCCCTGCCACCACAGATCGCGTACCTTCCGTGAGCACCACCTGGACAGAATGGAAACGAGCTCAGAGCAAGTTCGCCATGGAGACAGGCTCATCTGCACTGGGGCCACCCACACCACCAGCGGCCAGGGACGCGCTGCCCTGCCCTCGGCGCGCGTGGCATCCGGATCTACAGAGAGCGCACAGATCTTCTGCTGGGCCCTGCTGGGACAGGTACGGGAGGGAACGTGCGGAGCCCAGACAGACAGGGACAGCCACTGCCCCACTGCACAAAGGCGAGCCTGGAGCCGTGAGCTGCCAGACCCTGAGGGTAGGGGACAATGAGTCCAAAACACTCCAAAGGGGACAAGTGTTCAGGACTGCGATTTGCAATGAACACACACTCCCTAAAGACTGCAAAAGGGCAAGGCAGCAGGCCACCGTGGCGCTTCTGGACATGGCACAGCATGGGGCGCAGGCTGAGGCTTCAGTGCCAGGCTGTGTCCCACTCCACCCTCACCGGGGGGACCCAGAGCCACTACTGCTCCTCCCCGGACCTGCGGCATCCTCTAAAACCAGACGACAAAGCCTTCCCCAAGGGCTGCAGCGAACATCAAGTGCGATAAAGTCCAGAGTGCCCAGCAGTACCTGGCACGGAGTTGGTGTGCGCTAAACAGCATGTGCGTTCCGACCGCACCCAGCACAGGGCAGGGCAGGCCCACGGGCCTGGCTCAGCAGCCACATGTGTGCACAGCCAGGGTCTGAAACCCTCTGCCCTGTCTCTGGGTTCCATTCAAGAAAAGCGTTGCGTGTTTCCTGGCAGCACCCAGCCTCTAAGGGATGACATCTAGAGAAGCAGGCCCTGGCATGGCTCCTGCCTAGCACAGCCCCTCCCCGGGGCCAAAAGCCCTGCAGTGAGCGATCCACACTTGGCACGGTCAGGAGAGTCCCCAGCACCACGACACCCATGCTCCCCACCAGCCTTCTCTGACCACACAGAAAGACAGGGAGGTGGACGCTGACCCTCAGAAGTGAGCAAGCCACGGGCTCCATGGGTGCCTGCTCTGCACGGGCACCTGGGTCACTGACATCGGGGGTCAGTGGCACCAGGGCCGGTGTCAAAGACAACCTGGTCACCACCCTCAGAGAGGCAGCAGGGCACCCTGGGGAGTCTTCCACAGACACCTGGAGCTGAGATGGACCAGGAAAGTCTTCCCTGGGGAACAGGACGAGGAGGTTCATGTCAAGGGCACCCCAGACCCAGGAAACAGAACACGCAAAGGCCCTGAGGTTGAAAAGCACCAATTGTGTTGATGGTCCTCTAGGGACAGGGCTGGGCCCAAGTAGAGAAGAGAGTGGGGTGAGGCTGCAGAGGCAGGGCAGGCCATCTCACAGAGCACAGAACAGGGGCGTCCAGGCAGCTGAGCTCTGAGGTTCAAGGTCTATACTGAGGATCCTGGGAAATGAGTGAAATTTTAGGGCATGACAAAGATGCGTGCTTTCCAAAGATGGTCAGGCTGCTGAGCACAAGATGAACCGAAGAGCAGAGAAGGGGCTGTCTTGGGATGCCCAGCTGGACCGAGGAAGCTTACATCAACCCTGCCATGCGCCCCAGCACGTGTCCCACACACGGCACTGCTCCTGGCTCGGGAAGGAGCGGCTGTGGTCAGCAGCGCCCGAGCCCAGCCTTACATGGTGTCCCAGTTAGGCAGGATCTCGTTATTCCAGGTGAGGACGGCATTCCCGATGCTCTCTTCCACTCGGCACCTCTCCTCCAGTTGCTTTTTCCTCCGCTGGGCTTCCTTGAGCTCTGGAAGTCACAATCACACATGGAGAGGTGCATCAGCGACACCACTGCATCAAGCCGGGCGATCTTCTGAGTCACACCACAGCACACCAGCAAAGGACGCTAAAGCAAGCTACCGCCAGTCCCGGTCTCACCTCGTGCCCATGGACTGGAGCGTGTTCAGCACATCTCGCAGTGGACTTTTCAAGTGCAGTACGCACACAGGGACGTGTGCAGGTACAAATACAACACAAGGGTCAACACACAACACACACAGACAAGCCCATGAAACCGTGGCATCCAACAACACAATGTCTCCCAAACACCAGAAGCCCTTCGGATGCTTCCCACCTACCCTTCCCAAGGTGACCACAGGCCCATTTCTAACAGCTTCCCCACTGCCCTTCACACAGATGCAGTCTGAGGCGGCCCAGGCTTTCAGCGTGCACACACTCCCCATCGACCTCCACACCCACGCATTCAACCAACCGGCAAGAGAAAACGATTGGAAAAATCACACCTGCACCAAACGAGTACAGATACTTTTCATGTCACCATGCCTAAACTAAACAGTACGTCAACTATTTACACAGTATTTACATTTGATCAATCTAGTGTTGACTTAAAGTATACAGAAGAGCCAGGCATGGTAGCACACACCTGCAATCCCAGCACTCAGAGGAGGCTGAGGCAGGAGGATCACCTCGAGTTCAAGCCTGGGCTACATAGCCAGACCTTGTCTCTCTCTCTCTCACACACACACACACACGCCCCCAGTATAAAGTACAATACACAGGTGAATGTGTGTAGTTATCCACAAATTCTACCCGAGACTTGAACACCCACAGGCTTGGTATCCACAGGGGGTCCTGGAACTGATCCCCACAGACACTCATGGACTGTACTCTTTCTTGTGGCAAAATACACATCACGTAAAATTTTGCCATCTGAACCACTTAACTGCACTGCTCTACAGCATTAAGTACATGTACAGTTGCCACCACATCTGTCCCTACACCTTTCTCATCCTCCCCAACTGAAACTCTGTCCCCGTCCAACAACGGCTCCACCTGGGGTGATGGCCTGCAGGCCCAGCCAGGCTGGGCACGGGCCAGAGCCTCCTCCTTCCTGAAGGCCACAGTCTCCACTCCACCCGCACACCAATTTATTAGCAATACATCTGAGCATCTGAGAATCGTAGAGGTCTAGGTATCCCAAGGGACTGTATCAACTCCAATCCACCTTCTTGTAAAGAAAAAGAAAACAGCCCACCAGGAAAAGAAAGTCCCATGTCACAGCTGAGGCTTTCTTGCCCACACAATTCTCATCCTGGATGGCCTCTTTCCTCATGGAAGTTAAAAGGGTTTCTACCTTGAAATAAAGTTACCAGAAGGAAAAGAACCATGTATTTTTGATGGAAAATTACAAATTTGAAACTATTAAAGCTTCTGAGGAAGCTGAGGTTCTACAGTTCCAAAAGATGGAGAGAGCACTGTGAGAGACCCAGCCCGGCGCCCGGCGCCCACCTCGCTTCTTGGCCTGTGCCACCATCTCCTCATACTGCTGCCTGTGCTTCTGGGCTTCGTCGGCTGGCTTCGCGGGGAGATTGCTTGATGGGAAACAAACGGGTTTCGCCATTATGAACAGCAAGTGACAGTCTGAGGAAAGATACCTGCAGCACTGGTTACAAAATACTGTAAAGCTTGGCGTCAAAACCAATTTTTAAAAAATTACACAGTTCTTTTAGAAACTATAATATTTTTGGTAAAAGTGAAAAGCTCACTGCTAAAACAACTGAATTCTACAAATTAAAAAAAGAAAACTCATTACCCGTAATTACCACAGAGAAAAACCTTGGCACGACTTCACTCCATTCTCCACAGAAACTGAGTGGACCACAAGGCCTCTCATCCTCAGCATGAGCCCTGGTGGGGCTGCCCTCAGAGCACTTACCACCTAGATGCAGCGGCACCGAATCCTTGCGGCGTGGGGCCTCACAACAAGCGCAAGTTCCACATGTGCACCTGCACATTCTCTTGCTATGTTTTGGGGTTTTTGTCTTTTTGAGACAGGGTCTCACTATGCAGTTCATCCTGGCCTTGAACTCACTTTGTAGCCCAGGCTGGCCTCAAACTCGAAGTGATCCTCCTGCCTCAGCCTCCCGAGCACAGGGATTACAGGCGTGCGCCACCACACCAGTTCTTGCTAGGCTTTTTAAGTGTACGAGTTGCATTATTAGCTCTAGTTCTTTTTTATTGTTAGTGCCCAAATGTGTATCATAACTCTACACCCATTAAACAGATAAAATGCGTGCTTTCACATCCACGTGTGCACTGCTGGCACCTAACTGAACAGGACCCTGTTCCTTGGGCGATTCGGAACCACAGCTGCTGGTGGCGGGAGAATGGGGCAAGTCCATGTCTCAGAGCACTAGAAGGGACTGCTCCTCACAGTGCAATGGCCTCTGCCTAACTCTGCAGTCCTTCACTTCAGGGGCTCCCCACACCCAGTTTCTGAGAGCCAAGAAGTAATAGCAAAAGACACACTTCTTTGAGATGTCACTCGTTTTATCCGGGATTGTCAGGGATTGGCACGGGCCTTAAGGATTAACTAGATGTTTACAGCCTCTTTTTTTTTTTTTTTCTTTTTCTTCTATCTTTTCTTGAGATTGGGACCTTCTATTCTAGCACAATGCCCTAGAGAAATTCAATACTTAAACAGATCCATTGTGTCCCGGCACAAGGGAGCAATTCCTGGTACCCATGAATGTCTCTCAACACGGCCCCTCCCATCACACACAGAGAACCAGAGGCCAGAGAGGGGCGCTGCGCAGGGGACCCACTCCCTGCTCGCTGTGATCCCCAGGACCCCACAGGTCAGTCCACAGGGTCCTGCAGTACCACTGCACCTCCAAAATGGCACGCTGGAGTACACGTCCCAGGGTCTCTTGCAATTACAAACCAATTAGCATTTACTGCTGAAGTATTCTTAAATGCTGAAAGGAAAATCACCTGAATGGAAAATCTGGTGCAAACTTCTATGCTGAAGGACCATTTTCCAAGTCAGCCACGTGCCATCATAACAAAATGCATGGGGACACAGGTGTGACAACTGCTTATGGCCACTCCTCTGCCTCCTGCTGACCTCGTTCCTTCCTAATGCGAAGGGATTAACAGGTCCTCGTCTGCTACGCCACACACCAAGACGGCGCTAAGACTCACGCTGGTCTGTCTTCGAGGATGAGAGCGGTGGTGGAAAGTGGCTCAAAATCAAGATTCCTCCTCACGTTCTGCTTTGGCGAAGGTGGCTGGCTAGGTCTTCCAGCCTTGTCTTCATATTCCTAGGACAGAGAAAGCAAGAGTGAGTCTGGAGCCAGACGTTTCTTGTATCGCAAAGGTCTGCAAAAATAAGTTATTCTGTAATGAGTCCTTCAGATCAACTCTGAGAATGGCACACTGAAAATCTATCCCACAATCCTGACGGAAATGCCGCCACCAAGGGCCCCCTCACTCTGCACCAAGGTGGGCATGGTTCCCCTGGTGGCACTGGGTCACCAAGGGCTTGTCATCGGATCAGCCTCTGGTAAGGACCCCAAGCCCTGATTCAGCTTCCCATGCTTCCTCCAGTAAGCAGTATGTTTTCTGTCTTCAGGACATTGTAAGACACTTTCTCTAGTGCTGGGGATCAAAGCCTGGAGCACTCTACCACTAAGCTACATCCCAAGCCCTTGTTATTTTTATTTGGAGACAGGATCTCATGAAGTTACCCAGGCTGGCCTCGAACTTGTGATCCTCCTGCCTCAGCCTCCTCAGTAGCTGAGATTACAGGTATGCACCACCACGCCAACTGGACACTATGCATTTTGACTAATTACTGGCCACTGGGAAGCCATCTCCACAAAATGTTATGTAAATAATTTTACAAGGCCCTGGAAATCTAAGAGCGGCCTCCATACCTACCTACTGAGTCACCAAGATGTTTCGCAGACTGCAACCACAAGAGCTTAGTCACACCTGGTGACCCACATTGCAGACACCTAGCCAGAAAGGTTCAGGGGCCCAAGAAGTTGGTGCTTCTGAAATAAGTGTGTGTGTTAAGCTCCCTGAAAACTCAAGACACAATTTTTTCATGCTGTGTCCATTACAGACAAGCCTCTTGGGAACACCCCTTAGGAGAAGATCATGTAGCCGGGGAGTACCACAAACAAACACGCAGTTAACCTAAGATTCCAGACAACAAGACAAGGGCTGGCAGGAGCTGGTGGTTAATTGCTAAGTGGATTTCACTGACGCTAGCTGTCAAGAGGGGCGTCACTCACAGTATCATTTTGCAAGCAATCATTCTCTCAGCCAGAAAGGCCTACTGAGGTTTTTCTGCAAAAGTAGAAACTCATTTCCCCAAAATACCAAGGCTGTGAGAAATGGGTTGGGGGCAGTTGCTGCACATTTGGATGTACCGGTTACACGTCGTACCCTGACCCACTATGAATGTGAAAGCTCCTACTGAAGTACCAGACCACCCCAGTTCACCCGAAACTGAGAAAGTGGACTCAACTGCGCATGGAGCCCAGCATGGGGCCTGCCCAGCAGGCCAGCCACAGAGAGCTTCAAGTCCCATACCCACATGCCAAAATCTGCAAGTTTATAAAAATCTACCAAAAGCTGTGTGCTGAGAAAGATTCTGGGGCATGCTACATTCTGACAAGAATTAGTCGCAAATACCCACGAGGTGCTGCTTATCTGCTAAGCTTGGTTTAGTGAACCACAGGCCAAAGCAAAGACACTGCAGCCCTGAGCCAGCTGTCCTGGAACCCAAACACCTCCTTGTGTGTGCCCCACAAGTCCCCCTCCGCCTCCACAACCAGCGTACAGCAGGCGTCACACCCTGCGACTAGCCTTGCCATGTGGACAGCCTCGACCAGGAGCACAGCGGAGAGGGAAAGTCCAGTCCTGCTCAGTCAGGCGCAGGCGCAGGCCTGGGGGCAAACTTGGCTCCTCCGACTCAGGCTGTGGCTGGCTTGGAATCCCCAGTCTCGTGTCCACCTCTGTGAAGCGGGCATGAGCACCCCACGGTTGGCTGCTGTGACCATGGGAGTTGGCAGGCAGCCACCAGCGCCAGCTCTGGGACACAGGGACCAGACTGTATGTGCCATTATTCATTGTCCCCTCACACCTGAAACAACTGTGCTGGGGAAGCAGCAACAGTCCACTGCCAAACCACAATCGGGGACTCTGCGGAGTCCACAGTCAGCAGTGGGGGCCACAGGAAGGAGAGGCCTTGGTCCCTGACCAAAAGCACCAGTGCCCTACAGCTAGCACTGTTCACCATCCCCAGGGACAGCATGAGTGGCAACTGCCCGGGCTAAGGGGCCACGCGAGTACCCAGGGCTTCACACGTGGTTAGCTTGGCCTGCACACCAGCCCTGGAGGGAGGCCACCATCCCTACCTCCCAGATGGGTACGCCGAGCCCCGAGACGCCATGAAGCACTGGCAGGTGAGTGGGGGCCCGATCGGATGCTAAGCACGGGTTCTCACCACAGAATCCATGCAAGCCCCTCGCAGACAGGGCAGGCAGTAATTCCATCACGATCAGGCTGAGGAAACCTGAATATTGAATTAAGTGCCGAGTCAGTGGAGATGCAGGGTCAAATACTACATTTCTGCACGATTAAAATAACAGGGCGAGCCTGGCCTGCCCGAACTTGAAATCGCGGTACAGCCCTCCCGAGGCCGAGCGGCGTTCCTGAGTCCGAATGTGCTGGCAATGGTCACACAGTCATGCTCGACCTGGGTTCCCTCTCCCGTGGCTTCCTAGAGGCACCCACCACAAACTCTCACGCTCCACGCTGGGAAAACCAACCCCGGGAGCAAGAAGTCTACTCACTCTGAGGACCCTGGGAGGGGTGAAAAGCCATGGTACATGACACTGCTGTGAGTCATCAGCATTAGGGTCAGCACGTGTGTGGCAGGAGCTAAGGCCTTGGAAACAAAAAATACCGAGTTCTAAGACCTGGCTTTGAGCTGAAGCAAGTCATCTGGTCGCTCGGCCTCAGACTCCTCACTTCCAATGCGGCAACGGTGACAACTGCTGAGATGGGCAGCTGGAGTGGGACAGCACGGGGGAGGCAGCGAGCCCAGCCAGCACAGAGCGCTCCCTGTGCTCCAGAAACAGCCTTCTTCACTGCAGCCCAGCAAGGACCTGGCGGGCATGTCAGGAAAACAACTGCCCATCCAGGCACCTGCTGCCCGGTCTACCCTGGACCACCACACAGAGGAACTGAAAAAGGGTTCTTTTCAAAGTCTCAGTGCAGGGCCGGTGAGATGGCTCAGCGGCGCAAGCGCAAGGTCCTGAGTTCGACTCCCGGAACCCACATATGAAAAAAGGACCGGTGATATCGCTCAGTGGCACGGGCGCCTGCTGGCATGCGAGGTCCTGAAGTCCACCCCCGGTACCCACAAAAAAAAAAAAAAAAAGCCCCACTGCAGCTCAGTTTAGCTGGTCAGTCCCGGTAACACCCTTTTAGCGAAACACTAAGAAACAATGCACATAGTAGAGGCAGTTTGGGAGCCGTCTGAAGAAAGCTTGCAAGCTGCTGCTTTAGAGCACACTGGAGCCCCTGCCCTGAGGAGCCCACGCCAATGCGGCAGCCACATACGTTACACGCTGCTCCTAACCAGAGGCAAAGTTGTGAGGTGCAGTCTGAGGACCCAGCACAAGTTCAGGGAAAGAAAAGCGGGGTCCCCAGGGCCTAAAGAGTGCCTCGGCTCCAGATGGAGACATGAGC
The DNA here is from genome assembly GCA_028451465.1 of Erethizon dorsatum. Lineage (NCBI taxonomy): Eukaryota > Metazoa > Chordata > Mammalia > Rodentia > Erethizontidae > Erethizon > Erethizon dorsatum. The sequence goes on along the minus strand of CM051836.1, from coordinate 96,418,596 downwards.
ACAACAGATGTAGCAGGCAGAAGGAAGAGAGAAGGGAGCCGCGTGGCAAAGGGGAGCCTTAAGTGTGAGGAGGCCATGGGGGGCCCGGCCCTCTGGGAGACCCTCAGTGCCCAGCCTTGCAGGGCTCACGCACAGGGCGATAAGGTGCAGGCAGAAGCCATGGCACAGCGAGACCATAAGAAACGCAGAGGGTCGACAACAGGCAGCAGGGGCCAGAGGGAACCATGAGAGCATTCCGTAACCGGAGCCAGGCAGCAAAGAGGACATGTCGGGAGGCTGACTTGGGGATAAACAGGGTAGACAGCAAGACGCTGAGCGGAAGCTGTTCACTCTGGATTTGATGCTCTCAACAAACGCACCCTAGAGCTGGTGGGCCAAGCTGGGGAGAGCGGAGGAGCCAGGTCTGGCACAAGGCAGGAAAGTGGGGTGCGTGTGGAGAGCCCACCGATGAACACAGCAGGGTGGACCTTACTGCAGGAGCGGCCCAGGGTAAGGGGTAGAAGATTAGGTTAAAAACTCGTCAGGAAAGACCGGAAAGCCGGCCTCAACAGACTAGGAGGATGAAGAAGAGTGGGACTGGCAAAAAGAAAAGCAAGTTTCCCAGGTAGAAAGACAGGAGTCATCGATGGTACAGAACCGGAAGAACACTACAAAGACAGGCAGTCGCGCGAAGAAACCTCTGGCTTCCTGGAAACCTATTCTAGCGAGGAGGAAGAGTCCTGTGCACACTCTGGCCCGGCTGCCCAGTGTCGAGGGAAGCCTGTTAGCATAACCAGGAGGTTCAGTAGGCACGTCTGGAATAAAGCCTCCCCACGCGGCCATCCCACGTGGTCCCGCTAAAGGCGAACCTGAACTAACGTCAGTGACAGTACCACCATCCCGTCTGCTCAGGCTGAGGACCAGGCAGCCTGCAGGGGACGTGCTGGAGTTGACCGTCCCCATCAGCCATGCCGCCAGGAGCAAGGTCGGCTCCCCATCTGCTAAGTGTGAAGATTTCAGGACGATGAATAAGCATAAAACAAAACCACAGCAAGTGTCCAGAAAAGGAGTGGCGTTGGGCTGTCACTCTATTCAATAAAATACTTTCCAAGTACTCAGCAGAGTCATGGTGAAGACCACTGACACTCGGGTGTCGGTGCACACGGCTGGGTCACACCTGGCCACGCCAGCGAGCAACTGCTGGGGGAGCGTGGCGCGGCGCTAGGGCCCGGGCTCTGCGTCTGGGGCGAAGCGTGGTCTGCGCGAGTCCCACGGAGCGAGCCCGGGCGCCGCTGACTACCGCCCGACCACACCTACGCCAGGCGGCAGGGCACCCCGGCAGCTCCGCTGCTGCCCGGACTCTACTACGTCCGGCCCAGGCTTCTCACGGAAAGCACTCAAGGGCCGGGGATACAGCTCAGCGGCACAGCGCCTGCCTGGCAAGTGCGAGGTCGTCAGTGAGTTCGATTCCCCGTACCAAAAAGAAAGAAGAAAGAAAAGTCTCCGGAAAGCGCCCAGAAACCCTGACACTGGGAAGCGACTCCGGAGGCCTTCGCTCGCGGCCCCATTCCCTCGGCATCACGGACACGAAGCGAGCACGCACAGCCCCGCGGCGCCTGCACCCCCGACCCGGGCCGGCGGGGAGGCGGGGAGACGAGGCCCGCAGCTCGGCCGCTCAGGGCCCGCAGGGGAAGGGCGGGCGCGCCCACGCCGCGGAGGGCTGCGGGGCGGCCGACACAAAGAGCGCCCGCGTGTCCCCGCGCGCCGGCTCACGCTCACGCGGGCAGGGGACTCACCATGAACGCCGGGCCTCAGTGGCGCGCGGCCGGCGGCTCCATGCCCGGGGCGGCCGGGCCTCCTCCTCCTCCTCCTCCTGCGCGGCGCGGCGGACCCACGGCGGCGGGGACGGCGCCGCAGACGCGGGGGTGGCGGGCGGGGCGGGGCAGGGCGGCAGGATTCTCAATCGAGCGCAGACCCGCTCGCCGCTCGACGCTCCGGCCTGGCACCGCCTGCCAGCCTGCGGGGACCTGGGTCGGGCGGGGCCCGGCGCGGGGAGCGCGAGCGCGGGGCGGGGCGACCCCACGGGCTGTGCACCCCGCCGCACCCCGAGCCGCGAGACAGCCGGGCGGGCTGCAGATGGCGCGCGGAGAATGGAGATCACAGGGAACAAGAGAGAAACCGTGCCGCCAGAAGGAGCCCCACGGAAAGATCAGCACTGGTAACGCCTGGTAAGGGGGCGCGATTTTTGCTAGTACTGTACTGTGGTTCAGACGTTTTCTACAATGAGCTTAAAACGTCAGATGCACACACACACACACACACACACACAGATGCGCACTAACAAACCACACGCGTGGTAGATTCTCAGGGAACCGACTGGGAAGCGGCCTGAGCGTTGGGGTGACGGGGCGCGGAGTAAGTACCCTTCAGACCAGACTGCCGATTTCTAATCAGTCTTCAAAGTCCGCGCCGGGCCATCGTTCGCTGTGGTCTGTCCACAGATCCAGTGTCCAGAACTGATCAGACTCGACTCTCCTTCCCCGAGGGACCCTCACCCAGTGCCCCGGGCTGGGAGTTCTGGGCTGCTTCCCCGTTCAGAACCACCACCTCTACCCTCAGAAGACGACTGTGACATCCACAGGGGCGAAATTAAAGACACCGCAGTGACGGCACCCACGTGGGAAGCTGGAACCCTACCCTTAGGAGGGATGTAAAATGGAGCCCTGACTGGGAAAGGAATCTAAGGGTTTCTTACATGCTCACACCTACATTCCCCGGAAGCCACCCAGAGAAGTACAGCCATGAAAAGAGCTGAGTGCAAAGGCCGCGGCATTATTCACAATGACCAACCCCTGGAACAATGCCGTCCACCCACTGAGGAAAGAGGGACAGCACTGTCTGTGTGCTTCTGGGGGAGCCGCAGAGAACACTGGGACGGGACAAGCCGAGCGAGCCCGTTTATGTGAAATTTCTTCCACAGGCAAACCTCTAAACAAAAAACAAAGCCGCGTCTCTCCCTGCAGGTGGGCACAGGGGCTGACAGCAAACTTACAGGAAAACTATTCTGAAACACTGAGTGATGAAAATCTGAAACTGGATGGCAGTGACTGCTGAATATACATTTATTAAGGACTGAAAGTTTATAATGAGTGGATTTTTTTTTTTTTGTGGGTACCGGGGGGTCGACCTCAGGACCTCGCGCGCCAGCAGGCGCCCGTGCCGCTGAGCAATATCACCGGTCCCTTCTTCGTATGTGGGATCCGGGAGTCGAACTCGGGCCCTCGCGCTTGCCGGGCAGGCGCTTAAGCCGCTGAGCCATCTCACCGGCCCCTATAATGAGTGGATTTTTCATAGTATTTCTACTCCGATAGAACCATTTTTAAAAGGAACAGAACAGCCTAATTCAGTAGCACACACCTGTCCTCCTGACTGCTCAGGAGGCCAGCCTGGCCACATGGGTGAGACCTTGCCTCAGGAACAGAAACAAAACAGAGAAACTGATTCTGAACAGCAGATTCAAGAAGCCCTTGCTGAGAAAAAGCATCCAAATTTGGAAATGAAAATTTGCAAAATGGTGGTGAGTACCTACAACCTTAGCACCCGAGGCTGAGGCAGGAGGACGGAAGAGTCTGAAAGCAGCCTGTACCAGACAGCGAGATCTTACCACCCGCCGCAGCAAAGGCAAAAGCAGCGGTCAGTGAGGTGGGGAATCATTCAGCTCACTTCAACACCTGCCAGGTTTGATTCCTAGCAGGCTGTCCCCATGCTGTGAGGTTACCTATTAACCTGGAGATTTATGTTCTAGGAAAAGATAACATCGAAGATTTTATTTTACAGTCTCCAACAGTTTGGTGAAATCTAACCTAGCAATCTTATCCTAATTCTTTTGTGGTTTTTATGCCCATGTATGCACCTAACCGTCAAATGCTCTTGGAATCAGTTTTACCATCTTATCTGTCTCTTCAATGCATTAAATAAATCTTTGACATGAGGTCATTTGAAAAAAAAGGTTGACTATCATGAAAAAAGTGGAACTGTTTTGTTTTTGGGGATACTGGGAGTTGAACACTGAGCTATATCCCTAGGCCTTTTTATTTTGAGAGGGTCTCGCTAAGTCACTAAACCCAGGCTGGGCTTAAACTTGTGATTCTCCTGCCTCAGCCTTCCAGAGTACCGGGATTACAGGTGTGCGCCCTCATGTCCAGCTAAGAGCTATTTTATATTAAAAGAATAAAGAGGCATATAATTAAGGTCTATACACCAACTCCACTGGACACAGACTCACGAAGCAGTTGGGTACAGACAGGGAAAGCAGAATATAGCCTGGGTGTCAGACACGTTGCAGAATTGCAACCTGAGTCCCTCAGGCAGCAGTTTCGTGGTTATAGGGAAACATGTCTTTACTTGAATGACACAAATTTAAGAGTTTTTAGTACTCCCCCATATATTCTCAAGGCTCTGTTGTTTTTTGTTGTTGTTTTGCTTTTGAGGTTTGCTGTTACTGTTTTTACTGTTAAGCTCAGATAATTTATTTCTGTTGATCTATCTTAAAATGCTCTTGTTTTTTCCTCTAGCATGTGCATTCTGCTATTGGACCTGTCCAGTTACTTAAGCTGTTATATTTTCAGTTATGCAATCTCCACTTGACTTTTGCATTTTCCATCTCTTTACTAATACTTTCTATCTCCCAAGCTCGAGGGTGTTTGCCCCACATGCTAGGGCGTTTCTACAATGGCTGCTTTAGAGTCTCTGTCGGGTAATTCCGACATCGGTGTAAACTTGGCACCTGAGTCTGTCCACTGTCAACACACAGCCCTGGTTCTTCCCGAGGCCTGGCCAGTTTGAACTATGTGTCAGATGTTGTGAATACTGCGTTAGGAGACTCTGGGTCCTGCCTCAGCGTTGCCAGTTCTGCTTGGATAAGTGGCTCATCCATGAGGATTCCAGACCCAAGCTCTGCCAAGCCTTCTCAGTGGGCTCCAAACTCAGCTTGTTCAGTTTTTGGTTTTTTGGGTTTTTTTTTGTGGGTACCAGGGGTTGAACTCAGGTCCTCACACTTGCAAGTAGGCGCTTGTGCTGCTGAGCAATATCACCGGCCCTTTTTTCCTTTGTATGTGGGTACCAGGAGTCAAACTCGGGACCTCGTGCTTGGCAGGCCGCCGCTGAGCCATCTCTCCCGCCCCTGAGCCATCTCTCCCGCCCCTTGTTCAGTATTCTTGAATGGATCCTACATGTGCGCCACCCAGCGGCCAGCCCGGGAGCTGCACGTGCTCTCCCAGGTTCAGTTTGCCTGTGTTCCTCAGATCCATGGAATGTGTTCCAACTTTCAAGGGTTACTTTCCTGCGCCTGTCCTCTCAGCAGTCCCCCTGCTGCTATCTGGTTGCCTGCGTCTCCCCTGTTCTAGCCACATGCCCCCCGCAGCTGTGTCCTCATCAGGACCAGTTGGTGGCAAGAGGGACTAAGGCACCCGAGGTTCGCCCACCCTCCCGGGACAAAGCTGCGGGCCTCAGCCCCCGTCCTGAGGGTTTCGGTTCCCTCCAGCCCCTGCTGCTGCCATCAGACTGAGGCCAGGGTGTAAGAGAGCAGAGGGGAAAGAACACAAACAGGGCTCCTACAGCCGACCCCACGGCCGCGGAAGGGCTTTCTCTGTCCATGTTAACGGCCCTGCCTGGGGTTGGGGCTCCCTGACTTTCTGGGTCTGGAAATCCCAAAGAGGGGAATCTCAGTGAACTCAGTGTGATTTCAGCAACACTCCAAATTCTGGACACCTGCAGCCCACTCACTACCATCTCCTTCCCAGCACCCCAGGCAGCTGCTCCCACAGCGTGCAGGTCTTCTGACCTCGCTCTTTGGGGAAGACGGCTACACGGTGCTCACGCCATCACGCCTGGAACCAGTACCTGCTCTGTATAATTCTGTAAGTCATTCAAACCCACTTCTAAAGTCGTAAGGACGCATGAAAGTAGGAACAGTTTTCTTGTTGCTATCCTAAAATCTGCCCTTAGGCCTGCAGCCAGGTCCTCCCACCAATCGCCCTGACCTTCCCTTCCTGCGATCTGTGGTGCCCGCAACCCTCCGAGTACCCCAGAATTCTCAGAACCCAGAGATGAGAAGGACACCATGTTCGGCACCTCTGGACTTGCTGCCCTGCTGGCTGTCTAAGGCCTAAGGGCTGACTGGAAATTCCAGGCCATCCAAGACATTCCAGTCCCACAAACCCAAACACAGCAGGCTGCCGCCTCACCTTTACCCACGTGGCAGCATTTTATCCAGGACGCTGAAATCCATGAGCCTGTCCCATCACTGCCACAATCGGCAGCTGCCTTGAGCGTATCCAAGACAACTTTCTGCTCAACCTGGTTTCCTCACAATGATGCCAGTTGCTCAAGCCTGTGTCCACAGTGTTACATATGAAAGATTCACCAACTCTGTAGTAAAACATCTCCACATATCCAGCCCTGACCTCTACTCAAATTATATAGTTCTACATTTACTCTTTTACAATGACCTCCTGAAGGTCTTTCAGGCAGCTGGATGCCAGGACTCGGGGTTCGGCTGTGTCCTGCCTGGACACAGGGTGTAGCATCCGTGCTCGGAAGCCTGCGGTCCTGCTGGGATCCCCCAGGAGATACCGTGGCAGGAACGCGCCTGAGTGGTGCTCTGGGAGCTGGGCTTCCTGCACAGGACACGAGAGGAGGAGAAGGGGGTGACCTGGAGGGGCAGGGGACCTCAGTGAGGCCATGCCAGCAGCACCAGGAAGTCAGAGCTGAGAACCGACCACTGTACTGGGCAACTGGCCACTGCCTAAAAAACGATTTCAGAAAAATGTGCGTAGTAGTAAAAAAAACACCGCTATGATCACTGCACTCTGACTTCTTCCCAACATGTGACACCCTGAAATTAATTATTTGTGGAGTTACTCGTTAAAACATCCTTCCTGGGCCCATGGTAAATTCTAACAAAGGCAAGGGTCAAGTAAGTATTGCCTGCCCTTCATCGTACTCCAGGGACCGATCTAGTCAGTGGCTCAAAACTGTGGAGCAAAGAAAAGGGCCAGGGAATCCAAGAAAGAAGCCTGCGTTTTACCAACAGGCCGGCGTCACATGCCTGCTGATCCAACCAGAGCCCAGGTCCACACGAACCCAGGGGAAGCGAGCCCGGTTCACAAGCAGGTACCAGCATGTGCACACCTGCGCACTCTGGGCCTGTGTGTGACCTGTAGCGACGAAGATGACTGCTCTCCCCCAGTGTCCAACACTCCCTTCCTGCACAGCAGGGTTCGGAAATGGCGGCGCATTTCATTACCTGTGGCATCTGTCAAAACACGGCGCTGATGATGTCACTAGTCTGGCGACCATACTTCGAGAACCACAGTTTCAGTATGATTCTCTCAACCTTGATCATTTTTGTTTCCCCCGTTAAGAAAAGCTCTCTGAAATCACAGTGTTGTAAGAAAAATGAGGCAGGGCCGGTGAGATGGCTCAGCGGCATAAGCGCCTGCCTTGCAAGCGCGAGGGCCCGAGTTCGACTCCCGGATCCCACATACGAAAAAGGGGCCGGTGATATCGCTCAGCGGCACGGGCGCCTGCTGGTGCGCGAGGTCCTGAGGTCGACCCCCCGGTACCCACAAAAAAAAAAAAAAAAAAAAAAAAAAAGAAAAATGAGGCATAATTTTCAAAATGTGTATGAAATGTGAACAGATAACTCAAGCATCATTTCAACATTTCCCAAGCTCTGAAGTCCTGGGGCCCAAGCCAAGAGTCAGGATGAGGCCGGGTGCCTGGGTGGGCTGCATAGAGCCCCTCCGCCCCGCACTGGCCTGGGAGGAACTCAGAGGCACCATGGCCGCTCCTTGACTCTGGGCCACCGATGTGCTAGGACCGGGCGGAAACTCATCACATACTTTATCTCTGTCACTGCCTTGGTGTCCCCCATGCCCAGGACAAGGAGACAGAGGGCTGTGCTGATGGGCCGGGCTCCACTTCCTGTGGTTCAGAGCTGCCTTGTCATGGGAAAGCAGCAACAACAATGGCAAACATGCCTGCAGCACTTCCCACACCCGACCCTCCTCTGAGCACAAGATGGGCTTTTATTCATTCAATCTTCTCCATCTTGAGAGGTAAATACCGCTTTTCTCCAGTTTCTAGAGATGAGGAAAGTGTGGCTCAGGAAGGTTAAACAACTTGCTCAAAGTCACACAGCCAAATTCTGGGGAGCTGGGACACAAACCCCAGGCTTTGGACTCCAAATTCCATCTTTTTTTTTTTTAAATGTGGGTACTGGGAGTCGACCTCAGGACCTCGCGCTTGCCAGCAGGCACTTGTGCCACTGAGCAATATCACCGGCCCTTTTTTTTTTTTTCCTTTATGTGGGTTCTGGGAGTCGAACTCAGGACCTCGCACTTGCAGGGCAGGTGCTTATGCCGCTGAGCTATCTCACCGGCCCTCCATCTTTTTAAATAACCATGTGATGCTACTTCTCTCAAATTAAAAAAAATAAATCCAAAGAGAAAAAGAAAAAGAATTAGAGTTTCCTGGAGACTTTTTTATGTTTTGGCTCTAACTGGAATTACTGGCACTGTCTTGGACTCCACACACAGACACAGGCCCCGGGTCCCACACTGCATGGCGGGCGCCTGTGTGCCCGGCACCTGTGACAGTGACTGGCTCAAGCCCAGTGCCTCGGCACAGCAGCAGGTCCCCAACCTGCATCCCACTCGGGCCTGGCCAACTTGGGACAGGGCACAAGACATGAGAAGGCCAGGGCACGGCGCCAGCAGCCGGGTCCCCACACTCTTCATTATTGAAAACCGAGCCAGATGGGCCTCTGCAGGATCCCAGTACATGTGACCAGCCGCCTACTCATTTCAGCATGCCAGAAAAACCCTTCAAGGTCAAGAACATCATTCACGTTCACGTTAAAATTTAAAAATTAAAAAAATAACCACCATGATACTAAAGAAATTCAGATACAGGCAATATTAAGAGTTATTAGAACACCTATGTAGTGTAATTGTTACTTTTTCTTAAGGTGTTGATTTCTTTAAAAGCTACAACAGAAAAGCTACTTAGTCTGCTAAGAAATTTGTAGTTGATCTTAGCATACAAACTCATCCTATTTTGTTATTTTGCTCTATGCTGGTTAAATAAGCCTACACAATGATTCCAACTCAAAACGTGACAATCTCCAAAAATGAATTCTAACCCGGATTTACACGGTGTCTCCCGGGCCGGACATCACTTTTAGGGAACGGTAGACGCACTCACTACCCTTGTAATTCGCCAGGCTGGAGAAACGCACTACGGGTGTGGAACTGTGTGAGCAGCCTCAGTGCTGGCTCGGCCCTGCCCTGCCCTCATGCACCCACAGCAGCAGGCCACCGGCCCACAGGTCACCCCATGGAGCCAACCCTCGTCCCCACATCCACCTCTGCATGCAGCATGGAGAGGCCACACAGCAGCCAGGCCCACGACAGCCTCTGCTCCCAGGGCTCAGCCCGTCGGCCCCACGTCATGCTGCCCGGCTACCTACAGTGAGGCCCGTGGCTGGACTGCTGGTCCACTCTGCCGCTCCCTAGCTGCTGGACCCTACACGAGTCACTCGTCCTGTGCCTCAAAACTTCTTTGGTAAACGGAGGGGAACAACGGATGTCTCTCAGAGTCACTGAGGGTCGTCCGTGAACTAGACACACTGGTGGGGGCTCCTTTGAAGGCAAGTGCCTGTGCCACCTCCCCAAGAAGGCCCCGCCTCCCCCATGCCCCCTCCAGGTCCCTCGCACACCGGCCCGCACCGCTTCCAGAGGCTCTTCTCCAACCCCAGTGCCGTCACGAGGCCTACTGCTCGGCGGCCCCAGAGTGTTCGCTGAACGACGGTCACAAGTATAAATCCAAGGGCAGAGGGGGAAGGCTGGGGTGGGGGGGGTGACACTGTCACAGCGTGGGCCAGCAGCAGCCTGTCAGGAACCCGAGCGCAGGTGCTAGGAGTCAGGGCTTCCCAGGCCTGCTCAGTTTCTATACAGACAATCATTCAGCACGCGAGCACCGTGTCCCTGCGCTTGCCGCACCCTGCAGGCCGCTGGTGTGAGCCAGTGCGGGTCAAGACAGCCTGGCCTGACCCTGACCCCCTCCAAATTGGGCAACTTTAGAGTTGGGGGGATGTCCCCCTATCAGAGCCTGTTCCAGAACAGCACTGGAAGGATTTAAACTCCCTGCAGGAGAATGCTTTCATACCAAGCACAGTAAAAATTTGATGATAAACACATTTGCAATTGTTACTCAAAAGAATGAGTAAAATAAATCAAGTTGTAAATATCTACGGTCAATGTTGTTAACTCAACTTTCCTGTGTGCAGGGTACAAGCTGTAAGAAATAAAAATGGTTAAATTCATCTACATTCTCAACACAGACTTAAGTTTTAGGAACTCGGCATGCAAACAACACAAGTTTTCCGACTTCAAAGCCATGGTAATGGTCATAAAGCTGCACCGTGCCCACACAACGGCACAATTCTGTTTCGCGTCAGGTATACCTTTTGTATTTTCTTTGAATCTTTCTGAGCATTCTCTCGGAGTGGTACTTTTCCAAATAACTTCCATCCCAAGTCATTTTGTTTGTCAAGTCTTGCATTTTGTTTTCTAGCAAGCAAATTCCTATAGGAAAAAAATAAAAGGATTAGGGAACTTCTGGGTATTTTAAGCAACCCTAGGACAGCCAAATTATTCTGGTAAAACAAGTCAACTTTCCTTGGAGAGGGACGATGGGATAAGCCACATACTTTAATTCTTCAGACTCGATTTTCACACCGAATTATTCACCAGGAGAAAGACCTTAAACCAGAAATAAACTTTTTGTCATTCAACTGTTACATGCACAGATTTGATAATTTAGAGTAAGGAAATGTGTTACATGATACCAAAGGGTATCATAAAAAGTGAGCTGTGCTAGATGGAAACCCCGGCTCAAGCATTCATTAGCTGTGTGACTCTGGACCAGTACGCAACCTCTCTGAGCCTCAGTTTCCTATGTTTAACAAAGAGACAGCATTCCATGGTCCACAAATTGAAATTTCAGGCATACAGTGTTTAAGAATAAGAGCTGCTTCAGGGCTTCACCTCTACGTTAGTTTATACTATCTGCAAAATAAATCTGGTCTTCTCTCTCAAAAACATGTAACCAAGCGTTCCAGAGAACACGAATCTCAGCTGAGAGTACAAATAGCAATGTTCCGGTGCTGTGCACTCACTAAGAACAAGAGGTATCCAGGGCTCTCGAGGAAGCGCAGGGTGAGCCTGCACAGGGTACTGGACGAGAAGGAAGGAAGCGCTCCCAGAAAGCAGCAGCACCGGCTCACAAGGCCCTCGATGGCCACACCGAGAATAATTTAATCATCTAAATAATAAGAGCAGTGGATTATAACCCACTGCCGTGATCCAGAGAGAACAAGTATGTAAGTGTAAATAAGGGAGAGGAGACCCTCAGAAGGCTGCCTGGCAATGCACTAGTGATATTCTAGTGCAGACAGGAAATGAGCTGTGCATGTGAAAACCAGTGGGTGTCAGTTGGAGGAGGGACAGAATTTTTACATAGTTTGAAAACATTTCCCCAGAATTATCAATTACAAAGGCAAAAACTGTTCACTTGACCCTAGAGAAACCTGGGGATGCCACTTGGCCAACACCACCATGGGGACAAGGAGCCCAGCCATCTGATATGATGCACAGAGGCCAATGTGGTGACCAGGGACGCAGCACCCAGGCCTCAGGACAGCCACGCAGAGAGCCCCTCCAGAGCAGCGGTCTACACCCCAACAATGCCAGTGTCCAGACGGGGTCTGGGGGTTGCTGCACAGAAGGAGGAGACTAGCGAGACCGGCAGATGCGGTTCGTGACCCCAGACCACATTCTGGCTGAGCAAAGAGAAAGGGCCGCAAGGGCCCTGGGGCAGTGGACGAAGTTCAAGTCTAGATTTTGTTTGAAAACAGCCTGGGATTAAGGTTCAACTCTCTGATTTTGATACTGGTACTGAGGTTCTGTAACAGAATGTCCAATGTCCTTGTTTCTTAGACAATATGCTGGTACAGTTAGGGGTAAAGGGACATGGTATCTCCAACTTTCCTAATATTGGGAAAATATGTGTACGAGGCAGGGATAAAGAACGTGTGGAAGTGTCTTACAATTTTTTTCTTGTAACTTTTCAGTAAGTTTGAAATTATTTCAAAATAAAGTTAGAAGAACTTTCAAAGGTCTCATTGTGTTCTCAAATTTCTGCTGTGTTTATAATGGAATTCATTTCAGCAGGGTTTCATAGCCCGAGGCAATTTTTATTTACAGTTACAAGAAATGAACTTTGAGCTCTCAGGAGTTCCAAGCCCTTAGTATCTCTGATTTCACCACAGTGAGGACTTATGCAATTATAAACCAGTGAAAACCTCAGGCACCCACAGATACCAGAACGCAGGCACCTAGAACTTGAGTTCATGGGAAGCTCACACCTCTCTGCCTCTCTGTGGTGGAGAAGGGAGCTGGTACAGAGACAAAACCCACTGGGGAAGGGAAGCCTGGAGTGAGGGGACAACCCTGACCAGAGATGAGCTCAACACAGGTGACCTCTGAGCAGGTGTCCCTGGGGAAGAAGGAGCAGTAGAAGGTGGGGGCTGCGAAAGGTCAGGAGGAGCACCCCACAATGTCCCTGAGGGGTGCAGGGGTTGAGTGCTTGCTGGGGGGCAGGAGTGGCAAAGAACACTTCTTACCTGGCCCTCAGAATGCCAGCCTCCTTTGTTCTGCATCCCTGTAAGGGGCTGGGAGAGGACATCTCCTGTCCTAAAGAGGAAAGGGCACTCTACGGCAGCATTAGGGACAGACACCTGTTGGCTCACATGCAGTCTCGGACCCAAGACACAGACCCAGGGCCCTGCGGGGATGTCTACCTGCATAGCCTGGCAGCCGCCAAGGCCAACAGTGCTGTGCCCAGGCAGGCTCTGCACACTCCATCTGCCCAAGCTGTCCACGGCAGCAGGGCTCCCCAAGACCACCTCCTCTTCCCAGGTGCCCACTCTCCACTCTCATCCCTCCTGCGGCAGCTGGTTAGGGCAGGGGTGCAGCAGCTGAAGGGCAGCACCTACCCAGCACCTTTGTTTTTTTCCCTGGAGTACTAGGAACCGAACCCAGGACCTTTAGACTGAGCTACATCCTCACGACTTTTTTACTTTTTATTTTGGGACAGTCTCACACTAAGTTGCCCAGACTGCACTTGAACTTGCAATCTTCCTTCCTCAGCCTCCCACAGTGCTGGGATTGCAGGCGTGCACTGTCACATCAGCTCCCAGAAGCATCTTAAAGTCCTGTTGAAGCAGGCGGGGATGGGGGGGGCACTGTCAAGGATAAAGCCACCCCCATCTGCAAAGGAAGGCTGATCCCGAGGGAAGAAGAACCTCAGAGCAAGGAAAGGAGCCCAAGGGTCACGGTGGCATTTGTCTAGTGGCTTTCATCCCCGCGGGGAACGATGGAGGAAAGGTACATCAGACAATGGCGTGCACGGCCTGACTTTCAGCTCTCCTGTGAAGCCAGGAAGCAGCTCACAGGGATGCATGCTGTGTAGTGCCAGGCTGCAAGCACAGGGCATCGCCGGAGCCAGGAGCAAGGTCACTCCCTGACACACTTGGCTGGGACCCGCAGGATCGCAGCAAGAGTAGCGCATATGGGCGTCAGCTCTCACCCTGCCTGGCCGCCTCCTCTCCTTAAGTTCCCCGGCGCTTTCCCACCCACCGCAGGCCTGACCAGGCACTCTGTCCAACAGGAAGCAGACAGAGTACCACGGAGGGCTGGGGCTGGGCTGAGTGGGGGGAGTGCCCCAAACCTCCGGGGAAATCAGCACCCCTCACCAGCAGACAGGAGGTCTGGGCCACTAGCTACTGTGCCCACTGGCACCTGAAACGTGTAAGCCTTCATGTCGCAATACATTGGCTGACATACACATATCATTTTTTAAAAATATTACTAACAGGGCCGGTGAGATGGCTCAGCGGCATAAGCGCCTGCCTGGCAAGAGTGAGGTCCTGAGTTAGACTCCCAGTACCCACATACGAAAAAAGGGCCAGTGATATCACTCGGGCGCTGCTGGTGCGCGAGGTCCTGAAGTCGACCCCCGGTACCCACAAAAAAAAAAAATATATATATAGATAGATAGATAGATAGATAGATAGATAGATAGATAGATAGATATAGATATCACTAACAACAAAAGAGTTCAGGACACATTCACATGCCTCCCTGAGTGCTAGGATTACAGGTATGTACCCCCATGTCCAGCTACTTTTTTTTTTTTTTGGTAGTGGGGCTCGAACTCACTACCTCACGCTTGGCAGGCAGGCGCTGTGCTGCTGAGCTATATCCCTAGCCCCGCTACTTTTAAAAAGAAATTAAAAAGTTGCAAAACTAGCTGTTTCTGCCACTAGAAAACAAAATGCTTTTGTACCATTCCCATCCTCATCCTCCGAATCAGCAAGACTGCATTACCCAAAAAGGCACCCGATTTTTCTGCATGCCTAGCAACACACCATGGCGACTGTGGGCAGCTTTCAGGTGTTCTATGGAAAGTGCCTCAGTAAGTCAAAAGCTAAAGAGAAAATCAAATTGTTCAGTGATGCTCCACTGGCACCAAAAGATTAAAGCCTGTTGGAGAGAGAAGTGAAAAGGAGTTTATTCATCTGCTTAAATACAATCTTGGTGACTCAAATCACTGTGCTCAAGTATAACCAATGGACACACCTCAAGTGGACCCTGAGCAGGTCATGGGGAGGCAAAGAGGGCTGCTCCATCACTGGCTCCTTGTGGCTTACAGGGGTCAACAGCTCTGGGCTTGGAGGCCAGGCCCCTCCCCTGGGTGAATACAGTCGCAGCTGCAGTGGGCTGGGCATGAGGCCCCACCTGGCTCACCACGGAGGAAGACTGGGCAGAACCATGCAGGCCCCAGAGCTTCTGCAGGGCAGGCAGAGTAGCTCTGAACCCTAGCCCCATCCCTGGCAGCCGTTTTCATTGAGACTCATTTCCATCTCCCAGGACTGAGTCTGACCAGTGAGGCCAGGACAGCGCCTGGCACTTACTGCTCAGCCTGGCACGCAGTGTGTTCAACCATTCCACACAGGCTGAGGGAGCACCGATGGTGTCCAAGGCCCAAACAGGGGAGCAAGCGAGGCCATCGCCCACCAAGATTATTTTTTTGAAGCCCACCAACAACCTGGCCCAGTGAGACAAGAGGAGAGGAGTCCGGCACTGTGGAGAGGGAAAGAGAAGACCAGACACTGACAGCATTCCAACAAAGCATTAAGAAGACGGTTCAGGGGCCGGTGAGATGGCTCAGCGGCGTAAGCGCCTACCTGGCAAGCACAAGGGCCCGAGTTCAACTCCCGGAACCCACATACGAGAAAAGGGCCGGTGATATCACTCAGCGGCACGGGCGCCTGCTGGTGCGCGAGGTCCTGAAGTCAACCCCCGGTACCCACAAAAAAAAAAAAAAAAAAAAAACAAAGAAGACGGTTTGGGGGCTGGGGACATAGCTCAGTGGCACAGTGCCTGCCTGGCAAGCACGAGGTCCTGAGTTCAATTCCTGGTACAAAAAAAAAAGGTAAAAAGATGGTTCAGCAACACGTGCGCACACACGTGTGCCTGTGTGTATGTGTCCTAAAGCCGCAGAGGTCAGCATGCTCAAAGGATGCAACTCACCCAGACCTTCACCTGATACAAAGCAGGTGCAGCTATGGAAAGGCAGCCAGCAGGGCTGGCTCCAAATTCAGGGCCATGCCCTGAGGCAGCCATCTGGGCAGTGGCATGTCTGGCCCTGACCTGCACCAGGCACTGTGCTCCGCTGCTGGTGGGACACAGACAGGAAGCAGCACTGGCCCTGGGGAGCTCAGAACCTGGGAGCAGGACAGGGCGGCCCACCCTACAGGGCTCAGTTGGACTCCAGGGAGCAGTGTGGGGTTCACACACATGAAAGTTGGGACCTCCCAACAAAAGGACGAGGAAACCAGCTCCTAAAACCAGCCAGCAGCCCAGTTTCCTAAGGCCAAACCTGAACAGCATGTTCTCCTCCCAGGAATGCAGCAAGAACTGCCCATCACCAGCCCAATGTCCTCTCCCAGCAGAGGCCGAGGAAACAGCAGGCAAAAGGAGACAAGAGCCTGAGCCGATGTTCAGGAAGAGGAGCCGGGGCTGCGGGCAGGGCCCAGCCCCAAAGGATCTCTGTGCGGCAAGGTTCACCTTCCCTTGCTCAAACATTTCATGACCTGAGTGTTTGTTATTTGCTCAAATGTATGTTGGCCGTATCAGCACTGTTCCAGGCACAGTGCCACCACTCCATGGAATTTACTGGAAACATCACCACAGCTGGTGACAGCATTCCCAGAAAGCTGTCTAGGAGGTAGGTCAGCTCTCAAGGCCACCACCTAGGACTGCCCAGGATCCCCAGCCTGCCCCGGCATGTGCCAGGGGACAAAGGGAATCTGCCCCGGACGCCACCCATGAGTCTCTCCGTTTCCACCCCATGCAAAACACACAGCCGACAGCGCATGCAAATACACTCTTGTCCCACTCCCCAGTTTCTCCTAAGGAAGGGCAGAGCCCCGGCAGCACAGAGGGACCCAGGAGAAAGGGAGAGAGCGAAGATGACCCAAAAGCTTCCCATGGTGACCCTCATTTCTGCATCACCTGCATCTCAAGTCAAGGGGTGAGGTAGAACCGCCTTCCTGGTGAGAAGGCCCCACACCTGAACCTGGCCACACCCCGCCCCCCGAGTTTCCACACTCACAGGAGAAGGGAGGCAGATCTCTGCAGATGGGAAGAGGAAAGAGGGATGGAGGAGAGTGAGGAGCCGCACCAACCCCCAGGATGAATATACTCATTGTAGATTGTAAACATGTACGAATTTTTAAAAAGCAAGCCACAAGATGAGCGGTGGTTGTGTCACCGTGTCTGGGTGAGAAACAAAGACTGGGAGGCTGTGTTTCAGAAGCCAGCAGTGCCGGCTCCCCCTCCATGGGACACAGCCCTGAGCAACTGCCATCTCATTCCTCGTCTGTAAGTGGGGACAAAGCTAACTTCTTCCCGGGGCCACCACAAGACCCCGTAGGATCGTGCACAAGCCACCTAGCCCGTGCACACTCTCAGTGCTCAGCCCAGCTGTGCCAGGTGTGCACGGAGCCATCCGCAGAGGTGACAACAGCAGCCTGTGTGTTCTGCCGACACAGGGTTCTTTATTGCGAACTGCTACTTGTCGAACATTTTTTGAAATCTAGAAATCACAGAAAAAGCTGGGTTGCTGGCTTCTCTTGAAATATCAGAGCTGCTGGGCATGGTGGCACACACCTGTAATCCCAGCACTGGAGGCTAAGGCAGGAGAATCGCTGCAAGTTCGTAGCCAGTTTGGGCTACAAAGTGAGTTCAAGGCCAGCATGAACTGCATACCGAAACCCTGCCTCAAAAAGACAAAAAAAGAAAAAAAAAAAGAGGAAGAAAAAGAAATGTCAGAGCTGGCCACCTGGGCCGGTGTTCCTGCAGGCCAGCAGCCACCTCGAACAACAGCCTGGGGCCGGGGGGCTCTGTTCCACGGACCCTCCACCGAGCTCCAGCCCACTTGCAACTTCACCATTGCCAGCACCTGTCTGAAGAGGCTGGTCCAGGTTTTGGGGTCCTTGAAGGTTATACAGTTCAGGGGATCCTCTTTAAGAAAAAAAAATTAGGAACACAAAATTAGGAACAAGTGAGGAGTCTGGACGGCAGAGCATCATTAACACTGTCCCAAATCCGGCCCTGTCTCTGGTGTGCGCAACCTGGGGCACGTCAGCAGCTCATGCTGCATGCTTACAGGCGACAAAACTCCGGCAAGGCCCCGCAGCCCAAGTCCCGCCTCCATTCTCAGATGAGAGACTGCTGCCAAAGGAATGGGTCCTCTCTCCTAGGTACTGGTACTTTTGCCCCTATTAACTTAACTTTTGGAACCAAAATCAACAGAACGTGATTTCGGGAGCAAACTGAAACACTCACTGACGACAAAACACTGTGTGGTGCTGTCAGGTCCCTGCTGCTAGGGCTCCACAGCGCCTGCCCTGAGAGGCACCCCTGGATAAAGCAGGGGTACAGCCCGATGTAGGAGCTGTCTCCCCACTGGCGTGCACAGTTCCTGAGGCTGCCTCTGCCACTCAATGTCCTGTCTCTGGAGCACCGGACAGCTCCTGGCACACAAGAACACTCAGACGTATAGAATGAAAGCTTTTCCACGGACTCTCCCTAAGAGTTAATGGGAATTACTGCTGTACATTTAAAACACTGAAGAGACCCCCTCCAGCATCATCCCACTAAGCCCTACCGACCTGCGACTGAGACTCGAGCGTGGGAGGCCCTGCCTGTCGCAGCCAGAGTAGAAGGACGCGCCCTCCAGCCTGGCGGAGCAGGTTCCGCCGGCCACAGACACTCCTCAGGGTTTCTCCAAGCTCCTCAGAGTCTACGAAGTAACCCCAAGTCCTCCTCCCTCAGGACGCCCCGCGCTGAGCTCAGGGGTAAGTCAGCAGTCACTCTGGCCTTCTTTGTCTCCCTGAGAGAAACTGTGAGCAAGTTCTGGTGCCAACGCACTCGGAAGCGAGTTGTACTGTGCAGTGTTCCGCTGCCACCAGAGCTGCCTGGCTCAGGAGCCAAGTTCTCCGCCACCTTCTGAGTCACAGCTACCTGTCCAAGCCACCCGTCCTGTGCCCGGAACTGCACCAGGCACTTGGCGCAGAATTTACCTGCTCCTCCCAACAGCCCTAAAGGAAGCACTGCGCACAGCACCACCAAACAAACAGGAAGAGGCTAGGGAGTTCCCTCCTGAGCAACACACAGATCCCGGCCTCACCCACAGTACAGCAGGCAAAGACGGGAATGGGACTGCGAAGGCCGCTCACTCGGTGCGTTTCCACCCTCAACACGGAGCTGCGCCACACACCTTCACATGGCTCTGACTTTTCTTTAAGACTATAAGGAAATAAAGGCCACCCACTCCAGCTGTCAGACACAAGCCAGACAAAGCCCGGTTCACAGAGCTGGGCTCCTGTGTGATGAAGATCTATCTAATCCTTGGGAAACAAGAAGCAAGAAAGACCCCAGATTTTAGTACTGCGTCATGAGCGTCAGATACATGCGAATCAAGCCTGGCCCAGAGAGCTCCCCGCCACAGCAGACCCTGCCAGACACACAAAATCCATCCCCTTTAAACAGGGACACCAGGGACGCCTCCGCCTAACCCAGGGATCGGGGTGGATCGTCTCAAAGGCTGGCATGTGAGAAAGAGCCTGCTCCATGCATCTCCAGGTACAGACCCAAGAAAGGTGAGGCAGCAGCACCAACCTGTCGATGAACAGGAGCGCAGGGGGGACAGCCATGGTGCCGACAGTGACCACACAGCTCTGCGGGGCCAGCCACGAAAGCACTGGCCCTCCTCGTGCCACATTCCTGGTGAGCCACAGCTCCAGGGACAGACACAGTGCCCTTCCTCGGCACAGTGTGGGAGGAGAAGGCCGCAGGAGGGGGTGGAACAACTGGAAAGGCAGGGAGGGCCAGGCGGGCTCCTAACAGTCACAGGTAGGCTGAGGGCGGCCACAGTCCGAGCAGCTGAGGGCCTGCCTCCTGGGCCACAGCACCAGAACCCTGCCATGAGCAGGTGGACTGGTCACGAACCCACAGGCACTTCCGACTGGGAAACAGGAGAGCGTCACACAAAGTGCCATCCACTCAAGGCCACACAGTGGGCATCTGCTGGGTGCCAGACACTGAGCCAGCAGGTCACCAACGTGGTCCAGCGAGTCACTGTCCAATGTCCACATGGGAGCCATCAGTAGGGGACAAGATCCCTTGCTCACAATCTAATTCTGTTTTTAAAGACCAAACCAAACTTGGTTGGAGTGACCACAGGTTGGCGCCCCTTGGAGCCGACATCATTCGGTCACGTGCTGACGATCAGCCCCAGTAAATGAATCTCCTACACGAGGGCCTCTTTCTCACAGCTGGCTCCCTGTCCTGTGACAAAGGTAACCCCACGTCTGTGTCTGTGTATGCAGCTGCTGGAGGTACAGTCAGCCGATGCCACATCTGGGACGAGAAGGTGAGGGGCAAAGAGGGGAGTTACTTAGACCTCACCCGTTTCTAAACTGCTTTAAAAAAAAAAAAAAAATCAATGGTTCATCTGTAAAGTGAGCAAGAGGAAGTGGGAAAAAAAAAATCAAGCATATATTACTTTTGCAATAAAAAATAATATAATCAGGTACAGGATGTGGCCAACACAGGAGGGGTCCTGCACGCCCCATCTGCACCCCTGGGCAGCCAGCGAGGGGCAGCAGAAAGGGCCACTGGTCGTGTGTTCTCAGAGTGGGGTGCTGGGGCTGCAGTAGAGCCTGGGAAGCCGTGGGGTGGTCTGACACCCAAGGTTCAGAACCCTCCTGGGACTGTAGGCACACACGTCACACGGCTGACCCTGCCGCCCTCCCTGGCCCTCTCCCCATTCCTCACCACCCAAGGAGCCAACCCACGTCTGGTTCCCGGGCCTGGCCCTGCTGCTCGCTCAGCGTGAGGCCCAGGCGACCC
Organism: Erethizon dorsatum; assembly: GCA_028451465.1. Lineage (NCBI taxonomy): Eukaryota > Metazoa > Chordata > Mammalia > Rodentia > Erethizontidae > Erethizon > Erethizon dorsatum. Next base: position 96,398,011 of record CM051836.1, on the reverse strand, counting down.
TTCCCTCACCAGGCCGCTCCCAGCCCCTTCTTCTGCCTCAGCATCAGGGTCCTCTTGGGGCTCCTGCTCCCCAAACCCTTCCTCAGCCCTGACAGTCCGCTTCCGTATGTTACACCTCAACAACAAGCTGCTCAACAACACGATTTTAAACCCATTTAAAGTTCACAAAAAAAACTGCAGGACAGACGGCCTCACTGGTGAAGTCTTCCAGACTGAAGGAAGAAACGCACAGACTCCAAGAACAAAACTTTCCGCTCGCCCGTTCCACACACCCGCCCAGGAAATGTCTTGGGTCACTCAACACGCACCTCTGCTGCATCATTTACTAAGACAAAAACTCACTCCACCAGGACTTTCTGAAGCCCCTTGAAGGATCGCTTGGCATGGAGTTTGGGGAGGGGTGGCCACATTTTTTAAATTCTCCTGTTCTGAGAACGTTTTATTACTTTTAATTCAGATACAATAAAACTGACATTTCTGGTGAGAGTTTTAACAAATCCATAGGTTCATTTAGCTGCCAGACAAAAAGCTTTATAGGAACTCTGGAAAACAGAAAAAAGAATGCTCCCCACGCCACTGAGACCTGCATGATCGCCACCCCCGAAGAAAAGGAAAGTCACAGCCCCTGCTCTTAGGAATACAGCCGCAAAAGTGCTAAACAAAGTATTAGCGAACCAAATCCGCAGCAAATGCAGCAGTGAATAACGTATGGTGAACAAGTTAATGTTATTCTACAAATGCAAAGTCAGCTTAACGTTAGAAAAATAAGTTATTCCCAAATAAACAAAATAAAGGAGAAAATATATAACCATCACCAGACACAGAAAAAGCACCTGACAAAATGGAGGACAGTCATGATTTTTAAAAAACCTTAAAACTGGGAATAAAAAGGAACATCCTTAATCTGAGGAAAGTATCCCGTAAAAAGCAAGGTATCTAATACGAGGCACCACACTTAACAGGCCATGAGGGATGGGGACACTTGCCAGGCCGGTCTCAGCCAGCACCACCTCAGCACAGTATGGCAGGAAACAAAACGAGGCATGTGGGCTGCTGAGATAGCTCAGCGGCATAGGCGCCTGCCTGGCAAGCGCGAGGTCCTGAGTTCAACTCCCAGAACCCACATACAAAAAAAGGGCCAGTGACATCGCTCAGCGGCACGGGCGCCTGTTGGCGCACGAGGTACTGAGGTCGACCCCCGGTACCCACAAAAAAAAAAAAAAATAAGGACTCAAAGAATCCAGTTCATTCATAGACAAGAAAATCCACAGGAACCTACAGAGAAAATCCACACGAACCCACAGAGAAAATCCACAAGAACCTACAGAGAAAATCCACAGGAACCCACAGAGAAAATCCACACGAACCCACAGAGAAAATCCACAGGAACCCACAGAGAAAATCCACAGGAACCCACAGAGAAAATCCACACGAACCCACAGAGAAAATCCACAGGAACCCACAGAGAAAATCCACACGAACCCACAGAGAAAATCCACACGAACCTACAGAGAAAATCCACAGGAACCCACAGAGAAAAATCCACACGACCCTACACAGAAAATCCACACGAACCTACAGAGAAAATCCAAAGGAACCTACAGAGAAAATCCACACGAACCTACAGAGAAAAATCCACACGAACCCACAGAGAAAATCCACACGAACCTACAGAGAAAAATCCACACAAACCTACAGAGAAAAATCCACACGAACCTACAGAGAAAATCCACAGGAACCTACAGAGAAAATCCACAGGAACCTACAGAGAAAAACCCACACAAACCTACAGAGAAAAATCCACACGAACCTACAGAGAAAATCCACAGGAACCTACAGAGAAAATCCACAGGAACCTACAGAGAAAAACCCACACGAACCTACAGAGAAAATCCACAGGAACCTACAGAGAAAATCCACACGAACCTACAGAGAAAATCCACACGAACCTACAGAGAAAATCCACAGGAACCTACAGAGAAAATCCACAGGAACCCACAGAGAAAATCCACACGAACCCACAGAGAAAATCCACGGGAACCCACAGAGAAAATCCACAGGAACCCACAGAGAAAATCCACACGAACCCACAGAGAAAATCCACAGGAACCTACAGAGAAAATCCACACGAACCTACAGAGAAAATCCACAGGAACCCACAGAGAAAATCCACAGGAACCCACAGAGAAAATCCACACGAACCTACAGAGAAAATCCACACGAACCCACAGAGAAAATCCACAGGAACCTACAGATAAACTGCTAGAATAACTGAATTCAGCAAGACCGTGAGATAGAGGGTCTGTACAGGAAAACCGACTGCACTGCCAATAAACACTACCCAAGGAAATCAAACCTACGCTCCTTGACATTTGCAAAACCATCAAAAACTAACAGTATCTTCAAATAAATTTAATGAAAAAAAATACAAGACCTTTACACAGGAAAAAGACTGTGATTAAATGAAAAAAAAAATCCTAAATAAATGGAGGAACATACCACAGCCAAGGATCAGAAGCCCTCAGAGTAAAATTTTACCTCTATGTTCAATGAAATCCCTAACAAAGCTCCAGAGACTTTCTTTGTTAAAATGTCAAACTGAGGCCGGGCATGGTGGCGCACACCTGTATTCCCAGTACTCGGGAGGCTGAGGCAGGAGGATCACCGTGAGTTCGAGGCCAGCCTAAGCTACATAAGTGAGTTCAAGGCCAGCCTGCACTACATAGTGAGACCCTGTCTCAAACAAAACAAAACAAAACACCAAACCTGTCAAACTGAAATTCATATGGAAATGGAAAGAACTAAGGATAGCCATGACAATCTTACATAAGGACAAAGGAGAAGAGTGTACTCTACCAGATATCAAGATCTGTTATATACCCAGAGGAATCAGAAGATTACTCATGAAATTAGTGGCATTAATACAAGGAGAAACAGAACAACAGAATACAAATGGCCACCTGACAGACTTCAGCGGTTCAGGGGAAAGGGCGGTCTTGACCATAACTGAGCCCTAACTGCTCCCTCACGGGTGTGCAACTGCTTACAAGTGGATTCAGCTGGTAATGGCAAAACAAAGCTTCTAGAAGGTAATAGTGCATTTTTCACACAAGACCCAAAAAGCACTAACTGCAAAAAGCAAAGATATATAAACTAGAACTCATTGCCATTAAGAAATTCTAGCATGCAGTCCCTGGGTTCAAAAAGAAAAGACAGTTGTGTCCAAAAGAAAACAAGGGCCGGCGAGATGGCTCAGCGGCTTGCACGCTTGCCTGGCAAGCGCGAGGGCCCGAGTTCGACTCCCGGAACCCACATACGAAAAAAGGGCCGGTGATATCGCTCAGCGGCACGGGTGCCTGCTGGCGCACGAGGTCCTGAGGTCAACCCCGGTACCCACAAAAAAAAAAAAAAAAACAGGGCCGGGGATATAGTTCAGTGGCACAGTGCCTGCCTGGCAAGCATGAGGTCCTGAGTTCAATTTCCGGCACCCAAAACAAACATTAATGGAGTTAAAGGGTAAGCCACAGTGCGAGAGGGAACCATCTGAGGATGTACTCTTATCCTGAACACATAAAACACACTTACAGATCTGTAAGATAACCCCAGATGGCATTCACAGAAGAAGACTCCAAGTGGCCAATAAACTAGGAGGTGACCACATCACTGGTCACCGAGGAAATGCAAATATAACCAAGACAGCAAAAAGAAAACCACACTGACAACACAGCTTGGAGAGAGGCCCCTGCTAGCGGAAGTGTGACCCTTACGGTCCACACTGAGAGCAGCGCCGCAGCGTCCACTAGAGCAGACGGCAGCTCAGCCCAGCGCACGCCACACACGCCCACAGGACCACTGAAACGTCCATCCTCGGGAGCAGTGTGCCACTCAGGCAAATGCTGTGACAGTGCCGGAGGCCAGGAGAGCACACACCTGGGCAAGCGAGGTACCCACAGGGAGCAAGAAGACCCCGCTTGGTGATGCACGTTCTCAAGGGCATCTTGCGTTCACCTCCACCGCAGCATCTCCACCGATAAATCCATAACCAGACCCCGTGTTCCCCCTGCGCCCAATCTCCTTGAATCTCCTTCAAACACCCCCACCATGGAAATACAGGATGGAAAGATTAAGTAGGGATTTTACTCTTCATCATCAGCCCAGGTTTTTACAAGGATAAAGTAAAAGCAGAGCAAAAATACCTAAGTAATTTAATTCAAAACATTACTAAGAAAAAACTTTGGGGGGCAGGTAGAACCCAGGTCCTCGAACATGCTAGGCAGGTGCTCTACCACTATGCTAACTCCCTAAATTTTTATTTTGAGATAGGGCCTCACTAACTTGCTAGACTGGCCTCAAATTTGCAGTCCTGGGCCGGTGAGATAGCTCAGCGGCATAAATGCCTGCTTGGCAAGCGTGAGGTCCTGAGTTTGACTCCCGGTACCCACATAAAGGAAAAAAAGGGCCAGTGAGATTGCTCAGCGGCATAAGCGCCTGCTTGGCAAGCGCGAGGTCCTGAGTTCGACTCCCAGTACCCACATTAAAAAAAAAATTGCAATCCTCCTGCCTCAGCCTCCCTACTAGCTGGGATTACCACACTGGGCCTAATTATTTTTAATAATCAGCTGACTATTAAGAAAAAGAGGGAAAGAAGAGTCACTAGTTAAGTCTGTAAGCATCACAGATCGTGAACGGCCCAGGGCCACAACAACCTTTTGGGGAAGAAATGAGATTGCTACGTTCCTTCGGTGCTGGAAACCTCAGGAGGAAGGTCTGGCCCGAGGTGTAAAGCGTGTACTGGGGTTCAGACCCCAGCAGAGCGGGCTCAAAGCCCAGCCCTGCAGCCAGCCGCCTAGCCCCGAGCAGGAGGTAAACTGGCCCGGCCTTCTCATCTGTGGAAGGAGACGGCTTGTACCTGTGCACTTACCAATAAATAGCACGAAGGGCAGACTACTGACTGTGCAAGCCAAGCGTCTCCTCTCACCTAACCCAAACCATACACGTACAAGTTACGGTCAGAATCAACCACACTTTAGTGCCACGCCAACACTGAGAATATACAATCATCAACAACTGGAAGTACCGGTCCCCGTCCTCCGGCTTGGGCTTGATTTACCTCGGAAATGTACGATTTTCCCCCAAGAACAGCAAATTCAGAGAGACGCCCTTGCCTGAGGTCACACAGCAAATGGGAAAGCCAGCAATGTGAACACACAGTCCGCACAGCGCGGTGGGGCTCACTTTCGGCTACGAACGCACCACCTCCCAAGACTGTTGACAGCCACACTCACGTCCCATTTGAGGGTGCGACCTCCACACGGACTTCTTTAAATTTCCCAAACAATCCTGTTGTGTAACAGGCTGAGAACTTTGCTCCTTAACTGATTAATGTTTTCCTTCCCAAGCTTCTCATTTCTTTAATTGATAGTTTAATCTATAGGGATTTAAGATCATTCCTTTGTGGCAGGTTCCATGAACAGTAAGTTAATTTCTTTTAGATTCTGCTCTAAGCCACTCTAATAACATTTTGCTCACTAAAGCAAAGTCAAACTGCCACCAGGTCTCATAGTATAAGCCTAGCCCAGGTGGCTTTGGAGGCCAGGCTGTGTACCACCCTCTCCACAACAGCCCATCCAGGCCATTCTGCCCAGGACCCCGCAGGTCTCATCTTCTCTCCTGGCCCAGCAAGAAACCACACCGGGCCAGTGATACAGCTCAGCAGCATAAGCGCTTGCTGGCAAGCGCAAGGTCCTGAGTTCGGTTCCTGGTACCCACAGGAAAAAAAAAAAAAAGAAACCACACACTCCGGCTCAGGGACATGAGTCCATCAGTGCGAGCAGACAGAATCAAACCACTCGTGTTCTGCTGTCGTTGGGTCACTCAGGAACACTGGCAGGGCAGCTGGCGGTTGGGGGACCAAGAGCCAGGCACAGTCCAGGAGGAGCTCACAGGAAGAGCAAACCCTTCCTAACTATGCCAGACTACAGCCAGCTGCAGGAGTCAGGACAGAGCACAGTGCCCTCGGGGGCTCCTCTGCCCCAGGGAGAGGCAGGGCGTGGCCACAAGGGCTATCAAGGCAAGGGGACCCCAGAGAGGAGCCCCTCAGGCAGAGCCAGGGAGGTGCTAACCACAGTGCTGCATGCTGCCAACTCTGAGCAGCCGAGAAGGCAGCCAAAGACAGGCCAGCAGGGAAGACGAGTCCTCTCCAGCCTCAGTCACCTAACCAGAGGCCAAGGCCAGGACAATTTCCAGCAGCCCACTGGCCATGTCTGGGGGCATTTTAAGTCATTAAACAGAGGCCAGGTGGTCACCACCTGGAAGCACTCTCCCAAGGGCAGGGATCCGTGTGACCACCAGAAGGACAGTCAGGGTGGACCCGGGATTGTGAATGCGGACACAAAGCAGCAGGCACCTCTGGGCCTCCGTCCTCAAGGCATCAGCTGAACAGGAAGGCACCAGCAACCTCATAGTGGAAACAGAACCCAGTTCCTTATCTCTGCACAAGTAGATGATTCGCAGGATGGAACACAGGACCACAAAGACATCGGCATGGCTATTCCAATTAGATAGGGAAATGTTTCCTTTAAGTCAGAAAACTGGACACAAAACTGAAAAAACAGCACTTATCTGTATGTTTAAAATTTATAGAAGTCTGTAAGGAAATAAGAAGGAAAAAAACTTACAGGAGGTATAAAAGTAGAAAGAACAGAAATAGAATGATGCCAAAATTTCACTGTATATTTTTAAGCAAAGATTTTTAAAGAGAAGCTTTAAGGAAACGTGTATAAGTCAAAAAAGAAAAAAGAAAAGAAAGAAAAGTGACAGCAGAATGTCCCAGCTTCATGGACCCACAGGTACATTCAGAAGCCTCGTGACAGTGTGGGCTGACGTGGGGTCGCAGTGTTGGGGAGGTCTCTCAATATCAGAACAATAATACGATTAGAAGGAAAACATTTAGATTTTAAAAGTTAAGTGTCCCAGGTTTCCTTCCTACTGTTTTGGTTTGGTTTTTGAGACAGGGTCTCACTATGTAGTTGAGGCTGGCCTTGAACTCATAGCAATCCTCCTCCCTCAGCCTCCCAAGTGTGGAGATTCTAGTGTGCGCCACCACGCCCTGCTGTCTTTCTTACTGTTTTTAGATTAATATTCTCCCCCCAGCTCAGAGATGATCACACTGAACACCTGCACTGGTTAGATAACAGCGTGACCCAGACTTGACCGAGAGGACTGGCAGACCCGTGGGGGGCTAGGGAAGTCCTCGGGTGGTCATAGGCGGTTTCCAGAAGGAACTCGGGCTCCCTGACGCTGGGCTGTAAAGAGCAGGCAGGAATTTGTCTGCCAGGCAAAAGGGAGAGGAAGGCACAGCGCACTTAGGACTACAGCAGAGCTCAGCGTCTGTGGCTGCAGCCAGAGGCCGTCCTGATGCCCCGGGTGCCCAACCAGGTGCCTGGACTCCATCCTGCAGGTGAGAGCTGTTATCTAGGCAGGACAGTGGTCCACACACTCAGCTAAAAGCTTACAGCGTTACATTCCTAGTAAATGGATGTACCTTGAGTCCATACTCTTAAGTGAAATAAATCAGACACACATGTGAATACCGCATTGTTTCTCTAATGAGAGAAACCTAAAGTGTAAATAAGGACCAAAGTGCATAATAAGTATTGTGAAATAGGAGGAAAATGCTGCAATGGGGAAGGGAACAAGGGAAAGGAGAGGGGGAAAGGAAAGAAGGGAAAAGTAAAAAAAAGAAAAAAAAAAGAAAAAAAGAAAAAAGGAAAACATGGAAAAAAGCTTTTATAAATGAGGAGGGGAGGAAGGGTTGAAGGGAGGGTGGGTGAATGGGGAAAAAAAACAAGTTACATCATGTACAGATGAATGTGATCGTTATGCATATCTAAAATGCACCCAATAGGGGCTGGTGAGATGGCTCAGTAGCGTACGCGCCTGCCTGGCAAGTGCGACGGCCTGAGTTCGACTCCCGGGACCCACATACAAAAAAAAGGGCCGGTGATATTGATCAGCAGCACGGGCGCCTGCTGGTGCGCAAGGTCCTGCGGTCGACCCCCGTACCCAAAAAATAAAAAAATAAAATAAAATGCACTAATAAAATCTAATTTAAAAAAAAAAAACTTATGGCATTAACTCTAAGAAGTGACAGGGCACACGAGAGCAACCTGGAGAGACTTTGACAGCTTTGGTCAACCCAATACCTGTGGCTGCCATTCACCTTTCCTATAAAGACAAAACAATAAAAAAGAAGTGACGAGGAAGGAAGACACATTGTAGCTGGGCTTCTAGCTCGTCACCAAATCCGTCTCCTCACTGTCCTGGGCTCCGGTCCTGTCCCCCAGCCCCTTGGAGCTGGAGGTGGCCACATGGACGAGCTCCAGTGTTGAACTCTGGGAAGACCCTGGGGAGCACAGGCTGGAACCAACACCTTCCACGCACACCTCGGAGTGCTGCGGCAGGCGATGCCCACTGCATACAGTCAGGCACGTGTGTCCCTCAGCTCTGCTGCTGTACGAACAACCTCTGGTCCGCAGCAGGAGATCTGCCCGCTCCAGGGCAGACTGCAGGTGGACGAGCACCAGTGCCAGGGTGAAGGCCAGCCCGGAAACACCTGCCCACCGCCCTTCCTCCTCACGCCTGGCTCCTCCCACCCGCTCAGGTGACAGCGTAGGGACAGAGCTGCCCCCCTTTTTGTTCCCCTGTTCCTCAGCCCTAGGGAGAACATGTGTTTAGCTGGGGGGGGTGCATGCCTGTAATTCCAGCATTCAGGAAGCTGAGACAGGAGGATTCCTGAGCGGTCAAGGCCCGCCTGGGCTACATAGTGAGTTCAAGGCTAGCCTGGACTACACAGCAAGACCTTGTCTCAAAAAAAAAAAAAAAAAAAGCAGAGGAGGAGGAGGAGGAAGAGGAAGAGCGGGAGGAGAAGGAGATCTAAAACCTAAACAGTTAGAAGACTCAGATCCAGCCCCTCACACCCAAACACTTGCAAATGCTTAGATTCCCTGCAACATACAGCACATGCAGCCTGATTTTGAAACCACTTGCTGGAAGCGAAGAGGAAACACCAGGAAACCTGGGCTGCTGCAGGACTGAGATGGCCATTACGCAATCCGGACGGCTCGTGATTCTCCCATCCACAGAACCTCACAGGAACCCCAAGAAAACCACAGCGACTCATGACAAAGAACCATAAAGCTGGAACTGAAACCGCTCTGGTTACAAACCCAGCTCCCTCAACATAAACAGGAACTGATTTATGTGGCAATCCTGTAAAATGCAGGTCTACGCAAAAATGTAGCACACATAGGAGAATTCAGGTTAGCTATACTGTACCAAGTTGGCCCTGTTTTAAAACAGATGTCTAAACAGTTTTAAGTAAGCACTGCTCCAGGTAGAAAAGGAGATAAGGCAGTTTTAATGGCTGGGCTCATCTCCACCCACCAACACTTGTAGAGCAAAACAGACTCGACCCACCTGGGCAAAGGGAGGTCAACTTCTGCCTGGCAGGGAGCTGGTGGCTGCAGAGCTGCATTGCGGGAAGGGGCCCAAATGTGGTCTCTCCACACCCACGCCCTCTCACGGTCCACGCATCCTCTGCCGTCTACTGCACCACCACCTCCCCGCCTCACCACACTCTCGCAGGGGCAGGACGTCGACAGGACGCGCGGCACCTGAACACAGCCTGGGGTTTCCGTGAAGACAAGGTGTGCTGGGCTCCAGCATTCTCAAGGAGATCCCATAAACACAGAAAGGCAAATGTATCTTGCAAGGAACAAATTCAATCCCTTTTCCCTACTCCCCAAAACTACCTTCCAGAAACCAGGGCAGGGGCCTGTGGAGAGGTCAGAGTGTGGCTACCAAGCACATCCCGCGAGCAGAGGTGCCCACCGAGAGGCTCTGATTTGGGCTGGTTCGCGCCATTCTAACGCCCGCAGTCCCCACCCAAGCGGCAGGAACGGCAGAGGCAGCTCAGCACAGCAGGGCGGGGCTCAGACTGCACTTTCCTCACACAGAGGCAGGGCTCCTGATCCCCAAGGAAGCAAAGAGATCATCAAACCCAGCTGGGAACAGGACACACACCCAGACCACAGGAAAACCAACCGCGGACTGCCTAGAATCAGCTCAGCAATGACAAGGGCGGCCGCTCACGCCTGCCCTTCGCTGGCTTCCTGTGCAGCTGTTCATTTTGGGCAAGTCAGCGCTCACTCGCCGGCGCTCGTTCATTCGTGCGATGGCAGGGCCCTGACACAAGCCAACAACTGCAAGCTGACATGGAAGGAGAGAGCCCTCTGCCCTTCCTGGGATCTCAGATGGTGTCTTCTCTTTCAAGGGTGACAGCAGGTCACAGAGAAGCAGGTCATAGGCAGGTGGGGAGCCCATCCCACAGGGGTCTCCAGAGCGAAGGGAGGACAGAGGGCTTCGAGCAGAGGCGACATGATTTAGGAAGGTCCCCAGCTGAAGGCACTGAGACTGCCATCCAATACATGCAGACAGGGCATGGCAGGGCCAGGATGACCGCCACTGCTGACCCCGGAGCACCTGCTGTGCCTCCACAGCCCTCCCAGGCCTCAACCCGGGGAGCCCACGGCAGCCCAACAGCAGACAGCATCGCTGCTGTGGCAGCACAGCCAAGGCTTCCCCTCCTTGGTGGGCCCAGCAGGACAGCTGCTCGGGGAAGGTGCCCAAGGACCCAACACAGGCACACTGGACCAGTCAGAGGCCAGGCACAGCGCAGCGCCATGCAGCTGTGACGAGACACACGCTCACCTGGCATACTTCCTGTGGGGTCCTCACACGGAGGCTGGGGGGTCTGCTGGCCATGGCTGAGCATCTGCAGAACAGCTCAGGGATGGATGGAGATGCTCAGAGAAGCACCACACACACATATGCACACGCATACACACACACGGGGAGTCCCGGGGAGGCTGCCTGCTGGGGAAGGCAGGGGACATCGAGCAGGGAGAGCCGGCTGGGAGGGAGGGTGGATCTCTGAGAAGGCTGAGGACTGAAGAAAAGGAAGTGGGGCCTCGCACCCACAGCATGGTCCACGTTCCTAGGCATTTCCTCTGGGCATCTACTTCCCCTCCTGCTGGCCTGGCCTGGCTCCCTCAAGAGGACCCCATCTGTTACGCCCCCCAGGGCTGAGTGGCCTGAGCAGGGTAATACTTCCCGTGTGGCTCCAGGTGACTCAGCACAGGGACCCCACCTCCCAGACGATCTCACTCTGGGACTTGTCCTATGCCATGGGAAGAAGGTCTCTCCTGGCAAGGCCAAGAGGCAGCGGCATCAGAACCAAGCCCCTGGCACGACCTGCCGCCCCCTCCCCAACCCAGCATGCAGGGGGAGCGGCACGAGGGTGCCTCCCCTCCCCTCCCCCGCCTGCCCTGACTGAAGCCTCCAGGGCTCCACACAGGAAGATGCCTAGCAACGGCAAGGGCTCTGTCAGGTCTCCTGCCAAAGCCCCTGTACTGGCCCTCAGCAGCAGGACCCACCTTACCTGCACCAAGGCCTGTGCCCACCACGTGACCACGCTCTTAGACACGCCCCCCGCCTCTCTTGCATTTCACTGCGGCCTGCCCAGCCTCCACCAGCCAGCAGGACCAGCCACACTTCCCTCTGCCTGATGGACGGCGCTGCCACGCGCGGACTACTACTCAGCACTAAAAAAGTCAGCAGTCGGCCGTGAAGAGACAGGGAGGACACTCAAATGGGTGTTCTAAGAGAAAGACGCCAACCCAAAGAGGCTACACGCCGTGTGACTCCCGACTACAGGACACTCTGGCAAATGCTAGCTATAAAGTCAGTAAAAACATCGGTGGGTGCCGGGGTTCGCAGGGAGGCAGGGAGGGGCAGGTGGGACAGGGGTCTGTAGGGCGGGGACACCATTCCCCACGACGCTGTATGGCGAGGACACGTCATCATTCATCTGTCCGAAGCCACGAACTGCACAGCATCGGGGGCGCTCACGGAAAGCACGGACAGGGACGCGCCAGCGGGGCCAGCACGGTGCTGTGGGGATGCCTGGCGGGCGCAGGGGAACTCTCCACTTCCTGAAACTCCTAAAAATGCTCTACTTCTCACAAAGCCTATTTCTTAAAAAGTAAGCATGCTGTAGTTAGGAACCTACAGTCAGGTGTGGCGCAGGACTTGTCTACCTTGTTTAAGGCCTTGGGTTCCAGCCCCTGCACTGCTAAATAAAATAAAGTAAAAACACAGATCCACCCTCGTACACATTTACCGCAAGGAAGCAGCTCTGAAACACAGTCTCCTCACAGTGAAAGCACACACTTCCCCAGAGCCCCACAGCCACCATTCACATGGCGCCACTTCCTCCGTGTGGCACCTGCCACCTGGATGGCTCTCCCTGCGGAAGCCAACTCTGCCCTTGACACTCAGCCCCATCCGTGCAGCCCCAACTCCAGGACGCCGGTCCATGATCCTCACCTCTTGAATAGGCTCCACTCATGCTTTTACTAGGTCACTATCAACGGTAAACAAAAACTGCCACTCTGCCCATTTTAAAAAAGAAACGGGCCGGTGAGATGGCTCAGCGGCATAAGCGCCTGCCTGGCAAGCGCGAGGGCCCAAGTCCGACTCCCGGAACCCACAAAAAAGGGCCGGTGATATCGCTCAGCGGCACGGGCGTCTGCTGGCGCGCGAGGTCCTGAGGTCGACGCCCCGGTACCCACAAAAAAAAAAAAGAAAGAAAGAAACAACCTCACACCCCTTCTTCCAGCTCTCACCTACGTCTGTCTCCACTCCGCACAGACCCACCAAAGACTGAGCTCATGGTTTGCAACGTCCCTTCCCGCCTCCTCCCTTAGACGCTCCAGTTACACATGCCGCTGCGGCCTCACTCCAACAGCTCAGGCAAGGTCAGCTCCTGGCCTCATCTTCTATCCCCCTACAGTGCCTGCCCAGCTGGCCAATGCCCTCCCTGTAGCCTCAATGTCTTCCCCTGGCTTCCACGATGCCGGCTCTGCTGCCTTTACCTCCCTGACCATACCTTCCCAGGCTCGCTGCTCCCTCCCTCCTCCTCTCGCAGGTGTCACATTGCTGCCTTGGGGTCACTCCCTGGACCTCTTCTCAGTCCCTGCTCACCTCTGTGGTGGGCGCCCCTAGCTGCAGACCACCTACACAGCCAGCAACTCTGAGCTCCTGTCTGCTGCCAGGCCCACTCTCAAGTCCACGCTCCCACCCGGTCAGCTGCACCTGCACCTCCTGGGAAACATCCATGTCTTCCCAAACTCAAACCTGGCAACTCTCTTCTACCGGCGAACACCAAAACTCTCTACAGTCATTTCTGACCCCACATCCGCCCTGCGAATTACTACCTTTTTTCACCTTCTACCACCCAGCCAAGGCCACCACCACCTCCTGCCTGGACTGCCCTGCAACAGCCTCCTAAGAGCTCCCTGCTTTGCCCACCTCTGCCCCAAAGTCACTCTCCATACAGCAACTAAAATCGTCTCTGAGCCTCGAGTGGCGGTGTGCACCTGTAATCCCAGCACTTGGGAGACTGAGGCAGGAGTATTACCATGAGTGCCGGGCCAGCCTGAGCTACACAGTAAGTTCAAGGCCAGCCTGAACTACACAACAAGACCCTGTCTCAAAAAACCAAAAAAAAAAAAAAAAAAAAAGCCAGGGATATAGCTTAGCGGCACAGCGCCTGCCTGGCAAGCACAAGGTCATGAGTTCAATTCCCAATACCAAAAAAAAAAAAACCAATCATCCTCTTTAAATCTCAAGGAACAAGGAAAAGGCAGAGGTCTAGATGCCCCCACGATTCCCTCTCGCCAAGGTTCACCCCTGTAACACCCCTCCCCCTGACAAGGGCACACACGGCGAGGGGGATGGCACAGCCACCCTGTGATCCTGCACTGACACAGAACTCTAAGAAGGAAGGGCTAAGAGGGCTAAGAGGGCTCTAAGAAGGGAGATTATTCCCTGTGGGCCTTACCCAACCCAGGCCCGTAGCCCTCGGAGCACAAGACAAACTTTGTCATCAAGGCACATAAACATGGGTCTGTCAGACTCACATTTATTCTTCAGAATATTCCTACTGATGAATTATTAATTTTAATTATGAGTTTATTATATTAAACAATGAGTACTTAACAGGAAAAAATCACAAAAATAAAGTACTGAGTTTTTAATATTGAGTGTTCATAAAAAAGCATCAAAATTTTCATTATTGACTGTTTTTTTGTTTGTTTGTTTGTTTGTTTGTTTGTGGGTACCAGGGGGTCGACCTCAGGACCTCGCGCGCCAGCAGGCGCCCGTGCCGCTGAGCGATATCACCGGCCCCTTTTTCGTATGTGGGATCCGGGAGTCGAACTCGGGCCCTCGCGCTTGCCAGGCAGGCGCTTACACCACTGAGCCATCTCACCGGCCCTATTGACTGGTTTTTGGTGTACAAAGTCTAAAAAAGAACATCAGAAATAAATTCCCTGCCAGCCATTCTCATATGAACTACAACAAAAATACCAATAGCACTCTACAAAAAAAATAATCTTTATTTCAATTATCACACCTAAGGCAGTCCGGTCTGCACGGATGTGACAACAGCACGTTCCACACACACACAGCGCTTACACGACAGCAGGTGTCTTTTGTCTTCCTGGCCTTTTTGTAGGACATATTTGACATCTCAGTGGTCTTGCTGTTTTGTCGGGAGGTTCTTATTATATTTTACAGTGTGTAGTTAACAGGAACATAAAATATCAATAAAATAAAGTATTAAGTTCTTAATATGTATTGTGCGTTTAGAAAAGACATCAACGGGCTGGTGATATAGCTCAGCAGCATAAGCGCCTGCCCGGCAAGCATGAGGTCCTGAGGTCGACTCCCGGTACCCACATAAAAAAAAAAAAAAAGAATAGACATCAACACTTTCACATCAGCTGTGTACTTGCTTACAAAACCTAAAAGTTAACATCAGAAATAAGTTCCTATATGAACCATAATGAAAATACCAATGGAACTCTACCACAAAAAAAAGCTTTGCTTCAACTGTCACAGCCAAGGCAGTCTTCACACGTGACAACTGCATGCTCCATGCACACAGCTCACACTGACAGCACGTGTGCTTAGCTTTCCTGTCTTACATGGCAGTCTTGTCACCTCTTTTTCTTCCTGTTTTGTCAGGAGCTTCCTACTACATTGTACAACATGCACTTAGCGGAGAAATAAAATGTCAATAAAATAAAATATCAAACATATAATGAGTGCTTAGAATAGACATCAACATTTTCATATCAGCTGTTTACTTGCTTAGAAAACCTAAAAGATAACATCAAAAATAAAAACCTATGTGAACTACAATGTAAATACAAACAAAAGTCTATCACAGAAATAAGCTTTGCTTCAACTGTCACACCCAAGGCAGTCTTCACACACGACAACTGCAGGTCCCATACACAAGTGTCACTTACACTGATAGCATGTATGTTTTGTTTTCCTGTCCTTTCTTGTAGGGCACAGTTGACATCTTTTTGGTTTTCCTGTTGTCATAGTAGGTCTTTGTGATGCTGCACCTGCCTGCTCACCTGTCAGCTCACCAGTGTGCTCCACACCTTTTTGTGTAGTTCCTGGAGCAGAAACATTTTGTTTTTCCTCTGCTGTAAATGATCTCTTATGAGCTCCAGTCCCAGTCCTCTAAGAAAATATCCCTGTGATGTTTTGTGCTTGTTATTTTCATTGTAAACTATGAAACTATTTATGCCACAAGGATCAAGTAAAACACAACCACTGGCCAACGCTTTGTGTTTTGAGTGACATCATAGTTGCTGCACAACTCATCGACAACATCTACTCCACATTTGGCTTTATTGTTGAAAGTTTCCATCTCAGCCTTCCATTTTGTCAAGGTTTCCCTATCAATATTTCCATCACTGTGCAATGTGGACAGCAGCAGTACCAGTTTGCTTTCCTTTGCCATATAGGAGGCCAATGTTATATCTTTCTGAAATTCAAAGATTGTACTATCCAATTATCTGTTTTGAAATTGCAACATTTCACTTGGAATTTCTGCTTTGTTCCTGTGTACAGTTCCTGCACCGGTCAACCTGTGCTCTGTTAGCAAATGTAACATCAATTGGAAAGCAATAAACCAACTGTCAAATGTCACATCCTGATTAGTTTGGGAAGTGGGAGCAACAAGTCTGTTCACAACATCATTTGGTTTATTAGTATACAGATAAGGGTCTGATAGCTGAGTTCCAGGATAAATGTCTAAATTGAAAGCATAATAAGTCTTCACATCTCCAAGAGAATAAATTTTTATGCCATATTTTGACCCACTGCTTTTCCATAAGTCTTTGACATTCCTGCATGACCATGAGAAATCTGTGCTAAGAGCAGCAGACCTAGGAATGCCTTCGGTTCAGCTGGTGAGGTGTCATCATAAGTACATTTTCGAGTATAGCTATCAGTGCATACAAAATATTTACTTGCATTTCAGCCTTTGTGTATTTCACAGCATCTTGTAGCATTTTGTCTGTTACAATTTCCAACACTGAATGGCAGTGCTGGCATTCTGTCCAATACCCTTCACCCCTGCCAAGACCCTCGGATCTCGTTCTAATATTGGATCCTTCTATTTGTGGCCATTTCACAACATTTCGACTAGTGAAATATGTACTCTGACTGCTATTTTCTTCGTCATCTGAATCAAAGAGGTCTACATTTCTGTGTCTGTATCAGTCCATTCTTGCTCCATTTCACTGTCACAGGAACTTCGGCTCACACAGTCAATGTCAAAGTCATCATCATTATCATTATCATCACCCACACCACTCTTCTGCTATGAGAGCATGTATTTTACCATAATGGATCATCTTCATCATCCATGTCTGAGTAATCTGATGATTCACTTTTGACCTCCTCCGAAACTTGCAAATCTGATTGTTCATGTGCCATTATACTGAACTGGGCTACTTCTACCAGAAAAATCAAAAGAAAACTTTTTTTTAACAAATCCTGGAGTGGTGTGGGTCTACTGGACCCTCTGTGATGCTCGGGTAAACATGCACAAAACCAGTTAGATGGAGCATAAAGGTGGTTCCGAATCCCTTTTTGACACTTTTGCACACATGTACACTCCTTGCCGTTCGTCACACCAAGTGGGTAAACACATAGCTTGCCTCCTGTATCCCTCAGGGAAAGGTACTGAGACGCACAGCTGGCTACTATAACTCTAAAGTACAAATTTACAGTAGAAAAGTAAGGGATGGGTCCACTGGACCCAGGCTTATGCCCCTGGGGCTCTTCCTGGTGACAGACTCAAAGTGCGGAAGGACTCCACACAAGGGAGAGTCCCTGCCGTGGCTCCGAAGATGGAGGAGGCCACATGGCAAGACCAGGCAGCGCTGGAGCTGAGGATGGCCTTGGCTCACAGCCAGCAAGGAGAGGGGAGCGCAGCCCTAAGACCACGAGGAGCTGTGTTCTGCCAGCAACTGCAGGAGCCCAGAAGCACACAATTCTCCAGCCAAGCCTCGGAGAGGGTAGCAACCACCAACACCTGGGTTTCACGCCGCTAAGACCCAGCCGGGCTGTGACAGGCCAGCCACACAGGTTGCAGCCACTACACTTGCGGTAACTGGTTATGAAGCAGTGGGAAGCCAGTACAAACCCTCCTCTCGCAACTCTGCAATGGCTCCCCATCAATGCGACTCCATGCCAACCCCTGCGATGGCAATGTGCCCACATGGGACCTGTCCCACAGCCTCTCTGCCCTCTCCCAGCTACCCCAGGGACCTCCGGGCCCATGCCCTGGCCTGCCCACGCCCTTCCCGTCCTGGGCCACTGTCTCCCACCTCCCCAGTCCTCACAGTACCTCCTGCCACCTTTGCTTTGTTTGCTCCATCACCTGTATTACCACCACCACGTGCCCTTTATTTACTGAGTGTTTACCATCTGCCTCCCCCACTAAAACATGAGCTCCTCAAGGATGGGGCTCTGTTTCATTCCCAGATGAATCCCAAGCACCTAGAGCAGTGATGGTGAACCTTCTAGAGCTTTCAATGATACAGCCTGCTGCAGCACACGAGCCGTAGTTTCACCATCCGTGACCTAGACTCATGCCTTGGCACACAGCAAATGTTTAGTACACTTTTTAAGTATGATGAAAAACATATTTATGGACCTCACATAATGCTTGGTACCCCACAATCACTCAGGACATGAATTACTACAGCTGTGATTTACAGCCAAAAGCAAACAAAGGCCAGTAGAGCCCAGGGAGGCCTAAGACCCTTAGCAACCCGCTGTTCCTGAGCCCTGCGCTCCACAGCCCTCAGGCATCCGGCAGCCTCCGTGAGTCCCCCCACCCCGCCTCCCCACAGCTGGCCTCCCATGGCCCCTTCAGCCATGCCCTTCAAACACAGTGGACAACCTTGACACGGAGACCGCCCAGGCTCGGGGAAGTGTCTCCAGGCAAGGTCCCTGAAGACCTCCCCGTGTGGAACCAGGCTCGGGAAGAGCTGAGCTGTGCAAGCAGGCGGTTGGGAATGGTGCAGGTGTTCTGTGACCGTGAGGGCTGAGCTGGGGAAAACCCACCTGAGGCCTGACCACTGGGGAAAGTAAATCCTCGGAGTGGGAATCGAAACGGGGCCCGGGGCCGCAGGGCAAGTGTGCGCCCAGGAAACACTCCAGTGAAACAGGACATCCTCTGAGTGACGGAGACGCTCTAGTAGTTCCCCCAGGTCCTCGAACTCCAGCTTGGAGGCACCAGGGCTGACCGCGCTGACCTCCCTCCTCTGCAGCAGCATGATGGCCGACAGCGCAGCCAGCAGGCCCCAACACGAACCTCACGGCCATGACTCGGGAGGAAGGCATTCTCCACCTCCTCGCCCACAGGGGCTTCAGGGGAGCTCTCCGGCCCCTTCCCATGGATGCGCACGCCACAGGGCTCCCCCCAACCCGGGACGGAGTGCCCCCACTTCTTCCTCCACCTTCCACAGAGCATCACTTGGCTCCCCAGCGCAGGCCTGCAGCACCTGCCCTGTGCCTGCCTCCAGCCTGGTCCCCCTTGGTGACCACGGTGACAAGAAGCAAGGTGGTGGCTTCCATAGAAAGAGCAGGGACTTGGAGGCTAACGAGCAGAGACGGGAGCCCAGCTCCACGGTCCAACAGTCGGCCTCTCGCCCTTGTCCCTGGCGGGTGGGAAATGCCGGGCAGCGTTGCACCCATGAGGGGAGCGGCCCATCCCAGCCCCTCCGCTATCACATCTGGCCTCTTCTCAGAGGCCTGGCTCCCACCACCCTGAGTCGCCCCGAGCCCTCTGAGCCCCACCCTCTGTCTGAGCCTGTCCAGCTGCTCAGTTCACGTCTCAGTCCACCCTCGTCCCGCTGCAGAGGGACTGACACAGGGCCTGTGGCTCCCCTTGTCCTCTGCTCCTTCATCCTCCCTGCCTCTAGGGGTGGTACCTCGGCTCCTTTTGCAGACAAGGACACTAAACCCCAGCATCAGCAAGTCCCGGCCTGGCCTGAGAACACAGGCAGGCACCCAGCAATGAGGAGAATGTCACCCAGCACTCCTTCCCCGCAAAGCACAGGCCATGGACACCAGCGGCAGCTTGGGCATGCAGCAGGTGTCTTCTGTGCAGCCCTAAAGCAAGGTCCGGGTCACCAGGGCCATTAGTATCGCCCTTCAATTCACTGGTGCTGAGTGGCCACGGTAGCAGAAAAGGAGAGCCAGGCGATCTAAGGACACGAATAGACATCACTACTCTTCCCACCTTGGCATGCGTCCTCCCTTCCGTCCCAACGCCCTCTCGACTGTGAGCTCCGTCCTGCCTGGCAGACCGGGAACCAGCGGGAGCCACACATTCCAGGCACAGAGCAACCCCAGGCTGTAGCTTCTCCAGCCCTCTGCGACTCCAGGGCAAAAGCCCAGCAGCGCAGCACACAGCGTCACCTATTCTGACTCGCATGTCATCATATTCCACCTGTCCCCAGAGCGGCAAACGTGCGGTCTCAGTAACAACGCACAGCCGTCCAAACGAGGTTAGGAAGACAGGCTCCATGGAACAATGCAGAAGAGACAAGGCGGGATTCTAAGCAACAGCAAGGATCAAGAAACTGTGTAACTGGTGGGGTTCCCTTCGCGGGGGGAAAGGGTCCAACAGACGCCGCACCAGGGCCTGGTCACAGGAGACAAAGGGGCAAGGTACAGCCAGGGTGGTCCCCTGCCACCAGCAAGGAGAGTGAAAGCCATCCATGGGGTCAGCTCAGCACCCCCACCCCATCAACCTGTGAACCGCTCCATCCCAGGTGAAGGGGCGTCGCCCACTCCCCAGGTGGAGGTGCTGAGGTATGAAGCGAAGCGAGGATGGAGTGGGGTGAGGGGAGCACGAGCAAAGACACAAGGAGCACTGGGCCCCTGTGAACGCTACTTTGGGGAGAAGCGGACTCGGAGAGGTGAAGTCACCCATTTAAGGTCGCACAGCCAGGCTGTAGGTGCAGGTCTGCTGAATCCCCAAGCCGAATTCTATGACGCAAGTTCCCAGCCACCCCAGCTCCAACCAGGGCTCCACAGGTGCTAAGAATCTCAGGTGATGTGAAAATCTCTCACAGCCTCTTCCCCGAGATGCCGAAGTTCAGGATGAGCCGAGGACCCACACAGGCCCCAGTGCTCATAAACAGGCTCACGCCCCTGACCCCAGCACCCTGGGAGGCTGAGGCAGGAGTGTGGCAAGTTTGAGCCCAGCCTGGGCAACCAAGCAATGTAGTAAGACCCTGTCTCAGAAAAAAAAAAGAAATGGGGGGAACCCTGGGTTCAACCCCCGGGAATAAATAGATAAATAAAACAAGGGAGAGCTGAGAACGCTCATTCAAGCACAAGGGAGAGTTTAGCTGCCGCTGTCTGAGCCCAGCACCACGCTGGACAGCAACAGTGACCCCAGAGCTCCGGGCTCACCTGTGGAGGCGAATCTGCGCTACTCGGTTCTGAGGCTGGGGGTTTTACTCTCAGCACCTCAGAAACAACGGTGCCCCAAACCACAGGACAGTCTTGGGCACATGTGAGGGGACCCCTCGGTGACCCGGCCAGCACACCACACCGCATCCTGCCAAGGGTCCAGCGTGGTCTTTGCGAGGGTGTGCACGAGGCACCAGGGTCAGTGGCAGAAATGCCACCCTCCACCAAGCCCGGCCCAGAGGCCCCCAGGGTGCCACAGCCCAGATCGCCATTCTGCACACGCTCTCCAAAGCCCCCGGGCCCTCGCTGCTGCACTCCACAGCGCGGTGGCCGAGTTTCCCTGTGTGACTGACTGAGGGCCCCCCCTCCACCCCAGGCGAAAAGCTGGCCCTCCACCATCACCAAAGATCATTCCTGTCACCATACGACCCCACGCGGCCTGTCTAGAGCAGGGACCTGGACAGACACTCACCAGCCAGAAGCACGAGAGCACATGTAAGGAGCAGACGCCGAAGCAACTGTCTCCACAGGGCTTCAGGGGACACACAGGACCTGGCAGGCAACAGGGCACCGGGGAAGGGCAGGAACGTGTGTGGCTGGCGAGCAGTGACAGCTCACACTTAACAGCTCAGGAAGTGCAACTGGGGCACTGGACACACCAGCCCCGGGCTCTACTGGGAACAGTGATAGAAAAGTGAGTTGCCACTGCTGACACCACCCTCACTGGCACCCACTGCTTGGCCACAAACTCTTAAGTCACGGGTGTAAGGGCCCTCCCTTCAGGGCCCGGGGTGACAGTGCAAGGCACCTGTGGGTCCCCAGCAGCCACAACAGCCCGGAGGTAGGGAGGTAACACAGCAGCCAGGGCAGGGAGGAGTGCAGGGCTGGGTCCCAAAGACCGACCCCACACACAGCCCCACAGGACTCCGGGCTACAGAGGGCACAACGACAGGCATGACACAGCCAGACCCTAACGAGGAGGAGCACACGGCACATGTTCCAGACACACAGAGCAGGAAACGCCAGGGCACTGCCAGGGGACAGAGATGGCTTTACCTCGTAAAGAAGTTACTCAGGGGTCCCAGCAGCTTCGGTTTCCTCCCCTCCTCGGGGTCATCGGCCCAGCCCGGCTGGTGCGAGTCACTGGTTTCCTTGATGGAGCTCAGCGTGACATTGGTAAACTGCGGGTCATCGTCATTCTCCAGGGTCACAATGGCACTGGAGCTGCTCGTGACCATGAGGTCCAAGATGTCCTCATTGCTGACAGACAGCGTGGTGGATAGCTCCGTGCCAAGACTGGAGACGCTGCAGACAGAGACATCGTCGCTGCGGCTCAGGGCCTTGGACGTGGGGCTGTAGAGCCTCACCGAGTCATAGCCCGTGCGGGGGAAGGTGGAGGACTTCCGCACGGCCTGCTCCTGCTCGGCGCTGGCAGGCGCTGGGGGTGCGCAGGAAGGCAGCGGGCATGCGCTCTGGAAGGCCCGCTCAGGGACGATCTCGGACTCCGACTGCTTCCTCTTCACATGCACCACGCTGCAGGGGACGGGCTCGGGGTTGCCGATCTCCAGGGTCGGGATGCCCGAGTCCACCGACTGAAGGCTGTCCCGGTCTTCCAAAGCATCAAGTTTCAACTTGGGCCTGTACTCAGGCGCCGAGAGGGATCTGGGCACCTTGCCACTCGCGTGTTGCAGGCTCTGAAGGGAGTTTCCTGGCCGGCTGTCCAGAATGCCCGTCAAGGCTACGCCATTTGTACAGGAGGAAAGGTTTCCATCAGTCATCTTGGTCCCAGGAGAAACTAGAGAGACACAGACAGGAGATGAAGAAGGTGGATATTAAAGCCCAAGACGCCACCAGTCGACACACAGCTCGGGCGGTCTGACGGCCTTCAGAGGAGAACACCCTGAAGAGTCCTCCACACCTGCACACGACAGAGGACCAGAGCGACAGTTCACACACGCTGCCATGATGGGAAACAGCGGGGACGGAACCCAAACGAGGGTCCACCTAGGGCAAATGATCCTCTTCTCACCACCACCATCCTCACCCCGCCGGCCACGACTCTGACATACAGCACAGCCCCGGAGCACAAGGACTGTGCCGGACAGAGAGGGAGTTTTCTGGAGGCCCTTCCCTTTTCTGAGGGAGGAGAAACTCTAACCTGGTCCGGAATGCCCCCCGAAGGCCATGTGACAAAGGATCAGGCCTCGGCCCACGGCTCTTTAGGAAGTGGCCCTGTAGGAGGAAGGGAGCGCTGTGCGCTTCCTGCCTCTGCTTCCCAGGCGCCCCGCAGTGGGCAGCCTCCTCTGCCAGGCGCTCCCACCCCATGTCCAGTGCCACCGCAGCCCCACAGGGGCAAGGCCAAGTGACCACAGGCTGAAACCTCTGAAACAGGGCATCCAAGTAAACCTCTTCTCTTTCTCAGTTGTCTCAGGCACCCTGTCACAGCGACACAACGCTGACGCACGCAGGGCGAGGAGGATAAGCAGGACACCTCTGTCGAAAGCGTGTGGATTCACAACCCCCAGACAAGTCAACAGCTGCTCTTCCTGCAACAGCACAAAACTCGGAGAGCTTCCTCAAGACAGAAAAACAACACGACGAGCTGCCTGTGCCACCGCCGGTGACGCTGCCTGGGCCTACGAGAGCTGGCTGTGCCTCTCTGTGAGCCAGTCACACTCAGGCACGAGACCCAAGGCAGACGCTACCTTCACCACAGCAGAAACCAGAGAGGTGGGGTGGGGCCAGGGTCACACAGCACTCAGCACAGAGCTGGGGCCAGGCCTCCTTCAGCAGGCTTAGTACAGGGGTTCATCCCAGGCCAGGAGGCAGACCCGGGAAGACAGACACCCAGTAACAGGACGACAAGGCTTGAGGGAGAAGAGTCAGAAGTGCTGGTGCCACACACCTAGGGCCACATCCAAGATGCTGGGGCCAGGCCGAGCTGCCTGAGCCCCCAGCAGACCGCCAGCCCCAGCTTGTGACAGGTGACCTTTCGTCTTCCCTTAAAATGTCAACGCTAAAGAAGTCAGATGGTACTCTGAGATCTAACCCACCAGGGACGACAGCATAAAGAACAGGCTTAGGACTCAAGACGCCCCTGGGTTCTAATGGCGCCCCGCCTGAGGCCCTGGCAGAACTAAGCCCCCAGGAAAGCACTGGGTGGGCACCTGGCCCCAGGGGGCACTTCGCTGTCATCCAATGGCCAGAAGCTGCAGGTTCTGCGTGTGGCCATCTCGGCCTCTGCCTCCCAGGGTCAGCCCAGCCCGGGGAGATTAGTGAAAGCACCAGGAAAGTGGGGGACAACCTCCCACCCTCCCGACACGGAGGAAGCCAGACAGACAGTGCGGTGTGCGGCAAAAATAGAGAGCAGACAGAATGAATCAAAAAGCAGAATTCAGAAACGGACTGAATCTACATAAAAACCGGAAACGCAGCCCAGTGAGTAAGGAAGGATTCTCTAATCCTGTACTGCAATAACTGATCATCAAATTTTTTTGGAAGTTAGAACCCCACTGTACTTCACCTAAATAAAAATACAGACAAAATTAAGAGTTTGACACAAAACCAAAATTACAGAGATGTAGCCAAAAATAAACTGCCTGAGTGTGACAGCACAGGACTGTAATTCCAGGACTAAGGGAGGCTGAGGCAGGAGGATCACAAGTTTGACCCTAGCTTGGGCAATGCGCAAAGAAATAAATAAATAAAAATAACAAAAAAACTAAACTGTCTCTTAAACTCAGCTGATCCTCTAAAAGGACGTGAACATCACCTCACTGGGCACGAACGTGTCCAAGGGCTCGCGGTTCACACCGCCCTGACCCCAAGGCAAGGCCACCGCACAGGCCAGCTCTGTGTCCCTGCCATGGGAAAACCCCCGAGCTGTCGTGTGTGAACAACACAACTCACGGGAGGAACACAGGGTCAGATCTGTACAAATTTGGAAGTTGTATTTTCTTGATTAAGAGAAAAGTACGTAAAGAACATTTTATCTCACACTAAAGAGCTAATCTTTGACGAAGTCAAAGGTGTTTAGAAATAACAAAATGCTCCAGAAATAACATCAGTGCTCCAGCAGCCCCGACTGCCACAAGCCATCCAGGGAAGAGGAGGTCCTCACCTCCAGGGCTGAGTGCCTCTGCCAGGCCCAGCTGAACTCTGGCTCTGCCACTTAGCAGCTGTGGGACCCTCAGGTGTGGGGCTGAACCTTTCCAAGCCTCCACCTCCCTCCTCCCAGCAGTAAGATGGGGCAACATCGCATTACTCACAGGCCAGTCTGAAGATGAAAGGAATGAGGTTTGGCAAAAGAGCCAGCAAACGCAGCACCCGACACACAGTCGGTGCCCAACAGACGTAGATTTCTCTCCACTTTCTAGCCACAGAAAAGTCTGTGTCTGAGTCTGCCACAAGAAATTCTGAAAGTTGCCAGGCGTGGTGGCGCACACCTGTAACCCCCACACTCAGAAGGCTGAGCCAGGAGGATCGCTGTGAGTTCAAGGCCAGCCTGGGCTACACAGCAAGACCCTGTCTCGAAAAAACAAAAACGAATTCTGACCCAGGAGTAGACAGAACACTTACCAAGTCTACCTTTCTTGGGAAGATCAGCACCTGGGCAAACAGAAGGCGTCCACTGACATCTAGGGAATTGGAAAGCATTTCAGGGAAATAGTGGGATTCTACCCCAGCACTCCGAGGAACCCAGCCAACACAAAAGTGTAGTTGGAAGGAAGGAGGGCCAGGGCTAAGAGCCCGAAGCCTCAGCCCTAGTCTCCACCACCTCGGGACTGTTCCAGGGAGAAGCCGAGCGACCTTTGAGGCCTCCACTGATCCTATCTCCAGCCTAAGATCCTGAAACCTCAGGAACAGGATGTCAGTCTCCAAGGAAATAAAAAGCAAAATGTACTTCCGCCTGCAACACACTGTAAGACCAAACTCCTCAAAGACCAAGGCCACCTGGCCTTGAGCCCTTCCACCTGGTGCCACCGGTGCCATAAAACCAGAAGCCACACTCCAAGCCACCCGCTTCTGCTGGTGCCCCATTAGGGGAGATTGCACAAACAAGGCACGCGCCTCTGAGACGAGGCTGTGGGGTGGACTCTGGATGGCGGCCAAAGGCAGGTGGCCTGCCTCCAAGTCACATGCTTCCAAACACAGACCAAGCCTGAGCTGTCAGCTGAGCAGGCACATGGCTCCTTCCCAACCAGCTCTGACAGCCGCACGCCCTGTACCATCAGCCTCTGCTTCTCAACATCCGGTCGGCCTCCTTGGCCACCCAGGGCACTCTCCCCAGCAAGGCCTTCAGGGACCCCAGCTCCTATAGGCACACAAGGAGTCAATCTGTTAGTACTTTCAGTAGAAAGCTCCCCCCCACCCCGCCCAAAAAAAGAAAGCTTCCCCCAGCTTTCCCAGGAAGCTGAGGGCTCCTTCCTTCTAGGTGCCTTTTGGCCACACCCCACCCTGACAATTGGATTTTACAACTATCCCCAGGTCTCTCTATCCACTGGCTTTCCGCCCTGGCCCAAAGCCTAGCATCTATTACTGCTGGATTGTCGCTAACAGCTAAATTCTTCAGTGGGCAGGTTTCAGGGTCGGTCCCATCTGAGCACATCCGCTGGGTCATGTTCCAAGAACAAGGTGACGCTACAAGCAACCATACAAGCCAGAAACCCTTACCACAGGCTTCCTGGCAACACGCACAGACAAGAGAGGTGGGCAGCTCCGTGAGGGCCACCTGGTTGGGTACCAGAGCCGACAGTGAGCAACACCATGCACACTGGACGGACAGCGCTGGGAAACAAGATTCCTCCCTCTACACTTGTTTTCTAGCTCCTCATCACAAACATTCTGGGACATGATGCCCCTCGCAGCAGCGACTATGGCCTGTGCAGCTTCAGGTGCTCAGCGGCCTGGGGAGGGCAGAAAGCCGGGGGGGGGGCACTGAGTGCGCACCAAGCATGCTTAGTCATCATGTTCCGGACAAGAGAAAAACAGACAAGATGTGAGGCATGGATAAGGGGAGACTGTTGTTATTCGACACAGCAAGACCATCTGAATTCTATCGGCCTGTCCAGACCCAGCTCTGCAAGAAGCAGCGAGGACGGCCCCTCGGGCTGGTGCGAGCACCACCACGGGCTCTCAGTGTCAGACAAGCCGCAAAGGGGCAGTGGCTTGGCTGTGATCTGGACAGGGCTGTGGGGTGCAATCCCATACAGCAGCAACCCCTCCATGCTCTCTTTCTTACAAAACAGTCAGCTGGGGTCTCCATCAGTCTTTTTTTTTTTTTTTTTGTGGGTACCGGGGGTCGACCTCAGGACCTCGCGCGCCAGCAGGCACCCATGCCGCTGAGCGATATCACTGGCCCTTTTTTCATATGTGGGTTCCGGGAGTCGAACTCGGGCCCTTGTGCTTGCCAGGCAGGCACATATGCCACTGAACCATCTCACCGGCTCCTCCATCAGTCTTCACAAATGAAAGAAACCGGCTATGAAGCCCTAACCTAGTGACTCAGTTGCATCCCCATAGGGGAAAACAAGCCCTCCCTTGCTGGTGCCTTCAGGGCGTCCTGCTGCCGTCTGCGGCTCCCTCGTCCTGTGGGCTGCTCTGTCCAGGACACCTGCCCCAAGCAGCCCTTCCCATCCCAGGTCCTGAGGTGGCGGCCTCCTCACTCCCCACCAGCAAGGGCACAGCTGCTCCCTCTGGCCTGCAGAGGACCGGGCACTCACCTGGCTGCCAGGCCTCCCCTCTGCCCAGCCCTGCACCTGACGTCCCCATCCCTGCTCTTAAGGGTTAGCCAGGCACACAAGCCACAAAGCCCAAGTTTCCAGAGGGCGGAACCGGCCCACACCACCCGACATCACCCCCAAGCAGCAGCACACCACAACAGAACGAGTTCGAGCCACGGTTCTGAGTTGAATGTGCCATTCTGTGCAGAGCCCCTCAACATCCCTGTGAGCGAGGTCCCACGCCGTGGCGCAGAGGAGGAAACTAGGGCACAAGGCCAGCAGAGTCTCCACTGTAGGCGGCAGAGCTGGGCTGGTCCCAAAGTCTGTGTCTCCAAGGCTCCTGGAAGCACCCCTGTTACAAAGGCTGAATACAGACCTCAGGCCCCTCCTCTAGTCCTCACCAGCTGGGAAGCAGCAGCCCTACACTACCATTTTACACACGGCAGCTGGAAGCAGTGACCTTCCTGGGTTTCACAGACAGGACCCCACTTGCATCTTCTGCCTCCAGCACCCACTCCACCTCCACGAGGCCTCCTGAGGGAGGTGACAGCAGGGATGACGGTGTTCTCCTGGGCAGTCGCTCCACCAGCCTGCACCTCAGCCAGGGCCCAGGCCCGTGGGAGACACAGCCAGCCCAGTGGAGCCCCAGAAGTAAGGTGCTAACACCAACAAGGACCCTTGGGCCTGTGCAGCACCCCCAGTGCATGGGCCTGCTCTGCAGAGGACTCCCCAGGCCCCAGTGGGCACGTCTCTCTTCTTCCACGCAAGTCCCAGCAAAGCAGACAGGGCTCGGCTGCCTCTGCATTAACAATTAACCAGAGCCTCTACCTCTGCCTTCCCGGCTCAGGTGACATGTCACCTGGCACCTCACGTCTACAGCCCCACTCCCAGTCACCTTAGGAGCATCGCGCCACGCTGCAGACTCGAGGCTGGGCTCACCTGGTCCGCCTCGGGAGCGCTGCCCGCAGCTACACACAGGCCTAAGCAACAAGCTGGTTTGCGCTGTGTAGGATAGGACAACCAGCCTCAAAAGTAGTGTGTTTTCTAAGTGAATGGTTCTTCAAGATAAAAATAGTCTTGATTTTTTTCCTAGCAGCTCACACCCTCCTCTGGAAGATGAATGGGCAACCAGAACTCAGCATAGCACTGTTTGGACAGGTTTTCATACACAAGTACCCTTCATGCCAGGCCAAAGCTGGGGTTAAACAGGTATGGGTCCCCAAAGGCTCCTTCACAGCCCAAAGGAACAGACATTTCACTCACCCCGGCCACCAGTCGTTGCATTTAAAAGGCACGAGTGGCCTGGGCATGCGGCGCACGCCTGTAAGCCAGCTACTCGGGAGGCCAAGGCAGAAGATGCAAGTTCACGCCAGCCCGGGCAACTTGGCAAGGCCCAGCCTCGACATAATGCATGCAGCTCAGCGGTAGAGGGCAGTGGGTTCGGTCCCCAGTACTACCAAAAAAGAAAAGAAAAGGCGTAAGGTGTAAGTGGGACACTTTAAATTAAGGATACTGAACATATGGCATACTCTCTCCAAAAGGGCGTGGCCACACTTAGTGAATTACCAAATCCAGCCGCCTAAGTACCTGGAGAGTGAATGGAAGGCCAATTTAGAATCTTAATTCTCAGCCGGGCATGGTGGTGCACACCTGTAATCCCAGCACTCGGGAGGCTGAGGCAAGAGGATCGCTGTAAATTCAAGGCCAGCCTGGGCTACCTAGTGAATTCAAGGCCAGCCTGAACTGCATAGTGAGACCCTGTCTCAAAATAAAAACCAAAATGGAAAAAAAAAAAAAAAAAAAAGAATCTTAATTCTCAATAAAGTAAGTTATCCACCGGGCAGCTACCATGCACGATGGCACACTCTAATAACCACCAGCCTGCCACACACACGGAAGAAACAGTCGGAAAGGCTAAGGCACTCACCCCACGCCACACAGCAAGGGAAACTGAACCAGAGCAGACCTGACATCAAAGCCCATGTAGGGATCGCTGGAAATATTTAAGGATATAGGCCCTAAACTTTGTGATCATCAATAAACTGAACACTGAGCAATTTTTATGCTTTTTTCTTAGATTTCAATCGCTTTTAAAACGAAATAAATAAGAAAAATAATTCAGGCTCCACGGTAGATTCCCTGGGTTCAAATACCAGCTCCTCCCTTGCTGGTTGTGTCACCCTGGATTTGTTTCTTAACTTTTGTGGCTCAGTTTCCCTGTAGGAAAATGGGGACAGTACTAGACCCAACCTCACTTGGCAGGTGACAAGATTAGGAGCAGAAATCCACAGAAAGCCCTCAGTATCGTGCCGAGCTCAAGCTAAGCCTTCAGTGTGGCTGGTATTATTCTCTGCCATGCACCAGAAGGGCCCAGCCAACTCAGCCCCACTATTTTAGCAACACATTTGCATAAGCAGGGTCAGAAGCAGCCACTCCGCACACACGGCCTCACAGGGCAGCTTCTTCCTGTCCCTGACATCTCTCCTCACGCCTGCAGCATGGCACAGACCCCTGGGGGCCTTCCAGCGCCACCATCAAGAATTCTAAACAACTCAGGCCAAGGAATGTTACTGACAATGAACCCTAAACAAACGCAGGCAGACAGGACATACTGTGCATTTTCCCAAATCCTCACAGTGTATTCTTTTTTTTTTTTTTTTTTTTTTTTGAGACAGGGTCTCATGATGTAATCCAGGCTGGACTTAAACTCATTATGTAGCCCTGGCCAGCCTTGAACTCACAGCGCTCCTCCTGCCTCAGCCTCCTAAGCGCAAGCCCTGGGATTATAGGCAAATGCCCCCATGCTCAGTGCACACTGTGCATTTATAACCGTATCACCAACACATCCTCTCCAAGTCTCAAGGCAGCATCCACAACGTGCCAGGCAAGCAGGCCGGGCACATGAGCGTGGTCAGAAGCTCTAAGACATGTCACCTGGCCAGTTGTGTCCTCACCCTGAGAAGTCTTCCACAGAGGACAATAAGGATCGGAATTCACCCCCTGGACAGCAGGAGTGGGACCTAACACTGAGAAAATGCAGGGGCTAAAGGGACACCAGGGATGGAGGAGCCAGGTGACAAAGGGGGGAGGTGGACTGAGGGCAGACAGGAGGATCTCAAGTTTAAGGCCACCCTGGGCTCCACAGTGAGTCTGAAGCCAGCATAGGCTACACAGTGAGACCCTACCTAAAAAAATAAAAATCACGCGAACAGGAATCAAACTCAGCTTGGTGCAAACAAGACAGAACAATTAAGAAATCAGTAACAGCCAGGGGGAAGGAGAGCCCATACCCAACTTGGCACTTGGGTTGGTCCTGCCCGATAAACTAGGTAACAGGAAGTGTTCCAAGCCTGCTGTTAAGGACTAGCTGGGTCAGTGCCCAGCAGGCGACCCATCCTCCAGAAAAGCTGGTGGAGACCACAACCAGGTGCTAACATCCTGCAGATGGGATGGGGGACAAGCGGGGGGGCTCCTTCCTCAACTGCCCTCCGTGCATGAAATAATCAAGGGGGTCTCAGGAGCCTCCAGCAATGGCAAAGTACACTTCCTTCAAAAGCAACACTGCACTTGGCTGGGAGTGCAGCTCAGTGGCGAGCTCCTCCTAGCCCACAAAAGGCCTCAGGTTCCAACCCCCCTCACCCAATGGGGAAAAAGCGGCCCACGCCACTTTAACACAGTTTCACACTTGTGGCCCCCAAAAAGCCCACTGCAGGGCCTCACTGGTACTGGAGTCCGCAGGACCACTCCTCCAGGCCCCTGGCCAGCACCCTCACGGTGGGCGCGACGGCGCAGGGCTGACACACTCCTTCTGCGAGAGCAGACAGAGGTCTGGGTCCCTCCCGCCGGGCTGCCCTCCAGACCCCACGGGAGTGTTAGGGCGGTGGGAGGCTCTCCAGCCTCAGGCCTGCCCTGGGCAGAGGGAAGATGGGGAAATGGGGTGCTGCGGAACAAAAAGTCTGAAATGAAAGCGGACTATGGTTAGAGAACTCCAAGGAAGACAGGGGCCCAAGACAGAAATCCCAAAATTCGGGAACTCTACTAAGAGTAGGAGACAGGGGACCCAAGGAACAGGGTACTGGACTGAGGTGGGGGCCGGGGTGCGAGGATCCGAACACCCCCTGGGGTGCACAGACGTCGGAGGTAGGAAAGAGTCGGAGAACAGGGACCCGAGGTCGGAGCTCTGAGGAGGGGTCCCGCGCACCTAGCAACCCCTCTTGAGCCCGGAGCCCCGCACGCCAGGAGCCCCCCTCAGAGAGGAAAACTTTTCCACAAGTTTCCGAAGAGAAGCGCGTCGCCGCCCGGTCCCACCACGGGCTTCCAGCGCCACCCCCACCAGTGCCCACCCGCCCAGTACCCCCAGCTGGCGCGGGAGGGAGGCGGCGGGCGCCCCCAGGACCCGAGCCACCGCGGCCGCGCGCCCCGGGCCTCCACCCGCCGGTGCTGCAGCAGGTGGCAGCGCCCGCGCCCCTCCCCCGCGGCCTGGCCCCCCACCCGGCCCCAGTACCGGGAGTCAGCGCGGCTCCGACGCCATCCCCGGGCCCGCCGGTCTGCAGCCCGGGCCGCGCCAACCCGCTACTTGCGGGGCTGGGGACGCCGGCGCGAGACAGGCAGCGGGTCGGCGACAGGTGCGCGCGAGCGGCGCGCGGCCGACAGCGACAGCGGCGCGCGCCAAGTCCCGCCCTGTGCGTCCAGCCACGCCCAGCCGTCACGCCCCCACGCACCCTGGCCACGCCCCCGCCGCCAGCGTCTGCGCTTCCGCCCGGGCCATCGCCCACCCCCCCGTGGCGCGCAATTCCGCGAAGCTCGGAACCCGACGTCCGCCTTGCTGCCCTTCTTTTGGCCCGCCCGCCCGTCCGCTCGGGCCTCTGGAGCGGCGTGCCTGGCTCTCTGCTGTCTCACAGAACAGTGGAGTTGCAAGGAGAAGCCCTGAAGGAGTCTTTGTCCCTGCAGAGCCGCCGCGGACGCCTCACTGGGCCCCCTTACCTGTTCCGCTCCATCCGCGGCCATCTTGGAAGTGGGAAGCGGCCGGGCGGGGGAAGGGGCGCGAACGGGCAGGCACCAGGCGTGGGGAGCCGAGCGGCGGAGCGCATCGATGGGGCGCCCCTTCCCGGCAGGTGACAGGTGCGGGATGGCAGGCCCGGCCCGGACCCCCAGCCGGCCAAAGAGGGGTGATCTGTGTGGGGACCTGAGCTCAGGCCCGGGATGTACGGCACCGGAAGGGTGCTTTGGCCCTCTCCGGGCCTGGTCTTAGTCTCTTAATCTGTAAAACGGGCTTTTCTTATCGCTGTCTCATTGCACTTTTATCCAGCGCTTTGCTGTGTAGTTGGCAACTTGTCTGCACTTTAGTACCACCGGAGGGCTTTTAAAATGCCAAAGCTGCAGGGCCATTAAACCACAGCCTGTGGAGGTGACTTGCAGGTTTCTTCAGTGTGATGAAAGCTGAGTCATGTGCAGACCGGCTTGGGAACCACTGGCCTAGTATTTACGGGAATTAGATTTTGCTTCAACGTTGCAAAAGCTCCAGCGAATATAAGCAAAGCCGTTTCGACGGACTGAGACTGTAGAAATCTGCCCAAGGCCCCAAGCTAGCTCAATAGCTAGGAGGCCTGGAGCGGATCCGGGTCTCGGAGAAAATGCGAGCCCCTGAGTGAGGTCGCGCGTAGGAATCTCTGCTAGCTGGTTAATTGCTCTTCATCCCCCTTCTAGAATGTACTCATCTATCTCCTGGTTTACTGCTGTCTTCCCTGTGCCTGGCAAACAGTAGATACCTGAATGTTTGTTAGATTGTTGTTATATTCTGGGGACATAACAGGAAGAGAAAACCCTGAAGGGGCCAGAGGCAGGGGCCGGGGTTTACACCAGGCACCAAAGGGTTGTGAGAGGCAGGGGAATCACCGGAAAAGAAACTCCAGAAAGCCTGGCTATTGCTGAACCTACGGGAGGTCTTGAAAGACCAGGGCTCGGGGACAGGAAGGGTCGTCATCTCCCCTTCACAGGAATCATCTGGAATCACGAAGTGGAAAAGTCATGTGTCCGGACCGTGCTTCTTGGAAATGGGCCAAGGAACCCCTAACTTGGGTCTCTTCTCTGGTTTACAGCTCTAATAACTCAGCACCTATTCGTTATAACGGCGGGAGGGTGTGGATTTTAAAAGGCAATCTCGGGCCAGTGAGATAGCCCAGCGGCATAAGCGCCTGCCTGGCAAGCGCGAGGTCCTGAGTTCGACTCCCGGTACCCGCATATTAAAAAAAAAAAATGCAATCTCACTGGGCATGGTGGCGCACGCCTGTAATCCCACCACAGGGGAGGCTGAAGCAGGAGGATCACTGTGAGTTCCTGAACTGCATAGCAAGATCCTGTCTCCAAATAAATAAATAAATAAATAAAAATAAATAATAAAAGGCAATCTCTTGGCAAAATACAGGTGAGCCCTCAGTGGTTCATACATTTCTGGTGGTTTCAAGTAAAAAACAATCCCAGGTCTCCACTAAACCCCTACTTGAGCTCACACCTGGTTTTAAGCAGTAACATGGAAGCAGACTTCCTCATTCCGGAGTTATTACAACCTCACACGTTGTAATTGCATTAGTAGGTCTGCTTTGGTAGGGTTCATTGCAACTCCCCAACTCCCTAGTTCTGAGTCTCGGGGTTTTAAAACTCCAGAAAAGACCTCTGTACGCAGAACCGGAAAGCTCGTGGTCCACAGGTTTGTGTTTGGCGCCCCCAGGCTGCCTTCCCACTCCCGCCCGTTCCCTAGCAGCCCGTCGTCCCTTCTGGGCCGGGCCTCTGACCTCTGTCTTACCTTTTGTGCTCGGCACCCAGAAGTGTCGTAGATAAAGCCTCATCGCCAGTTGAATCTGACAAAATTAAAAACAGCGAGTAGGATTTAGCTGTGTGGCCGTATGCGGTCACCTCACCTCTCAGAACCTCAGCACCTACCTGCACCCTGACACGAAGAAAGCTGTCAAGGGCTCAGGCCCACCTCCAGCCCCAGCACAACTGCCCTGTGAAAACCAGCCAGGCCCAGCCCCTGCTCAGGTGCTGCCCAAGGTTCCCAGAAGTCTCCCGCAGATGGTTCCTTGTGATGGCTGTGAAACTGCCACTTGATGGGGACAGAAAGGATGCGCCAGAGCCCCCAAACTGTTTGGGTATCCAGGAAGCCTCCCCACCCCTCCACTTCCAGCTCTGCAAGGCACAGATCTCCTCCACCTCCCAGGCTATGCGGATTAAACAAAGTAAATGAAGAACTGGATAAACGTAAAAACTCAGTCTTGTTTTGCTGTTTCTAGCATGCTAGGAGAGCTCCTAGAGCCCCTCACCCACCCCAGCAATGTCACGTGTTGAAAGTGCATTGGCCAAGATGAGGACAGACCCACGCCCTGGGCCTCCTCAGCTTGACCTCCACCTCCCTTGGGAGGAACAGGAATGCCCTGTGGGGATGGCCAGTATCCATGGAAACCACTCCCGAGGCCCTGTTGGGTATCAGGACACCAGGGTGACCAACAGCCCACAACTCCAGCCCTCAGGGGACTCCTGGGACAAAAGGATGTGGCATTTTGCAAAGACAGCCATGTTTTTCTTGCAAGGAAAATGGTTTGCTGGGGAGAGGCAGACTGCAGGTGCGTCCTCACCAGGGTGTTGGAGTTGGCAGATCCCTGGGGAATCATTGAGCCCAGCTCTGATAATCAGAGAGGAAACTGAGGCCCACAGAGGGCTGGGGAAAGGTCTGTGGCCAGGCAGGTGGGAGGGGGGTGCCCAAGAGGGCAGAGACTGTGGGATCTCAGACACTCAGGGATTCGGCTGCCCCCACATCGCCCGGGTATGAGCAGCAGGCTGGAAGAATGAATGAGTCGCACTCAGACCTGTGTTTGTACCCAGAGCCCTCCCAGCCACCCGGGGCTGTGCTGGCCGCGGTGCCTCCTTTCCGCCCGTGACCCCCA
Organism: Erethizon dorsatum; assembly: GCA_028451465.1. NCBI lineage: Eukaryota > Metazoa > Chordata > Mammalia > Rodentia > Erethizontidae > Erethizon > Erethizon dorsatum. Next base: position 96,362,427 of record CM051836.1, on the reverse strand, counting down.
CCACCCGCCAAGCCCACGCGGCGACTCGCACCTTCCAGGTGAGGACACAGGTGCTGCGAGGTGAAGCCCCTCAGCCCGGGTCTCAGCTCTGCCCCTGCTGACCTGAGGCTCCTGCCCGGCTGCCATTCTCCCTCGAACCCCCTGGTCCCTGTTCAGAGCCACCAGGAGCCCTGTCACCCTCCACACCAGGCCTCAGTGTGGTGCCGGCCCATGCTTATGGGGTGGCCTGTGGCCCACGTGGCATCGATTTCTCTAAAGGGCAGCCCCATGGTCCCAGGCACTCAGAGCCCTGCGGGAAAACGGATCCTTTTTGTCCCCACCCCTGGAGTGTTAGCTTCTTCACCATGGAGACGGGAGTGTTCATTTTTAGGACACAATGCTTGGAATTTGGGTTTCTCCAGTTGGTTCTGGAAATTGAGCAGAATGAGAAGAAACCAAAGCCAGGAACTGCCCGAGAGCTGGAGGTTGGCCTCGCAGCAGCCAAGGGCCCCAGAAGACGGCAGAAGGGCCCCCGCCCCGCGCCTGGTCCCTCAAGCCGGCCAACAGGCAACATCTCCCTAGAGCTTGGACATTGCAGCCTTTCCCAGCACGCAGACTGGAAGCAGCAAACAGAGGGTCCTAGAAGCTGCACTGCGGGAAGGAGAGAGGCATGGCTCCCACAGAGGAGGACACAAAAGGGACATCATAACACACAGGATCCCTTTGGGCCACATTTAAGAGACCCATCCTTATAAAACTACCCGCAAAGTCAGGGGGACTGTTGTAACTAGGTGTTCAGCACAGTGTTTTTCCAACAGTAAAATGGACATAAGGTAGATGTCCGACAATAAGAGAAGGGCAGAGCCGGGCGTGGTGGTGCACCCCTGTAATCTCAATGCTCAGGAGGCTAAGGCAGGATGATGCTGTAAGTTCATAGCCAGCCTGGGCTACATAGCGAGTTCAAGGCCATCCCGAACTACATAGTGAGATCCTGTCTCAAAAAAAAAAAAAAACCCCGAAAAGAAAAAGAAAGGTAACTGAATGGAGCGACTGACTTCTAATGTTTTGTGGCACAGTAGGGGTCACTATGGTTGACAACAATTGTATAATTTTAAAATAGCTAGTAGAGAGGATTTTGAATGTACCCAGCAAAAGCAATGATGAGAATTTGAGGTAAGGGCTACACCAGTTACTCTGAGAGGATCATTCGTTCTTATCGTATACACGCATTGAAATACTACAGTAGACAGCTAGGTTAGTTACAAACATTACAGGCAGGTAGACAGGGCTGGGCCATCAGCACAAAGGACAATTGTGGTGGAGTCACATTTGCTGAAGGCCAGGCTTCAAGAAAAAGAACCAACTACACCCCTTACCCTGGTGATGAACAGCAGTGATTGATGTTTTAAATAGGCATCTTTCACCTTGGGTGGGGGACCAAAACCTCCCTAGGCCATTCCTTCCCTCCCTAGGCCAAACCTCCCTGCATGTACACTTGCTACACGACTTGCTTCCCCATTTGATCCCCATTCAGTATTACCTAAGCGACCATACTTACAGCTTATTAGTTGGTGATAGTTTTGTCCCACCTTGAACCCGTCTCACCTCGTGGCTTTGCTCAATAAACACCCTTAAGAAGCAGGATTGGTGGGCAACCCACTGTCTGGGCCCCCTTCTGTCTCTCTTAGAAGCAGTCTTTCGATAAATTCTTCCTACTGTTAACCTCCGTTGTTCCTAGAATTCATTCCTCAATTTTAGAGAACATGAACTTGGCGTTTCAGACATCTAGCAGGTTGGGAGTTATAATATTTTCCTTATATTATTTGGAGGTCCATATATCATCCCCTATATCGGTATCACACTACACCCAAGGTGCACAGGCTGAGCTCAAACTTGTGATCCTCCTGCCTCAGCCTCCCAGAGTGCTGGATAACAGGCATGCCCTACTGATACAGGGGAAAGAAACTCCCAACCTGCTAGACGTCTGGTACGAGTTCATGTTCTCTAAAATCAAAGAATGAATTTTAGGAACAACAGAGGTTAAGAGCAGAACATATTTATTAGGGAAAGAAAGCTTCTGACTGAGAGAAGGGGTCTGGAGTGGATTCTGCCGAGGATTCTGCCTTTTCTAGGGATTTTTATAGAGCAAAACCACGAGGCGAGGCAGGTCCAAAGTGGGGAAAAATAGGAAATTACAAGGTGGGCATGAGGTGGGACAAAACTATGGTCAACTGATAAGATTAAAAACATAAACCAGATGCACATTTGTAAACATCGTATTGTCTCCCTAGTATGAAAATGCAATTTCACTGTGACTATTCCATTCCTTAGTCTTCTATTTTTACCTAGCTTTTACATGGCTTAATCTTATACTGAGTAATATTTTTCTCCAAAAGATATTTGTACAGTCTCTAATGCTTGAGTTTGTTAATACATAAGAATGTTTACTTGTCTTTAAAAAATTTAAAAAAAGATTAAAAGCATAATTGCTCAGGTAATATTGATTAAATGGGGATCAAATGGGGAAGCAAGTCACCTAGCAAGCAGGCATGAAACAGACAGGGTTTTTTTCCTGGAGGGGGGTCAGTGGCTCTTCCTGGCTTTCCCAAGGTGATGGATACCTATTTAGAATATCAATCCCTGATGTTTATCCTTAGGAAGTATGTGGGTGCATTCATTCGTCTTTTGTCTTGAGGTCTGGCCCTCAGTGGAGGTGTCTGTCTCTCCCACTGTTGCGAGGTACCCCATCTTCTGCACTGGCTTCTTTGAGGGCCCAGTCCTGTCTGACTGCCTACAATATTTCTACCTAACTTAGCTGTGTATAACACTACCACACCCAATGAAAATTTTTAAATCTTTAAAGAATTCACTATAGCCCAGAGGAGGCGCTTAAAAGACCAAGGCCAAGGATAATCCGAGGGTAGGAAACACCATCTGCAGGACTGCAAGACAGGAGGAAGTGCCAAATCAAGCCAAGCACCTGTGCACACCTGTGCTGCCTGGAGCTCTTGTGATGTTTAAGCTTCCCCAGGAACACAGGCTGCATTCTCGAGGAGGACGTGCTGCTGCGCTTTGTGCCCCGGTACAGGGGGTCTTGATCCAGGAGCGGGTTGTGACCTGGAAGGAACAAGTCACAGTGAAACTGATGGGGCCTCGTACCCTGGGGTTGGATGAGGGGGGAGACCGAGGGCCCCTGAGTCCCTGTGTCTTGGGACTCACTGACCCCTAAGATTTAGACTCTGGGTGCTGGCCGCCTGCGGGCCCCAGGTGCTAAGGAGACACAGGAGCCCCCAGTGCTGGGGCTCCACGGTGCACACACGGAAGTGGAATTTTCCAAACAGCCTTGTTTTCAGAGGCGGAACCCAGCTGCCGGGTTCCGCCGGCATCCAAAGCAAAGCCCAATTTAGCAGCCTGCAAGGATCAGGTTTCAGGTAGGGCCTGAGGGCGGGGCAGGCAGGCAGGGCAGGGCAAGGCTGCAGAGCCCCTGCCCCAGGTGAGGTTGCCCCAGGCTCACGGCACCAGCTGGGGCAGCACCGGCAGCTCCTGGACATTAGTGCCCTGGGCCGCATGTGTCCCTTCCCCTCACTGCTTGGGTCACCGTGCTGCCCCAGGGGCTCCAACTCTTCCCCATTTCCTGCGCCCCCCCCCCAGGCACTGCCCTGCCTCTGCTTCCCAGGCTCTGGTATACAGCCTGATACCCACTCAGAAGGGGCGTACAATCCTGCAGGGCATGTGCATTGTCTCCATCCTCACGCCAAGTCGCGGAGGGGAAACTGAGGCTCAGCCAGGAAACTTTCTACCCAAGGTCCTACAGCTGCTAAGCACACAGACAGGATTTGAACCCAGAGCCCTGTGGAGGGCCACCAGGCCACACACTGCAGGGCTTACTTGGTGGTGACCAACTGCACAACTGGTTACTTCCGGTCCTGGAGGTGAGGTCCCTCCCCTCCCCATCCCGGAGCCCACTTTCTCCAGCCCCTGCGAAGCGAGCAACCATAGAGGTCAGATACCAGTTCCAGGGTCTCCTGCGTGACTATGGGCAAGTTCCCCGAGTTCTCTGAGCCCCGGTTTCCCCTTTCAGAAGAAAGGGTGTCCAGGAGCAACCTCAGACCTCCCGGTCTGGGAGAAACCATCTTCCCCTCCAGTCCTCGGCCCCTATTTCCTCCCAAGCCACCCATCTACCACCTAAGATGCTCCCCAAATACACACCTGCTGTGGGCCCGGGCCCCGGCCCTGCCCCCGCCCGGGGAAGTCTGGTTCCTGAATGTCCCAGAGGTGTGGCACCGGACCCTACACTCGAAAACACCCGCGGGTCCCCTCTTGCTCCCTCTTTGGGGAGGGGACAGGCCCCGCCCCCACCCGGTCTCTGCCGTGGGTCCCCCCATCTCCTGGCCACAGTCACTGAGGGTCCTCTGCGGCTGGGCGTCGTGCTAGGCACCAGGGGCCCCCGTCTGGACGAAACAGAACGGGGAACCTGGGGAGAATGCACCCAGCCTTGACGACCTGGCATGGGGAGGAGGTTTTGTGCTTGCTTTAAGGGGAGCGCTTTCCTGGGGACAGGCTTGGAATGGTGAGGGACATCTGGCCTGAAGGCCGCAGGTGTCCCTGTCTGGCAGTGGGGGTGATGCAGATGAGCCAGAGGACAGAGCCACCTCCAAAATGCTGCTGCTTCGCTTCTGATAACCCCCAGGCCATCAGCATGATGTTTTCCCTGGTCCCCTCCCAAACCTGGCTCCAGCCTTAACTTTTGAAAGCTCTGTGGGTTTTTTGTTTGTTTGTTTTGTTTTGTTCTGTTTTTCTGAGACCGGGTCTTGCTAAGTGCTATGAACCCAGAGCCTGGTGGGCTCCCGGTGCATCTGTCCCAGGTGTGCCGCTCCCAGCCCCTCCACCTGGGCCTCCTTCCCGCTACTCCCGGCCTGTGCCCTATTCCTCCCCTGCCCTGACTGCTCACACCTGGCAAAGCAAGGCACTTCCTCCTGAGAGACCCGAAGTCCCTTGGGCACCCCCTGTGCCCCTCCGTGGCTGGTGGTGGCACCAGAGCTCAGAAGCCCCCAGCCCCATCCCCACGCAACACCCCAAACTCACCGTCCCAGCCCTCCTGGGCTTCACCTGCCTCTAGGGGACCCCAGAAAAGACAGCCTGGGTGCTGAGCCCAGCTGGCCTGGGCTCCCAAAAAAGAGAGAAAAGAGCTGCTCACCTGACCACCTTCAGGCCCACAGGCCCAGCACCGCTTCCCCGAAGGCCTGGGCAGCGCACACCACTCGCACCCGGAACAGCCACAGCCTCAGATTCCCTGAGCTCAGACGTCACCTCCACACCAGCTGAACCCACAATAGGTGGAACTGCACACCGGCCAGAAGGAGAAGAGCCCCAGAAAAGAGCCAGCCAGGCTCCTTGTAGCTGCCCTCCCTGCCCTCTAGGCATCTGCGCACAGAGCCACCTCACAGCCATTTGTAATGTAGTGGCTGGGAGGGTCCAGGGCACCTGCCCTAAACTAATCCTAACCCTAACCCTAACCTAGCCCTAACTCTAGCCCTGCCCTAACCCTGCCCTAGCCCTAACCCTAACCCTAACACTGTCCTGGCCCTATCCCTAACCCACAGGCTGCTCTTGTCACATCCCTCGCCTGGCAGCCACTGCTGTCCCCATTCTGCACGAAGGGCTGCTGCAGTTTGGGCATGGCCACTGTGCACAATTCCACGGAGCCGGAGGGGCAGACCACGCCCAACAGTGGCAGCTTCATGTGTAGTCCAGGTCTACCGTGTCCCCCAGCTCGCCATTTCATACGTGGGTCATAGGGATCCTCTCTCCCATGAAGGTCAGCTGGATCTCCAGCTGCCACAGGATCCAGGTGTTCCAGGCTCCTCACCAACTGCTCTGGTGCCATGAGTTTTGGTCTTAGGTACTTTTTCTTTCTTTCTTTCTTCCTTTTTTTTTTTTTTTTTTTTGAGACAGGGCTTCCCTATGTAGTTCAGGCTGGCCTTGAATTCACTGTGATCCTCCTGCCTCAACCCCCCAAGTGCTGAGATCACAGGCATGAGCCACAAGGCCTGGTTTTTTTTTTAAAAAATTGCTCTTTTGCCAAGGATGGTGGCACGCGCCTGTAATTGTGAGGCTGAGGCAGGAGAATTGCCACAAGTTCAAGGCCAGCCTGAACGTCATAGAAAGACCTAGTCTCAAAAACAAAACAAAAAAGTTGCCCTTTTATCCTTACTCAACATTCTCCAAAGCATGCTGGGCAGCGAAAGCTGAGGACTCAGAAATGACCCAGAAACCAGACCTCTTTGGTTTATAGGGAGATTTCTCCCTTCGCCCCATTTTTCTGCTTTTACTAAACCCTAATACATTTGCTTCTTTCTAGTGAGCTTAGAGGGGAGCAGACGTGTAAAAAGATATTATTGTGGTGTAGGGTTGGAACCCAGGGCCTAGCACCTGCTAAACAAGCTCTTGACCACTCAGCTCTTGATCTCTTACTCTATTTTTGAAAAAGAACTCTTCTTTTTTCTTCCCTGTGAAAGTCGTTGATCCCGGTGTAGATAACATGGCAAGCTCAGACAGGACCAAGAAGAGAGTGCGCTGCGCCTGTAACCCGGCTGTCCGAAGGTAGCCATGGAAACGCGGGTCGCGCGCTTCCGGTCTCCTTCTCTGCCCACAGTGCACCGCGGGTGGGCCCGAACTTCCCTTAGAGGCCCCGGCAGGCGCCTGAGCCATGGTTACAGGTGACTGCGGGAATGGGAAAGATCTGGAAAGGGAGACAGGGAGCAGCCGAGCCACTGGCAGTGCATCCTCAAGACGCAGCTCTGAGCCAGAGTTTTCAGAAATCCGAAAGGCTCGAGGCGCTGTTTGACTCTGTGAACTGGCACAAAAAGGGCCAGTTGTAAAGATCAAATGTGAGGTACGATGCCAGCCCTGAAAACATCTGCAGAAAATTGCGTGGTGGTCCACGCCTAAAATCCCAGCAAGCAAGGAGGCTGAGGCAGGAGGATCGCTGAGTTCCAGGCTAGCCTGGGCTACATAGGGAGACCCTATCTCAAAAAAACAAACAAAAAAGATGACCTGGCCTTGCTAACTGCAGCCCCTGGCTCAGAGATGGATGGAGGGTGTTCCTGTTCCCACAGTGAGCAAGCCGAACTGCTGTGAAGAAATGCAGCTGTACCCCAGTGCAGCCCCAGGTACCGGAAGGAGGCTCCCGTGCACCTCTGTGGGCCAGATGCTTCTCCGAAGCCCAGGGGTGCATGAAGGGAACCCAGGGGTGAGAGGTGGGAGGGGCTCCTCCGCCTCCACCAGGACCCCCGCCAGGACCCCCAGGCTGGGTGATCAGGAAAGTGGGGAGCCCCTCAGTGTACACTGTCCCAGGCAGCAAGTCTTTGATTTGAGAGTGCTCCGAGAGGCCTCCCAGGCCACATGCTGGGCGCGGCTGAGCTGTCACTGTGCTCCCCCTCTACGAGGTGGTTTGTCCTGCAGTCTGGGCACCAGCAGGCACCAGACCCCACCTGGACCTTCAGTCACGCTCTGATGTGGCTGAAAACCTTTAGTCACTTCCCTCGCTGCGGGGACTCGAAGGAGCAGAAGTTGATTTTAGCTCACGTTCCAGTCCACAGTCGCATGGCTCCAAGGCAGGACGGCAGGACACAGGGGCCTGGTGGAGGAGAGCTGCTCAAGGCATGGGGCACAGGAAGAAGAGCGAAGGGAGGAGCTGGGAGGGAGAGGAACAGTCCAAGCCATGCCCCAGGGGACCGCCTCTTCCCACAGGCCCCGCCTCTTCCCACAGGCCCCGCCTCCTCACGGCAGTCAGCTGTAAGCCCCATGATCCATCACCTTCCAAAGCCCCGGCTATGAGTGCAGGAAGCTGTAGGGGACATCTAGATAGAAACCTTGACACCTTACAATATCCATTTGTAACGATTTAAAATAAATCTTTAGTATAACTTTTACATGGAAAATGTAAAATAGATGTCGAGTAGCGGGGACAGTATAATGAACCCCCAATACCCACCTCCACAGTGATTGGTATTGTTTTTTGTTGTTGTTGTTGTTTTTTTTGTGGGTACCGGGGGAGTCGACCTCAGGACCTCGCACACCAGCAGGCGCCCGTGCCGCTGAGCGATATCACCGGCCCTTTTTTCGTATGTGGGTTCCGGGAGTCAAACTCGGGCCCTCGCGCTTGCCGGGCAGGCGCTTAAGCTGCTGAGCCATCTCACCGGCCCTGTTTTGTTTGTTTTGAGACAGGGTCTCACTATGTAGTTCACGCTGTCCTCAAACTTACAGTGACCTTCTTGCCTCAGCCTCCCAAGTGCTGGGATTACAGGTGTGTGCCACCACAACTGGCTTTCATTGTTTTGTTGTGTTACTTTTGAGAAAGAGTCTCACTATATACAGTAGTTCAGGCTGGCCTTGAACTCAGAGCAATCCTACTGCCTCAGCCTCCCGAGTGCTGGGATTATAGGCACTCACACCATGCTCAGCTAATCAGTATTCTGATCTGCTTCCTGCCTCCTCATAGTCTTACCTTTTTAATTTCCCTTGAGCATATCTAAGAAACACCAGTTCACATTAAAATACCTCACCATATGCCAGATGTGGTGGTGCCCGTCTGTAATCCCAGCTCTAGAGAGGCTGAGGCAGGAGGATTACCTCGAGTTTGAGGCCAGCCTGGGCTACATGGTGAGTTCAAGTCCAGCCTGAACTACATAGCGAGACCCTGTCTCAAAAAGACAAAAAAAAAGCGTGTTCTACACATTTCCATTAGTAAGACATCTTAAAAGCACCACCACAGTGCTGTCAGGAAACTTAATACAATTCCTTAACGTCTCTAAGATACTGTAAAGGCATCCTAGTGCTCTGTATGAGTGTCTTTTTACACATGTTCAAACCTGTGCCGCGGGCCACGCACTGCCCTTGGTTTACAGGAGAGCTGTGAAGTGGCCAGAGCTCTTCTTTTCCAATATAAGCAATTCTGACGTTAAGAATCCTCACAGAGTTATGAGGGCTTCCCACCCACCACCAAATAACCTCTTGCCAGCTTGCTGCAGGGGTGGGGGTAAAGGGTGGCTCGTCTCCACCTTCTCCAGAGAGGGGACTGAGGCTGGGGACAGAGAAGCAGCTTCTGCGGAGCTGTGGGGAAGAGAGAAAATGCCATGGCGGTCTTTGAACCCAAAACTTCTGCTGCGTTACCCAGGCTGGTCTTGAACTTGCAATCCTCCTGCCTCAGCCTCCAGAGTGCTGAGATTAGACATAAACCACTACTGATTTTCTTTAAAATGTCACAAAGATCTAAAAGGCTTGTCAGTGAATCTGCAGTTTCTTTTCCTACTCAGTACCATCTGCAAGTAACTGAGCGGCTGTGGGAGCAGCAGGCGCTGTGGAGTTGCCTTCTCTGGGCAGGGCTGGGGGCTGGCAAGGGGTGGCCCCCATGCTGCCCTAAGGCTTCTCACAGGAAGGGCACATTTCCTGGGGTCAGTGCCGAGTCTTCAACACCCTACTGTGGGCCTGGGCAGATCCATCCAGGTTGTCAGTATAAAGAGCCGAAGTTGCCTGGGTGCCAGCCTGGTGCAGGGACCAGCTGGTGTGGCCTGCAGCCCTGGGCAGCTGGGAGCCTGAGATAACCAGAAGCGGCAGCTGGGAGCGTGACGTCGCACTTTCATTGTGCAAGCGGCACAGCTCTGCTGATGGGACAACAGGCTATCGGCAGTTCCAGGCTTTGGTCTGGTGACAGACAGTGCTGTGTCAGACGACGCTAAAATCCCTACCCCACCTAGGGCACTGTGCTCACCCCACCCACCCAGGACACGATGGTGCCCCTCATGCCCATGCAGGATGCAGCCTGGACCCTGGTATGGGGCATCCTAGGCTCTCACCCACCGCCCCTCTATTCCCATCTCCTCCACCCCAGCCAGAACCTGCTGGGATCCCACAAGTAGATTCTGAGACACAAACTGGAGAATCAGGAATGGCCTGCCCAGAGGGCACCAGGGAGGGGCGTAGCTCCTGAGCACCACCCTCAGTCCTCCATTACTACTTCTTTTGTTTTTGTTTTTTGAGACAGGGTCTCCCCATGTAGCCCAGGCTGGCCTCAAACTTGTGGTGATCCTCCTACCTCAGCCTCCCAAGTGCTGGAATGACATGTGTGCACCATCACACTTGGCTTGCATTACTCTTTAATCCTGGGAAGTATGATTCCAATTTTACAGATGGGGCCAGTGACTGACTTGCTGGAGGTCACAGCAGGGAACTCGGCTCTTCCTGCTGTCCCAGGGGCCCCCTGGAACTGGGAGAGGCCCTGCTTCAGTGTCATCAAAAGCACCTCCCTCTGGCTCCCTGTGGCCTCCCGTCTAGACAGCTGCACCCACCTCAACTTCGCTAGGTCCTGAGGGGCCAAGAAAAGGGCGCACCTTCTAAAGAAGGGCGGGGGGAGGTGGAGCTGTCCATTTCCTCAGACCCCTCACCATGCGCCGAGGCTGGAGACTCGGAAGTTTATCACACAGAGGCTAAAATCGTGTTGTGATTACCAGAGAACTAGGTGTGGGGAGTTCACTGGTGTATTTTGTTTTTATTTTTACTAGTCCATGTTTGCAGTACATAAAGATCACGTTCCTCCTGGGGAGTTGGTGCATGTAACACAACAAAGCTTAATTCTGTTTTTCCTCCCCTCTGTCCCTCCTCCTGCCATCTCTTGGTCCCCTTCCTGAACATTTGCAAAAGATCTCTCTCTCTTCTTCCTATTCTCTCTTATCTTGCTCTTTATTTATTCTTTGGGTTTCTCATATAAGAGAAGCCATGTGATATTTAAGCTTGTATGCCTGATTTATTTCAGTTAACATGATGGTCTCAAGGTGCATCTATTTCCCTACAAATGACACAAGTTTATCCTTCTTTATAGCAGAGTAGTACTCCATGGTGTGTAAACACATTTTCTTTATCCATTCGTCTGTCAATGGACATGGAGGCCACTTCCAAGATTTAGCTATTGTGAATTGTGCTGCTATGAACATGGCTATGCAGCCTCTCCAGCATTTATTATTTCTTTCTTGATGACAGCCATTCTTTCTGGAGTAACATGCTTTATTGGTTTAGGAGAATAAAACATTGCTGGCATGAGGTGTAGGGCCCAGCACACAGTAGGCTCTTGATACATTTGATGCATGAATGAGTGAATGTTTTCAGACCTTGCTTGCTACCTTAGAGCCTGGCTAATGGAGTTCTGTGGACTCCATTTCATTCCATTGTTTTTATGGCCGGCTCAGACCCAGTCACACTGGCCACATCAGTGGTCCACTGCGAGCTTCAGCCGGGACATCACCACCCAGTGGTCACCTGCTCCCACCCTGCTCTCCAGCCAGAGCACCAGCCAGCCTGGCAAATGACCTCACCTCCCAGCCTGGCCAATGCCAAACATCTAACATCTTCCAACAGGGGCATGAAACTCTTGGCTGCCGCGTCAGCATTCCTGGAGCCAACACCAGTGAGACCCCTGGGACCACATGTGGCATCTAGGGACTTCTCCCTGTGGTCTGAAGGAGGCCTTACCTATGTCAGGAGGGGTGCAGGGTGCCCTTGAGCATGGCGTCTCTTGCTCTGCAAACACGGGGTGCCCAGTGCCAGGCTCCTGCCACACCTAGCCTGGGGCAGAGGCTTTCCCTGGACAGGAAGCAGCCCACCCTGGATCTCACACCTGGGGAGTCCAAGGCTGAGACTTCTCTTTCCTCCTGCTTAGCAGCTAAATGCCAGCATGAAGACACCCAGGACTGTGGGCAAGTTTGGGCTGCAAGGGTGGGCACCGTGACCAGCTCAGCTGTGGGGCAACAGTGCACGGGAGGGGCCGAGGCCAGCTGCAAGATCTCAGGACCGCAAGGCCGCCAGGACACAGGCTCTGCCGCAGATGACTCGCGTCATCCAGGCAGGGTCCCCAGCCTGAGCAACGTCCGCCTGTGCGGTCACTGTCTGGCTGCGGTGAGGCCTGGGGAGACAGCACCCAGTTCCCAGCACAGGCCAGCTGCCCCGGTCTCCCGTTATCACCGGCTCACAGCCTGCAGTTTGTGGGAGGATGTGGGATTGTATGTGACATCTGTGGCCACTAGGAACTGCACCCTAAGAAAGGCCATGGAGAATGGCCTTGGGCCCTCAACAAGAGGTGCCAGCCCCATGGAGGCCTCTGGCCGGGACCCCAGCATTGGCACAGGGCCAGGTTGTGCAGTAGAAGTAGGATCTCCCAACTGGTTCTTTCCATCTTCCACAGGTGGCCAGCCTGTGCCTCCAGAAAGGAAGGCTGTGGCAGGCTGTCACACAGCAGGGCCTCCGGCCTCAGGTCCACAGTTGGCTCGGTGCCTTGGGAGGAGGGGCAAAAGGTGGGGATGTGAGCTGCCAGGTTTGGGGGCTACACTGAGCACCCCCTGCTTGCCCCAGCATGCTCCCAGGACAGTCCCTTAGACTCTGTCACTGTAAGCAATGGGCACACCAGGCTGGGTCAGTTGGACAGACTGGGCGTGGCACCAGAGGGGCTGACCCCACCCAGGACTCAGGCTCCAGGTCCCTGGGGCACGGGATCGCAGGACACACAGGAAGCTTCAGCTGGGTGTGGTCCTTGTGGCCAGTGGCCAGCTGGCCTGCCAGCCCTGGGATGGGGCCGCTGCTGGCAAAGGGCTCTAACCATTGTGTTCTCGGGGTCACCAAAGGAGTATCAAGGGTCCCCTTGCAAGCACAAGGCCCCAAGGCTCCTGGCCTTGGCCTGCTCTGAGGACCAACATGGACGGCACCCTCAGCTTGGATGTGTGGCCTCACCTAACCCTTCCCTTCCTCCCCACAGGCATGGTGGCTCTCATGGGCAGACCTGGCTCCGTGCTGCTCTGGCCCAGCACCACTGGGAGCTGGGGACAAGCAGAGGTTAGTGTCCTGTGCCCTTGTTCCAGGTGGGTAGTCCTGAGCCAGTCCCATGACAGTTACCGTGGCCAGCACCCTGGCACGCCTGGCGGTGCATGACCTGTGTGGGCTCCATGGAAACCAAGGGCACTGACCTGGCCAGCGTCCTTGAAGGACTCTGTTGCCATGGGCGGAGGGAGACGCAGCCCACAGTCCTGATTTTCTTGAGTTTCGGGATGCCTGTAGCAACTTCCTCTTTGCATTTCCAACCCGGTGCTTCCCTGGCAGCAAACCACGGCAAGAACAGGGTCTCCTCAGCCTGCAGACAAGGCCGGTTCTTGACTTTTGTGCTCTTGGGACTCTGAGGAAGGCCATTTCACCAATCCTGTGACAAAGGTCCTTTCATGACCTCCACTCACATCTGGGGTGACCGTTCTGGATCCTGAAAATGACTCCCTGTCAATGAGTAGGAAGCGGTTCAGGGGTGAGGAAAAGGCCACTGGGCAGAATCAGGGCCCACACTGCCCGCAGTTAGGATCCGTGGATTCCGGCGAGCACCGTCAGGGCACCGGTAAAGGGGGCAGTTAAGCCATGTGCGGTGGCCAAGGCCTGCAAATCCCAACATTCTGGGGCCAAGGCAGGAGGATCGCAATTTCAAGCCCAGCCTGGGCATCTTAGCAAGACCCTGTCTCAAAAAACTAAAAGGGCTGGGGATGTTGCTCAGCACGAAGGCCCTGAATTCAGTCCCCAGTACTGCAGAAAGTGAGGGAACAGTCAATCACCAGCACAGTGTGTGGAGAATGCCTGGCCTGTGGCGAACCCAGCAGGTGCCGGCTGGTACCATAGGCACTGCCCGTGAGGAGGTGGCATCATCACGTCACTGCCCGTCTGATTGTGGGAGGGGTCCCTGAAAACACTACTAACCAACCATGCCCACGGTGTAAGGCAGCAGCAGGCTGCAGTCACAGTGGCTTGCTGTCTCCATGCCTGTGCCAGTGCCAGCCTGAGGCCACCTGCCCTGCTGCTTTCAAGAGGAGCCAGGCCTGGACGTCCCTCCGGTTCCTGCACTTCTGTGCAGACGCAGGCAGGCCCTGGGCACTGCGCGGCCACTTGACGCGTGCCTGAAATCTGCTGGGGCAGCACCCGTCATGGCAATACAGCAGCGCCAGCGGGGAGCACAGCAGCCCGAGCTCTGCAGGTGACAGAGGCCCTCCCGCCCCCCGTCTGTTCTATGGACCCTGCGGCTGTGACATCAGAAGTCCCAGGGCAGGGCCTGGCCTGACTCTGTGAGACCCTGCTGTGCCATGCAGACAGCGTGGCAGTCGACGGGCGGGGTGGCAGGCAGACCCCGGGGGAGCACCCGACCTCGGGCGCCCTCTGCGGGGCACAACCCACCACAAAGGCGTCTCCGGAGCAGGCTCTGCTGTTACCAAGGAGAAGCCACAGCCCGCGCCACCCGGGTCAGGCACTGGAGCAGACTGATCTCCGCTCCAATGGCACTGCCCACGGAGCGCTCAGGGAACGCCTCCCGCCCCCAAGGGCCCCCCAGGGATGCGGCTCCCTTCAAGATCCCGAAGCAAACGCGCTGGTAAAAGGGGCGCCAGTACAGTCTTCACTCCACGTCCATGGGTGGCAGGGGAGGACTTCGTAAAAAACACTACTGGGGTGACTTAGCACCCCAGGGAGAAGACCAAACCCCTGAGCCTCATCCCTTGTGTTAATACGTATGCCTCAAACACAAACTCGTGGGTGGGATGGGTCTCAGTGGTGGAGCGCTTGCCTTGCATGCACAAGGTCCTGGGTTTGATCCCCAGCACACTGAAAACAAAAACACAAACTCTGGAGAATCATGCAACACAGCCAAATAAAGGAGCCAAATTGGAGATAATCAGAGAAAATCAACTAAAACACAGTTAACTGGAAGAAAGGGAGGGACAGATATCCTGATGCCAAAATCAGTCTGAAGCAAGAGACTTGTAGATCAAAAATAAACTCTGCACGAAGTACACAGGAGCTAGCAAGACGTGGGAGACTGGTTTTTGTTTTGTTTTCTGACACAGGATCTTGCTATGTAGTCCAGGCTGGCCTTGAGCTCACTATGTAGCCCAGGCTGGCCTCAAACTCACAATAATCCTCCTGCCTCAGCCTCCCAAGTGCTGGGATTACAGATGTGTGCCACCACACCCAGCAGGAGTGGTTTTGTACTCTTAAGAGATGAAAAGCATGAAGAATGTACCCGTTAAGTCCCAGAAAGCATGGAGACAGAATGTAAACCCTTCTCTGTGGAATGCCTCCTTCTCTGCTTCCAAATGGCAGGCACACACTAATCTAAAGAGCTGCGCATCAGCTTCCAGAATGGCAAGGAAGGGTGCTTAGCCCTACGCAGTTCACAAGACTTCCTGCCTGCAGCTCGTGCTGCTGACAGAGGGGTGCTGGGACTCCCCTGCACAGTGGCGGGCCAGTCAGGGATGTGCCTGTGTGAGGTTGTCCGCAGAAGCACCATCAGTTACTCAGTAACACAAAGGACTGCCCCACATGTCACCCGGGGAAGCCTGTTCAGTCTGAGGGAAGAGGTGCTCGTGCAGCTCTCTCAGCACCATCCTGCGGTCAAGCGCACAGGAACGGCAGCCTGCAGTGTGACCTTCTCTGCGACCTGTTCATACTCACGCTCAGACCCTGGACAGAGGTGCATGCTGGGGTGGGAAGTCCCGCACAAGGGGATGAAGCACAGGTGAGGTTTCCCTTACTCTTTACTTATCCTGGCTTCTCTCATAAACAAACATCAATCGTATTAACACATGGGAGGTTTTTTTTTCAGAAGCAAATGAGAAAGAGGAAGCTCAGTGCCCGCGGAGGGCCTAGGCAGCCTGAGCATGTCGGGGTGAGCAGCCCCGGCCCTGGCTGCGGTTGCACCAGCCCGCCCAGGTGCCTGCTGTCTGGATGAGGTGCACTCCAGCTCTTTCACAGTACACAGTCGGGGTTCTTCAAGAAACAGTCGCTGCTATGAGAAAAAAAAACAACAAACTGTTTTTTAAATTTTTATTTGGTGTTAACTCCACAAGAAAACAAAAAATCTGTTATTCTGGTGTACGTGAAATCAGAACAATACAACCACTGGAAAAAAATCTCAGCCCAGGAATGGAAACTGATACTTCAGTGCTACGGATATGCAATGTGCTTCATACCACAGTGCGTTTCAGCGTTTGCCAACTTTTCTTTTAATGCATTTTGTAATCATCCCTTCACAAAAACTAAAAACCACACTTTCAACTGTTGCCGAAAGTCTCTGAGCCTTAGCCACTTAATTATGAAAACAAATCAACACAGAACTCCTCATCCCTTGGCCCATTCCTACTCCACCCCGCCCGTGGCAGGGGTGGGTGTGCTGGCCGCTGGAGCCCTCCCGCTGAAGCCTCAGCTCAAGGCTGCATCTCAAACCTGCTCATTTGGTCTCTGCTACGTGAGCAGTGACTCCTAGGGTAACTGTCGCCACAGAGATTTTAGGAATTTACAACTTCCACTTCTTTTTTGCCTTTGCCATTAAATTATAATTCAGTGCAGATGCTAATCAGTTCTTAGGAAGCTCCAGAAGAAAGAAAAACACATAACAATGTATGCGATGTCTGTAAATAAATAACAGCAACATAAAACCTTACCCATGCATGTGCACGCACGCGCGCGTGCGCACACAAACACACACACACACCACTGTAAAGTGTCAAAGATGTGCTGTATAAAAATGAACCCTAACAGGTGGTGGGACAGAGCCCAGCGAGCACACTGGGCTGCTCAGGGAGAGGAGGGTGACATGGAACCTCAAGGACCCCACAGCCTTTGTGGTGTTTTCTACACTATCAGTTAAGAAAAAGGTAACAAACCCAAACGCTCGAGGCAAACCAGGTCCTTCATGGGCAGTTCAGCTCGCAGCCTGCCGAGACTAGTGGTGAGGCTGTCTGGGCCACATCAGGCTTCTCTGCCATTCCTGAGGTTACAGACACACGCAACTGACTGCATGGATTAGATGTTTTCTAAAGGATGAGCTGGTTGAAAAGAACAACTTAAAATATTTAGATTTTGCCGACATGGCCCCTCCTGGCTTGACCCTGCCACACAGTCGAGCTCGAGGAGGTGATCAGAAGGTACGGATGCAAAGGACAGACTGACTCCCTGGGTCACCAAGACACACACGGTGACAACCAGAACAGCAATCACAGGGGCATGTGGAGAAGCACTCTAGCCACCCTGCCCACGGCACACACAGCTTGCCCAGCACATCCTCTCAGACACGGACAAGAGCAGCCACGCCACACACCACGCCACGCCACGCCACACCACACCACACCACACCACAAAAGCAGCCAGCTGCAGCAGCCAAAGGTTTCTGTGGGGTGACAGGGCCTTTATTCCATGTCCAATGCTCACGATTTCAAATTTTGGGGACTCTGATTCAACAGTCACCAGAAAAACCACAATCTGCAACCACGGTCCTCCCCTGGGTCACAACTCTACAGAGAGCCTTGCCTACGTTTTGGTGTGGACACACTGTGACCCCACTGGGCAGGCGGGTGGGCATCCCCATCTCAGGCCCCAAATCCTTGGCACCCCCAGTTAGCAAGAAAGACACACACCATAGTACCTCACGATACCTCAGGGGGAAAGCCCAGGGTAGGAAACACAGCGTTCTGAAAGTCCCTAAATGCACGCACACCCTGGCAGCTCTTACTTCCATGGTCATGAGATTCTACTGAGCGGAGACGGGGTGAGTCACCCACGCTTCCATCCCGCCCCTGGAAAGGATGGATCCACTGCAGGGTGAGAATGATCGCCCAGTGCTTAGAGAACAAAGCTAAGTGTTCCAAAGCTGAAGTCTCTGAACAGCAGAAGTGGCGTCGCACTGCAGTGCTGACAAGTGACAATGATGTCATCACAGTGCAAGGGAGAGGCCTGTGGCTACAAGGCAAGAGCAGCGACACCTCTAGGACGAGCACATGCACACCTGTTCTGTATCGGAAAGCACATCTAGTCTATTCAATAGCCAAGAACGCACAGCTGGGAAAGAAATCTTCAACAGGACAGCTGTCCTCAATGCTAAATAAGCAAGAAGAAAGAGAATCGTGGATCAGAATCAGTTACTCGAAGAAACCTATGTTGTTGCTTTAGAAGAACAGGCCTCACAAAGGGGCAGCTTCCCATCACACAGCGTTTAGAAAGCGCTCACACTAGGTGCGAGGTCAGAGGTGAGTCCGGGAGAAGAGCGCTTCCTCGCGAGTGCCCACCCACTCGCCGCTGCCGTCGGAGCCTGAGTCTCCGGGATCGGAGCTGGCACTGGAGCGCGTCTTCCTGCGGAGGCCGTTTGCCCGGGCCCTGGGACCACTCTCTCCGGTGCACCGTGCTTCACAGACAGAAGACACCTGTCAGGCAAGACACGGTTTCAAACGCTGAGAACTCAGAGTCCTCCTGCAAGGAGCTGCAATACCCTGCCCTTCCCACAGAGACGACACAACAAGGCGTGGTGCGCTCCTGTGGAGAGGCAGAGACGTGGAGAGCTGCCTGCTGCAGAGCAAGCCGCTACTCCTCCCCACTGCCTGAAGGACTCCACCCCGCCTATGCTGTCCAGTCACCTGGACAGACGTGGTCACGTCAGGCCAGGCTACAGAATGCTTCCACTTTCCGCCAGACTCTGCCAGACTCCTGCCGGACAGGAACGGAGGTGGGCACAGGACTCCGCTTTGGAGGACACACATGGACATGCCCGCCCGGGCTCACACCCCAGGGTAGAAGACAGACAGACAAACCGACACACACAAACCCAGACTGCAGATGACCACATGCTAGGGCAGAGCCCGGGGATGCCATGGAGGGAAGGCCATGCTTCTGGCAGAGGCAGAGGGCCTGGTGGGCACAGCTGTGATCCTACCCTCAGCTAGTGCTTTCTAGGGCAAACCCTTTCGTGTCTGAAGTCTCCCATGTCAGATGGTGAGCGCCTCTGGCCCCCAGGATAGGAGGTGTGAGTAGCAGCCCCACCAACCACAGAAGCTAACACAGCCTCCCCAATCCATCTCCAAGACTGGTACCAGCCCCACCCCATCTCCAAATGGCAGCACTGCCCCTGTGGAGACCTGGGGCAGGAGCACAGAAAAGCCAGAGTGAGGAGCCAGGACGGGGACGTGAGGCCGGGGACAGAATGCATAGGCCGGAGGCACAGCAGGAGTCCACAGTTGCGAGGCACAGTGGGCAGAAGGGGGACTGCCTCAGACTGCAGCTCACAGCCCAGGTCCGCACCGCCTGACTCCCTAATCTTACTCTTGTGGGGCTCGGTGCTCTACTCTGCAGATGGCATGGGCAGAGCTGCACTTGCAAGCACAGGTTGGCACCAAGCCACTGTTTCGTGGGCTGGAAAAGCCCAGGAGGGACAAGCAGAAGCGGAAGGGAAGCCTGGCCTCTGTCGAGGAGAGGAATGGGGTGACAGTCTGCGTGAGGCACAGAGGATGCGGGCAGCAGGTGGCAGGCAGCCTCTGTGGAAGTGTCAGGGGAAGCAGGTCAGGGCTGGATGCCGAGGGGGGATGACACAAGTCACTTGCCCAGAGGAGAGCCAGCGGTACCAGCACCATAGAAGCACTCTGGAGCACAACCGTTACAGGGACAACCAACACCAGGAAGCAAATGAAGCCTCCTGAGAGCCAGTCGCTGGCCCGCCTGCCTGGGGAAGGCTATGCCAAGGCCAATGGGCCTGTGCTGCCCTCCGGGTGCTCCCGAGATGGCCTGAGGCAGACACTGAGTCATGGATGTGGCCACACACATTGCCACCATGCGGTGGGCCACAGGTAGGGCAGTGTGTGTCCCACAGAGGTAGGAACAGGGGCAAGCACAGCACCCAATGCAGTGCACTCCAAGGATGGGAGGATGGGAGGAGGGATGCGGGGTCAGCTTTGCGTTCACTATGGAGGCAACAGTGGGAAGGAAAGGCTGGAGAGGCATGGGGACCCTGTAGGAAGCCCTAGCAGTGAAAGGAAGAGGTGGGAGGTGAGGCAGACCCCACGGGCCAGCGGAAGGGGCTCTCCCCACAGAGCTGGGGACCTGAGCGGGCATGTGACTAGAGCAACAGGGAGGGGCAGCCATTTCTAAGTTAGTAACAAGGAGGAGGACAATCCACTTACCCTATTAAAATCTAACAGATGCTCTTCATTACTGGGTATTTCTTTAACATCTGGATATTCTTCTATACCATTCTCTCCCTTGGCATTTGTATAACATTCTTAGTCATTGTGAATGGAGAAGGGAAAAGAGGGAGAGGGGAAATTCCATTAAGACACAGTTATGAAACACACATTCTCGTTCCCTTCTCACTGCAAAGATAGGTCTCCCAACCCTCTGGACAGTTTGTGTAGCCACTAAAAGGTCAGCCAGCCAGGTGCACTTGACAAAATCATGACACAATCAAAAATTCTTAGGCCACACTGCTTAGTGAGTTAAAAAAAGGAAAAAAAAAACAAGCCAGCTAAACATGCATCCCTGTGATTAAACCCTGAGACATTCGCTGGACAAGTACATTTTCACACCTAGACTGTGACAGGCCCTGGGGACACAGGATGAAAAAGACCCTCCGGGTCTGTGTTCTCCAGGACAGACGCATGGGGAGGGAGACAGGAGACAGACGCCACCCTGGGAATGTTGTCCATGGGTGAGGGGGCAGGAGTGCAGACAACACAGGGTCACACCAAGAGGCTGCACTAACAGCACTATGCCACTGCGTGTGTGGCACCTCTGCGGAATGGGGAAAGGAGCGAGACTCAGGTTTGACTGGGCAGATGGACCACAGGACAGGAGGCACATGCAGGCTGGATCATCCAGGAAGTCCCTCATTCTCCACCCAGCTGTACTTGCAAGTCCCCGGGGAAGCTCTGGATACCCCAACCTTCAGAAGCCAGACATTGGTCCTTGAAAGGCCGCACTCGGCTCTGACGCCTGCTCAGGCATGCCAGACCTCTAAGGCCACTTGTTCGAGACTTATCAGCAGGGGGCAGTGAGATGCCACGCCTTCCCCACACCCGTGCCGCAGAGGACTGGGCCAGCCCCAGGCAAGGGCAAGGCCTCCTGGGACACTGCCCGACAGGGTGGCTGTGGGCACTGAAGTCACCAGCTCAGGTTCCTGAGAATCTCCCAAGCTCTGGGATCCTACAGGTTGCGGTGGATTCCAGGAGGCACTGCTCACTGGTGCGGAGGACTCCGCATACAGATATTACCTAACCTCTCCCGGCCCTATCCCCTCCCCTGCACCTCCCAGGGCTCTGAGCAGGCAGAAAGAGGTGCTGTGTGGGGAGGTGGCACATAGTAACAGCCACAAGAACCAACCCAGAACACAGGCTTTGGGACTGCTGTGGAGGACACTGTCCTTACAGAGGCTGGGGACCTTGCTTCACCCCTCACCCAAGCGCCTACAACCCCATCCCCACCCCACTGGGGCTGTGTGGGGAGGGGTGTCCTCTGGATGAAGGCAGGCTTGGGGATGGGGGAGACCTCTCAGGTGGTCACTGGGAAGGCTCAGTATTCAAGTTCGGTCCAACTTCTCCCTGATGTTCGCAGGAAAGGGCCCCAGGTTTACAGTGGCAATGTGCATCGGGTGGCGCTCAAGGGTCTTTACCTCTCGTGACCACCCTACCAGGGAGCGTCCTTTTCAGCCTCCCTTCACCAGTCAAGGCAACGAAGGCAGAGAGAGGTCCACTGCTGCCGAGGTCTAGCGGCTGGGGCCAGTGGCACCAGCTCAGCTCAGTTGTGCTTCCCCAGCACAGGCTCTAATGCTGTGTGCTGCTCCCTGGCAGGGCTCTCTCTGCAAGGCTGTGGCAACACACACCCTGGCAGAAGCTCAGCCTCTCAAGTCCTGGAGAGCCGGACACAGCTAGAGGGCGGCACCGCAAGGTCTCAAGGCCCTCTGTGAGCTGCTACTGCACCAGCCCTGCAGGCAGCCCCAGCTGGCACAGGGCTTCAGCCTGTTCCTCAAGCTCCCCCTCAGAAGGCATCTGGCCGGCAGGACAGGGACAAGTCTGTCCCTGCATTCCCAGAGCCCAGAGCAGTGCCCAGCCCAGGGGAGGCATATGCTTGCTGCGGGAAGCACCAGCGTGAGGGCAGTGGGGGCCAGGTGCCAAAAGGGTGTCCTCAGGCCAGACGGGCACAGTGGCAATCAGTTCCAACTCCCTGGCTCCATCTCCCCACCCTACTGTCAGCAGGGATGGGGCAGTGAAAGTGGCCCCAGCTCCTGAGCTCTGTATCCTTGCCCTCCTGCCAACGAGGACACTCCCTGTCCAGGGATGCTGAGAGCTCTGGGGCTGGCACTGGCTGAGCAGCATGCGCCTGCTTGTGATTAATCATTTGCAGCCTCTGCTGAGTGCATGAGTGGCTGCTTCCTCGGCAAAGCCCCTCCTGAGGCCACTGCAAGCAACCACAGGGACTGAGTGCACACGCATCACTGATACTCTGCCACTGCAAGCTCCTCTCCGAACCACTTCACTCACCACAGCACTCTGCAGCAACAATCACTGGCCCAGACCTGCCAGAGACTGCAGGGATGACCAAGGACCTAGAGCCGTGCTGGACTGGACTCCTGCCAACGAGTGACAGATGCTGGCCCGAGGCCAGGGAAGCATGGGTGTCTGAAAACCCCCACAAGGAGTGGCCTCGTGCCACAAGGCAGCACCTTCTCTCTCTCTCGGGCTCTTCCCACTGCACACAGCTTCAGCATTGCCACCCATGTTCTGCCAGCTGCTCCGATGTCTCTGGCACTCATGGAGGGAAGGTCCATGCTGCTAGAGCCCTGATGTGTCCTGGCACGAGTGCAGACCACTGCGTACAGGGCAAAACTTCCAGGATACACACCTGGCCCAACAACTGTGCTGCAGGATCTGGGTAAACCACTAACCCTGCAACACTGCTTCCTCCATTGAAAAGTGGCAGCACCTCATCCACTCCTGCAGGGGCCACACAAAGGGGAACACCTTCCAGGTGGCAAACGGCTGCCCAGGTACTTGCTAATGTGAGTGAACAGCAACCATGGAAGAAACAGACACCAAGGAAGACTCAGCTCCCCACCTCCTCATGACCCCACTAGACCTCCGGGAAGGACAGCAGGACATGGGAAGACTCTGTGGCTACTGCACAGACAAAAACTTCAAGGAAGAGTCCAATAGCCAATCCTGGCAGGCCATGTGGAGATACACACCGTGGCTTGGGAGGGAAGCCGCTGGCTGCAAGTTAACTGCAGTCCAGCTGAGGAGACATGAGGGATGTGAACACGTGAACACGCACAGAAGACTGCCGTAACGCCCAGACTCTGACTGCCCCATACACGATGGGCCCAGGAAGCCCAGGAGGTCGCAAGCCAGCCAAGCCTGACTGCCTCAGCCCATCCAGAAAGGTCGTCTCCTTGGCCCCGTTTCTCCCAGGACTGCTGGTCAGGATTCCTACAGCTCTTGCAGGTGCTCACTCAGAACCACCCTGAAGAAAACTCCCCCTCCTTGCAGTCAGCTCCTGTTCTCATCCTCCTCATTGGTCTCCCCGGCTCTCTGCATCTGCACCCACTGCTGCCACCTCACTCTTAAGCCGCTGTGGGAGGCCCGGCAGGTGCCTGGAAGTCATGTAATGCCGTCTCTACCACGGCCAGAAGCATTCTCAGCACACACCCGAGCCTGACAGCACCACACTGAAATCTTCTGCAGCCACCCCTCCCTGCACACTGAATGCTTCCAAAGTAGCCAGACTCTTCACCCTCCTAACAGGCTCCTCCCAGCCGCCTTTCTGGACTGAGCTACAACCCTGCCAAGCCCCACAACTTCCTGCTTCTTCAGCTGCCGTAAATCCTCCTGCCTTCTTCCACCTGGGACTTCTAGATGACTTCTTCCTCCATGAGCCAGGGTGGCTGGGACATCTCTCACAACGGATGCTTATGCTTTCCAAGCCTTTCCCCTCTCTCAGCCCATGGGTGACTTTAAGAGCAGGGTCCACTTCTCATTCACTTAAGTGCTAGCCACAAAGAAACCTCTTGGTAAGTAGTCCTTGGACTGCCATTCATGAGAATTTATTGCTCTTAATGAAACAGAAGTCTGAATGAATTAATGGATGGACACAGGTCTTCTTACCTTCACATTCTGATGCAGGAAAAAGGGGAGAGTACAAGGCTTTTTCCCACCAGGTCTGCTTTTCTTGACTTCTACTCATTTCTTGCACATCAGTGTTCAATCCAGGAAACTATTAAGATTAAAACCAAATATAGAAGACTTTTGTAAACTTTTAGGGTAGAGTAAAAAATTCTAAGAATACTTACTATAAACTCAGGATTTTAAATTGGTGAGTTTACTGTTCCAGATAAGGTGAAAAGAAAAAGCCAATGTGTTCATGGCTTATTTAATAAAGGTATTTTCTTGTCCTTTTTTTTTTTAAAAGACGTGGTCTCGGGCCAGGGAGATAGCTCAGCGGCACAGTGCCTGCCCGGCAAGAGCAAGGTCCTGAGTTCAATTCCCAGTATCAAAAAGAAAGAAAGAAAGAAAGACATAGTCTCACTACATAGCCCAGGCTGACCTCACACTCATAATCCTCCTGCCTCTGCCTCCCAACTGCTGGGATTACAGGGGTGCGCCAACCCACCTGGCTAGAAGTTTTCTTTAAAAGCACCTATTTTGTTGTGGTCCATGTCTGTAATCTCACAAGGCTGAAGCAGGAGGATCACCATGAGTTTGAGGGTCGCCTGGGCTACACAGTGACTTCAAGACCAGCCTAAACTACATAATGAGACCCTGCCTCTAAGGAGAAAAAAAAGTAAGCACCAAATTGGAAATGGAGCTAAAATCTTAACAATACTACTACTGCACAGAGAAAACTGATACAAGAACTGTTACAAGGAAGAGCATAAGAGGAAATACTCTCAAATAAAGACAAATGCCTAGACGTCAGAAGTGCATGCAGAATGTAACCCGGCAGTCTGAATCTCACGTGCTCGACAGGGAACAAGAGGACCTCTTCTCATATAACCAGGCAGGAGAGGGAGTGTAAAAAAGGATAGAAGGAAAATTCTCATAAGCAGGGTTATCGACCTAAATGCCTTTATAACAAAATTATCTGCTCAGGTAACAACCAGAAGGACGCTGAAATTTACACACACACACACACACACACACAAATTATGAATTTATTAACTTCAATTCAAAACAGGATGCAGTGGGCCGGTGAGACGGCTCAGCGGCTTAAGCGCCTGCCTTGCAAGCGCGAAGGCCCGAGTTCGACTCCCGGATCCCACATACGAAAAAGGGGCCGGTGATATCGCTCAGCGGCACGGGTGCCTGTTGGCGCGCGAGGTCCTGAGGTCGTCCCCCCGGTACCCACAAAAAAAAAAAAAAAAAAAAAAAAAAAAAAAAAAACAGGATGCAGTGATCCAAAAGAAATGAGGGCAGGACCGTACAGCTGGAAGGCTCGCACCCCATCGCCCCTGTGGCCACAGCAGCGCACAGCAGGGACCCACACCTGAGTCAGCTCCATCCTTTACAAGGCTAGCTGCGGCTGGTGCCTGGTATGCAGGATGGCAGAACGACCCCCTTCCTCACACCTCTGCTGTGCCTGGGAGGCAGCACGCTACCCAGCTCCCCCAGGCCGAGGCCTGGCAACATCTCTGTACCTGCCAGGGCTATGGTACTGTGCTTGCAACAGAGAGACCTGTAAACTGCTCTTAGACATGTCATCATGGGTCCGAGTTTAAAATCGGAACTGTTTAGTAACTAAGGAATTCAATCAGTGATCTAATTTGAATGAGGTAACGATTCAATTATTGAATAGGATTTTGTTATGCTTTTAATTATAAAATATTTCATGGGTTTAAAACTGCTTGGTTCAGTAACATGCTCTTTATCAGGTAACTAAACGGGAAACACATTTCGAACTTTCATTTTCAGAAACACTCCCAAATTAGGAACTGAAGGAGCTGTACTGTCTACCCAGTGTGATCAGGGAACTGTCACTACTTTCTCCTGCAACTTAGCCTAACAAAAAAAATCAGTACAGCTGTTAGGTAAAATGATATCAAGGCCCAGGGAACCTCAGGGCTGGGCTGAAGGCAAATGAGGCTGCTTCTTGCAAGGCCCAGCTGACTCAGGTGGGGACAGCACCTAAAGCCTTTCCAGAAAGCCCTTACCTGTTCTGTGCCATTACTGGCAGCTAGTCAGGACGCCAGGGAGAATCCCCTGGGCAGAACCCTCTCCTTCATCCCAAGGCACTCATGGAGAGAGATGATTTTGGAGGCCAAAGTTGCTGTCTGACTTCCTGTCTACCAGCTTTATCAGTGTGTTTTTCTTTTTTTTTTTTTGGTACCGGGAATTGAACTCACGACCTTGTGCTTGCCAGGCAGGTGCTGTGCTGCTGAGCTGTATCTTTAGCCCTACTGTGAATTTAATTACACTGCTTATCTTTTCATTCTTTCTTCAGACAGTAAGGGGGTGAGGGCAGAAGAGGGACAGCGCTCCTCTGGATGACTGAGCATGGAGACGAAAGCAGACTGGAGGCACATACCAGGATGGGTCAGATGCCATAGACCCGCACTGGATGTTTCTTAAGGCAGGACACTGTCCTGCTTATCTCACTCTGCTAGGCACTGACAGATGCTGTCCAGTGCCTGGGACCTTAGGAAACTGCCTCGGGGCCAGTCTCTGAATGCCGAGCACCTCACTTCCCCTCTCCTGCCGAGACCACTGGCAAGAGCTGAAGGGTCTACAGTAACTTCAGAAGCCATTTCTGCATTCTCCATTTGAGTATCAACGCCTACCGCAGGGACTAAGGCCTTCTGTGTCCTGCTACAGTGAACATAGGCAGTGTGGATACATCCTTCTATTGCATCTTTCTACTCAGCTGTTCCAACTTTTAGGTCACACAGCAGGGATGACTGCTTCTTCACTCGCCTAATGTCTGCCTAATGTATTAACTCAACTTCTGGTTTGCTTGTGGTGGAAAAGAATGCAAACAAAAACCACCACAGAAAACAAAACATACAGAGTGAAGTAGAGGCAGAGTGAAAGAGAACAGGATTGCCCGGAGGAGGTGCACAGTGGGCTGGCTGGCTGCACACCCTCAGCTCCAAGCACTTCCCCCACGGCAGCTCTGCGTGGAGCCTCACCACCCTGATTCAATAGGGATAGCTCCTCCCGGCACTCCCAACCACCACATGCCTCGCCAGCTCTTCTTGTGTGGATAGCACCTGTATTCCAACATGGCCTATAACTTCATATGCTTGCTGTTGGCTCCCTGAGGGTGCAGGTAGCTCCCTAAATGTGGAACTATTCATCCCAAGCACCTAGGATAGCACCCGGTACAGCAGACACTCAGTGTATACATTCAATGGATGAAATGGTGAAAGAAAAAAACTCACCATTAAAAAGGCCTGACAAGAAATGTTTTTAGCAACAGACGTCACCCTTAGTAGTACTCATAGACAGAAGCCAGGTGAAGCAAACCAAGGCTTCAGAGGTGCACATGCTCACCGAACATCCTCGTTCGGGTGGAGAGGAAGCCACTGGAGTTCCATTTCACTTGAGGACCAGTGCCCTTCTCTACAGGCAGTTCCAGCCATCTGGGTTGCAAAAGGAAAGGAAAACCCATAGGCCTCTCGGAAAGAGGAGATGCAAGTGCACCAGAGACCTGAGCAGCACTGAGCTGCCTGCCTTTTGTCCTCTGCTCACCCCGGTGTGGAGGAGTGGGCAGAGCTCGGGCTCTGTCCCTTCCTGTGGGACCTGGGCAGGCCTCCCACCCCTCCAAGTCTATGTGGCCTTGACAGTCAGACAGGGAAATGAATCCATGTGGGTATCCAGGGGGACACGGTGACAAAGCCCTGTCATGGGCGGACTGCGTGTCACACAATGTGGGTGACCTTCACAGCACAGTGCCCACGGGGGCAAGACACCCTCCTCTCCCGAGCTGGACTGGACAGTCCTTGGAGTCAGGGACTAAGCCTTCCGTTGCTTTTCTCAGTTTCAAGATGCCTGGCACCGAGTGGTCAACCAAGACAACAAAGAGATACTTTCAACTCAAACTTAGGGAACCAACAGACACCTGCAGCACTGCTTCCTCTGTGCTACTCCCCACTCCGGCCTACGCTGGGAGCACGTCAGGCTCGTGTGCCCCACGCACCTCTGCAGCCCACGCCCCTCTACCTCATTGCGCCGTGGTGGCGACCTCATACCCAGGCATGCTCAGGGGCCTTCCTCACCACTCCCAGCCTGGGTAGATGCTCCGAGGTTCCCACAGCCTCCGGGCTCACCCTCCTCTGCTCCACTTACCACACTGCCTAAAACAGAGCTGGCTCTAAGACCCTGGAAGACAAGGAACTGGCCACTTAAATTATGATGCATCCATATAGTAGAGCATGTAAAAAATAAAAAAGGAAGGGCAATTATAACAAAATGCCATTTCAGTCAAAAAGAAAAAATAGGAGGAAATATATGTGATTATGTATTTACTTATCCATGCAGGAAATATCCTTGGAGGGTCCGTATCCACCACAATTCACACTACTGATGGCTCCTGGGGACAGCGCTTGACACTGTGTACACCCTTCTTGGAACTTTTTTTTTTTTTGTGGGTACCAGGGGGTCGAACTCAGGACCTCGCGCGCCAGCAAGTGCCCGTGCCGCTGAGCGGTATCACTGGCCCTTTTTTTTTTTTTTTTGTATGTGGGTACTGCAAGTTGAACTCAGGACCTCGTACTTGCCAGGCAGGCACTTATGCTGCTGAGCTATCTCACTGGCCCAGAACTCTCATTTAAAAGAAACTAATTACAAACTGGTCTTCTTGCCTAGACCAAACTTGTCATAGGCAAAGACAAAGTCTTGTTCTTCAGAGTTCCTGTATCAGTAACAGGCATTCAATAAATGTCCACTGATGGGCCGGTGAGATGGCTCAGCGGCTTAAGCGCCTGCCCGGCAAGTACGAGGGCCCGAGTTCGACTCCCGGAACCCACATACGAAAAAGGGGCCGGTGATATCGCTCAGCGGCACGGGCGCCTGCGGGCGTGCGAGGTCCTGAGGTCGACCCCCGGTACCCACAAAAAAAAAAAAAAAAAATGTCCACTGAGTTGACTTAACTTTTGGGGAAAATCCCAGACACCAGTTCTGGTGGCAAACTTACTAGAACTGCAGAACAATCCTGCTTGCTCTGGAAGAGATGGGGTGCTGGTGCCTTTGAATGGGGCCTTGGAAAGAACCGTCCCCTCCAAGGAGTTGTGGAGGACAACCAGACAAAGGGGCAGGGGAGGGCACAGCGTCTAGTCCTGGCCTGGTCCCAAACGGTTTCTTCAGGCTACTCTTTCCAGCTCTTCAACCTGGCGCTACACCAAAGTGCTGCTGCTGAGACCTGAGTACCCCCAACACCTGACTCCCAGATACCCAAGAATGTCCTCTGGAAGCTAAGGCCTTCCAGGAAAACCCAGAATTCTGATTAACAGGTAAATACATCAACATACTAGAAAGCGAAGGAATATGGTAGTGATATGACGCAGACTCTTGCTTCTTTCCTCTTTTTCTTTCTTCCCAATCTGGAACCAGGTGAAATACAAAGTACATAAAGGACTATTTAAGGAGGAAAAGGGGGGCAATAAACAACAGATAAAGGCTGACAACATTTTTGGTTTTTGCTTACAGTGCAGATTTCAGTGTTTTAAAGAGACTAAGCTCATCCCCCTACGGGTTCTTAGAGACACTGACCTTGGAGTTACCCAGGGTGCCTAAACCACGGGCAAGCAGCTAGACACCTGGGTAAGGCATGGGCCACAGTCACGAGGAGCTGATAACCACATGATACACATGACATGGGAAATACAATCAAAAAGAGGCATCAGCACAGAAAAATGAAGAGAATGAAGGAATTAATTCTGAGGGGTCAGAGCGGAGTAGGGAGGAAGTGTCAGTGAAGGAGGTGGCGTGTGGAGAGCCTCGTAAGGATGGGACTCAGCGCCCAGGGAGGATGGGAGGGAGGCAGCGCTTGCTGCTCCACCTCAGGGGCGTGACCACTAGACCGCTCCAACTCTGCTCAGCAAGCTGCTACTGGAGAAAGGCCAGGCGCTGCTTGTCAAATAACACCAAGTGGGTGACTGCAGTGCTTTTTTGGAAACAGGCTATTGCTTAAGTGCTGGTGTGAGTTCTGGTACAATTTAACCTGAAACCACTTCTTAGGAACATAACCAAGGGATTCGCTAATTTCATTCACAGAACTGTTGATGCTGCTCTGACTTGATGGACTCAACAGAATTCAGAGCTTTCAGAATCTACTTTGCATAAAGCAAGCTACATCTACCTAGGTTCTGTAGAAAACAACGTGCTATACTGGAGCTGTGGGTTCATTTTCACATGCATTCTCTAAAACACTTCCCTAAAATACTGAGCATTCTCAGCATTCTCTAAAATACTGAGCAGAGGGGCCAGGGATGGAGCTCAGCGGTACAGCACCTGCCTGGCAGGTGCAAGGTCCTAAGTTCAATTCCTGGTACCAAAAAAAAACAAAAACAAAAACACTGAGCAGATATAATTTATTTTACACATAAAACATAAGTTTTAACAAAACTGATCAACATCGAAGAGACAGCTGGACGGGCTTGTTACCTGAAGAAGCTTCACCAGCAGCCACACCCTGGCTCACTGGCTTTGAAAGCCGGAATGCTTACATGTAGTTTTTGCTTTATGCATAACACATTAACAGCAACACGTAAGAATCCTTTTTTTTTTGGTACTGGGAATCAAACTCAGGGCCTTGTGCTTGCCAGGCAGGCACTGTGCCGCTGAGCTACATCCTGGCCCACACGTAAGAATCTTAAAACCTGTCATTTGTTATTAAATGTGTACTAGTTCAAATTCATAAATATCAGATCATTTTAAGTCCTTAAATGTAAAAGAATGGTAAGCCATAAGACATTTAAGCTAATTTCTCAATAGTGTAACCCCCCTCTTTCAATGCAATTCTTGAATTAAAAGTCTGATCAAACCCTTTGTCAAATCCCGACACACATGGAAACATACCTCTTCCAGATGTCCTGAAGAAACCGAATTATCTTCATAAGCAGGGAACTGACAACCTGCTTTGCAACTGCAAAAATTATTAATTTCTTCCTCACACTGTGCCATTATTTTACAATTTGCTTCTGAGCTTTCTAAATCTATTTCCAGAGATTCACTCATGCTACATTCCAAACATTGATTTTGCTTTCCGACTGGCAGAATCCCCGTTGACTCCTCCTGGGAATCTAGTGATGTCTGAGCACTCTTTTCCATTCCAGATTTTTTTAATCTGGGAAGGAATTTCCCAGACTCAAGCTCTGATTTTCCATAGTAATGGCCTTCCTTCTCTGCATCTTCTTCCAGAGGTTTGAGATCTGCCTGTGGATCTTCAAATACATCAACCTGAGGAGGAATGGGAACACTGGCTTCATCTTTCTCAGACTCAAACTCCGACTCGCTTCCTCCTCCTGGGGACAGTTCCGACGCAGAGATTGGGCGGAAGTGAGTCCTGGGAGAGATCCGGATGGCTCTGTACTGTGTCCTGTCGACGCCACATATCCGAGGGTGAAACACTTCATTGTCTGAATCGGAGCAGAGGATTGATTTGGGCTTAAAAGTGGGGCTGAAAGATGCAATCCCTTCAGGTTCAAATGAACATTCTACATGAAGAACTTGTGAAAATGGATTACTTAAGTCAAAGGAAGAGAATGAATATTCAAGTCCAGGATCTTCAACTTGAAAGTTACCACAAGCTCCTAGTAAGTCTTCATGGAAGATAAAAGAAAATCCCTTACTTAACCCATTTTCCCCACTCTTCGGCTGATCATTCTGTTCAAATGACACAAAGGGTTTCCACAACTGCCTGTGACCAGGGGCAAAGCTGTTTCCTGGGGTCATAAAGACGTCTGTCCCAGCTATGGTCACGACATCGGAAGCTGCACACTGTAGCAAGCTTCCTTTTGTGTGGCCCGGTGGCACAACTGCCCATTCCCCGTCGCTACTGAAGGTTTTGAGTTCTCCATAGACTCCCCCAAGAATGAACGCGCTCTCTTTATCCTGGGCCACATCCCAAGGTTTCGAGGGTGTGGTGTAGTCACCAGCATCCACCTTGGAAAGCTCAGCGGAGACAAAGGCTCTCTTCTCCAAGTTCTCTTTCTGTCCCTCCCAGAGGTGATATTCCGATCTCTGCACCGCCCTGTTGGGCTCCTGGAGGGTCTCCATTGTAGCTTCAGCATCTGAACAGCAGCAGTAGTTATTTACATCTATTGAAAACAACTCATCGTCAATTCTTTCTATCTCTACTGTAGCCACAGAATTTCTATCTGCCATCTTTGTCCAAATGTCTTTAATAACCCCTGAGCTGTAGCCATCTCCGTGTGGACTGCCTTCACTACATACTTGTGTAGTTTCAAAGTTTTTGTTTTCTGTTTTTTGTTCTAGCTGAATACCACAGACAGATTCTAGTTTAGATCTTTTTTTGAAAACTGAAGTTGGAATTTCTCCTAACGTTCTACTGTTTTGCTGGCAAGTTTCATCTTGCAAAAAATCTAGAAGTTCTTCATCTACATAATTTGACGAGACTCTAGGAACTACGTAATTAATATCATCTGCATTAAACTGTGTGGATTCTTCAAACTGAATGTTCAAAGTCTCGTTGTCCGAACGTGTTCCTTCTGAATGGGACCATGGACTACAAGTTCTTGTTGAAAGATTAGAACAGTGTTCATTTTCTTCAAAGGCACTATTTTTGGTCCATATTAGCAATCTAGATTGTGTTTTCCCAAGCATATTAGCACTAGAATCTGTATTTTCATTTCCCAAGTTGAGTGTTTCAAAAGAAAATGGTAAAACAGAATTACTGCATTGCACTTCAAACACTGAAAAACAAGAGTTTATACCAGATCCTTCATTAATATCTGAAAAGAGCTCTTGATTGCCAGCAAGCAAGTGTGAATTGAGCACTGTGCTGTCCAAGATTGGAGAGAGTCTCACTGGAGAGTCTCCTCCAAAGCTCTCTCCGTCAGCATCACCAGAGCTGGACGAACAGCACTCCCAAAACTGAGCCAGATTGCCGAGGTCTTGCAGGAACAAGCCCTCAGCACCCACAGAGCTGGTAGAATCTGTCCATATTGCACGTTCCCCTTGCAACTCCATACCATCTAACACTATGCAACATTCTGCCTCAAAATCTGTATTCTCTTTGCTTTTTTGTCGAATCATATTCAAGATCCGACTTTCTCCTTGCATTGTTTCTGAGGCACCAGGATCCAACATGGATTGATCAATATCCACTTCATAGAAGTGTGTTAATTCTGACAGATGAATATCATCCAGGTATTTGTTGTCCTCTGGCAGAGAACACAGTGAGGTCCCAGTGAGGTCAATATCCTCATTTATAACTGCAGGCATTTCTACAAAATGACCATCAATGAAAGTACCTGCTGCGAGGTATGTTTTGTGAGTATTATTGTTGCTGATACAAAGACCATGCACTGACTCAGACAAGCCTTCCACCGCCTCCGGTGTCACAGCACTTGCGTCTTGTCTGTTTCGGTATGTGGTCTCTAGTTTACTTTTTCTGCTCAAAGGAACAAAATACTCAGCAATAGGTTCGGTGTACCACAACGGCTCCTCTTTGTATTCCTTGTCGTTCCTGCTCTCTGCATACCGCTCTTTCCCTCCAGTGCTCCCAGGCTCTCTTCTCCCTGCCTCCTTCACTGGTCGCTTACCCCGCCTGCACAGCTGCCTGATGGACCCACTGCTGCTGCTGCCGCTGCCTGTGCGCACACTTCTCTCCGCCTTCTCCCCATGCTTCAGGGACAGCCTGCTTTGCCCGTTCCGCCCTTTCTTGTTACGAATGTCCCGCGCCTTGTGTCTGACTTTAATGTACTTCATGGATGCTCTGATTTCTCCCTGATTACCACTTGAGCTTGAGCCTCCTTCACTAGAGCCGGAAGACCAGGAGCGAGGGCGCATCTTTCCTTCTGGTTTGTGTCGGATCTGCTTTTTGTACAAGGCAGGCTTTTCTTCCACAGTGCCGGTACTCAGTTTGTTCTCCTCGTGTCTGCTTCTGCTCTGGGCTTTCTCGTGCACAGTGCTTCTTTCCTTGATGACTTCACTCTCACTGTTGCAGTCCTTGGGAGAGGACGTGTCTGTGCTCGCTGGGGGTGCTGTAGATGACGAAGAGGAACTGGAGTAAGAACAGGCCTTGGACTTGTTCCACACGGTCATGATTTCTTGCAGGCAAACTGGTTTCTCAGAAAGTGGTGGAAATGCTTCATAATACCTGAAAAACAGAGGAGTGTTCAAAAATGAGATGCACTCCATACAGTAAAACAACACAACCAACCAGAGAAGTAGAATACTGCATTATGAGTCAACATTCATATCATCCATGAATTAACTTTACGACAGTTTGCAGTACAGTAAAACATGCTGTACATTAAATTAATCCTGTGCATCAAGCATCTTTTTGCTCAGCACTGTGATAAGCACTTTATGAACATTATGAAAATATGTAAGATGACAATTATATCTTCAAAGCTTGAATTTTTTTTTTTTTTTTTTTTAATAGGGTTGCACTATGCAGTTCAGGCTGGTCTTGAACTCACTTTGTAGCCCAGGCTGGCCTCAAACTCGAAGAGATCCTCCTGCCTCAGCCTCCTGAGCGCAAGGATTACAGGTATGCGCCACCATGCCCAGCTTGAATTTTAATTAAGAAGCAAAACTGACAAATATAATATAGTTTTGAAAGAACATAGTCTTTCCAGTATGAAATGTTCAAATCCGAGCCTCAGTTACTTACTACACTTATGACTTTAAACTCATTATTTAATGGTTTTGGTCTAGGTCCTCAGCTGTGAAAGATGGGCATATGACTTACCTCACAGAGCTGTTCTGAGCACTGGAAATCTACACAACTGAAAAGCAGGATCGCGAACGAGTCAAGGGGATGAGCTCTGAAGCCACACTCCCTGACACGGGATCCTAGCTCTGCCCCTTGCTAGCTGTATGACTTGAGAACTGTTCCTCCATCTCTCTGGGGCTCAGACTCCTCAGCCACAAAGCAGCAAGTGAGAGCATCTGCCTTACAAGGAGGTGGAGCGAGCAGTAAAGGTATTCATATGTGAAGTGAATCAGAAACACATCCGCTTAAGGGACTGCCCTGATTCCTGTTACTCTATCTCAGGACGCTAGCACAGGGCCTAGCATCTCAGCAGGCCCTTGGGAGTGGGAGGGACAACCACACCTGAGTGCTCAGGAAGAGGATGCTGCTAAGAGAAAAGTAGACCTTAGCAGAGCCTTGCAGTCCCACGGGGCAGAGTTCAGTGAGTACAGGCTGTGAGGCATGAGGACTGGGAACACACACAGGCTGTGTTCCTGTGCCGAAGCCTAACTGGCAGAAGCCCCTGGAAACGCAGAGAAGGAAAGACCAGGAGGCTGGCTGTCTGGGGCTCTGACCTGCTAGGGAACTGGTAGCCACTGAGGATCTGAGAGCAGAACAGACTGCCCCAGAAGAGCTGAAGCCCTGTGCACACAGAGTGTGCTGTTGTGGAGACAATGCTCAAGATCACACAGGAAATAGCAAAAGCCATGCTTTCAGAGCGCCTGAACTTGACTCTCCTTCTCGCCTATATGAGAGCTGTCTGAAAAAATATATTATGAGCTCCATATGTGATTTGAAAAATTCTAGCAATGACATTAAAGCTGTAAGAAATAGTGAAGTGGGCCGGTGAGATGGCTCAGTGGCGTAAGCGCCTGCTTTGCAAGCGCGAAGGCCGGAGTTCGACTCCCGGAACCCACATACGAAAAAGGGGCCGGTGATATCGCTCAGTGGCACGGGTGCCTGTTGGCGCGCGAGGTCCTGAGGTCGTCCCCCCGGTACCCACAAAAAAAAAAAAAAAAAAAAAAGAAATAGTGAAGTTACAATTCACTATTTTATTTACAATTCACTACTTTATTTAATCAAATAAACATATCATTTCAACATGTCATCAGTATTAAATAATAATTAATGTAATATTTGGTACTTTCTTATGCTAAGTCTCTATAATCTGATGAGAATTTTATACCTAAAGGATATCTCAATTTGAACTAGCCCTGTGTCAAGGACAAAACAGTCTCCTGTGGCTTGTGGTTATGGACAGCACAGGTCTATACAAAACAACTACACACTGTTTTTTTTGTTAGGTTTTAGAGATTCAGAAGATTAAAATAAAATATATAAGAAGGAAATCTGCTTAAACTGCAGATTATTTTGGGCCGGATATATAGCTCAGCCACATAGTGCTTGCCTGGCAAGCTCGAGGTCCTGAGTTTGATTCCTGGTACAAAAAAAAAAAAAAAAAAAAAAAAAAAGATTATTTTAACAGTAATCATTTACAAAGAAAAAACTAAAAGCACAGGAAACAGGTTTGACTGAATCAAGGATTTGCCCATACTCCCTTTGCAACAAGCAATTGAAACTGTTTTCTTGCTTGTAAACAAGGGTAATCATTATGTCTCAAAGGAGTGTAAACAGTAATTGTTCTCGTTTCATTCATTTCACCAGTATTTCTTGAACATGTATGGTAAGGACAGAACCATTTTATTCAACTTGGAATTCTCAGTGTCAAGCATGTGCTAAGTGTTCAATAAATATTTTTTTACATTATGAAGAGAGAAATTTAGTAGCAGTTATCGTCTGATCTTAACAAATGAATACAATCTTACATACATCTCCACTTGATCCTTTGCTGTGGGGGATAATTCTGCCTCTGGAGAGGGAGACCCCTCCAACTTTTTGTGAATCTTCTCTTCTGTTATGAAACAAAAATTCAGAAAAGATTTGTCACATCTAGTTAATAAATCCTCATTTTAAAAAGTTTCTCAAGCAATTTTAATCAGAAATGAAACAGAATTTTAAAGCTTAAAAAGAAAACGCTATACCAGTTTGTCTTTTTAACAAACATCTAACATTCTCCAGTGTGCCAGAAGAGACTCTGGCTGAACCAAGTCAGCATAAGGCTGAGAGGTGAGCGCCCTCCCCAGCACTGCACTCTCGGGGCTCGGACATTCTGGGCACTTACTCATTAGACCAGTGGGAAAAGGTGTGTTTAGATTCCAGAAATATTTTCTCCCAGAATTCCGACTTTATACTGACTCGGTTTGACTAATACTAATCTGTAAAGAAAATTCTTCATTACAATTAACTGCTACTGAACACGTAGGTGAGAAAGGGTTGTTTCAATTCAAATACAGAGAGCAGTACACTTTTATCTTAGCCCACACTACTGCCTTCAGTTACAAACAAACAATGCCCTTAATAGGAGGCTCAAAAAAAAAAAAAAAAATGAGGCTCAAGGCTCAGTGCACAGCAAAATGACTATGATGAGGGCGAGGAATGTAAGTCTCGGCCTTCAAATTAAGTCTCTTTCTTGGGTCTTGCAGAGCAGTCAAAAGAAGTTATGAGGGTTCACATATCAAAATGACTTAATAGGCTTGTCAAGTCTGCCCATTCAAAAAATTCAAGTCAGGGCAGAAGCTCCTTCCAAACCTGAAATACTCAGTAATCAGTGTCACCACTTTTGGAGGCAGTAATATCAACAGGCAGATACAACAGGGGGATAGGGATGGGGACAGAGATCATACTGCTCCTGAGCTCTGCAGCTCAAGTTGAAGACCAAGACAAAACAAACAACCCCCGCCACCCTTGTCTCTTGTCTCTCGGGGTGCCCAGAGATGAAGTCCCTCTTCTCTTTTGGGAGCAGGGGTCTCTGTAAGTGGCCGCAAAGGCCGACACAAGCTGCTAGCAGAGCTCAAGATGGAGCAGGGCACTGGCCTCAGGGCACACTGAGCAACAACTTCTGAGCAGTTCTAAGTTCTCTTCAGGCTGCAGCAGGGGCTACACTCCTGCCACTGCCTCTGCTCATGAATGAAGCAACACTTGCCTTGCTCACTCTGCAGGTCTTTCAATCTGCAGCAGAGCTCCTCCACTAAGGTCTCAATTCCAGAGCTCTGTGAGACAACAGAAAGACTGTTAGCTCACCACCAGGTAGAGAAATGTAGGCATTCATATTCTTCTGTGTTAATACAGACGTTTACCAATCTTCTGTGTTCCAGAAGAAACACCTTATCAGTTCTTAAATACCAGAGTTTAAAAATCTGTTGGCAACAAAGACAGTATTAAGTATCTATTTGAGCATGGTCTGTACAGATTCAATGCAAAGAAAAATCAATCAACAACTCATCTTGGTCTTTTAAGAGTTCGCAGTCTAAAGAAAAGGTGATTTTTTTTCTTTTTTAAAGTGAACTATCATGACTACAACAAAAAGAGCGATACAGAAAAGTAGTGCTGGGGGCAAAAGTGAAAGCTCTGCTTTCCTTTGAAGGTTAGTCGGGAACAAAGTATAAGCCTCTATACAGAGCTGGAGTGAAATTTAGGAAGAGTACCTGGAAGAATCTGGAACTGGGAAGATAAAAACAAGAGTCCAGCTTTTAAAGAAAAATTAATGTTGGAAACAGGCAAAAGCAAACAACTGAAATTCACTATGCAGACTTTTAAAACTTTTCATAGCCTTGATTTCTTACAAGAAGAAAATCTTACAACAGATACAAAAAGTGAATGTTATCTCTTAGAACTTCAGATTTCCGCAGTGGCCAAAGTCCTATTTAAGTTGGATTCAAGTCCCTTTCGGTGGGTATGACCAAAAAGACGCACAGGATGGAGCACCCAGTGCCCTTACTGGGCCTTGAAAGACTAAAAATAGCCCATTCACTCACTCAAAATGACTCAGCACAAGTCCTACAGATTCCTGAATAAGAAACCCCTCGGTTACATGGTTTGAGCAGCAAAATACAGATTACAAAAAAAAAAAAATTAACTGTGAACATCCACAGTTACATTCTATCCACATCATGCCACAGCTTCTAACTGGGAGACAAGAAAATGGGCTGGACCAGTGCTGTCTTTTCCTCAAAAAACACCGTTAGAAGCCGTGGCAGATGTTAGTCCGACACACTGTGGACCCACAATTCCTTCGGAGAGGGTCTGCTTACCATAATGTTCGAGGTGCGATGAGGACGGCAATTATATTCCACCTCTCCAGACCCTGAAACTGACACCAGGTCAGCTGACTGGCTGCACACTGCTCTGCACAGCAAGACTGTGCCGCTGTGACTGTGACCCCAGAGCTGTCTCCAGTGCAGGACACAGGACAGGACCTCCAGGGGCTGCTAGGCAAGCTCTTTCCTGGACTCTAAATGGGCTGCAGAGAACCATCATTACAACCTAGTGACTAGGAATTTTCAGTGCTCTGACTTGGAAACTACATATACAGATATGCATTTATATATGAGAGGAAATATTTTTATACATTATATATAATTTACAGTCTCTTTTATATATATATTTGCTCTGGTATATAAACATGTAAGTATGTATCTTCTCAAATATAAAAAGCAAAGGAAACAAAGAGCTTACCTCTTACTCTGTGTGTAAAAGCAAGTTTTATGACCAGGCTTTTGTTCTTTCCTTAACTACTTGTAGCATCCCAGTTACATTTTCAAAACAATCATAAGGCCCCAGGGTTACCATCATAGCTTAAAGGGATGTCAAAAGCTGCCACTGTACCCTGTTGTGTCCTGGCAGGTATTCTAAAGTGGTAATTTAGTTAATGAGAAATTTTATTCACTTTCCCAGTTCTGATATAACCTACTACAGAATTTTAATGTTATTTTAGTAACATAACACATGCGTGGGTCATTCAAGAATACTTTGAGAGCCGATAGCATCTTAAGAAATGAAGATTAGGGCCGGTGAGATGGCTCAGCGGTTTAAGCGCCTGCCTTGCTAGCACGAGGGCCCGAGTTCGACTCCCGGAACCCACATACAAAAAAAAAAAAAAGGGGCCGGTGATATCGCTCAGTGGCACGGGCGCCTGCTGGCGCGCGAGGTCCTGAGGTCGACCCCCCGGTACCCACAAAAAAAAAAAAAAAAAAAGAAATGAAGATTAGGGGCCAGGGATAGAGCTCAGTGGCACAGCGCCTGCCTGGCAAGCATGAGGATCCCGAGTTTGCTTCCCAACAAACAAACAAATAAACAAACAAAAAACCCCCACGAAGATTAAAATGCAGTACTGGTATTTTAATAACAACCCCACAGGACCGAGGCTGGGCTGGAGATAGTGCTGACACTCTGCAGCTGAACTCAGCCTCACTTCTCTTGTGATAAAAGCCACCGCCTCCAAGTACCCAGCAAACACATGGAAAATGCTCTGCAAACCAAAAAGCACTTTAAAATTCAGGTTGGAGCACTCTGCATCTGCAAAGCAGCCGGCCCCACACAGGACCGCCGAGTTCAGGTGGCACTTAGCAGTTTTCAGAGGCCTGGCTAGCCAGGCACCGAGCTATCATGAAGTCCTTCACCAAGTGGACAGTGGTTACTGCCTCCCCACATCCCAGGCGGGGTGCAGGAGAATGAGGCCTGCCCTCCCAGAGTTCTGGGGACAGGGCCGGGGGAATGGGTTTGGGTCTTGAATTCTCACCCTGCTACTCTCATGGGCACTGAAGGACTGTGCGCCGCTGTCTTCCTCTGAACCAAGACACCGCCAGTTCCCTCTCGAGATTCACCTGGGTAAGCACATGTGTCATGCACCCTTCTGATCCATCACCTTGGCCACTTACATGCTGGAGTCATTTCCAGATTTTGTATGTCTTTCATTTTTAATTTTGGATTCATCACTTCAAAAGTGCCTTTGGTTTCTGTGACTGGAGTTTGAGGTGAGAGGAGGAAGAATGAAAGTTGCCTCAATACAGCCATCGAAGCCCCTGTGTCCTGCCCAGACCCCCTGGCCTGTTCCTCTCCAAGCAGCACTGGGTCCCTGTGCTGCACCATTCTGCCTCCCACAGGTTAAAGAGTTTTGAGCTGGTGGAGAGGGAGCCTGGGTCCTTTTATTTCTTCAGATTCTTACTTGTTCCCTGAAAAACTCCTGTCATTTCTCATCCCACAACATTCTCAGTGATCCTCCGTCCACTCCATGCTTTCCATCCTTTGCAACTCCTGACTCTAACTATCAGTGGAAAGGGAAGAGACAGTCCACCTGGCTCCACCACGCCATCTGTCCTCCCCGCATCCCGAGCTCCTGTTGCGGCCTCCCTGCAAAGCACTCACAGGCCGGAACATTCCCTCCCCTCACCCTGTGATCCCACCTCGTCCTCACACTCAGTGGCCCCTAATGTCCGGCTCCACTTGCACACGGCAGGTGGAGTCAGAGACCTGGGTCTGAGTGAACCACGGGACCCCAAGCCAACCAGGCACCTGTCACAGCCCTGTCTCTGCATCTGGAAGGGGATGCTAACAGCCGTGGACACAGTTCCCAATAGCTGTTTACTGGGCTTCCTGGTCTTCTCTCTTCACTCTTTTCTTTCCTATTCACCTTTGCTTTATCTTTCTGTCCTACTTCCCACAAGATCTGTTTCATCTATACACCCCACACCTTCTACTGCCTTTTTTTTTTTTTTTTTTTTTTTATGTGGGTACCGGGAGTCGACCTCAGGACCTCGCACTTGCCAGCAAGCACTTGTGCTGCTGAGTGACATCACCGGCCCTTTTTTCCTTTATGTGGGTTCCGGGAGTCGAACTCAGGACCTCGCGCTTGCCAGGCAGGCGCTTATGCCGCTGAGCTATATCACCAGCCCTGCACTTTTCACATCTATTACTGTGTTTAGAATTTTCAAGAGATCATCTTGTCCTTTGTTTCTTCTTCACAGCAACCTCTTTCCTAGAGAGAAACACTCCACTCTTATACCGCCGGGCAAAAACCTACGTGTCCGGGTCTAGTAACCAGGCAGCAGAAAGGGATAGGGAGCCGTCTATTTCCGGACCTTCATTCGGTCCCCCCCAGACAGTCTCACATTTCCCCACAAGGACACCTGGTGTCCCGAAGCCCAGAACCCGTGTCTCCAATCTCTCTGCAACTCACTGGCAGAGGAAAGCCTGTTCACCTCTGGGCGGGACTGTCTCCCAGCACTGGGCTCTAGGGCAGGCTCCCCCACAGGGACTGTGCTTCACCACCACCGCGGCACGTGGGGCCAAGGCCCTCCCGGAACTCTGAGCCCTAGGGCTCCGCTGCTGTGCAGAGCGAGGCTGCAGCTCCCAGCTGGGCCTGCAGAAGTGGCACTGCTGTGGGGAGAGCAACCCTACAGCCCTACTGCAGCTGCACAGACCCCCACAATGGATAGCAGAACCGCCCAGCCGGGCCTTCGCTGGGCCTCCCCATGGAGAGGAGCCACCATGGCTTTCACACCCCACCCTGCACACAGTGTTCTTAGTCTTTTCAGAACTTAGAACAGTTCTTAAAGAGTGGCTTCAAGTGGAGCTGAAAGGTGAGTAGGAGGAAACCCTACTAAGTGTGGAAGGAATGGCTACTGGTGATGATAAATACAGTGGAGGGCAAAGGATCAATTCCATGCTTCAGTGATTAGCTTCTTAAACCCTTGTAAAATCTAGAACTGAACTAACGTTAATATTAAGCCATTAACCAAAAGAGCAACGAGTGAGGGGACTGAAAATACCGACCAGGGTCTGCAAACTGCTATCTTCAGAGACCAGAAAAGTAATGGCCAGTTTTAAAACCCCAAACTCCAGCCAAACAGCTACTTCTGCCAAGGCCCTGTGTAAAGGCTGCTCCCCACCCATGAACACAGGAGGAACAA